>CM018682.1:36179721-38579721 GCA_009363875.1 Mikania micrantha
ACTATAAAAGATGCGTGACATTCGGTGCTGGTTTGATTGACAGTGAAACGATTGAATCCTACCGGTGGTTACTCTCCGCTTTCCTTAAAATTCATGTGAGAGAACCACTTCTAGTTCTAACTGACCAGGACCCAGCTATGAGAGTTGCAGTACCTCTTGTTTTTAAGAAAGTCGTTTCATCGTCTGTGCATGTGGCATATAATGAAGAAGCTTCCCCCAAAGGTAAAACCTTTTTATGTTTTGCATGTAAGGTTCAGTTACACCAGGGAGGGTACACTGCATTGAATGCGAATGGGTCTCTGTTGATTTACATAGGGTTAATTTTTATTACCTTCATATTACCCTTTTTATGTTTTGCATGTAAGGTTCATTTACACCAGGGAGGGTACACTGCATTGAATGCGAATGGTTCTATATTGATTTACATAGGGTTAATTTTTATTACCTTCATATTACCTTAACACTGAACATATTACCTTCATAATGTTAATTAAAATTACATTGATGATAAATATTCACCTGCTTGGGGAGGTTTAATATTGTTTTCCTCTTTTTTTTTTTTTTTGCAGATATGTAGTGATTTACTTGGTAACTCTACATTAAGATCTTCTATTCACAAATTGGTTTGGAATATATATATTTCGCCATCAACATTTGAAGAAAGATTGATTAATCTGATGTTTCAATTTAATCTGGGTGACCATGTTTGGTTAAGTGAAATGTTTGCAATAAGGGATCTTTGGGTACCTGCATATTTCCGGGATACCCCGATGTCTTGTTTGATGAAAACGACATCTCGTTGTGAGATTTCCAACGCACTGTTTAAGGTCTACTCAACTGCGGCAAACCCTCTGGTGCAGTTTATGATGTGTTTTGTCACATATATTGACAATCAACGTTATAATCAAAGAATTATGGAATTCCAAACATCGAATTCTATGTGGCTTAGACACTGAGGCTCATGCATCTGAAATCTACACACATTCTGTTTTTAAGGATGTTCAGAAAGAGATTTTTAAAAGGTTGATGAATTGTTTTATTTCCAATATTGATGTCGTTGATAAGTCAAAGGTTTTCACAATTTCTCATATTGATCACAACATGGACTTTGTCAATGAATTCACGGTAATATTGGTACATCTTGTGTTTACATGAATTTTTCATATTTATCAAGCTAATTCATGGCCGTTTAATGTAACTTGTCATAGGTTTCAGCACACATGCATGATAATTCTGTTGAGTGTACTTGCGTTGGATTCTCTAGGATCGGTTACTTATGTCGTCATATTTTCTGTGTGGTTCGTGTAATGAAGATAAAGGAGATTCCGGATCGCTATGTTGCAAAGTGTTGGAGACGACATATTCTACCTTGTCATGTTTATAGCATATCTAACAGGTTGGCTACTGATGATAGCAAAGAGTCGATTTTGAAGAATCAAGCAATGGATTGTGTTAGTGATTGTGTTGATAAACTTATTGGTAGTTTTCAATCTTTGTCTGCTTTTGTTGACAAGATGAAGGACATGAAGAAATCTGTTTTCGATGAGAATCCTGGAGTATCTAATTCTAGGAAACGAGCTGTGGAAATTGAGGAGTTGTTGGGGAACGTAGATGACACCACTGTTATTTTCACACCACCTCAGGGTATTCGAAACGAGGGTTGTGGTACAAATCGTAGGTTAGTTGGGAAGGGGGAGAGGGCCATAGAGAAGAGCAAGAAGACCCCAAAATTGTGTCGCAGTTGTAATCAACTTACTTTCCATGATTCGCGTAACTGCAAACTCAGAAGTGACAACGGTACATCTGGTTAGTAAATGGTGTTTGTCTATGGCATTTTGTGTTTAAAGCAGGTGTTGTTGTTCTGAACTGATTAGGCATATTTTGTAACCACTTTTTTGTGTCTTGAAATGTATGTGGTTTATGTAAATACCTATGATGTATTTAAGCTTTGATGGAATGGAACTTATCTATTTTGTTTAATATTTTTGGTTGACTCTTTTATACATGGCAAAACTAGTAACAGAACAATGTAAGGTATGATTACATGATTAAACTTATTACAACAATATAAACTAGGGATACATCAATTAACACAACACTGTAATTAACATCTGATAGGGGTAATTTAATTAATACGTGAATGTAAATTTATGTATTTAACACATAATCGAAGGTTTTATCATATTACATCAATGTAATATGATGCAATTAAAATGTGTTATTGTATTTTTTTTATTAATACATTACTGTAATTTATGTAATTAACTTAAGAATTCAATGTATCGACCTCCTTTAGTGTAATAATTTTGCATATTACAACAATGTAAGTTAGGGATACATTAATTAAGAACTTCTGATAGGGGTAATTTAATTAATACGTTAAGTTAATTACATATTTAACACATCAACGTAGGTTTTATCATATTGCATCAATGTAACTTAGGAATATATCAAATGGCACTTTTCTGTAATTAAAACCCTGGTTTAGAATATGGTAATAAGTCCCACATGCATTCTAATACAAATCCAAAGATTTTTTCCATAACCAGATCTGATTAATTTAAGCTCATCGCTTTTACCAACCGTTAAAATTATAATTCTATCTAACAAGACATGCACGCAAAAAGAACTAAAGCAATTAGTTAAATTAAATTCGAAACATGGATCATACACTTTGTTCAAAATAACAAAATGTCCACACAACAAAATCCTTCGGTTAGATAATACATCAGTTGAATGCGAAGTCTATTCCATGCACTTTAAACTTGCTTCCTTTAAAACACTCTCCTTCTGGACATTAACATTAGATAGCAATATTCTCGATGCATATTTCATTCTTAGTGCAATGATTTGGTTTTTCTGATTTGCTTTATCCTTCTTGAAACCACATTCAAACTTTTTTGTAGCTTCCCATAAACAGCTCCACGTGCCTCATTAAAAACACCCACAATATGTGATATTATCTTCAGTGCCCCACTCTAACTTCAGATTTTGGATTTTTTCCAGAGCCAAATGTCCAGTTTTTGGATGCTTCCAATTTTGCAAGTAGGAGACAACCAAATGTTTTTAATAACAAAGATAGAAAAAAATAATCAACATTAAATATTTATGCATTTAAAGATTTAATAATACCTACAATTGTCAACAGATTACTTACCACTTTGTAAGGAATACTTTTCAAGGAGTAGTCTTTATCGTCTTTCATTGTGACAACAGTTTCACCCTGCTGCATGTTGTCCAACAGATATATTTCAGGGTTTTTCAACTCGAACACTACAACGTAAAAATGCTTTCTTTGAAGGATTGGGAAGAAGACTAAATCATATGGCTTTAAGTCTTGTACTTCCTTTATTCCACCAACCGCATGTAGCATCATTTTGTTTAACGTAACAAGGCACAGGTCATCATTTACGTCATCTTTTTTGAACATCCAGTCCATCTTTTAACAAAACATTTACATACAAAACATTAATATAATAATTTTTAAAAATAATGTGTACTATTATGAATTATGTGTGAATTTCTTACAAAAGTTCGATGTCCACAAAAAAGTCGTTGAGGTGATTCTGGGCTTCGTAATTTTTCTTCGTCATTTAAGACGGTTGCCCAACGGTCAATGATGTCTCCATACACTTCTCTCCTAGGTTCCAAAGATCTTAAAAAATAAATTTCAGTCTTCACTCCATTTACTGTGTCGAAAACAGTATCCCTGTATATATATATATATATATATATATATATATATATATATATATATATATATATATATTTCACATAAGGTGTATCAACTTTAAAATAATATAAAATCATTTTAAAATGTTGGGAGAATTTAGGACAAAGCAGGTATACCTTACACTAGAAGAAGGACAATGTAAAAAAACTTACCAGACGATCTTTTGTGTTTCCTTGGTTTCTTTATCTCCACCAAATACGAGATTCCATACAGCTTTTTCTTCTCTCGTGTATCGATTTTTTATCACCACCTCTTGTTGCAAAAATGGTGATTTACAATCTCTTTAAACGAATTTCAATCGCTTTGTTTTTCTTGTAGCATCACATTCATCGAGATTCCCATCATCTACACACATATTCCACACATTGTCAACATAAACCTGAGTTTTGTAATCTTATAAATGTACTTGTGTGTCATATACTTACATGAAGTTTTTCCTTCTTCTTCAACCCTCAGATTCTTCATCTTTTTGTCGCATTTTTTTATCTGAAATACGTTAATGCAATTAATGTTAAAGTGATATACAGAGGTGGTGGTATGCGTATATACGTTAATGTAAATCCACATTACATTGATGTAATGACTCAGACCCTTGCTGTTGAATAACGTTCTACCCAATCGGCAGTGGTTGCACACCATCTTGAGTCATGCCAAGACTGAAACTTGGTTGGGATGCATTGACACGTTGAGATTTCCCCTCGTGCCTCAGTTCAGGAATTGGACTGCTCCCTACATCTATGACTTCATCTATCTGTTGACTTGGTTGGGATGCATTGACACGTTGACCTGTTGACACGCGTATTTTACGGTTTTTTATCATAAAAGATACTGTTCAAAAAATATACTAAGCAAACAAAATCACCTGCTATTGTAATAGGTGATTTTGGAGTATCTACTTCTATGAATTCTTGTGTCATTCCAACACTAAAAGATGGTGCATCCACTTTCTTATCCTTTAATGCATTTGCAGCTAACAATAATTCAAGAAATGTTGTGTGATGCAATTGCATTTACTTCACAACAATGTAATGTTATACGAAACTTTTATCTAATGAAATATATTATTAGATTAACGTATACTAAACAAACAAAATAACCTGATAATGGAACCGGTGATTTTGGAGTATCAACTTCTACGACTTCTTGTGCCATTCCATGACCTAAAGATGGTGCCTCCTGTTTCTTATCCTTTAATGTAGTTCCAGCTAACATTGATTCAAGGAATATTATGTCATTTAATTTTAATTATGACACAGCTATGTAATGTTACACATGCAGTAATAGACAAAAAAAACCTAGATCAAATGGCATTATAATAAACCAATCCTTGTTGATACCTTGGAAAATTGGCACGGGTTCCACAACTTCTTGAGTCATACCAAGATTGAAACTTGGTTGGGATAGATTCAGTATTGTACTGCCATGAATTTGAACATTCTGATATTCCCCTCTATGCTTTTCTTTAGGAAACGGACTACTCCGCACATCTATCGCTTCGTTTTTATCATTTGATACACCTGTTGACAGGATTTTTTTACAGGTTCTATCTCATGAAAGTTATTATTTAGTAAAATACTAAACCAACTTTTTACTATACCTGTTGATTTTGGAGTTTCTATTCCCACTTTCTTAACCTTTGCTAAATTCATTGCTTCTTCTTTTAATTTAATTATTGCTGCTTTTGTTAACCCACCACTGGAGCGTTTATGTTCTACATCTATGTTTAGCTTTTTGGGCGAATGAAGTGAAATATTAACATCCTCAAGGTGTGCATGTTTGTTTGCAGTCTTCTGAATAAGTCCACATGTCTTAGCTGTAAATTAAATGTGTAACATACAAAGACATCAATGTAATTTTCATCAATGTAATTAAGTAAAACATCAATGTAACATAACAATACATCAATGTTTGCAATTACATTAATGTAATTCAAGGTGAGAGTAATATTTTGTTACAACAATGTAAGTTACAAATACATATTTGTTAGGAATTACATAACAGTAATCCAACCAGATAGTACCTTTTTGTTACAGTAATATAACCAAAAAATACATCAATGTATGTAATTACATAAATGTAATCCCAGATTAAAATCAATTTAGGTCATTATATTAACGTAATCCCAGTTTAAAATCAATTTAGGTGATCACTAGCCTTTTTTTCTTTTTTATTAGTCTGCTTGTTTTTGCTTTTGTGTTTGTTAGTTTGTTTGGGTTTTGATGTCTTTGGCGCTGGGGTACATTTCTTGTGTCTCCAGGTCCATGAATAGGTGGGACTTGCTGGACCTGTTACTTTTCTTCTACCCAGATTATATGGGTCTGCCATGGAGCTGCTATTTTGGGTCTGCAAATTACCCAGGGTCTGCATGATGCTACTATTTTGGGCATGTATGATGTTGCTGGTTTGTGGCTGTCCATGATCTGGTTTTGTTGGGTGGTATGTATCGGCTCTACTTTCTACTTCGGATCAGGGGCTGGGCTGTTTTGTACCAGGGCCTGCTGCTGCGGCATCCTATGTTTTTGGGATGGGGTTATTTTTGTTTCGGTGATGCTTAGTTGCTCCCTTTGTTTGGTGTTCTTTGGGCCAAAGGTTGATTTAGGTATGGGCTCCACTCCTTTTGGTTTGCTTGGAATTAACATTGGGGATATCATCAAAAGCATCTGGAGGCATAGCAGTTTCATGGGTTGGGCTATGGTGGAAGGGGATGGGCTCTTTCTTGTTTGGTTGTTGTGCTTGCAGGATTGGCCAGTGTGGCCCTGGCCTGCTGTCCCTAACGACTGGCTGCCTGGTGCTATTGTCTGTCTGGTAGTGTCCCTTGCCTGGCTTCATGTGGCCTGTGCATGGCATGCTACTGCCCCTACCTGCTTGCTGTGTCCCGTTCCTCGTCAGCTGCGGCCCCTGCCTGGCCGGCTCAGGCCCATGCTTGGCTGGGCTGCTCCTGTTACAGTGCTCATCTATCTTCTGAATTGGGCCTCCTATATCCTTGGTTGGGTTGTTGGCTTCTTTTGGGCCTCAACAAATTTTTTGTGCCACCCCCTTTGTAGCTTCTTCAGTTTGGTGGGTCGGATTTCTATTGAGATGGGCCAGGAGAGGGCCCATAGTGGCCATTATGGGAAACTGGGTTGGGCTTGGTTCTCTTGGTGTTTGGAGTCCGTTGGGTGTAATTGGTGATGTGACTTACAAATACATCATTGTTTGCAATTACATTAATGTGATCCAAGGTGAAAGTAATTTTTGTTACAACAATGTAATTTACAAATATATTATTGTTAGGAATTACATAACTGTAATCCAACCAGATAGTACCTTTTTCTTACAATAGTATAACCTAAAAATACATCAATGTATGTAATTACATTAACACATTCCTAGTTTAAAATCAATGTAGGTCATTATATTAATGTAATCCCAGTTTTTAGGTCATTATATTAATGTAATCCCTGTTTACATTAATGTAATACAACACATCAATGTAAGGTGAGCGCATCACCAGGCTTTAACTTTAATTCTTCCTTCAAATTTTGAACGGCATTTTCCAAAAGTTCATCCCTGCCTTCCAATCCTTGGTTCTTATCTTCCAAGCCTATCTTATCTGTAAACAATTAATGGATACAAATAACTTACAATACACTAATGTAAACAGAAACACATAAATTTAAGGTGAGCGCATTACCTGGCTTTAACTTTAGTTCTTCCATTAAATTTTGATTTGCATTTTCCAAAGCTTCATCCCTGCCTTCAAATCCTTGATTCTTATCTTCCAAGCTTATCTTATCTGTAAACAATTAATGGATACAAATTACTTATAATACACTAATTTCTTAGAAATAATTTACAATGTTGAAAAGAGTAAAGGTTTTGAATCTGATTTCATTAAGAGAGCGCGTTACATTAATGTAAATTTAATTCTTCTTTCAAATTTTGATGTTCTGCTTCCAAAACTTCATTCTTGCCTTCCAACCCTTGATTCTTATCTTCCAACCGTATCTCATCTACCAAAACTAAAGAACCATATACATATCACAAAGAGACATGATTAACAATTAACACTATATTACCTTCAGGCGTTTCTTCTTCATCGGTTTCACTATCAATAAACCGCTGTCTACGTGCATTAAGTTCTACACAAATATCAAATATTCGGTCATCGATTGTATCCTTTTTCCCAGATCTTGAATTACCTACACCCGAATTTAAATTATTGTTGATGCCAAGCTTTGTTGAATCATGTGCTTTTTGGATGTCTACTTTTTCCTTGAAAATATTCTCAAATGTGGCTGCCAATGATTGAATCTCTTCATTATGTTGATTGTTTTTAAGCTATCCTTCAAGTTTAATGTGCAGCAATTTCTTGTTCTCAGACGTCATTTCCAACATTTGCGATACATCTGATATTTGTGTCTGTAAAACCAAAAACAATCATCATATTTTATGTAAACAAAATAAATAAGTCTTTATGATACAACAATTAATCTTACCAGCAACTCCATTTTCTTTAACTTTTCTTCATTGTTTATCTTGCTGGTTTCACCCTCAACTGATGACAAGCCTATAAACTTTCCACGCCCAAAGCCACCACTAGCAATTTCAAGTGTCTGTCTTTGATGAAGTCTATCTAACATCCAAAATTCAATTGCTGGTATCGAATGATCGACACTCATATCTTCACACGAAAAGCTGGCTACATACAACAGCTACAAAATGCAAGTCATATTGTTAATAAATTTGAGAATTAACATGCACATCTATTGCATATATGACTTATATAATTTCTAAAATTAACAATTTTATCATACCGTTAGTATTGTCAAAGTTCCTTTGAAAGGAGTGTTACTAAATGGTTTCCAACCATTTTTACAATTTCTGATGCTATCCAGAACATATGCAGACCAGTTAATTTGAGAAATATCTGTATGATCATTAAAATAATCTAGTATTTCTAGCTTGCATTTGCCATGGGCATGACACTCTACCATGGTTGATATAAACAATAACAAGAAATCCAGCTGGAAGTAAAATGATTCGTCACTTGTATCCGCAGCCATCCTATATGCTATCTCCCTTAATGATACATATTCACTTTTGTACAAGTCTCTCCACTGTTATATCCTAGGAGAAAGCTTTTTACGCGGGATGAATGTTTTTAAGTCGGCACCTGTTTTAGGTATCCCTAGAAGCCAATCGATTGTGTCTACATTTATCCTTACAACCCCACCTTTCAGACATATTTCCATCTTCACTGCATCAAACTTGTCAACGACAAAATGACCAAGTTTCTGTGGTATCCCATCCACTTGTAAGGATAACAGCTTTCCGAATCCTAATTTTGCAATTAAATCCTTTTGTTTTGTTGACAATGTTTTAACAACCTTTGTTAGCTGAGTGGGTGAGCATCTGTTTTTGATTGGATACCAAAGCTCCATGTTACTTGAATTTTCACCCCTTTCGCGTTTAGAATCTTTCTTCTTCAGCTTAACACCACCATCTTCATGTTTTAATTTCTTCCTTTTCAGGTTTCCCTTCCCCTTGAGATTAATATTTTCTTCTTCTTCTCCTATATTTAAACATCAAAATACTTATACTTGTTGATATACCTCTCATATGCAAACCAACTTACATTGATGTATTTTTTAATTACAACATATCAACAGGAATTTACATCAGTGTTTTTAAACAAGGAGTCAAACATGTGTTTTCATCTTTCCTCTATAATGCATTTTCTTTTTGCTCTAACGTAACAACAGTGTACATGGTAACAAAGTAAAAAATATTACTAATAATAATAAATTACCTTGACTTGTCATCTCAAACGTGTCGTCACAATCAAGTAGAATTGGACTTTTTGATGTGTTCTTAAATCGAGATAGTGATTTTATGGCCAAATGTTTACAGGACCTTCCTGTCAATACATGCATACATATTTTTCAGATTTTTGTTGACAACAAAGCGATATTTTGTTAACATTTCTTACTTGAAGTATGTTGCCCTCCGGCAGTTCTCATTTTGTGGAAACTTTAATCTTAGAACCTGTATAGCAATTAAGAATTTGAATTAACTGTTGGGATATAAAATTCTTTTATCAGTACATAGCAATTAAGGATGTAATGGGTTACCATTAGATCCTTTCCCTATATGCTAAACACTAATTTTAACCTCGATTAAGTTGAATTTCAACAGATACGAACTACAATTTCAATACGCATACAATACCCGAGCAATCCGATTCGTAAACAAAACTCTACTCGAGCCCCCAAATGTTACTGTTTAAACACAATGCTACCGACAAAAACACTAATTTTAATATCGATTACGTCGATTTTTAACAGATATCAACCACAATTTCAATCCGCATACAATAGTAGATGATATACCTACTGTAAAATTTTCAAAAAACACAAAGATGATAAGCTTTTTAAACCTAAGACGATTGTATACATCAGTGTATTTGACCGATCAAAGCTAAGAATCGTTGATTGTATACGTTAGGTTTTTCAGCGATCATATTGCATGTGTCATTACCTTAAATTGAAGATTGATAGATTAAAACAAAACGTCTTGCAAGGAACGACTCTTGACCAAAAATCTTCAATTACACCTTCGATTTGCAGTGTCTACATCTGGTGATTATAATTTTAAAGTGAATAATTTGAAGGTTCTGTAATTTTCTTTGAAGATTTTGAATCCTCTTTTTATTTGTCTTCGATGTGATATAACTGTCAGAAAGATGGAAGAAAGCAAAAGACAAATTTACCCTTTTGTAATCATCAGTCCTCATTTACCATAATTAAATATTCTAAATTAATGTGATCCCTTAGATCAGCATCTAATGACATTTTAATCGACCTAAGATTGAGTTATTAGGTTATCTCAATTACTATGGGTTACCATTAGATCATTTCCCTATATATATATATATAATCGTGATTATCAAAACTTGATAATTATGGCTATTATATCTTAATTTTCTCACATGATTAGTTTATACTTATAAACACAACGTATATAACATATAATATAGTTTGACCTTACCCCCTGAATCTGTGGTAGATATATAAGAATATATAAATACCTTATTTAATATATATATATATATATATATGTGTGTGTGTGTGTGTGTGTGTGTGTGTGAAAACTGACAATACTTGTAGAAAAAACTATTTATTTATTTAATTGACTGTGATTATACTTTTCAAGAATGAACAATTATTATAGATACTTTTGGTTATCTATAATAGTTAATAATCATATTTGTAATTATCAAAACTTAATAATTATTATCATTGACATGTCATTTATTGATGTAGATACAAACTATCTGTAAACTTACAAGGCTTTACGTATTTATCATAAGTATGTTTCAAGCTTCAAATATGATGCCTTGAACAAGCTTGATATTTTATAACAATTTGTAAACTATCCATTGGAAAAACATATGATTTTATAAGACATTATCTTACATTCATCTTATGTGTTTATAGGTTTACCTCAAAATCTGTTGTTAATATTTAATGGTTTTAAGTATATAAACATTTATTTGTTTAGGACCAATATGTTCGTGTATCTATTTATGTAATAAAATATATAATTACATTGTTTATCACTAACATATCTATTACATTTAAATGAATCGTTTGCTAAAAAATGTTGTAGTCCCAATTATGCTGATATGATCTTTAGATCTATACTTTGTTAGATATTCATAGCTTATTATAGTCTAATTATTCTCGTATGATAACCTTATAAATTGTCATTTATAAAAGTGTGTCGATACATTGTATTGATTTTTAGAAATTGTCCATTACTCGTAAAAGCGATAGTTTGTTGGGTTTAGTGTTAACATACCCATTTTAAAATATATGAAACCCAAACAATTTGTTTATACATCCAAGTCCTATATGCTAAAGATTGTTAAGCCATACTATAAAACTTTGGTTGAAAACGGTCATGGTATCATCATGGAAAATAATAATAATAATAATAATAATAATAATAATAATAATAATAATATTATTATTATTATTATTATTATTATTATTATTATTATTATTATTATTATTATATAACGTTAAGACTTAATTATCAAGTTTTTGATAACAGACGATCATCAAATGTTAATAACTAAATCATTTGTTTCTTTTCTAAATAATTACGTGACAGTTTGTTAAGAACATTTTGTAAGACCGAGGGGTGTGCCACGGTATTGGGCATGGAAGGGGCGCGGATGGACGTGGCACACCGCCCCCTGGTGGGTGTTAGTGGGTGTGGCAGGCAAGGCGTGAGTGGGGCAACGGGTGAGAATGAGACCATTGGGTATATGACCGTTTGGAATGGTAAATAAAAAAAAATTACCTATTTAAACACCACATTTCAAATTCATTCAACACAAAAAATTTTCCACTCTTCACATTTCAAACTAATTCAATTTCTTAACAAAAAAAATACTTTCCATGGATCCCAACCAAACACCAAACCAATACTACAACCCAAACACTCCACCTAACCGAAACCCGAACACGCCATCTCCGAATTGGTTCTTTAACCCTATTCCAATGAATCCTTTTTTGATTCAAACTGTTATCGACCGCATTTTGATTCGAGTCCACAACAGGGGTTTTACACATTCGCTGATTATGGTTCGACTCAACAAACGCACGGGTTTGGTCAACAATCTCAGGATGAAGTTGTACTCGAGAATCAACCCCCTACAAATTCCGGTTTAAGCACGTAACCAAAACAAAGGCGTAGACACAAAAAGAAACAAGTTGGGGATATCGAACCCGCTGTGGGAGGTTCAACCCATCTCGAAAAATGGTCTCCAGAAGAGGAGTTTCAACTTTCAAAAGCTTGGGTCGATGTGTCGAAAGACCCAATTGTTGGTAATTACTTTCTTTTTATGTTTCTAAATATTGTTAATTTATTTGTTTAAAATTGTTAATATTTTTATTAATAAATTTTTTATAGGTCGTAACAAAAAAGGACCGGACTTTTGGAGTCAAATCTGAAGTAAATTTTTCCAAGCCATGGGTCGTGGGGAGTATCGTACAAACGATATGATCTCTAACAAATGGTGTGACATGAACCAAAAGGTTAAAAGGTTCAACGGGATTTATTCCCAGAAATGGCAAACTCGCCGGAGCGGCCAAAGCGACGCGATGATCGATAGTGAATCGGAAGATCAATACCGAGAAGAGTTTAACGCCCCCTTCACGCTTAAACGGAGTTGGGAGATTATTGTAACATCACTGTACTTTCGGTTGTCCGTACATCCGTACGATTGTACTGTACGACCGGAGATTTATGAATATTATTGATTATGATATTATTGTTTGACTTTGCTGATATTGTCACTGTTACTGGTATGCATGATTTTATAATATATTATACGCGTAAACCTTGGGAAGTTTAGTTGAAATTTAACTGAACAGACCCATAGAGTTTATAGCAGTGTTATTACTGATGATTATGGATTAATGGTTTGAGAATGGTTTTGGGATGGAATTGGGAGTTTGTTATGTTATGGTTGCTAAACGTAGTCAAGGACACATGGTCATGGTTTATCGAAATAGCGGTGGGACGGTGTAGGGGAGGTTGCGATCTACCTCTGCATATGCCCTATACATATGCATATTTCGGTCTATCATGGATGTGTCAGTGACTTGGTTTAGTGGGTTGTGGTTTGGGAATATAATATTTAAGTTAATAAATAATGAGATTAATAAATACGCGATGTGAGGTTACGGTCATTATTTAAACGCGAATGTTGATTCAGAAATATTAACTTAATAATGTATTCGTGTGGGTGACGATTCACACGAATATAATTATTAAGGATGGTACTCTGAAATGATATTCCATAAATCGTAAATCAAATCGAAATACGATACGAGCGTCGCATTCGAAAAGGTGACGATCTTTACGAATACGTACGCGAGTAACGCATTTCGACGAGATAATTAAATAATATCTCACGATATAAAATTAATAAATAAAACTAAAAATATTTATTAGGAATCACAACCTAAATTAAAAGAGAATAATTTAAATTATTAAATAAGTGACCTAACGATAATTAAACGAAAATCGTTTTAAGAAACAATACTATTTAAATAAAATCATTTTTTTAAAGATGTAAAATTTATTATCTTAATGTTGTAAGGTTTAAATATATTTTACGATCAGAACCGATTATTTATAATATTGTATCGCGATAAAAACGGGACCGGGCACGGGAGACAATACGCGATATAAGGAAGAGTCTTCTTCCTCTTCTTTTTCATTTCACCAACACTTACTCTCTCACTAAACACTCAAATTCGTCACTCACAATCCACCCAACTTCTCTCTAGCCTAACTTCTTTGTTTCTTGACGAAATCGGGTGATCTTTGGCTCAAAACGACCGCGTGGACGAGAGCTACAAGGGGATACGAAGAAATCCTATATTTGCGCAGCACCTCGAGGTAAATCTAAAGCCTTGTTTTCGGTTTTTGGTGTGAACCACGAATCCTTAATCGTTTGTTGTTGTAACCGAATTAAAGCTCTTGTAAAACACTAAAACGAACTAGGATGAATATTGGGAAGAACATTGTTAAGTTGTTGCAGGTCATGGGTCGAAGAGGAGACGATGGTGTGATGATTCGTGGGTAGAACCAGTCGGCCGAACCCTAAAGGGACTGGACGAGCCTTGTGCGGGCCGCCAACACCGAACCCTCACACAATATCAGTCGAACCCTAGGGTGGCGAACCCTAGGGACCACGAACCATGCACATCTTGGCAGCGAACCCTTCTCAGCCAGGTGACGAACTCTGGATGGCGAACCCTAGGCCATCAGCTCGCGAACCAGGCAGCCTGGTTGCCGAACCCTCTGCGCCCTACTTGACCAGCGAACCTTCATCTGGCCGAACTTTGCTGTTGAGGCCACGAACCTTGGTTCCCCACCGAACCCTATTCTGCCTCACGAACCCTTGAGAAGGGCGAACCCATGCCATGTAACTCTCACGAACCCTTTCCCTTGTTTGTGCCGAACCCATGGAGTTAGCCAAAGGGTTCGCTGCCCTAATGACTAATCGCACTTGAACGCTTCAAGGTTAGGGTTTCTAGGGGGTTAGGGGTAATTCAATGTATATGAACATGGATATAAGGATGTTTATACGTGGACACATTCATGCATGTATGAAGAACACCATTCACCATTTTTTTTAAGTAATGTGGTGTAAAGTATAAAGGCATATTGTTTGATTTAATTCTGAGAATGGCTTAATATTATTAAAACTTAATGGAATTTTATAAACTATACAATGATGGTGGAAAGTGAGTTTATCATGCATGTATATAAGATGTGTGTGTAAAAGAAGATACATTTTCCTTTCAGCATATCTAACTATGGGAACACACATAGTTTCTAACAATTAGATACTGTCACAAAATAATTTAGAACTATCAAAATTGAATTATTCTATGAGATGATAAACAATAAAAACCTTAAGTGTAACAACTTAACTTAGGAGAGTAAACTAAGTTAAGAATATAAATCTAATGAGTTAGAGAAACACTTATGGTCAAATGACCTGAATTAAACGCAAGTACTTACGAATATAAAATACACAATAATCACAGATTGTTGAGTTGACTTGGGTTACGCACGCGAGCGCGCACTTTTAGAGAACACTGACCTTAAGGACTGCAGGTGAGTTCTCATAACCTCCCTTTCTTTAAACTGTTTTAGTTTTAAAACTCGGAGGTGAAACATGTATACCGGTTTAAATATTATTTTGATAACACAAGGATAATACCTGTTTATCATTATGATATTCACTATTATGAATTATCATTATTATGGATTATCACTGATTATTATAAATCCGTGTAAACATTGTTATTGACTTCGGTGAATAACAAAGATTACATGTATTGTCTCATACTCCGTGAAATCATTACTTTTAACTTCGGTTATTTGTTTTGACTTCATGTATTGTCACGTGGAGGGTTTCCACATCCGTGAAGTATTGCTCTTGACTTCGGTTAATTGCTTTGACTTCATGTATAGTCACGTGGTTAGCGACCACTCCATGATTCATGTATTTAACTTATGTTAATTACATAATGATCATGTATAGTCACGAACATTGATTGAGAATATGATTGATTGAGTTTGGTTGATTTGTTGTGGATTGATTGCCTATATTTGATTATGATTATTTGTGATTGGCTATGATTGATTTGGTTATGTGGTTATGTGATTGTGTATGTGTTTGGCTGTTGAATTGATGGATGTGTGTTGGATTATCTCATACAGGTATTCATATGGATTTTCTCAAGAAGATCATAAGTTTTATACCCGTTTTAAACAAAGCATTTTATAAAACCATTTTAAGCATAAACTTTCAAACGCATTTTACTAAAACATTTTTAAATATAAAAACTTATGATTACTCACCAACTACTTTTGTAGTTGACACTTGATTTTCTTACATGTTTCAGGTGATGGAGACAAGTAGGATGAAGAGGATGATCTCTTCTATTTTGGACATCATCATCATATAGGATTCTTGGACTTAGTTAATTAACTAAATTTCTGGCGATTAGAGTTTAGTTAGTTTAACTAAATCTTTTGTGTATTTGATGTATTTGATTCATGATGAACATGATTTTTGTGTAATTATTGTGGTTGATTAAATGATATATGATGATTTGATTTAGATGCCCATGAGCTTTTGAACAATCTACACATCCCTCGTGGCATCCCGATGATTCCGCCGTCGGTCGGGGTGTTACAGATTGGTATCAGAGCCTGGGTTATAGGGAATTAGGTTACTAGAAATGGTTGACCTAGTCTATAACCGTAGGATACCCTAGTATGAATAAATTCATACACTAGTTAGTATATTCAGGATTTCATGCTTATGTGTTTATTACATGTTAACTGAACTCCTGTTATACATTTTAATATATATGCTGCTACTGATTTCTTGCTTACGTGTGCCCTAATGACTCGATAAGGACATACTCGTGGTGTATTGTAAAGGTGGTGGGACGGTGGTTTGGGCGGTTGCGACCTACCCTTATCATATGCCCTATACATATACCATTTACAGTACATCGGGTGGATGTCAGTATTGAGGAATAAGGGAACTACCCGTTTGGGACACTTATCTGCTCAGGAACTTAACTGCTTAGAAATTTAATTGCTTTAGGAATTATCTGTTAGATCTTGTGATCACCAGACAAGGACACACTCGTGGTATACTACAAAGGTGGTGGGACGGTGTAAGGGAGGTTGCGACCTACTCTTGCATATGCCCTATACATATACCATTTGAAGTATATCGGGGGTCTGTCAGTGTCAGGAACTTAGGATACTATTAGGACCCTACTAGGAGGGTTTGAGAGGATATGATTGTGGACTGTTGATGATATGTTTGATGGATTGACTGGGATTGACTCATGGATGATTATACTTGATAAATATTTATAAACTCACTTATGAAACACACAGATTGGACACGTAGGGTGCATAGGATCAACGAACAATACGAATACTTAGTGATAAATTGAGGATTTGGATGATGATATAGACACTTGATGATAATATAAACGCATAGTGATGATACTAACACTTAGTGGTGGTATGGACACTTGATTAGAATAAAACTATAGGGAGGATATAAACACTTAGTGACAGTAAGAACACTTTGTGATGATATGAACCCTTAATGATGATTATTGACATTGGAATTGATATGGATTTTAGTGAACTTAGACAGTTGGGGGAAACTTAATGTCAGGTGAACTTAGACATTAGGTGAACTTAGAAATAGGCAAGCCTACATGTCAGGTGAACTTAGACATTAGGTAAACCTAATTGTCCAAGGGAACTAGAGATCACTTCACTCAAAATTATCCTACTAAGGATAAGGTGTGTGAAGTGAGATTTATGATGAAGTACATGACACACTCTACACACTAGCAAGGGCATAATCGTGGTGCAATGGAACGGTGGTGGGACGGTGTAGGGGAGATTACGATCTACCTCTGCATATGCCCTATATATAAGCTTGTTGCATTGCATTGGGAGGTTGTCAGTGTTAGTATAGAGTGAAGAATCTATAGGATCTAGGAAATAGTTAGTTAACACTAGTTATGACCAACTAGGACACTTAGAATAATAATAGGAAATTATACACCTTTTGAGTTTAATGACAGTTAGGAGATAAATATAGTTCCTATATGTAATCCTAATTGTCTGAAGAACTCATTTAAACATTTTTTGTATGATTTACGTTGTAAACGGTAGTAACATGTTTCTATTTCCTTCAGAAACATGCCGCCTCGCCGTCACAACGGAGATGATACGAACGCTGAGGATGCTAACGGTAATGCCAACCCTGGCATGCAAGAGTTAGCTAACCTCATCACTGGGTTGGTGAATCAGTTGACTCAGGCCAACCAAAACATCAACCAGAATCGAGGTGGTGCAAATCAGACAACTTGCACATTCAAACACTTCAATTCCTGCAATCCCCTGAAATTCACGGGTGCTGAATCGGCCACTGGTCTGCTGCAGTGGTTCGAGAGTATGGAGAACACCTTCATCAACAGCGAATGCCCTGAAAATCTGAAAGTTCGCTATGCCACCAGTGTTTTCCAAAAGAGAGCACTGACTTGGTGGAATGGGGAAAAGCGAACTAGGGGAGTGGATACTGCACTTGCACTGACATGGACAGAGGTCAAGACTCTGATGACCACTGAATTCTGTCCTAGAAGCGAAATGAGGAAGCTTGAGACTGAGTTCTGGGAACTCAAACAAGACAGTGGAGAAAACATCATCTACAATACTCAGTTTCATGAGTATAGCTTACTGGTACCTCATATGGTGACACCCTTGGAGAGGGCGATTGAGAAGTATATCGGCGAGCTGCCGGTGCAGATTCAGGATACAGTCTATGGGAGCAATCCCAAAACACTTGAGGCTGCAATCCGATTATCTGCAACTCTTACTGATAATCACGTGAGGAATGGAACGCTTACTCGGAAGGGATATAAAAAGACTGACACCAAGACTACTGCAAAAGAAGTCAAAGCTGAAGTCAAGTCTGAAGCTGCTAGCTCGTCCAAAAGCAGCAACAAGAAGAGAAAGAATCGGAACTTCATGGTCACTGTACCTGCTGCAAAGTCTGCGCAGCAATCATCAAACAATTCAACTGCCAGGAATTTCACTGGGAACACTCCTCAGTGTCATACCTGCCGTTATCATCACGCACCAAATTTGCCTTGTCGCGTCTGCAACAACTGTGGCAAATTTGGTCACTTTGCTAATGTTTGTCGGAGTGCACCGCAAGCACAAAGGTTGCAACATGCACCGCTTGCACTGCCAGCTCCTCATACACAACCTATACCAGCTGTACCCGTTCGCCAGGTACCTCAGGCACAGGCAAGAGCCTGTTATGAGTGTGGTGAAGTGGGTCACTTCAGGAATCAATGCCCAAAGTTGACCGGGAATAATCAAAGGGTGGCAAGAGGCCGGGCTTTTCAACTGAATGCTCCAGCTGCTCAAGCCAACCAGGATGTGGTCAACGGTACATTTCTGATCAACAACTCTTATGCATCTGTCTTATTTGATTCTGGTGCCGATAGGAGTTTCGTTTCATATGACTTTGAATACTTGCTTGGTAGAACACGTACATACTTAGATAAACCGTTCAACGTGGAAGTGGCTGACGGAAACACTATTGATATTGACACTATTATCGTTGGATGTACGGTGAACTTAAATGATCACGTTTTCCCGATTGATCTTATACCTATGCATCTTGGTAGCTTTGATGTTATCATAGGCATGGACTGGTTAGCCACCCACAGAGCGGAGATTGTTTGTCATGAGAAATATATTCGTATTCCTTTAGCTTCGGGTGAAACTTTGAGAATAATTGGAGAAACTGCTAGTAAAGGTCTTAAGCTGATGTCTTGCACTAAAGCACATAAGTACCTTAGGAAGAAATGTATAGCCTTCTTAGCACACATTGTGGAGAAGAAAGAGAAAGAAAAGAGAATTGAAGATGTTCCGGTGATTCGAGATTTTCCAGAAGTTTTTCCAGACGATTTACCGGGTCTTCCACCAGAACGTCAAGTTGAGTTTCGGATCGACTTAGTACCTGGTGCGAACCCAGTCGCCAAAGCTCCCTACAGACTCGCGCCTTCGGAGTTGCAAGAATTGGCAAGCCAGCTACAAGAGCTGACTGACAAAGGATTCATTCGCCCGAGCCATTCGCCATGGGGTGCACCGGTCCTATTTGTCAAGAAAAAGGACGGGTCATTCCGGATGTGCATCGACTATCGCGAATTGAACAAGTTGACTATCAAGAATCGATATCCACTGCCGCGCATCGATGATCTCTTCGATCAGCTTCAAGGCTCGGCATGGTTTTCAAAGATCGATCTGAGGTCTGGGTATCATCAGCTTCGCGTACATGATGATGATATTCCCAAGACAGCCTTCAGAACAAGATATGGCCACTATGAATTTCTGGTAATGCCTTTCGGCCTTACCAATGCACCTGCGGTTTTCATGGACCTCATGAACCGTGTTTGCAGGCCATACTTGGATAAATTTGTGATTGTATTCATTGATGATATTCTGATCTACTCAAAGACTAAGGAAGAACACGAGAAACACCTTAAGTTGGTTTTGGAGATCCTAAGAGAGGAGCGGTTGTATGCCAAATTCTCTAAATGTGAATTTTGGCTTAAAGAAGTTCAATTCTTGGGACACATAGTCAACGAATACGGTGTTCACGTGGATCCTGCAAAGATTGATGCTGTGAAGAATTGGAGTACACCGAAGACACCGACGGAGATTCGATCGTTCCTTGGACTTGCCGGTTACTATCGGCGGTTCATATCGAACTTCTCCAGAATTGCTGTCCCTCTCACTGCTTTGACTCAGAAAAATAGGCCATACGAGTGGGGACCAAAGCAAGAAGAGGCATTTCAGACTCTGAAGCAGAAACTTTGTGATGCTCCTGTCTTGACACTGCCTGATGGAAATGATGATTTTGTAGTCTATTGTGATGCATCCAACTTAGGTCTCGGTTGTGTTCTCATGCAACGGGGAAAGGTTGTGGCTTATGCATCAAGACAATTGAAGATTCATGAGAAGAACTACACTACGCACGACTTGGAACTTGTTGCAGTCGTGTTTGCTTTGAAGATATGGAGACATTATCTTTATGGCACCAAGTGTGTAGTCTTTACTGATCATAAAAGTTTGCAACATATTCTAAATCAGAAAGAGCTCAATATGAGACAACGGAGATGGGTTGAACTGTTGAATGATTACGACTGTGAAATTCGATACCATCCTGGTAAAGCGAATGTAGTAGCAGATGCGCTTAGTCGCAAAAGTCAAGTTCAGATCCATAGTGTCCGAGTGCACACTAACCTCCGTAATGATGTTCTCACAGCCCAACAACTCTCATTAGCTCAGGATAACTTGAATAATGAGATGTCTTGTGGGGCTGAAATCTTATTGGAAACTAAGGATGACGGGTTGATGTATTATTTGAATCGGTTGTGGATACCGAACAGGAGTGATCTGAGGATGCTGATTATGGATGAAGCTCATAAATCTCGTTACTCAATCCATCCGGGCTCTGATAAGATGTATCAAGACCTTAGGGGCTTGTACTGGTGGCCTGGAATGAAGAAGGATATTGCTGAATATGTGTCAAAATGCCTTAACTGTGCCAAAGTCAAGGCAGAACATCAGCGACCTTCGGGATTGTTACTACAACCAGAAATACCGATGTGGAAGTGGGAGAATATCTCCATGGATTTCATTACTAAACTCCCACGAACCGCAAACGGTAAAGATAGTATTTGGGTGATAGTTGATAGATTAACCAAGTCGGCTCATTTCTTACCGATACGCGAGACTTACCCGGTGCGGAAGTTAGCTCGTATTTACATTGATGAGATCGTGAGTCGACATGGTATTCCCTTAAGCATAATATCGGACCGTGATGCTCGCTTCACGGCACGATTTTGGGAATCACTTCATGAAGCTTTTGGAACAAGACTGGATCTTAGCACTGCTTATCATCCTCAAACGGATGGTCAAACGGAGCGAACGATTCAGACATTGGAAGACATGTTAAGAGCTTGTGTCATCGATTTTGGTGGCAATTGGGATAGCCATCTACCATTGGTTGAGTTCTCGTATAACAACAGTTATCATGCGAGCATTGGTATGGCACCGTTTGAAGCTCTGTATGGCAGGAAATGTCGGTCACCTATTTGTTGGACCGAAGTCGGCGATTCACAGGTCACTGGTCCTGAGATTATTCAGGAAACGACTGACAAGATCCGCCAGATCCGTGACAATCTATTAGCTGCTCGCAGTCGACAGAAGAGCTACGCGGATAAAAGAAGAAAACCTTTGGAGTTTGAAGTGGGAGATATGGTATTACTTAAAGTGTCGCCTTGGAAGGGCGTCGTTCGATTCGGAAGGAAGGGGAAGCTTGCTCCACGTTATGTTGGCCCTTTTAAGATCCTTGAACGGATCGGGAAGGTTGCTTACAAATTGGAACTTCCTTCTGAACTTAGTAATGTGCACCCGACGTTTCACGTGTCCAATCTAAGAAAGTGCTTAGCTGATCAGGATCTTCAGGTACCACTCGATGACATCCGCATCGATGATACCATGCACTTTGTTGAAAAACCAGTGGAGATAATGGATCGGGAGATTAAACAACTCAAACGCAGTAGAATTCCAATTGTCAAAGTACGTTGGGAATCGAAGCGGGGTCCAGAATTCACATGGGAGCGGGAAGATCAGATGAAGCTTAAGTACCCACATTTATTTACTACGGTCACTCCAAGTTGAATTTCGGGACGAAATTCCTTTAACTAGGGGAGACTGTAACATCACTGTACTTTCGGTTGTCCGTACATCCGTACATCCGTACGATTGTACTGTACGACCGGAGATTTATGAATATTATTGATTATGATATTATTGTTTGACTTTGCTGATATTGTCACTGTTACTGGTATGCATGATTTTATAATATATTATACGCGTAAACCTTGGGAAGTTTAGTTGAAATTTAACTGAACAGACCCATAGAGTTTATAGCAGTGTTATTACTGATGATTATGGATTAATGGTTTGAGAATGGTTTTGGGATGGAATTGGGAGTTTGTTATGTTATGGTTGCTAAACGTAGTCAAGGACACATGGTCATGGTTTATCGAAATAGCGGTGGGACGGTGTAGGGGAGGTTGCGATCTACCTCTGCATATGCCCTATACATATGCATATTTCGGTCTATCATGGATGTGTCAGTGACTTGGTTTAGTGGGTTGTGGTTTGGGAATATAATATTTAAGTTAATAAATAATGAGATTAATAAATACGCGATGTGAGGTTACGGTCATTATTTAAACGCGAATGTTGATTCAGAAATATTAACTTAATAATGTATTCGTGTGGGTGACGATTCACACGAATATAATTATTAAGGATGGTACTCTGAAATGATATTCCATAAATCGTAAATCAAATCGAAATACGATACGAGCGTCGCATTCGAAAAGGTGACGATCTTTACGAATACGTACGCGAGTAACGCATTTCGACGAGATAATTAAATAATATCTCACGATATAAAATTAATAAATAAAACTAAAAATATTTATTAGGAATCACAACCTAAATTAAAAGAGAATAATTTAAATTATTAAATAAGTGACCTAACGATAATTAAACGAAAATCGTTTTAAGAAACAATACTATTTAAATAAAATCATTTTTTTTAAAGATGGAAAATTTATTATCTTAATGTTGTAAGGTTTAAATATATTTTACGATCAGAACCGATTATTTATAATATTGTATCGCGATAAAAACGGGACCGGGCACGGGAGACAATACGCGATATAAGGAAGAGTCTTCTTCCTCTTCTTTTTCATTTCACCAACACTTACTCTCTCACTAAACACTCAAATTCGTCACTCACAATCCACCCAACTTCTCTCTAGCCTAACTTCTTTGTTTCTTGACGAAATCGGGTGATCTTTGGCTCAAAACGACCGCGTGGACGAGAGCTACAAGGGGATACGAAGAAATCCTATATTTGCGCAGCATCTCGAGGTAAATCTAAAGCCTTGTTTTCGGTTTTTGGTGTGAACCACGAATCCTTAATCGTTTGTTGTTGTAACCGAATTAAAGCTCTTGTAAAACACTAAAACGAACTAGGATGAATATTGGGAAGAACATTGTTAAGTTGTTGCAGGTCGTGGGTCGAAGAGGAGACGATGGTGTGATGATTCGTGGGTAGAACCAGTCGGCCGAACCCTAAAGGGACTGGACGAGCCTTGTGCGGGCCGCCAACACCGAACCCTCACACAATATCAGTCGAACCCTAGGGTGGCGAACCCTAGGGACCACGAACCATGCACATCTTGGCAGCGAACCCTTCTCAGCCAGGTGACGAACTCTGGATGGCGAACCCTAGGCCATCAGCTCGCGAACCAGGCAGCCTGGTTGCCGAACCCTCTGCGCCCTACTTGACCAGCGAACCTTCATCTGGCCGAACTTTGCTGTTGAGGCCACGAACCTTGGTTCCCCACCGAACCCTATTCTGCCTCACGAACCCTTGAGAAGGGCGAACCCATGCCATGTAACTCTCACGAACCCTTTCCCTTGTTTGTGCCGAACCCATGGAGTTAGCCAAAGGGTTCGCTGCCCTAATGACTAATCGCACTTGAACGCTTCAAGGTTAGGGTTTCTAGGGGGTTAGGGGTAATTCAATGTATATGAACATGGATATAAGGATGTTTATACGTGGACACATTCATGCATGTATGAAGAACACCATTCACCATTTTTTTTAAGTAATGTGGTGTAAAGTATAAAGGCATATTGTTTGATTTAATTCTGAGAATGGCTTAATATTATTAAAACTTAATGGAATTTTATAAACTATACAATGATGGTGGAAAGTGAGTTTATCATGCATGTATATAAGATGTGTGTGTAAAAGAAGATACATTTTCCTTTCAGCATATCTAACTATGGGAACACACATAGTTTCTAACAATTAGATACTGTCACAAAATAATTTAGAACTATCAAAATTGAATTATTCTATGAGATGATAAACAATAAAAACCTTAAGTGTAACAACTTAACTTAGGAGAGTAAACTAAGTTAAGAATATAAATCTAATGAGTTAGAGAAACACTTATGGTCAAATGACCTGAATTAAACGCAAGTACTTACGAATATAAAATACACAATAATCACAGATTGTTGAGTTGACTTGGGTTACGCACGCGAGCGCGCACTTTTAGAGAACACTGACCTTAAGGACTGCAGGTGAGTTCTCATAACCTCCCTTTCTTTAAACTGTTTTAGTTTTAAAACTCGGAGGTGAAACATGTATACCGGTTTAAATATTATTTTGATAACACAAGGATAATACCTGTTTATCATTATGATATTCACTATTATGAATTATCATTATTATGGATTATCACTGATTATTATAAATCCGTGTAAACATTGTTATTGACTTCGGTGAATAACAAAGATTACATGTATTGTCTCATACTCCGTGAAATCATTACTTTTAACTTCGGTTATTTGTTTTGACTTCATGTATTGTCACGTGGAGGGTTTCCACATCCGTGAAGTATTGCTCTTGACTTCGGTTAATTGCTTTGACTTCATGTATAGTCACGTGGTTAGCGACCACTCCATGATTCATGTATTTAACTTATGTTAATTACATAATGATCATGTATAGTCACGAACATTGATTGAGAATATGATTGATTGAGTTTGGTTGATTTGTTGTGGATTGATTGCCTATATTTGATTATGATTATTTGTGATTGGCTATGATTGATTTGGTTATGTGGTTATGTGATTGTGTATGTGTTTGGCTGTTGAATTGATGGATGTGTGTTGGATTATCTCATACAGGTATTCATATGGATTTTCTCAAGAAGATCATAAGTTTTATACCCGTTTTAAACAAAGCATTTTATAAAACCATTTTAAGCATAAACTTTCAAACGCATTTTACTAAAACATTTTTAAATATAAAAACTTATGATTACTCACCAACTACTTTTGTAGTTGACACTTGATTTTCTTACATGTTTCAGGTGATGGAGACAAGTAGGATGAAGAGGATGATCTCTTCTATTTTGGACATCATCATCATATAGGATTCTTAGACTTAGTTAATTAACTAAATTTCTGGCGATTAGAGTTTAGTTAGTTTAACTAAATCTTTTGTGTATTTGATGTATTTGATTCATGATGAACATGATTTTTGTGTAATTATTGTGGTTGATTAAATGATATATGATGATTTGATTTAGATGCCCATGAGCTTTTGAACAATCTACACATCCCTCGTGGCATCCCGATGATTCCGCCGTCGGTCGGGGTGTTACAATTATGAGGAAATGTGGCTAAAGGATGCCCAAGCTGGCCACTAGTCTAGACAGACGTAACCCCTAGCCCACCAGCCACCAATTCACAGAGAAAACCCGACCCAAGCACCCGCCCAAAGACACGACGGTGGAAAGTCGGTAAAATCGGGAGGGATCAAGAATAAAACCCAGGACCTGGGTCTCCTATCACTTCCACATGCATCCATCTTACCACTAGAACAAGACGTCATTGGTTATATATATATACATATCAAGGTTTTAGAAACACATAACATGTTCGTAGAACATCTAAAATTTAATTTCTCGTGTCTCTTTGCAATTAAATAATAGGGTTATGTTCAACTAAATAGTCTCCTTATCATAAAAATTAGATCATGAGAACAAATTTGAAGGGAAAATTCGAAATTTTAGAGGGAAATGTTGATGGATGGTAATTTAATTATAACCACTTTCACACACATCTTTTTTAAACGTTCATAACTTTTATATATAGTATTATTTTTAAAAAAAATTCTATATAATAACGAGAATTTTTTTATCTTTAAAATGAGTTTAGTATTATTATAAAAAAATGAAATTGATTCATTTCATTGTGTCTAATTATCGTTATTGTGTCTTTCTTAAACATTTGTGTATAATAATCTTTTTTGTGTTTTTCTTACAAGTAATTGCGTTTTTTATAGGTTATTGTACCTTTTTTAAAAGTCATTGTATTATTAAATACTCGTTATTGTGTCATCATTGTGTCTTAAATTGTTTAGGAAAATATAACATTAAGCAGGAAATAAAAAAGACACAATGACATATACAAAAGACTCAATAACTTGGACAAAAGATATAATGGCCTGTAAAAAAACCCAATGACTTATAAGAAAAAAAACAAAAAAAAATGATTATGCACAAACATTTAAGAAAGACAAAATTAGGATAATTATGTATTCTGCAACATTATTGTGTCATTCATAGTCGTCATTGTGTCATTCTTGCTTATCATTATGTATTCTGTAACATAATTGTGCCATAAATTGTTCAAAAGAACACAACATTTAGGTGAAAACACAAAAGACACCATGACATTTACAAATTAAAGACACAATTACCTGTACAAATTAAAGACACAATTACTTGTAAGAAAAAAAAAGATGATTATACACAAACGTTTAAGAAAAACACAACGACGATAATTATGTATTCTACAACATCATTGTGTCATTCATACTCGATATTATGCATCCATAAACATCATTGTGTCTTGAATTATTCAGAAAAACACAACATTGAGCAGTAAACATAAAAGACACAATGACATGTACAAAAGACACAATGACATGTACAAAAGACACAATAAACTATACAAAAGACACAATGAGTTGTACAAAAGATAAAATGAACTGAAAAAATAATTTTTTTTTTATAATAGCAACATTATAATCATTTTGAATATAAATAAATGCTCGTATTTATGGTATATTTTTTCGAAATATAATGTCGTATGTAAAAGTTACGAACTTTTAAAAAAAGTGGGAGAACTTGATAAAAAGTCTACAAAGGTGGTTATTACTAAAATAACATTTAACAACTTGGTTTAATCATAGCTATTAATTAATGATATAATGGCTCATGGCTCATAATCATCTTTAGCCTTTTGGGATAAGGAGCCTATGTACTAATCTTTAACAACTAAATAATAATATATAATAAATATTAAATGTATATTTTATACAATTTAAATTAAAAAAGATTGTTTAACACATTCAAAATATATTTATATAAAAACTCGCCTTTTTTAAAACCAACAAAATATAAAATTTTAAAAACCATTTTTTAAAACAAAATATCTAAAGAAACAAAATTTGTAAAATTAGAGTTTAAAGAAATAATATAATTATTTCAATAATTGAATATTAAATTATATAAAATTTTAATCATTTTTGTATTATAAATCATCTTATATTTTATAAAATTTTCATTGATGACTAGTAATTATATATTTTTTTTATTCAATCTGTGTAATAGACGAGATACTATATATATATAGCAACTAGAATATACCCCGTGTGTTACACGGATTTAATATAAAATATTAAATAGTTAGTAATAAAAATTTATAAATTATAAAATAATATTTTTATATAAAATGATTAAAATACGTATTAATAAGTACTTTAAGTGATAAAACAATGATCAAAAACTTTATTTTTAAAAGAAATTAGTTATATAAATTTAATACTAAAAATGTCATTTTTTATAAAAAACTATTCTTTAAATCTATGTATTATAGTCTATTTTATTTTTTTTTTAATTTTTTTTGAATACATGTTTTCTAGAAGCAAAAAATTTTGTTTATAAAAAACTATTCTTTAAGTCTATGTATTATAGTCTATTTTATTTTTTAAAATATTTTTAGAATACATGTTTTTAAGAAGAAGAAAATTCTAATAAATACCGATTTAAAAATTGTTTATTTTTTTAAAAAAATTGATTTTTAGAAGAAAAAAAATTCATATCTTAGTATTTTTTTAAAGTGTTTTTTTGATAAAATATTATTTTTAATTGATTATAAAACTATTTAGTATTAAAAAGGTTAATAATATCATTAATATTATAATTATTGAATATGAAAGTTACTAATTTAATAAGAGTGAAAACTTAATGAGATGATAAAAAGTTGTCAAGTAACATTATTAGGCTAAAATTGTGACAAGTGGCAAACAATATTTTTGTTTATTAGTATAGTAAGATAAGATAAGATTGTATCATGTGAAATCACAATCTTAGACAGGATACTCATAACAATATTGTAACTCACATTTGGTGCTAAACCTGAATCAAAAATAGAACGTGAAGGACGTTAATGTCATTGCGCGAACTATGTCTTTCAAAGAATGCATGTCATATCCATAAGTCATATGATGCAATAACTTCTAAAATGATTGTTGTTTTACTGTTTTTACATACATATTGCCCAACCTAGGCAGTTGGACAAATTTTCCATTGTCAGTGCATGCAATGTATGTTGCTTATTATTCAAGGTAATCCGTGTTCTTTTCTAACATGGAGGAGTTTTCTTAGATCATCTACATTGAGCCTTTATATGTATTCTTGGCCTTTCTCTATTTCTCACAAGCCTTAGCCTTATTGCACGAATTTCTACACCAAGTTTATTATATGCCTGACATTATTTTTCTTTGCAATATATCTCTTTGATGGATTTTAATTGTTGAACCACAACTTCTTGGTGTTTCTGGGTTGAACTTGACACAAGGATTCCCATTCTTTAGTAATCCTTTATTTTTTTTTTTATTACCATCACTTTCTTCATTACATATTTCACACTTAGGGAATGTTTTATGTCAGAGTCAAACTATAAATCCCATTTTTTATTTTTACACATAACTTCATGAAAACAATAGAATTTTTAAACTTCTATGCACATTCTTGCTCATAAATTTTATAAACATCATTCTCAATTCAAGCTCATTCCACTTATTCCCCGTTGATATGCTTCCGATATACAACAACTCACTTTTAGTCATTTTGTTAATTAGTTAAAAAACCTCTTATTTGATTTTTATCTTTTTATTCCTATCCTTCGTGGATATTCTCCTTGACTGGCTTTGTATAGAATCTTTATTTGTGTTCATAGTGTTTTTTTTTCTAGTTGTTGTCATGAATTTTATTTTTACTAACAAAATACCATGCTGACATAAAAGTGATATCTTCAGCGGCATTCCATTTGCCTTGTGATTCTTTTTCAACATTTTACAACATTTTATGACGATTGAAATAACAAAAAGGGAAATTAATCTTATGGATCCAATATTAAAAATAGGTTTTGTATATGCACATGTGAAAGCATATCCAAATTATACTCCATGAATAGAGAGAAAAAAAAAATAGAATTTTTGATGTTTTTAATATATTTTTGAGTAAGATAGTGTTAGATTTCTTTTAAAAAATGTATTTTATCTAAAATTATGTTATGAACTAATATAATCTTAAGATGTATTTGCATGTAATAACAAATAATATAAAAACACCCACCTGCCGTTGATGGCATAGCAAAATAGTTGGCCATCTTTTGATACGTTTTTTATTTTTTTTTTATATAATTTTAAACGGACAACCATAACTTTTGGTTGAGAATAAAAAAAAAGCCTTAGTGTTCATCTGTTTAGTTTTATTTAAAAGAAAATTGTTAAGGCCGTTTGGTAGGGTCTGAATAGGGGTGTAAACGAACCAAGGCAGCTCGTGAAATGCTCGAGATCGGATCGGTAAAAAGCTCGAACGAGCCGAGCCTTAACGAGCCCGAGCTCGAGCCCAAAAGTGTGGCTCGTTTAGTTATCGAGCCCGAGCTCGAGCTTTACTTAACGAGCTCGAGCCGACTCGCGAGCCTTAACGAGCTTTTTGTTTATATAATTTTTAGTGTTTATTTATTGTATTAAGTGTTTATTTATAAAATTAATTATTTTTATATATAAAATTATGATAAATATATTTAAATTAAATATTTTATGTTAAATTTATAAAATATAGTTATAAATATAATTAAATTAGTAATTAAAGTAAATAAATTAAATAAATAAAATCTAAACGAGCCGAGCCGAGCCGAGCTCGAGCCTAAAAATTCTATAACGAGCCGAGCTCGAGTTCGAGCTCGAGCCTTAATTTCTCTTAACGAGCCGAGCCCGAGCTCGAGCCTTAACGAGCTCGGGATGGCTCGGCTCGTTTACACCCCTAGGTCTGAACAATTAAATGTTGAGTGGTTAAGATGTTTGAATGATTTTAAAGTCTGAATGAAAAAAAATAAACTTTTTATAAAAACCCTAAAAGATTCAAGCCCCCTTCGTTCATCCATGCCGCAATCCCACGCCGGAGCTCCCGTCACCGCACCAGCCGAAGTCTTCCGTCGTCGCCGCCGCCCCTCCTGGAGGTTCCTGTCGTCACCGCACCATCGTGCGACAGTGGTGGAGACTCCTTCAGTCGCTTCGATGGAGATTTTAGCGAAGAAGACGGTGGTCGATCTCCGTCGCCTCCGCCGCAGCTCAACCAATCGGTCAACTTCCCCCATTCAGATGTGCAACTCTCCCCCTTCACCCCATTCGGACTTGGTTTGAAGTCTGAATCATTCAGACCCCCATTCAGACATTCTATCCCATTCAAACGTGTTTTTTTTGCACGAAACAAATGGTCTGAATCTAAATCATTCATATTCAGACCTATTCAGACCCAAACAAACATCCTCTTACTTTGTCAAGAACACAAGACATTTCACGATTGATAGAGATGACCACTCACAATCTACAAAATAAAGTGTTTTAACAAGATACTATAAAAAGAAGACTAAACCACTTCCTCGGTTGTTCTTTTTTATTTTTGATCTTTATATTTTTAAATGAATATGAGAGGGGTTAAAATCACCATACTGTAACGACCCATTTTGAGATTTTATTAGTAAAATAATTTAAGTTATAAATTCTAAGTTACAAGATGTGTAACTAGACAATTGGTGATTATTAAGCAATGTAGGTTTTTAAAAAAATTAACTATTTAATAACTTGGTTAGTGTGACAATTCAGAATTTTCAGGTTAGAATCATAACTCGAAAATAAAGAAAATGAATGTAAGCGAAATTTCGAAACGAGGCTCCGATTTCAAGATACACAGAGTCGAATATAGCGTTAAATAAGAGATCAAATATTTTGAACTCTTCAGGTCTTGAAATTATAATGGTTGGAAAGAGCTCGAAAAATCGTGAACGTGGGCGAAAACGGCGCGAAAAACGGAGTTCGTATGCTCAAGTTATCGCGAAAACAAGAAACCAGTCAGATCGCATCTGAACGCGACACGTGGCAACACGTGTCAGTGCGTGGAAAATCCGGGCGTACCGCCCCGCTCCAAATGCCGAGGCCAGGCTATGCGCCCCGGACTCAGATTTAGCCTATAAAAGGCAGTTCACCGGATTTCAATTTCAGACACGAATTTTTACGTTCTAGCTCTCAAATCTCGACCCTACACCTCCAAATACCCATATTTAACCCATCCAATCATCTAGTATTCAACGCGAGGTACTGCCGAGCTTCTGCGAGGTAAAAATCATCTGTTATGATGCTTGTTTTAGATCTTATTATTATTATATAATAAGATTATGATTAATTGTTTGGTTTTAATCGAAAATACGTCGAGGTTCTGCCTGACTAATTTTTGGAAAACAAACAATTATAAGCAGAGATTCTGCCCAATTGTTTTCAGAAAACTTAAGAAATATAAGTCGAGGTTCTGCCCGACTTAAAACCTGAAAACCTCACTTTTATAAACAGAGACTCTGTCCAAAACAATTATGCGAAACCTTAATTTTATAAGCCGTTATAATGTCCGATTATCAACAACCATATTAATTTGATTAATCTGGGAATGTCCTAATTAATCCAACGAGTCGCAGTTAGCACACTTTTGGGATATTAAGTTAAGAAAGTTGATCAAACATTTGAGATAAGATTGATGACCTGAGTTGTAATATCCTTGACATTGAACGTCAAGGAAAGTTCTGAAAGTCAGATTAAGCTTAAGTAACTCATAGAACTCTAATAACATACAGGTTTAGAGTTTAAGAACTAGTGATACGAACGTTGTGCATTGTTATTGATTTGAATCAACTCAGGTGAGTTCACTACCCCTTTTTCTGTATTTTGGCTTTTGAAACTCGGGGAAATGAGAAAACATAAATACTTATTTGAAACATTCTGATTTTTGATGGAACTCTGAAACGCTTTTGATACATTTTGTGAAACATGAAACCTGATTAGATCAGGTGGAACTCTGAAACGCTTTTGATACATTTTGTGAAACATGAAACCTGATTAGATCAAGTGGAACTCTGAAACGCTTTTGATACATTTTGTGAAACATGATACCTGATTTGATCAGATGGAACTCTGAAATGCTTTCGTTACATTTTGTGAAACATGAAAACTTATTTGCATTATGTGAAACGCTGAAACACTTTTGAAACACTTTATGAAACACGAAAACGAACGCGTTGTAAAACATTTGGTTGAAACACGTGACAGTGAGGCGAAACATATGACCAAACTTGTCATTATTTCACGGGTTACACATTTGTCGCTAAGTCCCCTATTCTGTAACCGTTAACCAGGGGGCGTGATTATTGAGAATAGATTCTATTTGTGATTGGCAATCCTCGCCCGTGGTTCGTAGCTAAAACCACGACTGGATGTCGAGCGGGCGCTCAATAAAGCTAAAACACACAATGTCTTGTGACAAGGACATTGGGAAGGGGCAAACACTGAACTCGTCAGCTCGGTTACGGGAGCCCAGGAGTTATAATTGGACAGTTGGTCGGGAACTAAACACGACATTGTTGGTAGGAACAATGTTCGCACTGGATACCAATGTTTTACACCCAGTTTGGGACATGAATATTATTTAACTTATTTTATGAAAACATTTGATTTGTTTGGATACATTACATACGTTTTGACATTTTAAAATTTGTGAACTCACCAGCAATATGTTGATTGTTTAAAACCATGTTTTCTCAGATGCATAATGATACAGGGGGTGGAGCTGGGAGCTCAATCTCAACAGAGTGATACATAACATAGTATATATGTGTAATAGCATTGTGTATATGTGTGAAACTCAGTTAAAACTATTATTTACATTAGGCTTGTGGCTAATGTAGTTGTAACATGGGTTTGTAATATAGAAACAAATGTGTCTTTTGTTATAAACAATGACTGTGAAACCTTGAAAGTCACACGGTACGCTTCCGCAACGACAAGGGTGTGACAGTTAGGTTGGTTAAACTAGTTATGTGATTTAAAACATGAGGGGCTATTCTTGCCAATTGCCCAAAATGGTGAAATGGGGATAAATGGCTTGACTTAAGTCAAAGTTTTCATTTGTATGTGTGTGTACGTGAGAAACGTCCAGAGGAGAAGAAAATGAAGACCAAACCCTAGTTCCTATCATCTCTATCAAATTCTTGTTGAAATCCAAGTGTAAATCAAAGATTGAAGCTAGAAATAAACACCCAAAGAGTTTACTAACAAGGAGTAAGTGTTAGATTGTTGTTTTTGTTGAATTTACATGGGTAGGAGATGGAGCTATGGATGGGGTTTCATCCAAATCTTAAATTGGGTGTTGTATGTAGTAAGAACATGTTAATTTGATCATATAAACATGTTTTTAACACTCAAACACTAGATTCTTGTATATAGAATCAAAGAGTGATGAGATGGGTGTTAGGAAAAATCATGAGGGTTTAAGATTACATATGAACTTGATGAACTGAATTCTAAAATGGTCCTATGTTGATGTTTTAGATGCAATGGTGCTGTCAAAACTCAACATATCTATTAAAGTTATGATTTTGGTTTTGAATAAATGTTTGTAGAAACCAAATAGTGTTAATAATCATAACTAAAAATTCTGCACATAAGGTGTTTGATGAAATGCCTAAAAGAGGCATAAATCATGAATGAATAATAAGTTGATATGAAATTTACATGTGTTAGAAGGTAAAACCTTGGAGTGGGTTATAAGCTAGAAAACATGTGTAATTTGGGTGAATATCAATTATATAGACGAAGTTTGTTAAATGAATTGTGGTATGATCATAGAAAGTCTTGGTGAAGAAGATAAGCATAGCCCGGGAGGGAGCTAGCTAAATGGTCATACTCCTCTGAATTAAGGTAAGTCACCCGTTTACTGTTGAGTTTGTTTAATGTTGTAATAAGGAATCGCAAATAATGAATTCACAAGTATTGTGATCATATGAGAAAAATTCAATTGATGATTCACATGAATATAAACCATGTGTGGATTGTGATTTTAGTGATGACCTGTAAGTATGTAGGCATTTATGTATGATAAAATTGATGTGGATAATGTTTGTGTAAGCATGTTAAAATAGTTCACTTAAGATGAGCTAATGATGATAGTAGACAACCTAGTTGATCTACAATGATGTATACAAATGCTTGACGGTATTTGATATGTATGTATAATTGGTTCACTTGGATGTGAAAAATTGTGATTTGATTCACAAGGTGTGTGAACATATGTAGGGGTGATAAGTTTTATGTTAAATTTGAAGTTAAACACCAATATATGTTATTTTGAATCACAAATGTGTGTCTATTTGTTGTTTGTGTCTAATTTTGATTATATGTGTAAATAACACATATTGCAAACTTTGATTTTGTAGATTCTCAAAGGTGAGAATATAATTAGATTAGTGAAAGTTTGAGTGATTCATAAAAGTGTGAAAACTCAATGAGACTCATAAGTGTGTTGTCTTGAATTTTAATGGTGTGATACCTATTTGGTAGTTAGAAAATATTGCATTTGATGATCTACAATTGCGTAGACAATTTTGGTTGATTCACTTGAGAGTGAACAATTAGTTTGTTGAAGCGTAGTTAAATGATTCACATGTGTGTGAACATATGAATTGGGAGTATGGTTGATGTAAACACAAGTGAATGTGTTTAAATTGTGTGTAAGTTACCAATCTTTGTTTACTTGTAATTGTAGGATTCATTGCGTTCATATTACAAAAAATTGTGCATTTTAGCATATATGTGATTAGTTGTTTTGTTAAAACTTGATGGAAGTGGTTATGTGTTAGTGTGGTTATTGTAATTGTATGATTCACAAAAGTGTGAACATTCCATTAGTCTTATGGGTTAAATTGATTCAAAAGTTGTGTGAACAATTACTATAACGGAAGAAGTCAATATCTACAAAAGTGTAGACACCTATTTTGCGATGTGTAGGCCTTGATTCACAATTGTGTGAACATAAGACTTGCAAAGCTAATGATGTAGATTCACACAAATGTGAACGGATGATCTACAAGAGTGTAGACATCTAATTTGTAGAGTCAAACCGGTTAAGTTTGACTTTTGAAGATATGATGCACAATGGGGTTTTGTGTGCACATGTATGTTATACTTGTTATATAATGATTTAACCATGTTAATAATCCATATGTTATGTATGTGGACGAGTTAAATTTGTTATAGAAGGGTCGTTGTTTATGCAATTTCTGACCCGTTTAATGTGTTTGAAATATGTATGAAATACTTGTATGTTTGAATCGATGTTTGATCATTCAAACTTGTTTGAAATCAAGTATAATTTGTTTGAAATTATGTATTTGATTAGTAAGACTTGTAAGAATCCAAGTATAAGATGATTTTGAATAATTTTGAGAAATGCTGACAATGGAGTCTGGGACACCACTGGGCTCATCCCAGACGCCACCTAAAACGCCACATGGAGTCCAGTACGCCACAGAGTCTCTGTAGACGCCACCCTAAAACGCCACAGTGGAGTCTGGGACGCCACTGGGCCTATCCAGGACGCCACTTGCAAGTTCTACACCGAGTGTTGGATTTTGATCAAAATTAATTATTTTGGTCATATATGCTTGAGGGAGTGAGCAAGGAGACTTACTTAGTTCTTATGAACTAACGGGTGATATTTTTATAATGTTTGTAGGTACAAATTAGTTGTGTTAGAGGTGGTAGTGATCGGGATCGAAAATGAAGCTTCGGGCGAGGATTTGGAGACTAAAACCAAACTTTTTATGAATAATTTATATAAGTTAATTTACATTAAGTATGTGGATATACTTAAAAAAAATTTAACAGTTGTGTAATGTAAAAGTGTTTGAAAATAAACAAAACCCGAAAGTTTTTCTGGGACCTAAACATAAATTAACAATTAATAGTTTTAAATGTCCGGGTGGGGCATAACATAAGTACATAACACTAGCGTTACACATACATAGTGTGTGTATTTGCTTTTTATATATTTTCTAAATATAGATTAGTACAAATTTTGAAGAATGATTACTAAAGAGAACAACCATTTTATTTTGTTCAATGTTATATCATATAAAAATTGATCTTTTATTTAAAAATTATTTTTTATTCAACTTTAATATGAACCATGTATTTTCAAAATTACAAATAAAATATCCTAATAGAGTTTAAATATATTTTTTTAATATCAAGTTTTCACATGATACAATCTTTATATACATAAATCTTCACTTTACAAAGTAACTAGACTATTATAAACTCTAATTGGTTTAAAAAAAATAAAATAAAATGAACCCTCAAAGTATTAGATTATTAGTTTTTTTTTTTTTAAATCCATGTTTATAAAAACTCATTTGATTTTATAAAATCCGTATAGTGATCATTATTTCTATTCATATATCAAGATATTTCATGTTGTATTTTGATAACATCTATTTTAGATCTTCCACACGTGCATCTGATTTACTTGTTTTTTTGCTTGACATTTGACTAACTTTAGTTCTCATTTCTTTAACCATTTAGCTTAAAATATCAAAGTTTGATTCATTTACTAGCCGACCATGCACCAACCATTTAGCTTTTGTTGCAATGTTCTACATGTTTGAGTCTTTGTTTGAGTCTTTGAGATCATTGGTCTTTAAACTCTCGACCAATGTTTGAGGTTAATGGCATTGCTTTAGTTGAAAGATTCCATCTGAATTGGAATCTGGTCATTCACTATGACCCGCTAAGCATCCATGGCTGAATGGTTAAAGCATCCAACTCATAATTGGCGAATTCGTAGGTTCAATTTGAGGGTAAATTTTTAACTCGGGAAAGATAAACATATTGTATCATTTACAATACAATTTTTCTTATTTTTTTTTATTCAAACATAACAATGGCTTGAAGAATTTGCCACAAACTTGAAATATTAAAGATCATAATTGTTTTCCAAACACAATAATGGCTTCAAGAATTTGACGCCATCAAGTTTTTAATCTTAAAAAAGCAATCTGAGACCAACTGGTTTTTTTGTTTTACAAAACAAGAAATAAGCAAGTTTATTTTGGGTCTGCAAAGAAGGAATTGAGATTTGGCATTATTTCAGGACTCTTGTTGCGAACAAACTTCCTCAATGAATGCTCCGCATACTTTTCGCCTTCGGCAAAGTTATCCAGCACACCCGCGGCTCTGTTTTCCTTGTTCACTCTATATATACATAAGTCAATCTTTTGTAAATAGTTTTTGAACACTGATTAAGGCTTAAAGATTGCTCATAATATCAAAATTCAACAATTTGCAGACAAAACCAAAGAAAAATAAGTCAAGCTATCTAACCAAACGGTTTAATGGCTTAAAGATTGTTAATAATTCATAGAAAATAACTTGTAGACCAAAGTCAAGTGAATATATATCTAGCTGAATAGAGGAATTCAAGCATATTAAGTCAAGTAATTTGTGCAAATCTAAACACTGCTTAATAGCTTAAAGATTGTTCATCATTTCAAAACCAACAATTTGCATACGAACACGAGCCAAGGTTGTCAAAGGCGCGCAAGGCGTGCCTGGCCGCTCAGGCTCAGTGCAACACAACAATTGAGCCTTGCCTGGAGAGGCACGCTCTAGGGCACTCAGGTGCGCCTGTTGGCCAAAAAACATCTGAACATGTTTAAGCATGTCTAAAGCAATTATAGTAGTCCTAAATAAACTTGGATTTACTTTACTATACGCTTTGCTTAAAAAAAAACCTTGCTTTTAACGCACTTACGCCTAGGATCTAGGTGAGGCCTATGACCCGAGTGATTATATTTTTAGCTTAATAGGAATTCAAGCAAAATAAGTCAACACATCTGTGCAAATTCAAACACTACTTATTGGCTTATAGTTCATAATTTCAAAACTTGGTAGTTTGCAGACCAAATCCAAGCGAGCTATCTATGCAAATTTAAGCACTGCTTTATCTGTTAAAGATCGTTAATTGCTTAAAAATTCTACAATTTGCAAACCAAACCCGAGTAAAAATATGTCTAGCTGAATAGAAATTCAAGCAACATAAATTTTAACTCAATATATCCTTTATTTTCTCTGGTAAAGAACACAAATAGTTTACCTTCTTTCCAAATCTTCATACTCGGGAACAAAATAAGTAAACTCAGCATATATATCATGTTAATAATCTAAATACACTTATCTGATAAATGGATCTTCAAATCATCCAAAAATAACTAGTAACACGAATGAAGCAATCGTTTCTATCAAAGGCACATAGTAAATGCAACAATCCGACTGCGTTCTAATCGATTAACAAAGTAATAGATAGATCGAAACACTTACCTAACTTCAGGGTTGCCGCTGATGTTGCGAACCAATTGCATCCCGCAGATTCCGACGGCGACGCCAAGAGCAGCAAACAGAGGGTAAACCTGCCAAATAACATAGATTCATTAGATCTGATCAACAAGACAAAGAATTACTCATAATAGTATCGATTACTCGTTAGATCAGTATATATACCAAATTAACTCAAAATCAAGCATGAATCAGACGAAAATAGACAAGAACATAGAATGAGATCGGTTGCTACGAACCTCAGGCCTCAACCAACGCTTGAATGTAGAAGAAGACATCTTGAATTTTGAAGAACACTGGCGGACGGTCACCGGAGACGGAGGTCGTCGGAACGAATGACAACGAGGGTAAAAGGGACAGGTTATTCTGAGTTGGAAGATTATATATCACGCCATCCAGGTCATCCACTCGAGGTGCGCGGCTCGGTAAGTTATACCAAGTCCTCCATTTTAGGTAAATTTTACGGATTACTCCCCTCAACGCAATCAAAATAAAACAAATATGATATGTTTACATATTTAAATATATATATATATATATATATATATATATATATAGGGAATAGATAATTTGAAAACCACTTCTTAATGCGAAAACCGTGAAAACCATGTAAAAATCATGTAAAAAAAACGTATTTTTTTTGAAATTTTTTTTACAGGTTTGTTACACTATTGGGCACATTTTTATAAAAAAAAAATCAAAAAAGCGCCGACCAAATATTTTTAAAAAAAATATTTTATAAAACCATGTAAAACATACGTAACTCTTCGTCAGATCTAACGAAATTTTTTTACGTTTTGTTACGTATGTTTTACATGGTTTTATAAAATATTTTTTTTAAAAATATTTGGTCGGTGCTTTTTTGATTTTTTTTATAAAAATGTGCCCAATAGTGTTACAAACCTGTAAAAAAATTTTCAAAAAAAAATACGTTTTTTTACATGATTTTTACATGGTTTTCACGGTTTTCGCACTAAGAAGTGGTTTTTAAATTATGTATTCCCTATATATATATATATATATATATATATAGGGGGCGGTTAACGTACATGTGTGTGTTAACGTACAAAACGTAAGAAGCATTTAGGATCGTTGATCCGTAATTATTGATGGACCAGATCAACGCGGGGGCAAACTTGTAATTTATTATCTTAATTAAACAAATTAGACGGAACGCGATAAACAAAAAGGGTAAAAACGTAATTTGATATTTTTTAAAATTTAACCTAATCCTAAAAATAAGGGGATTTTACTCCACCTTCTTCCTAATTATTCGTATTACGAACTACGGTTATTCGGAACGTGTTTATACAATCAAACATGCAATCAATCTTGAAAACCTTATTAGAAGAAGATGAATACATCAAAGAACGTATCCAACAAACGTAAGTAAAAGTTATCATTCTTGTTACATTCATAGTCTGTATTAATGCTTTTAACATACATGCATTCTAATTTTAGGCAAACATTCGGAGACTGTAATCACAGATTCTAAGAAGGTTACAACAGAGTTAAGATCCAAATCTAATAATGACAGAAAATCCTTGTTAAGGATGAAAGGTCAGTATTTACAATATCATATAAACAAAATGTATTTTTATTGTTTTACTTTAAGTTTTGTCCGTAATTAACAAACATAATGTTAGAATTAAGTGTTTATTAGGCTATTACAATCATTATGCAAGGTTAGTAAATTAGTGCGTAACAAAGTTAACTGGTTCAAATTCAATGGTACGTAATTATTGTAAGTAGTACGTAATTATAACAAAATGTACTTACAACATACACAACTATCCTGTAAATATGTTAACTAATTGTTAGATTAATCATATTTAATGTTGTTCATTATACATTGTATAATAAATGATCTTGTATCACTTTATGTTAATTAATAAGTTGGTATGTGTCTTTGGTACGTAATTGTGAAACCTAATAGTTTATCTGTTTGGTACGTAATAACATGCAATTGCATCTGATTAACCATCATAAGTAGTACGTAATTTCAACAAAACTTATACTTATTTAGTACGTGATTATAAGAATTTAATCTCAAATGTGCAGGCAAACAATCTATTGAACCTGTTGTTGTTCATGATGATGATGATGATGATTTTGTGAACCCACCAGAACGTCATATTAAACACAAAGAAAATGCAAAATCTATATCAGGATCATCACATCAGAGATTTGTGCCATATACAGACAAGAAGCTAAAGGCAAGAGTTGGGATCGTCAACTTAAAGAACAGTGTTACTGGGTTGTCTAAGCAGCAAAAAAATGCAATCAAATCAATGGGTTTCAGACCATTTTTATCATTGGATAAAGACACCATTCCAACAAGGTTTGCACAATGGTTGGTCTCTAACTATGACTGTGACAGAAATGAGTTAAATGCAGGACACCACTACATACAAGTCACATCTCAGACTGTCAAAGATGTGTTGGGGATACCAATTGGTAGGTTGCCTGTGAATGAGAAAAACAAACCTAGAATTGGATCATCAGATACACTAAGATTATGGAAGTCTTAGTATCCAGGAAAATCAAGGATTACTGTTAAAGATGTGCTTGAACTAATGAAAAAATCTGAGGAGTGTAACTGGATTTTTAAACTTAACTGGCTAGTTGTATACAACACAGTACTGGGCTGGACTACAAAAAGCACAACAGTTAATCAAAGATTCTTAAACTCATTGACAAAAGATTCAGACATACCAAATATGAATTGGTGTGGTTACCTGATTACATGTCTGAACAGGACAAAGAAAGAATGGACATCTGCAGAACCTTTTAATGGTCCTTTACTATTTCTTGCGGTATGTTTCGTTATTATAGTTTGTTTTATTTCATTATAGTATACAAAGTTTATATCTTTGGTTTTTTTATGTTTCTTTTCAGTTGCTGTATTATCATGAAAAAAGAAAGAGATATGAGTCCACACCACCACCTGTCCCAACTATACTAAACATCAATAACAATTACCTCCTTGACCTTGATACACACATTTATGAGAACGGCCCATTAACAGACTGTGAAAAAGGGAATTCTGAAGATGTTGCTGATGATGAAACTGCTGATGATGAATCTGAAGATGTTGATGGTGATGAATCTGTAGCTGATGAATCTGAAGATGATGATGTTAACAAAGAATATGTTGAAGATGATGATGATGATGATGAAGGAAGTGGTCATGTTGCAGATGCTGATGAAGAATCTGCAAAAACTGGTTTTGATGAAGGTGATCATGAAGTACATGAAGAAGGTGGTGTTGAAGAAGGTGCCAAGGGTCTTGATGAATATTCCCCTTCAAGGATAGAGGTTGATAAAATAGATCCTGTTATACAAGATGGTGATGTGGAACCAGCTGCTTCTTATTTTGACAGACCACACCCATGTGACTTGGTTTATCCAATTGGCAGTTATACTCAAAGAGTCATAGATGAAACATATACACCTTTAACAATGACTGGAGTATCTGCTTATACAAATACAGTACCACCCACAGAGAGTGTAAGCATACATTTAATTACATCATATAAAATATCATAATTACGTACTAAATGTTATTTATCTAAAGTAATTACGTACCATTCATATTGTTTCAGGATATGCTTGCACAGATCGATAAAAATATTGAGGAATTTGAAAAGGTGGGAAACAGCATCAATGACCTTCTGAAATCATGTCTAAATGAGTACCCTAACAATAGTGATTTCATTAAAAAGCAAAAAGATTGGGAAAAAGTAATTGGGGTCATCTCTAAGGTTGCATCAGGTTTAGTTAGTGACAAAAGCCTTGTATTTGAAAGAGAGACAGACGTTACAAGCACATTTGTACAAGAAATGGTTGAAGCATGTGAAAATGTAGAACAACAATTGTCTACATCAAATTTGCAAACAAATCAACCAATTACTGAGGTACAAGAGGCAGCTGTAAATCTTAATGATGTAATACCAAAAATTCCCTTTTTGCAGCCTGAAAATGATGAAAAAGTCAACACAGAAACCATTTCTGATGAAAAAACACCTGCTTTAAAAATAAGGTTCCAATACAAAAAACGTCCCAGGGAAAAAAACCTATCAGAGGATTTGCGTTCCCCATATGTTGAAAGGTCAGTGGTGTTGGGATCAAAGCTGACAAAAGAGGAGACAATAATTTCCCAATATTGTCTAGATCCAAGAAAAGATCCCCAGTAAGATTTCTAACTCATGGAACTTATATTATTTAATATACCTTAATTTACTAACTCATCTTTCTAATTTGCAGTACAATTGTTTTCATGACACAAACCGATACAGAATTTTACAAAGTCATGTTTGAAAGCTTATACCCCGGCGTTTACGTACACATCGGTGTGTTAGAAGCCATGATGCATGTTCAAAATGAAGAAGAGAAACAAAGGTCACCAGGTTCTCCATTTAGGTTATTCTTAACTCCAAACATATTGGTAAGCATAATATCTTATATAACACATTTCTTTTTTTATATACATAACTTTAATTAACTTATATTGATATAAATTTACAGCCATTGTCTCTTCTTACTAAAGACGTACCAGAAAAACAAAGAAAGGATTTGCTTAATGAGACAATGGCATTGGTGTTGTCAAACTTGAAGATTAACCACATCAATAAAGTAGACATGATCTTCATCCCAATAATTAAAAGTGACCATGTTTTCCTTCTTGTTTTGGATTTAAAAATCCCATCATTTGATATATTTGACAACATGGTAATTGGAGATGAAAGTGTGGACAGATATGAAGAAATTCCAGCATACATGGTAATGTTTCAATCATTCACATACTTTTTTATGTCATCCACAATGCAATAATACGTTATTATAAAATTACGTACTACAAATGACGTACCATATAATACTTTATTCAATAAGTATATAATTATGTACTTTAAATCACGTACTACAAAATGCATAACTATAAATAACATTCTACATTGAAAAATTTAGATACTTACAATTGTTTTTATGTATTAAACATGTGTATTTCTTGATATAATTACTGTAAACCACTTAATGTTACTATTATTTTCTGTTGTTTTATCCAAATTACAGAGAGACGATTTTGTCAATTATCTTCTTGATCAAGATCATCCAAATGCTTATAAGTTGTATCAACAAACACCAAAAAATCCAGAACTCCCATGGAAAACCAAAGAAAATGGAGAAGACTGTGGAATATTCTGCATGAGACACATGGAAACCTATATGGGAGGTGGTGTTAAGGGATGGAAATGTGGTCTGCTTCAAGAGTCTGAGGGACAAAGAAGACAACTACAACAGCTTAGAATCAAGTATCTGTGTAAGATTCTTACATCACCAGTTAATATTTTGAAGGATGATATCATTATGCAAGCAAGACAACATGACAACCTTGAACCAAAAAAGAAACAATGGCCAAAGACAATCAAGAAAATGATAATGTCTAGGCAAAGAAGATTCTTGTGACAAAACATTTTTTATTTTGTAAATACTTTAATGTTTTGTTATTATATATTTAGTTAATTAAATACTAACTGATTTGGCAAATATAAAAAAAGTAAAAATAGACACATAAATATAAAAACAAACCATAATACCATTTCATATTAAATATCACCAAAAAACATAATTACGTACCATAACCAACATTACAAAACAACATGCTAACATTCAAAAACTAAAAATTCTTGATCATCCTAACCCCCTCCCTCTTCTTCTTCATCATCTTGTCAATGGTGCCGTCAAGAAGCAACTTGACGTCACCTTGAATGTCTTCATTGATCCTCAACTGCTCTAGCATGTACTCCCTTGCAATCACACCACCATCCTCCTCTGACTCGTCAAGAAGGTCACTTAGAGTTGATATATTGGTACGTATGTCTGCAATAACAAGCTCATTCATCATGCACATGGAATTCCTCATTATACGATCATCTTTATTTTCTTTCTCTTGACCCTTGAGTAGCATTTCGATTGCTTCTTCGCACTTTTGGTACTTGTAGTTTGATGATGAGGCTGCCATTTACGGTCCTGAAGAAAAAATATATTTACAGACTTTGTTTTTTTTTTTGGTAATTCATGCATGCAACGGGTTACTATATATAATGTTTAAAGGTGACGGTCCATATTGCATTTCGGTAGTTGTATAATTAAATGATTTGTGTTAAATGGTGGTAGTTGAACAGATAGCCAGACTTTAATCTGTAATTAATTCTATTTATTGTTTCCTGTCTATAAATACAACCACACTTGTAGTGTAATCGAACACCCCTATATCTACATCAAAAAAAATAAATAAAAAAACCATGGCTTCATCATCATCTACAAAATCAAGGCTGACGTCCGAAATCATGAAGCAATACAACAAAGATTCACTTTATATGGATGTGTTAAAGCAAAATTTTCAAAGTCTTGAAGATGGAATCAAAGAGAGAGATGAGCTAAGCAAACAGTTGCAAAAACTGCCTCCTAATGCCATGCGTGACCTCGTTATTTTGTTCATGTAATTACAAAAATTATTCAAGCACTTCGTTGCTCTATGCAGCTAAAACAGACTTCCTTGCATCTTATATGTGATTTTGTAGTGTTTAATTTCCTTGCTTGTTTATTTAATTAAATTAATAAAAGTATGCATTTTGTTTAATTAACTGTCACTTTTACATTTATTTATTACGTCCTGATAGATAAAACATCATAATAATAATATACAAATTAAACTTAAAAATCTTTCTTAAGTTAATATAATTTAAAAATACATATAAACTATAATATTAAGTTCATATATCACATATCATAAAATATAAAACAATTAAACAAAAAGATTATAAAAGGTTTGGTAATTACGTACTACATACATTATAGTTATCTTTCATACACTAATCACCTCCCTTATGTATAAAAGGTTAAAAATTACATTTATAATAACGTACTATTATTATGAATCAGTACTTAATATAAACATCATAATAATATTATAAAATAAAAAGTAAAATCTTTGTTAAAAAACTGAAATATATAAATATATAATTACGTACCAACAATCACGTACCGTTCATTTTAATATACATATATGTATAGAAAACATGTAACATTATAAAATTAAATTTTTTGGTAATCACATATCATAATTATAAAACACTTAAAACAAAACATAACTAATCAAACATATAAACATACAATTATTAAAAAACGTACCAAAGGTCACGTACTAGATATTAAAAAATACGTACCATTTTCCATCCCATCAAAAACAATACAAATTTGTATAAAAAATGTTTTAACTCTGTTATGAAAGTTACTAAAATCTAAAACAAAAAACGTACCCACTCAAAAATTTTATTTTAATCAGTGATCAACCTTTTCCAGGTCTCCCCAATGCAGGACATGTTCGTCTATCATGACCAGATTGACCACAATTGTGACAAAATCTAGATCTCTTCCCCATTCTACTAATAGCTTGTTCTCGCTTCGATTTGAACCTTTTATGAGAACCTGAACCCTTGTTTCTTATACCAGATGGAACACGAACATGTTCGGTTGATACGTCGTTTTGTGATGGTACAAATGACGCAACAATATCTTTTTGTTTAACTACTGTAACCCTCTAGTTTCCACATCCGTCTTGTCCATTATTTCGTGTAACTTATCTCTGAAAATCGTTAACTTGTCCATGTCTTTCAACAATTTGTTCACAATGTACTCACTTGAAGACATAATATCACGTACCACTTTGTTTACTTGAGGATCAATCCCACTTAAAATATCTGGTGACATAATTGAACTGTTTGATATGTTTGGAACCACATCCTTTGTCCATCTACGTGTTATATACTTTTCAGGAAAAACTTTTACTTGGCACAGTCTTAAAACATAAAAACAATGGCGACATAACAACCCATATTGCTCAAACCTTCTGCAACTACATCTGACTGTGATATCATCATTCAATTGTGAATATGAAACCTGTAAAAAAAACATAAAAAAAACTTAAATAAAAATATAATTACATACCAGCCTAAATAATGAAATTGTCTCCATTGTTCACAGAAAGAAAAAAAAACAAACAAACACAATGGCCTCTATACCTCCAAAAATCCAGAACCATGAGCCTTCATGTCCTTTATTATGAATTTGGTAAAGTCTTCTGATTGTGATGTACATACAGAAAGACAATTACGAATTGAATCATATATTTCTTCTTGAACATCAAAGAATATACTTCTTGTAAAAATCTTATGTGCTTGCTCCTCAAGTGAAAAATCAGTCCACATATCAGGTGTTGTATTCCTTGAATCATGGTCATTTTTACGATGTGTATGCCTTTGCGATTCCATTGCAGTATCAAAATGTGTAAAAAATTCAACTAGTGTCAATTGACAATTAGATACTTGTCCAAAATAGTGATTCTCGCTTTCAGACCGTGACGTAGTACGCATTAGACCAGACATCGGTTCGTTACGATAAAAAGCAGGAATCCACATGTCTCTAATCTCAAACATGTAACCAAACCAATCAACATTACATAAGTCGTAGTCGTCCATAATTGACAACCATTCACTATCAAACTCTTCAGGTGTTATTGAATCAGTCCAAACAATGTTGCATATACGCGACTTGAATTCATCGTTGTTACATAAAACACTACCAACCTGACAAATTTAATAATCAATACACATGAATATATAATAAGTTAATGACAATTACGTACTGAAAACAATAATTATGTGAATATAATGTAAATTACGTACCATTATTATTTTACAACCTTAATAACGTACTACAAAAAAAAATTTTAAAATAAACTTAATTCAAATAATTGTTATCTCATTCGTATACCTTATCCGCGACCTTTGTCATTATATGCCACATGCATAATCTATGTATGCTTGTAGGCCAAGAAGCTTCTATAGCCTGTTTTATCGCAGCATCTTGATCTATGACTACAACCTTTGGGGGGAACCAAACGCTTTTGTAAAACATTCTATAACCATTTGTAAGACGCAATTGTTTCTGACCCTAATAATGCAGATCCAAATGTAATGTTGCAACAATGATTGTCTATACCCGTAAAAGGGACAAATACCATTTTGTATCTGAGAAAAAATATATATATTAGCATAAAAAAAACATGTTATAATTTAAAATACACAAACTCTTATTAAATGATGTATTCAACTTACTTGTTAGTTCGAAATGTTGCATCAAATGAAACAACATGACCAAAAATAACATAATTCTTCTTAGAATGCCCATCAGCCCAAAAAAGACCAGTAAGCTGGTTTTTATTGTCCTTTGTGTAATCAAATGAAAAATCAGGGACAAATTCCTTCTTTTTCAATAACATACTAACAACCATTTCAGCATCATAGTCCCCCAGAAACAAATTTATCTGTTTTTTGAAGTTCTTACAGTCCACAGAGGTAACTCCAACCTTTTCAAACCCCCCATACTTTGTACGCATTACATTAAACGCTCTCACCGGACCAATGTTATGCTTGGACATTGAACACATTAACTGCATTTGTTCATATGTTAGCTTCCTACATGATGGCAATAGGTGGATATCATCTTGTGACACAAGACAGTGATTATGTTCTTCTACAAATTTGCTGATAGTAAACTTAATTCCATCATTTGATTTTAACACAATATGAGATAAACATCCAGTTCTTTGACTAGGCCTGTTCCTATACTTAATTTTATTTTCACTCCCGTCCTTATCTTCATTTGAATTGCATTCACTTGTGGGTTTATGTCCCTCCTTAGAACAAACAATGTATTTAATCTTAATGACCTTGCCATAACATATTTGAGATCCTCTACGAGCTGTAAAACCGCCTTTAATTGCATATGATTGGTAAAACTCAAATGCATTATCAATAGAATCGAAAACCATTCCTTCTTGTGGTTTAAAAGAAATGGGAACATCAGGTTTATAAAAATGCTTCCCTGATGTTGGAGATATACGTTCTAAACCAACACATAGCTGATTAACTTGGAAATCTGAGGAAAAAAAAACATAATTACGTCCCATTATTATAACACATTAGTTACCTAACTTTAATAGTTGATCTAAAAAAAGGAACACATATAATAGTTGATGTGGTCAAAACTAACATATTTACGTTCCATAATATACTATTTGTTATGCATATTTACGTTCCATAATACTCATACTACATACCTATATGCTAGTTTTTATGCATGATTAAATAGTTTTATCACGTACCATTAAAACATACATATTGATTCATCTCATAAAAATTGTAATTACGTACCACAATAACTACTTTCCAACCCATATACACACAATAGTTATTACGTACTAAGTATACAGTCTGTAATTTAGTTCGTATTTAAACCAAATAATCACATATTTGATGATCTTAACCAAGTATTACGCACATACTCATCGAAAATCACGATTTAAAAAACGAACCATCCATTTCGTTAATTAATTATAATTAATTATAATTATAATTACATAATTTTATATATTTACATAAACAATAAATTGTACATCGTTCTATGTTAATCTATCATCAACATAATACAAACTACAACAAATTCTGATTATATGTAATTAGAAAATTACAAATGAACTTGTTTATATCAAAAAAACGTACCTTCACATTCTCTATCGACATCCATTTCCGATTTACGAACAAACGAACTTGTAATTTTTTTCTCTCAATTTCAAATTAATTATGAAACAATTGAGTAATTCATGAAATCGTATGAAAATTTTAAAAAAGAATAATTGTTTCCGTGTTTGTCGTTTGATTACGTAAATAATAAAATCAATTCTAAAAATAATGTAGTGTGTCATTTACTTAATTACCCCTCCGCAACATATTTAAGAATTACACGCGTCATTCGTTTAATGGCTTCTCACGTTTAGTACGTTAAGCCCAACATGTATTTGATCCGCCTCCTATATATATATATGATGAGTAAGGTTATTGTACAAAATAATAATTTTGTAAAAACAGTGAGAAATGATCTGAGCCTTTGATGTGTTATCATCAATGGTTATTAAAGAACTAGTGGCATGATTGTAATTAATATGTTGTTTAAAATGGAAATAAGGGCACAAAAGGAATTTCTATATTTGCAGATATCATGCTACCCATTAAATCAGAAGCAGTTACTATTTTTAAGGAATAATCGGTTTCCTTTTCGATATGTGCTATTAGCACATGAAGCGTATATCAGCACATGAAGCGTGTATCAGCACATTCACATAATACATGCTATTAATACAAGTAAGCATATATTAGCTCATATACATAATATGTGATATTAATACATGATATATCAGCACATATCAGTACATATATATATCAACATATAATAGCACTACAAAATCTGTGCTTTTGCGTTTAAAATTACAACATGTCAGCACACAACAACACTAAAAATATGCTAAATAATTATCCTACCATTCAAATTATAGCAACATATCAGTACATATATATCAACATATAATATCACTACAAAATCGTCCATCGAATTTTGCAAATGCAATTCAAAAAATCAATGCCTGCGATTTTTATTTTTATTTTTTTTGCTTCGGTATTTGATGTTACGAATATGATTATATCATTTTAATTTTTGGAATATGTTTAATCAGGAAATTGATTAACCACTTACCTATTTTAATGCAAAATTTAAAAATCATTTAAATACAATTGCCTATATTACCTTTTTCTATTAATTAATAAAAATGCCACATGTCAACACATTATTGGTTCCTACCATTTTTACAAAAAACTCTATTTGTATGTGAACCTACTCCTATATATGATTCATGTTTTTTAATGTTTATTGTCCTGATTTAATATGTATTAAAGTCATAATAATTCTATATGTTTTCTCTTATGTACTAAATAATGTTAAAGTTAGCACTCTAATACATGACATTTTTGAAATATTAAATTTAAGTAGCTTGGTTTTATGTTTTTTGTATAATTTTCTAGTATATTCGGTTTTTTTTAATTTCAAGAATTACTTTACGATAGTTTTTTTTTATCTCGTGACGTGTTGTTTTACAATATTTAAAACCTAGTCGCCTTAACTTTGTACTTTCTTTTACTATTTATCTAATTACATCACTTGCATATAGTCATGTAACATGTCATAAAGCATAGATGTCTTTAATTGGTTAGCTTTATATTTCCAAATATAGTATGTTTTAGTAAGTTCAACTCTAAGCAAATTATGTGGGAAAGAGGATAACACATCTCGTCACCTTTCCATCGGGTGTAGGATATCAAGCATAAAGAAAGCAGTTGAACAAAACAAATACAAATTTATGGTTATCAACCTACATCAAAAGAGGATCATCGAGCCCAATCAATCTTTCTTTTGCCCGTATTTTTGACTCACAGAAAGCTTGAAGTCACAATGTCATCCATAACCTTTTGGGATAAGTTCTTACATGGTTAAAGGTGGAATCGTTTATTGCCCTCCAATTACACCAACCTGTAGCTAGGATTGCTTGAACTCTACAAACCAAAGAAGTCTTGTGTTAACCATTTATGTTTTTATTTAAAGTTTAAAATAGTTTTATTTAAATAACTTTTAATATAATCCTTTCTTTTTTTAATGTTAAATTCTGTATACATATTTTATTTTTAATTTTGAATTTTAACTTGCATGTGCTTGGCAACGTTTGTTTATAAACTTAAAGAGCTAGGTGAAGAGAGTGAAAATTAACCATAATATGATATGTGTTTAGTGTTATTTTTAGTTCTTAGTATAAATATTTATTATATATTTAATTTAAGCTATATTTTACTACTTAATACTAAAAAAGGCGTCTGGTGGGCGATTCTACGTGTACCATCGAAGCACAAGTTTTGATCTTAATATGAATGTCGGTTGTTAAACTTTCTTTTAAATTGTTTTTACTTATATATACTTTGTTGAGTAAACCAAGTCAATTTTGCTGGGCTGGTGAAGTGGTATTTTTGAACTCCTTTCAATTCCATCAAGGTTTGAGTCTTGTGTTTCTATTTTTTTTTTTTTTCACATGTATTTTTTTAATTTTATTTTACTTTGGCTTGTATTTCATTACATGCCATTGTGAAAAAAAAATCAAATCACTTTGACCCTTGAGTTTATAAAGTTTACAACTTATCTTTTCCGTAGTAGATATAATCTGATTTTTCCTCTGCACATTCATTAACTTTCTTCTATTTTTAGGCTTTATTTCTTCATATGCCCTCACTTTAAACATGTTGAGTTTCTAATGTTTAGAATTTATCGCTTACGTTATATATAATCCGATTTTTCCTCAATCAATTTGCTCGTTAATCTAAAAAAATCAATGATGGTAATCTCGACTAACGACAACATGTTGTTAAGGAGAAAAATGAAACCGAAACCAAATGAAGAACATTTCTACCATTATATAGTTGTTATATATATATATATGTTTCAGACTTTATAGCTAAATCGTTGTAATTAGATTCTTGAACTTTTTTTTATTAAATCATGGTAAGAATTTGTAAACACGTAACATAGCATGATGCTGCCTTTAAATTTTCTTGAATTTTTTTTTGATTAAATCATGTTTTAAAATTTTTATACTACAATGCATGAGACATAATAATTTTTTATTTGCATTTTAACTGTAATGCAAGTGTTTTATTTAGGGGTGTGCATGGGTCGGTTTGGGTCGGTTTTTGGCTTAGTCCAAACCCAAAACCGAATTTTAAGTTTTTTCGGTTTTCAAACCCGTTTGGGTTCGGTTTTTTCGATTTTTATCTTTTCAAAACCCATTTGGGTTCGGTTTTTGCTACTTAAGCCTTAAATTATGCTTATAAAAAAACTAAAATATTATATATGTATTAAAAATATTGTAAGTACAACACTACTTAATATTTAAAAATATATACAAAAATATTTAAATTTAGTAAAAATCATACATGTTTTTGGTATCCTAAGCCAATAATAACAATAAAATATATGATTTTTAATTAACTTTAAATATCAAGAACTAAGAAAATAAAAATAGACGGTTTATAAATTGTTGAAATTTTTCAAAGGTAATATATATATATATATATATATATATATGCATATACGCATGTATTCGGTTTTTTCGGTTTATCTTTAAGGTAAAACCAAACCCAAACTTTCGGTTTTTAGAAAACTTACACCAAACCCGTCAGTTTCTATTTGGGTTCGGTTTTTTCGGTTTTTGGGTTTTGGGTCGGTTTTTTTGGTTTTATGCGCGCACACCCCTAGTTTTATTCATAGTGTCCTGCTGCAATGTGCGGCGAAGTTTACTAGTTTATATTATTTGTCAATGATTTATATTGTAAATCATTAATTGGTTTATTGGTGAGTGTCAAAATATAGTTGACTTTAAAGGCTAGAGTAGTTGGGGTCGCCGCCAGCCCGCCGGGGGAGGAGGCAGTGTTCCCGCTGAAGCAATCAACCCTGCCGATTTCACAGGGCACCGGCTACACATGGTCTAGCAAGAGTTTACTACTTGAGTGTGGTTAACTTTTGTGATTCTTCTGATAGAAACTCTATTTATCTTAAAGAAAAAACAATAAAAATTATTGTTATTGTTTATTTCACTGGTCTTTGTATACGTACAACCTATATAGACTATGTAAGTGTTCTTGTTCATGATTGTTTGAAGGGGTGAACAATAGTGGTTGAGACTTGGGACAGGTCACTTGCTTCCTCTTAATTATTTAATAGTATATAACTAACGTAATCCTAATACACCTATAAGAAATTAAAATGTTAATCTTTAAGGAATTTTAATACCGACCCTTAAAAAAATATAGACACCGGCATTCAAGAAAAAATAACTTATAATTTTAATTAACATATTATAAACTAGGATATTAAACCATGCACAAGAGTTGTATAAAAAATAAGGATTCGTTAAATTAATTCTTATAAAAAAATAGACATAAATAAAGAAAACTTTTTAATAGATCATTTAATATAGTTACTCTTATTGTCTTCATTAACTGTATGTGGGATGAGTAGTTTAGTTAATAAAAATAATGAATTGAAAATCTATAAAAAAAGGAAAATTGTTTTTTTTTGTAAATTATATTTGCATTGGCGACAAAAAATTGTAACATTATAAGATAATATAGGTTAATAAATGTAAAAGATAAAACAATTACGTCTTTACATACAAAACAAATGTTTAATAATATTGAAAACAAATGTTTAATAACATGAACTTAATATTGAAATCAAATGTTTTAAAAATCAAAATAACAAAAAGTGTGATTATTATAGGTTTAATAATCATACGAACCACATAATCAAGAACATTATATTTCTATATAATAAACTAGCCTATAATCCCGTGTATTAAGATGATATAGGTTAATAAATGTAAAAGATAAAACAATTACGTCTTTACATACAAAACAAATGTTTAATAATATCGAAAACAAATGTTTAATAATATGAACTAAATATTGAAATCAAATGTTTTAATATATCAAAACAACAAAAAGTTTGATTCTTATAGGTTTAATAATCATACAAACCACATAATCAAGAACATTATATTTTTATATAATAAACTAGCCTATAATCCCATGTATTACACAGGCTAAATAGCTAAAAAAATATAATTTATTAACATTAAATAATAATAACTATTTAATAATTATAAAATTATATTTTAAGATTATATATAATTGAAATATTCTTTTAGTTTATTAAATTAGTATATTATTAGAATCAAAAGATTTATCTCTATTGATATTTAATTATATAATTTACTTAGTAAAGATTATTAGTGTTTATGAGGAGAGAGAAGAGGGAAAAAAAGTTTTCAGATTGCATCAGAACGCGACACGAGTCTCCTAAAAATACTACTTTATTATAATAGGTAGATAAGTAGATACATATAAAAAATTTAGGACTAAAACTTAGTTTTTCAAAAAAAAAAAAAAAACTTATTCAATATTATTTGAAATATTATATTTTACCATCTAACGAAATTAAATTATTATTAATTATAAATATCCATATATAATAATTATTATCATTATTATTTCTTTTTTTTAGTTAGAATTTAAAACTTTTGATTTATGTATCTTCATAATTAAATTTAATTAAATTTTAATTCATTGATTAAAATTAACCGAATATTTGAATATGAGATTTGAAATTTTTGAATTTCAAAATTATTGATCAAAAAATGGAAAATTTTTACATGATTGTATTTTTATTAACATTTATAGATAATTTGACTTATTTAATTTACCTCATTTAAAGTATGAATTAATTATATTTATTAAATGAAATTAAATTTTAAAACTTTTAGAATTAATATACTCTTAACATGTGGCACACATATGATGTGGATAGCATAAAATGGTGGCTAAATTGTTGCTATGTTATTAAATAGTATAGATATAGATATGAACATTGTTATAAACTAGTTAAAAAATAAAAAGCAATCAATTTTTATAGTTCCAAGCCCAAGTGCCCAACTTAACTAAAGAAATCGGATAATTCAAGCCCAAACTAAGAACTGAATATTATTTATCTTACTTAAAAAGGGGTGTCGGACTGTCGGTGGGAGGCTAGGGAAAAAACAATCAACTCACTTATTTATTCTTTATAAATACTATCTTTTCTTACTTTTAAAACAAATTTAGCTTTGGTTGGACGGTAAGTCTCTTTAATTACCAGTGTAAAAGTTTTGCAATTTTCGTAACATTTATAAAATTGCAAAACTTTTATAACAGTGCAAATTCAATTTGCCTTGTGAATTAGCAAAAATACAAAAAAGAAACACCGCCTAAATATATATAATAAAGACTATGAAAAAAAACAAAGATTCAAGCATTTTTTGTCGAAGTTATTGGGTTACCGCAATTAAGATGGGTTAACAATAGAACCATCCCTTATATATATATATATATATATATATATATATATATATATATATATATATATATATATATATATATAAGAGTTAAGTGTCATTTTAGTCCTTGTAGTTTGACAACTTTTGTCATTTTCGTCCCTGTGGTTTGAATTTTGCCATTTTGGTCACTATGGTTTCATTTTATTGCCATTTTCATCCCTCTAGTTTGATAAATTTTGTCATTTTAGTCCAAAATTTTAAATTTAATTGGACTAAAATGGCAATAAAATGGAAACCATAGGGATGAAAATGGCAATAAAATGAAACCATAGTAACCAAAATGGAAAAATTCAAACCACAGGGACTAAAATGACAAAAGTATTCAAACCACAAGGACTAAAATGACACTTAACTCTATATATAATTATTCATTTTCATTAATTTTAACACACACACACATATACACACACTATACAATTTTACTATTTAATATAATACATACACACACATGCGTGTGTATATATATTTACTATTTATTTTACTATTCAATAAAGTATATATAGATTTACTATTCATTTTAATGGATTTTAATATATATAATAATTAGGAATCACGGTTCGATTCCAACCAACTCATCCTTTTATTTTTTTTTTCTCTTTTTTCTTTCAGTCTTTTCATGAATCCTTTGCAAATTACAAACGATATAAATATTAATTAAAATCAAGTCCGTTTATGTTTTCAATCAGGTTAAGTATGATATATTTTTACTTTTTATATGTTTCGACATAAATATTAGTCAAAACTGATTCTGTCTATGTTTCTGGTCAGCTTACCTACGATATATTTTTAATTTTTTTAAAGGCGCCTTTGGGTTTCGTAATTCTAACTTTTACAACGACATGTTATTTAACTACATTTCGATTGTTTTACTTTTTTCTTAACATTTTTTTCAACGATGTAAGATATTAATGATTTTAAAATATATCGTTGTAACATGTTTTTTGAAATATAAAGTTTACCTCCTATATTATTTACAATCTGATTTTTCACAATAAGTTTCTTTCGACTAATGGTTAGTGCAATTCGTGAAAATGAGACCGACACCGACGTCGATTTAATAGCATCTCACCGTTATAACTATTTTTTATATATATTTCAATCTCTAGAACCAAGTCATTGTAACTTATACATATTATTTATGTACATAAGACGCAACGTACGTATTGAAATTTGTATACATGCCGCACCATGCGATTTCGCTTTTGAGTTTTCTTATATTTTTTCTTATCAATATCTTTTTAAATTCATATACCGCAACGTATAAAGCAAAATAATGTTGTATATCTTCATTTTAATCTTCATAACCGATCGACCAGACTTAATATGTTTCTTTTAATTGTACTATAATGTTGCAACACATGAATCTTAATCATACTGCCCGCCGCAACGGGCGGTAACTTTTCTAGTTAAGCCTATTTAAGAATTAACTTATCTATACTGTGTTATAATACATATTAGAAAGATATAATGGTCATTTTGATTAAATCTTATAAAATTAAGAGTGTTACAACTTTTGTAGCATGAAGTGCAACTTAAAAAGTTTTAAAAACCATAAACTAAAAGTTATTTTTTACTTTTTAATTTGTCACACATTGATGTCTTTAAGAAAATAAAGTGTTATATACCAAATATAAAAGAAACCCTCTCAAATTAAATAAATCACTAATTGACCCTTTTGTCATATTTTACATGTCATGTTTACCTTTTTAAAATGTGACTTTTATGAAAATAGTTATTTTTAATTAAATATTAATATTAAATTCAAAGAATTGATTTAAAGAAACATAAGCTACAATATCAACCTATCTTAACGATGAATACTTTAACAAATGTTGATACCATTGAAACAAATGACCTTTGGTATTCTATTAAACATGTAAGCGTATAATTAGATAATCAAAAGTTTCTGTTACTTATTTTTGAACATTCTTTATTCCTTTAGCTTTTCCGTTTCTTTATCCTGAATCACTCTTTGATTTTTTTTCAATTTTTAGGATTGGCACTGCATATGCATAATACTAGAAATTTTTAGTTCAGATAGAGAATAAACAAAGAAAAAACTTTGTACACCTAATAAGGGAATTAAGTTGAAAACTATGATTCTATGAACACAAAAATTAGAGGGTCAAAGTCTTCATTTCAGTCTACAAACGCAAAATTGGTGCCACACTGCCACCTCTGGCTTTTGAACTCCCGACAACCACTCTTGAAGTGTTGCAACTGTCTGACTGAGTCAGTGAAACTACGAGAGAGCTGAAGGATTTTTTAATAGAAAAACAATGAAGATCAGACTCAATACTTATAAAATTTTCAGACGAAATGCTACTAAATTGACTATTTTGAGCGGAAATGTCACCTGTTGTAAGCATATCAACAAGTTTGACAAGTTCTAAACTGCTCAATTCTTAGTATTCTTACTGACAAGTTCTAAACAACTACCATTCAGCCACTAAGGGGTCGTTTGGTTGGGTCTGAATCACTAAGTGCTGAATGGTTAAGATGTCTGAATGATTAAGAGGGTCTGAATGGTTAAGAGGGTCTGAATGGTTAAGAGGGTCTGAATGATAACTGTTTGGTTGCACATCTGAATGAAAAAAAAAAGAAAAAAAAAACATTTTGTTTTATGACAAAACCTAGCCGTCGTTGATCGAAACATGAAAATTATTTTGACAAAACCTAGCCGCTCCTCCGCGCTTCTCCCCATCTCCTCCCACCTCCTCCCCATCTCCTCCCATCTCCTTCGCAGCTCCTGGCAGCCCCGAAGCAGTGGTGCGGTGGTGTTCTCAGCCCCTCGCAGCTCCACGCGGTGCAACCCTTTCTCAGCCCCGAAGCGGTGGTGCGGCCGTGCGGTCCTTTCTTAGCCCCGAAGCGGCGGTGCGGCGGGTGCGGAGGTGCGGCGGGTGCGGAGGTGCGGCGTGTGTTCCGACGAGATGGATTCGGTGGTTCAGACCTTCGGTGATGAACGATGCTTCTTTTTTTCAATTTTTCCCCCATTCAGATGGTATGGTTCCCATTTAGACTTGTTGTGAGATCTGAATGGTTCAGACCTTCATTCAGACATTTTGCTCCATTCAGACGTGCTTATTTTCGCGAAACAAACGCTCTAAATCTGAACCATTCAGATTCAGACCCATTCAGACCTATTAAGATGCAACCAAACAGCCCCTAAGTTATTTTTCAAAACTCTTTCACCGTGTCATTAATTATTTTCTTGATTAATTATTACATTATTGATTAGCACATTAAATTATTTAATTCAAACATTAGCAGATTACTTGCTTTATGCTTGATTATTTGAATATTGCTACAAGTGTCAAATGTTAATGTTAAGTTTTAAAATTGAAACTTGTTGGTAGAACTATTGTGACCCGACCCAACACCTACCGACTCCAATAGGCATGTCAAAACATAATATTTTGGTGATACACAACTAACTTTTAAAAATATTAGGCCACCCTGAAAAGATTCCTGGCTCAAGCACTATGCCCTATAACATATTTTTTAAACAGCTTGGAACACATATATCTAAACAAGATTTCAACCGTCTTATTAGCTTTGACGCTCTAAAGCTTACGTACGAACCCACCAGTGGGGTCTTACAGCAAGCGCAGGAGATGCGACCGCACATGACCCATTTTTCTATAAGAGCCTAATTTTTTAAAAAAAAATTGTATATGTTATATATATTAATTTATTTTACAAAAAACACGTATAATTTACCTTCCAATTTTTTTAAATATACTTAACCCAATTATGAATTTCATAAAAAACTTTTTTCATTAAAGATTTGACCCAATAACTCATTACAAATTAAAATTTAGGTCAAAAAAACATATTAACTCATTTCATATTTAGTTACAAACTAATTAGCACACACGCACACATAGGGCCCATTTTTAGCATTCGCACAGGACACCTAATCTCTGAAAGACGGCCCTGGAACCCACCGCATGAGAAATCTCATAAGTGGGTAAACCTCATGGCATTGCCTTAACAAATATGTCTTGTGGCTTGGATTCGAACGCAAGACCTCTTACGAGGAAGTTAAGGGGTAACCACCAGGTTAGATACCCTAGGAAAATTTCGAGCGTCCACCTGCACCAAACTGAAATATGTGGATAGGAAAGATTTCCATGGAGTGTTAGACAAATCTTCTAAGGAACTCGACAAAATAGTTTCACAACTTTGAGAGAAGGGGTATCTCCTCTATTCTTATTACTAAACGTTTAACAATTTTATTTGTTAAACCCATGTGAAATAAAATATTGGGCTTTTATATGAGAAAACAGAAGAACCCTAATCCTTTACTGAAGGATGCTCATCAGTTTGGTTATTGATTTATTTGATATATTTGGTTCGGTTTTATCGGTTTTATCGGTTTTAGAAAATTTTTATTTGTAACTGAAAACCACACCGACCCAATTCAGATGATGTTTACCGAGCTGAATTTGGTTTGGTTTTGGTTAAAAATTAACAAACCGAATTCAATCCCATAAACCAATTTAAAGCCAAAATAAACCGATTAATACCCGAATAAAACAATTAAACCTAACTGAATAAATCAAATTCAATCTAACCAAATAGAATTGTGTGTGATATTAGTTTTATATGTTTAGAATCCTTATATGTGATTAATAAAAATAACAAATTTATATTTAAATTCAGTTTAATCAAATAAAACGATTTTGAAAAAAAATAAAGGAACCAATAACCTAACCGAAAACTAAATTAACAATTCGGTTCGAATTTTTCAATTATGAATGTAGGATAACCGTTCACAAATTTGTAATTAAATTATAATTTGTTATGCAGACCAGAAAAATTAAAATTACACAAACAGAAAGAAATTGCAACTATTACATGAAATAAAATTACATAAACATGAATTGAGATACAAAAATACAAATAGGAAGAAAACAAGAAAAGATGGTGGCTGAGAATTTCTGTTAAACAGAGGTCACTTAAAACAAATTTCAGGCTACCCAGGTAAACCCGCATGTCTCCCAAGACACAACAGCCGAAGCACATGCACTGTCGGAATTAACCTCGCCTGAAAATCACCTGAAAACAAAAGCGCAGTTGATTGATAGTTCAAGAGAAAGTTGTTTCAGTAGTAGTTCACAAGAGAACCCAAGTCTTGTATTTATAGTGTGGTTTACATCTCAAACTAGTCGCATAATTGAATTCTAAAACGTCTGAAATTTAAACCACTTGAAACAGGTGATTCAATGTATTAAAACCTGAAGGTTATTGAGTGTTGAGTTGAAACACCAACAGGTCAGTCAAACCCAAACCGGTTCAAAAATAGTAAAACCGGCACACGGCGATGCGAGCGTACGAAGTGCAAAGTGCGCCATCAAAACGCCCATCGCCCTCGGCCACCATCGCCCTCGGCCACGGGCCCGGGCGCGTTGGATGCTTCGCACCCTCCCGATTGTCACTGGGTGTGTCTTGTTATATTGGAATACTATCATATAACATCTCTTACTTATAAACCGACAATTATTATAAAATTAATGTTAAAACACTTAAACCATACAACTTTGAGCATCATTGTCTCATTCATCTTAGCTCCGTTTTGGATCTCGTTTAGTTCGTTGTGATCCTTACACATAGTAGAACCTAAACGAATCTACAATAGATGTATTGGTAACATATACGAATAATTATTGTGGTCAAAACTAATAACAAATTATATTTATTACTAAAATTCTAACAATGAATATGGTCTCTGGAACCAATGAATGTCTGCATACATGAAATTGGTTCGAGTTTGATGTACAGAATATTACTCCTACTGTCCTACATATTTCATTACAAAAATTACTTTGAATGTTGAACGTGAAAAATAATAGGTTTGACTTAAAAAGGTCAACTATGATGCTTACTTCTCTGTTAAGAAACTTCATTACAACCTAATGTGATTCCATTAATGTTTGTTGGGGTAAGGTTTTTGTTGCTTAATCATGTTTCTGCTTTTACTAAAGCTTTGATGTTGAATGTCAAGAATCATCATTAAAATTATTTGCATAGACATATTTAGTTGAATTTAATAAATAAATATAAGTGAATTGATAGACATGAACAACGTTGATCAAATGAAAGTGACTTTCTTCTAATTTCAACAATGAAAAAGTTTGATTTCATTGAAAAAATTTTGATGTAAAAGGTTTGCAACTTCTGTTTACAAAATATTTTTTAGAAAAATCTGATTTCCTCGCATGCTTTTTGATTGATAGTAGGCTTGTGTGACACCTCGTAAATTTCAGGTCAGCATCTTATTTAATTAAATGTTTATTTAATTTATGATTGCATACGTGGCACTAGAATTAGTTTTTTTTAGTGTGATACGTGGCACGACAATACAAACACAGACACACAACAAGATAATTTGAGGAATTATCGAGAAACCACACACACGTGTCAGAAACAACGAACGTTGGTGAACGTCACAACATTTAGGCACAAAAACATTTCACGGGTCAATTATGGTTAATAATTGACAACTAGAGCTCAAATGATGCACAAACAACGCATTACAGTCGAGAATCGAGAAGAAACAAGCCCGAAACATGAAAATAGGCTTGTTAGGCTTGTCAGGTGGGCCAGGCGGTACGCCTAACCCCAACCTTTGACCCTTGACGATACGCGCGAGAAACACAAGACGCCTCTCATCAGGACGCCTCGCGCGCTACGCCCGGAGCCACACACACCCGCCAGGCGATGCGCCTGGGAGCCCAGAGTCGCAAAACAGCCTTTTAAACTCCCAAAACGCATCATTACACCTACACACTCATTTAAACCGGTTTTAGACGTAACTAGCACGAGATTATCTTCCTAAAACATCTGATTATCATCTTCTACACCTTCTAATCGCCATTGGAAGCCATTGTTGAGATCTTTGAAGCTTTGGAAGCTTGAGAGAGGAGTTGGAGCTCAAACCACCACCACACTATCTCCTTGTTTCTGCAAAGCATCATGAATTAGGAGGTTTAGAAGCTGATTTCTTCATAATCTTAGTGTATTTGAGGCATTAGAAGGTAGTTTCTATGGCTAAAATGCAATTTTTAACCATTACACACACATGCAAGGTCTAAAACCCTAAAACCCACATGCATGCACTACACCATCACATGCACGAACTTTAATCTGGGTTTAATGTTTTTACAACTAGTATTGATGATCTATAATGTTATTGTGATGATTCATGACGATCCATGATTATGTGTGTACCTAATGCATGATTTGTTCTTTGATGATCAAAATGACAACATGCATGCATGATCCATGGCTTGTTAAATGATTTTGGATACTAAAATGTGTTTATTGATGATATTAGAAGTGTATTACATGATTTGTTACCTTTGAAGTGGTTAAAAATGGATCTTTGATGAAACTTACTAATTTTAGTAACTTTTAAGCTACAAAATGGTGATATGGATGGGATTATGAACATGCATGGATGTAGATTTGTCACTATGATGATAATACGATGATTATGATGCTTAGAAATCGATTTGGGATCGATTCGGGTCATTTTGGGCCTAGTTGCTATTTTTAGTAACTTTTCTAGTCGAAACCTTGCTATTCGATGATTTGGTCAATATGGGTATGTTTATATGTTGATAAATGATATTATTTGATGATATTTGGCTTAAGGATGGAATAGGAATGCTTAGGATGATCATTTGGAGGATAATTGTCATAGTTACTATTTTTAGTAACTTTATGTTGCGGAATATCGATCTAGGAATGCTAGATATGTTTTGGGCATGCTAAATGACTTAATATGACATGATATGATTATTGCATTGTAAGTTAGATGTTTTCCGATGATATTTTTGTTAGATTTAGAAACTTTCCTATTTAGGAAACTTTAAATGTGTAAAATGATATATATGTTTATTTGACCACATATGATAAGGTGTTATGTGTTAACATGATCACGTAGGACTAACGAGCATGCTAGAACCTTAAAAACGATACGTGTTATAGGACTTGCTATAAATGGAAACTTAGTATAAATAGTAAGTTGTCCATGAACGCGATTTGCGCATTTTGCACACAACGAGCACAAGCACAAATGTTACGCGAATCACAACCGACACACGGTTCACCAACGGGTCGTTGACTTGACACGGTCAAACGCGGTCAATGTGGACCGACACGGACAAACATAACAACCAAGGGTTGTTGAGCACGAACACGAACACGTACGGTCACTTACACAAACTCACGTATAGTATACGATATAGGTAGCCGATGACCGACTACTCTGCGACGCAGAAGCTTACGCATTCACTTTCCCGATCACTTCTAAGGTGAGTTTACGGCCCCTCTTTACTCTTTTACAAACTTTTCAAATAGGGGAGAATACTTGTTGAATCGAGTCAAACATTTATGCTATTACAAACATTATTGTGTATGCTGGTTTATTAGACAAACACTAAGTGTTGTAATCGTAACTAGCCCTCACAAAGTCTTACCGTTAACGTACAAACAACGAGGCGAGTTTGAATAGATCTGTTTGGTTGTGACGAACCCCACGTGGCACAATACTGACTGGAGGTCGGGACACTTGAAATCTCGACCTATCTTGCTATGTTATTACGAGACATAGTGGAGGCAAGGAGTAACAAGTCTAGTTTGGTAGTGACGCATTGACACTTAGAGCCTAGGGCTCGGGACTAACATTAAATAAACAGCATGACACATGTTTTTGTCTTATCTTTGTATATCAAAACCTGTGAACTCACCAACCATTGTGTTGACACTTTTTCTTAAACTTGTATTCTCAGGAAACTAGCTGCTTTGGATAAGGATGCACGTAAGAGTCGAGCATAGGAGCACGTGCATACATATTGTGTCTTTTGAACAATACTTATTATGTTATGTATTTTGATACAATGTAGTGTCTGACAATTTAATTTCCGCTGCTTAATGATTTTATTTCCGCTGCATGTTTGAACAATTACTTTTCCGCTATAAATTATTTTGTTAACATTTATGACAAACAACGTATTTTGAAAACGCATATAGAGTTGTTCTATATGACTATGAGCTGCGATTCTGGCCACGTCACACCCATGTGGACTGACTCCACATGTGGGAATTTGAGGGTGTGACAGCTTGTTTGCGTTGCATCATATTATATATACATGTGTCGGCATTCGAGGCATTTGTAAAATTGCACTAGCTTTAACGTTATTTTACTTGTTTTTTTTTGTTTGTGAAAATAACCTTAAAAACGTTAGGTTGATCGATTAATAATGAATAATGAGTTGTGGGCCTCATGGAAAGCAATTTCTTTATTCCTACATAGTAGAGATAATTTTGTATACATCTTACCTTCTTCAGACTCTACTTTAACTTTTATAATAATAAGATATACTGATTACGATAATGATGATCACCTGATTGATAATTTCAGTTTAAAATGTTGTTTGGCCTTCAAAATCAAACTGATCATACAATACCTTAGGTAATTAAATGTAAGTTGTTATGAATTTGATCAACTAATAATGATATTCCGAGGCCTATGGAACTACTTTGATCCAAATTCTACTTGTCCATTTTGTATTATTCTTCGCATAGAGCATCCAAACGGTTTAAGGGAGCATTGGATGCTAATGGCGAATAACACATGTTTGAAAGTTGGTATCAGTAACGTCAACACAGGTAAATTGCCTTATAGGATTACCAAAACAATCAAGTTACTTTTTATAAGAATAGCGATGTTCCGGTAGTAATTGGCAAGTTTGTCATACCAAAAAGTACTAGAATCGTTGTGATACACTGTCTATTTTACACTGATGGCTTTGTATGTTATTTTATGTTATATAATTGAGATGTTTAATTTGATTATTGTTGAAATGAATGATTTAATGTTTATAAGTTTCCAATCATTTATCAAAGTTTTTAGGTAAACATTTTGGTCAAGTTTTTATTTTATTATTTCAAAAAACTCGAATTAAAACATATATAAAACTTATTATAGAGATAACGACAGAGAAATAGTGTGAATCTTCTAAAAATAGATTAAACATATCTCATAGCCATTGAATTACGTTTGTTTTTATCATTTTCGTTGTTCACATTAATATTTTGACGGGTACACATTTTGCGTATTCACCATCATTTGTCATGTAGTAAATAATAGTTTTCTATATGTGTGTGTTGTTTAGGCCATCGGTCAAAGAGGTTGGATGACAGAAGATGGCCTCTTGTGATCATTCAAAGCAAAAGATAATGCATACAAATTGTATTTTTTTTCCATACAACATTTCACTTAATGTTTGCAACTAAAATAGTAAATGCTGGTGTATAACTTAATAACATACCCATGTTCAGTTTTCGAATCTGATTCAAAAGTATTAAAATTTGATTCGAATTTAATTCGAAAATCACAAATTCGAAATTAGATTCGAAATATGATATCAAATTTCAAATTTGTGATTTTCAATTCGACTCGATTCGAAATTCGAATTAGAAATATGTGTATATATAAGTAGTTTCCTATAAAATTTGAGTTTTATAACTGTGTTATTTAGTTTAAGATTTTGATCATTTATTGTTTTAAATGTTTCAAAGTTAACATTAATTTTTCAAACAAAATTTAGATAAATCTTTTTAACAAAATTCGAATCGAATCAACTCAAATTCGATCTGAATTCAAATTTTAAATTTAATATTGAATTCGAATTTCGAACTCGAATTGCTTTACTCGTATTTATTTCGAATTCTAAAACCTCCTCAAAAATTTAAAATTCCATTTAATGACCTCCTGTATAACAACATGCTTGGGTTTGGGCCCAGGCCCAACTTGGATTGTACCTTGTACCCCTATATAGATGTGGGAAAACCATTTTTTTAAAACCGTATCAAATCAACAAAGACAACAACAGGTTCCAGTTTTTGGCCTGTCCGGTTCGGATTTTGGCCGGCTATGGTTTGACAGGGTAAAGGTGGAACCGGTTTCATTTTTTCGGTTCCAATTCCGATTCATATTTCTTTGAAATCCGGAACCGTCTGTACCACCGGTTCTGGTACAACCAGTTCCGGTTCGGGCAGTTGGTTCCGGTTCTGGTCCAGGTTCTTAGCCCACCTCTACCCATGTCAATTGGATTTTCTTCACTATATCACAAAATTGTTTTTCAGTTATATTCATGTATAGATATACAAAAAGAATCTCTATGGAACAAAATTTCAAAAAAACAATATACAACAAAGAATAAACCAAATCGCAATAAACACAACAATATAACACAAAACCTATAATACCATCATCTCAATTGTTGTCTAGAATGCCTATAAAGATCATAAGGCGCCCATAGCTCATCAACCGGACACGGGTCACCCGCGTCGAGTCTCACCCATGGTTTCCCTTTCCCGCTCCAATGCAACAAACTGACCGGACCCGGATGCAGCAACCTACAACTATGAACCCTGTTGTTCCCACCAAGCCCATGCTGGTTCCACCTGTGGTCAATCGCGGTCACATCACCCCCAAAAACCAGCAAAAATGGTGGAAGCGAGCCCAACTCGTATATTTGTTTTGCCTTTTGGATCTCCATCCATTTCTCGATTTGACTCCGATAATTCTCTCTCCTCCACCTCATCAAATCCATCACCATCACGCCTGTGTTGAAATAACACGGGTTCTTTCCTTCAAACACGCCCGACAGACCCGGATCATACCAAAACTTGTCGGTAAAGTACTTGGTAAAATTCGCATGACAGTAAACCGGAGCTCCGATTGCTGTCGACCCGGATAATGAAACTCTCCAAAGCTTCTGAATATCATCAACAACTATGATATCCGAATCCAGATAAATCACCCGGGTCACACTCGGGTCAAGTATGTCACCCAAGTAAGTTCTCGCGTAATTCAACGGGTCTTCCAACGCTTCACGGATCGAATTCGAGATCAGATTCTTGACAAGTCGATCATCGAAACTGTAAACCGTGAAACCCAGAGATGGGAATATGGTTCCGATGATCCGGGTCAGATCTTCGGGTTTGGGCGATTTCGATTCAGATGCGATGAAATGGAAGTAAAGATTTGCAGGACATGAAGTATGTTTGAGTATGGAATGAACAGCAGCTACGGATCCTCTCAAGTAATCGAAATCAAGAGTCATTGCTACATGGATCATAACCCGACCAGAGCAATGATCGCCGTTTCTGTACTCCGGCGACTCGATGTAATTCACTTCGTCAATCCCATAAACTTTGATTTCTGAATCATGGTTTTTTATCGGTGTTTCAGGAACTGAACGAATCGCATTTGTGTAAGCAAGAAACAGAGGAAGAATAATCAGCACAAAAGCAAAAACAGATTGATATCGAAGCATATCATCAAAGATTTTCCGATCAGATCTTCGCCAGCCGGTCAAAATTTGTCGTCGGAATTTTATGGTCTTTGTGTTATTATTATATTTTTTGTTTTTTCAAGAAGAAGAAGGGCGTCTGTGTGTATATATATTTAGGGGGAAGAAAGTAGAAACGCGTTTTGTTGGAACGCGGAAGGTGGGAAATGAAAATTTTGAATAGTTGAAGGACTAATTTAAACGTTTGGAAGTAAAAATGGAACGCGTAAAAAGGGCAACTGTGGAATAGTTGAAGGGTTGAATTGAAAGTTGAAAATTCAATTTTGGAGAAAGTTCGAGGAGGGTGACAACATGGTTTGTTGATTGTATAATTGATGTGCATGTTACCACGTGCCCTGTTGTTCTACTAGGAGAAAATAATTTTAAAATAATACAATGATTGGTATTTATTAAATATTTGATTTTTAAAAAATTTAAAAATATATAGATTATAAAATCCGCTTGCCCGAAGAAAAATAAGGGTTAAATCTAGTTTAAACTATAATCAATTCATATGTGATAATTCGCTCTCAATGTAACCAGTTACTTTGATTTTTCAACAAAAATACAATGGTCATAGATATAATTAAAAATCCCTAATGATGCATATGTATTTGTTTATATCAATATAAGCAATATAAACTGATTTCAAAGATAAACCAATCTTGCCTCTAATGCGTGCATTGGGAGGATGTGCTTGGCCTACATGTAGGTAATTTTTTGGAAGGGTGCAGTAGAGGGCATTGGAGGAGGTTTTAAGGGGCCTGGGGTTCCCCGGCCCCTGTTGTTTTTCTGGCCAAAAGTCTCGATATGGTAGTTTTCGGTCGAAAAATTTTATAGGTATTGAGTCCGGCCCCTTCGGTTTTTCTTCATAAAATTCCTTGGGTCCCCTTGGATTTTAAAAAATAATAAATTTGAACTAATATTGTAAGTTTTAACATTGTCTTTAAGGGTTCACAGTATCGGTTGTTATCTTGTTCATTAGCCAATCTTGAGTTTAAATTTTGTTTTGGGCCTTAATTAAAATGTGTCTTAACTATTGAACATTACCTATTTCAATAATCGTCTTCGCAAGGAAATTGCTGAGAAGTTTGATTCAGAGTGTATAATCAATGAGTTCAAAGAGCTTAAAGGTCATCGCGTTGAATTGTGATTTTTCTACCGGGTACTCAACTTTTTGTTTTAAACATTTTATGTCTTATTTGATACAAATATATTGTCACACCCCGGCCTCCCCGGTCTGCGCGAAAGGGCCCGACTCGACTGATCTGGCAGGATCGAAGTGTCCGGTCACACAGTTGCGAGACCTACATGTCTGGTTGCATACGTACATCCAATAATTTGGATAAAACAGTTTTATAAAATCAGAGTTGCGGAAGTTTAGTAAGATCAAAACAGATTTAAGATATAACTGCGGAAGCGTTGTTAAAACAGTTTTCAAAACATCACACAGTATTAGTTTGCGGAAGCGGTTTAAGTAATAATTATTACATAACATGACAAATGTTTAAATGTTCTCAAAATATCCTAAGACACTAAAGCTGATGCATGGACTCCATCCTAGCATCCTATCCTTGAGTGCGTGCCTTGGCTACCTGAGAAAACATGCGAGTAAAAGGGTCAACACAATGGTTGGTGAGAGCACAGGTTTTTCATAAGCAGTAAACATCCAATGTTTAAAGTAAGAGTTTGTGATTCACATATCATTACAATGCAGCATCGATTGATAGCTAGTCAATACAGTTATATTATATGCGGGTTCGTACCGAAGCTGACAGTGGTGCCTCCCGCCATGTCCATCACAAGACAATGGCAAAGTGTTGGTCAATATTGCACTCATTCCGACCTACAGTCGGGTTGGCCTACAAGGCGCGATGGGTGAGGCTTGTCAGGCCCAAATAGTACTATTCAAGATTACCACGCTAGGCGCTACGCGCTACTAACAGTCCGTGGAGTATCGCGAGTACTTTTAGTTGTGATGTGGTCCACACATATACATATAGTGATAAAGCATGTCCATATGCAAATAAAATGAGTTGTTGTTCATAAAACAGTTTAGCATGCAATGTTTTCTCCCCAAAAGGTAGAAAAGTAAAAAGGGGCCGTGAACTCACCTGGTAGTGCAGTTTCCGGTTTTCGTGTGTTCGCTACCCGCGAATGCTAGCAATCCTGCTAGTAAGCACCTATAACCATATAGGTGTGAGTATGTGTCTTGTGGTGCGTTGTATCCCATACAACTCCAAGTGTCGGTGTGCTCAACCGAGTGGGTGTGTGTTGATTAGTGAGACTCGACGAATCGTTGGTGACACGATTGTTGTGTTTATGTGCCCTAATGCACATAAGACATCAAAATGCATCCTATGACTCAACTCATATTGCTTACACGAAAGCAAGTTTTGAAAATCATAATGTTCTCGTTTCGGGAAACTTTCTATATTTAGAAAGTTTCTATTTTTGGAAAGTATAGTTATGAAATCCCATTTCATAAAACAAATCACTCTAGTATGTTTGTAAAATCACGTTTATACACTTAAAACATATTGTTTACACATAATTCACCGTTTATGGCATTTTGCCCAAACAAAGTTTCCTAAAATAGCAAGTTCTCATTTAAGAGCTCGTTTTCACAAATCCAAGTTCTCAATATGCTTAGAAATCATTTTTAAATATATTTCAAGAATCCAAATTCACCAAAATACTCAAGAACATCAAAAGCCCTCTTTTGATTTACAAAAGTTTCCTTATTTAGCAAGTTTATACAAAACCATGTTTTTGACCAAAATCAAATATCCAAATGTGTTTCTAAACACTCCAATATACATTTAACAACATCTAGACATGTCTAGATCATCACAAATCTATGACTTGCCACATAAAAGTTTCCTTTTATGGCAAGTTTTCCTAAATCATCACCAAATTAATCAATAACTCAACAAACCTTAAATCTAACATTACTAAACTATAAAATCAGTAAATCTACAACAAATACACATCAAATCACCAACAACTTCGAGCACAATAACCATATGGAGTTGCATGTGGGTTTTTACCCATTGCATGTGCGATCTAACAACTAATAAGCATGTAAAACTACCTTAGAAGCTAGATTTCAGTGGGAGTGGCTACTGATGATGAAGAACCAGTGATCGATGGTCGTTCTAAGCTCTTTGGCTTCTTCTCCAAGCTTCCAAAGGCTCCAGTGTCTTCCAAATCACCAAGAATAGCTTCCAAGTGATTCCAGATGGTTTGAGAGTGGATTTCAGTGGGTTTGGGTCGGGATTAGGTGAAGAAGCTCGGTGAAATCGAAAGGAAACCGAATGAAATGAGTTTGGGGTTGATTTTATAAAATTTTCGATCTGCATGGCTTTCGCGTACCACGAAGGCCGATCAAAAATTCATATCGCGTACCGCGATGGAATTCGGGAGTCCCAACTCCCGGTTTTCTTCGCGTGCCGCGAAGCCTTTCGCCATGGGTTCCTCGCGTACCGCAATGGGCCCATTTACTTGTTTTTCGATTTCGATGATTCGATTTCGCTTGTGATCGATTCCCAACGTTTATCCTAAACACCTAATGCATGTTTAACATATAATCATATAATAGCACATAAGTTTGATTGATCACCAACGTTCGTGAGACTCGTGTGTGTGTTTCGATAATTCCTTGAATTATCTTTGATAGTTGATGTTCGTTGCTACGAACCGTTTGCATGCTTGATTAACCATAATCAACATGTATTTGCACAATACAATTGTGTTTGTGTTTGCCACACTTGGTTTCCAAAACCAATGTGCAATGTACAATTCGATAATTCCTCGAACTATCGTTTCGCAGTTGTGTGTGTTTGACTCATCTAATTAAGCATAATTAAATGAAATGCAACAAGTATGAATGTGAAATACGTAGAGTGTAAGAGTTGCAATTTACCTGAAATTGCCGGGTGTCACATCATCCCCTTGTTGAAAGAAATTTCGTCCCGAAATTTGGTTGTTGTTGGTAGTGTTTGAGAAGCAAAAGTGTTTGGGAAACAAAAATTTTCTGGTTGTCACATATATATATATATATATATGAGTGGAATAAATATTTGATATTTTAAACTTTAATTTGTTTGACCCGACCCAAATAATCATGTGTCGACCTGAATTTTAGCCCGAAACATAGCAATAAGGGGAAAAAATTTTGCCCCATGGCTTTCGTTCCTCTCGGACAAAGTTTTCAAGCTCCGCCACTAGTAGACACTTGGAGAAGTGCTTGAACATGCAGGTGAGATTAGTGGCAGACCTAGAAATATTTTTAATGGGGTCGGAAATGTATTGGGATGATTGTATATCATTAAATAATTCATTTTTTGGACTGATTTGAATTGAGTCCGATCAGGTTATCAAAAAAATGAAAAAAACTAAAGTAAATCTTAAAACAATTATAGTTGTTGCTCATATTTAAGTCAAAGATCTGATCTTTTTAGGTCACAAATAATCCATATTAGGTTATTTGAGTGTTAATTTTATTAGTTTTTCTTTCCAAATGGTTTTAAATTAAGCTTCAATAGAGTCATCAAAATTTCATAGGGGTTGGTGTCAATTTCTTAGAGGTCGGTTAATATCAGATCGTATATATAACACTTTAAAAAAAGTTCATGAGGGTCAGCCGAACCCCATAAAATGTGCTAGGTCCGCCCATTGGTGAGATGTGAGGCCCAAAGCAATAAAAATCAGATTTTCTTAAAATAAAAAAAGCACGGCATCTCTTTTGCAAAACAAAAGAAAAAGAAATGATTATATAAAAGAAATATGACGCATATTAAAATAATGTGTTGAGACTAAAAATACGAGAGATGATGTATGTGTGAAGAATAACTAAAAAAACTGATATGACAGTGATAACTAGAGTGCATATGTTAAATGCATTTGTTTGCATTGCGAGCAGTTTAAGTGTTTATTAAATATGTTTTTTTTGGTAAATTATAATATATCTAGACGAATATGGCATAAAATAAAAATAATATCATTTTGTTTTCAATTTTTCAAATAAAATTATTGGGTAAATTCTTGAGATGGTCTATGTGATATGCCATTTCACTCCTTGTCTTTAAATTTTATAAATTATTCATATGGTCCCGAACTTTAAACATTTATAACACATATAGTCATTATATGAATGTAATTTAGTCAAGTATGTAATGGTAATTTGATGACGTAAAGAGTACATGAGTTACAAATGCATAAAGTTTAAGACAATATGATTAACTTATAAAACATATAGATTAAAATTAAATTTTAGGAAACCACGTAAATCATCCATTAATTTATTCTAGAGTAAAATGTCATTTTTGTCCATGTGGTTTGACAACTTTTGTTATTTTAGTCTAATAGTTTATATTTTGCTATTTTGGTCATTATTGTTTCATTTTGTTGTCATTTTGGTCATTATAGTTTTCATTTTATTTCCTTTTAGTCATTAAATTTTTAACTTTTGGATTAAAATGACAAAATTAACCAAACCATAGGGACGAAAATAACAATAAAAGGGAAGCCATAATAACCAAAATGACAGAATTTAAACTATTAGACTAAAATGAGAAAAATTACCAAACCACGAGGACTAAAATAACATTTTACTCTTTATTCTAAAATTATTATATAAACTTAAAATTCAGAATAAATGTTTGGAGAGTTGTGTAATTATAGGAGAGAGAACATGTCATGTATGACAACTGGATGTGTATGGTCACAGCAAGGATGCTTGAAACCCCACTCACTTTTTGTTCTTTTGTGACTTCTTGTGTTACATGTGTGAACAATTATATATTGTCGGTTACAATAGATAAGTTTTTTGGTAAGAAACGTACGATAAATAGGGGATATGAAATATCATAATTACATATCAAATTATTTAAGTTTTCGTTTAATAAAATTTATAATATCCACATATATGATAAACTAGGTTCATTTTCCCCCGTGCGTTGCGACGTGTTATCAAAATACACATTTGAGAACGAGTGTTATGTATCATTTACAAAATTATAAGTTACATAACAAAATCAAATATTTCATCACGAACTAAACACTAAACCCTAAATCCATACGTTTTTTGTTCTTGTGTCAAAAGTCTGAAACTTAAAAAGATACTATTCTTTTTTTTTCTTGTGTCAAAGTGTAACAACAACAACTTTACGCAGTATATTCCCACTTTTCAGTAGGGTCTGGGGAGAAGATAGATACAAACCTTACCCCTATCTCAATTGGGATAAAGAGACTGCTCTGAAAGAGTCCCCGGCTCAAAGTTATCGTTTGAAGTTGATCATCCCAATGATTTTAACGTTATTTTCACAAAATAATTAAAATAACGTTAAAAATAGTGCACTTTACTTTTGCCTTTTAAGGGCTCACACATATATACATTATATGCATGCACCGCAAATGGGGCGCATTTTGTCAAAGTGTAAAAAAAAATCACAGTACACTAGCGAGAATGAGTATTATACATCACTAGCGAGAATGAGTACTATATATCACTTGCAGAAGCATAAGTTAAATATCAAAATCAAATCTCTCATCGCGAACTAAACCTAAACCATGAATCCACACATTTTTTTCTGTGAAAGTCAAAAGAATATCACAGTACACTCACGAGAACGAATATTATATATCACTTGTAGAAGTATGTGTTAAATATCATAATCAAATCTATTATCACGAACTAAACCCTAAATTCACACTTTTTTCTTCTTGTGTCAAAAGTGTGAAATCTTTTTCTTCTTCTTGTGTCAAAGTGTGAAACCATGAAAAAATACTATTCTTTTTTCATTGTTTTTAATACTATAAAAAATAAATATATAGCAATGTCCGGTTAAATGTATGCAGGAACAAAATGACTCTCCTAATTGAGCCCATTTTTTTAAATCAATTTCTATATATATTTATTTTTCTTTACCTCGTCTACATTTATAACTCTTTAATATTTATGGTTAACAATTCTAACATAAAAATCACATTGTGATGGATATGGTTTCAGGGTTCGTTTAATTATTTAGAGGGTTAAAAGCAATTCGGGGTTTTCAAACTTGCGTTTAACCATCAATTAGGGTGTTGAATGGTTCAGTTCTCGTTTTGCTTGGTTTTGAATAATTTTACGCATATCTATTAACCTAACTAATCCATGTAAGGAATTTGTTTAACTGAACCAAAAATTCATCTATTTTGGTAATAATTTTTGCCTCTACGCTCTTCTGGGAAAAAAAACTCCTTATTTTTTTATATCAACTATTATTTATTTATGAATTTTTTATAATATGTATAGGGACCTATTTTAGTACTCGCACATGATATTCAAAAACTCAAAGACGGCTCTGCTCAAATACACAAATATTTATTTAAAATGATGGCATAATCCGTTATTTATTTTAAAAAAGTTAAAAAAGAATTTCAATTAAATTATTTAAATGGTTAATCCTAAATATAAAAAAAAATAAAAGTGAAAAAACACATGTTATGATCTTCGTACTCAAAACATTTTAAGTTTAGAAGAAAAAAGTACTAAATCAATTTATTTATGTTATCATTATTATATATATTAAAACTCATGAAAATGAATAGTGTAATTTGATGTTTTGGAATTTGACCCAATAGATTTTTTTGGGTTTTCAAGTTTTCCCACAAATGAAATAATCAAATAAGAATGAGTATGTAACATCTTCCATTATGTCAATGTATGCAGGAGAAAATCTCTATCATTAACTTCATTTTTATCTTCTTCTAGCTTTGGAGAAAGAAAATGAAGGAAAAACCATAATTGTGTTATTTACTGTTGAGAACACAATTTCATTTTCATTACATAATTTACTTGTAAACCCTTGAAATATGATTGATGACCACTTGATTATTTCAACTTTTTAAAAATGCAGGCTATCAAGTAAGTGATCATTAAAGGAAAGGGTTTTACAAAAGCTAAGAAGGTTTTTCACAACAATTGCCAAAAGGATCTCAAATGTTTGAGAATTTGTCAACTGATTCGTCAGAAAACTCCCTTCTCGGTACGCTTTTGGACTATAGAATTGTTATTTTAATTCCGTATTGAAAATATAATTTGTTGTTTAGCAGTCTACCTCGCCGCAACGCGCGCGGGTATTAACACTAGTTTTCTATAAATTACAAAATACAAAATATATAAATGTTATTTTATTTTTTGAATTTTTGAGGCTCTAAAACTTAGAACACTAGTGCCTAGTGGTAAATTATTGGGTTACACACTTACACTAGCACTCCACCTCGTCGGAGTCAATTTAAGAAAATTTAAATATGTAGTGGTAAAAAAATTATAAAAGAACCTAACATTAAAATATCGGAAAAAAAAAAGGCTAAAAACAAAAACCAAAAAGAAAAATAATGAAATGAGAATTAAAAAATCCGTAAACACTTTGAACTTTGAAGGAGAGTTCTGGAAATTCGAATCCATGACAAGTGAATTAAGATGTGGCACGCCTATAACGACCTTTTAATGTATTACTCTCATTATATGTATATATAAAAATAACAATGTTAGAAATACACATGTTAAATAAATAAATTTTAAAATTATTTATTTTATATAACATACCATATATTTTAAAAGATAGTTTTATAATTTATACAATTTTTAGAAAATATGACTTGTATTCTAGTCATATTATTTAAAAAATTGATAAAATTATTAGTATCCTATTTATTATAAACAAGATGATTAAAAAACTATTTTTTTTAACGGCTGATAAAAAACTGTTAGTATACCTGCTTATTTATTCGTTATTACTCATCAGGTTTTTTATTTGCTAAAATTTACATCTTGGTGATGGTTGGTTGAGAGCATTTATTCTTGTGGGTGTTAGACTATCTTAAATGTCACTTATAAATAATGTTTTCATAACCGGACCAGACATTGAACCGGACTTCTTACTGGTTACTAGTCGAACCGGTCGGACCGGATTCAAGAACCGAGTAACATAATAAATATATAAAAAATCCAAAAAAATATAGAATTATAAACACATTTAAATAAACATAACTAATGTTCAAACACACAAAATCATGTTAAAAAAATAAAAGGTTTGATATTAATGTTTAATTCTTTGGATTTTAGTTAAAAAAATTAAAAAAAAACTTGAAATCCGGTACGACCAGTGAACCGGTGAACCTGCTCAACCGGCCAATTCGCTTGAGGGCGGTTCACATGTTGTTTTTGGACCGGTCGACCTCTCGGTTCCCGGTCCGACCGGTCCGGTTCTGACAACACTACTTACAAACCTTGTACCACATAGGTGTCATGCAAATCGAGTGATAGTTAGAAAGTGTGAGTAAAAAAGGTGTGTAGATATAGTGAGTGAAAAGATGGATTGTAATGTGGTTATTATCATTGGATTAGTAGTTAGAAAAAATATATATAATTGGTTAGACAAGGATCAAATAAAAAATATATTTTGTATAAAAAGGCTAAAAATGATTTTTATAATCTCTAAACCTCATCCAAACGAACTACGATCGAAATCATTTCGATGGCATTGGAACCGTCTCATCGAAACTGACAAAATTTGCTTTTTGGTTTTAGCTTTAACAACTAGTTTTAAAGTTTGGATTTTAGTTAATGTTTTTTTAGCTTTTAAGTTTTATCTTTATCTTTAGGTTTAGGGTTTGTTTTTATAATTTTGGTTTAATTATCAAGGTTTATTGTTTATGATTTAAGGTGTAGGTTATAGGGAATTACAAGCCGGTTCCAATGATGTAAAAATAAATTTAATCAGAGTTTGTTTGGGTCAGTTTGTGAGTTTTAAAAAATCCTTGTTAGATAAAAAAGAGTTTTTAAAGGAAACTTACGCCTGAAATGAGATGGTGGTCACACATGTTACGCACCTTTATAGACATGGTTTAAAAGAGAGTGAGAAGTGCCAGATTTTTGTAAAAATGGATATGAAAGATCATAAACCATATAAATAAAATGCCAAACATTTGATGAATCGTCAACTTTAAACGGCTGAAATCTCATCTTAGGTTGATTCATGACAGATTTTTGATAACTTTGGACGACTCAGATGAAAATTGACCAACGATTTACTCATCATAGTTTATATATTGATAATTCCTCTATGTATTATAAACGAATTTAGCTCATCTTGATAAAATTGCAAAAAAATTACATAAAGAAGATTAGTAAAAAAGAATGAAGTTATATACGCGTTAATAAAATAAACTGATAATCTTAAGGATAATGAGTTAATGATAGAGAAGAAAATGATATATAATATTAAAAAAAAGGGGTAATTTTGTAGAAATATAACCAAGTTTTAATTTTGTTCTAATTACAAAAGATTCAATCTGATAGTGTGAAGATCAAATAGCACCTAAGTTTCAAAAAGAAGATTATATTCTTAAATTTGAAATCTCATGATTCACAAGTTCTGTAATTAAAAAATTAAATTAATACGTCGTTCTTAAAAGGGAAAAAGCTTGTACAAACAAACCACTATTTGAAAGAAGCTTGTGTGAACATCTTTTATGCATTTCTATCATTTAGGCAACCTTTCTTCCCAGTATGTGCTCCGTCGACTTATGCAACTCGTTTATACACGAATGTTCGAGTTACACCGAGTACTTTGGTCGGGCCCGCTCCTAAACATAAGGGATATGACCATAGGGCGGGCCTACCATATCAAAGGGGTCGTAAAGAAAAAAAAAATCACTATTGTTTACTTTACTGAAAAGATGATTTTGAAGGTTAATATTTACAACAAAAAAAGGTCATGAAAAATCTCGATTTTGCCTGATAACATTTTCGGGCAGTCAAAGGCTCTGCTAATCACAGAGTGGCTAGATCAATAGAAGCAGTGGTGCGAATGTGTGTTGATGTGTTGTTTTGTCAAAACTATCATAGTTTAAGTTGGTTTGCAGGTGGCGCATCTGGTGTTTGTTAGATCATACCATATCTTTCAAAACCAAGTCGTGTACCGTCCGGTTTGCAACCCTACTACATCTGCCTTTACTAGATTTCGTACGTTTCGGATACAGCACGTCCCTTTTCTTTTTGACTATATGAAATTCACAGTAACTCCATCGTGCATGGTGCTTGTCTGGTGTTCATGATGTTATGCGACTTCATGTGTGTAACTATAGACATATAGTTTAAAATTTTTAAAAATACAACTTCTCTTTCTGTTGTAGATTTTTGTAATCTTTCTTTGAAATGCCTCAAAAGAAAAGATATTTTTCTTTATTTAAATTACCAAAATAAAAAAATTGTCACCCAGCAGCCTGAAATCTTGTTCTTCAATCCGACTGACTAGAAAATGGTCCTAAACGAAATAGGGTCTTGGGTTCAAAAACCCTCCCGTAACGAAATAGGGGTCTGAGGGGGTCAGGGGGTTTTCCCAGTGAGGTTTCCTCCTGGGGTGGTTGTGGTGGCTCATGGGACTATACCTTAGTGACATGGTCTGGAAACAGTGGGCTCATACGATTGAGACTTTCGCCGTTCAAAAAAAAAAAAGAAAATGGTCCTAAGCGCATCCCTACATGGCTGTTTATTTGGGCATTTGTCACATGGCGTTGTGGAAGAAGAAATTCATTGGAGATGCACTAAATGTGGTCGCGAATCTAATGATTAAAGTGACTAAAGTGTCAGGAGGAGACGCTAGACGTGCATCATTAAAATGTGTTGTCTTTTTTGTATATGTTTATGTTTAGGAATTGGTACCACCAGCATAAGATTGTAACTTTTATTTGACCATTCTACCATAACTTGCCTTACTAACTTATTCAAATAAAACCCACCAGTTTTGTCATATGACCATGGTTAGAGGGGTCATTAGACGCTAGACACTCGGACCATACCATTTAGTTGGAGCATCCATTCCCGATGATAGTCCAAGTGGCCATCACATGGATGGATTAGGCAATAAGACTCCAATTATGACAATGACCGATGAAGTTCACAACATTGAGGCCAGAAACCCACAAAACCAAGAAAAAGGAGTACATGACACTATTGAGGTGGACTCAGCTCATGCTGAAACTGACAATACTGTCAGGGATTTGGATGATATCCTTAAAAGGATTGACGAATCAAACCAGAAAATTGAGGAATTGACGACCAATATTCAAATTCTTCACACCAATGTAATCACTCACTGAGTTGGTTACAAAGGTATTGAACGACAAAGCCCTGCAACCCCAATTCAACCCAATGCAGGCATTTTCATCTGAAGATCCCCCAAACACCTCAAACATTCCCACCATTGATCTTATTGTTCTTTAAGTAGTGTTAAACCAACTGCTCACCACCCATATTTAACACCCTCTTTCAAACATTCACCCAAAACCTTCTTCATTCCCACAAGGTAGAGATGAATCTACTGAAAGTGTTAGTAGACTCCAAGATCAAGCCTCATCTCAAATGAAAATCAACAGCTCTGGCACAACTAGAAAGCCCAAACCTAAAGCCATTGTACATGTTGCTACCATACCTATTTATGCCATTCAAACAGCTTCCATGATACAGAAGGACACAATCTTTTGTACAAACTGCCCCGAAAACAAACAATGACCCTAATATATCCATTGAACCCCAAACAACTGCTGATCCTTCCTCTATACAAACCACTGAACCCCAAACAACCATTGATCCTACTTCTGTACAGACAACCAATGCTCCTTCCCTTGTACAAACTAATGCTAACCCCAACTCCCCTATGCAGACAAAAGCACCCACACCAACACGACACTCCTCTCCTACTCTCTCACCTAAATCTGCTTCTCAAACTCTCTTGAATCTTTCTAAGATTCCTCCCAAACCCCAAAATGAAATAAGGCATTTCTTCTCAAGGAGACATAAGAGTATTGCCAAGAAATCCAAACCTAGCTCTTCCAAATCCCAAAAGCCTCCAACCCCAAATAAAGAGTCTAATTCTGACTCTGATGATAATAGGCCCATCTCATCACTAAAGCCAAGAAAATGGAAATTAGTGATAGATCATGATGAGGATGTCTCTGCTTCCCTTCATCCCACCAAAATCTCCTCTCCAATAAAGCCAGTTGCCACTGCAACTGAGAAGTCCTAGCCTGCTCCTGAAAGACAGTCCTTCTCCCCCAAGAGGCAATTCTCTATTGATAAAGTACTTCAACAACTGAAGAGTATAAAAAATGGAAGGGAACAAAAATCTTAGCTGATCTTGAAGCCTCTGCCCTAACCAGAGAAGATTTCATCAAATCCTATCTGGAGAAGATCATTCATATTGATCTTCAACAACATAAGAATTATCAGGCTGAGAGAGAGAAAATAATAAAATTCTTATTGGATGAAGAAAAGTATAAGGTAGAGACTTTCATGAATTGGGATTTTACCGGTTTAAGGAAAGAAGCTAAAATCCTTACTGCCAAACTGAAGACAGGTGCAAAGAGAAAGAGGGATGCTAAGGAAATGAAGAGAATAAAGCATATCCTAATCCAAAAAAGTTAGGATATAAGGAATGCTATCTTGAGATAGAGGGACAACATCATGTATGAAGAATGGTCCAACTTCAAAAAGGTGAACAGGGACCATTCTGAATTTTGGTAGAATTCAACACAGTCATTCTATGCCATTGGTCCCTACCAATCCTCAAACTTAAAAGAGTCCAAGTAAGTTACCACAAACAGCATACTGGATCAAATCATTAGTGGATTCATAGTTACAGGAAACGTGGAGGATCCCGCGTACCGCGATCTGAGCCGATCGTACCGAATCGCGGTACATCATCGTCCCAATCGCTCATGGTTCGCGATCCGGAACGTCAAAATTAAGCGATCCCGATTGAACACAAAATCGTCAAATTGGAACCGAAATCACGTACCAGATCAACATAAATCGCGTTCCCAAACCACCAATTCGTCGAATTTGACCTAGAATCGCCGATTGAAGCTTCCTGGTGACTGTTGGTATCCGATCGACGTTCCGACTTCCGACTCCCGATTCTTTCACATTTCAAATTCGTTCAATTTACTGCTTATAAATTCATCCATGAGTCTTCATTTCTACGCACATCTAATTTCAGAATTCATATACTACAAACGAAAATCATAATTTCAAATTAATGGCATTTGGAAAGAAAGTTTCAATTTCAAGCAGTACCCAACGTACTGAAGATCACAATTTTGGAAGTGATGATGATGTTGAAGAAATTCCAAACCCACAAACCGAAGAACCAGGCATGGAATCTACACAAGAAGAAGCTGTGACCGAAATCCAAAGTAAGCATAAGGATGATAAACCGTTGATGGCTGAAGTTGATTTTGTAAGCTCTGGAAATAGCAAGAATGCTGGAGGTTCAAAGGTCTGGATTTGCAAGCATTGCAAACAGAAATTTACAAGCTCTTATACGCGAATTCATGTTCATTTTTTTGGTGCTCCTGCGGGGAAGAAAGCTGAAATCAAGAGGTGTCCAGCCCTGCTACAAGATCGTGAAAAGTATGAAAGACTTATGAAGAAAGTTAAGGATGCAGAAAAAGAAGGGGTATCCCGTTCTTTAAAGAATTCAGTATTAAACTCCAAACAGAAGGTTTCTATTTCTTCCAAAAAACCAATTGAGCAAGCTTTTGGTGTTATAGAAAGAAACCAAGTTGATATGAAGATAATGAGAGGTTTATGTGCAAATGGAATTCCGTTTAATGTTTTGCGCAAACCACAATTTTTAGAGATGGTGAGTGCTATTAACAAAGCTCCACCAGGTTACAAACCCCCATCTAGTGAAAAAGCTAGAACCGTGTTGCTTGATGAATGTGTTAGAGAAGTTGAGAAAGAACTAACTCCTGTCAAGGACACGTGGTATTCTCAAGGTGTTTCCATTGTTTCTGATGGTTGGTCTAACATGAGGCACAAACCGTTGATCAATGTTCTTGCAGTGAATAGTAGAGGAGCAATGTTTATGTATGCTGAGGACTTTTCTGGTTTGGAAAAGACAGGGGCTGCAATTGCAAATTATTTGCTTACTGCCATTGAAGAGGTAGGACCAAGCAATGTCCTACAAGTAATCACCGACAATGCAGCGAATTGCAAGGCAGCCGGAAAGGAGATCGAAAAGGTACATGGCCACATTTTTTGGTCTCCTTGTTGTGTTCATACCTTAAATCTTGTTTTTAAAGATCTTGGAAAAGAATTTGATTGGTTGATGACCACGTATAGAAGAGGGAAAGTTATTGTCAAATACTTTCTTAATCATTCTCAAGTATCGTCAATTTTTAGAGATAACTCAAAGCTAGAGTTATTAAAAGTGGCAAAAACAAGATTTGCATCTCACTATATTCTGTTGAAAAGGCTTAAGGATTGTAGAGAATCACTAGCAAAAACCATTTCACTAAATTCATGGAGGGATTGGGTCAAACAAGGTGATGAAAACACAAGGGTCACAGGTGCAACAGTTGTTGACACAATTAGGAGTGAAGACTTTTGGGATGATGTTGAGAATATATTGTCTATTACTAAACCAATTTTCTTGATGATCAAGTTTTGTGATGGTGAAGGTTCAAAGATGGGGAAATTTATGAAAAAATGGATAATATGTTAGGTGAAATCAAAGAAAAGATGTTGCAAAGTAAGTATGCAACTTATTACGCTCAAGTAGAATCCATTGTGCTTGCTAGGTGGGAGAAGATGACAATCCCTTTACATTGCTTGGGCTTTGCTTTGTCACCACGATTCTATGACTCAAATTACCTTCGTATGCTAGCTCCAGGAGGGATTCCTAGGAAAGCTCCAAACCATGACAAAGAAGTGGTGCTCGGGGTTATGGAGGCTTTTAAAAGAATATCAGAAAGTCAAGATGAAGAACGGATGTTGCGAGAGCAAATTGCAAGATTTCATATGAAGAAGGGGCTTTATTCAATGGAAGCAGCTCAAGTGGATGTGGTCACCATGGATGCAATTGACTGGTGGTCTAGCTACGGATCTGAAACACCAGAGTTGGCTGAAGTTGCTAAAAAGGTTCTTTCACAACCTATTAGTAGCTCATCAGCAGAACGAAACTCGAGCACTTACTCATATATTCATAGTGAAAAGAGAAATCGTTTGAATTCTAAGCGGGCGGACAAGTTAGTCTTTATACATTCAAACATTAGACTTCAATCGCGCTTCTCAGAAAGTTACAGCGTTGGGCCAACCAAAAAATGGGATATGAATCCCGAAAATGATTACTTAGAAGGGCCTAGTACCAGATTGGAAGATATGCAATGGGAAAACTTGGAAGGAGAAGACAATGAAGACCCAAAAGGAAAAAGACATAGGGTTAATTAAGTTTATGAATTATATGTCATGTATTTTGTTTTTATGAACTTATGTTATGAATTTTGGGTTATGAATGAATGAATGACGAATATGATTATCAAATGAATTCTATTATATGAATTTTATGTTATGAAACGATACGGCGTACCGAAACATGTGATACATCGTACCGCGTACCGAAATGGCGTTCCGAATGAACCTACCCCCCTCGTACCGAATTTTAGAAATGTACGAACCGCGTACCCGTTTTCGTACCACGTACCGGAACATACCGTGTTCCGTGTGACTATGAGTGGATTAGTAGGAATTTCTCGATCACATGCCATCAGTAAATGCTTCAGGCCGTCACTTTAGGCCTCGGACTATAAGTGAAGGAGAAATCAAGCCTGATTTCCTGGACAAGATGAGTATGTTGTGGCCAGGACTAGAATAAACACAGGATCCCAAGGCAGAATAAGGGAAATGAGGCATATGCCCCAACCAGCTACCCCCTCTACTCAACCCTCTCCCAAAAGGTCCAGCCCCCAGAAAAGGCAAAGAATAAATCCTCCGCCTTCTCAACAATTCGTGCATGTCTCCATAAACTATACAGGAATCAAAAGATAGTTTTTAGATGATAATACCATTGCTATAGTGGTATAGAGGTATGATGACTCTAGAACCTCCTTCACAAATTGGTACTCCAACTTAGATCTTTCTGAGACTGATCTTAGGAGGGTGAAGCTGCTTGAACTTGAGAATACTTTTGGAAATTTCAAAGTGCAGGAATTCCTTCTTGACCTGAGAGGTCAAATACACCTGAAATTCCTAAAGATGAAGGAATAAGTGGTTTTGGCTTCATCATTTCATAGGGAGATCGTTGGAAAATAAGGACTAATGAATCATAAACCACATTCCTAATTGTCATGGTTAACCACTGCTTGGTTTAACCACTGAAGACAACCGCGGAAACAAGACTTACAAGTCACTGGGCGCAACCGTGGACCACAGGCACTGATTGAATAACATTATAAGACAACCACTGACAAGCTCAAGAATTATCTTTTGTCTTGTGTTTCCAAAGACTCAACCTTAATATTTTGTATGTCGTCATTTTCTAGAAACTTTTTTTCCCTTTTTCTTAAGGGGGTGGGGGGAATAGAGAACCGAAAGTGTTCGAAGACGACCTCAACACAAGGAGAATTGATGAGGATTCGTACAATCGACTTTAATATAATCTGAATCCATTTGCAATAACACACATGAACCATCTTACTTAATCAGAGAAACAAAACCAAGACAACACGAAAAAAACTGAAATCAGCACAGAAATAGACTTAAACCATGTTACACACATGAACCATCTTACTCTTATCTTGATTATGGATTTTTTTTTTGTACGGATTAGAGTAAGATGGTTCATATGGGTAAGATGGTTAAAGTCTATTTTTGTGCTAATTTCAGTCAATTTTTTTACTATCTTGGTTTTGTTTTTCTAATTAAGTAAGAAGGTTCATGTGTGTTATTGCATACGGCTTATGATTGTATTAAAGTTGATCAAGAAAAAATAACAACACACAAAATGATGAGGTTGAGTATATATTAATACAATATATAGAAGATAATGTTGATAACAATGTAAGGGCAAAGGGAAAACAAAAGGATTGATCTTTTGTGTGAAACTATGTTGCAAAACTTAATCAACCTTCAATAGGTCAATAGTTGCAATGCAAATGCAACGAGTGTAAGCATGTTTTCATATATGATAACAAGACTAGCACATGTAATCTTAAAACGACACATGAATAGTTATGTTGGTAATCTTTTTAATGATGTTGGTCAAATGCTTTTTAATAGTGATATGGTATTAAGGTCGTCTAAATTTGATGAAAATAAGTTTTGTGAGATGCTAGTGGCTGCTATTGTTATGCATGAGTTACTATTGTCATTTGTAAATTATAAGGGCATTAAAGATTTGCTTACATACATGCAACCCAATGTGGTTGTCATTTCTAAGAATACCGTAATATTTGATTTTTTGAAAATGTATAATTTAGAAAAGGAAAACAATAAAATAATGCTTATGGAATCACCCGAAATGTTACGTTTGACTTCAGACTTATGTACCTCTATTGCTACTAATGGTTGTTTAGCAATTATTGTTTATTTCATTGATAAACAATGAATTTTGCAAAAGAGAATTCTATCGGTTTCTTTTATGCCACCACCTCATACCAACATCGTTTTATGTGAAAAGAAATTTTCAATGCTAGCAAAGTGAGGCATAGAAAAAAAAAATATTTTGTGTCAATGCATCTTCTAATGACACTTTTGTTGGTTATTGAGAGAACAACTCAATAAAAAATCACCACTTGTTTCCAATAGTAGATTTTTTCATTTGAGACATTGTGCACATATTCTAAATTTAATTGTGCAAGAGGGGCTTAAAGAAATTGATGAATGTGTTTACAAAGTTAGTAAGAGCATCAAATATGTTAAAGGATCACAAGGAAGGAAGCAAAAGTTTTTGGATTGTGTTAAATTGCTTTCTTTAAATTCGAAAAAGGAGTTAAGGCAAAACGTTCCTACTAGATGGAATTCTAGACATTTATTGCTTGGCAGTGTTATTTATTACTATCGTGCCTTTTGCCATTTGGAAATAAGTGATCCTAATTATAAGAGTTGTCCTAAGGCATAAGAGTGTAACATTATTGAAAACATTTGTAGTTTTCTTGGAGTATTTCATGATATGAATAATGTTTTTTCTTGCACTAAATATTCTACTACAAACTTGTATTATCCACACATTTTTGTGGCTTATTTGACTTTGTATGAAAGTAAGAATTCAAAACACCAATGGATGAAAAAAAATGGGAGATTTGATGATGGCTAAGTTTCAAAAATATTGGCCTGATTTTATTCTTATTTTAGCCATAGTTGTGATGTTAGATCCAAGATACAAGTTGCATTTTATGACGGGAGTTTATTGACAAATTTATGGAGATAATAACATTGAATTTGGAATTGTTTATAAATTTTTCATGCTTCGTTTAGCGAGTATGTCTTGTTAAATATGGATAATGGTTTATCTCCAACTTCAAATCGTGCAAGTATTTCAAATGTTAGCCATGTTTCTTGTGACGATTCAACGTGTACCTAGGATTTAAAGGGGTACTTTAGTTGTTTGTATATTTTTATATATTATTTTTTAAATATTGACATACTAATACTATATATTTTTAGTATTTTGATCCGTCTTAGAGCAAAGATTTTTATAATTAATAAAAAGTCAGAACTTCAGTTGTATTTAGAGGAGTCTAGAGTTGATAAGAAGTCAGAATTGAATGTATTGGCTTTTTGGAAAGCTAATGAGTTTAGATATCCCATACATGCGATGATAGATAGACTTTTTGACCATTTCAATTTTTACTGTTGCAGCAGGGTCTACCTTTAGTGCTAGTGGAAGAGTACTTGATCAACATCGAAGTACACCATGTAAAGAAATTGTTGAAGCTTTTATATGAACAAAAGATTGGTTATATGCAGATTGTTGTAATGTTCTTTCATTTTGGTTTTGGTTTTTTTTTTTACTTGAACTTTTATTAAAAGTATATGTTTATTTATAAGTTATAATGAAGTTAATTGCAACGAGCTCACTAAGGATATAATGTTTCTTGATATAAGTCATGAATTAGGTGCTTCAAAGTCGATAAATAATTCAAAGGTAACAACTTCAAATGCTTTGTTTTGATTTGTTTTCACTTGATATTTAATGTTATTCTTTCGACATTTTTGTGAAGTTACGAGCAAGTTTAAATTTTGAAATTAAAGAGATGAACATGAAGACAAGAACCATTGGATTTGTTTTAATTGAATTTGTTATGCTTGAATTTTATCATTATGTGTTATGATGTTTATGGATTGTTTTAAATATATTAAGGATTAATAAATTATCATGTCATGGATTACGTATTATTTAAGACTTGTGTGATTTTGTGAATTTTTTTTCACTAAATGTCTATCTAACCGTGTTCCTAAACATCTCTTATCGTATAACCTGTTTTCAAATAGGTTCATGTTCGTGTTTGAAAAAAATAACACGATTATTTATCATGTCATGTGCGTGTTAACACTGTTCATATCTTTTCGTGTCTTATGCCAGCTCTAATAATGTGATGTTTGAAAACATGTACTTGTTTATTCATGTATGAGGACATGTATTTTCTATTATATGTTGATTTTTCTAATACAAAAATCCGACATTTTTCATACCTTCGCCAATTTTGTGACAAGGACGGAACGTCAATTTGTGTATTAGTACCAGGAACAAAATAGATGGATCAGCCTCAAAACAGCTTCTATTTTAACTTTCATGCATTCTAATACATAGTTTGATGCATTTCTTTTGGTTTAATGTGGTAAAACCTTAAAAGATGCAACATATCTCAAAACATTTTTGTCATCTTTAACAGTAATTGCATCAGCAAACACCATATATATGGTACTAAACAAGAACATCACTTACAAGATTAAATCGACACACGAGTACTTTCACATGTATAAAGATTGACATTGAAAGTGAACTCGACTAGTCGGTTGTTATAAAAGAACTAAATATGATTTAAAAAGACAATGAAAATGAAATGAAAATGAATGTGTTTGCATACCTGTTATGGATAAGATAAGGCCCACTTGGTACTCTTCTTCTGCTTACAAAAATAAGAAACCCCTGATGCCTTCTTATTGCTCCTTTTAACATAGAAACACCAACACATAAAAGTGTCATAAATCTTGAAGTATGAATGGTATCTAGAGTTGTAGACATATAGATTTCTCTTTTGTATCATGGGAAGGGAAGCAAAGTAGGTTGCCTTCCTCTTAACTCGAAGTATATCGAGTCCGTTCGATTCAAGAAATGCATTTCCTACTTTACTAAGAATATATAAACATGCACTGTACCTTCGTTTAGGTTCTAAAGATTCAACTTGACTAGTCTTTTTGTTTCAAATTCTTTTAACTCCCAGTAATAGCACAATCTTGTAGCATAGTTATGCTGTGTCTCCATTATGACCTTCCCTTCTTCTTGGCCCACTTGGGCCCGTAAACTGCTAGGTGCGTCCTTCCAAACCGTCGATCAGCTAACTACAATTTGCATTCAATAATGAAATTAAATGTTCACGCAAATGATAAATTCATCATACATTTGTAACATAAATAACAGATTAGTAAAATAAAAGGCTAAAAGGTACCTTCACAAGGCATCCACATGTTTCAAGCATGTCGGTCCGGAATGGATACTCCACAACCTATAGAGTGATAACATGGGGAAGATATTTAATATTTGGAGCAATTTGAACATGAAAAATATCATCGACAGATAAAAATAATACAAAAGTAACTTACTATAAAAGAATCCTCCCCAATCACAGATGATTCTGAGATTTGTTTCATAAGAATCTCATAGTCCACTAGCATATATGGAGGCGTGACACTTATATAATCAAACGGGTTTCCATTTGTATGTTCCAAATAAGTTTCCACACGCACAGTGTGTATAACCGAATTATCAAGAAATCCAGTCCATTCTAAATTAGGTCTCAAAACATCAGAAACAACCCATGGATCCATCTCCACAAAATGAACCTGTAAATTTGTAAGAACGGCTTACATTTTAATAAATTTAATTATTAGTAAATATATGATAAAATAAACAATAATACCTCAGAGCATCCTCGACTGATAGCCTCTATGCCAACAGATCCTGTACCACTGTATAAATCTAACCATCGACCAGGCCTCAAAGATGTAGGACAGCCACCAGCAGCCTAAACAATATACACATTTACTTATCTTAATACAGAAGTCATAGGAGAGAACTATTTCTCATTTGCATAAGATAGTAAATATATAAACTTCAAGGGAGTGGTGCAGTGGCAACTACAAGTGCCTGATTCCCACTAGCAGAGGTCCCAGGATCGAATACGCTTATACACCTTCCACTGGTTTCTGTCTTTGATCCCTTAAAGGACACCTGCCTATTGCAAGCGGTGTTTGGGTATTGGTGGTGCCCTTGAGTTTTCCAGTGATGTTCTTACAGATTCCAAAAAAAATAATAGATAAAGGTTGTCTGCTATATTGTATTATTGTTACCCTTTGCTTCTGTTTGGAATTTCAATATTATTATCAATCATACTCAGAAAATCCAACTCGTAATATGATTATTTGTAGGGTCTGGGGCTGTTTAGAATTTAAATACAAACAACAAATATCACCTGCAAAATACCGAAAGCTGCACCTTTGACTACTTCCATCATTGGGCGAACATCCATGCTCTTTGGTGAGAGTAATTTCTTCCTTCGGGCCTTCCCTCCAAGAACCTACCATTTATAATTTCATGTCATTGCTTGCTTCAAATTGGGCAATGCCATAAGAAGATCCATTTCTTTTGTAAAATTTTCAAATTTTAGATGCTCTATAGATTCTTATAAATTATATTTGGATTACTGGTTCTATCCAGTGACACATGATTTCTGTAGCTTTTAAGTTTCTGAATTTGATGACCAATTTGTTGTCAAAAATATAACTTTCTTGAATTGCGTAATCAGTAATATAGAAGTCAACCAATAAAAGTTCACAGAAATCTTGAAATTAGAGAGTCAGATAATTGATTAATGCAGAAGAATCAACAGTTTCAGTTCACACACCTGAAGCAACCTATGGGTCTCCCTGGGCTTAATTTGCTCCTGTGGTGGTCCTGTCTGCTTCCCTCTTCCAGTCTTTTGCTGTTCTTTCCGCCTCGACTAAACAAAATTCTAATTCAACTCAAATCTAGGAGCATAAACAAGCCACACTGAGCCAGAACTTGACTACACTCAAGCTCAGTTAGTTTCAAGCTTAATGTATAGAGCTTGAGCTTGGTGTGAGCAGTTTGTCAAGCTTAAGCTCAACTCGGCCCGACTTGTTCAATCGTGTATATTTATTATAACTTTCTATATATATTTGTAATTATAACTTTTATATAGAAGTATAGAACATTATATAACATTACTTATTTTTATCATTATTACACATATAATTATTATAACTACTAAAAGTGGAATTTATAATCCAAATTCGGACTAATTGATCAATAATAATTCATTATAGCATTTTGATCAATAAAAAAAATCTCAGTGGCATAATCATCTTTGATTTAAACTTCATTTACACTAGATTTATGTTTCCTAGTTATCATTTAGTTCACTAACTCATAAAAATGAAATGCATAGTCCTCGTTTTAGTTTTGAAACGATAGGTAGAGATCGGAAAACCTTGGAAGGAGTAGGGTCGGAGAGAAAATCATCGGGATCGAGACCATATTTTTTGAGCAATTCCCTCCTCTCTTCAGCAGAATTGGATGATTCTGCAATTGCATCCACCAAAAAAAAACGATTTAATAGTTTATTTGCCATGAATTTGTGAAACTCAAGATAAATTTTTTGCATCTAGGGTTTTAGAAGCTTACTGAGAGCTGAGGAACATATGATGGTTGACGGACGCCGGAACAATTTCTTACCGGCGATTAATGGAAGGTGATTGTCCGGACGAACAGGACGACATGAAATGGCCGTCGTTGGTGTTACAAATACCGCCATGAAACCTGACTCGTTTCCCCTTGGTGGCTTAAGCTATATTGTTACTTTGGGGTCATACTTTTTAGCCCCACACTTTTAAGGACTGTTATAACCGCAATGCCATTGTGTTCTTACATGTATTCAAGTCATTACTAAGCATAAGGGGTTGTTTAGTTATGTTTAAATTATTAAGTGCTGAATGGTTAAAATATCTGAATGATTGAGAGGGTCTGAATGAGGAAGGGGTTGTTTGTTTACCTCTTAATGGAACCATTCAGCACTTAATCATTCAGCACTTAACCATTCAGCGCGTTTGGTTTAAATTAAATTTCCTCTTAATGATTCAGTTTAGCACTTAACCATTCAGCACCAATACCATGCTGAACCATTCAGAGGTGCAACCAAACATTCAGACCTCTTAACCATTTAGACCCTCTTAATCATTCAGACCTCTTAACCATTCAGCACTTAATGATTCAGACTAACCAAACAGCCCCTAAGTGCTGAACCAGTTAAGAGTGTTTGGTTCACACATCTGAATAAAACTAAAAATTTCCCCACTTTCTCTCAAAAACCCTACCCCTCCCCGTCTTCCCGTCGTCATCATGAAGTCGCCAACCGTGAAGCTGACCCCACCGACGAGCACCACCGTGAAGCCGTCTACCCGTTCGGCCTTCACACCTGAACCCACCGGCGGCGCATCTTCGTTTATTTTAGGGTTTCGTTCGCATCCCATCGTCGATTTTAGGGTTTCGCCGCCTCCGTCGTCGTCCCTTGTGGTGTGAACCATCGAGCGGCAGTGGTGGCACAATGATGGTGGTGGCGCGATTGGAGTTGTCGATTGTGGTGGCTGGATGGAGTCGTCGATGGTGGTGGTTGACGGGTTCTTGAAACACATAGGTGAGTTTTCATTCAGACTCTTTCCAATGTTAAACCATTCATATCTGAATTGAACCATTCAGAGGCTTTTTTTACCCAACCAAACACGCATGCCTCTTACCGATTAAGAGGCAGCCTCTGAACGGAATCATTAAGAGGTAAACAAACACCCCCTAAGTTTTTTATCATTCTTATCATATGCATCATCTCTCCTTTTTTATTAACTTCAACTCACCATTCTTACATGCAGCATCTTTCTTACACTTTACCTCTATTTATTCTCTCTCTCTCTACCGGGCAACGCACGTCAAGACGTGCAAAGCCTCATGTGCAGCCTCTCATGCGTCCGCCTCCATTGTGTCCATCTGGCTTGCCTCCTCCACGTCGGAGACGTGCGCCCTCTCTACAAACGCGTTGCATAACGTCTTCATATATACACCTTTTAACATTGTATAAGAAAGACAATCACCGCTCTACAAAATGTTGTTTGTTTTGCTCTTTTTTGTCTATATGTTCTCTAGATTGGCCCGGCATGCCTTTCTCTTTTTATACAAAGGTCATAGGTTCTATTCTATGAAAGCTTGCTTTTTGTCATTTCTTCTCTTTTGTGCGTCTTTTTTCAAATTTTTTGATTCCCTTTTCTTTTTGGTTTCTTAAAAGGTCTATGCTTATAAGTGTTCTGCTGTCTACTTAGGGTTTTCTTATTATGTTTTCCTCATGTCAGGGGTTTCTGAGTTTGCTTGCCTAGGCTCATTTTCCTTTGATTTTCTTGCGTCAAAGGGGTGTTAGGGTTCAGCTCCATGGAATTGCATGTTGCTTACATAGATGCACAAGGGTAACTCCCACTGACCATCGTCTGTGCGACTAGGTCCATTGGGATGCGGTGGTGGTGATCGTACGAAGCTGACCAGGGTGCTGCAGGAGGTGGGTAGTATGCTCCGACGGGATATTGGTAATATGGGGATGATGCGGATTAGTTGTCACACCCCGAGCTGGCTGGCCGGATAGAATCTCCCGTCGGGCGGAAAGGTCCCGAGGCGTGATATCGGGATGATAATCGGAGTGATCAGATTGTTACATTGCACATGATATAAAACGAGAAAAAACTAAATGAAATAGAATTAAAAAGTTAAATTACATCGGTATCGTTTATAATTTAACTGTAACACCCCGACCGATGGCGGAAACGTCGGGATGCCACGAGGGATGTGTAGATTGTTCAAAAGCTCGTGGGCATCTAATTTAATCATCATATATCATTTAAGCAAACAACGTAATTACACAAAAATCATGTTCGTCATGAATCAATTACATCAATTACACAAAAGAATTAGTTAAACTAACTAAACTCTAATCGCCAGAAATTTAGTTAATTAACTAAGTCCAAGAATCCTATATGATGATGCTGTCCAAAATAGAAGAGATCCTCTCTTCATTCCTACTTGTCTCCATCACCTGAAACATGTAAGAAATCAAGTGTCAACTACAAAAGTAGTTGGTGAGAAATCATAAGTTTTTATAATAAAAAATGAGTTTAAAGGTTTATGATTAAAATGGTTTTTATAAAATGCTTTGTTTAAAACGAGTATAAAACTTATGATCTTCATGAGAAAATCCATATGAATACCTGTATGAGATAATCCAACACACATCCACCAATTCAACAATCAAACACATATACAATCACATAACCACATAACCAAATCAGTCATAGTCAATCACAAATAATCATAATCAAGTATAGATAATCAATTCCCAAACTAATCAACCAATCCCATCCATCATATTCTCAAATAATGTTCGTGACTATACATGATCATTTTGTAATTAACATAAGTTAATTACATGAGTCATGGAGTGGTCGCTAACCACGTGACAATACATGAAGTCAAAGTAATTAACCGAAGTTAAAACAATGATTCACAGATGTGGAATCCTCCACGTGACAATACATGATTTCAAAGCGGTTAACCGAAGTCAGAAGCAATGATTCATGGAGTTTGTGACAATACCTGTAATCTTTGTTATTGACCAAGGTCAATAACAATGTTTACACGGATATAAGATAATAAGAGGTAATCCATTAATAATGATATTTTCAAATGTGAATATCATATTGATAAACAGGTATTAACCTTGAGTTATCAAAATAATATTTGAATTTGGTATACACGCTTCACCTCCGAGTTTTAAAACAAAACAGTTTAAAGAAAGGGAGGTTATGAGAACTCACCTGAAGTCCTTAGTATAAATGTTCTTGTATTATGCGCGCTCGCGTAAGTAACTCAAGCCAACTCAAGGATCTCTAATGAGTTGTTAAACGTTGAGTTTCTTTGTAGATTCTTGTTCTCCTTGCTTGTGTGGTCGTTTTGGCACCAAAATCTCACGATTTCACCAAGAATTGAGGAAGAAAAGCTAGAGAGAAGTTGGAGCTTTTGTGGGTGACGGAAATGGAGGGTAGAGAGAGAAAGTGTTGGGTGAAAATGAAAGAGATGAAGTAGTTCATCTCACTTATACCCCGTTATAATACCGCGTGTTCGGTCTCGTTTATTTCGCGTGAAATGTAATAACACGCTCGGTTTTCTCGTATTTATATTTTAAACATAAAGCGTTGAATAAATAAGTTTCGTTTGTAATAAAATAGTTTTCTCAATATAAAATCGTTTAAATAAAAGTTCTTCGTTTGTTTTTTTGTTAAATCAATAATTTAGTAACTAATTTATTCGAACTCATTTTAGGTTGTGATTCTTAATAAACGTTTTAAATTTTTATTTCCTAATTTAATATCGTTAGATAATATTTAATTATCTCGTCGAAACGCGCTACTCGCGTACGTATTCGTAAAGATCGTCATCTTCGCGAATCCGTTGCTAGTATCGTATTTGGATTTGATTTATAATTCATGGAATATCATTTCAGTATATTATTCTTAATAATTATATTCGTGTGAATCGTCACCCACGCGAATACATCATTAAGTTAATATTTCTGAATCAACATTCGCGTTTAAGTAATGATCGTAACCTCACTTCGCGTAATTAAATCCCTTTATTTATTAACTTTAATATTATTATTTCCCAAACCGAAACCCACTAAACACTAGTCACTGACACATCCATGATAGATCGAAATATGCATATATATAGGGCATATGTAAGGGTCAGTCGCAACTGCCCTAGCCACCGTCCCACCGCTATTTCGATAAACCATGTCCATGGGTCCTTGACTATGTTTAGTAACCAGACTCAAACAAACTCCCAGTTCCATCCCAAATCCAATTCTCAACCAATAATCCTTCATCATCAGTAATAAGTAACTGCGATAAACTCTACGGGTCTGTTTAGTTGAATTACAACTAAACTTCCCGTGGTTTATGCGTATAATAAATGTGCTATAACATGCATACCAGTTACAGTGATAATATCAGTAATGTAAGTCAATAATTTCATAATCATTAATAATTAAAATCTCGGGTCGTAACAATACATTCGTACGGATGTACGGACGTACGAACAACCGAAAGTACAGTGATGTTACAGTCTCCCCTAGTTAAAGGAATTTCGTCCCGAAATTCAACTTGGAGTGACCGTAGTAAATAAATGTGGGTACTTAAGCTTCATCTGATCTTCCCGCTCCCATGTGAATTCCGGACCCCGCTTCGATTCCCAACGTACTTTGACAATTGGAATTCTACTGCGTTTGAGCTGTTTAACCTCGCGATCCATTATCTCCACTGGTTTTTTAATAAAATGCATAGTATCATCGATGCGTATGTCATCGAGTGATACCTGAAGATCCTGATCAGCTAAGCACTTTCTTAGATTGGACACGTGAAACGTCGGATGCACATTACTAAGTTCAGGAGGAAGTTCCAATTTGTAGGCAACCCTCCCGATCCGTTCAAGGATCTTAAAAGGGCCTACGTATCGTGGAGCAAGCTTTCCTTTCTTCCCAAATCGTACAACGCCTTTCCAAGGCGACACCTTAAGCAACACCAAATCATCAACTTCAAACTCTAAAGGTTTTCTTCGTTTATCCGCGTAGCACTTCTGTCGACTGCGAGCAGCCAACAGATTGTCGCGAATCTGGCGGATCTTGTCAGTCGTTTCTTGAATAATCTCGGGACCAGTGATCTGCGAATCGCCGACTTCGGTCCAACAAATAGGTGACCGACATTTTCTGCCATACAGAGCTTCAAACAGCGCCATACCAATGCTCGCGTGATAACTGTTGTTATACGAGAACTCAACCAATGGTAGATGGCTATCCCAATTGCCACCGAAATCGATGACACAAGCTCTCAACATGTCTTCCAATGTCTGAATTGTTCGCTCCGTCTGACCATCCGTTTGAGGATGATAGGCAGTGCTAAGATCCAGTCTTGTTCCAAAGCATTCGTGAAGTGATTCCCAAAATCGTGCCGTGAAACGAGCATCACGATCCGATATTATGCTTAGGGGAATACCATGTCGGCTAATGATTTCATCAATGTAGATACGAGCTAACTTCCGCACAGGGTAAGTTTCGCGTATTGGTAAGAAATGAGCCGACTTTGTTAATCTATCAACTATTACCCAAATGCTATCTTTACCGTTTGCGGTTCGTGGGAGTTTAGTAATGAAATCCATAGAGATATTTTCCCACTTCCACATCGGTATTTCTGGTTGTAATAACAATCCACATTGGGCATTGGTCAACTCGAGTAGACTAGTCTAGCAATCAAAGGTTCTTAGTAGTTGAGGAAATCTGTAAATATCATCAAACATGCGACCTATAATCAAGCTAGGACATCTTTTGAAATATAGGATTTTATAGTTCGTTCTAGATTGTTCTTGTTCGTCCTTGTTCGTATAGATCGTTTAGTTCTTTGGCACATGCTATCTTTGAATATTTCTCAAATGTTCCTCTGAAAATAGATCGTTACAAACAGTTCTTTGAAATAGATCTTTAGTTCTTTGAAAATATACCGTTGCATACAGTTCTTTGATTTAGATCTTTAGTTCTTTGAAAATATACCTTTGAAAATAGTTCTTTGATTTAAATCTTTAGTTCTTTGAAAATAGACCTTTGAAAATATTTCTTTGATTTGAAATAGTTATCTACTCATGATGAATAAATAACCCATTTTGGAAACCTGCAAATAGTTTGCCTAGACAAAATCTAGGATAACAATTATACATGTATAACATATATTAAGTAAAAGCATTTAAGTAAATATAATCCAAGGAAAATAATTTACTCATGCTTCTCAGCCCCGCGTTTATAAAACAAAAATGTTTAAAAAAGAGGCAATGAACTCACATGTGTTGCTATACAGTGAATCACAAAAGATATGCGCGCTCGTTGATTGTAGATTGAGTATCTTCAGCACTTGTGTTGATTTATTATGATTCGAATACGATCAGTATTTGAAGATAACGTGTATAGGGTTTCGGTATCGGTGTGCGACTAAGTGTCCTATATACCTGCTAATGTGTTACTAAGATTTCTCTACCATTCTATGTTATATATTCTCTATGAACCCTTATTTCTTAGTTAATCACAACTAAACCTCATTTATACAAGGTTTATATTACTAGAACCTTTTTAAATAAAACATCATTTGTAAATTCTCCTTATGTTGTAAAATATTAAGTTTAGAAATCATCTAAGTTATTTTGAAGTCATTTTAATAAAGACATTTATAAGTCATTTTATTTTATTAAAAACATAAGTTATTTTTATGAAAAATGTAATGTAAACATGTTAGAGCTTAGGTTAATCTTACTTGATTCACTCTAAGTCATTCATTAGTTCTTTGTTACAACGTCGTTTTTTGTTCGTCCTTGTGTATAACTTACATTAGATTGTTCATTTTGAACCATCTAAGTTGGCTATACCATTGCATAAAATCACTAAGTATTGAGTGTTAACACGTAAAGTCAACACATCTATACTTAGTTTGTTTCTTGATCTTCAATAGATCTCAACATGTTTCTCTAGTTCTCTTTTTAACACTTATAATCACTTAACAACCCTTAGGCTAATGTGATTTGTATGGACTATGCTTAGCTAATTGCTTAGAAATCATTAAATTTAGATTTATGTAACTAAAGTTTTTAGTTAACACTTTGTAACTCCTCTTTGACCATCTCGATGCTAACCTTGTATCCCATAGTTTTATTTTGACAAACTCTAATAATTTGTGACACCCCGTATTTTCCAGGTCAGCTTTATATTTGTTTAAATGTTTATTTAAATGCTTATTGTACACGTGGCACTAGAATTAGATCAATTTAGTGTGACACGTGGCACGACAGTACAAACACCGACACGCGACAAGATAATTCGAGGAATTATCAACAAACAGCACACACGTGTCAAAACACACGAACGTCAGTGAACATCTAGCACACTGTGTAACACAACACTTGAAACCTCACAAAACACCCACACATTGAACTTGGAAGTTCAAACGAGGCCAAACGATAGTTCGGAAGCGTGAAAACGATGACGAACGGATCAAACCCATTAAGAAGAGCTTATTGGGCTCTTCAGGGGTCCACCGCGGTACGCGGCGGCCCAAAAAGAGACCCATCCGTGATACGCGGCCAACATCGCGGGGGTTTGACTCCCGAAATCCGCCGCGGTACGCGGAGAGGATTTAAACACTCCATCGCGGTACGCGACGCAGCTCTGACGAAAAAATCTTATAAATCCAAGATTGTAATCATTCTAAGCCACCCTAGTCTCACATTTTCAATTCCAAGACACTCAAGCTCGTCTTCTTCACCAGAAAACCATCATTTCCACCTCTGGAAGCCATTGTTACAGCATAGAGAGCTTAGAGATCGAAAGTTGAAGGCTTGACATCCATCTTTGGAGCTCGAATCCACCATCACCACTTCGTTACTGTTGAGAACAAGCTTTCCAGGAGCTTAGGAGGTTGAGTTAGCAGCAATCCAGAAGTTCTTGGAGCCTTAGAAGGTAGTCTCTACACCTCTTGTGGCTTAAAACCACCATTACACACATGCAATACTTTATACTCACATGCAAGCACCTATAGTGCACATGCACGAATTTATTTTCTGGGTTTGTTGATTTCATGATGTCCTTTGATGATCTAAGATGATTAGATGATGTTTTATGATGATCTAAGATGATGGGTATAGGCCATTGTGCTTAAAATGATGATTTTTGATGATGTATATGCATGCATGTATGATCCATGATTATTGGAATGATTTTGAGTATATACAAATGTTTCTTGATGATATTGGAATAAGATTTCATGGTTAGATTGGATTGAAATGGTTAGAAGGATGATTTTTGACAAACTTTCTAATAATAGAAACTTTTTGTTTGAAAAATGGTGTAATGACTAAGATGATGATCATGCATGTATCTTGATATGTTGTAAGAAAGATATTATGATGATTAGAATACTTGTAATGTGATCTTGATAATGTTTATGGTCATTTTTAGCAATATTACTATATATAGTAACTTTTGTGAATGAAATGTTGTTAAATGATGATTTGGGTTAAGATGACATGATTAAATGGTGTTAAGTGGTTTATTATGATGATTGGTGACATGAAAATGGTTTGGAAATGTTAAAATGGTTATTTCTATGCAAAACCACAAAGTTACTATATTTAGTAACTTTATTTTTACAAAAACCGATTTGTCAACGTGTTGTATCATTTGAGCTTGCTAAATGGTTTATTATGTTATAACATGATGATTAGATGCTAAGTTAGATGGTTTCCGATATCACATATGCTAAAAATGGAAACTTTCCATTTTAGGAAACTTTTATGTGCTAACACGATGAAAATGACTTATGTGACTTTGCATGATGATGTGATATGTGTTAACATGATCACGTAGGACTAACGAGCATGCTAGAACTCTAAAACTGTTATGCTTTGTGAACTTTCCATAAATGGAAACTTACTATAAATAGTAAGTTGTCCATAGACGCAACTTGCGCGTTTTGTACACGACGCGCACTTACACAATTGCTACACGATTCACAACCGTCACACGGTTCACCAACGGGTCGTTGACTTGACACAGTCAACTTTGGTCAACTCTAGTCAAACACGGTCAATGTGGACCAACACAGTCAAACACGGTCAATGTGGACCAACACGAGCAAACACGGTCATTGTGGACCGACACGGACAAACATGAACAACCAAGGGTTGTTGGCACAAACACGAGCACTAACACGAACACTAACACGGTCACATACACGAACTCACATACGGTGTACGGTATAGGTTGCCGGTGACTGACGCGCTTACTATTCGAGGAGCTTACGCTTGCTTATCACATGATCACTAAGGTGAGTTTACGGCCCCTCTTTACTCTTTTTCAAACGCTTTTAAATAGGGGGAGAATACTAGTTGCATCGAGTCAAACATTATTGCTATTACAAACATTTTTGTGTATGCTGGTTTATTGGACAAACATTAAGTGTTGAACTCGTAACAAGCCCTCACAAAGTCTTACCGTTAATGTACGAACAACGTGGTAGGTTTGAATGGATCCATTAGGGAATGACTAACCCCACGGGGCACTATGTTGACTGGATGTCATAACCCGTGCAAACTCTGACCTAACTTGCTATGTAGACGAGACATAGCGGAGGCAAGGACAAACAAGTCTAGTTCGGTAGTGACGCACTGACACTTGGAGCCTAGGGCTCGGTACTAACATTTGATAAACAGCATGACACACTTATATTACTATATGTATATCAAAACCTGTGAACTCACCAACCATTGTGTTGACACTTTTCTAACTTGTATTCTCAGGTAACTAGCATGCTATGGAAGCCAGGAATGCACGTAGGGGATCGAGCATAGGACCCACATGCATTTATCTATGTTTTCATCCAAACATTGTTTATTTTGAATATGTATTTTTTATCAAACATCGTCGTGTCTGACAATTTCTGATTCCGCTGCATTTGTTTAAACATTTTATTTTCCGCTGCATTATGAAACTACATATTTCCGCTGCAAACTATTGTGTTGTACTTTTATGGCAAACTCTGTGTCTTGTAAACGCATATAGAGGTGTTCTATATGACCTTGAGCTGTGATTTTGGCCACGTCACACCCACGTGGACGAACACCACGAGTGGGAATTTGGGGGTGTGACATAATTCAAACCCACATAATTGTTAAAACATATGTTAATGTGTTACATTAGTTTTGAGAAAGTCTTAGTGTTAGAAAACTTAGTTTTGTTATACACAAAACCGGTTAACACCTCAAATAGACACATTAGACCATTATTGATGTTATCACTTCACTTATGACTTTCCTTAACCAAACTCAGATATTTTAAACATAATTTATTACCAAAACATTTGTTTAACTGTTAAGGGAGTCTTAGAAAGCATTTTAGTTCAAAAACCTTAGTTTCGATGGAAGACCAAACCGGTTTAAGTTTTTGAAACCATTAACACCTATGCCCGACTAACCCATGTTCCAGCCACTCTCCTGAACTCATTTCTTAACCATTTGAGCTGATTCCAATCTCTAATTGCTTGGATTAGGTTTAGTTACTAATCTCGACAGGTCTGAGCTCAATATCGATGGCTATGTTCTGGTTAGTATCCATGGAAAACCAATTCAGCCTCTTCTATATTACAGATTCGACAGTCCAGATTTGGCAGCCCCTTTGACCATCGATTTTAGCCAATATCCAGCTCCAAATCGATTCCCAACTGTTCTAAAATTCAATCTAATATGTCCCTAAGCTTCCTAACTCGTTTTGGTGCAAGATCCTGATCGATGTTTCGTAGGTCAATCAAAAACAATTTATAATTAAGAACTTAGCTACCTTTGACTATAGCAAGGGCAAGTAAGGTCGTCTCCACAGGGAATCAGTTGAAAGTGCTAATCTTGACTGCAAACTAATTAATCTAAGAAAAATGAAAACTTGATTGAATTGGATTAAGAGAATTGTTTAAAAGAAACAAACTTTAACTTTTGATTTGAAAACAATTAATGAAAAAGGTAATCACTTCCGGTTTTTAGGTTGTAAGATCCACAATGAATGTAAGTTAAACCTAGATTGAAATCATATAAAATTGATGTTGTCAATCAATTCGATTAAAGTGATAAAGATGGAACGAACGTTTAAGACTTGCTCATTCACAAAATTACCAATAGACATACACAACGCATCACACGACTACCAATGAGTAAACGATGCAAGAAAACCGAATCACTGATGGTAACGCAACGATACGAAAACATAAATCTATTGTTTAAATCAACCAAAGAGAAATCGTATCAAGTTTACAATCAAAAACCTAGATTCAACATTCAAACATTGTTTCACTTACAACCCTAATCAACCGGAAGCAATTACGAAGAAACTAGCCTTGCCTCATCGCGATTTGATCTTCAATTGTTGATTCCATTGATGAATTCTTGGATTGAATCTTGATTTGGAGGGTTAGATCCACGCAAAAACCTTCAATTTTCGTCCCCAAATGGCCCCAAAAACCTTAACTTTCGACTTGGATGGAATGTGGCTTGAAAATAGGCGAAATAGGGTTAAAAACTCGTTTTCCGCGTTTTGGGCGTAGCCTACGCCCAATTTGGGCGTAGCCTACGCTGGGTCAAACTGAACGGTGGGAAATTTCTGTCAACGCTGAATTTTTGGGCGTAGCCTACGCCCGGGCGTAGCCTACGCCCGGGCGTAGCCTACGCTGACTTGGGCGTAGCCTACGCCCAGTCTGATCTCACCAACAGCTTCGTCTCGTCGAGAAACTCGGTTTTCATATATTATGGCTTCCGTAACTCTTCCTCAAGCTCAATATATGCGCTTCCAAAGTTTTGAGCTTTTCCCGACAGTTTCTGATCCATCTGTGCATCTTTTCGTCTCGTTAACACCCCCGGGCATCCCTCTAATGTGTTTTTACCTGCAATTCACAATTGTATATCAAAGTATCATCATTCCACATAAAATGCCTATAAGAACGCAACTTTAAACTGTTAACAAACATGAAAATCAAACACACATCACATCCCCACACTTATGTTTTGCTTGTCCCAAGCAAAGTCCTTTACACACGATAACAATTAATTCAACAAAAGCAATCGTTTACACATCTCATTACCGGTTAATAGCAAAATTTCAAAACCACACCTAATTCCCAAGACTTATAACGTGCAATAGATTTATATCCCAACAAGCAATATTACAAATTTGACAAAGAAATCTCTAATCAATGACACTTAGCTTCAAATGGTTCACATGCACATATTCACACCTTTCACAATGAACACTGCACTCGGTTTTGTATCTGAACTAGCAATGATGCACTAGTATTTCTGAACTCTCAATCCACTAATGATGCATCATTATCATAAACTTGCAAAGTAATCAAATTTCCACCATTATGCACAAAGTATACACAAATCAAGAGGTCTTTCAAGGTTGTAATGTTGGTTAAGGCTAAGGTATGGAACATGAATGTAAGTGGCTAAAATAGGCAAAATCCAAGTTAAGTTCACACAAACAATTACTACACATAATCACTAGGGTAAGTTGTACCCTTATTGGATTACTTTTTATTTGTAAACACTACTAACATCACTATGAACAATTTTTTTTTCTTTTTTTTTCTTTTTCTTTTTCTTTTTCTTTCTTTTTTTTTAAGACATAAACACTACTTAACTTGGATTTATCACATGGGTCTAAACTAAAATGGCTATAACGGCTGATTTTGGCTAATGGAATGGGCATGGTTTAACAAAGAAATGGGTAATTGGCTCAAAGATGGCGACTAGGGGATTTTATCAAGGGTTAGCGAAACAAAAACACAAGGCTAAAACAAGGGGTTATCCTAATGCCTCTATCACGTTTTGTGCACACTTTGGCTCATGGTCTTAACATGTATTAACTCTGCAAGTTCTGAAATGACAACAACATTATGGTAATCACTCATCAAATGAAATTGAGCATTAAATTCTACATCTATTTCATGCTCCACATATGCTCAAATTCTCACAAAAAAAAACGGTGGTAACGGGTTTCGGATGTAAAGCATGCATGTTTATCCATTATCTAGCCTTGTATCCTTATTGAGACTTGCCCACCAAATTTTCATACAACTTGCTAAGAAAACTTTATTCCGCAACTTAAAGAACTAGGCATAATTAGGAAGTTACACATATATACCGGTTAAAGACGCATTCACAATTTTCTTTGACAAAAAATTTGTTTTTCGTGCACAAAAAGACCTCTTTTGGAACAATTTTTGCAAGTTTTTCAAAGTTTCCCCTCATCCCCACACTTAAACCTTACATTGTCCCCAATGTAATTTTATACTAAATACGAGTGTCGAATGAGGGTAATGGGATGATCCACCCGAATCCATATTACAAACCGACATTAACTCATCAACCAAATCATAATAAAAACGAGTAAGGAAAAACACATTGACCTGATAAGTTATGCAAACATGATTGGCACCCTTGGATTTTAGTGCTTCGCCCGACGCACATGATGAATATATCAACCTGAAAGTTCGTTGCTCTTCCCCACGCTTAGATGCTTGAATGAGATAAATAACCTATAAAAACACAGAAAACACAAAAAACAAAGAAAAAACAAGCAAAACCTAAGTCACTTTCGTAGGAATCACGGTTGCATTTAGCATATGCAACAAGCCTTTTAAACCCCTCGATAGGCCCGAGTGGACGAGTTAAGTCTCGTGAGGGTTTCCAGTGAACACACCCACAAAGTTCGTTGGGTTGCCTCCCATATAGCGCTAAGTTTTAGGTCTTCAGCCAGACCATACCTCATTTATTACTTACGGTGGTTGAATTGAACATTTTCCTCCCGAGTTACCATCATAGGCTCGATGATTAATACCTCGTGTCCATACTTTTGCTCTAATGATTAAAGTGTATGTCACATAACCATAAGATGGCATAAATGCACATTTTCCTGCTGAGTTTCCATTGAATGCTCGATAATTGACATGCCATGTCCATATTTCTTTTCTCATAATTGACATGACTGTTGAATCAATAGGAGTCTGCTTCTGAATATCATGACCCGTGTCCTCCCTTCTTACATTTCTCTTCTTTGAACCTAAACCATCCTCCCTTACTATGTTGATTGAAATATTAGCTAGAGGAGAGTGGTTTGAATGAATTGGGAGCGTCTTATTCAGTGGGTTCTCACGAGGTGTTATGTAAACTGTTTGATGTACGCCTCCCCTATATTGCTCGGAAATGTTAGTAATATTTTCTACTTTATCATCAACTATGAGCAATGTCAGTGGCACTTCTTCAACAACTGGGGGAATGTTGGTGGTATTATTATCAACAATCGTTTCTAATGCTTTTATTCGTGCCAATTCCTCAACTAGATGGCCAACCTTTTTTAACAACTCACCAATGGTTTTATCTCTGACCTCATTCTCTTTTTTCATGTCTTTTAATGCATCCATGATAGAATTGCGTTGGAGATTTCCCAATTTAACATCAGAGGACCCACTTTCTTGATTACTAAGATTATGATGTTGAATTTGTTGATGGTTACTTCTTGAACAACATTGTTGTTGTCTTTGTGGGTAACCATTTTGATTGTAATAACCCCTATGATAATTACCATGATCGTAATCTTGAGTACCCTTGTATGCCGAATGAGAGTAGTCATAATCATAATCCTCCTGATAAATTAAGCTCGATTCCATCTCTAGTTCATAATTGTTGTACTCCCAATCTTGCCTAAAGCTGCAAACCATGGTTTCGTCCTCGGATTTATACTTATGTTGATAAGAATATCCTTGGTAACCATCATTTGAATAGTAGTATGCTTGAGGGTAAGGTGAATGTGGTTCATAGTTCAGATAAGATGAGAATGAATCAACATCATCCTCGTAATTTTTTATCATGTATCCTTGCCCTCTGATGCTATCACTTTCACAATCATGATATGCTTCATATCTTTTTAAGAACACAGGACAATCTTCTATCCAATGAATTTTACTCCCGCAACACATACATGGATCATCATCATCATCCCAATTCATGATGATATTAAAATTCTGGAGATTCGATCTACAATGCTTGCAAAAATTATCTGCATACCACAAACAAAGAATACCTCGTGCAATTCTGAACAATAAACAAAACAAAGTAAAAAAAATGAAAAATTCAAATCTTTTTGTGTTTTTATGTTTTTGAAAAGAAAATGCAACTAAAATTAAACTTAAACTAAGGCTAAACTAAAAACTAGCACTTTGCGCGTTGATTCCCCGGCAACGGCGCCATTTTGATCGATGTTTCGTAGGTCAATCAAAAACAATTTATAATTAAGAACTTAGCTACCTTTGACTATAGCAAGGGCAAGTAAGGTCGTCTCCACAGGGAATCAGTTGAAAGTGCTAATCTTGACTGCAAACTAATTAATCTAAGAAAAATGAAAACTTGATTGAATTGGATTAAGAGAATTGTTTAAAAGAAACAAACTTTAACTTTTGATTTGAAAACAATTAATGAAAAAGGTAATCACTTCCGGTTTTTAGGTTGTAAGATCCACAATGAATGTAAGTTAAACCTAGATTGAAATCATATAAAATTGATGTTGTCAATCAATTCGATTAAAGTGATAAAGATGGAACGAACGTTTAAGACTTGCTCATTCACAAAATTACCAATAGACATACACAACGCATCACACGACTACCAATGAGTAAACGATGCAAGAAAACCGAATCACTGATGGTAACGCAACGATACGAAAACATAAATCTATTGTTTAAATCAACCAAAGAGAAATCGTATCAAGTTTACAATCAAAAACCTAGATTCAACATTCAAACATTGTTTCACTTACAACCCTAATCAACCGGAAGCAATTACGAAGAAACTAGCCTTGCCTCATCGCGATTTGATCTTCAATTGTTGATTCCATTGATGAATTCTTGGATTGAATCTTGATTTGGAGGGTTAGATCCACGCAAAAACCTTCAATTTTCGTCCCCAAATGGCCCCAAAAACCTTAACTTTCGACTTGGATGGAATGTGGCTTGAAAATAGGCGAAATAGGGTTAAAAACTCGTTTTCCGCGTTTTGGGCGTAGCCTACGCCCAATTTGGGCGTAGCCTACGCTGGGTCAAACTGAACGGTGGGAAATTTCTGTCAACGCTGAATTTTTGGGCGTAGCCTACGCCCGGGCGTAGCCTACGCTGACTTGGGCGTAGCCTACGCCCAGTCTGATCTCACCAACAGCTTCGTCTCGTCGAGAAACTCGGTTTTCATATATTATGGCTTCCGTAACTCTTCCTCTAGCTCAATATATGCGCTTCCGAAGTTTTGAGCTTTTCCCGACAGTTTCTGATCCATCTGTGCATCTTTTCGTCTCGTTAACACCCCCGGGCATCCCTCTAATGTGTTTTTACCTGCAATTCACAATTGTATATCAAAGTATCATCATTCCACATAAAATGCCTATAAGAACGCAACTTTAAACTGTTAACGAACATGAAAATCAAACACACATCAGATCCTAGGGTTTTACAACTCAAAATCAACTGGAATAAGCTGTTGTTCTAGAGAACTTACCCAAACAGTAATAACCCTTAAATCAACTCATTTGAGCTCGTTTTTGCTCCGTTTTTGATGATTTAAAGCTAGATTTCTTTCTCTAATCATGATCTACATGTTTGTACAGTTGATTTAGTGTTTATCCTAACTGATTTGAAGTGATAAAACAATTTAGAAGCTTACCTTACATGAATAGTGGAAAACCCTCAAAATCAGCAACTTCTTTCTAAAACTGCGGTCAATCCAGCTCGTTTCAGCTTCAATCAATTGTACTACCATGTTCCTCTCGTTCTCACGGTCATTTTGACTACTAGAATGTCGAATTTGGTGGAGAAATGAGAGAGATATGGTGGTTTGAAGTTGGAAATGGGTGGTGGAAGAGGAAAACCGGGATTTTTTGGGGAAGAAGGTCTTCTGGCTGCAAAAATGAGGAGAAAAAGAAAAGTTAGGGGCTTTTATAGCCCGAGTATGTTCGGGTGTGTTTGGTCTCGCTCGGTTTCGGTTTCGCACGTCGTTTTCATCGTTTTTCGTTACATTACGTAACCTTATAAAGATAGAAATTTTTTTAACTTTTTAAAGTGATAATTCCTAATAATTTAATTAAATATCTTTTATTTATTTTTAAAATTTCAAAACGTTTATTTTTAACGTTTCACCGGATCGTAACGTTTTCGCGCGTATTCGTACGAATCGTCACCCGTACGAACACGACGACAACTTTACATCCCGATTTGGTTTTCTAATTATTAGACATCATTCAGATTGTTAAACTCATGGACATATTTGCACGAATCGTCACCCACACAAATACGCTGTCAGTTTATTATTCACGTAACGATATCCATTATTGTTTTGTTCTGTACACTCTCATATATGTTTACACATTATATCATCCTAACTAATATTCACATAACAGTTATGTATTGTTAGATATAATTCTGACTGTTAAACCATGGATTCATGATATGATTCTGAAATAGATTTGTAATAGTTTCATATTAAACATCAAATGATAATAATACACATGCAATATACATAGCTCGTACTTGATCTGATGTACAAGTCACTGTTCCGGCTACAGCTCCGGCACTGATGTTGCATTAGTGTTAGGCATTAGGGGGTATATGATGTCACCGCTGTGAATAGAATCGATTGGCATTGATATTCAACTGTGGGGGTTGTGGCGTTGGCGATGCAGGATGATTTTTGTTGGTTCCCCATCTATGTCGCACCGTGTATTCATCGGTCGTTGGAGTTATTACTCTCGAAATTGCCCATTATCGGAGACCAAAATCGAATCTTGATCACGAAAAAATTGAGGGATTCAAGCTAACAGAGGCAATAACGACAATGGAAAGAATGATCAAATAGTGAGAATTCTTGAAACATAAGCTTGTGTAATAAAATGATCAAGAAACCCCATATGAAGATGAAATAGAGAGAAATCATGATTGGGGTGGGAGGTTTGTGCTTTTGTGTGTGCATAAGGCTGCCTCCAACACACACATTGAGAAGCTGCATGTGACCCACGTGGTGGGAATTATTAGGAAGGGCGAATTGGAGAGGGAGGGTAGAAGAGGCTGCATATAGGATTAACACTTAGGGAAATGGGTGAAAAGGAGGAAGAAATGTGGGAAGAGAGATGCATGTGGGAAGGATGGGTTGGGGCTAAAAAGATGAGAAAGGATGCATGTGAGAAGAATTGTTAAAAAGCTAAGGTGGTGGTGACTACGATGTATATGTTAAATGCACCCGCTTGCATTACGGGTAGTCTAAAGGAGAGATAGTTGGTGAGTGTTTTGTGTGAATATGTGGTAGGTTGATGGGTGGGTGTGGATAGTGACTTACGTTATGTTCTCGAGTTTATTAAAGGAAAGAACAGAAAGGAGAAGGAATGAAAAGAAATGAGAGGAAAGGAAAGGAAAGGAAAAGAAAAGAATTGAATGGAATTTTTTTCCTTCCATTTTTTTTCCAAAAGGTTGATTTAATGATTATCTAGACATGTTAGATAAGTTTAAAGGATGATCTATATCTACTAGTATGTATGTTAACATGTTTGACAAATTAGTTTTGAGAAAACATAAACTATGTTCATATCTATCTATTATAATAAATAAAAGTTTTCTCATGCCACATGTCAATATCTGGTTAAGTCAACTTCTAAATTTCCCGCATCTCTCTCTTCAATTAATGATTTCATCTTATTAAATAATGGAAAATGAAAATTATGTTAAAAATAATAAAATTGTCTACCTATAAATAAATGAAAAGTAAAGTTAAAATATAAAATTATCAATTGTAAAAAAATTAAACGAAAGTAAAATAATAATAAAATATAAAATTAGAAACTCAAAAACTTATATTTATTCAATCAATATAATAGGAGAAAAAATTAACGATTTAACAAATCTATCTATTATAATAAATGAAAGTTTTTATGGACGCATGTTACCTTTCTAGAGCACATAAACTTTATTTTTCCGTCTCTCTCCCCTATTAAATACATCTTATATTAAACCATAATTCATAATATTAAATATTAAATGTACTTTTATATATTTTAAAATTAAAAAAGTTTTTTTCATATATTAAAAATATATTGATATTAAAAAAACCTTTTTTAAAAAAAATCAAATTATTATAAAATATAAAATTTCAAAAACAGTTTTTCAAAATGACATGTTTAAAGAAACAAATTTTAAAAAACTTAGTATTTAAATAAAAAATATAATTATTTTATTACTTAAAGTATTAAATATATAAAATTAACCACATGTCATTTTAAATAACATCTTATAGTATTTAAATTTTAATTGATATTTATTTATCATACTTTTTTTATTTAACTCGTGTAATACACGGGATACTAACCTATCACTCTAATAAATGAGTATTTATAGGGACACGTGTCACATTTTGGTTAAATCTGTAAAAAATTTTCCCGAATCTCTCTCCTTATAAATACTATCAATTTTTAGCAATTAGATTACATAATTAAATATTAAAAAATGTTAGTTTTCTTATTCTGATAGTTTACTAATTTATTAAAATTTAATGAACAAAAAAAATAATTTAATTATTTCTTTTCTTAAATATAACTTTATAATTATTAAATATTTATTATTATTTAATGTCAATAAATTTTATTTTTTATTACCAACCAGGTTAATACACAGGTCTCTATGCTAGTATTACTATAATAGTAACTTTGTAAACTTGAAATGATGGTACAAGTTGAATTGGCATGATTTGATGACATGTTAATGTTATAATATGTTTAGGAATGTTATAAAAACATGTTCGGTACAATGGGTTTGTTGGAAACTTTTATTTGGGGAAAATATCAAGTATCGTGATATGATGCTTTGCAATAATTTCATATGTGTTAAACGTGTTCTAGGATCATGTTAAAAGTACTAACTTGATGAAATTGGATTTCATGGGTAAACTTTACAAAAGTAGAAACTTTCCAAAAAATAGAAACTTTTGTGATATCATACGTAAATTACATATACATTGCTATGATCAGAATCATAGGGAGTATGATAATGTGTTACTACGTGATATGATCAATATGACACACAAACAAACTATAACACAATATACGTGTAACCAACGGGTCGTCAAGTCAACATGAACACTCTGTTGAGCACACAGGTGTTTGGAGTTGTATGGGATACAACGAAACACTAAACAACACAAGAACATACTTATAAACCTACATGATTATAGGTGGTATCTAGTAGGTGCTAGCAAACGTTATCCAAATCTCAACCAGGAATTGCACTATCAAGTGAGTTCACGATCCCCTTTTTACTCTTTTTGACCCTTAGAGTAGAAAACATGCATACAAATATTTTGATACATCCAAACATTTTTGGATACATATTTACATACTATTATCGCTTATACATATGTGTGCCACATCACATCAAAGTCCTAAAAAAACACATCGAACCGTTAATAGCAAGGGGACACACATCGTGGTAATTATGGATAGTACTATTTGGCCATGGCAAGCCCTATCCATCACGCTAGGGTGGCCAACCCAACTGGGCAAATTAGGCTCGATCGGTCGGCTTCGCGATACGCCAAGGGCCCTGGATTGAGCCTTGGCTGTATGCGAAGATTAGGCGGGCAATTTGAATCCCGAATTCCTTCACGGTACCGCAACTACCTATCAACTTCCACCTTGGCAGTACGTGGCGTGTTTTGGGAGGATACCCGATTATAATATTAATCGCGGTACGCCAAGACCCCATGGGGGCAGTCTTGGCTGTCACACCCCCAAATTTCCACTAACGGAATCATACCGTTTGGGACGTGACAAACCAGGATCTCTGATTATTAGATATAAAGAAGACCTCTATATGATTTTCAAAACATACTTTGGTCTAAAAATGTAAAATCAAAGTTATGACGTTGCGGAAGCGTTTTTAAAACATAACAAACTCAACGGTTTGAAAACTGTAAATTACAAAGCAAAGTCCCAAATGTTCAAATCCAAATAACAGAAATATAAAATATGCATGCGACTCGATCTCCTAGTCCATGCTTGCTTGCTTGTGTACCTTAGCGTCCTGAGAAAACATGTAAATCAAGTCAACACAAAGGTTGGTGCATACACAAGTTTAAGTATTCACAAATGTTTGAAACAACTGTTTGAACAAAATGTTTGCAGATAACATAATCACACATGCATAGTCATGATAGCTAGTCATTTGTACTATTTACATAAGTGGTCGACACCGAAGCTGACTGTTGCATACTGTTGCATGTTTTGCCTTTCCACTATTGTCTAGCACAAACAATAGTAATGTGAATTGGCTAGTCAAACACTTGCGTAGATCCCGTCTACCAAGTGAGGTTTGTCAAACCTAATAGATCTATTTCCAATTACCACGCTTTGCACTACGACAAACTAAACGGTTCGATATGTAAGGACTTGTAATGTTATGTTCGCACTTAATGTAAACAGCTAACTCATGCAAGTGATATATATCTAAAATGTTTGTTGCACATGTTTTCTCCCCCAAAACATTAAAATAAGAAAAGGGGCCGTGTACGCACCTTTGATTGTGAATAGAATGATCCAACACACGTGCAGTCGCGTAGATAATCCTCTACGAAGAATATGTGTTTAAACAATTACGTTGTGTTATTCGGGATGTCGTTTTGTGTTTGAAATTACATACGTGTCAACACACGTATGTTAGACTTGTTATAAACGCACATAAGTAAGTACGCGTGACTTTAAAGTCGTTTAAATAAAATCATATAATCGTTTATGATTTTATTTAAATAAGCGTAATCATACGCGATTACGTTTTCGGTCAAAAATGTGAATTTTATTAATTTATTTGGTTCGGGATGAAATTCTGGTTCCAACGAAACTCAAACGGGTCAAAATGGAGTTAAAACGAGCAAGTTATGATCAAAATACCAAAAATGGTCTAAATTCCAAAAACCAGTAAAGGCCGGGTTCGAACCCGCGACCTCTACCTCCTAACACACCCTCCTTACCATCTCATCTGTGCCCACTTTCATTAACAAAATCCCTTTCAAATAGTTTTAATCAATAATGGTCGGTTCCCCTTTGATTTAATCTTAGCCGAACCATTTGGTTCCAATTAAGCCCCAATTCGAACTCGATCGAACTCCAATCCTTAGGGCTTTGGTTCTATTGTCCTAATCGAGCATATAGGTGTGTTTAATTGATCATGTTCATCAAAAACATATGATTTTTACATTCTAATCAGTTTCGAACCCTAACTAACCGTTTATTCCCTAATACAAAGTCATCAAATTTGATCATCTTTGGCTCAAAATTCATAGGGTTTTCACTTAACTAACATTTTCGAAGCTGTCTGAACTAATTAATTTGAATACCATACTCGATTGAACCGAAACCCCCAAACCGATTTGTGTTAAAAACCCTAGAATTCGAACACTATTACTTTGTTGTTATAAGATGAAATTGACATGTGGTTTTCAATAAGAAGGTAATTTCGAACCTCTCTGTAAGATTGAATTTGATTTTTAAACTCGTTTGGTTACAAACCCCCAAACCGTTTTTGATCAAGAACTCTAATAATCGAAATCCTAAGATTCGATATTGATTCATAAAATCAGTATATGGGTTTTGTTAATCGGTATATTCAGAAACTTGTAGCATAGACTAATTTGATTTTTGATCCCATTTGCACTAAAACTCCCAAACCATTTATAATCATGAACCCTAGTTATTGAATTCGTAGCATTCGATGATATCAATCAAAATTGACTTAGGTTTAACCTTAGTCGATCTCTTCTGAAGCTACCTAGAGCATTCAATTTGATTTTTAAAACTATTTGAACAATAATCCCCAAATCGTTCAAACCGAAGAACCCTAGTTATCAAATTCGTAGAATTCGATACTGTTGAATGAACTTATCTTAGGGGAATGTTAAGTCGCATGTTTTAGGTGGTGTAGGGGCGATTTGTTACCTGATTTGATGTTATCTTGTTGGAGATCAAATTGACACTTGAGTTTCGGCACCCTCCAATCGGTTTCGTCTACTCGATGCTTCTTGAATCAAATTGTGATGTGCAATAGTCTCTAAAGAGGCCGACTTAAGGTTCTGAATACCCAATTCGAGATATTGGAGTTGAATTATGAGAGTTTGTTGATTACTTGACGGTTTTCAACCTTTGAGTACACATTGAGTTTAATTCGATGATCATTAAGTTTAGTAACTGACAATAATCGTAAATCATCATCAATGTGATGATTTAAGTTGATAAATTTCGGTTATAAATTAGTTTTAATGTGGAATTCGAATTTTTATATGTTAAACCAAACGAATTTTGACTTGGAAAGTCAAAATTAGGGCTTTTACTTAGTTATAAATATAATCATTGTATTTTTAGATATTTACAACTTTATTTTGTTCAATTAAAACCCTTGTAGTTTGTTTTTGTTGAATTTCGCATCATTTCGGTTATTTTCTGGTTAACAGGGTTAACCGCGAATTGCCGGATTGTCACATTGGCGGTACGGGAAGCTCACAAAATTGCAAAATCTTTATAAAATCCACTCCAAATCATTTTTGTCATATCCTACACACATCTCCGAACTCAGAAGCAAGATACTCGAGTAAACCCACTCTACACCACCTCCTACAACCCCTGGAACCCAAGAACACCCATTGTTGAAGCACCTTTTGAAAATTTGAAGCTTGGGAAGCTTGAAGGAAGCTAGGGCAGGACCATCCACCACCATCTCTTCTTTGTAGCAGCTGTAAACCCATCCCCAAAAGTTCCTAGAGGTTGGAAGCTGTTGTCAATACGCGAAATCAACCATTTAAGCTTCTTGGAGGTAGTTTTAATGGTTTACACACACTTTCAACACCTATACACACATGCAAGTCATAAAACCCTCATGCAAACTCTTTGACAACACATGCATGAATTTTTATTTAAATAAATCTGTGTTTTATCATCTTGATGATCTAGTTAAGTCATTATAATAATCTATTGATGGTTTTGGCAATATTTGATGTTATGACTATGTTTATTGATGATTATTGATGTTAATGACAACCTTTTATGACATTCATGTACGATCTATGGATGTTTAGGATATTTTGGATATAAAGATGTGATTATTGAGGTACTGGGGATGTTTGTATTTAAAATCATAAGTTAAAATGGTCATTTGAAGTTGATTTGGGCATAGTTACTATATTTAATAACTTTTTGTTGCAAGATTTATGCTAGATGATGATTTTAATGAAATTGATATGTTTAAACAATGATTGGAAGTTAATAATAAGGTTATTAATGATTAGTTTGGTCAAATTTGATGAAATGTGTATTTTGGGTCATAAGTTTCTATTTATAGAAACTTTTATGATGAACAACCTACATGCAATTTGATTTGGGATATGTTGAGATGTAATAATGATGTTAATAGGCTTAGAAGCATATTTGAATGATAGATGATTAATTTATATGCAACTTTCTAATTTTAGGACTTTAATTGAGATTTTCGTGAAATGAGCTACTAGATTTGTTTTAACAATAATAGACGACTTGAAAAGCATTATTATGATGATATGTGATGTTGTTGGATGAGTTTTGTTGTTAAAACATGTTAAATATAGAAACTTTCTATATTAGGTGACTTTAATTACTAAAAACAAACTTACGTGCTTGTTTGACAACGTATGACGACTTGCTAAGTGCTAACATGATCACTTAGGATTAACGAGCATGTTAGAACTATTAAAATGTAAATTGTTGCAAACTTGCTAAAACTGCGAACTTACTATAACGTGAATTACGTGTTTACATGCATTACGTGAATAATAACGAACACCGAACGAACTATAACCATCACACGGTTCACCAACGGTTCGTTAAATTGACATGGTCAAACATGGTCAACACGGTCAAACTAAGCCAAACACGGACAAACATGATCGAACATGGACAAACATAACAACCTTGGGTTGTTAAGCACGAACACGCACATGCCCACAAACTCGAACTTATGAGTCCTATCTAATAATAGGTAACCCGTTACAGACTCGCCAGAAGACTTAGGAGCTTACGCATTCATACTTAAGTGAGTTTACAGCCCCTTTATTAAACTGTTTTTACAAGCTTTAAAACTAGGGGGAGAATACATGTTGTATGAGTCAAACTATATTTGAACGAACATTTTGTGTATGATGGTTTATTGGGAACAAACATTTAGTGTTGCGTATCGTAACAAAGTCCTCGCACAATCTTACCGTTAATGTGTATACAACGAGGTGAGTTTCAGATAGTACTATTGGGTGTGACGAGCCCCACGCGACACCAATACTGACTGGAGGTCAGGACGTGTGTAATCTCAACTAATCACCATTGTTTTTACGATAGACATGACGGAGGCAAGAGCAAACAAGCCTAGTTCGGTAGAGACGCAACTGCCACTTGGAGCCTAGGGTTCGGACAAACATTAATAAACAACACGACATGTGACAAACATTTATTTTTGATTATGTACTGATTATCAAAACCTGTGAACTCACCAACCATATATTGACACTTTTTCTTAACATGTATTCTCAGGTAACTAGCTCGAGCACAAACAGGGATGCACATTAGGGGATAAGCACAAGAGTCTCATGCATTCATCCCATATCATTTGAAAAACAATTTTTATCATTGTTATGTTATGTCAAACAGTAGTATCTAACATATTTACTTTCCGCTGCATATGAATAACTTTACTTTACGTTGCTTTAATATTTATTTCCGCTGATTTAGATATATTATAACTTTCCGCTGCATGTTTTGTCAAACTATGTTGATCTTGGTTGTTTAATGAATGTATTTTCAAAACGCATATAGAGTAGTTCTATATGACTAGGAGTTGTGATCCTGGTCACGTCCCACCCAGCGGTCTGACATCGTAGTGAGAATTTGGAGGTGTGATAGGAACGGATTCAAAATTGACCAAACATTTTGCCATTGTCTTGTGATGGACATGACGGGAGGCATGCAGTCAACTTCGGTTGCGAACCCACATATGATATAAAAACATATTGACTAGCTATCAATGGATATTACCTTGTAATGATATGTAGTCCTACAACACTTAATGCAAACATTTGCTGTTTACTACTCTTATAAACATGTGCTCTCACCAACCATTGTGTTGACGTTGCTAGCATGTTTTTCTCAGGTAACTAAGGCACACGCTAAGGGATCAGATGCTAGGATGAAGTCTCATGCATCTAGGTTGTGTCATGAACAATTTCGAACAGTTGATTTTTTTTTATTTTAATGTGTAATGCTTAAAAAACTAAAACGCTTCCACACTTGTATTTTGTAATTGTTGAAACATTTTACTCCAGCTTTCGTAACTCTGATTTTACAAAACTGTTTCGTCCAAATATATTAGATGTACATATGTAAACATACATGTAGGTCTCACAAGTGTGACCGGAGACTACGATCCTGCCCGATCGACGCCAATCGTCGCGCCTCTCAAGGGACGGGAATCTGGGGTGTGATATGAAACTCTTGAACACAACATGATATTTTACTTTCTCTTCATTTGTTAAATAAAACTCAGAAACACAAACATATTTCTATTTTCCTTCCATTTCCCATCTTTTCACTTCTCAAATGAACTCGAGAACAGAGCGTTAAGGAAGCTCTTCCTCTCTAAAATTGGGCAATACCCTACTTTAATCGCATTGTTTCTCAATATTTTTAAGACAAAAAAATCAAAACTCCAGTTAATTATCAAGTAATGTTACCATTTTAAGACATTTAAATCGATGTTAACATTTTGAAATTGCATAGAATAATATCAATCACTACAATAAACTATGTAAAGAGTACCAAAGCTAGAATTTGAGCTTAATTATCAAGCGTTGATTGTTTCTTAATTTGAGATTTGTATAATTTGTTGGAGATAAACACTCTTACATGCATTAATCTGCTACAATTTTTTTGACAACCATGAGAACCGATGTTGAAATTCATGGGACCAGTTAATGCCTACTAACAAGTAGGATCAGGTAAATCGTAACATCTAAAGAGATTAAGGCAAGAAATTAATATAAGAAATTCAAACCTGAGCCTTCTTTTAGAGGGAGAATGTTTGCTTACCATTGCACTACCCCTTGAAGGTTATAATCTAGCTAGATATATTTTATAGAGGTGATATCGGTTTAGGTATGCTTGCTTTTTCTGTCTGTAGTGTTATTTTTTTGACATTTTTAGTTAAAAATAGTGATTTCGCTCATAGTCACAGAATTCGCTTAGAAGGCCACAAATTGCGAATTGGTTTGTTTCGTCCCCATTCGAATTCGCAAGCGATTCGGTCAATTGGGGGTTTCCGGTTGAGATCGCCAGAAAACGCAAATCCGACATGCTAAGCGAATCAATCCTTTATCTAGACGAAATCGAGCCAAATAAGACCCTATTTTCCGATTGTGACATTTGATTCGTGATTGGAATCACGATTCATGCTTCCTGGAAATCCTTAAAACCCTAAATCGCAATTCCTGTAACAAATTCAATCCTTAGCAAGTCTCAAATAAGAAATTCAAGATTGCAATTCCACCTAATTTGAGTAATTGAACGATTAAAAGGCTTTAATTTATATTGGAACTTTGAACGACTGCCTGTGAGGCTTTGAGCCTATGATTTATGTTGGAATTTTGAACGACTACCTATGAGGCTTTGATGTTCCAGCTTTCAATTCACATTGCTTTAACTAAATTCTAAAACACAGTCTAACATATGTAAATAGTTCTCAAAGTAATCAAATTTTCATTAGCTTCTGCATTCTTAAATCATTATAATTTGCAAATTGTTATATCTGATATTTATTTTAGAATTTCTTGTTTGATTCACTTGAAAAAAATATATTATTATTGGTATATCAAACTGGATCGTACCGGAATGAGCCTACCCCCTCTCCCTCCCGGGAACCGAATTTGTGGCCACTAGCGAATCGCGACCCCATTCCTCGTTCCTGATCCGAAGCAAACCGCGATCCATGTGACTACGGTTTCACCTCCCCTAGCTTCAAAAAATTAACATGTATTATGAGTCATGTAAATTTTTGCCCCCTCTCCATACACTCAAGCTCCGCCACTAGAGGTGGTTCACATACGACATCATGGATATATTGTCTTCCATTAAGCAAAAAGAGGGTCAAGAAGCAATGAAGTTAATGTCAAAAGCAGATTAAGGAATATAGGTAGAAGGTGGAAACTAAGCTATCAAACATTCACAAAGATATCATGGTTGCGATTGATGAGCATCTGATTCCATCTTCCTCTGTTGGAGAATCTATTGTTTTCTACTACTAAATGTGATTTTTACAAATAACCAAGAGAAAAATGTACAAAAGAACATTATTGTCCCATTTTTTGTGGTTGTTGGATTCTTGATACCTTATTTTGTTTTGTGGGCTTTGTGTTGTAACAACTTATCAAACAATATAACCTTAACATAATTTAATAGATATACAAAAGCTCACCTAACCTTTTGTTTCAACTAGGAATGACTCACCTAAAGATTTCGTAATATGTTTTGATGGAATACAGAAAAGGAGCCTAGTAGACTATGTGTTACGGGGTGTGATTGGGCGTAAGAGGGGCCGGTCACGCCCCTGTGGCTCCCTCCCCCCACTACACCCGGGCGTGAAGGGGGCGTGAGAGTTGGAAGCGTGAGCTCACTCACCCCGTGACCATTGGAAGCCAAAGAAAAAAAACGGCTATATGACCCTTTGAAGTTTAAAAAAAAATTAAATCCTATATAAACTCATTCAACACACAATCAAAAACACTTACATACTCTCTTAATCTCTCAAAAACTCTTCAAAAATTTCAACTCTCATATCTTCAAAAAACTTCTACACACAATGGATCCAAACAAACTATTTTTAACCCGTTTTTGAATTGTTTTCGTCCTCAAGTCGATAAAAACAATCGAAACAACCCGAACCCATTTCTAACGTTTTCAAATTGGTATCTACAACAACCTTTTTTCAATCAAAATTCGCCAGCTATGAGAACGTTTCTGAAAATAAACCGGAACCCAACGTTGAGGTTGTTCCGGAAACACAACTCGAACCCCAACATGCTACATCGCGACACAGGCACATACGAAAGGAAGTGCCAAAAAAACATCAAAACCGACCATTACCTGATGGTCGGAAGTTGAGGAGGTGGCACTAGCTCGTGTCTACATTAATGTTTCTGAAGATCCTTTTGTTGGTAATAACCAAACGAGCACGGGATTTTGGAAACGTGTTAGAGACCAGTTGTTTTCAGCAATGGATCGTGACTCTTACCGGACAAACGACGTGATTTCTGGCAAATGGCGCAACTTACAACATAAAGTCGTGAAATTTAACAGAGTATATGGTATCAAACACCACAACAACCAAAAAAGTGGTGAGACTGACGAAACAATCATGAACGAGGCGTTGATGAGCTATGCTAGAGAAAACGGGTCATTTTCTCATATCGCGGTGTGGCAGGTTATGAGAAAATCAACAAAATGACATCATGTCTCGAAATTACAAACTTCGAAACGAACGAAGACGTAATCGTCTGGAAAATATACGACCACTCAATCCGACTCCATCAGTCGATGTTTCGTTAACTTAAACGAGTCAGATGAGGAAGTCGAGGTGGACATGCCCCCACCCTCTCCTCAACGTCCGCCCGGTTGAAACAATAAGGGAAAACGACCACAAGTCTCGTCTTCAACCAATTGCAAAAACACGTTGGATCTAGCCCATCTCCGAGTCATTACGAAAATTTGTCGACTTACAGGAGCAAAAACAATACGACAATGATATGAAATTATTGTTGACTCCAAGCGATCACTTAATCGGTCGCACTCGTGAAATGACAGAGAAGACTAAGGAGAGGATTATGAAGCGATATAATATGGATTAATTTTTTTATGTATATTTTTTATTATGTAATTTTTTTAGTTTTATTTTGTAATTTTATATTTGTTTAATAATATTATGTCTTTTTTAAATTCAATTTATAATAAAAAAATAAAAATCAAATAATAAAATATTAGAATAAAGGTGGTGATGACGTGAAGTGATAGGTAAGTGATGAGGAGTGATGATAACAAATGTAATAATGATGTGATAAGGGATGATGGTGTTGGTTGATTATGTGGTGCCTAAGTGACGTCTACGTTGAGCGAAGGGGGCTTGATGATAACACATAGTCTTATAGGTATCTTGACGATTTCAAGTCTGCTAATAACAAAAAAGAAGTTGTTGACCGGTCAAGGATGGAGCCATAGAGGTAAAACACTCCCATAATTGCAGCTTAGGCTAAAATATTTTATATGTCATACATTTAAAATATACTTTATCATTACAGGTTAGATTTCTTCATTTTCTTTCAAATGTTATGGATTATGAGTAGAGGTGACAAATTTTACTCAAATATAAAGAAATGGATTGGTTTGGGTAAACAATTGTAGTATAATGAGTTTAAATAGGTAATATCATAATATAGAATATGTTGAGATGTGTAACACACTAACACTTAAGCTCAATGCATGCCAAGATAGGTAACCTAAAATCTATGTGAATGCAATGTAATTAAAAATTTAAAAACGATTAATAACATATTTGATAAGAAAATCACTAAAAATTATCTTAATAAACTATTTGTTTAGTCAAAACACATTTTAACGTAAAATAAATTGATGTTTTTTTAAGAACAATTCATTTAGACCCGAACTGATTTTGCTTAAAACTCATTATAACTTGTACCCATTTTAACCCAAGTCCGTTCAAATATGCTACCCAGCCCAACCATTTTAGTAGGCATAATTATGAGCACGAAATCACATGTTCCAAAAAACAAGGCTTCTCAAAAACCTGGTTCTATCAATTGTTCTGACTAAGGGACACGACAAAATTAAATAAATAAATAAAAAAATAAAAAGAAGGTATTACCATTTTTTAGTTATTGAGTTTGTATTTACAATTCATTCATGGGTGGAGGTCTCAAATTGGCAAGGTTAAAAAGTCATCAGGTGCTCTTAAGTTGGGACAACTTATTGGAGCAAGTAATTGAAGAGTACTCGGGTAAAACTTTGAAAGTAGTCGGAACAACTCCTTGAAGCGATTACTCAGCCTTGAAGGCTGACTTTTGCAATCATGCAAATTGGGTAGGATAAAGATCAAAATGGATATAGATCGAAATGAATAACTTTATAAATGTTGAAATGAGTCATGACCTGTTTAGTGTAATACTAAAACATTTTTGCCGAATGATCTATACTCTAATTTATTGAACCAAATTCCTAAGCTTTGGAATAAATTGTTTTAGGTCATTCATGTTTTATAAACTAGTAGGTAGCCAGCGCGTTGCGGCGGGAACTCTTCAACGTTTCTAAGCACAACTATTATCTCGTATATCAAAATGCAGATATAAAAACACGTCACAACATGTGCCTCTCCTATGTAAAACCCTAAAATGTATTTGTCATAAACATACACATAAAAAATGGTTGTGCTTAGTCATAAATCTATCATAAAAAACACAAACGTAAGACGAAAAATAAAATTAATGTTCATTTATAAACATTTTATAATAGTAAGAAATTCAAAAAGAATTAAAAGTTGCTTCACATAATGACACCTAATTAATAAAACTTGAGTCATAATGCTTTGCTGGTATGAATACTCGGTCACAACATCGGTAGCAATATCACAAATATCAAAACGTATACATAAAAATAGCCTGCAATGGATAATCCGTCCTAAAACGAACCATTATAATAGGAGTGTGGTTTGTTGAAAATCTAGCATCAATAAATAAACATAGGAGTAACAAAATAAAATAAACAATTAATAATTATTATTTATTTAGTTAATATTATTGTTCATACCTAAACCTATGGGCTAATTATATATATATTAAAAACCAACTTTTGATTGTGAGACAAATTTACTGTTCATTTGGTACTCTCTCTTATGCATAAGGTACACATTCATTGTCTTCTCATCTCCACGACTCCACCTGAAAACAACTTTCCTTTTCTTTCAATGACACAACCCTCCAACATCAGACGAGTTTGACACAGATATATCTTTCTATGGGGGTTTTGCAAAATCATCTTCTTCTTTCGTTCTTCGATTGTTTAAGGTGACGATTCCACTATGGGTTGATCGACTGTTCTTCTCAAGTATCTCACCTTGTGACATGTTTTATGGTTGAGTTTTTGGGTTCTGCTTTCCAAGGCGTGTTTTCGTTTTCACTCATCAATTGATTGACCATAGAGACCTTAATCTGCAAGAAGGTTACTTATTCTTCTTCAACACCCATATATATGTTTTTTTTTAGGGTTTTTAACTTGCTCTTGCACTCAAAATTAATATCCTTATCTTCGTTAGAACATCTGAGCTCAAGTAATGTAGGGGGAAAGCCTTTGCAGCAGGTGTAAATCGTGATTGAAATGCTGAATTTTTATAATAGATTTATTTGAGGTCGTAAATAATGAACGAACGATTGTTTGACAGAACAATCATTAAGTGAAGGAAAGTACTGCTGTGAGTGCTTTTAGCATGAATTAAACCCACATATTAATCTATAACTTTGTTTATTTAGTAGCAAGTAATTTGATTATTATTCAATTATAATTTGACAATGCAGATATGTGATTTGATTGAATATTATTAGATTTATGCATCTGGATCATCAATTTTCTCTTATGCATTTTAATATGTATGAAATGAAATTAGAAGATTAAAGACTAAATATTGAAGAAGGCAAAAAAGATTGAAATTATTTCTAGGGTTTGGACTATTGTCTTCTAGCAAATTTGTCTTTTAACTTATCTCATTTGGTATCGTTGACCTTTGAGTGGCTAGGTTGATTCAAAGAGAACAACAAATGTATGCAAGGTGTTAAAATTGTTGATTAACTCTTTAATTGGCTGCAGTTTTAGGTTGCTTTGTTTCATTAATGAAAAATGGACAATGTTACATTATGTTACCTGATACATGTTTTTTTTGCCTAAGAGGATACATATCTAATGTTGTGACTTTGCTTTGTTTTTTGTCTGTTCCTATTTTGGTTGTGGACATACCAGTGACCATAAGGTGTGCAATGGTTCTTTTACAAAATTAGTGTTCTGGATTTTGTTGTTTGTAGTTATGTGTTTGAGGATTTACTGTTATCTCCGTTCTAACGATTCAAATGTCATGTGTATATTCTAAAAATTGTTAACTTTATCTACAATAGGTTGCAATCAGGTGTAACCCAATACAGGTGTGTGTTCATTGGATTTTCGTATGTGCTTTCACTTGAATATAGATATCATAACTTTTGGTCCTGCTAGCATGACAGTAGCGCAGGCTAGCAGCAATGGATATGAAGAGACATATTCATATTAGCATTTAATAGTATTAATTAATCGTGTTCATAGATTAGTGAATGCGATATTTAATCGATGTTAGTGTTAGCTGCAAGCTAGACAACTCTTACAAATGAAAAATAGAGGCTTCGCTTAGATAATATTTAGGTAAATTGGATATAAATATAAAGCTATAAATTTGATATATATTTACTTCACCACATTCCTGAGATAAACTTACCAAGCGAGGTGGGGTCGATAGATCGAGCAGTGTTAGCGTTTAGGGTATGATTCGGTTTCATTTCTAATTAGGTTTGATTAATTATAATTTCACGAAAATTTGGGCTAATACTTAATTATACGATATATGGATTTAGGATGTTTGATTAAAAAGGTACGAGGTTGCAGTGCCAAAACCTTAAAAAATACCTAAACCCACGTCATTTTAGTGTTTTTGAATCGTATATTTCTGTGATCATCAATGTTCAGCAAGAAATTAACGTTAATGTGATTAGTTAATAGTTCATTCATTTTGTTATATTTAATTGTTTTATTTCACTCTTAGTGGAAGGTACATAATAATTAGCATATAAGTATCTTATAATTAGCATATGCCTATCCTTTCAACAACGGGCTAGAAAACAAATAGACGTGATACTTGAAGTGATAAGAACACAAAAAAAAAAATAAAAAATAAAAAAGGTCTGCAAATCTTTTGTATTATAGTTATGCAACGTTAGAAGTTACTTTCTTAAACAATGTTTTATAGGTTACGCAAACGTTTTGAATCCACATGTCAATAATGTAATTGACATGTATATATCACATGATCGAATATGATCTGTTAAGGTTTACTGTTAACAATCAACATGCGTCCCGCTGCGAAGCGCGGGTCGTTTCTACTAGTTATTATTTATATAGGAAGGTTCACCTAAAATGTTTTTTTTGCCTAAAAATACTAAGAATGATTTTTAAAAACTCGAAAACCGAAACAAACAAACTTCGATTGAATTTATTTTTACATCAATGGAACCGGCTTGTAATTCACTAAAACCTAAACCTTAAATCATAAACAATAAACCCTAATAATAAAACTAAAATTATAAAAACAAACCCTAAACATAATGATAAAACCTAAAAGTTAAAAAATCATGTCCTAAAATCCAAACTTTAAAACTAGTTGTTAAAACTAAAACCAAAAAGTAAATATTGTAGGTTTTGATAAGACGGTTTCAATGCCATCGAAATAAGTTCAATTGGAGTTCGTTTTAGTCGGTTTTAGAGATTTTTAAAATCCTTTTTAACCTTCTTTTTCTTTGCTTTATTAATAATTAAATTAATGATATTAACTAAATAATAAGAGTTATTATATTAATTGATCACGCTATTCATATGTCATGATTGCTTTTCGTTTTTGCATATATAAATATAATATATAGTATACTATACCTGGCAATCTTGACCCATAGCAAGATAAATGGATAGGATTAGGTAAATAATTATTGTATTTTTGGTTGAAAATGGGTAATATTATGACATAGTATGGGTTGAGATGGATAACACCTTAAACAAAGTGTGTTAAGATGAGTAACTTAAAAACCATGTGAATATAATGGATTTTAATAGGTAAGAATAATCAATAATATATTTAATAAAAAAAGCATCAAAATTTTTCAGATAAACTGTATGTTTAATTACAACTCATTTGAACTAGAGCGAAATTGATTTTTTTAAAACGACTCATTTAAACCCAAACGGATTTTGTATCAAACCCGTCTTGACTCGCACCTATCCTCATCCGCACCCGTTATGACCCATTACCCAACCCAACCCAACCATTTTGCCATGCATAATTATAAATACACTTTCCACTGACTATTTAACCACATGTCATGCTCCTTTTTCAGTTTTTTTTCTTACTATTTGATTTTTTTTTGAACAGCTAAGATTATTCTTGTTGTGGGTCAATTTTTATGGTCTGAGATTAGGGATAGCCGAGAATAATATGGAATATGGGATTCTTAAGTATTCTCAAATATTCTTAAGTATCCTCAAATATCCTCAAATATCCTGAATACTAACGTCACTAATGATCTTTTCTCAGTATAGCTCGACTTAGTCTTGCAGGTAACTTATTATGGACGTGTTTTACCCTAAAAGTCGGGATAAAGTCAAAGAAAACGTGGTAAACATGCTAAATAACGGCTACAAATGGAGAACAAGTCACCAACGGTCATATTGACTGGATTTGACCTAAATATTCGGGGTTTAGTTGACAGAAGCGCTTCCACACGTTTGATGGACGTGGTGGCTGCCACAATTGAAGACATGGTCATGATTCCGAGATTCTCGCCGGAATATTCGGGAATATCGTTAATTGTATTTTACTATAAAATGAGGCGATATCGATCTAGGAAAAAACACACCACTCACTTAGCTCACTTCTGATTACTTGTTGCTCACATTCTCGGCATTCGAAGTCCAAAAACACTTAGTGATCGATCAATTGCGCTCTTGTATTGTAATTTTGTATTTTTCATATTAATAAGAACAAGGCAGAGTGACGATTGTCACCTCCCGAGGTTTTTATGCCGGCAATCCTAAGGGATTAAGGGCTTTTCCTCGTATAAATCTCGTTTGTAAGCTGTTTATTTCATTTTATATTTTGAAATATCCCTAGGGATCCTCAGGGATATTTAGGAATATTTTGAACACATACTTGCGATATTCAATATATTTACTTGTTAAACACAATACCCCACAAAACTAATTCGGTTTTGCTAAAAGTTACACCTGTTAATTTTTACCCGAAACAATTTGGCGCCCACCGTGGGGCAAACTTGTGTTTTTTCATAATTAAAACCTTGTTTAAAGGCGTTTTTTTTCGAAAAATACAGTGAGAAATGGCTTCACAACCGAGATCAACTTCTTCATTACCTATTGTCTCTGCTACTACTACTAACGTGTCCTCGCAGATTCCTGTTTTCACGAAGAAACCAGAAAATTCTGGAAAGAATACCACTTTTGTTGCTACTAGTACTCCATCGACAAGAATGACCACTTCTGCTCCCATACTTATTTCTAATGATGATATTTTGAATATGTTTCAAAAGATGCAGCAGCAAATGATCGATCAGCAACGGATGAATCAAAAACTTCTCAGGGAAATGGAGAATTTGAGGGCTGAAAAGAATAAACAACCAGAGGCTACTACTCCAATAACTCCAAGGATCCTTGATTTTGGGACATCAGGGATATCCGGAAACCACTCTGGAGACTTTATTCCCATGCAGACTAGTCTCGGAGATCCCTCGGGATCCCAAGGGTTAAGGATATCTCGGGATAATACAAATATCCTGGGAACTTCTTATCTAACTCCCATTACTAGCAACACTTATAATTATTCTCCATTTGAAACTACTAATCTTGGTTCCTCGCAGGATTCAGGGATATCTCCTCAAGTGGCCAAGGAAATACAGAAACTCCGGGATATGATCTCAAGTGTACCAGGAATAGTCAAACCTATCCCGGAAGTACCAACAACCACTCACAGAATATCCAGATTCGCCCCACCTATATGTGATGCTGAAATCCCAAAAAGATTTCAAACTCCAACAATGAAGTTGTATGATGGAACCACTGATCCTGAAGAACATGTGGCGCAATATAGGGAAAGAATGGAAACTAACCCTATACCCCCACATCTAAAGGAAGCATGCTTGTGCAAAGGATTTGGGTCAACATTGACAGGGGCAGCCCTGAAATGGCTGCTTAATGTTCCTCCATATTCTATTACTTCATTCGCTCACCTAATTAATTTATTTAACAATCAGTTTTCTTGTAGCAGGACGTTTGAAAGGCTGACTAGTGATCTCTATAGGGTAACCCAGGGACCCGACGAATCCCTTAGAAGTTATGTCAACAAATTTGGCAAAGAATCCCTGGATATCCCTAACCTAGACATCACTACAGCTGTTCAAGCATTTAAGATGGGTTTACAAAGAGACTCACCTTTTTATGATGATCTGGTTATGAATCCCTGCAGGAATATGGATGAAGTTCGAAACCGTGCACTGAGATTTATAAGATTGGAGGATGATAAGGAAATCCAAAAGAGGATCACCACGACACCTCCCAACGATCAAGGAAAGAGAAAGCTGGATTCGCCTAACAGCAAGTCATTCAAATCCAAGCCATACTATAAGACGGATAACCACAAGATCAACTCTGTGGAAGAGGATGAGGATGACGAAGAATATCCCAGGATATCAGAATATTGTTTTTCTGTTGATATCCCTGAATTAATGTGTGCCATGCAGGACTTAGGTGAAAAAGCCAGGTGGCCACAAAAGGAAAAGAAGTTTGCTACAAGGGACAAATCCAAATGGTGTGCCTTTCATGAGGACTTCGGCCACATAACGGAAGACTGCATTGCATTAAGGAAGGAAATAAGCTACCTACTAAGCAAAGGTCATCTTAAAGAACTACTGGGAAAGAAGAAAGAAAGAAGACAGGATCCCAACGGATTCCCAAAAAGAGCAACATCTCCACCTAAAGATGCAAAGGTAATCAACTTTATTTCTGGTGGTTCTGATATTTGTGGTACCTCTTATTCTGCAGCTAGAAGACATGCTAAAGAAGCCAAGATGGAAAACGGAGAGAGACCCACAAAGACATCAACACTCACCACTGAAACAGTGGTGTCTTTTGAAGAACAAGACCGCAAGGATATCCTGGATCCTCACCATGATGGGTTAGTCATTACTTTATATGTCGCTAACCACTATGTACGCAGGATACTGATAGATGGAGGAAGCTCGGTCAACATCATCCAATTAGAAACACTAAAAAGGATGAACATTCATGAATCAGAGATAACGACTAAATCTCTGATCCTAGTCGGGTTCAGTGGCGAAACTAAAGCCACTGTTGGAGAAATCAAACTACCGGTATACATCGAGGGGGTAAACTCTATGCAACGCTTTTGTATTATAGATTCCCTTTCCTGTTACAATATTATACTAGGTAGACCTTGGATACACGACATGAAAGCAGTCCCTTCGACTTACCATCAATGTGTCAAGTTGCCGACGCCTTGGGGAGTAGTGAAGATCAATAGTAACCAGCAGGAAGCCAAGGAGTGCTACTCGTCTTCAATGAAGGGAACAACTAGGCCCTCACCCGCGTAGCAATCAAAGTGCGACCTTGGGGATACTCAGGAATATAGGGAAAAAGAAGTAAAGGAAATACCTTTAAATCCCGATGATCCTGAGGTAAAAGTCCTTATAGGAACTAGTATCCCTGAGGATATTGAAAAGAAACTGATTTCTTTTCTGAAATCAAGAGTTTCCACATTCGCATGGAAACATGAGGATATGACAGGAATATCCTCAGATGTGATTACACATAAATTAGGAATAGATAGGAATATTAAGCCTGTCCACCAGAAGAGAATGAAGTTTGCACCCGAAAGAAATCTAATCATTCAAGAGGAAGTAGAGAAACTCCTCAAAGCAAAAATGATTAGAGAGGTGAAATTTCCAAAGTGGCTAGCCAACGTAGTCGTAGTTCAAAAGAAGAATGGAAAATGGAGAGTTTGTGTAGATTACACAGACCTCAACAAGGCTTGTCCTAAAGACCCATTTCCATTACCACATATAGATTCCATGGTGGATGCAACAGCAGGACATGAAATATTAACTTTCATGGACGCATCAGCGGGCTTTCAGCAAATTCAAATGGAACCTTCGGACCAAGAAGACACAGCCTTCATGACACCAACAGGAATATATTGCTATACAGCAATGCCATTCGGCTTGAAGAATGCTGGAGCCACATACCAAAGACTCGTCAACATGATGTTCAAAGAGAAACTGGGGGACACTATGGAAGTATATATTGATGACATGGTGGTCAAATCGAAGATAACTGAGAATCACCTTAAGGATCTTCAGGAATCCTTCGATATCCTGGACCACTACAATATGAAACTTAACCCATCTAAGTGTCATTTTGGGGTAAGATCAGGAAAGTTCTTGGGATATATGGTCACTAAAAGAGGGATAGAGGCTAGCCCGGAACAAATTCAAGCAATCTTGAACCTCAAATCCCCAAAGAGCATAAAAGAAGTGCAAAGGTTAACGGGAAGAATAGCAGCCCTCAATAGATTCATCTCAAGGTCTTCTGAAAAATTTAAAGGATTCTACGATATCCTTAAAAAGAATAAGAAGTTCCAGTGGGATGAAGAGCATGAGAAGGCACTTCAGGATCTGAAGGAATATTTGTCCTCACCACCATTGCTCATGAGACCAGAAAATGGTGAACCTCTATCACTATATTTAGCAGTATCCCGAACGACTGTAAGTGCAGTGTTAGTTAAGGATCATCAGGGATCGCAACACCCTGTGTACTATGTAAGTAAAAGTTTAGTAGATGCTGAGACTAGATATTCTCATTTAGAAAAGCTAATTTTAGCTTTGGTTATGGCATCAACTAAGCTGAGACATTACTTTGAAACGCATAGAATACACATTAAAACAAATTATCCTGTCAAATCCGTACTGAGAAAACCTGAACTGTCAGGAAGGATGGCAAAATGGTCAGTTAAACTCAGCACATATGATTTGATCTATGAACCAAGGACAGCAATTAAGTCACAAGCTTTAGCAGACTTTGTGGCTGATTTTAGTAGTGATCTACAACCAGAAGTGGATCTAGAAGTAAGGCTCTTAGACGAAGATACTGGTGAGTGGACCTTGTTCACAGATGGATCTTCGAATGTAAGAGGAACATGATTAGGCATTATACTAAAATCGCCACAGGGGGACATAATACCCCAATCGATCAGTTGCGAATTTCAAGCAACTAACAATGAAGCAGAATACGAAGCCCTAATAGCAGGACTCCAATTAGCTAGGGATATGAACATCAGAATTTTACATGTTTTTGTCGATTCCCTACTAATAGCCAATCAATTTAACGGTTCTTACATGACTAAAGGAGATAAATTGGCAAAATATTTAGAAATAGTTAAAGATATATCAGGATATTTTTATAATTTCGATATCACTCAAGTACCAAGGGATGAGAATGCCGAGGCAGACGCATTGGCAAACTTAGCATCATCCCTAAGAATCCCTGAGGATATTAATATTCCTATCCTACACATATTAAGACCAGCAATAGATATACAAGATATAGATCAGGATAGCGAACCCGAGAACACCGAAGTTCTTCACTCAGAAGCACATGAAATATCCTGGACTATCCCTATTAAGAACTATCTTCAAACAGGGAAAATACCTGATAAAGAAACAAATCCTAGAGCCTTTAAAGCAAAAGTATCTAGATACACAATCATACGAGATATCTTATATAGGAAATCAATATCAGGCCCATACTTAAGGTGTTTGGAGAAGCCCGAAAGTTTGGAAGTAATGAAAGATATCCATGAAGGAGATTGTGGAAACCACACTGGGGGTAGAGCATTATTCTCAAAGATCCTGAGAACAGGATACTTTTGGCCAACCATGAGCAGAGACGCAATGTCTTATTCCCAGAAATGTGATGCTTGTCAAAGACATAGCAATATACTTCATCAACCAGCTGAACCTCTACATCCAATAGTCTCATCATGGCCATTCATGAAATGAGGAATGGATATAGTAGGAAAGCTACCTAAAGCACCTGGAGGAAAGGTGTTTATGCTTGCTATGACAGATTATTTCTCAAAATGGATTGAAGCAGAAGCCTTCGTACAAGTCAGAGAAAAAGAAGTAGTTTCGTTCATAAAGAGGAATATCATGACTAGATTTGGAATACCCGCAGAAATCACTTGTGACAATGGGTCCCAGTTCATAGGCAAAAGGACCACAAACTTCTGTGAAAGCTGGGGCATAAAGATGATCACCTCTACACCTGTTCATCCTCAAGCTAATGGTCAAGCGGAATCAAGCAACAAGATTATAATTAACAACCTTAAGAAAAAGTTGGGATCTAAGAAAGGAAAGTGGGCTGAAGAACTTCCATTTGTCCTATGGGCTGATAGAACAACCACAAAGAATGCAACTGGTCAAACGCCATTCTCCTTAGTGTATGGTTCTGAAGCCGTTCTCCCAACAGAAATGGTTATCCCTACCGCAAGATCAAACTTACAAAATCTAGAATCTAACAAGGAAATACTCTCCGAGGACCTAGATACTATTGATGAACTTAGGGATATTGCAAGAATAAGGATGGCAACATATCAACAAAAGATAGCCAAATCATATAACAAGAATATTAGGATACGAAGATTTCAAATTGGTGACTTGGTTCTAAGAAAGGCATTTCAGAGTACTACCAACCCAGCTGATGGAAAACTTGCTCCGAAATGGGAAGGACCCTATAAGATAGATTCCGAAGCTGGAAAAGGGGCATACAAGTTAACCAACATGGAAGGAGAACCTCTTCCAAGATCTTGGAATGCCATTCATCTTAAGTTATACTTTATTTAAAACTTATTAAGTTATACTCTGCATTCGTATTTCTGAATATTTATAATTATTCTTATATATGCCTATATATTCCTGTATATTCCAAATTACCATGCTACTAATCAAGCATTCGAGGGGCATCAGGATTCCTGGTTCCCAGCAATGCAAAAATCTTATTGTTTTGTAGGTATAGCAAGAGAAGAGATGAGACTTTATGTCTTAACCCAAGATCTGACCTGAAATCAGAACTTGATCAAGACCCGCACTGACTTTATGTCCAGCTGCAAAGTTTTGACCTGAAATCAAAACTGTAGAAGACCCCTGCAGCAATGCAAAAATCTTATTGTTTTGTAGGTATAGCAGGAGAAGAGATGAGACTTTATGTCTTAACCCAAGTTCTGACCTGAAATCAGAACTTGATCAAGACCCGCACTGACTTTATGTCCAGCTGCAAAGTTTTGACCTGAAATCAAAACTCAAGAGACTCTTGTCTCTCATGAAGACTTAGGGCTCATGCCCTCGCCAGTTGCGCACGTTTATCCTATTATAGTCTGAGATGATGGGACCAGTATACGCATGAGTGGCTGACAATTTCATTATCAAGGGCTATAACTAAGGATCCTCCGAAATATCCCGGTATAGTTGGAGATTTTGGGACCAGTACACGCATGAGTGGCTGACAATTTCATTTTCAAAGACTATTACCAGGGATCCTCCGAATTCCGGCCTAGTCGCCAGTATCCCGGCCTTAGTCGCCAGCATTCCGGCCTTAGTCGCCAGTGGCCTTGTCGCCAGTATTCCGGCCTTAGTCGCCAGTGGCCTTGTCGCCAGTATCTCGGCCTTGTCGCCAGTATTCCGGCCTTGTCGCCAGTATTCCGGCCTTAGTCGCCAGTTTTAATCGGCCTTGTCGCCAGTATTCCGGCCTTAGTCGCCAGTATTCCGGCCTTAGTCGCCAGTTTAATCGGCCTTGTCGCCAGTATCTTGGGCTTGTCCCAAGTTTTCTTGTTTTTCTATTTATGCAGGATTGAATTTCAAGGATACTTGGGAATACCACGAGATACTTAGGGATATTCAGGTATGAAATCTTTTTGATGTTTTCACAGGAACAAAGAAGACTTCGAACTAAACCTACTATCTCTGGAAATTGGTATTTGTTTCTTAACTATTATTTATTCATAATTATTTTCTATATATTCTCATGCCTAATAATATGCATTGTACTTATTTCTATTTAGGAATATGTTATATGTCATACGAACATTTCAATTTAGGGGCATGTTAGATTAAATTAACAAGTACTTCATGTAGTAAGATAACCTAAACAATAAAGTTTTAGAAGTTTCATATAACTCAAAAGAAGAATATATGGAGATAAGAATATTTGTAAATCCCAAATCTCAAGGAATATCAAGACAAATCCTCACAAATGTTAAGTCTGAAAAATTTTAAAGCTGTATGTATTAAAAACAACTTACAAAATTTTTGGGGCAATTGTTGTGGGTCAATTTTTATGGTCTGAGATTAGGGATAGCCGAGAATAATATGGAATATGGGATTCTTAAGTATCCTCAAATATTCTTAAGTATCCTCAAATATCCTCAAATATCCTGAATACTAACGTCACTAATGATCTTTTCTCTGTATAGCTCGACTTAGTCTTGCAGGTAACTTATTATGGACGTGTTTTACCCTAAAAGTCGGGATAAAGTCAAAGAAAACGTGGTAAACATGCTAAATAACGGCTACAAATGGAGAACAAGTCACCAACGGTCATATTGACTGGATTTGACCTAAATATTCGGGGTTTAGTTGACAGAAGCGCTTCCACACGTTTGATGGACGTGGTGGCTGCCACAATTGAAGACATGGTCATGATTCCGAGATTCTCGCCGGAATATTCGGGAATATCGTTAATTGTATTTTACTATAAAATGAGGCGATATCGATCTAGGAAAAAACACACCACTCACTTAGCTCACTTCTGATTACTTGTTGCTCACATTCTCGGCATTCGAAGTCCAAAAACACTTAGTGATCGATCAATTGCGCTCTTGTATTGTAATTTTGTATTTTTCATATTAATAAGAACAAGACAGAGTGACGATTGTCACCTCCCGAGGTTTTTATGCCGGCAATCCTAAGGGATTAAGGGCTTTTCCTCGTATAAATCTCGTTTGTAAGCTGTTTATTTCATTTTATATTTTGAAATATCCCTAGGGATCCTCAGGGATATTTAGGAATATTTTGAACACATACTTGCGATATTCAATATATTTACTTGTTAAACACAATACCCCACAAAACTAATTCGGTTTTGCTAAAAGTTACACCTGTTAATTTTTACCCGAAACAATTCTCCACTTAATTTACACCATAATTACACATTTGCATGTGATTTAACCCATGATCTTCCATTTTAAGAGACAATCATTTACCAAGTAGTTCAAATTAACCCATATATGTACGTTAGTAAATTAGCAAAACTGCAAATGAAGGTTTAAATACTTTTTACTTTAAAAATATTTATATTTAACATTCAATCCGTAATAAATTCATTTAAAAGAAAATAATATATCACGAGAGGTTTGATAGACTAACTGAAAACGAGTATCGTATTGTAAATTGTCACCAACACTCATGAGTGGATGTATTTAAAAGGGACCGATGTCTTGGGACATCATCTATTTTTCAGTGTATATGAGCATTTATGAATGATGTTTCAAGTGACATCGGTTTTTGGAATAGTGACGATGCCGGTTGCAACGTGTAGTGTTGAAAGAAGTTTTTCTTCAATAAAGCATGTGAAGACGGAATTGTGTAAAAGGATGAGAGATGAATACCTGAATGAATCTTGTATTTGTTATGTTAAAAAAGAGTTACCGCAACAAGTATCAGTCAAGGATATAATGCAACATTTTCAAAAAAATGGAAACTTGTAAGGAACAACTCTAAATATTTTCTTTTTTGGAAAAATTATCATATTTATATCATGTTTTTTAATTTCTATTCACATTTTTATTCGATCGATTTTATTATGTGACAATCAATACCTAACTGACTCGAAAATTTTAAGCCCGGTACTATGAAACTGGAGTATACATATACAATGACACATCATTGAAAAAAATCATGGATCCGTCTTGCCAACGCTGCATTACATTACATGGGTTTCCTTATAATACAAGAAACCATTAAAGCACCTACTTTCTGTTAACTAATAACAAGTGATCCAAATATGAAGCAACAGTTGACAAACATGGCATGCAACGTAAAAAAGATAGAGCCAAGTGTTGACCATGGTGATTGTTATTTATGCAAGAAGATAAATGATATACCCAACCACCCATCATTACCCATCACATAAGATTTTGGGTCTTTACAGATTAGCTTGATTTTTTTTAACAGCAATTTGAATCACTGACGGGTCGTAGACCCATCCGATCATATCTACATCCACACACCCAATAGGAGGAAACCTACCATTGGTGAGAGAAAACTCCCTAGCCTAGCATGAAACCCTTATTTTGTTCATGTCAAGACTTGAACCCATGACCTCCCCAATATTGAAGCCACAGAATACCTCCCCTCAACCACTTGAGCTAAGAATCATTGGTAGATCAGCTTGAATTAAAAGTATAAAATTTTTGGATCGAGTTACAAATGGGTGCCTCTTTTTCCTATCAAAAACCACCGAGTGTTTGAAACTTTGAATCATGAGTAATCCAATCAAAGTAAAGTCGACTTATCATGTTGACGGGTGTCTCACAAAAAAACTAACTTGATCTAGCTATGACGAATATATCCTCTTGTTTTTCTGATTATTATTATTTTGATTATTAGATTTTTGATTTTTTTAACGCTAAATAAAGCATCACTTTGACAGATGGACAACTTGATCCACCACATTGAGAAAACCTTTGTTAATCTAAAAACAATTGTACCAAAGAGATTCGAACCCAATACCTCTCAGGCGAAGCTTTTATAGAGGGACCTGCCCCCTCTTTTTCCAATTGTATTATTAATTTTTCGGCCGAAAGATTATTTTTAGTTAAAAATAGTGGTTTCGTCTCATCGCTTCAAAAAATTAACATATATTAAGTTCCCGTAAACTTTTCCCACTTTCAAAACGTTCAATCTATGTCACTGTCTCTTAGAATAGGAACCAAGAGAGTATCAAGAGGCTAGAAGTCGTTGTAGATTGATTTTACATTCTCCAAGAAGGTTTTCAAGCTTTTGATGTTTTAATTCCTATATATTAAATGTATAATCTAAGGATACAACGTATGAACATAATATTCAATTATTGTAAAAAGGTTCTAACGTCAAAATTCTTAGGAAAGACTCTTGAATTAACATGTGGCTTCTTTTTAATTTTACAAAAAAAAATGATATTTTAAAGATTTTTGTTCTATATTTTAAGTTATTGTGCAATATGCATTTATCATCATGTTGTATGTTGTAGCTTATTTCAGAGTTATTTTATCACTGTATTTATATATTTGATAAATTTGTTATATATTTAATAATTATGTTTACATGCATATTAGAAGTTATATAATGGTGTTATTATATCATTATATTTTTTGAAACTCACCATCATAAAAAACACATATTTCATGTTACTATGTTACATGAATTCAAAATTTTTGTGTTTTAAGCTTTAAATTATTTTCGTGTTATTTTATCATTTTTTTATGTATAAGATATTTTTTTATTTAACACATGTTTAACATATTAAAACATACAATTGTGTTTTTTATGGCATTATGTTTTTTTTTTAAATTTATTATTTTGAAAAACCATAAGACATAATTACGAGCAAAAAAAACATAATTACGAGTTTAAATAAATAAACTAATTTTAAAATTTTACTAAATAGATTAAATAGAAAAGGAAAAAAAGAAAAAATAACAAGAATTAACAAATTGGCAAAGTACAGAAACCATCATTTAGTTAATTTCATATTTCATCCTCTTGTCTCAAGGGCAAAAGAATATTTAAAAAAAATTAACAGAAAAGTTAAATTTGATTATTACAAAATAACCTAATTGTTACAAATCACCAAGATAAATAATATCTGACATTATTATTAAAGTTTAATAATAAAATTTAAAAGTTGATATACACATAAATGACCTTTTATGTAACTTACTCTATAATTTATCATGAAGATCGTGGCCATGTTTGTTAAAGAACATAATTACTGCAGTGTTTGAGAAATCACAGGCAATACAATCACTAGATAGAATTTTTAATTTTTAATTTACTTCCTTCGATTAAAATTAGTTTCTTATAGCAATGTATTTTATTTAAAACTAGATTACGCAACCCGCGCGTTGTTGCGGGTGCGTGGTCGGTTCAAGACTCGCCTTTTCAAAGGCGAACTGCTTTTTATAAAAAGTTAAATGGAAACTCAAACATAGGGCTGTCATAACAGGTCAGACACGACCCGTTAAAACACGATACGTTAAGACAGAAAACACGAACCGATTATACACGAACACGACCCGTTAAAAACACGTAAACACGAAATGATTCGTTAAGGAACATGTTAACAGTTAACATTATAAATAACCTGTTAAGGAACCCGTTAAAAAACTTAAAGTTAGACAATTAGAAATTTTTTTAAGTTAATCGATCATACACCTATTTTATAATATTATTTATTTTAAATTTTAAACGGGTCTTAACAGGTATTAACGGGTCTTAGCGGGTTTTACCTGTTTAGATACGAAAAATAAACAGGTCTTAACGTGTCGACCTGTTTTAGACACGAAACATGCTAAAGTCGTGTCGTGTTAACGTGTTCGTGTCTAAAATTGTCAGCCCTATTCAAACACATGATACAAGTTAAGGAAAAAAAATCATAAATAACAAAAAAAACGTAGGTAAAAAAGTAACCAGGTGGGATCAAACCTGAATCTCTGCTTAAACCAGTGGGCCAAGCTTACATTTGATGCAATAAATATATATATCTAGAAAGATAACATACAAAAAAACATGGTTTCAATCTATTGTACATAAAGCTTAAACAGTGGTACATCACTATTCCTAATTTGGTTTTGTATAGACAGATAATAATATACAACGATTTTATTTTACCCTAAATTATACAAAAGATAGCGCTGAAGTTAACTACTAAATGCTATATATACCACATATTGCTTCGTTTAAATAATCTAATTATAATAAAGAACTAATTAAATTGAAACTTATCAAATTTTTATGTTATGTTTAACATTTGTCACATCAAAACTGCTACGTTTAATTAGTTTTCTTATTAAATAATTATATAATCTCTTATATTAAATAATTTAATTAAATAATAACAACTATTGATATTAGTTATATATGTTTTATACTAATAATAAAAAAAATTATTAAATTAAAAACATCTTTTATTAAAGGACTAGGTTATAAACCCGTGTATTACATGCACAGATTTAATATAAATATTAAATAGTTAGCTATGAAAATGTAGCAATTATAAAATAATATTTTGATATAAAATGATTAATTTACATATTAATAAATATTTTAAGTGAAAAAAATAATTAAAAACTATAATCAAATACAAATGATATATGAACTTTTAATGTTTAATAATTGATATCTTTGAAATAATTGATGTTAAAACTTTGGTTAATATTATATTAAAAACAAACTTTTATAAATCAATAATATAAATTATATTATTTATAATTACTAAATTTAGATGACCCAATTTAAAAATAAAGTTAAACATAACGTACAAAAAATGTAACTTTTGTATCATTTTTATTACTTTAATTTATAAATAAATTGAAAAAACGTCATTTTTTATAAAAATCTCATTATTTAAAAACTTATTTTATAATATACTTTATTTTAAAAAAAATTATTTTTAAGATAACTTATTTTTTACATAAATTTTGTTATTTTGAAAATAAAATATTTCTTACCTTAAAAATTTTGGTTTTAGAAAATTTCATATTCTATAAAAAATTTAAGGGTGTTTTATAATAAAAAGATAAATAATATATTAGTTATTAATATTATAACTATTTAATAAAAGAGAAAATTTATTACACAAGTGAGTGAAGATAGTTATTTAATAAGAGAAATAATTAAGTGAAATAATAAGGAATTGACAAGCGTGACTTGTGGTGTAAGAAAGTTACAAATGACAATAGTATTGTACAGATGTGACATGTGACAAAATATTTACTCTTTTATTATTGAGTATATATTATTTACATATATCCCTTAATGAAAACCTTAATTACATATTTATTCAACCCTAAAAAATTAATTACATATTTCCCGAAGGAGGAAATATGTAATTGACCAGTTTATTTAAAAGAAGAAATATTTTTTAAAAAGTAAAATATGTAATTGACTTTTTTTACTTGGGTATATACATGGTTGTAAAAATCGATAGACGCTAGTCGGGCAGCGAGGTAACGCCTAGAGATTAATTGGGATTAATCGGTGCTAGACGGATTGGATTTTATATGTAATTTTACAAATGTATATTATATACACATATCAATATCAACAATTTTATATAATACTTCAAATAATTTAAAATATATACTTAAATATACTAAATTAAGTACTTCAAATTTTAAACTTAAACACCAAGTTCAAAGTTTATAGATGGATTTCAATGTTAAGTGGCTTGATTCGATGTTTCAAAGACATGTTAAGGATTTTTGGTTGAGAAATATCTAAATAGTTATTAAATTGACCCCTTTTTACCAGAAAAAGTCAAAAAAAAGTTAAAAAAATTCAAAAAAATATATATATAAACTGACTAGGCTGCCTAGGCCAATTAGGCCCCGCCTATCGAGATAGTCAAAGGGGCGACTAGCGCCTAGTTGGCCGCTTAGGCCGATTTTTACAACAGTGAGTATATATGTAATAAATGATATTTGGAAAAAGAAATATGTAAATATCTCTTTCCTAAAATTAGATTTTAAAAAATAGAAATTCTATAAAAAAAAATCCTTGGGACAAAAATAATAATAATATAAGAGCTTTTAAACAACAAGATGTTTATGCAAAAAATGTTTTTTCAGAACAATTTTCTAAAATGAATTCTCATTTTTTTTTCTTAAAATAAGTTAAAAAAACTGATATTATTGATGTTTTATTTAAATGACATAAAATGTTATTTAAATATATACATATTTATTGTTTTGATCCTTAAATTTCAATAGTCGTCTTTGATGTCTTTTATCTTTATGTTTGTAACAATCAAGTAATTATTTATACTAATCAAAATTCACTTTTTGTTAAAATAATTGTTTTTAGGGTTGTAACAAACGAGCGAACGTGAATGATCCCTTGTTTGTGTTGTTAACATTTGACTTGTTCATGAACACTTACCGAATGAAAAAATCGTGTTTGTGTTTGTTCATTTGGAAATGGAACTTATTCACGATCATAAAAGAGCTTATATTAATTTCAAAAGAAAAACTAGCATTTTGAATCTTAAAGTTAATCATATATTTATGTAATTTAATTTTAATATTAGAAGATAAGAAATAAATATTGATGAAACTTCTTTTATAAAGAGCTTGAGTTTAAGCTTTAGACATTTGAGTTTGATCAAGAGTTTAAACAAGCTTGACAAGTCTTGTGTGCTTAAACAAGCTTGATCAGTCTTGCAAGCCTGAACGTCTTGCAAGCATGAACGTTTTAGACGGGTTCAACGCTGACCGTTGAGGAATTCTTTAGTTGATGATGGAAGCACATATATATAGTGAATGGGGTACATGGCTAATGGTTTCGATCGGTAAGGGTTGATGGGCGGCGACCGGAGTAAATGATCGGTTGGTGTGACTTGGAGGCTGAATGAAAACAAGACTCGGTCCAATTACTATTTTAGTATCATTACATATATTATTCAATTCCTGTGCTAAAACTAGAAAATATATAAACAACAGGATATGATCTTATCGGTATAGAATTAGTCTTCTTTTCCCAAATTGGATTTTATTGCCTCTGAATTCTGAATATTTGGGACATCATATTGCTATTTGATTTTACTTGGTCATAGTTCTTTATATTCTATTTTCCATTTACATAACAACATGAAGAATACGTATAAACCTACTAAAATTGGCCTTGCACGGTTTATTCGGTTTATTTGAAATTGAAATTTTTGGAAGCTTGTCCAAAATCTGAACTAAACTGAACAAGAAATATGTTTAACGAATCCAAATAAACATGATTTTTATATATGAATAATACGAATAAATAGATTTTATTCAGGTTAAATACAAACATTCCACCCGAATAAGCAAGTTTTTTTAATTTGTTTAATTGATGTTTGATCCAGTCTAAATAAAAAATGGTTATCTGATCGAAATTTATCGGAATAAGAATCCTGATCAATTTTCAATATCAAATGCAATTCAGATATTGGATTTTTCAATTTTTAGTATTTTTGAACACCTCTAATGTGATGCATACCAAAGGAGTTTGTACCCTAATGGGATTAAAGTGTTGGTTAAATACAAAAAGGCTTTTCTCTGAAATTATGAAGATGTCTTCAATATTGAAGGTAAACTAGAGTAAATTACTAGATGGCGAGTTGCTTTTTTTTTTTAAAAAAAAAAATAGAAAATATTATGTATGAGAATGTTTTGATAGTTTTAGTGATTCAAAGATCTACATATTAAAATGTTTAAAAAGCATATTAATTAAAAGTAGACGAGGAATACATTACTTCCATATTACTTACTTATAACTATATATACCTTTCACTCTCAATTACACAAAGTAATAAATCACAAACGATATTTTACAGTTTTATAAATCATATAGAAAATTTTAATATTCAATTCCAAATAACCCATAAATAACCCTAGATTATTGTTATATTTTTTATCCAATCATTTTATATACCATGATGAACACGTTGAATGTTTCAGTTTTCGATTTGTTCGGTTTATCCGGTTTGAATTATTTTAGGTCTATCTGTTAACCCAATTGATCCGTATTGGGAATTTGTCTAAGTGAATCAAATTCAACAAATTATATAAATTGATCGAACAAACTAGATTCAACGTATATAGTTATCATTTAGTTTTTAATAAATAAACCAAACTTAAAAAAGAATATATTTGTTAACTAAATCGAAGACTATGTTTACAATTTAGAAAAACCGAATTCATATATATGATTCGGTTTTAGTTTGTTTTTGTCAACACCCTATCAATATATTAAAATTGATATAGTATTAGACTAACTAATAAGGTAATAGATTAAAAAATTAATAATGCAATCAATTAAGCAACGAGTAAGATAATCAGTTAACTAACCATATGTTAAATACACAAACATTTCTTGATAATCATGAAATACATCCGTATTTTAAAACAAATATATATAATTACTATGACATATTATTAAACCTGGGGCCCCGGCGTATAAATATTTCAAAGAGCCGGCCTAGATTTTGATATGTCATTTCCTATAAAAACAACTAAACAAGCATATATATTTTACGATATATATATATATATATATATAAATGAATATTAGATATTACAAATTGAAGTTAAATAAGGGTAAATAAAAATTTAAATAACGTTAATTAGGGTTTTCGCTTATGAAGTTTGGTTAAAATGCGTCACACCCCCATCTCTCCTATTACCTGATGTAATCACTGTACGATATATGAAGTCGGTAACTGACATAACATGTCGCGGAAGCTTGGTGGTAAAGTCTCCGAGATGGGTGTGACTTTCGATGTGGTTGTATCAAAACACATACATGGCATCCTAAACATAAGTTATGTTGCATGATATGTTAACATTACACTATCTTTGTTACAGTCATCCAAAGTAACTCAGATGTTTGCTCAATTTGTGAACTTGTAGTGCATCCTCACCTTCGTTTCTTTTGTTATTCACAGTTCGCCTGAAATTGGTTTTTGTAATGTAAAAGATCAGCAAGGATGCTGGTGAGTTCATAGATGTAATAAAATTGATATGATATGATTTAATATAACACAATATGATATGATAAGTATGCAGGCATACACAACTTTATGAATATGATTCACCATGAAAACCCATAACCAAAGCCTATATGACTGTAATGTAATTGGCGGCAATACCCGAAGGTAAAACCTTAGCCTCACTCTTAATGCCTATCGTTGCATTAAGCTGTTATCTTGTAATGTAACAAATGGTAATAGGCATTCACACAAGGGTAGACGCTATCTACCCACGAATGGGGTTGTCAGCCCGATAGTACTATCATTGTTATCATCCGGCTCATCCATGAGTTTATTGGTTACAGTTGTTATGTGAGGACTTTTACGATAGCAAGGCACAATTTTCATGTAATCATCATACAAGAGTTGAAATGCACATGCAACATGCAAGCATATCATTGTAATTGAAATATGTAACCATCATGTAATTGTAACGCAAACCCCGAGTTTTAGAAATCAGAAGATTTGAAAAAGGGTAATGAAATTATGTAAGTATACCACTGTAATTGAAATACATAACCATATTGTTATTGTAATGCAAACCCCGAGTTTTAGAAATCCGAAGATTTGTAAAGGGGTAATGAAATTATGTAAGCATACCACTGTAATTGAAATACATAACCATATTGTTATTGTAATGCAAACCCCGAGTTTTAGAAATCCGAAGATTTGAAAAGGGGTAATGAAATTATGTAAGTATACCACTGTAATTGAAATACGTTACCATATTGTCATTGTAATGTAATCACATTGTAATTGTATTGCTATCCCCGAGTTTTGGAAAACAAAACATTGAAAGGGGGGTCTATGAAACTCACCTGTGTTATTGGAGTACTTGTATCCTGTGAATGAAATATCACACAAGACCTGAAGTGAATTCTGCAATTTATTAATGTTCTATGAGTTCTTTGTATTTGAATTGGATTATCAGATCTTTCCTTGACATTTGATGTCAAGGATAATGTAATTCGAATCATTGAGCTGATTCTGAATTACAAGCTCGTTCAGAATCCAGGTGATACGCTTATTAGTTAACTTATAATGTCAAAATCGTTGATTTTGATTAATGATTAAATTTTGAATGAATTCTTATATTCATTTGATTGTAAAGCGATGTTAATTGCATTCCGTTGTTAAAACCAGAATCTTAATCGATTTTCGGATCAAAAATCGGGTTTCCGGGTTACGAAATTGATTGCAAAATCGAGTTCGGAATGCGAAATCGATTAAGAATATGTTCTCGTATTGAAAATCAATGCTTAAATTAAGTCTTTTATTGAAACCAGAGTGTTAATCAGAAATTAGATAAAAATCGGGTTACCGGATTGCAAAATGGTTCACGAAATCGAGTCCGGAACGCGAAATCGATTCAAAATATGTCCTTTTTATTAAAAACGGATCATCGGATTGCGAACCGGAGCGCGAAACGCAGTTCAGAACGCAAAACGGGCAAATTTAGGGTTCTACCGCAATATTTCGCCGGAATATTCCTTTTAGCCGGAATATTTGCCGGAATATTCCACCGGCGCAACCTCGCCGGAATTTGTGGCCGGAATTCGGCCTGAGTCCGGCGTGGGTCGGCGGCGGCGGCTCGGCGGCGGCTCGGTGGTGCTGAGGTGGTGGCTCAGTGGCCTAGCCGGTGTCCTAGGCCTAGGCCGGTGTGGCTCGAGGATGGCCGGCGCCCCTTTGGTCACGATCTGCAAATGCCCGGGAACAAAGCCACACATGGGCCGCGCTGGGGCCGCACCCGGGCCGTTGTGGCCAGCTATGAGCCATTCAAAGTTTTTGTGAGCCAAATTCGATTTTGTTGTACTTTTACCGGGCCAAAATCTCCATATTTTAGTTTTTAACATATATCTAGTGTTTTGTGAAGAAAAATCTCAATTTTGACAACTTTGAAAAATTCACTTTTTGGACCAAAATGCCCTTTTTATGGGTTTTCAAGATCTGATGATTTTCAAACTTCACCAATCATTCAAACATGTTTGTTTAAGTCATATGAAGCTATTAGAACCAATAATTGAGTTTCAAACTTACTTGGTGAAGGATTTGCTTGAAAAATAACCAAAAACCCAACTTTTAAAGCTTGATTCTTTGTTCCACTTGATCTTGGACTTGAGTTCCTCTTGGATCTGCTTAGAAATGATGTTTGAGATGTGTTTGAAGTTCCAGAAAGGTGTGGAGATGGCCTGGTCGAATTTGAGGGGTTGGGGAAGAAGAAAAGTGTAGAAAATGCTGACCAAAGTCAAGGTTTTGGCCTTATATGGTTTTTGATTTGTGTTCTAAGTTTTTCCACCTATTTCCTTCATAAATATCTGAGTTTAATCAGATAGTATGGGATAGACATGGAGAAATAGGATAGACATGGAATTAAATCAAGGGTTTGCTTGATTTTGCCGTTTTCGCAATCGTTTGTTCGGCTTTTCGCGTATAATTTCAGGAATTGCTAATAATGATCAATTATCATTGTCATGCTTCCAATTACATCTCATTATGATTATAATGTGATTAGGAAGTTCAAGTTGTCATGAATTTGCTAATTACGCATGCCGAATTGCTTTTTCGCAGATTTTCGCAATTTGACTTATCGAGCTTAGGGATTCTTTGATTTAGTTATGTTATCACTTATTTTACTTCAATTCATCATATAACTGACACTAATTTAGTTTTGAACCCATGAATTTGGTTTGTGGTTATTATTATAGAAATTTCGCGTAATTCGGCAATTCTATTCAACGTCATTTGTGATTTGTTTCATCTTGTAATTTCCTCACATATATACACAGATTCAAATGTATATACATATTCCATCATGATTTAATTAATTAAAATATTAATTCATGAATTTAGGAAATTGCCTCACAGTAAAGAATGAAATGTCACAAAATGACCCTTTTAATCTAATAGGTCTAATTTTGTTTTTAGTCCGTTATTTTTGTTTTACTTGGAGTTTTAATGTATTTTAACTATTTTTTTAATAAGTAAAATAGATGACTTAAATGATTGAATTATGAATATGTATTACTATTTAGTATTTCTTGTTCAAATTTATTATATTAAATTTAAATATATAATCACTATATAATTATGAAGTATTATACATGCGTCATTTTTAAAAATATATGAAAAATTGTATAGAAATATTACACTATTGAAAATTAAAAGTTTTAAATAAATTATGTTACATTGGTTAAATCATAAAAAAATTAACTAACATGCTATGGTCCATTTTTTAAGTAAAACTAACATCTTTTTTAAAAGTTGACGAAGATAGTTGCGTTCACAACCATCTAATTTAAAATTTTGTGTTAAGTATAACTCGTGTCACTAGCTGAAACACTCGTATGATAGTAGTAGCTTATGTCTTTTAGAAGAAAAAAATTGTTTCTAATAAGAGTGTATTTGATATTGTTTATGAGTATAATTATTACGTGTGTATATTTTGCTGTAATAAAAAACACTTATGCATAATTGGATGTTCTTTGAGAGTAAGAAAAAAGAAAGAAATTTAAGAAGATCATCTATAATTTTTACATGTTAAACGATAGCAATAGATATAGTTGTCCCTTTGGGGACATTCAATAAAATTTAAACGATATATAAAAGGAGATTATATTGACCCTTCATGTACAAATTAAGTTTTGTGTTAGCAATCTTTTTTTTGAGGGTCAATATAAAAGGAGATTATATTGTGTTAGCAATCTTTTTTTGAGTTGAAAGTTTGGTTAAAACTAAAGAGTTAAGTGTTGATACTCTCGAAATCAAATGTTTGAGTTTCGCTGAAGACATATTGATGTAAAAAAAAATAATTGTTAAAAAAACATATTCCTTTTTAGTAGTAATTAGGTGTTTCACTCCACGCATTGCGAAGGGAAACCTTTTGCGAATGTGCCATTTTTAATTAAAATAACGGTTTATCATTCGTGTATTACGATGATAACTAACACGATCTTAAATATATAAATGCATATAAAAAATAGGAATGATTGTTAATCCGTTGCAAAACCCTAACACATGTTTATAGTAAAAGCAACACTCACTTTATCGTAAAACCTGAAAGTATACTCAGTTGTTAAACCAAGTGTCAAGAAGCTCAAATGCAAAAAACAAATCACAAAATGACAAAAACAAACTATTTCCCTCCATCTTTATTATATATAATAATAACAAGATAATCAACTTTTTAACAAGCTAGTATGGATCAAAATCGAAACTATTTTATACATGCATGTATATAAAAAGGGCGAGAAGCATGACCACTTCAACTCATGTTGATCATAAATTGACTGATTCTATCATGTCAGTGGGTGTCTCTTCATCCAATAATAAACGACATCAAATTAAACAGAATCAACAAAATTTCACACACACAAACTCTCTTATCGCTCCATCTTCGAATCTGTTAATAGTGGCATCCACTTCATGAAACGACTGAGTGTATATATTATATTCCCACTACCCCAAATTCCCAATTTTCCATCACCCTCATCCAGATGACGGAGCTTAGAGAATTTAAAGAAGGGACGAAAATTTAATGGAACGAAATATAATACATGTTAATTTGTAAAAACGGGAGCAAAATCAACTCTAATTTTTTTAACATATCAACGGGAAATTGACACTAAAAACGCAAGGAACAGAAAAATAAAATTATTTTTATTTTATAATTAATGATATTATACATGTTCTAAATATTAAAAAAATGCTAGCTCATATAGAGTAATTAAAAATGAAAGTAATGTCATACAAAAAGTTATAAATGTTTAGAAAAGTAAAAGAAATTTATCAAAAATAAGAAAAAGTGATCATGATTAAGATATAATGTAAATAGTATTTTCTCCTCTAGTTTGACATAATGATGAAATAATGGTAAGCTAAATAGTATTTAAACAACAATATACTAAAATCGACCGAACGAAATATGAGATAGATATTATTCATTTGTGACAAAGCTTTAACAAACATACATTTACAACACATTGCCTTCATTTAAATTCCTCCGTGGGCTGATAAACTTAATTAACCTATACTAAGATAAATGAGTCATTTTATATTAATAATTATTATATTTTAGGTTAATATAAGTAACAATATAACATAAACTGGGTTGATATGATATAAATAATATCTTAACATAATATAGGTTAAGATGCATAACACAAAAACTATGTGAATAAAATGTATATATGGTTATAACTCATTTTGACTTACAATAAATAACTCATTTAAACTTAAATTGATTTTGATTATAAGCCGTCTTGACTCGTATCTATTCAATCTTATTTTAATTGCATGTTACTCAATCCATCCCATCCTGCCCAACCCTGCCTATTTTACCAAGCTTAATTCCTAAATTTAATACAATTAGGATAATATCAAATATTTATGTCAATATGCCGTTCAAAAAAAAAAAAAAAGATTATGTCAATATGACCTGCACGTATAATAAATGAATATTTTTGACTGACAATGCATTTGAAACCAAAAGAATGTGTACATATCCTATGAACAAGGTTATTTAAGCAACAAGTAACACATTCATTAAGCCATGACTTCAATAAAATTCTTTTGACTCTTTAATTTAAGTCGTCACAATCAAGAGTCAAAAGTTCATAATTAGACAATAATCAATGTAAAAAGTCAAATAGACAATTCTCAAATGATCATTTATGAGTTCACCATCTTTAATTATTCAACTGTACATACTACAATTAGAATCACTATTTGCAACATACCAAATTCAAACAACCAAGAACTATATATTCAAATATTAATCAAAAAATGATGTACAAATTTGCTCTATAATTAAGAAAAGAATTTTCTGTTGTAGAGAAGTCGATATGATTACCCAACATTGTTGATTGTCCAAAGGTTGTGATCGAAGACGAAGATCAAGCTATACATCTATCACGAGTTAATCAAATGTAGTCAAAACCTTAAGAAAGAAAATTATTTATGTAAAACTTTATGAAAAAATCAACTTATTTTTCACAGTTATAGAACCTTCTAAGACAGTTATACACTTACATAACTGTCTTTATACGACTCCTACAATTCTTTACATAAAATTCGTGTCATTAATTCTAGATTTTGTTTCGATATTATTAGCACAAACTATAAAATTTAAAGTTTAGCATGAAGAAATTGGTATAAATGTCATTTCCAACCCTATGTATTATCTAGCAACTTGTTAAAAATATTAGAAATATAATTATGCAGGCTGTTTAAAAAATAAATGTATAAAATAAAATAAATTTAAAGTTTGTTGGGTTATTTTAAAAAAATGTGCATGGAACTTGTAGATTAAGTGGACTGAAATAATAATTAATAATATTGCTTCGTTTGTAATTATTGAAATAAAGCGTTTATTAGTCGGAATCTAAATTTATAATTGATTTTTAAATAACAAAAACGACAATCAAACATTGTTTTTCACGGACATATATTTTTTTCCGTTAATTATATAACTTTAATTAATCCGCGTATCCTTTTACTTCTAACGAAAAATACAAATTATTTACATAGTTATTAAAGGATTAAAACGTCAAAATCATCATCGAATTTTCCGAAGTATGAGTTTCAAATTAAAACCCATGATATATGCTTCATTTATGCGTCTCCACATCTAATAACAATCTTACAAATACCGTCTACTTCATTTAATACTCCCCTCCTCCTTCATTTAAACTAAATTAAATTATTTTGTGCAAATAAAAATACTTATAAAAAAAATAAAATACTAAAAAAAAAACTTCAACTTCTAAAGTTCTTTAAAGTATTAAAAGTAATTTGACCTCTGTTAGAAAAATCACTTACGCGTAAAAGAAAATACTAATATTTTAAAATAACATACCAAAAAATTCGCTTATTTTAACATTAATTAGTAAAACTTAATCGTACGGACTAACCGGCAGTTGATTAGTTAACCGTTCAAAAAAACTTTTAAGCTTAATCGTAAAATAATTATCGTTTTGGCGACGCATACCAACTTCATTTGTTTCCTGTTTTTTAATTAAATATCGTCTTTAATGTTTGCAAGGTTGTCAAGATTTTGTCCCAAATATAAACACATATACAGATGTATTTAAATATAAACTACGAAATTGTTAAAAAAAAAAATTTTTAGTAGGATTTCAAATATATAAAAAGTTATTTTCTTTAATTTTACTTTAAAATAAAAAACTTGTGGTTAAAAATAGTTTTTTAGTTCTAAACTAATATTGATTCTAAATTAAATATATATGTATGCATATATTAAAAAATTGTGTTGAATATATAATATAAAATTGTGTTAAAAAAATTTATGGTTAAAAATTGTTTTTTTAATTCTAAACTAATATTAATTAGTTCTGAATTAGATATATATGTATATATGTATTAAAAAAATTTTGTTGAATGATATAAAATTACCATTTTACGTTTTGATTTGCAAAATTACTATTTTTTCCCTTTAAAGTTATTATTATTTTTTATTTATTTATTATTGTTTTCTAAACATTTAAACATGGTTAGCTCAAACGTGGAAGAGGCCTTGAAAAAAATAAATAAATATTAACTATCGATCCCACTTGTTGAGAAAACCTGATTCTCCTCTCCAAAACACTATAAATACTCCTACCAAACGCCAAACCATGCAACTTCGATCATTATACCAATGGCCGGTAACCATAAAACCTCCGATCACTCTTGTGAGTTTCCGGTGATCGGAGATTGCAAAACACATGGCCGGGATACACAAACAGTCGTTTCCGACTTAGACGGAACCTTGCTCCGGGGACGTAGTTCATTTCCCTATTTTGCCCTTGTAGCCTTCGAAGTTGGTGGAATTTTAAGACTCCTGTTCTTACTTCTAGCATCCCCAATCGCCGGCTTTCTCTATTACTTCATCTCTGAATCCGCCGGAATCCGTGTTCTAATCTTCGCCACCATGGCCGGAATGAAGGTTTCCGACATCGAATCGGTGGCACGTGCAGTATTACCGAAGTTCTATTCCGGTGACCTGCACCCGGAGGCCTGGCGGGTGTTTGCCGCGTGTGGGAAGCGGTGCGTGTTGACCGCGAACCCCACGGTGATGGTGGAGCCGTTTTTGAAGGAGTTTTTGGGTGCGGATTTGGTGTTGGGGACGGAGATAAGTAGTTGGCGGGGACTAGCTACCGGACTGGTGAAACCTCCCGGAATTCTCGTCGGAAGTAATAAAGCTGACGCGCTTTTGAAGGCTTTTGAAGATACATCGCTGCCGGAGGTGGCACTTGGTGACCGGGAAACTGACTATCCATACATGAAATTATGCAAGGTCATATAAATAAATATTCATTTCTTTAACGTCACACTCTTGACACATTTATGTTTTGTTATTTACTATGTTTATAAGTTTTGGATAATTAATTTATTATTTAACAATTTAAAATTCTATATATATTTTTTATAAAAATTTTGCGAACATAAATTACTATATTAGTTATTTGTTTATGATGTTAATCGATCAATTATAGATTTTCAATTTAAACTGATTTGCAATTGAGATTTAATCGACTTGAATTTGGACAGTTTTGATCAAATTATAAAATTCATATATTTTATTTATTGACTAAGTTTAAAATATGAGTTTATAATTCTAACTTATCTTATCTTGATATTAATAAATAAAACTAACTTAAAACACTTGTCATTATTTTAGCTTATTTATTTTTAGTTTTCGCGAAACTTTCTCTTTTTTAATTATCATTTATTATAAATTAATTTATATTATAGACATGTGTCATGAAGGTAGATTATAGATAAAGAATATACAAAATATATTAACCAAATATATTTAATATGAAATTAATTAGAAGCTTATTTTTTATTTAAAAGGTTGTCTTAAAATATCTAAATATCACCAAGTTTAGATTATGTTTGTCAACTTGTTTAAAAAAATTAATTACTAAATTTTTCGTAAGTGATTTTTAAAATTTCAAATATTTAATATGATTAGATTACTTGAATATTAAAAACATAAGATGTGTATAATAAAAAGTAGATAATGTTAAAACAACCCAAGTTTTAATTATTAATTTTTAATACACTAATATAAATTGCAATTTAAGTTGCTTTTATCAATTACATAAAAAAGTTAAGACATAATTTAAAAAATATTTAAAAATAAATTTAAAGAAATTTATAATTATCGTATCATGGTTTATTTATTTAAAAAAATATTTTGATGACTATATGTATTAATAAAATATATTGTATTTATTAAACATCTATAATGATATACGAGCTTATTCAACCAATACATTTAAAAACATGTTTTTAAAAGATGTAATTTTTTTTATTATATAGTGAAACTCATTTCACACATGAAATTTTAAACTAGTCTAACTATATAAAAAACATAGGCTAAAAAATGATTTATTTGGTTTATCAGGTTATATCTAGGAACAAAATTTAGAATTTTGAGAAATACACTCCATTCCAAATTATAAATTAGGTTTGGTTTTATTTGATTTTGATTAAATGATTCATCTTTTAATTAGTTCAATCGTATACCAAGTTTATAGTATGTTAACAAGGTTTAAGTTGTTTAAATAATTTTATTTATTTTTTATTTTGTCAAATTAATCTATTAGAAATAGAAATAAATGCAAGTCATAGTATATTCATTTTTACATGAATAAATGAAAATGAATGACCGCTAAAGTATGAGTGTTTGACTTTTAATTCGAAGTTTCGAACAAAAAAAGTCAACTTTTATGTATGCGTTCGCTACAAATTTAATGACCAAATTCATATCTAACTAGAATAATCTTTTCCTCTTCAGGAAGCTTATATAGTACCACCGGCTCCGGCGGAGCTAAAGGCGGTGACGGTGGACAAACTACCAAAACCGGTGGTGTTCCACGACGGCAGACTGGTCCAGAAACTAACTCCGATCAAAGCCCTCATCACCATCCTATGGATTCCAGTAGGGTTCCTACTTGCATGCCTCCGTATCGCTGCCGGAGCACTCCTTCCAATGCCGCTGGTTTACTATGCCTTCTGGGCCCTCGGAGTGCGAGTCTACATCAATGGAACACCGCCACCTCCGGCGAGAAAGTCAACGGGGCAAACCGGAGTCCTCTTCATCTGCTCCCACCGGACCCTCCTTGACCCGATCTTCCTCTCCACCGCACTCGGCCGCCCAATACCGGCGGTCACCTATTCTTTATCAAGACTCTCTGAAATCATATCCCCAATCAAAACGGTCCGGTTGACCAGAGACCGGACAGCCGATGCCAACATGATCAAGAATCTTTTACAAGAAGGCGATTTGGTCATATGTCCGGAAGGAACCACGTGTAGAGAACCATTTTTGCTTCGGTTTTCGGCTTTGTTTGCTGAGCTAACCAATGAGCTGGTTCCGGTTGCAATGTCGAACAAGATGAGCATGTTTCATGGAACCACGGCTAGAGGTTGGAAAGGGATGGACCCTTTTTACTTCTTTATGAACCCTAGTCCGGCTTATGAAGTTACCTTCTTGAACAAGTTACCTTACGAGTTAACTTGTTCAAGTGGGAAATCGAGCCACGACGTGGCTAACTATATACAACGGATGATCGCTTCGAGCTTGTCGTACGAGTGCACCAATTTTACGAGGAAAGATAAATACAAGATGTTGGCCGGAAACGATGGGACGGTTGACACCGGAAAACCTAAAATTGCACCGGGGAAGATCATGGGGTGCTAGCTATAGCTTGAAGTTGGATGGTGATATTTGGTTATTGATAATGATACATGTTGTACCAAATTATTGGGCAAATTAAATGTACGTACCAAATTATGTATTAATTGAATTGTTTGGTAGATCTATGAATTAAAAACCATTGTTCGTGACTATCTGTCGTCAAGTGTAACGACTGATCATTATCGACATAAATTCATGACCAAATTAGCTATGGATTGGTATTAATTGTCATTATTTCGATTGCTAATACTGTATTTTGTAAATAGTGGCAGGTTGTTTAGGATTATTGTGATACGAAATTAGTAGTTTTTATTTTTTAAGATAGAAATTAATGTTTCTTTTATTGCTTAGTTTTGGAATAGATTAATAAAATTTAAATGGCATTAATAAATGCAAGGATTAATAAAAGATCATTATAAAAACGTGGATCTAAACAAGAATTTATAAAAAAAATATTACTACTAATTCGATAGTTTCTAGAAAAATAAATTATAAATGTTTTTAGAGTTAAGAGGCAACTAGTGGGGAATGGTGAAATGCTACCGTACGTTTTGGACTGATTCATGGCTTCGTGAACTTCCCCTTTGCTTCAAATATCCTTCTGTTTTTCGATTAGAGAAACAAAATAAGTGCTTATTAAAGAAATGATGATTAAGGAAAATGATTAGATGCCTCTCATTTGAGAAGAGTCAAGAGGTCCAAGTACTAATCAAGAACTTGAGGAGATGTTGGATTGTATTTGGGCTTTTACAAAATGTTACATTGAATGATGCTAATGACAGATGGATATGGCTGGGAGCTCAGGATCGAAAGTTCTCGGTGAAGTCACTTAAAAACCAACTCATGGAAGCAAGGCCAATGCATGAGAGTTTTGTTATGCATTGGAGTAAATGGGCTGCTAAAAAAGCAAACGTTATGAGCCTTATGGCATGGAGAGCTGGGATTGGTAGGCTTCCGACTCTGGATAATCTAGCAAGAAGAAACATTAATGTCGGTTCACTTTTATGCCCGGTCTGTCGAAGGGCCAATGAGTCGGTTTTACACACTTTTACAAGTTGTTAAATAACTGTTTATTTATGGGAACAAGTCTCTATTTGAGTCAAAATCCCTCCTATAATAGCTTTTGATGTTCAAGATCTATTGAAGTTATACAAAAGAATTGATGGAAGCAAAAAAGGTCTAATCCACTCTCAGAGTCGACCCAATGAGCCACGCAGTCCAATTTAGAGCTTAGGACCACACAAATAATATGGTCTTCATTTTTTGATTAGGTTTTGGGCTTTTACTTATATTTTTGGGTTTAAAATTGGAGCTGGGCTATGGTATTTGGCTGGCCCATTTTTTTTAATTTTAATGGCGCCCTAATCCACATTCCACACACATGGGAGGTAGAGGTGCTCAAACTGGTTTTTATCACCAAACCGGTTCGGTTTACAAACCGGATAGGTTTGTACAGTGCAAGGGGCAAACCAGTTTTAGTCCAAACCGTTTCGGGTTATAAACCGGTTCTATCCATCGAAAATACAAATTTATCAAACCGATTTGAAATCTAAAAAAAAGGGTTTGGGCCAAACCAGTTTTTTTTTTTTTTTTTCAAAACCTTGTAAAACCTTAAACTTTAATAAAAACTTAAACTAATAAAACCTTAAACTAATCAAACGTAAACCTTAAACTAATAAAACCTTAAACTAATAATTAATAAAACCTTAAACTAATCGAACCTAAACCTTAAATTAATAATTAATAAAACCCTAATAAAACTTTAAACCAATCATACCTTAAATTAGTATTTAATAAAACCCTAATAAAATCTTAAACTAATCAAACCTTAATCTAATAATTAATAAAACCCTAATAAAACCTTAACCTAATTGTATTATATGTATATTTAATAAATAATAGTTTAAGGTTTGATTGGTTTAAGGTTTTATTAGATTTTATTAATTATTAGTTTAAGGTTTTATTAGTTTAAGGTTTATGTTTGATTAGTTTATTGTTTTATTAGGGTTTTATTAATTATTAGTTTAAGTTTTGATTAGTTTAAGGTTTTATTAAGGTTTTATTAATTATCAGTTTATGTTTTGATTACTTTAAGGTTTTATAGGTTTATTAATTATTAGTTGTTTTGATTAGTTTAAGGTTTTATTAGGGTTTATTAATTATTAGGTTATGTTTTGATTAGTTTAAGGTTTTATAGGTTTATTAATTATTAGTTGTTTTGATTAGTTTAAGGTTTTATTAGGGTTATTAATTATTAGTTTATGTTTTGATTAGTTTAAGGTTTTATTAGGATTTATTATTTATTAGTTTATGTAAGACCAACAGCCATTACGCATGGTGGTTTTTCATAATCTTAATTATTTATCAGTCTTTGGATGGAAGGCGGTTGGGAGCACGTACGGCGCAAGAAGAAACCAGGTGGAAGGCGGGTAATCAATGGAAAATTCATGAATTCTAATGAAACATCTTTCTACGTCTCCAATCTTCCTGGGGGGGTTCATGAAGACAGGCTACGTCAGCTGTTTTGCGGTTTTGGGAAAATCTCTGATGTTTACGTTGCTCGGAAAAAAGACAAGGGGGAATCCTTTTGGGTTCGTCAGATTCAAGGATGTTCTGGATGCCGATAAGCTTGTGAAGGAGATGAAAATGATCACCATTGGCGGTGCTAAACTCGGTGTTAATGTGGCCAGGTTTAATAAGGATGGGCAAAGATTTGATGCTCCGAAAGTGGTGTTACGTAATGATATGGATTCTTCTCTAAGGAAGCCTGGTGCTTCGTTCGGTAATATCTCATGCAACAATGGGAAGCCTGGTGCATTCTCTTATACGGATGTCGTATTAGGGCGTAAGAACCCGCTGTGTTTATCCCTCTCTGCCATTGAGCCTGGGATACCTAAATGGTGGAACGGAAATTGGTACTACAAAAGATCTTGCTACTTTGGATAACATCATTGAATGCTTGGAGTCATTGGGATTCAACGGTGAGGACGTCAAGTATATTGGTGGCCTCAAGCTTCTCATGTATTTTTCCAGCTCTTATCTTGCTAAAAGACTCCTGTTGGAGAAAAAGGAGGAGTTGGTGGCAAAAGGGTTTGAGGATATTGATCTTTGGAATGGGCAAGATTATGAGTTCGAAAGGGTTGCTTCCCTTAGAATCTATGGCGTCCAGATATCTTTATGGGATTCTAGGACTTTCAAGACTATTGGTGAGAAATACGGCCATGTCCTTTATGAACCCAGAATTTCGACCAAGGACTGTAATCTTTCCTATGAAAAAATACTGGTTCGGTCTTCTTGCTTGGATAGAATCCATGAACAATTATCGATCAATTGGAAGGGTCGCTATTATCGTATCGCTATCTCTGAAAAAGAGGAGGACTGGGCTCCATCTTTTCTGATTTGGCCATCTCCAAACATGGCGATATCTCGGTTGTCTTCCGATCCCCCTCTCAACCATGGCGGTGCCGAACGGGATTTGATCAGGCGCAATGATGATGAAAGAGAGGAGGGGGAGATTATTGGGGAGTTGCAAGATTGGGACATTCCCAACCATACTAGGGAAATGGAAACGGCTGGTGTAGATTATGATGGCTGCTGTAATAATTTGAATAATTTGAATTCAAATCGGAAGAAAGTTGATGGGCCATTATTGGATCAACCGGTTAATGAGGAAGTAAGTAATCCATTTTTAATTGGGCCATTGTTGGAGGATAATTGTCTTGGGTCAGTGCCAGACCCAAAAAACGGTCCAGGAAAGATTTTGATTTACAATCCGACCAAAGTATCAATCAGGTGGTTTTGGAACATGCCCCCCTTAATTTACCTGCCCTCGCTCCTGATATTAACTTCCCTCCACCGCCTCCCAATTTTGGGTCACGAAGGAGGAGGCATTCTATACCTAAGAATAACTGAATATTCCGGTTAACGTGGACGCATCTATGCAGCACGGGATTTTCCGTTTCGGTGGAGGGATAAACACGGCTCAACCTTCTTTGCTGATTGATCATGCGTCTACTGGTATTAATGGGGAACAATCCCATACAGAAGAAATCAATCGCACTGTGGAAATTGGTAATTTAATTGGAATTGATGTTCATGAATTTAGGGATCACATTGCTGATGCAATTGGTGGGGGAGGGGGGTATGCTAAAGTTCCTCATGGATTTTCTCTCAATTAATATTAGGGGGCCGGTAATTGCAATAAAGCGCACTGGGTGAAATCTATGATTGTGAAAGAAAAAGTTCACTTCCTTGGTATCCAAGAGACTCAACTTGCAGACTCATCAAGCCTCCAAATAAGCCAATTTTGGGGAAAGAAACAAATGGTCTTTGAAGTTGTGAATGCAAGGGGAAGATCAGGTGAAATTCTATCAATTTGGGATCCGGGTATCTTTCAGAAATGTAATGTAACAAAGGGGGATAATTTTTTGCATATTTCGGGTTTTATGTCTAGCTGTGGTGTTATTCTTAATGTGGTAAACGTCTGCGCACCTCAGGAGGTTAGCCAGCGTTGTGGTTTATGGGAGTCCCTTTCCAGACTTATGGATAATCATCCGGGGATGTGGGTGTTAATGGGGGACTTCAATGAAGTAAGAAACATAAGTGAAAGACTTAATTCTGAGTTGGATCAAAGAGGAGTTAGGGACTTCAATAATTTTATACATCAGGTGGGTTTGTTTGAATACAGGATGGGTGGGATGAAGTATACATATGCGTCTCCTGATGGTTCGAAATTCAGCAAAATTGATCGATTACTTGTGTGTGATCAGTTCTATCATCGTTGGCCCGGGGGTGTGGTCATGGCACTTCCAAGACTGTGGTCTGATCATTCACCAATTAAACTTTCCTCTAGTCTCATCGACTTTGGCCCTTCCCCTTTCAAATTCTACACATCATGGCTGAGTATGGAGGGTATTGATGATATTATTGATAATTTTGTACATGGGTCCGCTTACGAGGGCAGACCGGATGAGGTACTGGCTTTCAAACGGCGTGCAATCAAGTCCGAATTGAAAACCTGGAGAATTAGGCGTAGGGAGTTGGATTCAGGGAGGATTTTCTCTCTTTCAGAGGAATTTAACAAATTGGAAATTCTTGCCGAATTGGGTTTTTTGTCGGACGAGGAAAGGGCGAGATGGTTGCAGTGTAAAATGGATTTGAAGGCTGCTGAGCACACAAATAGATTGGACCTAAAACAAAAGGCAAGAGTTAAATGTGTGGTTGATGGTGAGGAAAATACCGCTTTCTTTCACAGCTCCATTAATGCCCACAAAGCATCAAATCGTATTAATGGTATGACAATTGATGGGGTGTGGTGTGATAATCCTAAGCTCATTAAGCGGGGTGCATGGAATTTTTTTAGAGATAAATCCAAGCATTTGCCTATTCGACCCACTGTTTATTGTCATGGGATCAAAAAAGTCTCCTCTTGGGAAGCTGATTCAATTTCTAGTCCATTCATGGAATAAGAAATTAAAATGGTCGGTGTGGGACATAGGTGGGGAAAGGGTACTGGGCCCTGATGGTTTTAACTTTGCCTTTTTCAAACACTATTGGGAGGTTTTTAAAGGTGACTTTACTGAAGTGCTTGACTTTTTCTATAATAATGGCTCAATCCATTCGAGCTGCTCCTCATCGTTTCTTCATCTTATCCCAAAAGTTTCGGACCCTCAGTCTTTTAATGATTTCCGTCCGATTTGTTTAATGAGAAGCATCCCTAAGGTAATATCTAAGATTTTAGCTTCCAGAATTACTACGGTAATTGGTTCGATTATTTCCGAATCCCAAATGGCTTTTCTATCGGGGAGGTATATCTTGGATGGGCCACTTATATTGAATGAGCTTTACTCATGGTGCAAAAAATCCAAAACTGAATCATTATTCTTTAAACTCGATTTTAATAAAGCATTTGATTGTATCTCATGGGATTTTATTGACTCTGTCATGGGTCAAATGAACTTCCCTTCTTTATGGAGGAGATGGGGGAAAGGTATGCTTGAATGTTCTCGGGCCTCGGTATTGATTAATGGATCCCTGACATGGGAATTTAAATGCTTCCGGGGGGTGCGCCAGGGGGATCCATTATCACCTTTTCTCTTCATAATCGCAATGAAGGCCATTCTCTGTATTCTAAATAAAGCTGTCAGCATGGGTGTTTATCATGGCCTGCAACTCCGTAATGGCGGCCTACTTATTTCTCACCTAATGTTCGCGGACGATGTGATCCTAATTGGGCAAGGATCTCGCTTTAATGTGGCAAATATTGTAAGGATCCTTAGATTTTTTTTTCTGGCTTCTGGTTTGAAGGTCAACCTTAGTAAGTGCAACCTATATGGTTTTAATATGGGTGATGGTTGTGTCGTGGAGCTGGCGGAATTGTTGCATTGTAAGGTGGGCTCTATCCCATTTTCTTATCTGGGAGTCCCTGTTGGAGCTAACATGAATCGTATTAATATGTGGAAACTGATTATCGACATTTGCCAAAAAAGATTGTCTGCTTGGAAGTCGACAACTCTTTTAATGGGGGGCGAATCACGTGAGATGAATATGGGCCTTCTGGCTAAATGGTGGTGGCGATTCAAAACTGAGCCGGATAAGTTATGGAGAAGGGTGGTTGCGGCAATTCACTCTTCAATAAGGCTTCCTGAGTACATTCCTTGCAAATCCATCATTACTAGAACCTGGAAAAACATCACAAAAATTGAGTCCGCGTTTTCTGATTTTAATATCCAACTAAGAATATTAATTAAAGGTGTGGTAGGGGATGGGAGAACAATTTCAATCTGGTTGGATACATGGTTAGGATCACAGCCGTTGGCGGAGGAATTTCCCCAGTTGTTTGCATTAGGACAACTAAAGACATGCAAGGTGGTTGACAGGGTTACTTTCTCAGAAGGAAGATGGAAACCAAATTGGGTTTGGATTAATGAACCGGTTAGTCAAGACGATCTTAAGGCGGTTGCTCGTTGTTCTGAGCTGTTTAATTATGTGGTGTTATCTATAGCTCCGGATCAATGGAAATGGTTGGGGGATTCCTCTGGTACTTTTAATGTTAAATCATTACGATTGTTATGTAATTCCAATATTAATCTTGGGCAGAGGCTTGTGATGCATTGGAGTCGTTGGGTCCCAATTAAAGCAAATATATTGGGGTGGAAAGCTCTCCTTGGGCGTTTACCGACTAAGGATGCCTTGCTGAAAAGGGGGGTCAGAATTGGATCAAGCTTATGTGTTCTTTGTGGGGACTGCTCCGAATCTTCATCTCATCTTTTTACATCCTGTTACGTGGCATCTATGTTGTGGAATGGCATCTCCTCAAGGTGCCGGTTGTCGATTCCGATTTTTGCATTCTCTGTTAAAGATCTCATGGAGATTCATAACTCAAGCGGGTGGACTAAGAAGAAGAAAGAAACAATTCATGCCATCATACTTTCTGCCTTATGGTGCATTTGGAATGGAAGGAATGAAGTAATTTTTAAAGGAAAGAAGGCCTCAATTCATGGTCTGTTGGAGGAAATTAAATCTCTCAGTTATTTATGGATTAACAACCGAGTAGGGGGAACCTTGCCACTTGGGAGGATTGGTGTAAGTTTAAGATAGCGTTTTAAGTTTTGTAGATGTTTTTTTTCTTGTATCTTGGTGATTGTAATGTGTTCCTGGTGTACTCTGAGCCTTAGCATCTTGCTGGCTCTTTTCTTTTGGTGGTTAATGAAAGTCGTTGTTCAAAAAAAAATTTATTAGTTTATGTTTTGATTAGTTTAAGGTTTTATTAGGGTTTTATTATTTATTAGTTTAAGGTTTTATTAGTTTAAGGTTTATTAGGGTTTTATTGATTATTTGAGAAAAGAAAATATAACATAATGAACAAATTAAAGTCAACATAAATTAAATTACTTAAAGTCTTAAACAATTAAAATAAACCAACCCGATGAATTAAATGCTTCAACCCGACCCTTTTACGCTAAAAGATTATGGAAAACAATTAAACTATCGTTTTGTTGTATAACTTTCTCAAACATGTTACATGTCGAATCCCACCTAGTTGTTACGTCCCAATTTGGACCTAGGTATCTAGTATTCGATTCTTTACAAAAACGACGATACATAGTATGTCGTTTTGTTGAGCTAAAAATGTCGTGTAACATTTGTTTAAATTTTTCCTTTGTTTCTTAAATAGTTTTAATCCCGTCTTGAACCGCCAAATTAATGATGTGTGCAACACATCGGCTACGAAAAAAACACCTTCGCAAATAGGTTTATATTTTAAAATTAGTTGTTGGACCGCACGCATATTATTCGACGCGTTATCAAATGAGATTGAAAATATTTTGTTTTCCAATTTAAAAGTTTATACAACTTTGTCTAAAACATAAAATAAATTATCACCCGTGTGAGGATAGTCAAATAACTCAAACGCGACCGTACGTTTCATTAATTGCCACGTATCGGGTTGTACCCAATGAGTGGTAACACAAATGTACAAGTGGGGTGAACCATATGAAGCGGACCAAACATCACAAGTTAAATTAACGCCGGCTTGTAAGTTTTCAAAACCCAAAATAAGTTCATTTTTAGCCTTTTTCCACACTTTTAAACAATCTCTTCTAATAGTAGAATGACTTACGTGTGTGTAACGAGGTTCAAGAGTTTGTTGAATAAGTCAAGTTAGACAAGATTTGTGGAAGTGGTTAAATGACAAACTTTGTTGAATCACGAATTGCGTCATTTACTCCCAAACCTCATCGACACTGTAAGCGAAAATACTCCCGTCGTTCGACATCGTAGGTTGACCTCGTGCTGCTTCGTTCTTCAAAGCTTTGCAATATTTGTACTCGTGATGACTTTTCAAAGTACTATTCACGTCGTGTTTGAAAATACTACCACAAAGCTTGCACCGAGCTTTATTCGGACCGCTCGACATTTTACACTGGTCGTAGTTGTTCCATATTTCGGGATTAATCTTCATAAGAATAATTTCAACTACTTCAAGGTTTGTTGAAGCACCACAACCAACTGAAGAGTTAGCACTTGATGAAGCCATTTGTGAGGGGGTTCGCGTATTGAGAATTTGGAGAGCGTTTTTTGCGTTTTGAGAATTTGGAGAGCGTTTTTTGCGTTTTGAGAGCGTTTTTTTGCGTTTGAGAGTTGTGTGATTGAACCTAAACATCCACGATGTATTTATACTAAACTTATGGGGTCTAAGATGCCAAAAAACACCAAAATAACGGTCCATAAACACCCCCAACGGCTCTTTTTTCCAAAAAAAGGGTAATATTCTCGACTAGCCGTTAAAACCGGTTTGGAAACCGGTTTAGGAACTAGTTCGGTTCCAAACCTATTCCAACGGTAAAAATGTCAAACATATCCCAAACCTACGGTTCGGACCGGTTTGGAAACCGGTTTGAGATCATCACTGGACCGGTTTATAAACCAGTTTTTCGAACCGAACCGGTTTTTATGCCCATCTCTAATGGGCGGCAGATCAATAAAAGAAAAAAATGGGTGTGTCGTCTTGAGGGAAACGAGATTAGGGATTAGAGCAAATGAAACAAATGAAGCATCATCTTGAGGGAAACGATTACGAGGTGTCGATGAGAGGGAATCAAGATGGCGAATGGTGGGGCCTCAACGGTCGACGGTCGGAACTCGGAGGGTCAGTGAGTGTTTAAGACTTTTATGTTTATATGTCGAGGCCTCAACGGTGGAAGGTCATCCTCCAAGTCTCAAACCTCGATCGTTATTTGTTAATTGTTGAATTCAATTGCTCATTGCTCGATTGTGACCCATTGATGAACTGTTGTCTGTTGCAGTCGATTCCTCATTCCTGGATGGCTTGATTTTGATTGGTGTCTCATGTCTGCTAGTCACTCGAGTCTCGACCGGTATCCTACATTGAAGTCTCTAATCTGCTATTGAGCAAATCTGAACATCTGGTATCTAATTTTTGTTAATCATTATTTCAATTTATGCTATTGTCTATTAAGCTATTTTGTTAAGGCTAATATTTTTGATTTGATTTTGGGATTGATTATTTGAGGGTTAGTCGTCCTTATTCAAGGCTTATCATTACTTGATTTAGAATTAGGACTAATTATTTGATTTGTTTCAGGGCTTATAAATTCAGTTGTTTCATGTCTGATGTCTAACATCTCACTGCTTTGATTCGTTTTGATTTATTGGTCCTCTTAAATCTTGGTTGTTATTTGTTGTGTACGTTAAAGCTTATATGAATTTTGTTCTAGGTTGTATTTGATTGTTAATTAGATTTTGGCTGCATTCACTTGTCTTATAACAAACAGATAAACCGTTTGTATAATTAATGCCAATCTACATTTGCATTAAGTTAGAGAAAAATCTAATACACATTCCCTTGATGGATCTTAATTAACTTTAATATCATGTCTTCACAAACTCATGTCCTAGGTTACATATCTTTGGAGATATTCAATTCAAGCGAAACTAGCCAGATTAAAAAACATCATTTCTTATCTTATCCCTCATCTCCTAACCTAATTAAAAAACATCATTTCTTATCCACATTAACCTTGTGTGCTTACACAATCACCTCACCTGACTTTAAAAGGATTTAATGTTTTCTATCTGTGTGTCTTATAATTTTATAAGATTTTTGACTTATATTTCAATCATTTTTTTGTGTTAATGGTTGTAATATGTCTCTATGTGTTTAAAACTATATGTACGTCTAGTGTTTATTTTGAAACAAGTGTCTTTTTGAAAGAGGTTTTTTAATTTCGATTGATAGAAGTAAAGTTTGATTACATCCTTGATTTGCTTACCGTCTTTATTCTAAAATTTATCAAAAGCTTTGCTTTGGATACAATTGTTTTTTATACTTTTGAACTTGTTCGTGATAACCATTAAATATGAAATTTATGCAAATGTATTATTTTTATGGTATGAAAGTCAACTTTTTTTCTCAAATATTCAACAATTTTTTAAAATAAATTGGTAACACTATAAGCATTTTACGATTTAAATGTCAATCTTTTGTAACTTAATGTAGAGGTGGCCACCCAAACCGGTTCCAGGACTCGACCCGGTGGACCCGAACCGGTTCCTACCCGATTTTTTCAAGAACCGGTCCCTACACCCAGTAGTACCCGAAAGTTAGGACCCGGTTCCACGTTTTTCCCACTCGACCGGTTAGTACCCGGACCCGAACCGGAACCGGTTCCTACCCGGAACCGGTTGGAACCGGTTATAGCCGTTAGAACGAATATGAACGTTGGAGATCCATTTCTAGCCGTTTTTTGACCGTTTGGAGCTCAAATCTAGCCGTTTTTAACCCCTAAACTAGTATAAATAGGTATTGGGTGGTATGGAGTGATCACACAACTCAAAACGCAATCCCGAACTCGAAAAAACGCAAAAAAACGCAAAAAACGCTCTTTATACGCGCTTGTTTAGTCTCCATCTCTCGTTTTGGTTTTTCGTTTTCTCATTTCTTACTCTCAAAGTCTCAATACTCTTAATAAATTTCCCTTTGTTATCATGGATGCTTCACATTCTTCGGTCGGTCAAGGTTCCAACACCGGACCATCATTTGTTCGTGTTATTGAACACAATCGGAACCCGGAGATATGGTGCAATTGGGATTTGGTCGAGCTTAGTGATGGTTCTATAAAAGCTCGTTGCAAGTTTTGTGGAATATATTTAGGGAAAGAATCGAATTCGAATTTGAAGAAACACATCAACAAACCGTTTTGCAAGGCGTTGAAAAAGGATCCCGAGTCTCAACAAACGCAAATGGATGTTGAAGGTGGGATATTTAATTATGACCTTGATCGGGTTCGGGATCGAATGGCGAAGTTCGTGATTCAAGAGGCGTTGCCGTTTAGCCATTTCGACAACCCTCGGTTAACAAACATGATTCGGGAGACGCTTCAACCACGCTACACCCACGTAAGTCGACAAACTCTTAGACTTCATTGTTTAAAGATGTGGAAACATGCCAAACATGAACTAGTTGCATATTTTGAAAATTTAAACACGGGGGTTAACTTAACTAGTGATGTTTGGTCGGCTCCACATAATCTACCCGAATCCTACCTTTGCGTCACCGCTCATTGGGTAGAACCGTCATCATGGATAATGATGAAACGCACCATTGCTTTTGAACTTTTTCCGTATCCACATACCGGTGACCTTTTATTTCAAATTTTAGATTATGTAATAACGACGTTTAAGTTAGAAAAAAAAATTTTTCAATGGCATTTGATAACGCTTCAAACAATACGACGGCGGTAGAAAAATTAAAACTAAAATATTTGCCGTTATGTAATAGTGCATTTTTCACTCAAGATGTGTTGCACATATAATAAATTTAATTGTGCAAGACGGTATTGGCACTGATGATGTTACAACATTTATAAACGTTTGTCGACAAATGCTACATGATATTTTTAAAAAGAGCCGGGCACGACATATGGCATATAGGAAATTTTGTAAAGATACGGGGAGGATTTCTTTGGGTGCAAATTGGGATGTACCTCATAGATGGAATTCCACTTGCCTAATGCTTGAAAGTGCTTTACGACGAAAAGATACTTTGCAAATGTTTCACCATAGCCTCTCCGACCGGGGAATGGTCGACGCGTTTTTGGATAGTTCTTGGGAAAATATCCAATTATTATCTGAATTTCTTAAAGTTTTTAAATCATCAACTACTAAACTATCAGGGACTTATTACCTGACTAGTTCTTTGGTTCTTTCGGAGTTATTTTTAATGGTTACAAACTTTAAAAATTTTGAAAATAAAAATGAAATGTTTTCTAACATGATATTATCGATGCGAAATAAATTACTAAAGTATTTTCTTGACTTACTACCCGTTTTTACTTGCGCGGCCGCTTTAAACCCAATTTTAAATGTTACGGGGGTGAAATGCTTGATAGACGAAATTTATGACGCTCTTGACATACACGAGATATACCCAAGCTTTTCAACCGAAGCAAAAAAAGTTTTTACTAATAATTTACAATCTATGTATGACTTTTATTTGATTAAATATGGTTCCAACATACATATGCCCACCCCTGGTTCCTCATCAAGTTCGAGTGCTTCTCGAGCACGAGATCCGATGGTTAACCTATTGAACACGGTTCGAAACGTCACGGCTAAACGTCAAAGGGGTAATACCCCTTCAAGCGAACTCGGCCGGTATAGTGGTACGGATTACTCATCTGATATGACGGCCGAATCATATCGCAATTTTGATATTTTGGCTTGGTGGAAAGCAAAGGAATCCGAGTTTCCGATTCTTGCCGCCATGGCCCGTGATTTACTAACTGTCCAATCTTCCATGGTAGCTTCGGAATCTGCATTTTCTCTTAGTGGCAGGGTCTTGTCGTTAAGAAGAACAAAACTCACTCCCGAGTCGGTAGAAATGTGCATATGTTTAAAGGATCATTTGGACTCGATCGATCATATTCAAGATCAAACAACCCTCGAAGATGAAACATCCATTGAAGTAAAAGTACATGACGAAGAAGTTGAAGAAGGCTTATCACCCGGCCTATCCGACGAAGAACTCGCATTTGAAGCTAACTTCAGTCGTTCGCAACAAAACGACACAAATATTTGATTTTAATGTTTTATTAGTTGTTTGTAACTTTTCTTTTCTTTTGTTTTTAAATTACTTAAAATAATTAATGAATTTATGTTTGTTTTTAACATTTTTTACTATTAACCAATTCAAACATTTAACTAATAATTAATTAATAAACCCTAATTAAACCTTAAACAAATCAAACCTAATAAAACCTTAAATTTATCAAACATTTAACTAATAATTAATTAATAAACCCTAATTAAACCTTAAACAAATCAAACCTAATAAAACCTTAAACTAATCAAACATTTAACTAATAATTAATTAATAAACCCTAATTAAACCTTAAACGATCAAACCTAAACCTTAAACTAATCAAACCTAACAATATTAATTAATAAAACCTTAATAAAACCTTAAACTAATCAAATTAAATAATAGTTTAAGGTTTTATTTGTTTAAGGTTAAATTATTTGATTTGTTTAAGGTTTATTAATAAGTTTAAGGTTTTATTAGAGTTTATTAATTATTAGTTTAAGGTTTTATTAGGGTTTATAAATTATTAGTTTATAGTTTAAGGAAAAAAAAAGTGGAACCGGTTTGGAACCGGTTCTAAAACAGGAATCGGTTTAGGACCCTACCCTAACCGGGTACACTGAATAGGGTCTTTTGGGAGTGGAACCGGGTACGGAACCGGTTCGGGTATTGGGTGGAACCGGTTTGAAGGAACCGGTGGGTCTCAGGAACCGGTTCCGGTTCTTGAAAAAAAACCGGTTTGGCCACCTCTACCTCACCAGCTTCAATTCTGTTACCTCTAGCTATCTGTTTATCTCTCTATCTGTCTATCTGTCTGTCTACATGCAAATTGTTCGTTACAGATTTTCATTTAAACTAGGTGAAAAGTTTTTAACACATACTATATACACTTGAGACTGCCCTTCACCTATACCAAACTACATGCATTCAATGTGTGTCATTATTATTTATATTACAATATTGCTCTGAACAAGTGTTCTTGAATACTTATACTTAGTTGACTGCTAGACACTTAACCTTTAATGATAATCTAGGTCTCATTGTTTCCTGCACTACTGAAGTCATACTATATGTACTTACTTTTAGAGTAAATAATCTATAAAACCTTACTCTCTAGAGCTGCTCATCAGTCATCACATAGTCAGTCTCCATTTACTCTATAAATTACAGTGTCACCTACAAAAGCACGCACCACAATAATATTATCTTCTAAATTAACTTTGATAACTCATCAAGGATTATTGCAAAAATAAACAAACTCAATGAAAAACCTTAAGAAGAAGCAGTATCTCCCACAAGTGCATGTACCCTAATTCAGTCATATCATGCATATATGTATATATGTTAAAACTAGTTCAAGTGACACACTATCATACGTCTTTTGAAGTTCAATGTATTTGTTAAAAAACCAGATGTAAACAAGAAAAGTACGCCTAGAATAACTTGTAATCATATCCTCAACATGATAAGCGACCAAGTTGATTATTTGGCAAAACAGTTTAGATCGACGTGCTAGGCATGTTATTTTTTTCTTGAAATTGTTACCTCTTATAACTTAAAATTTAAAAAGAATTACCAATTATATTCCAGAAATCAAAATATGACCAATTCAGTTTATACGACTGAATCTAAGTTTCAAAAAGAGGAACAACCAAGTTTTTAAACCAAATTCTATAAATTTAAACCGATCAATTTACTTTAGTTTGGGCAGTTTCACGGTACTAGTGGTTTACGCACGCATTTAGAAGAAAATGAAATTATTAATGGATTATATATAGAGGCGGGAAAAAACCGGGACCGGAACCAACAACCCGAAGTAGAACCGGTGGTATATACTGTTCCATGTCATTAAATAAATCGGAACTAAAAAAAAACGGTTCCACATTTACCCGGCTAAAACACAAACCAGAATTGGCCAAAAACCACTTATTACTGGTCAAAACTGGAACCAGTTATTGACTTTGTTGATTGTAACCGGTTCCAAAAAAACTAGTTGCCAAACTCTAATATGTTGGAATCAGGCCCCTTCTCAATCACACACACTTACACACTCACAACACACACAATCAAATCTATCGTATGTGCTACAATGAGAAAACGAAAATATCCTTTTTTGTATTGAAAGAAACGTAAAACTGGGGTGCAATTGAAACAAGGAAAACCACACTTTAAATACAAGGAAAAAGCTATAAACTAGCTGCAGGAAAATAGGAAATAAAATGCAACTTGAAAACCCACGATTTGTTGATTCCAAAAAGTCATGCCAACGTTCTTTTCCACTCTTCTTCCATAATAATCGGTCAACGCAAGACCATCTCTATCTTGTACCAAAAGCCACTGATGACCCATTTGACCCGGTTCCACACCGAACTTGACCCGAACACTTGAACCGGTACCGTAAACGAACCCGTGAAGAACCGTTTAATCAAACATAATATGTATTAGTTTTGGTTGGGCTTGTGGCGTAAGCCATGAACCATAATAAAGACGTCCAGATGAAGTCTGGCCTCATGACCGCATGCATCATATTATCATAATAAAGACGTCCAGACGTCCTAGGCTCCAAGCTAAGTGGGATGGGCTTCACGTATCTAATCTGTTTTAGGCCCACTTAAACCGAACAATATTTGCCTCGGCTCACGTTCCACAATTTTGTTGACCAATGACCACTAGGGCCCTAGTTTATATACACAACAAGCGTTTAATATTGTTATTTATATTTATTTATTTAAAGAACATAAAACAAAAAATTATATATAAGAGAAGTACCAATTAAGAAGAGATTTTTGACTAAGAAAAATGTGTGATTATAATTTAGGTATAACATATTATTTTTTTACTACATTTTTTTGTGCTAATTTGATATACTAATTTTTGTGCAAGATTTTTTTTATATACTAGATTTTTGTTTTTATATTTTTAGCATTTCACGTGTCAAACTTATATTGGTTCTTACTCTTTTTAAAACAAAAGTTTCTTCCTAGTAAATGCTCTCCCTATATATATATATATATATATATATATATATATATATATATATATATATATATATATGAGAAGGATCAAATAATAACCCTTCTTAATTGTGGTAACATAAATAACTCCCACAAGATCAACTCAAATATTTGGTTTTTTTCATGACATTTATTATACATGTACAAGACTATGTTTTTTTATGTGTATGAGCTAATTCACGAGCGTACGCAAAATTGCACTAGTATAAAATTTAGACATTTTTTATTAACATTTAAAATTTGTCAAAACTTTACACTAGTTTAATTTCGCATACGCTTGTGAATTAGCTCATACACATAAAAGAAAATAGTTTTTTACATGTATAATAAATGTCATGAAAAAAACCAAAGATTTGGATTGACTTGTGAGAGTTATTTGGGTTACCACAATTAAAGAGGGTTAATAATAGAACCGTCCCATATATATATATATATATATATATATATATATCATATAATAACCCACTCTATTTGAGAAAACTCTATAACTCAAATCCAATGGTTCAAATAATCTAGATTTAACCATATGGTGACATGTGTCACTAATTACTTTTAAATACAAAAGGGCATTCTAGTCTTTTGTCTTAATTACAAAAATCAGATTTAATATAAGAGTGACAAGTGACACGCTCTTAAAAAACCATCTATTTTTCTATTTTTAAATTAAAGTTTCCCCCTTGATTTTTATACACTTATAACTTTTTTATATTATGTTATTTTTTTATAAAAATTACACTATTAATCTCGTCATATTTTTCTTGTTAATTCCATTATAGTCATGCCAATTTTTTTTCGAACGTTCGTAATTACACTAACGTAAAAAACATAAATACAACAATTTCCTCATTTTTCAAAAATTTTTCATCATAAAATTTTGTTTCTCTCATCTTAAATATAAAAACTTCGTGGGTAAACTTTTATTTTTAAAATCAGAACAAGTACACTTAACAAATTTGTTTCCTCATTTGACAAAACTATACTTGAATTAAAGATAAACATGTGACAAATTTAATGGTGTAATTTTTTTTAAAAAAATAATAATGTTTAGGGGGTAAACTTTTATTTTTAAAATCAAAACAAGTACACTTAACAAATTTCCAAAATACCCTTAAACAAATCTCAACTACTCATTTTTTCCAGAATTAATATGGAACACTCATTTCAAATTCATTATATTTGACAACCAATCAATTTGGGTTATAGTGTTTTCTCAATTAGAGGGGTTATTAATTGATCAATCCCCTATATATGGTAAAGATCGGTTGTTAATCCACCTTAATTGAGAAAACCTGATTAACTCTAACAATATCAAACCAAATCTTTGGTTTTTCGTTTTCGTTTTCTTTATTATAAATGTACAAGACTATGTTATTTTATGTGTTTTGGCAAATTTATTACCGTTTGCGATTTAAAGCAAGTGTAAGTTTTCTTATACTGTAAATATTTATTTACTGTATCAACCACTTACACTGACGTAAGAGCCCAAATGATGATGAATTTGCATAAACACATAAAATAACATATCCTAGTATATGTATAATAAGATCATGAAAACGAAAAACTAAAGATTTGGCTTGATATTGTTGGAGTTAATCGGGTTTCCTCAATTAAGGTGGGTTCTTATTTAAGCTCAATCCTATACACACACACACACACACACACACATTACTATTTATTCAAAGAACATAAATATATCTAACTAGGGTGAAACCCGCGCTTCGCAGCGGTAATCGGACCAATTGATAATAAAGTTCTGACAAAAATGTTTACCGTTGTAAAAATGAGCATTGGAAACATGAAAACGAATCTATAAACACCAAATAAAAAATCCGAAGATATTTAAAAAACATTTATACTCTCGCTTCGTGGCTTTAATCGGGCCAATTGATAATAAATGCAAGACTCGAACCATATTAAAAAAAAGAATTTATACTCACGCTTCGCGGCGTTAATTGGGCCAATTGATAATAAAAGCAAGACTCCAAGCAGATTAAAAATATATATACCCACGCTTCGCGGCGTTAATCGTTGCAATTGATAAGAAATACAAGACTCGAAACAGATTAAAAAAAAAGAAATTACAACCGTAGCAGCGTCGGATCCTTACAAAAAAATATATCACTGTTCGGATATCGTTACAAAAAAACGGGATTACAAACAAAGAAGGAAATACCACTGTATCGTCATACATCGTCTGCAAAAGTTTTGAGGGTTTGTTAATTAATTATTGTTATTATTATTATTATTATTTAATTATTTTATAATAATTGACTTTGGTAAAAAAAAAAGTAATTAGGCCGACAATTTTGACTTTGGTAAAAAAAAAAAGTAGTTAGACCGTTTTTTTTGACTTTGGTAAAAAAAAAAAAAGAAAAAAACCGAATTACCACTGTAGACTCCACTTCAAAATGTATGTATTACTAGGGTTATACCCGCGCTTCACGGCGGTAATCGGCCAATTGATAATAAAGTTCTGACATAAATGTTTACCGTTGTAAAAATGAGCATTGGAAACATGAAAACGAATCTATAAACACTAAATAAAAAAGTCCGAAGATATTTAAAAAACATTTATACCCGCGCTTCGTGGCTTTAATTGGGCCAATTGATAATTAATGCAAGACTTGAATCAGATTTAAAAAAAAAAATTATACCCATGATTCGCGACGTTAACCAGATAAAAAAAAAGAAAAAAAGAATAGGCCGCTTTTTTTGACTTTATGGTAAAAAAAAAAACAAACCATTTACCACTGTAGATGCCACTTTCAAATGTATGTTATATAATATATATTCGATAAGACATTTAGATCCATGAAAGATTAAGACCTCTTTACAGTATAAGGCTATTGAAACTTGAGCTTGTTTATTAGGCTATGTGTTATCATCAAGTCACATTTACTTCACGTAGGCGTCACATAATCAGCCAACACCATCACCCCTTAATATTATGGGTGTTCAAAAAAATCCGTATCCGAATGCGAAATCGAAATATCCGAAAATCCGTATCCGCTCCGGATATCCGGAAGCCCGGATATCTTCCGGATATCCGGGCTCCGGATATCCGGAAGCCGGGTCTCCGGAAGCCCGGATTCGGATTCGGATAGTAATTTTGAAAAATTTCTGATAGTTCGGATATCCGAACTATCCGAAATAGTTATTTTTTTCGGATAGTTTTCGGATATTCGGATATTTTTTCGGATATTCGGATATTTATTCGGATATTTCGGATAGTTTTTCGGATATTCGGATATTTTTTCGGATATTCGGATATTTCGGATATCCGGATGTGTTTTTTTACTTTTTTTTAGAGTTCGGATATCCGAAATTTCGGATTCGGATAGTGAAAACCACTATCCGAAATTTTCGGATATCCGAATTTGAACACCCCTACCCCTTATCACTTCACATCATCATTACATATGTTATCATCGCTCTTCCATCACTTCACGTTATCACCACCTTTATTTAATATTTTATTATTTGATTTTTATTTTTTAAATAAAAATTAAATTTAAAAAAAAGACATAATATTATTAAGAAAAATATAAAATTACAAAATAAAACTAAAAAAATTACATAATAAAAAAATACATAAAAAAATTAATCCATATTGTATCGCTCATAATCCGCTCATCCGTCTTCTCGGCCATTTCACGAGCGCTGCCGGTTATTTTTGTTTTTTGAAATCAATTGGTAATATTACCGTGTTTTTATTTTTTTTCTTGAAATCAAATGGAAAACTTTCTTTCATATCGCTAACGATTTGAAGAAAGAAATTGCGGCTCATTCAAAAACGACGTTTGAAATGCTTGTTGTCGTAGTTGGATGCACGGACCGTGACTTGGTTTCAACATGTGATCTTTTGACCTTTCATCAACTAACTATCATCTGTGAGTATATCTCACATTTATATAAATTAATAAAACGTCTCCTATGTGAGTATGTGTTGATGTAATCAAAATCCAATAGTCGAGTCTCGTATTAAGGGTGTAAATAAGTTTTCAGCCAAAGAGAGCTAGAACTCGACTTATTTAGCTTTATTTATAAGTTTTAAGTGAAATCTTTAGTTTTTTTTATAATCTTTATTATACATGGACGACAATATGTTATTTTGTGTTTGTGCAAATTCATCACCGTTTAAGATCTTACGTCAGTGTAAGTGTCGTAACATTAAATAAATATTTACAGTGTAACGTAAACTTACACTTATTTTAAAGTTTAAACACTTGTGAATTAACAAAAATACTAAAAATAACATCCCTATATACAAAATATACATTTTCACTATATTTATCATAATTTTGTATATACAAATAATTATTTATATAAATACACACTTATTTAATTAAATAAAAATTATTTACATAAATAACTCGTTTAAGCTCACGAGTCAGCTTGACTTTGATAACTAAATGACTCATATTTCATGATTCATGCTCATTTATATTTGGCTCATTCGAGATTTTTACCAATCCGATATCAAGTAACTCATAAGCCGATGACTTGATTCGTAGTTGCTAATACTAAAATATATACAAGTGTTACGAGATAATATAACTATGGTGATATCCTTCTATATAAGGCTATGTATAATGGGAAGTGAGTGGGGCGTGAGAAACATGGGTAACGCCTCTATGGTGCCCTCTCCCCACTATACAGGGGAGCGACTGGGGCATTACGTGAAGATGTTCACGGCATGAAGGAAGAAGAAAGGGGGAAAAAGGGGTGATGGAGGTGATGACGTGGAGTGACGGAGGAGTGCTGATAACGCATGTGGTGATGATGTGAAGTGATGAGGAGGTGATTGTGTTGGTTGTTTATGTGGCGCATTTATGACGCCTACGTGAAATGATGGGTATGTGACTACTACACATGGCCTAACATGGAATATAACAATCCTATGTACGTTGGCAATTGGGGAGATCTATATCTAGAGAGTTATGCCATCTTATCAGACACACTTTTAAGTTTAAGCATAACAACATGTTCGTTGAAGATATCCATATGTCTAAAGAGTACTAGCAAGGTTCACAAATCACATAGATGCTATAAGCTAGTGGTGGATTAAAAAAAAAATCTAATGATATCATTGTATTTGTATGTTTTGGTTTCATAGTAACGAATAAAAATTTTTCGGGTCGATTTTACCATTCGAGTCGGGTAATGCTCATCACATAATAATAAACAATACAATGAAAACCGTGAATACACTTTAGTGACAACACTAGATGTTGCAACCGGTAATACTAGTGTTAACTTGAGTGAACGGTAGACCGACATATAATCAACGTGTTTTCTGGTTTTTATCATCCTCTAGAATAAAAAATGTCGTCACTAGTTCTAACACCGATGTTGTCGCTTGAAAATATCTTTCATAAATGATCATATAAGTTGAAAAACCACTGTAATCCTGGAACCACACCACAGTCCCTTGTTATTGCATCCACCACTGCTCTAAGCGCTCAAAACCTCGAATCTAGACTTCAAATTTGATCTAAGAAAACTTTAAGAATAAATCGATAACCTTAGACAAGAGTCCATAATTACAATACGTGTTTTAAGATCCGAGATCGATGTTATATATCTCTACATCTCAACTAACAATTATATATAACAACATCAATCGTTTAAGATTCAAACCTCTCAATCTACAATTTATATTGATGTTAGATTGGGGGAAAATGTGAATCACGAGTTGCAATTATTTGTAGGGGTGGTATGTTGATTCTTCCAAGAATACGTGTTTTGTGACTTTTAGCTAACAAAAGAAAAAGTTGCCCCTTTGTAAAGACAAGGAATAATACCCCTTTCCCTTTCTATAAAGTTCCAAAGCATAATCCTCCATAAATATTTTTGTAATTATATTTTTTCCTTAAATTATTAGACCCACAACATGTCTAATGCAATTGTCAAAATGGTTTTAACATAGTTAAAAGTGAAAATAAGTAGGTACATTAGTCAGCACTTTTTTTTAGTTAGGTCATACGTAAATTTATTAATAAAAAAATTATAAAAATTGTATTGTAGTAAAATAATAATCTACCTATTATAATAAAAGAGTATTTTTAAGAGACACATGTCGCATTCTGTGGAATCTGAAAAAAATTTTTTCGTCTCTCTCTCCTAATATATATTTATAATTTCTTTAGTAATTAAATTATATAATTAAATATTAAAAAAAATATGAATATTCTAATTCTAATATTTTACTATTTATTATAATTTATAAATTATAAAAATATTTCAATTATACTTTATCTTAAAATATAATTTTATAATTATTAAAAATTTATTATTAATTTGTATAATAAATATATTTTTTTAATTATCTAACCCGTGTAATACACGGGCTTTTAGGCTAGTAATCTTATATACAAAGAACACAAAAATGTAATAATAGAGTACAGATTTTTCTTCGAGTACAATCTATTGATTTCAATATCATAATGAAAATATTACAGCTTTCATCATAAAAGTATATGTGTCAATGTGTGTGTTGAAGGTCAGATAAATTCCATCCTCATTTAACAATTTATTTTAATAATAATTCAAAAAAAAAAACTTATGCTTCGTATCTTGGTTAGGCTACTGGTTTGTTTCTAGCCTAATGGTTACTCCCTTGGCTTTCTTATGGGAGGTCACGGGTCAAATCCCTCTCAAAGCGAAATATGGGTCCTTAAGAGGTCAAGGGTTTTTTCGGTGCGGTTTCCTCCTGAGGTTGTGGTGTGGTCTCTAATGTTGGACTCACCCTTTTGTTCCTTTCTTACATGCATTGAGCCATGTTGTCTATCTAAGATATAATTTTTATGGTTTTTCAGTGGTTGTGATGATGTGTGGTTTTCTAGACTAATGTTCGTTTTACGTTAATATATTAGGCTGGCGCAACTAGCGAATGTCCTAAATTCTAGCTTCAACAAATTTAATGATCATTTTTGCTTTTCTCTATTCGCAATAATCTTGTTAATACACCCATCTGTCTTCTCACTAATAATGATAGCAATCCCCATTTTATCTTCTTACTAACAATTGTAGTGACCATAAAATATAAATTCTACCTAATTTTGATGGGAATTATCTGTCTCAAATAAACGACTAGTGTTTGAATATTTATTATACAATGAAACTCACAATCTTTTACTAATCTTTACTCTTTCAAGAGACCCTTTGATAGGGTCTGAATAGAGTTATGTCTGAATCGATTAAATTCAGACAATTTGTTTTAAACATCTGACTGAAAAGGAATATCTAAATAGCCATCTAAATAGTTCAGATATGGGTATACGTCTGAATGAGTTTGAATGAAAGGGGACAGTTCCTCTCGACGACCTCCTCTCATGTCCAACAAGTACCTCTCCTTTCTGACGATATCACTCCTCTGCATAGTTGTTCATATGTTCAACTAAACAGTCAAAACTTTTTCAGCACTTACTGATTCAAAGTCTCTTAACCATTCAAAGATCTTACCAATTAAACACTTAATAGTTTAGATGTTACCAAACGACCCCTAGGTGTATTTATAATGAATCTCAAATAAACGTCTTGAATATTTGACCGTGGACCTCTTGACATCACGTCAAACTTTTTGCCTATTTTTTTAACTTTCAAATGTTTCCTTATCTTATTAGAATATAGAAAGTAGTAAAGTTGATTGCTTATTTGAGACGTGCCTTTAAATATTTTTGCTATAAATAATGAAATAAAAGTTGGTGCAAATGAATATTGGAGGAGCCGTTTGAATGGGAGTTCGTTTGGTTTCATCGTGTTATTATAATACTTGGTTAATTATAAAGGCTATGAAAGCAATAAAAAGCTATACGTTGATATCTACATTCATAAGACCATTCTTAATACTCATCCCATTGAAATCTCACCTCACTGAATTTTGTCACGTTATCACCTCACTGAAAATCTTAAAACCCTTAATGATAACCTACTGAAAAACTTTTCCCACTGAGTCACATCATCACCACTATATTTGAGATATGGGTCCCCTTTTTTTTAAAACCAACCAATAGGTGAATGGCATCCTAAACGGGGTGCGGGGGCTGCTGGGCCAACACATTATTTGAGGCCGCCGGGCAGTGGCGGAGCTTGACCAACAAATTGGGGGGGGGATATATATTTTTTTTTCAAGGGGGCGAAATAAAGGTTTTTAAAAATTTTTACACTACGCATCGGGAAATATACACTACTACACGAAAAAACAGGAGGACGGTCGTCCCCCCCCCCGGTCTGAACAAAGATTCGCCCATGCCGCCGGGGACGGGGCCGGTGTGCCTACCCACCCCCGCCCAAATCTTCTCCCCCGTCCACTCCACCGGGTGGGTACTATGGATGGCCTAAATAATTTATAATTAAGAGAACATGTGTCGCTCATTGGTTTAGTCTTAGTCTATATTTTTTCACATATCTCTCATGTTAAATAAGAAAATATCTGTAAATTTTTTTTAATTCTTTATCCATATTTTATCTTTATTTCTCCTATTAAAAAAAGTTATTAACTAATATTAGTGGTGGCAGCGGCGGCGGGGAGCAGAGCAGCAGCAACAGAAACAGAAACAGTAGCAGTATAATGAATATAGTTTTTTAGAACAGCAGTTGGTGCAACAGTCAAAATGATCGTTGCACTCAGAGGTGTAAAGACCGAGAACGAAACCCCGCCTCTAACACCCAGAATAAATATATACTTTTGGATATTTAAGATAAATATTTATTATGAATTATAACAATATCATTAAATAAATGGATTTAATATTTAACTAGTAATAAATAGTTATAATCAATTACACTACTTATCAGCTTTGAAAATAAATTCATATTATTAATAGTTATTATATAAGCAAAATTACCAATGAGGCATTGGTTCAATAATACCCCAAGTTTCTTTCAAATGGAAGGTCTTGGGTTCAAATCTCTCCCGCAGCGAAAAATGGGTCTGAGGGGGGTCAGGGGGTTTTCCCAGTGGGGTTTTCTCCTGGGGTGGTTGTGGTGGCTCATGGAAGGTTCAGGTAACTAGACCTTGGTGACATGGACTGGAAACAGTGGGTTCACACGATTGAGACATTCACCGTTCAAAAAAAATATAAGCAAAATTGATTTTATATTTTATTTAACATTATTACTTTAGACAACTAAATAAATAATTGATTTCAATTTTTTTAATTTAAAATTTGTTTATTATAAATAAAATTTTTAATCATTTTATAATACCATAAAATTTTTTATTTAACCTGTGCAAACATGAATTTTCTAGTCTAGGTTTTTAATAAACTTCTTATTTTGATTTTGGGTGGCTCCTATACGCTAAAATAATATACCCTCGTTTAGTCATTTTTACTATTGTAGCTTTTACTTTTTAGGTTATTCATGAAGCCGCAAGGGTGTGAATGAAACCAAAAGACCGACCCTAAACCAAAAATCGAAATTCAAAGTCGAAATAACATAACCCACATATAATCTGATGAGTTTGATGTATGTTTTCTAAAAAATCAAAAGTTTGTGTTTGGTTTTATCTAAAATAAAAATGACAAAACCCAATACATGTGTATGTACGTGTGTGTGTGTGTGTATATTACCTTTCAAAAATTTCAATAATATATAAACCGTATATTTTTACTAAATTTAAATGTTTTTGTATATAATTTTATATATTAAGTAATATTGCACTTCGAAAGGTAATATATATATATATATATATATATATATATATATATATATATACGTATAATTTTAGGCCTAACACATGATACTTTTTAACCAAGGGCATCTAACACGTGATACTTTTAACTAAAAGAATTTAGAAAAAAAGATTTTGAATCCATTTCAAATACGGCACACATATTTACCTTATAAACAAACAAACATATCAAATAAATTTTCGCATTTAATGAGGCCTAGATAATAGATGAAGACAAATGGTACCTCTTATACTATTTACCTACACATATTATCGTATTATATTTGTAGGCTTTACTTTTAAGGCTAATCTTGAATGCACACATCCTTTTTATCTTACAATCCTTTTTATCTTACAATGTATGTTATATTTTTCAATGTTTCAGAACCAAACCGGACATTAAACCAGACGTCTTACTGGTTATTGGTCGGACCGGTTGTACGGAATTCAAGAACCGGATAACATAATAAATACGTATAAAAATTTCAAAAAAATTATAGAATTATAAACACATTTAAACAAACATAATTAATATTCAAACAAACATAATCATGTTAAAAAACTACAAGGTTTGGTTTTAATGTTTGATTCTTAAGATTTTAGTTATCGTCCAACCAGTGACCAGTTCCTGGTCCGACTGGTGCCAGTTCCCTTGATGGCGGTTCACATGTTTTGTTTTTGGGCCGGTCGACCCCCTGTTCTCGGTAAGGCCGGCCGGTCCGGTCCGGTTCTGGCAACACTGATATTGTTTGAACGTCTAACGAATACATTTTAGGCTTAGTCACTCGGGTAAATCCAACGGTGAAAGACCACACATGCCCGCAAAACACAGACAACGCTGGTGATCCAGTTCGCCCACCGTTTGACGACCTACAGTAAAACCTCTTGCCACCTAAAACATATCTAAGTATATCTAACACATGATACTTTTAAATTAAAAGTATTTAAAAAATTGTTAACCCGTTACCAAATACGCATACACATACTATATTGTATTTCTTTAATTAAAGGAATAGTGATCTTTTGTAGATGTTGATTTTGCCACTTTACAGAGAGAAAAAGAAGGTATGAACAGGAAAAAAGAGGAGCCAATAATCAATCAACAAAAACAAGATGTAGTGGATGACAGTAGACATACTACATAATCAAAAGGGCCCCAATTCACTCACTAATTTCAAAGATTTTTGCCTTTTTGGTTTAACCATATTCATGTGTGACCTTGAAAATGTAGCCTAATTCATCTCTCAATGTCAACTTTAGAATCTTCACATGTGAAACAATATTTGTCCTTTCATTTTCTGGAAATTAGCCCAACTTAAAATACATTCTAAGCAAGTGTTCTTCATGTGCACGTTGCATCGAGATGTTTTATGAAATGCAAAAACATAAAAGAAATTTAAAGTTGATGCACGGCTCAAGTTTCATTTTTGTGCATACTTCTTTTTAACGACACAATAAAATGTCATATATGTAGTCATTAGCAGACACAAAATATATAGGTATGGGAGTCGACCAACTTTCATGAACTTTTTATTTTTACTCTTATATATACGATCTGATCTTGGCTGACCCTCACGAAATTTTGTTACTGATCCTCGTGAAAATTTGATGAACATGATGAAACTCATTTTAAAACAAAAATTAATACCCAATAACACAATATGCATGACGTGCAGAGGTGGCCAATGGACCCGGACCCGGAACCGGTGGGTACGGGCGGTCCTGGTTTTCAGAGAAACTGGAACCGGAATCGGTTCCACCCTCAAAGGCTCAAAATGGCCAAGCCTGAACCGGAACCGGAAAAAAACCGGTTTGAACCGGTCAAAACCCGGAACCGGAACCGAAACCGGTTCTTGACTTTGTTGACCGGAAATGGAACCGTTTGGAACCGGAACCGGTTCCGGTTCCAAAAAAACCCGATTTGGCCACCTCTAATGACTAGTGATAAAGCCCAATTAGCAATTAACAACCGAAATAGTAACTTACATGTTTACATCATTAACCTTTCATATCACAACCACAATTTATATATTGAGTGATTATAATATAATTTTAATAGTTCAAACTTATTAACATTATGATAAACTTAATTGATTTGGGTATAATTTATATATTTAGATATATGGAACAATTTTCAAAAGAAAACTTAAACCTCCACCTTCTTTAAATATCAAATTTGTTGATTTGAATAGTATTACATCAAATTATGTCAAGAAAATATAAATTTTATCATATCATCCCAATCAACAAAATGAGAATTTAACGTATTTTTATTATATATTTGTGGTTTAATTTAGTTTTATCATTCGTTTTGGTGATCGAAACTGACCCGATTCAAACCGGTCTAAAAAGATATTTAACAGCAAATAATTGTCAACAAAAAATTTCTCACCACCAACAAAAAATTCGTAGCTCCGTCAGTGTATTGCCCTCTTGTAGTTGCAATAGTGACTCATTTTAATTCAAAAGGTAATCAATGTTTCCTATTTTTTTTCTGGTTTCTACAGCTTAAACTTTTTCCTGATTGCATAAACTTTTTCGTTTCTTTTTCATAGCGAAATCATTGTTATTTAGAATAGTTTTAATAATTATAGAAATAATTTTTTTATGTAAAAATAGAATAAAAGTGTATAATCACACACAAAGAGGTGTTGAACCTAAAGCCAGGTAGCTGGAGTGTACCAGTCTTACTATCTCAGCCGTATACATCAAAACACGAATAAAAGAAACACCATGTAAATGTGATAACTTAGTCGCAATCGGTCTCGTTTTGAAAACCTCACGTCACAACGATATATTTAAAAATATAAAAATACGAGACCATTGTAAAAACAAACTTTATAAATCATAAAAAATATAAAAATAAAATATGTCTAAAGATTAAACGTTCATAAAAACAATAGAAAAAATTATCAAAAAATGATTTTAACAATTATGCACACACATATATCATAATTAGAGACTTAGAGTTTACTGGTTAAAATAAGATATCATAAAACTTATATGTGTGAAACAAGTACTTAATTTTTTTTATATAGTATTCATGAGTTTCTTAACTTAACTAATTTTTAATTTATCGATGGAATTATCACGCATATGATTTATATGTGATAAAATGACGCAACAATTAATACTTATGTGATTTTATCTCGCAGACTTTATACGTTCACAAGTTAAAAAGTCCTTATGTTTAAACAAGTCCCTATATACACACATGCATCCATATATAATTGGTTTAAATGGTTTTTCATTTTTATTTTTCTTTTAAAATAGATTTTGATTTGATTGTGAAGCAGACGTAAATGGACTTGTCGATTTTGAGCAATCAAAAAAAACGTGGTCATGTTTAACTCCCTGATTGGTTGTCAAACTTGCAAACCTTTTAAACAATTTACTGTGCTTCAATAGACAATAGGATCTGTTTGGTACAAAATAATGTAAAGAGCGATGCAATGGAATTAGATGGTGGAATGGATCAGACCGAAGGGAGAAAAATTGACCATTATTATTCTACTGTCTTGTTTGATTATCCTATGTAATGTAATTAATGGTTTTGCGCTCTTGAGATTCTGAGTGACACCTCAACATCGGTATTTTGATTAGAAAAAATTACTCAATATGTAATTTATATTTTATGAAGTTGTATTTTTTTCCTTTAGTTTCAAAAATCTTTGTCTTATGTTTTTATCTAAATAAATTGTTGCGGTTTAAATCTTAAATTAACTTGCGTTAGATAGTTTATTAAATTTATAAAAATACAAAATGTTCTTGTTAATAAGAATTGAAAATTGTAACTTTTTAAAAAACGTATTTAACTAGCTAATGGGTATTAAAAAAAAGCTAATTAAAATCTGCAATTACGTTTTTGTTATTAGGGTATTTCGTCATTTTTAAAAATATAACTGAAAACTTTACGGTATTTAAAAAAGGGAGGGTTATGATATGGTTCGTGATAAAATTACTTACTGAAAGTAATTGAATAATCGTTAAACCTTGTTTGATAATTTAGTCTTCTATTATGCTTATATAAATAAAAATTGCATGTGCTAATTACACCTATCAATACAAAAGTTCTTAACTTAAAGATGTCGTCTTATAGTATCATTAATCTCAAAATATGAACATCGTCAGGTGCAAAGGTTACAGGGGTAGGGGGCGAACGCTCCTCCTCTGTTTCTGTCCGTACTGTTAATTTTTATGCAAAAGGTTATATTTAGTAAAAAATAGTTGTTTCTTCCTCTCGTTTCAAAAAATTAACACGCATCATGGGTCCTATAAATTTCCGCCCCCTCCATAACACTCAAGCTCTGCCACTGAGGCACTGAACATCATCATGTACGTTATGGGTTGGGTTTTTAATACACCGTTTAACAATAATACAACATTATATATTTTTTTTAATTCTAAAAAACATGTAAGAGTAACCGAATATTTGAGAGATGAATCGACCATCAAACCAAACCGAAGGCTGGTTTAGACGATTTCGCGGCTTGAAACCGAATGTAACCACCCCTAATTATAGTTTTTTTTTAGAAGTCGTGACGCATTCTGTCTAAAACAAAATTCAATATTGAAGAAAAAAATAGCTACATAAGGTTATTTGAAAACTTTATTAAGAGAATATTTATTGTTTTCATGAATTTACATACTATGCATTAGAGACAAGATTGAGGAGTAAGCTAAGAATTAATTAATATTAAAAAACCATTAAACTCAATGATGTAAGCCATAATCATTGATGCAATTAAAATTCTTAGCAACCAAGCAAAGCATGCATAATAATACATTATGCATGGATGAATATATTAATATATTCCTTTTAAATATTTGACCACGTTTTGGCTTTTGAGAAAAAAAAAATACAATAAAAATTAATGAGTACGATTTAACTATTTCAACCCAAAAAATAATCTTTTATCAATCCGGCCTCTGTGGTTTAAACAACTAACTGTTTTGGTCCACAAACCTAACTATTGTAATGGTATTTGCCCCCAAACCTAATTATAGTTAGGGGCCAAAAATGTTAGTTGTTTAACGCATAGAAGTTGAATTGATAAAACTTTCATTTTTGGTTGAAATAGCTAAAACACTTAAATCATATGCGCAAAAAACTGTATTTTACTCAAAATTAATATATAAAGCATTTATTATGGCAGAGGATTTTTAAAACCTGTAAGAAAACACATAAAAGACAGTTCATAATAGTAAATACAAGTCGTATTTAACTGCTCAAGCGACAAGGTTTTCAAATTGGTCATATTTTATCTTGATTCTTACCGAACATATATTTTTCTTTTAATGTATACGGTTTCTTTACGCATGGTTTTGTGTTATACCTTTTAAATATTGAGTAACAATAACTCATATTTTCTAAAAATCTTGGTGTTGGAACAAAAAAAAAAAAAAAAACTAGATGTAGTTTTTGTGTATGGTTGATCTTATTTATATCGCTATCAAGTTATGCATGTTGTTAAACCTTTATATAGTAGTGTATTTTAATGATTAAGATGTCACATTACACTACAAGAAAAAGTTCATTTTCTGACAAAAATTTTTGTAGGAAAACGGTAGGTAAGAGGTTTTTCTAACAAGTTTCTGACAAACACAGTTTAGTCGGTAAAAAGTAGGGTGGAAAATATTTCCTACGGAATTCCGAGAAGCGTTTCCGACAACTTTCCAACAATACTTTTCCGTCAATTTCCCGACAATATTCTAACAACCTTTAGCAATTTATTAAATTATTATTTCTGACGCGTTTTCGAGAAGCTTTTCCGACAGCACTTTTCCGACAATTTCCTACACTATTCTGACGTACATTAATAATTTATTAAAATTATCGTTATTGGTTTTTGCAACATGTTTGCGACCAAAAGTTTGTCATTTTCAAGCATATTTTTTCTGACTAATTTCCAACGATTACTTATTTTTTTATTAATTTTGTAAATTTAAAATATTTTCGAATTTTTCTGCTTTATAATACATAAAAATCTGATACAAACCCTGTTTATAATCAGTACAGTCATAATTCATAAACTAAACTAATATAGTTCAAGTTTAACAAAAACATGAACTAAAGTGATAGGCTTTCAAGTTTAACAAAAACATAAGAGTTCAAGTTTAACAAAAACATAAAATAAGCTAAGTAGCTAACAAGCATCCAAGTTCAACAACAAAAACGTAAAGCGAACTAAGCCGGTGGATGATTGTCGCGAATACCCAGTTGTTTAAGAGATCAAATACTACAAGCACAACAAGAAGCAGTGTCAAGAAACAATTTGAGAAACGAGCACTCTGGAGCCGAGAAGTATTTTGAGACAAAACAAGATGGGATTATCTATTACCAGGACCATGTATGGATCCCGACAGTAGATGAACTCCGGAAGCTTATTCTTGACGAAGCACACAAAACACGATATTCTGTTCATCCCGGTGCTGATAAAATGTACCAAGATCTTAGGTCATTTTATTGGTGTCCAGGAATGAAAAAGGATGTGGCTACTTATGTTGGTAAGTGCCTCACATGTGCTAAAGTCAAGGCTAAACACCAGAAACCGTTAGGTTTGTTGAAACAACCAGAGATACCACAATGGAAGTGGGACCAAATAGCTATTGATTTTATTACCAAGCTACCCCGTACTTCTAGCAGACATGATTCTATATGGGTCATCATTGAACGATTGACCAAGTCCGCTCATTTTTTGCCAATTCGGGAGAATTACAAGATGGAGAAACTAGCAAGACTTTATGTCAATGAAATAGTAGTGCGGCATGGTGTGCCACTATCTATTATTTCTGACCGATACAGTCGATTTACATCGAGGTTCTGGCAATCTTTACAACGATCCTTAGGGACAAGTGTGAACTTGAGCACCACTTATCATCCACAAACAGATAGACAAAGGGAGCGAACAATCCAAACTCTGGAGGATATGTTGAGAACATGCGTCCTTGACTTCGGTGGAAGTTGGGACAATCATCTACCACTCATTGAGTTCTCCTACAACAATAGCTACCACATCAGTATCGGATGTGCTCCGTTCGAAGTACTATATGGTAGAAAATGGCGGTCGCCAATTTGTTAGACTGAAGTGGGAGATAACATAATCACTAGGCCTGAATTTATTCAGGAAACTACTGATAAGATTGCCCATATACAACAAAGATTACAAGCAGCACGTAGTCGCCAAAAGAGTTACGCAGACAAATGGTGAAAGCCTTTGGAATTCCAAGTAGGTGACCAAGTCATGTTGAAAGGGTCCCTATGGAAAGGCGTGGTTCGTTTTGGGGCTAAGGACAAGTTAGCTCCAAGGTATGTGGGACCGTTCGAGATAACACAATGGATTGATCATGTAGCATATAGACTCCGACTCCTTGATGAGCTCAGCGGGGTACACGATGTGTTTCATATATCAAATCTCAAGAAATGCCTTGATGATGAATCGTTAGTCATACCACTAGAGGGAATAAAAGTTGATGAACAACTACACTTCATTGAAGAACCTGTAGAGATTATGGATCGTGAATTCAAGAGACTGAAACGAAGTCGTATGCCTATTGTAAAGGTTCGTTGGAACTCCAAGCGCTGAGCAGAATTTACCTGGGAGCGTGAGGATCACATAAAGACAAAGTATCTTCATTTGTTTGCAGAAGAAGTAGTACCTGACAATGAAGCTTAAATTTCGGGACGAAATTTCTTTAACAAGGGGAGACTGTGACAACTAGTACCAGATCCTCCGACAATCCATATGTATGTGTACTTTCACTAATTACTATGTGTAAATACTATGTGTTAAACAGTATGTGATAACAATTCAGTGAAAACAAGTAACAGTTGTATGTATTTTAATGAAAAAAATTGAAATATAAATATACAATAACACACGTGAAATAACAACGGTGAAAACAAATGGCAAAAACATATCGGTTGCGATCTGATATCCACAAATAACAGGAATCAGATGGCCGAAAATTCAGTGAGAAAACAGTGTGAAATCATTCATAACAATGTGTAAACAATTAAGTTAAGTTGAGTCCGTCAGTGAGAAACTCAATTCAAAATCAAAACAACAATTCGGTATCGTTTATGAATAATAAACTGATAGTATGTTCGCGTGGGTGACGATTCACACAAACATATCTATGGGTTTAACGTTTGGAATGATATCTGAAAAGTAGAAAACAAAAATCAGAAAGTAAAGCCGTTGTCGTGTTCGATCGGGTGACGATTCGAACGAATACGCACGAAGGTGATACGATCTGATGAAAGAGATAAAATAAACGTTTTCGAAACAGTAAAATAAGAAAAATAAATTTAAATGATTTATTAGGAATTACAACCTTAAAAAGGTTTAAGAAAACGATTTTTATTTAACTTCAAAAATTACGTGTGTTACGTTTCGTAAACGTAACGTAAACGAAAACCGAACAACCAGAACGAACCTGAATTAGAGCTGGATATATAAATTGTTACCCACATTTAATTCCCTCATTAACATCTCCATTGACCCACTCTCTCTTTAAATTTCCGAATTCCCACTCTCTCTCTAGAATTTCACCACAAAAACCACCATAACTCCTTCAATTCTTGCTCAAATCAAGCCATCTTAGTATCAAATCAAAGCTCTTGACATTTCCCACACGAAAGTAAAAAGGATCGGCCTTGAAATCGTCTGAATTGAAGGTAAATGGAGATCAAACGTTCGGATTTTTTTAGGGTTTTCTCCAAACCTGACAAAACCGAAGGTTAATCGGTTTTAATCCACCCATTTCGACCCATACACCTTTCAAATGAGATTTCGAACCTTTACCCACTAAAAACCATCATCGGATTCGCCAAATCGCGAAATCGCCATTTCCATGACTGAAAACTGTCTCAGGCGAATGGCCGGGACGAATGGGACGTCGTACGAAGGGACGCCTCATTCGCCATCTCCTGGGACGAAGAAGCCACTGATTCGCACAGGACTTATTATGAATGAGCATATGGACGAATGGACCTTCTGCACGAATGAACCACTCATTCGCATGACGACCTCATTCGGACGTAGTGCTCATTCACACAACTGGTTTGAACGACTGAGACTCATTCGCATGGTTATATCGTGCGAATGAGGATTCATTCGTATGACCGGAAAAGTTAAGAGAAAATCCAAGTTTTTCTTTAAAAACCAAGTGATACTTAGAAATTATCATGATTTCAAAACACTTATAACATGTTAAAGCTTAATAACAAGTTTAAAACATATAAACAAAGAATATTACAATATACTAAGTTTAACCCAAAATGGTTAAGTGTTAGTATGTTATAATACCAAGTGAATTAAAGTTAGCCAAGTTAACAAGAGTTTATATAGTTAACCAACTTTAGGGTTACCTTATGAATCTATAACTTATACTTACAAGTTACAACCAACATTGAATTCAACACAGGGCTTTGAATACAACATTATCACAACAACACAAGCGCGTGCATTTACTTGAGTCTTAGTCAACCACTACAGCAACAAGGTGAGTTCATATGCCCATTTTCTAATCTGTTGATTTTAATTGCGGGGCTGAGAAACATGCTTAATCTTTTGATTATTAAAATTTTTGGTACACTATTTCAAATATAATGGGATTTAGATAATAAAGATTTTATCTTTATTATCACACTTTTAACAGATCAATCTGTATGCTTGTGTGTAAATGACATTTATAACATATGAGATAGTTAAAGTATGAGATTCAAAATACATAACATATTAAGGATAATTTCATGGTTACATAACTACATGATATCATTAAACAAGTATACTAACATTGTGTATTAAGACTAGTTTTTCCAATACTATGTTTACAAAATGGTAATGACTATGAGAAAACATTGAGACAATAACAAGAGATAACAAGAATGGCATCATGATAATATAATTTCATGGTATTATTCAACACTTATACTAACATTGTGTATTAAGACTAGTTCTTATAAAACATCGTTAAAGACATTGAGATAACATAATTCCAGAACCGAATGGAGGGTAGATTTGGTAGTTTAGTGGCCTAACTAACGTTAACCATGAAACTGGTCAATGAATCTACATCCATTCAATGAGTGGACTGTCACCCCCAGTTGGGAGTGAGAAACAGTAACCTCATTCAAGTGAGAACACAAGACACTGAGACTATAACAAAGGGGAGAACACATAACATCAATTTGATTACTATTAAGCCTGATTGCATTATATCACTGTATTCATGTGTCCATGTATTCAAGTTCAGTCGTAAGTCCCTTTCTATGTCTTTTACCATTGATTTAGTAGGCATGTTAAGTATGTCTAGATGTTGTCAAATGCATATTGAAGTGTTTAGAAACACATTTGAGTATTTGATTTTGTGAAAAACATGATTTTATAGAAACTTACTATAAAAGGAAAGTTTTTGAAATCAAAAGAAGGCATGTTAAGTATGTCTAGATGTTGTCAAATGCATATTGAAGTGTTTAGAAACACATTTGAGTATTTGATTTTGTGAAAAACATGGTTTTATAGAAACTTACTATAAAAGGAAAGTTTTTGAAATCAAAAGAGGGGTTTTGATGTTTTAACGTATTTTGGTGATTTGTGATCCTTGATATATGTTTAGAAATGATTTCTAAGCATATTGGAAACTTTGATTTTTGAAAACGGACATTTAAACAGATTCTTTCCAAATAAGGAAACTTTATTTGGGCAAAACGCCATAAACAGTGATTTATGTGCAAACGGCATGTTTTGAGAGTTTAAACGTGTTTTTATGAACATATTAGAAGTATTGATTTTATGAAATGGGATTTCATAACATTACTTTACAAAATTAGAAACTTTCTAAATATAGAGACTTTCCCGAAACGGGAACGTATTGACTTACGATCCTTGATTTATGTGAAAGCATCATGATCAGAGTCATAGGGTGCATGTTGGTGTCTTATTTGCATTAAGACACATAAACAAACTAAACACAACAAACGTGTCACCAACGATTCGTAGAGTCAACACACACACACTCGGTTGAGCACACCGACACTTGGAGTTGTATGAGATACAACACACCACATAACACATACTCACACCTATATGATTATAGGTGCTCACTAGCAGGATTGCTAGCACTCGCGAGTCGCGAACACATACACACCGGAACTGCTTTATCAGGTGAGTTCACGGCCCCTTTTTATATTTTCTACCTTTGGGGGAGAAAACATTGCATGATAAACTGTTTTATGAACAACTGTTTTTCATTACGTATGGACATGCTTTATCACGATATGTATATGTGTGGCACACATCACAAACTCAAAGTCCTCACAAACACACCTTGGACCGTTAATAGCGCGGAGCGCCTAGCGTGGTAATCTTGGATAGTACTATTTGGGCCTGACAAGCCCCACCCATCGCGCCTGGGAGGCCAAACCGACTGGAGGTCGGAATGGGTGCAAAATTGACCAATACACTTTGCCATTGTCTTGTGATGGACATGGCGGGAGGCAAAACAGTCAGCTTCGGTACGAACCCACATATAATATAACTACATTGACTAGCTATCAATCGATACTGCATTGTAATGATATGTAATCTCGCAACATCTACTTTAAACATTTGATGTTTATTGTTTATGAAAAACATGTGCTCTCACCAACCTTTGTGTTGACCCTTTTACTCGCATGTTTTCTCAGGTAACTAAGGCACGCGCACAAGGACTAGGATGCTAGGATGGAGTACATGCACCAGTTTTAGTGTCATTAGGCCATTTGAGAACATTTACCATTTATCTTGTGATGTAATGTTAATTACTTAAACCGCTTCCGCAAACTATTACTCTGTGTTGTTTTGAAAACCATTTTTTAATGCTTCCGCAACTTATGAATTCAACTGATTTAAGACATTTAAAATTACTTCCGCAACTTTGATTTTATAAAACTGTTTTGTCCAAGTATTTGGATGTACGTATGCAACCAGACATGTAGGTCTCGCAAGGTCGCACCTCCGACAAGGCCGGGAGGGCCGATGTGCGACAGAATTAGAATTTGTGATAATACTAAACTGCAATTCGAATAAATTTCATGAAGATTTCATCGATAAACAGATACACAAACATAAATGTTATAAATATTTTAAAATAATATATAATTAATAAATCGAAATAAAATAGAGGTTAAGAAGTCATATAAGTGTGTGTAGACAATATAATATATATAATATTTAACTAAAGTTATACTCATAACATAATAATTGATAAACTATAAAGTTTTATAAATATCATTAGTTATAATACATAATAAAAGCATTTACAAAATCTATTAAACTTAAAATAATAAGAATACAAATTGGAGGGAGTAAAATGGCAAATATATAAAGTTGATTTTGAGATATAGGAATTTAAAAACAAAATTGAAAAGGGAATGAAAGGAGAGGGACTGAAAGTGTAAAACATCTAAAAACTTGTTCTTCTTCACCCGATTTTACCCGGATTCGACCCACATGACCCATCATCGTGATACAGCTCATAACAGCCCGATTCCAGCTCATTTTAGGTCTATTAGGAAGTGATTAACACGTGTGATCTGTTCCAATCAACAATTAATCGAATCCATAACAATCACGCGTAATTAGTTTACCAAAATTACACAAATTTGATCGGAAATCAAATTCTATTCGAATTAGTATAAAAACCAAATTAAAGCATCACATTCTCTTCCTTTGTCACCTACACACATGTTTGAGCAAGAAACGATCAGTCACAACATCATATGTGTGCGATTCAAGCTCTAGAACTTGCGGGCTCCTCTGTAAACCCAAACTCTCTTCATTCAAACTCAAATCAGGTAATAAAATACACCAATAAAATCGTCTGATCGTGTAGAACAAAAGCCCTAACCTGTTTAGGGCTAACAAACTCTCCATTGATCGATTGAGAATGAAACCGGATCTAGGGTATATCTGGATTCTTTGGCCATTTCGAAGACAATATAATATTTATTCGAAACGGTGACAATCAGCACATAGTGGCCTCTCACATCGGTTAGCCACGCTTGCTTTGGGCGCCGAGACCCGGATCAAACCTCTCCAGCCGAGGGAGAAACGAGTTTTGTTGCCATTTTGCTTGTAATATTTCTGAAATTTTAATTAAACAATTATGTGCTTAATAAACGATTTATTACGTCACTTGAAATTTCGTTTATAAAAAAAAGAGTACACACTCATGTGTAAGTATGCATGAGAAAAACAAATTAAACGTAATTTAATATACATAGATATATACATATGTATGTACGTATATATGAAAATTTATTTATAATTATACAATTTAAAGAAATAAAGAAAAAAAAACCCAACATATTTTTGTTGTAGATTATAACAAGTCTTATAAGATTTAGAAATTTAATTGTAAATAATTAACTTAAACAAATAAATAAATTATAAATTCCAATAAAAATATCAAGAAAAATATTTTTATTTAAACAAAAAGGAATTAGGAACTTTAACTTTAATCATATTAATTTTTTTATAAACTTTAAATAAATAATATAAACAACTATGTTTTAATTTCATAATGTTAATATAACACTAAAATAATGTTTTATAAAAACATAACCAATTTATATTAGTTATGGAGTTTAAATAAAATTATAACAAATTAAAATAAAAATAAATAAGGTTTAATAAAAGTGTAGGGGTATTTTCTACCAAAAACCAAACTGCTGTTTCAAAGAAAAAGGAGAGGGACCATTCTTGCCAAAATCACATTCTTGCCTCCTTCTCCACCCAACCAGCCCATGGATCCCGACCCGTCGACCCTATAACCCAATTTTCCTTTTGATCGATTCCCGCTAGATGCCAGCTAACCAAATCCATTTTTAGTATAGATACGGACGCGTAAATCACCTTCAATCGTCAATTTCACGAATTAATGAGCAATTAACTTGAAATCTATAACCAAAAATAACCTTGAAAGCGTGTAATTTAAATCCCATGAAATCATGTATAAAAACCAAATCAAACACAACCAATACGTGCCTTTGATGAATACAAACTCGTCTGCACTCACAAAACAGAACCACAATCGACAAATATCGCGAATCAAGACCCTAAAGTTCTCGGTTTCATTGCTCCTATTCTCCGGTGGAACTTCATCTGAACGAACCTAAAGGTTAGCAATATATACATCATATTAATCGTTTCATGATCTAGAATGAAAGCCCTATGCTTTTAACGTCATCGGGTCCCTCATCGAACGAATTAAACGAAGAACCAAGTTAGGGTTCTTCGGTTTCAACTGAGTTTGGGGGGAACCAGAAGCGGGTTTGCATAAAGTAAATTGAAATCAAATAATCTCGTTCTCAGGGTGCTAGCCTAATGGTTGAGCGATTGTGATCCCAGCCCCAGGTCTCGAGTTCGAATCCTATCCGGGCCGGTTATCTCGGTTCTGGACTATTATTTTTATATAACTTTTTATTTAAAAATCCATTTCAAATTCTGATTTCACATAAATTAATAAAAATACAGATGTTAAATTATGTTAAATTAAATAAATTTTTTCTTAACCAGGAAAATTTTATTAACTTTTTATATAACTTTATATAACTTTTTATTTAAAAATCCATTTCAAATTCTAATTTCACATAAATTAATAAAAATACAAATGTTAAATTCTTTAAATTAAATAAAATTTTTCTTAAACAGGAAAATTTTATTAACATTTTAAAGCCTTATTATGTGCAAATTATATCATTATTAACAAACATTATATGAGTTTTTATGTTAAGAAAATTCTGATAGTAAATTTTATTAAGTTAAAATAATAATTCTTACTTAAATCATAAAATGTTAGTATTTGATAAATCTTTAAGTACATAAAACTATTTATTTACTCAAATTTTATAAATTACTTCTATAATATTCTAAGTTAAGTAATTTGGATTAATAATTTTTAAGGTAATTAGTTGATAAAAATTTATAAATTACTTTCATAATATTTTAATAATATTTTATTAAATTTGAAATAAAAGTTTTACTTAAACTAAACTTTATTCAAATCTTAGAGTGAGATTATTTTATATCACTTTTAGCAAATGATTTTATAAATTTCTTTTAATAACTTATGTTACACAAATATTTTGATAAACGAAAAAATTATTATACATTTTATAAACACATGTTTGCATTTTATAACGTCCAAATAAATTTTAATTGTTTAATATTCTAACTTATAAATTAAATTAGTGTGTTTATTATATATATGTTATGATAAATTATTATTTGGACACATTATTTAATAAAATCCTTCGGAAGTTTTTAAGTATCCTTTGAAATTTAAAATGATAAATAAGTGTTGCAATATTGTGGTTAAAAATAAAATGAGTTTAATTTCAAACTTTTAAGTTATATTTTATGTAACCTAAGAAATTTAAACATTCCAACATTTACTACTACTATCATTTAACGAATCCTAATGAAAATTTAAGTTCTAATTATTCAAAACAAATCGAACCATTTATCCATTTAGACCTTAGATAAATCCATAGAAGAACATAGTATGTTAACATTATGCCTAATGGACTGTTTGTGTGAACTTTGAACTTGTTGGAGATATATTGAGCTATACTATGTAATAATACACTATCAAAGACTACCACACATATTAAGGTGAGTCTTCATAGCCCTCTTTTACTATTTTTGATTTAGGGGTGAAACATGCAACTTACTTATTACATTCACATGTGAACTTAGCTAATGACCTTATAGTTAGTGAACTTTAGCTAAGAATAGGCATTGATCACATCCATTTTAGTGACTATGATAGATCTATTGGACCGACCATCCCACCTTGTTTGATTTACCCTTCGGGGGAGGCTCGCGGTGATAGGTTACTACTTAAGCATTTTTATGCTAAACATAGGTCAAACATCATTTGTTAACATTAGTTGATCTGCTTTACTTGCTAGTTCATTTTGACTATGTTCATTATGCTTTGTGTTCACATATGACATCATTTATAACATTTTGTAAACATATTTTGGTGTGGGTGTTCAAACCTATGAAACTCACCAACTATTCGTAGTTGACACTTGATTTTAAACATGTTTCAGGTGGAAATGACAAGTTAGCTATATGATCAAGCTTGGATTAGCTTACATTTATTTTGTATTCAATGTATTAGAATTGAAAGGATGTAATAGTTAGGGTTTGATCAATTGAAGCAATGTAATAAATGTTTGAGATTAATGTTTGAACTATTTACAACTTTATGCCTTGTGCTATGAACAATCTACACTTCATGCCGCCCCGATGTTTCCGCCATCAGTCTGGGTGTTACATTGTTCATTCTCATCCCATTTTTTTATATAAAAATAATGCTAAAATACAATATATCATTTTAAACATTCTGTATTAGATTAATCCAACTATGAAATATATTTGAATCAATTTCACTTACAAAACAAATTTAAATATATAAACCTAAACATGTAATATAATTTAAACATCATTTTATGTGTTTAAAAATATTTTAAAGATTTATAAAACAAATTTCTAACATTAATCCATAATTAGCTATTTAAAAACCCAAGTTTAATATAATATTACTTTTTATTTATTATTTTAACACAAAAAGTATTTTAAATATAACCATTTATTATATTAAAACTCAATTTTTTTTAAAAAAGTTATCTTTAAAACTTTTGAAGGCACATTTTTATTATTATTTTTGAAAGTTATCTTTAAATGTCCAAATAAAATTTTGAAAGGTTATTTAAATAAATCATGTTTATTCTTTTATTAATAAAATCTTAAAAATGACTTTAAGTAAATTTAATAACCAACCCATGTTACAAACCAAACACTCATAAATCTTAGATACAAATGTTTTTGATGAACCAATTATAAAAGAAAGTGATGAGAATTATTCTTAAAAATCCAAATTTCAAAATAATAAATAAAAAGAATATTCAATATTCTATTTTATTTATTACAAGAATATTATTAAATATTTCTCAAAATATTATTCCATTTTATTCATACAATAATATTGATAAGATAAATAAAAAGAATATTTATATTCTATTTTATTTATAATCAATATTATAAGAGTATTTATTTAATAAATATTCCAAGCTATCTATTCAAACATAGACTCTTTCAACTAAGATTTCCATTAGAATGCCATAGATTTAGTACTTTGAACTTGGTACTTTAGGATGCTAAGACTTTGCTACTCAAAATTTAGAGATGAGTAGATAGTTTTTGCTTCACAATCATCATTCAAGCAATCATCATTCAAGCTCATTGTGCACTAGCTAGGCATCCAAACATGTGAGTTTTTTCACACTCTCTTTAACATTCTTTGTTTTTGGGATGTTACACATGTACCTATTCAAACGTATTTCATTATATCACTTATTCAATCTATGATGCAAGCCTTAGACCTAGTTAGTTATATGTGTTAGATGCTATGCTTATACAATGTGTTGATTTTATGTGTGTTGCCAGTCAAGAAAGCTAGTACTGTAGCCTAAGATGTGTTAGATACCATCTTCGCATTGGTTTTTGTCATTGTGTAAAAAGGTGAAAAGTTCACCTAACAAACTTGTTGAAATACAAATGTTAATTTAAAGTATGGTCATACTTGGAATTAACAGTTTGTATGGATATTTGTTTGGACACAAGCTATGGTTATTCATTTATTCACTCTATTTATTCAAACTTGTATTCATGCTATGCTTATGATACGTATTATAGTTAGGCTATAGTTTGCATCTTGTTTATACATATTATTTAAACTTAGTGTGTGAACTAACCAACTATGCAAATAGTTGACAAACTCTATTTTACATGTGTGACAGGTTAAGAAAGACTGATGAAAACATAAGATAGGCTAGTGACTTAGTTTTAAATGTAAATCAATTGTTTGTACATTTCAATTGCAATACTTTGAATATTCAATTTATGTAATGTTTGTTTATGAATCCATGAATGTTGTGTCTATTTTGTAATAATGATGTATTAAATATTGAAACGTTATAATAGTACCATGAGCTATTGAACAGTCGTAACGCGCACCCCGACGTATTACGTCGTTGGTCGGGGTGTGACATAACTAAAAGTGGTTACTAATCATCAAGAACTACGCCACTAACAGCTATGACACCAACTTAATCTCATCACTTTAAAATGATTTTCCTTCATCCCATCCACGTTTAAAAACCGAAATCGCTACCTATTGCAATGGGTGCTCGGCTTAAAATCTCGTTCATCATGCTAGCGAAAATAGACTTCATATGCTCAATTGTCAATATGTGAATCTAGATCATGTCGAGCGAGAGTGAAACGAAAAATGTAAAGAAACTCTAATGTCAACTCCAGTGTTCACCGTCAAAAGTTATTTCACGTTACTTTTTCTCCTGTTCTTGAACCCCCACATCTCTCATCCTAAATAGGATCCAAAGAGAATTGTATAAGCACAAACTTTTCATTTATCCTCTATCTTGAAAAATAAAGAGGCTCGTGTTAATACCCCAAAGATAAATAAATAGATAATTAGGGACTGATTTATTAAAAGCACAATTGTGCCTAAAAACATAAAAATAAAATAAACTAAAAAAAATTAGTAAAAAAATCTAATAAAAAAAAATAAAAATTCATTAAATAAATTCAAGTAAAAAGGTATAACTCAAAAAAAAATAAGTACTTTAATATTTTTAGATAAATTATAGTCCACAAATAAATAATACTAAGTTATATTCAATGTTAGGGTAAACTGCTGAGATGGTTCGTATAGTTTTCAAGTATATTTTACTCTTGATATATATGTTTCATAAATCTTATCTTATGTTACTATACTAATAAAAAAATAAATTTTGCCACTTGTCATAATATTAGAACACTATTGACACATGTCAATTTCTATCAATTCATTTAATTTTCTCCTACTAAATAATTATATTCTCTTTATAACTAAATAATTATAATACTAATAACTAATAATATTATTTATCTTTTTATAGAAAACATTTAAAAAATATATAAGATATGAAATTTTTTAATTTTAATTCTTTTTGAAATAAGAAATAATTTATTTTTAGAAAATCAAAGCTATATAAGAAACAAGTTTGTATAAAAATGATTTTTTATAAAAAATAAAATAACTATAAACCAGAGTTTTAAACAATAAGATTTTTATAAACCAATGTTTTTTTATTTATTTAAAAAGTAAAGTAAAAAAATGATAGAAAAAGTTACACTTTTTGTCCTTATGTTTAACGCTATTTTTAATTGAGTCGTTTAAATTTTAATAATTACATAAATTATATTTTACTTTATTGATTTATAAAAGTTAGTCTTTGCTAGAACACAAAATGAAGTTTTATTACCAGTTAGTTTAAAGATAATAACTGTTAAAAATCAAAAAGATCATACATCATTTCTATAGTTATTAAAGTTTTTATTTTTTGTTTTATTACTTAAATTATTCATGAATATGTAAAATAATCATTTTATCTTAAACTATCCTTTTACAATTTTTAAATTTTAATTACTAACTATTTAATATTTTATATTAAATTCGTGTAATACACGAGTTAATAGTCTGGTTATTAATATAATCTCAAATTTTAAAATTTGTACACATAAAGTATTTAAATGAGATTAATTTAATGACGTAAATACAATATATGTTCAAATTATTCAAAGGTTTGAAACTATGGACAATTCATAAAATCTTACAAAACTAAGATAGTACAAAAAACATAGAATATATAAGGAATTGAGCCGTTAAGTCGCTGGCCCGGCGGCCTCCCCCATTTCGGCGGGGTGTAGCGGGAACACCGCCACCCGCAGCCACGGCTCCCGCTCGGGAGGGTTCCACGGGCCCCGCTCCCCGTTGATTCCCTTTCATTCCTATTGGTCCAATCAAAATTCAAGTGGGCCCCTCCCCCACTTTTTGAATGGCTAGTTTTTTTAAAATTTTTTTTAACTTTATATAAAGCTCTCAATACAACCATTTTACACACTCATTTTCATTCAAACAATCTTTATTTTTATACAATTTATTTTTTATAAAAATGTCATCATCCTCTCCGGTGTTTTCATCATCCTCTTCATCTTCTGATAGCGAGAGTATGGAGGTTTTTATCTCATTGTTGTCAGCAATGGCTCAACAAAACGCGTCTCAGATTCCTCGGCCTATCATTAGAAGACTTCAAATTAATCGAGACAGGGAAGCGGGGCATGATCTTTTGATGCGTCATTATTTTGGAAACGAACCGTTGTATAATGAGACGACGTTCAAGAGGCGTTTCCGGATGCAACGACCTTTATTTGAACGTATCGTCAATGACCTAGAGGGTGCGAATACTTATTTTCAATTGAGATGGGATGCTCGAGGTAAGCGAGGATTTACACCTTTACAAAAGTGTACGTCGACTATTCGACAATTGGCATACGGGAGTACGGCAGACATAATGGATGACTATTTACAGATGTCAGACAACACTTCCAGAGAATACATTTATAATTTCTGTAAGAATGTCCGTCGACTCTATGGTTCTAAATATTTGCGCAAACCAAATTATAATGATGTTATAAATTTGTATGAATACCATGAAAATTATCATGGGTTTCCCGGTATGCTTGGTAGTATTGATTGTATGCACTGGGATTGGGAAAATTGTCTGGTTGCATGGATAGGACAATTCATGAGAGACGATCATGGATGCCCCTCGATTATTCTAGAAGCAGTTGCTTCACAGGATTTATGGATTTGGCATGCATATTTTGGCATGCCCAGTGCGAATAACGACCTAAACGTTCTAAACTCGTCACAATTGCTCAATGATATGGAAAACAATGTGTTTCCACAATCATCGTTTTTTTGTAACGATAACGAGTACGCTCACGGTAACTATCTTACTGACGGGATTTACCCAGAATGGCCGGTTTTTATGCAAACAATAACATGTCCAACAACCTTTAAACGAAAAATGTTTCAAGTAGCTCAAGAGGGTGCAAGGAAGGATGTCAAGCGAGCTTTTGGTGTTCTTAAAAAAAGATTTCAAATTATAAAAAATCCGGTTAGAGCATGGCATCCCAAAAAAAATTAGATCAGATATATATGCTTGTATCATAATACACAATATGATACTTGAATGTGAGGGCAAGTAGATTAGCCCGTTTGTACCGGATGAAGACGAACCGCCATCTCCTTTTGACATTGATGACCCGCCAGAGATAACCAAATTTTGGCGTTGCGAAACAAAAGCATTCACGAGTCGTTAAAAGCCGATTTGGTCGAACATATCGAAAGGGTTCGCATCGATATTGTTGTTCGTAGCATCTAAGGCGATTAGTAGGTTTTTAATATGTTCTTGTTTTTTTTAATGTAATGTGTGATTTTTTTTAAAAATATTGAATTATTTTAGTTTAATGTAATGCTTTTTATTTATTTTTATTGTTGATGATGTGGGATATTGGGGAAGAGTTTTCAGTAGGATGACCACTATGAAGTTTTATGATTTTCAGTGGAGTGATGATGTGGCAGAAAATTTCTGTAGAGAGGGATTTCCAGTGAAGTGACTGCTCTGGATGGTCTAAATCTAAATGTTATCATGAACTCAACCTCTAAGTTTGCCTTTTAAGTGGTTTATATTATTTATGTTTATACGACTCATAAATCAGAACCGCCATTTCCCCTTTAATTCTCTTTACTCCCATTTCTTTCCCAACATGTTCTTCTCCGCTGTTCCGATTCTCATTTCTTCCTTTCCACCACCCTTTCAATTCAATCAACATCGCAATCCCTACTGTTCCTGCTAATCAATCGTCTCTCCGATGGGCAGCAGCAAGCACCGGTGGAGATTTGGTCTCCTCCGATCACCATCCAACCTCAAAAAACCACCACCACCACCGGAATTCATTTGCCCCATCTCCGGCGAACTCATGGCTGACCCTGTAATCGTTTCTTCCGGCCAAACATTTGAGCGTAATTGCGTCCTCGCTTGTATGTCACTCTCCTTCAAACCCACCACCGTCTTCACCACAGTAGATTTCACCACCGTCATCCCTAACCTTGCCCTCAAATCCGCCATTATTAGCTGGTGTCGGACGAATTCATTCTCGCCGGTGCCTCAACCGCTTGATATCCGCTCCGCTTTGACCATTGTGCAATCGTTAATCAAAGATTCCCCAGTTTACCCTCAAACCCGTCTTTCAAATTGTTTATCCTCGACGTCGGAGGATTCGGTGGTGACTCCGGCCGTCGAAATATGTTCTACCCGCCCTTTCTATTATTCATCTTCTTCATCATCGGAAATTGATAACCCAGATGAAGAAGACGAACAAATTATCTGTAAGCTCAGAAGCGGATTGATGTCCGATCAAGAAGAAGCCGTCGTATCATTGAGGAAGATAACCAGAACGAAACAAGATGCTCGGATACAACTCTGTTCGCCGAGATTGTTATCGGCGCTCCGGCATCTGATCGTTTCGAGATACAGTTCCGTCCAGGTGAACGCCGTCGCGGCCTTGGTTAACTTATCATTGGAGAATGCGAATAAAGTGAAAATCGTAAGATCCGGCATCGTCCCGCCGGTTATCGACGTTTTAAAAAGTGGGTTCCCGGAGGCGCAAGATCATGCTGCCGGCGCGTTGTTCAGCTTAGCACTTGACGACCAGAACAAAACTGCCGTTGGAGTGCTCGGCGCGTTGCCACCGTTGCTCCACGCGCTACGTTCCGGCGGTGAAAGGTGCCGGCATGACTCGGCTTTAGCTCTATACCACTTATCCCTCGTTCAAAGCAACCGGTCAAAGCTGGTCAAACTCGGGTCGGTTCAGTTGTTTTTAAACATGATCAAGTCGGGTCATATGACTGGTCGGGTCATGTTGGTGTTATGCAACTTAGCCGGGAGTGTGGAGGGCCGAGCCGCAATGTTGGACGGTGGTGCGGTGGAGTGTTTACTTGGGCTGCTGAGTCAAGCCGAGTTTGACGTAGAGTCAACTCGGGAGAGTTGCTTGGGTGCATTATATGGGCTGAGTCAAGGCGGGTTAAGGTTTAAAGGGCTCGCAAAAGAAGCCGGGGCGGAGGAACTGCTAATCAAAGAACAAGAAACCGGAACTGATCGATGCAAAGAGAAGGCAAGCAAGATCTTGGAAGTGATGCGACAGAAATACGAGGAAGAAGAGACGGTTGACTGGGAGGCGTTACTCAACTCGGACGAGTTAACTCGATCAAGATTCGAGCTTGTTTATGGTAAAGGATCGATTTAAGGCGGAACCGTATCTGGACCAGCGGTTTTTTTGGCGGTTTTTGGGTATTGTTTTTATGATCTTATTTATGTAATTTGGGTGAAATGTGGGTTGTTTTGGGCACCCATTTGTTTATGTGTGCATATAAAAACATTGCTGTGTAAATAAAGAATTTTGGGTGGACTCATTTTGGTTCGATTTTTTTTAACACGTGTGAATGAATGTCGGTGATTGTGTTTCAACAGTTTTATGCATTTATGTTTTTAGTTTTGTTGATAGTTTGAAGTTTGTGACCATGAAAAAGGTGGGTTTAAAGATTCACGGAGAATTACATATTATTCTTCATATTTTCATAAGATACAAATTTTCAATGCATAATACAATGAGCATGATATGTAATTTTACAAGTTAGGTAGGAGAAATATATAAATGTCCCAGGATTTTAGTTTTCTAATTCTAAAATTGCAAGCAAACAATTTTAAATAATTGAAGAGTTAATATACTACTTAACAAAAAAAATAAAAAAAATCATACCTTTTTATGCAAAACAATCACTCCTTAATCTTATAACAATATTCTTCACAGCAATATTAAGGTTGAAATTAGGGGTTCAAAAAATCCGTATCCAAAATATCCGAAAATCCGAATCTGAAATATCCTAAAAATCGGATATCCGGAAGTTCGGATATCCGATATCCGAAATAGGTTTTTCCGGATATTTTTTCGGATAGATATTTTTCTGATATCCGGATAATTTTGGATATTTGGTTATCCGAAATATATTTTTTTAAATTTTTTATTTTTTTTTCTGATTGTGGATATCCATTTGGATGTCCGAATCCGAATCTGAAACATCGGATATTCGAAAATGAACATCCCTAGTGAAACATGCCTTCATCTTGACTTGTTTTGAACACCTAACCTCAACCGGAGTCACGTCCAAAAGTCTACAATGTTTACCTAGTTTGTTTTAGGGGTGTTCATTTTTTGAACTAGATTCGAAAAACTTGAAATTCGATTCGATTTTAATTCGAAAATCACAAATTCGAAATTCGGTTTGAATTTTGACATTGCAATTCGATTCGATTCTTGATATTAATTTCGAATTTGTGTTTTTAAATTCGATTTGATTCAAAATTCGAATTATAAATATTTATATATGCACATATAATATTATATACATAAAAAAGGAAGTTTATTATAGATTTATTTTAGATTTTAATTATTTTATGTTTTGATGTTTCAAGTTAGCATTAATTTTATATATAAAACTTGAGACAAATTATTAAAGTAATTGAAATCGAATAAACTCGAATTCGATTCGAATACGAATCTTACTCAAAAATTCAAAATTCGAAATTATTCGATTTGAAGTATTCAAGTTATTTGAAATTCGATTCGCTTAGTTTGTTTTATGTTATCAACAACCTTAAACCCTATGATCAGACCTCTGATTTTGATTACCAACCGAAAACGAGTCACCTGCTACCTATTCCCCGAGCCTGCTAAACATCTATTGTTTCACTTCCCCTGTTGCTCTAGCCTCTAGTTTTAAACATGCCAAAAGAACACATTTGTTCTTATCCTATGCTAGGAAAATAACCAGTTTTGAACTTTATGACCCTCTCCCTTATCACACCTGTTGTTCCAAGAAATTGCCCTTATTGATCGACTTTAAACCGCTTGTAAATCCTTGCTTTACCAAAGGCCATGAACAACTAAAAATCCTGCTGAAAGTATTACCCGCAAACACCTTTTGATTATTGTCTTCTGTTTGCTTAACCCAACTTTGTTCTTTAATCAACGAAACTGGGTTTAGAAGCCCGCCAGTTCTGGCATGAATCACGACTTGTCTACGCTACCCTTTCGATTTTGATGACAAGAGCCATGAAAAACACCAAGTATTAATCGAGAGTAACTTGGAAGCTATTTTTTTTATTGGTATAGCCATCCAAGACAGCACCCACACAAGAAACCTAAATTGCCACCAGCCCTTTTTTTATTTTTTTCTTTTCATTCTTCTTGTTTGCAATTCTTGTCGCCAACAAAACACACTTTTTTTTTTTTTTTTTTTTTCATTTGTGGAAACCAGCAATTCAGCGAATAGCTCAGCAGCCCGACCTCTTTATCGATTGCTTTCGCTGATTAAAATCCCACTGGTTTTTGATCGTGAACAACAAAACCAAACTTGCAGATTTCTTGCTCTTTTTCTGTTGTAGATTTGCACACAGCAGCAGCAAACTACTGTCACCAAAACAGCATACGACCTACCTGTTGTCTTCAATGGCAGCCCTATGGCCAAAGGCTGCTACCTCCCTATGAAAGTCGACTCTCCAAACGGCAATACAAACCCTAGGCTCTAATAGAATTCAATTGATATATCACAGCTTGAATTTGCAACCAAAAATTATGGCCTCTATTTATAAGAAAATAAACCTAACCTAATTAACAAAATAAAACTCTAATTCCTATTAATCCAGCCTACTCAAAATAAAACCAAAACAATTAAAATTAAGTTTCTAATTTACCCCTCTAAGTGTTGAATAATTACAAGATTAGTCCAACACTCTCAAGGCCTGGAACATATATGTGCCCATTTTGCAGAATCATATTTTGTATTTTCATATTTCAAGTTGATCTCAAACACCAGATTCAGTTGAATATTGAAACTATGATGTATTAACATTGCACGAATTATCATCAACTTACAAACAAACCCGCTATTTGCCATTCGACCTAAGATGAAAATAGTGAAGTCAACCAAGTTAACACAGGCACAGGTTCAGCTGATGAACCAAAGGTGAAATGGACAGTAATCGGCATCATATATAGTTGTTAGCTGGTACAAGTTTCAGTAGTTTGGCAAGATCATAGGCTTTGAATTCTTTCCCATAGCATAAGGCGAGGTCAAGAGGCGTTTTCCCATCCTGAAACACAAACAAAATGATTACTTTATTGTTATCCCTAAAGGAAATGATAATGTATCTGCTAAGCCGAATCAGAAAATGGTGCAAATGAGCCTAAATGCATGCAGTGATCCAAATGTCCGAATTTTTGACCCATCTTTGTTTCATTACCAAGTCTTTAGCGCTGGGGCCTGATTTGTATTGGGCTGTATTTCATCTCTAGCAAGTCAAATAGATAAAAGCAGGCCAACCTCCTGAAACTAACCTTATTAAAATAGGCGAATATTTTTAATATAATTTTTGTAATCATATTTTACAGTTTACACCTTAAATATCTACAACAGACTACTGAAACAAAATTGGTACCAGATTGAAACAAGAATGTAAACAAAGATACTTGGAAATCCTTCTCCAATTGATAGAAAACTTTCAAATACATACATTCAAAGAAAAAACTATCCTATTTATAGTTGATTAACCTTGTTCAACAAGTTAATCAACTCATATCTTCTAGGCTAACTTATCTCCTTCTAAGTTAATCTAAAAAATAAGACTCAGCATCATCCTTTAGTACAATAACCATAGCTATGACTTTATAATTAATAACCACTAAACTATTAAGTCTTTGTCAGGATTGGTCCAACAATCACCCCCAATCTTGACCATGAATCTTCCTTTATTTTCTTTTCTTTTCTATTTTCTTGATTCCCAGCATCTATCTCATTTCTTCAAAGTTCAAACTATACTTTAGGTAATGCTTTAGTCAGTATATCTGCTAACAGTCCCTTCAACCAAATGGCCTGACATTCTGCAGAGGTTGCAGCATGAATTCCGCCTCACATGAGGATAAAGCAACTGTTGGTTGTTTCTGCGAGTTCCAAGTAATTGTTCTGTTTGCATCCTCTTTTGATCTAAACACCCACTTTAGACCAATAGGATGGTGACCTAGTGGCAGGTCAGTTAATACCCATGTTTTGTTTATTTCAATAGAGGCAATCTCATTCTGCATTGCTTCTTCCCATTCCTTGTTCCCTGTTGCTTCTTTGAAGTTGAGGGATTCCTCTTCTGTGAGAAGTAAATTGTAGATTACATTCTGGGATGGAGCCTCTTCGTACACTTCATTTAGATTTTTCCAAGGGGTATTATCATAGGTATCATCTTATACTATCGAAGGATCTAATAAATGGTCTTTATCATAGTCACATGGATCGCGGTTCGCTTTGGTTCGGGAACGAGGAACGGGTTCACGGTTCGCTAGAGGCCACGAATTCGGTTCGCTTGGGGGTAGGTTCATTCCGGTACGATCCGGTTCGGTGTACCAATAATTTAGGTTCGCTATACATATATCAAAAATATAGATTGTTCCGTATTATATATATCGAACATATATATTCCAATACAAAAACAATTGTTTCAAAATAATAATAAAAAAACAAATTCCAAAATTAATAAATAAAACAAATTGCACATCAAAGTGTGCTGGTGAAATCAAAGTCGTTCAAACAAAAGAGTCGCATCTCGTTCCAAACTTCTACAGTCGACCAATGCTACGTACCAATAGTCGCTCCAACACCAAATCGCGGTTTAGGGTTCAGCAATTCGGGAATTTAAGATTGAAATCGCGATTTAGGGTTCCTAGTCGTTCTATTTTAGCTCGAATCTGGTTCAATTTTAGTCCGAATTGCAGTCGTTTGTATTCCGAATTTGAGTCACGAACCATTGCCGATCCGGTACGCAAGCGAATTCGAATAGGATCGAAACGATCCAATTCGAAAATCGTGGTAATTCTGGCGAATTCTGTGACTATGGTCTTTATCCATAGGTGTTCGAGGTAACATTGGTCCGACCTTTAACACCAATTTCTGGACTAGAAAATTCAGCTTGGGTTTCTTCACTAGATGCATCCGAGCTTTCTTCATTATTTGTATCGCTTGATGGGCCTGCTTGAACTGGACTTCTTGGGGCTGTTTGGATTGGGCTTTGTGGACTGTTCGGCTCCGTGAGCCCAGATCTGTTACTGAATTCTTCTGGTACGTATCTGACTGGGTGTGTATGAACTACAAATTCAGCTTCTTTTATTTCAGAGTTGTCTGATTCTTCTTGCCAGTTCCCCCTTCTATTCTCATCAAATTTTACATCTCGGACATGCCAACAGCCAATACTTACTCTTTTCCCTGGGACAGCTAATAAAAAAAACTAATACGGCCCCTTCTCAAAGAGACTGCCCTTAGGACTCTATTAAGTGAAGTCATTTACCAACGGATAGACACAAGTTATGACAATCCTCACACACGAGGGCCAAAAAGAAGGCTTTCGTTAAGATCATTCGCCCATACAACAGAACAAGGAGAGCAATCAACGCTATGGCTACTTTAGGACAATTCCCGCCTTAGGGACCCCTACTGTGACAACAGCTACTACGCATCCCACATCAGATAATGCTATCGACGAAACAACCCTTTATCCAATCCAGCATATCACCATGACCTGGCACAGAACCTGTACATACGGTATACTTTTGACCCTGGTGCTATTCCCATGTGTAACATTAGCAAACTAATAGATATATGATATATACGTAACGTTATATTAGGAGATCAACATTAGCCTAGTTTATATTTTGTTAATCTTATTTAAATATAGAGATAAGCATTGGAATTCATCTATATATATGGAGATAATGAATGAGGAAGATTCATGGGAAAATAATATCTTTCATGGTATTAGAGCCAAAACCCTAATTTTCTCTTCCTCAGCCGAACCTCTCTTCTCCATCTCCATCACCATGGACACCAAATTTCACCCATCTGTAACAGTCTCCAATATCAAGAACTTCATCCCAATCACCCTCGAATTCGAAACCGGTCAATATAGTTCCTGGTCCGAATTATTTCGCATGCACTGTTGAGCCTTTCTGGTCTTCGACCATCTTCATCCCAAACCCCCACCCAAACCCATCACTGATGCCGAGAAAGACGCCGACAATGCACTCTGGGATCGGATCGATGCTATTGTCCTTCAGTGGATATATGGCACCATCTCCAACGACCTTCTCCACACAATTCTCAAACCCAACATCATTGCATACGACGCCTGGACTGCCCTTGCTAACCTGTTCCAAGACAATAAATTCTCGCGTGCCATATACCTCGCCCAAAAATTCTCCACCACCCGGTTAGAATCTTTTGCCAGCATGTCCGCTTATTGCCAGGCAATCAAGATGCTTGCTGACCAACTTGCGAACGTGGGAAAGCCAAGAGATAATCAGACCCTTGTCCTTCAATTCATCACGGGCCTATCTGAGCAATATGAAGGGATCGCCATGCTACTTCAGCAAACCAGCCAGCTACCTGATTTCTATGATGCTCGATCACGACTTTGCATGGAGGAAACCCGCAAACAGGAACAAGCCCGCCTGGCCACACAAACAGCCGGCACAGCCTTAACTGCCTCAGCGTCCAAACATGATCCCACACTGAAACCTGAATATCGTTCAACTGATCGTGGTCGCGGCCGTGGTCGTGGCAAATCCAATCTTGGCCGGGGACGGGGCTTCTCTCATACTTACAACCCCACTTCCCACTCCCAAACTAGGACCTACTACCCACAGTGGAATCCTACCCACTTGACTTCTCATACATCCTCACACAACAACCACCCACCACCCCATTGGCCGCCACCCAATTGGACTTCGCCTCCACCATGCCCTTACCCATCTAGACCTCAACCCGCATCTCATGGCCTATTAGGCCCCCGCCCCTCCGCCTCATATGTTGTCGGCCCACATTATGCCCCTACTGATATTGAACAGACTCTACATACAATGTCTCTGAACTCACCAGATGACACATGGTACATGGATACTGGCGCTACCACCCACATGATAAACAACCCCGGTAAATTCCATTCGTTTTCTAATACGGGCAGCCATAAAAATACTATTGTTGGGAATGGCAAAACCATTCCAGTACTTGGCCGTGGCAATCACACCCTTCCACAACCCTATCCACCTTTACACCTCAACCACGTTCTTTACTCTCCCAGACTCACCAAAAATTTAATATCCGTTCGTCAACTTGCTAAAGATAATCATATTTGGTTTAAATTGACCCTTACGGTTTCTTTGTGAAGGATCTCAAGACACGAAGTCCTATCCTTCGATGCAACAGTGATGGGGACCTCTACCCTCTTACAGCCACCATCTTACAACACTTGCCTTCGCCTTCCACATTTGCTGCACTCACTCAAGACACTTGGCACCAACGCCTGGGACATCCAGGCCCCAACATTTTATTTTCTCTTAAAAACCCGTCTTCTATTTCTTGTGGTACTTTGAAAAACAATTTCTGTCAATCTTGTGTTTTTGGCAAAACATCTAGACATCCATTTATTGATTCACCTAATTATTCTCTTATGGCCTTTGACATTATTCATAGTGATATTTGGACATCCCCAATACTTAGCACTGAGGGTCACTGGTATTATATTTTGTTTATTGATGATCGTACAAATTTTTTGTGGACTTATCCACTTAGCCGGAAATCTCAGGTTTTCCAAATGTTTTCCCAATTTCACCAACTAATTAACACCCAAATTGACCGCAAAATCAAACAATTCCAATGTGATAACGGCACAAAATACAATAACCAAGCCTTCCAAAACTTTTGTGCACAACATGGCATGCATTTTCGCTTCTCCTGCCCTTACACCTCATCCCAAAATGGCAAAGCAGAACGAACAATTAGGTCCATTAACAATATCATCCGTACCCTACTCTCTCACGCCAATCTCCCACTATCATTTTGGCACCACGCTTTGGAAGCTGCCACTTATCTCCTTTACATTCTTCCCCGAAAAACAACCCAATTCCAATCACCTACCCAACTCCTGTACAATTGTATCCCTACATACAATCACCTTCGTATCTTTCGTTGCTTATGCTATCCTCTCATTCCCCCAACTAAAATTAACAAACTACAACAAAGATCCATCCCCTGCGTATTTCTTGGCTATCCGACTCAACATCGAGGCTATAAATGCCTTGATCTAACCACAAATCGCATCATTATATGTCGGCATGTCATGTTTGATGAGTACCTTCCCCTTTGCTAACGGCCACAAGTCTTCGCCCCACCCATACCACCACCTCATTGATGATATACGTTTCCCTGGCATCATATAAACTTCCCTAATTCAAACACCACACTCCCACCTTCAACTTCCAATAATATTGCTCCTACCTTACCACACCAACCTGCTACCACTTCCCCCACATCACAGCCCCAACCTAACAATCCACTAACCCCTCCTCCCACCAATACTTACTTGCAAACCTACTCCAGACGAAACAAACAAGCACCACCCCCGACACCCATGTAAATTCAGGTCCTCGCCTAGAATTCTATCGTACTTTCACAATAGGAATGCGGCTTTGTTTTAATTTCTTGATTTCTCGGTCCATGATATCGATAGGTTCCTCGATGAAGTTAAGTTTATTGTCCAGACGGACTTCTTCGAGGGGTATAAGTAATGATTCATCAAGACAAACATTTATTGAGATTAGAAATATGAAAGGTATCGTGAACTCCGCCAAGTTCTTGAGGTAATTTCAACTAGTAAGCAACCGGACCTATTCTTTCAAGAATCTCGAAAGGTCCAACATATCGTGGTGCAAACTTTCCCTTCTTACCGAATCATACCACCCCTTTCCAAGGGGATACTTTCAAAAAGACTTTGTCACCAATAGAAAATTCCAAAGGCTTTCGCCTTCTATCAGCGTAACTCTTCTGACGATCTCTAAAGGTTTTGATTCGTTCTCGAATCTTAAAGATCTTATCATGTCTCTTGGATTAATTCCGGACCCGTGAGCTGTGATTCCCCGATTCCAGTCCAACAAACAGGTGATCGGCACTTCCTTCCGTATAACGCCTCAAAAGGTGCACACTGTATGCTAGAATGATAGTTGTTATTGTAAGAAAATTCAACCAAGGGCAAATGAGAATCCCTGCAACCACCAAAATCTAACACACAGGCCCTCAGCATATCTTCTAATGTTTGAATGGTCCTTTCACTTTGACCATCTGTTTGGGGATGATATGTTGTACATCTAAACGAGTTCCCAAAGCTTTTTGCAGCGTTTGCCAAAACCTTGAAGTAAAGCGACTATCACGATCAGAAATGATAGACAAAGGAACGCCATGTCTAGAAACGACTTCTTTAATATAAATGCTAGCAAGCTTCTCCATCTTGTAGTCCTCCCGTATCGGTAAGAAATGAGCCGATTTAGTCAACCGGTCGACAATGACCCATATGGTATCATAACCTCCGATCGTTCGGGGAAGTTTAGTAATAAAATCCATGGAGATTTGTTCCCATTTCCACTGAGGGATTTCAGGTTGTTGCAGCAATCCTGAAGGTTTTTGATGTTCTGTTTTCCCACATACAACGCGATATCCTTCTTCATACCGGGCCACCAATAGTATCCCTTAAGATCTTGATACATTTTGTCAGCGCTTGGGTGAATGGAGTACCTGGATTTATGAGCCTCATCTAGAATTTTCTGTCTAAGGTTATCCAAAGTGGGCACCCAAATCCTATTCATGAAGTAGGACACATCATCATCTTTAACTTTTAATTGTTTTTCCATCCCTCTTAATGATTCATCTTCGTAATGCCCTTCTTGTGGTGCCCTTTTTTGTGCCTCCCGTATTCGTGGAATAAGACTGGATTGTATTGTCAAGCTAAGAGCTCGTACTCGGGTTGGCTTAATTCTCTCCTTGCGACTTAACGCATCAGCTACCACATTTGCCTTTCCCGGGTCGTAGCGTATATCACAATCGTAGTCATTTAAGAGCTCTACCCCCGTCTTTGCCTCATATTTAACTCTTTCTGATCAAAGATGTGTTGCAAGCTCTTGTGATCAGTGTACACTACATACTTTGTACCATATAAGTAGTATCTCCAAATCTTGAGTGCAAACACCACTGCACCTAGTTCTAGATCATGCGTGGTGTAGTTTTTCTCGGGCACCTTCAGTTGTCGCGAAGCGTATGCGATGACTTTATCTTTTTGTATTAGTACACAACCCAGACCTTGATGAGATGCATCACAGTATACTACAAAGTTATCGGTGCCATCAGGTAGGGTTAGTATAGATGCATCACATAGTTTTTGCTTTAAAAGTTTGGAAAGCTTTCTCTAGTTTTTCCTCCCAATCGAACTTTTTATCCTTCTGGGTCAGCATGGTTAGGGGTTGAGCTATTTTAGAGAAGTTCTCTATAAAGTGTCGGTAATACCCTGCTAATCCCAAGAATGTAGTATTTCAGATGGAGTTCTAGGCGCTTCCCACTATTTGATAGCTTCAATCTTACTAGGATCTACATGAATGCCCTTTTCATTTATTACATGCCCCAGAAATTGTACTTCTCGTAGCCAGAATTCACACTTTTCCTTAGCCAGCAACTCCAAGATCAGCTTCAAGTGCTGCTCATGGTCTTCCTTTGTTTGTGAATAGATTAGTATATCATCGATAAAGACAATGACGAATTTATCCAGGCAAGGTTTGCACACCCGATTCATTAGATCCATGAACACGACTGGTGCATTGGTTAACCCAAAGGGCATAACCAAAAATTCGTAGTGTCCATACCGAGTTATGAATGCAGTCTTTGGTACATCGTCTTCCTGTATTCTTAGCTGGTGATAGCCCGATCTTAAGTCGATTTTTGAGAAGTACGTTGCCCCCTACAGTTGATCAAAGAGATCATCAATTCTTGGAAGTGGATAACGATTTTTAATTGTTAACTTGTTCAACTTCCGATAATCGATGCACATTCGGAATGAACCATCTTTCTTTTTAACAAACAATACTGGTGCTCTCCATGGCGAGAAGCTAGGTCTGATGAAACCCTTCTCCAATAGTTCTTGCAGTTGGCTTGACAGTTCTTGCATCTCTGCTGGAGCCAATCGATAAGGTGACTTTGCTACCGGAGCAGCTCCTGGTACCAAGTCTATCCGAAACTCCACTTGCCTAGGAGGAGGGACTCATGGCAAGTCTTCAGGAAATACCTCCGGAAACTTTTTCACCACTGGGATATCTTGCAGTTGTCTTTCCTTGCCTTTCGTGTCCGTCACATGAGCTAGGAAAGCAGTGTATTGCTTCTTCAGGTATTTCCTTGCCTTCATGCATGTGATTAGTCGCAAGCTTCTCCCAGGTCGTTCCCCATGTATGACGAGGGTCTCTCTATTTTCCAAGGGTGCTCGAATGACTTTTTCATGACATACTATTTCGGATTTGTGTTTGGATAGCCAATCTATACCAACTACTATGTCAAAGCTAACAAGGTCTATGGGAATAAGATCTAAACTAAGCATGTGCTCGTTTATATTCATCATGCAACCCTCAATTATGTTTCTTGTTTCTAATGTATCCCCATTAGCTAATTCAATGGTGAAACTATCTTTCAATGTTTTCTGTTCCTTACCTAGTAATTGTTTGAATTCGTTGACACAACTTTTATCCGCCCCGGTGTCAAATAAAATAGAGGCATAATGATCATTAACTAAAAACGTACCCGTCACCACATGCGGGTCATTCTAGGCTTCATTTGCCCGAATGACAAAAGCTCTTTCTCGGGCTGGTTCCCTTGAGCTCCTGGACCCCTGTTCAGTTTTGGCAACAATTTTCACAAACGGTCTGCACTTCCGCATTCGTAGCACGTTCTTGGTTTCCCTGGGTCAAATCGGCATTGCTTCTCAGTGTGTCCATACTTCTTGCATCTGTTACAGACATTGCAGATTCCATGATGGTGATAGTTGCATTTGTTGCATTTGGGCAACGGCCCGTTATATGGCTTCCTTGTGGCTAATAAGATAGCTTTCTCTAGAGTGGTTGGTTCAGCAGACGTCACCATTCCCTGAATTTGGGGAGTGAGCCCCCAAATATATCGATCAACTTTCTTTGCTTCAGAGGGTACCATATGAGGTAATAGACATGATAATTCATGAAATGAGTTGGTATGCTCTGCTTCAATCATCTTGAGGTTCCAAAACTCTTCTTCCAACTTTTCCATTTCATTCTTAGGGCAATATTCTTTAATGAGTAGCGCCTTTAGTTCTTCCCAGGTCATAGCTTCTACTGCCTCTCTGCCTCTAGCTTAAACTTGAGTATTCCACCATGACTGACATTTAGCTTGGATAACAAACAGCCCGGCTAACCTTAGCAGGGCTTGCCCAGTAATGACCCGGCTAACCTTAGCAGGGATACAACCATATAAGGTAAAGTCTATTTCCCCTTTATAAATAGAGGGGAATACTACACATTTGAGGGGGACCTTACATTGCAAGTGAAACACACACTTAGCATGCACTATTTCTCTCTCTCTCTCTCTTTATCTATCTATCTATCTTGACAATAGATATGAGATCTCTCTCTATCTTACACACTCTTCTTCCTGATACATGCATAACATATTTCTTCAAGAGACTCTCATGAGTCTTATTGCTTATTTCTATATACTTCTTTACATATCTATATTTTGCACATCTTATTACCTCATATAGATTATTGACTTGAGCGTCGGAGTGCCCTCGGGGATATTCCCCTCGGGCCCTCTAACGTAGATCTTCTATTGGGTTGCAGTCAGGATCCATGCTCGGGATAACAAGGCACGACTCAAGCCCGACCGGGATTCCGATACGTCAACATCAAGGCCTTATTCTGAAAAGAGCAGGTGGCATACTTAACCGGAGGATACAACTTGTTTCTGCACAATTTGTACAGCTAAGTGTTAGCAGACCTTTTTTTTTTAAATTACGCTAGTTTTCAGGTATGCATAATCTTATGAATCTGCCAGAAACAAAAGTAAAGTTACAACTTGTACCATCAATGAATGAATCTCCATCTCTTTAATTATATACACAAGAAGATAACACCTTGTATTTTCCATCAAGAGTCATATATTCTTTATATTTATATTCTTATCAATTTTTGCATGTTGGGCTCAACTTGAGGTCAAGTTGTAAGACACGCCCAAACCTTTTTTAAAAAAAAAAAACAAAACAAAGTTGTTTCGTATTGTTCGAAAGCATATATATCACGATTTGCTATAAATAAGGGTTGTGTTGTTTTTGTTTGGAGGTTAGTCCTTGTTATGTCAAAGTTAATTTAGCAAGGATATTGGACAAGATATTCAAACGCTTTTCTGAAATTTGAAAAAGCTGAAAAAGCTAAACTTTATGCTGAAAAGCTAGAAAAAGCTAAACTTTATGCTGAAAAGCCAGAAAAAGCTGAAAAAGCTGAAAAAGCTAAACTTTATGCTGAAAAGCAAGAAAAAGTTGAAAAAGCTAAGTTTTATGCAAAAAAAAAAGACTTTTATTTAAAAAAAAAAAAAACTTTTTACAGAAACTCATTATTTGAGCTGCTTTTGTTTCTCAAAATATACGTTATCTTGTTAGCAAAAAAAAAAGGTACTGTCATGACATTTCTTTAGCAGTAAAGTTGCATTTTAACCAAGGAAAGCTGCTTGTATATACATGCAGGAAATTTTCTGACAAGTACTATCATAGCTGTGAATAGCTATCTAAGAAGACTATTAAAGTTTTAGTTTTTACTGACAATGTACAATATGCATGTTTCCTATGTTATGACTTATCATTTCAATATGAAAAATGGCATACATTTTATTTACTGACAATTATGCATTGAAAATATGTTTATTATAGTTCGTCATATGAAGCTCAACTATTTAGCAAGGATATCAAGATTCTTTACCAGAGCATAGCTTACCAAGGCCTGGCTTACCAGTGAGAATATTTTTCTAATAGTTTGTCATTTGAAGCCTAGCTATTTAGCAAGGATATCAGGAATCTTTACCAGGCCTTGGCTTACCAAGACCATTGTAAATCTCAATATTCGAAAAAAAAGAGGTATTTTTTACCATGGCTAAGCTTACCATGGCTTGGCTTACCAGGTATTATTATGACTATGAATACCCATTAATCGAGGTTATTACTATACTTTTTACCTTTATTGACAACGTGCATCATGTGTTCCAAATGTTAAGACTTTTCACTTCAGCATGGGCATTAACATGAATTTAATTTTTTGACAATGTGTAACAAGAGCATTTTTATTGTAACTTTTCATTTGAAGTACAACTCCTTCACAAAGACGCCTTCAACCTTAACTAGGGCTTGGCTTATCAGAACCACTGTAAAAACAATATTCGGTCAAATAAAAAGGTAAACAAAGCTAGTTCTTGCACGCATACAACTACCTTACCTTTTCTTGTCATTCCACTTTCAAAGGAGATGTATATACACTTTCTTTATCTGACATATTATATCACATATATTCTCATGATTGTGACTTGGCAACTTTTCGCTTTTTATTAAGGATAAAGATATACAATATCTTTTTCTAACAACATATAACAAATATGTCATCATGGCTATGCAAGGATAAACTAACTTATGTGAGGAATTTTCTTTCAGCAGGGATACCATTAGGCAGAGCCTTTACCACTACTTAACTCAGTAAGGTAGTGTTTGTTTTTCTCCAAAAAACTCTTCTGGCCTCTTATGTCTGCGCCGCGCAGACCACGGGCAGAGGTTGGGCTCCGCAGACTGTTTGTTTTCTCGAAGACCTTTCATTAAAAAAGGTCTGCGCAACCTCTTTTTGGCGCAGACCTGGACTAACCTCTTCTCCTCTCTTCATACCTCTTCCCGTGTAAGTTTCAAATTAGGGGTTTAAAATTTTTTTTCATTTGTATCTTCCCGTCTCCTTTTGAGCTTCAGCCGGCAACCACCATCTCCGCCTCCTACAACCACCATCTCCACCGCCGAGAAGCATAGCGTCGCCTCCCACAGCCATCGGCGCTCTCCCACCGGCGCTGTCCACAGCCATCGAGAAGCATCAGCCATCTCCGCCGCCGACAACCACCATCTCTACCGGTGAGAAGAGTAGCACCGCCTCCCACAGCCACCGGCGTTGTCCACAGCCACCGAGAAGCATCAGCCGTCGCGATTTCCCCCTTTTGAACATCTCCAGCCTTCAACCTTTCGAATATGGATTTTGCGACCATCGCGACCACCGACGGGTTTGTTTGATCTGATAAAGGATTCGATTTGTAAGAATGTTTTTTGATTTCACAAATTTTAATCTGATCATGTGTTGGTTGATTCAATCATCTCCGGCCATGGATTTTTTGATTTCACAAATTTTAATTTTTGTCTTGGTTGATTCAATCTATCTGCTAATGAGTAATGGATTCACATGAATTGGTTGATTCATTTCACAGCAGTGGTTTTATGATTTTAGAGGGATGATATTTTTAAAAGAGGTTTAGAGAGGTAAAATCAAACCCTCTTCTTGCAGAGGTTTACAGAGGTTTGGTCCACCTCTTCTGCAAAAGAGGTTTGTAGACATGGTCCGCAGACTGCAGATGTTTTCTGTCTGAAAAAACAAACACCACCTAAGTACCCGGCTAGGCCTTGGCTGAACCACAAGTAACTATGTTTAACAAGAGCTCAAGAGGCTAAGCCAAGCCACCCTTCATGAAAAATGCTACAGTTATGTTAAGACAATATCTCCTTACTTTGAAATGTGTCAAATCACTTTCTTAGCAAGACATCAAAGTCACCTAACATGATGGCAAGATCACCTTGTCATGAATTCAATCAAGTTATTCTGTTTTGAAATACTCAAGACACCATGCCTATAAAGCAACATAACTGTCTTGCCTGATGATAGGCATGACTTCCTTCTTACAAAGGAACTCAATTTATGTTGCTTCACAAAAGCTAAAGTCGCTTTGCTTGCACAACGCAAGGCTACATTGCCTTGGCTGAAGTCACTCTACTTTACTGAAGGCAATGTTATATTTCCCACAAAGAGCTAAAAGTTAACTTACTCGCCAAAGAACACAAAACACATTTTATCCTTGATATGGATACATTCAAATTGTTCCCGTTTAGTAGGAACACATGTTCCCTTGCCTAATGGAAGGAAAGATCATATATCCATGAAAGAAGTCGAGTCATCATACATGACAAGTATCTACATCAACATTCAGGTCATCTAGTCTTGCTAATAGCAAGTTTTCTGTTTAGCCATGGCTCTCTCATAAACATATCACATAAACGTGACATAAAACCTCACCGTCCGTGCTAAGCTTACCAAGGCAGATTTCGAATAAATGAAGGCAAAATTTATCCGGAACTAAGAATAACAAAGACACATGTTGGCTAAATCACATCTCAGCCTTGGCTGAGCGTTGCAAATCAGCCTAGCTAAATTTACCCATAGCGTGGGGGTTAATGCTCATATCTCGACTAAGCATACCAAGTTAGCTCGGCTAAAAAATATTTATGATTGAGAACAGAATAATTTTTATCCTGGCTAAAGCGCAACAAGGAGACCCGGCTATAACGCAGTTTATCCGAAATTCGACCATGCAAAAGCACTTGACGACGTGTTACTTTTGTTGAACAAGAAGATCAAATAATAAGGCAAAGCCTAAGTCATCTAACTTGGAATTACTCCAAACTTCCTTACTTTTAAAAAGTACCAAGGTTGTCCCATTTGACAAAAGGCAACTTGCTTTGACAAAAGCAAGTCACTTTCACCTTGGTTTGCAAATAGCATGCGATAGTTTGGCTGCTAAACACCAACGCCGGTTACCTGGCATGACGGAATCCGACCTAGATTAGAAAACACTCATGCTATATTGTTTAATAAAATCTCGAGTCACTTTGCCTAGAACAAGGCAGACATATCTTAAAATTTTGACATTCCCATCTTGCATGGAGGAGAAGAAGACATACATAACTTATATCTACCTTGAAATTATTTTGTTCATCATCTACATAATTACCTTGCTACAACATTTCAACCAAGGTTGATATTCAGGCAAGGACCAATGATCCTACTTATGAGTATTGGGTATAGGAACTTCCAATTCTATCTTCCTTACCTAGAAAAGTTCATCAGAATAAACTCATGATAAGTTCAACACTACTAATGTTATCTTAGTAGTATTGAACTGGGGGCTAGCATGCTATAATACTGCTAAAGTCAAACTGATTACATTGACAAATATTTCATGATATGAAAGAAACATCATCATGACAATACAATACATTTATTCTTAATGAGTTACAGGCTTGTCCTTCTCATGTAAAGGGTGAGCACCTCATAACGAAGCTCCATGGGGTCCGGCCTTGACCTACCCATGTAAAGGGTGAGCACCTATTACAATATTGCTCCATGGGATCCGGCCTTGACCTGCTCACGTAAAATAACGCGCGTAAATACAAAACTGTCAAAATTAGACAAACTATAGCATAATCAAATGCTTGGCAACAATCTCTAGCTAAGAGTGACTCTTATCAAAGGTAGTTCGTAAGTACTCCAACATACTGAAGTATCCGGTTAAGTAAACGGCATTTTCTCAAGTTGACGAGGCGTTAGGGATAACTTGCCCTCTTACTTGGGCGTATATAGAAAGGATTGTATCTATGGATACGTCAATTAAATATTGCTTTCAATGTCAAGAAAGCCTTATGCTAGGGGAAGTTTTGTCAAAATAGTTTCCTTCCATAGCTTTAAATATCTACTCATTGTCATGGGATTTTCCAGACAAGATATGATCATAAGGTCAAACAATGGCATGTAGTAAAACTAACCTTGTGTCATGCCTTTAATCATTTTTCATATTCTTGGTTACTACCGACATGTGAGGACCAGTTGATAAAACACATATACTGCGTGTAAAGGCCAAACTTATCACAGCCAAAACTTGTCACGGCTAAACACGTCACGGCCAAACGTGTAAAGGCCAAACTTGTCAAAGCCAAAACTTGTCACGGCTAAACATGTCACAGCCAAACGTGTTAGTGCCAAACGTGTCACTACTAAACATGTCACGATCAAACGTGTCATGGCCAAACGTGTTAGTGCTAAACGTGTCACCACTAAACCTGTCACGATCAAACGTGTCACGACCAAAACTTGTCGCGGTCAAAAGTGTCACAACAAAAATGTCACGGCCAAAATTTTCCTGGCTAGTACGTGGCACGGCCAAACGCTTAATAGCCAAATTTGTCTTGGCCAAAAATTATGATCATATTTGATCTAACCAAGCCTTGCTAGGAAAAACCAGTCATAGACTAAGAGACATCCTGTGAAAAGACAAGAGCTCCACCTAATGGCGCATCATAAGGTCTAGCTTAACTCCGTTTTTTGCTGAAGGGACAAAAACCTTGCCTATAACAAGGCTTGCGTTTAAATCCGTCAGGGAGGTTTTTCTTGCTTAATTCAACAATACAAGACTATGATTGACTACCTAGTCTCACAAGGCAATATTCCATCTCCAAGCTCAATGCCTTACAATAAGCATGCACATAATTTGAGGACTACAATGCATCCGCATGATGAAAGAGACAAATATGCAAATATACAATTCAATTCACACACAATACCTCCACAGGTAATTCGTGACAAGTAAAAACAATATTTACATTTGGGTTCATCTTCTATGAATGATACTTCGGAAGCCATCTCAACACAACTTTGCACTATATCCAACATTTGTTTGTGGAGTTGGAAGCCACACATGCGCATTAGGAAACCATGTCTAAACTCACTTCGGTAACTTTCATAAGACATCTCCTCAATCAGGCCACCTTGCTTTCCCTTACCAAGGAACCCTTGCCTCAGCTAGGGTGCCCAGCGCGTTCTCACTAAGGCTGTTTTACATAGTTCCAACAAAAACACTTTTTGTCTAGCTAAGCGACCTTGCTTGGTCTTACTCAGGGAGCAGTGTCTCATCAATCATCCATGTCTGGTTTTGCCTAGAAAGCATTGGCTCAATAAGTTTTCTAGCCTGATCTCACTCTGAATACCTGACCTTACCTAGAAGTTTGTTTAAACACAATAAGAATAGTGCTCAAAGCCATGTGTATCTTTATAGCCAAGGATCAAGTTACCATGCTGATAACAAAATAAAAGAAAATAGAGTCAATCATGCTGGAGTCAATTATGGTCAACTCATCATGTTATGATAAGAACTCAAAAATTGAAGCAAACTAGAATAGAGGATTTCACTGATATTCCCACTTCGAGAGGGGTAATCTCCAATTACAAAGAGTAATTCACGAAAATTAACAAGACAAAGAACAAAATAAAACACAGCAACATTCAAATAGAAAACAAGAACAAAAAGAAACTGCCAGTAACTACCCACTATCCTCACTAAGCCTTATTATCAGCAAATGGATTAAACATGTGAGGGAATAACAATTCCAGCTGGTCGAAGCCCACATCAGCAGCTTGAGGCTTATACTTGCGACGAGTATAAACCCGAAGTGGCTGAGTCTTATCAATACTTCCCCCTCCAAAAGCGGACTTGTCCTCAAGTTCGAAGAAAGGAAATTGAGCAGTAATCAGATCGTAAGACTCCCAAGTAGATTCTTCCTTAGGCCGATTCTTCCATTCAATCAACAGTTCCAAGATTGGATTACCTTCAAACATAACCCAACGGTGTGTAATCACCGATTGGGGTTGTAAATCATACTCCCAATCTTTTGTAAGAGGCAGAGGAGGAATGTTAGAAGTAGGATTAAAACCTCTCGCAAGTTTCAGGACCGAAACATGGAAGACCGGGTGTATCCTAGCATCAGCAGGAAGCTCCAACTCATATGCAACCATACCCACTTTTTTCTTAATACGATAAGGACCAAAGAAACGTGGGGATAACTTCTCATAACGACGCTTAGACAAACTCCGCTGCCTATAGGGCTGAATTTTTAAGAACACAAAATCACCTGGCTCAAAAGAAAGTTCCCTTCTCTTTAGATCAGCTTGCATCTTCATACGATCTTGTGCTTTTTGCAAATTAGCTTTCAGTAAGAGCAGCATCTCATCACGATCAATGAGCTGAGATTCCAGCTCATTATTGGAAGTTTCACCAGCTACATACGGATATAACTTGGGTGGAGGTTGACCATAAACCACTGTAAAAGGAGTCATACGAGTAGATGTGTGATAGCCTGTGTTGTAAGAAAACTCTGCCCACGAAAGAAATTGACTCCATTTGGCTGGTTGTTCTTGAACAAAGCAACGAAGGTAAGCTTCCACACATCGGTTAACCACCTCCGTTTGACCATCGGTTTGCGGATGGTAACTTGTACTCATCTTGAGCTTGGTTTGACTTAACCGAAAGAATTCCTGCCAAAATGAACTCAAAAAGACCGGATCCCTGTCTGATACAATTGAACGTGGAAAGCCATGTAATCTAACAATCTCTTTACAAAATAATGAAGCAACACTCTTAGCAGTGAATGGGTGTGATAGAGCCAGAAAATGAGCATATTTACTCAATCTATCAACAACCACCAAGATTGTATCAAACCTGTGAGAATTGGGCAGCCCAGTAATAAAGTCAAGGGAGATATCCTCCCACACCTGTTGTGGTATTGGAAGTGGCTGTAACAGGCCAGCAGGGGAAAGGGTATCATATTTGTTACTTTGACAAGTAACACACTGCTGTATAAAGACACGAACATCCTTGCTCAAGTTTGGCCAATAAAACTGAGCCGAAAGCCTTTTGAGGGTTTTCAGATAACCTCCATGACCTGCAATGGGTGTAGCATGCGCTTCTTGAATCAACTTATCACGCAGCCCAAAAGCATTAGGAACTACCAATTTTCCTTTGAAGTATAGCAGCTGCCCCTTCATCGTATACCCAGGTAATGTTGAAGAGTCGCGGTTCAGACTTTCAACAATACGAAAGGTATATGGGTCATGTTCCAAAGCAGCCTGAATGTCTGCTATGTCTAAGCAATGAGGCAATGAAATTGCAAACAATTGAGGCCTCCTAGATAAAGCATCAACACCCTTATTCTCGGAACCACTGCGATGAATGATAGAAAAATCATAAGGCATTAACTTAAGCAACAACCGTTGTTGCTCAGTTGTTGTCACCCTTTGTTCCAAAAGAAATTTAAGGGTATAATGATCTGTCTTAATCAGAAAATGGTGACCCATTAAATAATGGTTCCATTTTTGCAATGCTAGGACCAAAGCAAGCAATTCCCTATCATAAGCGGATTTGAGGTGGTTCGATGGAGAAAAACCTTTGCTGAAATATGCAATAGGATGCTTGTCTTGGGTGAGAATAGCTCCCACTCCTTCAGATGAAGCATCGCATTCAACAGTGAAAGTTTTGGAGAAATCTGGTAAGCATAAAATTGGGGCTGTCATCAACGCTTGTTTGAGGGTATTAAAAGCCTGTAAGGCTGCTTCTGACCATTAAAATCCCTCTTTCTTGGTAAGATTAGTAAGGGGTCTAGCAATAATTCCATAACCCCGGATAAACCGCCTATAATATCCGATGAGGCCCAAAAAACCTCGCACCTCATGAACATTAGAAGGCACCGGCCAAGACTCAACAGCCGCCACTTTATCTTGATCTACTTGCACCCCTTCCGAAGAAACAATATGCCCAAGGAACAAAACTTTAGACTGGCCAAAACAACACTTGGAAAGCTTAGCAGAAAAGGAGTTTTGTTTCAGCAAATCCAAGGTAGTTGACAAATGAGTCAGATGTTGCTGCATATTGGGACTGTAAACGAGGATGTCATCAAAAAAAACCAGAATGAATTTTCTTAAAAACGAAATAGGTCATTCATAATGGCTTGAAAAGTGGAGGGAGCATTAGTGAGGCCAAAGGGCATCACTTTGAATTCGTAGTGGCCAGAATGAGTTCTAAAGGCAGTTTTCTCGATGTCTGCCTCATTAACTCGAATCTGATAATACCCCGATCGTAGATCAAGTTTAGAAAAAACTGTTGATCCATGCAACTCATCAAGCAATTCATCGATGGTAGGAATTGGGTATTTGTCAGGTATAGTAATCTTATTCAAGGCCCTATAGTCAATGCACATCCTCCAAGTCGAGTCCTTTTTCTTGACTAACAACACAGGGCCAACCTTGCACCTATGACCAGGCCCATATTTGTCACCACAGCGGAAACATTCCCCACGTAGGAACCGGTTCTGTTTTTCAGTTTCAGATAGCCGAGGGTTGGTTTTGGAAGAAGTAGCAGGTTGGTTAGGATTGATGGTTTGGTTGGTAGGAGGGTTGGGATTGGTTTTGGGTTGAGTCCAAGTGGAGGTTCTGCTGTTACGGCTAGAAGAGACCTTCGACTCATACTCAAGGGCTAAACTCATAGCCTTGTAAACGGTTCTGGGTTTATGGATTCGCACATCAGCCTTAAGCTCCTCTTTTAAACCGTTAAGGAAAACGGCTAATAAGCAGTGATCTGGCCAATTGGAGGCCCTCGATGAACGCCTAGCAAACTCTTGTCTATATTCCTGCACCGTACCAGTCTGCTTGAGGCTACAAAGGTGTTCATCTAGGTTTTGGAACTCCGCAGGCCTGAAATTCCTCTCAAAAGCATGCACCATCTCCTCCCAGAATTGGATCGGTTGATCCGAAGATAGCCATGAGAACAAATCCAACGCGTCTCCTTCTAAATGCATCGAGGCCACATCCACCTGTTCTTCCTCAGGAATCTGATAATAGTGGAAGAACTTCTCATCCTTGAGAACCCACCCGCGAGGGTCGCCACCACTAAATGTTGGAAAATCGATCTTATTGTACGGACGAAAGAGGCGGTTGTTAGTCCAGGAAGACTCGCCTTCGTCAAGTCGCCCCTTTTTCTTCGGATCAGAATTCTTGAGTGCTGCAACTTCCTCCTTCAAACTCTCAAACGCTGCTGCCATGGCTGCTAACTGATTAGCAACAGGGTCTGCGTTGGTTGTGTTTCCGTCACTCCGGGTGTGCACCATTTTCGAGTTTCCCGGCAATGGAACCAATTGATAAGAACTCAAAAATTGAAGCAAACTAGAATAGAGGATTTCACTGATATTCCCACTTCGAGAGGGGTAATCTCCAATTACAAAGAGTAATTCACGAAAATTAACAAGACAAAGAACAAAATAAAACACAGCAACATTCAAATAGAAAACAAGAACAAAAAGAAACTGCCAGTAACTACCCACTATCCTCACTAAGCCTTATTATCAGCAAATGGATTAAACATGTGAGGGAATAACAATTCCAGCTGGTCGAAGCCCACATCAGCAGCTTGAGGCTTATACTTGCGACGAGTATAAACCCGAAGTGGCTGAGTCTTATCATGTTATAACTCGAAAAGCTTAGATTGGGCAAACCAAATCTTGCAAGGTTGGAGTTAATATTTTCAAAGTTGAGATCCCGCAAAGCAAAGGACAAAAACACTAAAGAAATATAAAGTTTGAGCCGAGTCTAGTATAATGTAGTTAAAACTACATCACACTAGACTGGGGGGCTGATGACAGGAGTAGGTACATCCCTTTAGCCGAACTAAAAGTATACCACGACTGACATTTAGCTTGGATAACAAACAGCCCGGCTAACCTTAGCAGGGCTTGCCCAGTCATGACCCGGCTAACCTTAGCAAGGATACAGCCAGATAAGGTAAAGTCTATTTCCCCTCTATAAATAGAGGGGAATACTACACATTTGAGGGAGTGAAACACACACTTAGCATGCACTATTTCTCTCTCTCTCTCTCTCTCTTTATCTATCTATCTATCTTGACAATAGATATGAGATCTCTCTCTATCTTACACACTCTTCTTCCTGATACATGCATAACATATTTCTTCAAGAGACTCTCATGAGTCTTATTGCTTATTTCTATATACTTCTTTACATATCTATATTTTGCACATCTTATTACCTCATATAGATTATTGACTTGAGCGTCGGAGTGCCCTCGGGGATATTCCTCTCGGGCCCTCTAACGTAGATCTTCTATTGGGTTGCAGTCAGGATCCATGCTCGGGATAACAAGGCACGACTCAAGCCCGACCGGGATTCCGATACGTCAACATCAAGGCCTTATTCTGAAAAGAGCAGGTGGCATACTTAACCTTCTGGTTACCCAGGCAGTCGCATATGCTGATAACTGATTCCATCTTCTCAATCCATTTTAGGATCCCAATGGCTCCTTCCGTACAGTGGAAGTCTTTCGGCTTGCAGGAGACAAATGACTTGTATGAACATCCGTTGTGGTTGGTTTCTTCAGCAGTACCACCTTCGACTATGATGGGACCGTGGTGGCTGCCGCTTCCGTTGGTGCCTGTCAGTCGGTTTGGAAAAGTTGTCTTATGTTGTTCCGCGACAATCCTTACCACGTCCTCTGTGCTTAGCGGGGCCTCGTTGTTTCCAGCATTCTCCTCGGACTGAACAATCTTCGGCTTTCTCCCTCGACGTTAAGGTGGCATTTCCTATACATTTATAGATACAAGTTTGAGAGATGTGTATATATAAAACAAGTGTATAAGAGAAACATCAACATTCATAGCATGTCATCAGATAGTTCGAATATAGTCACAAATAGTAGTACACAAATTGTCTTGGGTTTACAAATTTGAAAAAAAAGTTGTAAACCCAACTGAAAAAAAAAAGTTGGCCTTGACTAAACACAACTACATAAGAACATAGATAAATGCAGCAATCCCGATCATCACCACCCAAATGATGGCTGCTGCTGCCACCTCCCACTTCTTTCCCCTCCTGATCTCTTCGCGAACACTGGCCAGACCCATGTCATTAATGAGCACCGTTTCTTCTAACTCGCTCCAGTTGTCACTGAGTTCTTGGGCTTGATGGCCAACATGGTTACACTCCTGTTGATGAGCGCTCCTCCATTCATCAAATAGCCGTCGAGAGACGAAATCGGCAGCATTTATCCCGTGGGAGGATTCCCCACGCCACATAGCAGGTGCTGATGGTTTTGGGTCTTGACTGGCCAACTGGCGTTGGCGGGGTAGAACAGTGGTCTTTCTTGCCGTGTACCTTATCCCACCTCGCCAGACACCCCTTCCTCCTCCCTTTCCCAGGGGAAATGGTCGAGGTTCACGTGTTTCTTGCCCTTGATTCTGAATGGAGTGCTCGATAGCAGCCACAGTCTCGTTGTCTCTGGAGTTGTCGGAGTGCTCCGAAGGGTTAGTATCACTATCGGAAAGAACCACGAGGGGAATGTGTCGGACGACATAATGGTTCCCGTTATTTGCCATAGTTGCAACATAAAGGAAAATATAGTTTTTGATGAGTAATATATATATATATATATATATTACAGCTTGCATGAAAACATTCTTCATTAATATTATTAAAATACAATATTTAGAGTTTCTTGGCAATTATCCCTAAGAGTGCAGTGTAATCACTTGTCACCGCTTACATAAATCAAAAGGGGTTATATTTAACAACAATATTGCTATCCTAATACCTACAACACCAAAATACACGTCCCAACTTATGGATCATAAATGTCAGCTTAACAATTCAAAACACGAGTTTTAGAAAATAAATAAATAAGGGGTTAAACTAAATTAAATCCATACAAGAACTACTGAAGCTTTCAAGTCCTAAGCCATGGTCCCAGCAATCGTTTTTATCGGAGGGTGGCACGCTAGTGAATAGGTGAGGGTATTTTTGTTTAATTTGGTCCTCACGTTCCCAAGTAAACTCAGGGCCTCTTTTCGAGTTCCATCTGACCCTGACAATCGGTATCCGACTCCTTTTTAGCTTTTTCACTTCCTGATCCATAATTTCAATGGGTTCCTCAATAAAGTGTAGCTTGTCATCAAGTCTAACTTCGTCAAGTGGGATTATCTACGATTCATCCGATAAACACTTTTTAAGATTTGATACGTGAAAAAGGTCATGCACCCCACCGAGTGTCTCATCTATACTGATCACAAAAGCCTTCATGACGTTGTGAATTCTGAAGCCAAGAAGGATACTGGGGATTTAGTGCCTTAATATTTTTGTTACAACCAAACCTATGACTTTTAGTGCCTTAGGGAATGCCTAAACTTTGACCTTAAGCTCAAAACTTTAAGTTAGTGCCTTTTTACATAACATGTGATCTTTCGCAGCAATGGTGAAAGAATACAAAGTCAATGGCGTTACCTATGTGAACCTCAACAGTACTGAGGAGATCATACCACTAGGCGACACCGACTCTGAGGATGAAACCATTAGCCAGCTGTGGGCTGTCAACCTGGGAGCCCCGACTACCGATGGACAGCCTAACCAGCCCTATGTCGAGATAGGAGAGTCTTCTAAGGCTAGGGACCCACCCACAGAGACAGTTCTTAGAGCCCTCCGTACATACCAGGCTCAGCAGACAGCCGAGGGGACTCGGGTCCAGTCAAAACTGGATGAGACGGAAGAAGGGCTGGATGAGCTGGTGAAACTTATGCATGAGGTGACACATGGCCTGCATCTGGTGGATCATCGACAATGAGTCCAGGAAGCGGAGAATGTTCGGTTTCGTCAGGAAACCCAGACGATAGCCGAACTTGGGTTTTGTTGGACTATAGCAGGAATTATCCAGACTATAGCATGGATGTTGTATCACATGCTGTTCTGATCATTATAGCAATATAACCCCTTTTGATTTATGTAAGAGGGTAACAAGTGATTACACTGCACTCTTAAGGATAATTGCCAAGAAACTCTAAATATTGTATTTTTATAATATTAATGAAGAATGTTTTCATGCAAGCTATAATATATATATATATATATATATATATATATATATATATATAGACACACACATACATATATCACTCATCAAAAACTATATTTTCCTTTATGTTGCAGCTATGGCAAACAACGGGAACCATTATGTCGTCCGACACATTCCCCTCGTGGTTCCTTTCAGATAGTGATACTGACCCTTCGGAGCACTCCGACAACTCCAGTGACAACGAGACTGTGGCTACTATCGAGCACTCCATTCAGAATCAAGGGTAAGAAACACGTGAACCTTGACCATTTCCCCTGGGAAGGGGAGGAGGAAGGGGTGTCTGGCGAGGTGGGATAAGGTACACGGCAAGAAAGACCACCGCTCTACCCCGCCAACGCCAGTTGGCCAGTCGAGACCCGGAATCATCAGCACCTGCTATGGAGCGTGGGGAATCCTCCCACAGGATAAATGCTGCCGATTTCGTCTCTCGACGACTATTTGATGAATGGAGGAGCGCTCATCAACTGGAGTGCAACCATGTTGCCCATCAAGCCCAAGAACTCACTGACAACTGGAGCGAGTTAGAAGAAACGGTGCTCATCAATGACATGGGTCTGGCCGGTGTTCGCGAGGAGATCAGGAGGGGAAAGAAGTGGGCGGTGGCAGCAACAGCCATCACATGGATGGTGATGATCGGGATTGCTGCATTTATCTATGTTCTTATGTAGGTGTGTTTAGTCAAGGCCAACTTTTTTTTTTTGTTTTCAGAGCAGGAGCTCGGAAGTTCGCCTGGCAAATTCGGATATGTAAACCCAAGACAATTTGTGTACCACTATTTGTGACTATATTCGAACTATCTTATGACATGCTATGAATGTTGATGTTTCTCTTATACACTTGTTTTATATATACATATATATACTATCTCTCAAATTTCTCTATAAATGTACATAAAATGCCACCAAAACATAGAGGGAGAAAGCCGAAGATTGGTCAGAAATCATACAGTTTTGAGGCAATTCCTGAGAGTTTTAAGACATGTTGGTTAGATGTCCAACTACATTCAGAATTCATACAGTTTTGAGGTCGACTAGCTGTTCGATTGTGGCTACCATATTCAGAAAGTTTTCAGACATGTTGGTTAGTAACTTTCTAACCAAAGTTGACCCTTCAATGATTAATCCAAGACGGGCCAACTTTGAGGCAATTCCTGAGAGTTTTGCCGCAAAGCATGGTTGTAGAAGGCGCTAGGCACTAATCGGGCAGCGAGGTATCGCCTAGGGGTTAATCAGTAATAATCGGCGCTAGGCGGATTGGAATTTTTATTTGTAATGTTACAAATATATATTATATACACACATCAATATCAATAATTCAATATAATACTTCAAATAATTTAAAAAATAAACTTAAACATACTAAGTGAAGTACTTCAAAGTTCAAACTTATACACTGGAACGACAAAAAAAGATTGAAGACTCGAACAAAAAAGAAGATCAAGCTGAGTTCAAATTTTAGAGATAGATTTCGATATTCAATGGCTGGATTCAATGTTTCAAATGTTGTATTCGATGTTTCAAATGCATTAATGATTTAGGCTTGAGAAATGTCTTGTAGAATCATGGATCTAGTCTCTTTTTACCCAAAAAAAGTCAAAAAAAACCTGCTAGGCCGCTTAGGCTCTTACTAGGGCCAGATCAACAAGGTTTGAGGGCGCCTAGCACAGCCTAGGCCGATTTTTACAACAGCGTCACAAAGTCATCCATTGTTTCATTGTCCTTCATCCTGATGGTATCAAACTCTGTCCTTAGAGATTGTAGTTGGGCCTCCATGACTCTTTTAGGTGACATGTATTTATTGACACCCAAATTTCTCTAGCTGTGTTAAAGCTTGCGATTTGCAGACTTATCAGGAAGTGCTTACAAGTAGAGATGCACAAAAAAACAAGTTAACCGAACCGGTACCGGCTCGAAACCCGATTATTCAAATCGGTTTTAGGTTTTCAAAAAAAAACAGCGGTTTGGGGCCGGTTTGAGATTTCAAGAGACCAAACCGGTTATTAACCGGTCCTTCTCATTAAAAGATCAGTTATTTGGCGGTTAACCGGTTTCGGTTATATATCGGTTTCGGTTTTTGAGCTCGAAAAACCGGTTATTAACCAAACCGGTTATTGGTAAAAACCGGTTGCTAGGCTTTGACCGGTTAACCGGTTCGGTTATTTTAAAACCGGTTTTCGACCGGTTAACCGATTTGTGCACCTCTACTTACAGGTAGGCAATAGCTGATTTGTCTTTCTTGGGATCAATGTTATTCCTGGATCAATTGTTTCCCAGAGACTATGCGCCCTAAAAATTGCTTTGATCCTAAGGGAACAAATTAAATAATTGGTCGACGATAGGATTGGGCATTGGAATGTGAGATTTCCAGCTTTCTTTACAACTACAAATGCAACTGTTGTGTCTCCCATTAGATAGTTCTTGTCTACAGATCTGGTGATTGATCCACTCCTTTGGATCAGTCAAGCCTTTCGGTCCCTTCGAAACACGGCTCTGATATCAATTGAAAAAACACAATTGGTCAATTGGTACCAGATTGAAACAAGAATCTAAACAAAGATACTTGGAAACCCTTCTCTAATTGATAGAAAACTTTCGAATACATACATTCAAAGAAAAAACTATCCTATTTATAGTTGATTAACCTTGTTCAACAAGTTAATTAACTCCTATCTTCTAGGCTAACTTATCTCCTTCTAAGTTAATCTAATAAATAAGACTCAGCCTGATCCTTTAGGCTTATCGACTCAATAATAATAATAATAATAAATTAATAATTATGACTTGATAATTAATAACCCCTAAACTATCAAGTCTTTGTCAAAATTGGTCCAACAACCACACCTCTCATATAGCATGATGATTCAAAAGACCACACCTTATAAAGATTTTTATAAGGTCCGCTCCAAACTGGTTCTTGAGGGAACTCGTAAATCCCATCAGGCATCCAATGCCGCTGCAGGTGCTAATATTGCCCTTCATACCACCACCCAGCAGCCGAAAAACCCATCAGGGACGTGAACACCCATCTCGATTCTTTGCTCTGATTCCAATCAGGTCTATCAGCGTGGTTGGGGTTCTAGCCAGAAACATGAAAGCGGCTGGGGGAGATCAGGTCATAGCGATCAGTTTCATGGAAGAGGACAAGGCTAAAAATTTAATGGAAATCAGCAACCAAATTGGGCTCCAAACTGGAACACCTAATTGCCATGGCAGGCTCCTACCGGGAAGAATTGGGCTGTGGCATAACTTTCTTAGGCTTATTCGCCCGGACCCTACCCTGCTGCTCCTCTTCGTATACCAGAATACACTCCAAACCCATCTGCCTGGGGTTTTGGAGCCTCAACCAAATAAACTAATATAAGCACATCAGTTTAGAGTTTGCTGACCTTGGTTCTTCTTGTCTTGTCAGCTCCATTCACAAGCAGAACTTTTGCTATGTCTCGGTTTCTACTTTGCATAGCTACATGCAAGGGAGTCCATCCTTCCTGTAGGGATAGGTATTTATTTAAAAACAGAAATAAAAAATAAAATAAAAAAAATTGATCAGAAAACGAGTTAGTAGTTACATTATCAGCAACATTTACGTCTACTTTGGATTTGACCAGCAACTTTACAGTTTGCATGGCACCCACTTGAACTGCATAATGAAGTGGAGTAGCACCATCCTATCATGATGATATTTAGTAATTACTAAAAAAAATAAAGAAAAATGATGTGGATATTGGCAGAGAAGGGACCCACCAAATCTTGAAGATTAGGACTTGCACCTTTTCTTAACAGATGACTAATCACAGCCTCCTTTTTACCTACGACAGCTTTGTGAAGAGCGGTCTGCCCTTCCTGTTTCACAAAATTCACGACTTTAGTTGTTTCAGGTTGTGTTTTAAACTTTTAACATATTTGCTAATGAACTATTTAGTTATAGTTTAGCGCCAAGGGACAACTGTAAATTTTAACAATTTGCCAAAAAGGAAACAGGTCAAATGGTTTAAACTCATCCAATGCATGGTCAAAGGTTCAAAACCTCTAAAATACCTTTCTAATAACTTACATTATCAATAACATCAATATCATATCCATTTCCTAGAAGGTTGTCCATGAACTTTATCTGCCCGGCTAAGGCCAATGTATGCAATGGATTCCACTTCCTCTGAATTAAAAAACAGTGAATTAATAATCGTTCCATATCATGAGTGAACACATATGCATATAAACTAAGGGATTTTTTTGCAATTTGCAAGATTGTTGAAACCTACAGTTGATATTTTGTCAAGATTTGGAGTTACATTCTGTTGCAAGATTGTTCTTTCTTCAGTTGTTAAAAATTGTTCAACCTCTGCAATTATAATATAGAAATCCATTTAAGACAATGCTCAAATTGAAAAAACCATACATTCAGATTTTAACTAATTTTTGGGACCAAATGGGATATAAGTTATATAACAAAAACCTTTTAATAGGTTTTCTTCAATTTGGCTAGTGGACAACTTCTCCATATTGTTTGCAGTCTCAGGAGCATCAGCTTCTTCCTCCCAGTCACTTTCAAAGTCCAGATTGTTTTCTTCCCCATTTTCCACATCTTCTTCAGCTTCACTATCACTACCACTACTATCAGGATCCTCCCAATGTTGTAGGTGGGTGGTGGAAGAACTGTGGGATGGATCATTTGCAAAAACTTTTATGTATGAGTTACTACCAACTGCAGAAAACTTGCAAGTTTTTTCTCTTAAGATAGGATAACTAGACATTTGAACAGAATTCATGCTGCTGCAGTTACATGGGGATGAAGTTATGGTCACAATAAAAGAATGGAATGCCAATCGTGTTGAAGAATGTGTTGTTGAGAATGATAGTAGCACCATTTTAATGTAGATCCAACTGCATGATTAAAGAAAAAAAAAACAAATTAACAACGCATTTAAACAAAATCTTTATGAGAAAGATGACATCTATGAAACTCAAAGGATAGACCGTAGGAGACAAATTCCCACCAATTTTTGTAGTTCATATTGATGCTTACAGATATCAGTATAACTTTGGTTTTCGAAAATGCAAGACACGCAGAGGTGATAGGGTCTGGAGCCATAGTGCAAAGAACACCATATTATGTATGAGAGGAGCAAGGTATTTATAAGATATTTTTTGTATTTCTCATGGATTTCTAACATCACATACTAAAAAATTATATACGAATAAGCTCTATATCTGATTGAATATATAAATCACCTACATCTACAACCTAAAAAGCTATATGTAAAACATCCTGATGCACAAAATCTTTCAATGTACAAGAAGCGTGCCTCATACACACGCCTCTTGTACAGTCATCGCCTCAATAATCAGAAGCATTGGGGCCAGCGCTTAGGCCTTAGGGCCTTGGTGCGCTTTTTCAAACCAAGAGTATATCATCATAAATTCATAATTAACCCATACTCACCCCACCCTTCACTTTCTAATTAAATTATAGGAACTTTAACATGGCTCTATAACTTTTTGGCTCCGCAAAATTGAGTAACTAAGGGAATCAGCTTTCTTTAACCAACAAGATCTAACAAATGATTCCGATATGAGTTATCTTTCATCCCTAAACTTAATAAGAAAACCAATCAAAATCTTCATCAGAGACACAAAACTAAATGGTGTATGGATACACACGCCACACATGCAGCAACAACAAGACCGTCTCTCTTAGGCATTACATCGAACACCTTGTATGCTCACTGGAAAGTAAAATCGAACGCTCAATTACAACATTTACAAGCTTATTATGCTGAATCAACAGAAGGGTAAAAACCAATCCAACAAAGTAATCACAAACGTAATCTTTAAACACGTATTCATAGCTAAAATAACTACTTGAACCCAGAAAAGTAAAAGAAAACCCATGCTTCTGAAGGCATACCATGAGGCGCTAGAAATGGCAACGGTTTTTCACTTTAAACCAACGGGTTTTGCTGGACCCAAAATCCGGTCACCCAAATACCCAATCCTATTCAACTCCACCAGTGGGTTTGGCCTAGCGGATAGAAACAGGTGGCGCTGTCAGAGTCTTGAATAGGGAACCACGGGTGTGTTTGATGTAACGAAAACGAACTTGGGGAACCACGGACCATGGTCCACAGATTCTAAAATTACACACATAAGAGGAGACGGAGTGGCACCCGGGAAGAAGCCAGGGAGCCGTTTCCCGGTCCGGGAAGAAATGGGAACACCACCCCCCGGAAGTGGGGTGGGGTGAATTGGGAGATGACACCGTTTCAAGCCGAGCGTGGGGAGGGGATTTCCATGGGTTTAAACAAAAAAAAAAAAAAAAAAAAAAAAAAAAAAAACCATTTTTTTTCCTATTTAAACAACTCTAAACAACCACAAATCTTACACTTTTTTCTCATTTTCTACAATCTATACACTAAATTTATAAAATTTTTCAAGTAAAATGGAAGGAGGTTCATCCCTTAGTGGGTCGTCAAGCAAGAAATTTAGAAAACCATGACCAAAAAATGTTCAAACGGCTCAAATGAACCCGTTCAACACACCCATGTATCGTCCACAAATGCCATCTCCAAATCAACTCCACTTCTACTATGGGTATCGTCCACAAATGCCTTTCTAGGTTTTTTAATTTAATTTTTTAGGTTGTATTCTCCTTTTTTTTGTTGTATTCTTTTTTTTTTATTTTAAATTTAATAAATCTTTTTTTATTTTATTATTATTATTTATTGTTAAAATAATTAATTAAAAATAAGATTTGAAATTGGGGAAAAGTGGGGAAAAGTGGGACGACACCGTGCAAAATGGGGAAAAGTGGGGAAAAGTGAGGAAAGCTGATGTGGCGCTGATGTGGCAACGGGGAAAAGTGGGGAGTTTCTAGACGACTCCTTGTGGCCTAACTCATAATACGGTTACATTCACTTCAATTCGGTTAATATAGTTCACTTCAATCAGTTTACTTGACTGTACACCAACTTATTTGGTTTTTAATCGGCTTATTCGGTTGAATTCAATTTGTTTGATTTTTAATCGAAACCGAATTGCATTGAATTTGGTTTGATTAACAATCTTCCAAATTCAGTATGGTTCGATTATAGATAAAAAAAATTCAAAATCGATTAAATCGAATCAAACTAATGAACAACTCTATTTTGAACTAATAATTCTAACACAAAAGGTAGGGGTTGAAAATTGGAGTGACCTTGAAGATGTATTAATCGGAACAATCAGGGATGAGCCTTCCGATTAACTGATCTCTATGCCATCATCCTTTAATGAGCTTAGCAATGTCAATGCACTTTCTCTGAAGGAAAATGGTTCAGGGAATTCTTTTGGTGTGTGTGTATGTGTGATTATGGAAGATGGTGGTGAGAGGCTTGCTCTCTTTCACCTTTGTTTCTTTTGTTATTCACTGTTCACCTGAAATTGGTTTTTGTAATGTAAAAGATCAGCAAGGATGTTGGTGAGTTCATAGATGTAATAAGCTTGATATGATATGATTTGATATGACATGATATGATTTGATATGACATGATATGATATGATAAGCATGCATGCATGCATACGCAACTTTATGAATATGATTCACCATGAAAACCCATAACCAACGCCTATGTGGCTGTAATGTAATTGGCGGCAATACCCGAAGGTAAAACCTTAGCCTCACTCTCAATGTCTATTGTTGCATTAAGTTGTTATCTTGTAATGTAACAAATGGTAACAGCATTCACACAAAAGTAGACGCTATCTACCCGTGAATGGGGTTGTCAGCCCGATAGTACTATCATTGTTATCATCCGGCTCATCCATGAGTTTATTGGTAACAGTTGTTATGTGAGGACTTTTACGATAGCATGGCACAATTTTCATGTAATCATTAGACAAAAGTTGAAATGCATAAGTTACATGCAAGCATATCATTGTAATTGAAATATGTAACCGTAATGTTATTGTAATACCAACCCCGATTTTTAGAAATCCGAAGATTTCAAAAGGGGTAATGAAATCATGTAAACACATCACTGTAATTGAAATACGTAACCATAATGTTATTGTAAGGCAAACCCCGAATTTTAGAAATCCAAAGATTTGAAAAAGGGTAATGAAATCATGTAAACACATCATTGTAATTGAAATACGTAACCATAATGTTATTGTAATAGAATCCCTGAGTTTTAGAAAACAAAACATTTAAAAGGGGGTTTATGAAACTCACCGATATTGTTGCAATGTTACACACAACTTCAATTGAATTCTGCATATTATTAAGGTTCTATAAGTTCTTTGTATCCAATTTGGATTACCGGAACATTCCTTGATATTAAATATCAAGGATAATGTAATTTAATTCATCAAACTGATTCTGAATCACGTATTTATTCAAAATCAATGTACTAAAGTTATCAGTTAATTTGTAATGTTAAAATCACTGATTTTGTTTAGTAATTGAGTTCTTATACTCATTTGATTGTAAATTGATGATAATTGCATCTCGTTGTTAAAACCAGAATCTTAATCGACTTTCAGATTAAAAAATCGGGTTTCCGGATTATGAAATTGATTGCAAAATCGAGTTCAGAACGCGAAATCGATTGAGAATATGTTTTCGTATTGTAAATCAATGCGTAAACTAAACCCTGTATTGAAACTGGAGTTTTTAATTAGAAATCAGATAAAAATCGGGTCACCGGATTGCAAAAAGGTTCACGAAATCGAGTCCGGAATGCGAAATCGATTGAGAATATGTTTTCGTATTGAAAACCAATGCTTAAATTAAGTTATGTATTGAAACCGGAGTGTTAATAAAAAATCAGATAAAAATCGGGCCACCGGACTACAAAACGGTGAAATCGAGTCCGGAACGCGAAATCGATTCAAAATATGTCCTTTTTATCGAAAACGGATCATCGGATTGCAAACCGGAGCGCGAAACGCAGTTCAGAACGCTAAACGGGCAAAATTAGAGTTTTTGTCGGAAAATTCGCCGGGATATTTTATCGGCGGCGACCCTCGCCGGAATTTGGCCGGAGTTCGGCAATGGCCGGTGGCGGCGGAGGCTCGGCGGTGGCCAGTGGTAGACAGCGGTGGCTCGGTGGGGCGGCGGCGGTGGCTTAGTGGCCTGGCCGGTGGCCTTGGCCTTGACCGGTGGCCTGGGCCTGGGCTTTGGCCGTGGCCGTGGCTGAGGTGGCTCGAGGATGGCCGAGCCAAGGCTGGTCACGATTTGGAAATGCTCGGCAATAGGGCCACGCTAGGGCCGCGCCCGTGCCACGCGGGCCGCATCCATGCCATGTTGGGGCCACGCCCAGGCCGTTGCACCCATCAGTATGCCATTCAAGAGTTTTTGCGAGCCAAAATCGATTTTGTTGCACTTTTTCCGGGCCAAAATCTTCAGATCCTAGTTTTTAACATACATCTAGTGTTTTGTGAAGAAAAATCTCAATTTGGACAACTTTGAAAAATCGTGGTTTTGAACAAAATCATGCTTTCAATGGGTTTTTGAATTTTGTTGATTTTCAAACTTTAACAATGATTCAAACATGCTTATTTAAGTCATATGAAGCTATTAGAATCAAGGATTGAGTTTGAAACTTACTTGGTAAAGGATCTGCTTGAAAATCACCCAAAATTGCAACTTTAATCACTTGATTCTTTGTTTCACTTGATCTTGGGCTTGATATTTTCACTTGGAACTAATTATGAATGATGTTTAAGATCTGTTTGAAGCACCAGAAAGTGATGGAAAGAAGCCTGGTCAAATTGGAGGGTTTGGGAGAGAAAGAATGTGGTAGAAAAGTTGACCAAGGTCAACTTTTTGGATCTATATGACCCCATACTTGCTCTTCAAGTTTGGCACTCATTTTCATTCATATTTATCTGATTTTAATCATCTAGGATATGATAAACATGCCATAATGGGGTAGGTATGGAATTAAATCATGGGTTTGCTTGATTTTGCCATTTCCGCAATTGTTTGTTCGGCTTTTCGCGTATAATTTTAGGAAATGCTAACAATGATCAACTATCATTGTCATGCTTCCAATTACATCCCATTATGATTATAATGTGATTAGGAAGTTCGAGTTGTCATGAATTTGCCAATTACGCATGCCGAATTGCCTTTTTGCAGATTTTCGCAATTTGACTTATCGAACTTAAGGATTCTTTGATTTCGTTATGTTATCACTTATTTCAATTCAATTCATCATATAATTGATATTAATTTAGTTTTGGACCCTTGAATTTGATTTTTGGTCATTATTATAGAAATTTCGCGTAATTCGACAATTCTGCGTAATGTCATTTGTGGTTTGTTTTATCTTGTAATTTCCTTACATATATACACAGATTCACATGTATATACATATTCAATCATTATTTCATTAATTAAAATGTTAATTCATGAATTTAGGAAATTACCTCGCAGTAAAGAACGAAATTGTAACATCAGTGCCGGAACCGTCACCGGAACAGTGATCGTAAACAGTACGTGAACAGGAATCAGGTACAAATCTTATGTAATTCAGTGTATTTCATATTCATATTGAGATTCAGTATCATTTCATGTTATCAAAACAGTGAGTTCATAATCATTTGAGAGAAATCAGTTCAGAACAATGATTCTTGAGTCAGATAATTATCTGGCAACACAGAAACATCATGTGATTTATCTGTTAGGATTTTATTATGTATAAACGTATGTGAGGATTTACAGAACAAAACAGCACGAATGTCGTTACGTGAATGCTAAACCGACAGATTATTCGTATAGGTGACGATCTGTACGAATAAATCTGAAAGTTTAACGTTCTGAATGATATTCAATAATTAGAAAACAATATTGAAAAGTGTAGTTATCGTCGTGTTTGATCGGGTGACGATTTGAACAAATACGCGCGATGACCGCGCGATTCGATTTAAACGTTAAATAAATATTTTGTAAATGGAATAAGTAAAAGATATTTAGTTAATTTATTAGGAATCACAATCTAAAATAATTTTATAATTTCTAATTTAAAACCGAGTCGTTTCGCAACGAAAACGACGAGAAACCGGCATTTCTACGCGAAAACACGCGAAACCGAACGAACCCGAACGAACCCGGGTATTTTCCCCACATTTAATGTGGCAATTAAAGCCACAACCACCACCATCTACCAGCCATCTCTCCTCTCTCCCTCACCAAAAATCGTCACTTTCTCTCTCTAGCATTTCTCCATCTTCTCTCTTCAATAACACACCCAAATCTTCACCATTTTGAGTGTTCTTGGTGTCAAAATAACCACCATTACTTGTAGAACCTGAAAGTACAACCGATCTAGACCTTTATCCATCTGAATTGAGGTAAAGAACCATTTTCTTGTTCGTTTTGAGGGTTGAAAACCCTAATCTAGAACCCCTCATTTAAATCGGTTCTTAAACCATCTCGATGCTTAGGATTCACTCAGCACACTCCCGAAATGACATAGAAACAGGCCTTGCTATCAACCCTAGTCGATTACTCGAAGAACCATGGCTGCCTTCTTGCTGAGTTCGAACGGCCGAATGAGCCGGGCTTCAGATGGGCGAATGAGCAATTGCTTCATTCGGCGAATGGCCTTGGGCCACATTCGATCGGTTGGGCTTCATTCGCCACTAGTCCCATTCGCTGGAACCTCTCATTCGATCGGCCAACCCATTCGATCACAGCTCATTCGGGTCATGCCTATTCAGTCGGCTCCTCATTCGCTGGATCTATTCGACCAGGTCTAGTTTCATTCGCCGGTCCCCATTCGCCCAAGGCCATTTGTTCGGCCAATCCCTTCACCCACGGCTCACATTTAGATACATCTCATTAGCACACAATCTTAGTGGGTCGAACTCTAGAATGGCTATGGGTAGGCTAAGTTACACATGGGTGTGGTCACCGTTGCATGCATGCGTAATTGGTGTGTGTGCATGAGAGTGGCTTAGGGTTCTAAAGAAGATGAGTTTCTTAATCATGCCAACAACTACATGTGGACTGTTAACATTCATTTGTTAATTTAACACATTGGGATTTCATTGAAAAATCATGTGGGGCAAAACGATAGTCTACGGTTCAAGTGTCAATTTAATTATCAACATCTAGACGTTAGGATATTTCATAAGAACTTGTAACCAAATTAAGATGGTTCACTTGAATTATCTATGATGGGTTATACAAATCAAAGGTTAACATTGGGCCCAAAGTTGGCCCAATGGGCTTCTTCTAAGCTCATCATGTTAATCATGCTTTTCTCTTAAATAAATTACGTTTTAATGAAGTGTAATTCAAAACGATTTAACTTGTACACCTTATTATTAATAATTAAATGACTTTCTTAAAATGAATTAAATTGAAAAGGTTCTACTAAAGGTCTTTAAAGGATTTATCGAGGATATGGGATAAGGGTTTATAACGGGTAATGAATTAGAATAAGTTAGATAGAATCTTAGAAACACATTAGTATCTAGGACACGTAGTTGCATACCGAGACCAAACCATAGATACGACGATTACTATATATACTTATCGTATTCGAATTTCTTAAAACAACTCAGGTGCTAAAGATACATAAGCAACAATCGAAGAGCGCGCATTATCTTTTGTGATTCATTGCACAGCAACACAGGTGAGTTCATTGCCCCTTTTCTAACATTTTTGTTTTAAAACGCGGGGCTGAGAAGCATGTGTAAACTGTTTTATTTAAACTGTTTATTTAAATGCTTTTATTTATTATATGTTTGTTGATACTCCTAGACTCCTGTCTAGGAAATTATTAAATAGAGCAAATTATCAAATAAATTAAATTACTCTTATGAGTAATACTTTAATTCTAAACTCAAATCAAACCCTTAGTCCATCAAGTTCAAATTCAAGAATCTAAATTCAAAGTGAAATCAAGTGAACAAAATCAAAAGAATCATAATCAAGAATCAATTGTCATTGTGAATCATGGAAATTCTAAAGATCAAAATCAAGAGACTCAAGGAATCAGAAATCATAAATGTGTGTGAATCATTGAAATAATGAAATCATTATGATCTAATGAACTCATTAATACTCAAGTCAAGGTGGATGTCAGTTGTATATGGAATCAAGATCACGTGTAACACACATATAAAGTCCCCTCAGGTATAGAAGACTCTTGTAGTCAGGCTATACGGGCAATAACATGAACTATCAAAGGAATCAATATCACAAAATCATGAGAATCAAGAGATCAAGAATCAAAGGATATCCGTAAAGTCCCTTCAAGTACATAAGACCATTGGGTCAGGCTGTACGGGCATCATTAAAATCCCGTCACGCCCAGGTATACTCCTTGTGAGTTATGCTTGGTATGGGTCACGTGTGAGAGGTTACAACTTGGACAACCACCAATAACTAAGTCTAATTGATTGAGTTAAATAAGGCCCAATCATCATGTCTTAGTTGCATTTAAATTTTTTATTTAATTATTTAATTAAATATTTGGCATTTTACTATTATCACTGACTTTTGGGAAATCATACATCTATAAGGAATTCAAGAGGGTCAAAGGCAAATCAGATTTCAATATCATGATCTAAATCAGAAGTGTTGGGTAAAAATGCTTAATTATCATTAACAACAGTGTCATATGCATATTAGTATGTGGTGGGATGTTGGCTAGGGCTTGTCCCTTACATATGCCCTATATATAAGCATACCGATGTGGATATTACATGTGGAGTTAATGAGGTTAGGGTCTTTACCAAAGGAGGTTTTCAAATCATTTTCAAATCATTAACCTATATGAACTCACCAACCATGTGTTGACTTGATTTTTGCATGACTTCTCAGGTGACGAACAGGTCAACTAAGGAGTTATTCCTTTTGGACTAGGACTTCAGATAGAAGGCTTAGCATTTTGGACCTGCATACTTTTGAAGACATCATTATACAAATTATTTTGTATATCTTGTGTAAATACAAGATAGAAATTTATGATGTTAATGATAGATTTACATTGTTAAATTATAAACAATACTGATGTAATTTAACTTTGTAATTCTATTATATTTAGCATTTCTCATTTATATCATGTGCAATGTAAACAATCTGATCATCACGATTATCACCATTATATCGCGCCCCGGGAACCTTCCGCCCGTCGGGACAACCGATCCTATCCCGCCGGCTCGGGGTGTGACAGATTGGTATCAGAGCCATGGTTATAGAGAAATATAGGTCACTTATTTAAACGGTTTGGCCTAGACTATAACCTAGGGACCCTGCATGTAGAGAACACAGGATTTAAGACTTATTGCATATTGTCTTCTGCATTCGATCATTGCACTAACCAATATTCATTTGGTTATGGTCAGAATGCCGCCGCGAAGACAACCTCCTCTGTTGCCATTATCACAGGACCAAGCTCCACACTCCTCAACGCCATCACCAAATGACTCACCACCGCCACCTCCTCCACCGCCTCCACCTCCTCCCCCACTGATCACACAGGCATCAGGTTCAGGCACGACTCCCATACTGGATCCTACCACCATCGCTTTGGTGACCCTACTGAGCAGTTAGATGACCAATCAGATGAAGGAAGCGATACCGGAGATGTTCAACCTTCTCCGTAATGAGATCAACAACACTGGCAATTCATCAGGAGAAGCCAGTGGGAATACTGGTGGTACCTCACACTACTCCTACAAGTCATTCGTAGGATGTAAACCGCCTAGTTTTAGCGGATCTGAAGGAGCCGTTGGATTAATCCAATGGATTGAGAAGATCGAGACAACCCTAGATCTCTGCAGCTGTCCAGAACACCACAAGGTCCGCTACTCATCTGGAACATTCAACAAACGGGCTCTGACCTGGTGGAACGGTCAGATCAACGCCCGAGGAAGAGAAGAAGCTATGGGCATGACATGGGAAGACTTCAAAACGTTGCCGAGAACAGAATTCTGCCCCAAGAATGAACTGCAGAAACTGGAGGTTGAATTATCCAACCATGTGATGAAGGGGGCTGATCACATGGGCTATACTACTCGCTACCATGAGTTAGTTGCTTTGGTGCCAGACATGGTGCCAACCTTGGAGAAGAGAATAGACAGATATGTGGGTGGACTTCCCGCCTGCATTCAGGGCATGGTTGTTTCAGCCAACCCTACCACTGTCGAGTCAGCAGTGAGATTGTCTGGGAAACTCACTGATCTGATGGTTGCATCTGGAGTCCTGAAGAAAGAGGTTGATACTGGTAAGAGAAAGGAAGAGTCTTCAAAGAAACCACATCATCAGCAACTTCCGAAGAAGAAACATAAATTTATCAAGAACTACACTGTGGCTACTCCCCTCAACCAAGTAGCAGCGGTACAACAAAATGTGGCCAAGAAACAGTATACTGGCCCCCATCCTCTGTGCACTAAATGCCAGTATCATCATGATGCAAACAACCAGTGCTGTCAATGCACGGGTTGTGGAAGAAAAGGGCACTGGATCCAACAGTGCAGACTGACACCAAATCCAGCAGTCAACAATGCTGCTCTAGCACTTCCTCCACCAGCCAATCAGAACAATGGTGGATGCTTCAACTGTGGCGAACAAGGCCATTTTGTAAAGAACTGCCCGAAGAAGGCACAACAAGCAGTTCAAGCTCCTCGTGGAAGAGCTTTTGTTATTGGAGCACCAGCTGCACGCCAGGACCCAAATGTGGTCACTGGTACGTTTCTCTTACATGACTTTTATGCATCTGTTCTATTTGACACTGGTGCGGATCAGAGTTTTATCTCTGCCGACTTTGCATGCCAACTAGATTCTATAGAAGAACAGTTAGACTCCCCTTATATTATAGAAGTAGCTAACGGAAAACAGATTACAGTTAGTACAGTATACAGAAATTGCCCGTTGACACTTAATGGTCATACGTTTGCCATTGACTTGATACTGATGGAGTTGGGTAGTTTTGACATCATTGTTGGAATGGATTGGCTTTCCTCTAACAGAGTGGAAGTCATCTGTTCTGATAAGCTGCTTCGAGTTCCATTACTAGATGATCGTGTGTTGGAAGTTAGAGGGGATCAGGCAAAACGAAGTGTTAAAATCATTTCATGCATAAAGGCACGTAAGTGTTTACAGAAGCAATGTGTAGCTTTCCTTGCTCATGTGGTGGAAAAGGAGAAAAACAAGAAGGAGATACAAGATGTACCAGTAGTAAAAGAGTATCCAGAAGTATTTCCTGAAGACCTACCAGGTTTGCCACCTGTACGACCGGTAGAGTTCCGAATTGACTTAGTTCCTGGAGCAACTCCTGTTGCTAAATCTCCTTACAGGCTAGCACCCTCGGAGATGCAGGAATTGTCGAACCAGTTGCAGGAGTTACTGGATAAAGGATTCATCAGACCGAGCTACTCACCTTGGGGAGCTCCGGTTTTGTTCGTGAAGAAGAAAGACGGATCGTTTCGAATGTGCATCGACTATCGAGAATTGAACAAGTTAACTATCAAGAATCGGTATCCACTGCCGAGGATTGACGACTTGTTTGATCAGTTGCAAGGAGCCCAATATTTCTCAAAGATCGATCTACGGTCCGGGTATCATCAGCTTAGAGTTCAAGATGAAGACATACCGAAGACGGCTTTCCGAACCAGATACGGGCATTACGAATTCCTAGTGATGATCTCATGAACCGAGTGTGCAAGCCATATTTAGATCAGTTTGTCATTGTTTTCATTGATGACATACTGATTTATTCCAAGAGCAAAGCAGAACACGAGCAACATCTCAGAAAGATCTTGGAACTGTTGACAGAACAGAAGCTCTATGCCAAGTTCTCGAAATGTGAATTTTGGTTAAGGGAAGTTTAGTTTCTTGGTCACGTAGTCAACAGTGAGGGAATACACATAAATCCCGCCAAGATTGAAGCAATAAAGAACTGGGACACTCCGAAGACACCAACGGAGATTCGGTCTTTTCTGGGATTGGTAGGCTATTATAGGAGATTCATCTCGAACTTTTCTAAGATAGCTTTGCCTCTCACTAAGTTAACCCAGAAGAGTGAACCGTTCGTCTGGGAACAGAAACAAGAAGATGCTTTCCAGACATTGAAACAAAAATTGTGTGATGCTCCAATCCTATCTCTCCCAGAAGGTTGTGATGATTTTGTTGTATACTGTGATGCTTCCCATCAGGGACTTGGTTGTGTTTTAATGCAACGGGACAAAGTCATAGCCTATGCATCAAGACAGTTAAAGGTTCATGAGAAGAACTACACTACTCATGATCTTGAACTGGGAGCAGTAATCTTTGCATTGAAGATTTGGAGACATTACTTATATGGCACCAAGTGTACCATATTTACTGATCACAAGAGTCTGCAGCATATCTTTGATCAGAAGGAGCTCAACATGCGACAACGCCGTTGGGTAGAACTTCTGAATGATTACGATTGTGTGATCAAGTACCATCCGGGAAAGGCGAATGTTGTAGCTGATGCCTTGAGTCGGAAGGAACGGGTCAAACCCTTACGCGTTAGAGCTATGGGGATGACTGTGCAGACCAGTTTACAAGACAGGATCATTCAGGCACAACAGGAATCAGTTGATAGAGGAAACTTGAAGAAAGAACTTGACTGCGGAGCAGAGAAACATTTAGAGACCAAGTCTGATGGAATGATCTACTATCAGGATCGTATATGGATCCCAGCAGTAGATGAATTGAGAAGACTTATCTTTGATGAAGCACACAAGACAAAATACTCTGTTCATCCAGGCGCTGATAAAATGTATCAAGACTTGCGTGGATTTTATTGGTGGCCGGGAATGAAGAAAGACATAGCCGAGTACGTCGGTCGGTGTCTGACGTGTGCGAAGGTAAAGGCGGAACACCAGAGACCGTCTGGTTTACTGGAACAGCCTGAGATTCCGCTCTGGAAGTGGGAACAAATAGCTATGGATTTTATTACCAAGCTACCCCGCACTTCCAGTGGTCATGATACTATCTGGGTTATCATTGATCGTTTGACGAAATCTGCTCACTTCTTGCCGATGCGTGAGACTTTCACGATGGATAAACTGGCGAGATTGTACATCAATGAGATAGTGGTACGCCATGGTGTGCCATTGTCAATTATTTCTGATAGAGACAGCAGATTTACTTCAAGGTTCTGGCAATCACTGCAGAAATCTCTAGGGACACAGTTAAATCTGAGTACAGCTTACCATCCACAAACGGACGGCCAGAGCGAACGTACTATTCAAACCCTAGAGGATATGTTAAGAACCTGTATTTTGGATTTCGGAGGGAATTGGGATTCCCATTTGCCACTAATCGAGTTCTCCTACAACAACAGTTACCACAGTAGCATCGGATGTGCACCGTTCGAGGCTTTATATGGTCGTAAATGTCGATCACCGATCTGTTGGACTGAAGTTGGAGATAATCGTATAACTGGGCCAGAGCTTATTTAGGAAACCACTGACAAGATTGCTCAGATTCAAAGAAGACTACAAGCAACAAGGAGCAGACAGAAAAACTATGCCGACAAACGGCGTAAGCCGTTGGAATTTCAAGTGGGAGACCGTGTCATGTTGAAGGTTTCTCCTTGGAAAGGTGTAGTACGCTTTGGAACAAAAGGCAAGTTAGCACCACGATATGTGGGACCGTTTGAAATCATCGAACGTATCGGTCCTGTGGCGTATAGACTGAGATTACCAGATGAACTCAGTGGTGTGCATGACGTGTTTCACGTCTCAAACTTAAAGAAATGCCTTGCTGACGAATCACTCGTCATTCCACTCGAAGAAATTCAAGTTGATGATCAGTTACACTTTATCGAGGAACCTTTAGAGATTATGGATTGCAAAGTCAAGCAACTGAGGCGAAGCCGTATTCCGATAGTAAAGGTTCGTTGGAATTCAAGACGCGGACCCGAGTTTACTTGGGAACGTGAGGATCACATGAAGTCAAAGTATCCCCAATTGTTTGAAGAGGAAGCTGTGCCCGATAACACCTCTTAAATTTCGGGACGAAATTTCTCTAACAAGGGGAGACTGTAACATCCGTGCCGGAACCGTCACCGGAACAGTGATCGTAAACAGTACGTGAACAGGAATCAGGTACAAATCTTATGTAATTCAGTGTATTTCATATTCATATTGAGATTCAGTATCATTTCATGTTATCAAAACAGTGAGTTCATAATCATTTGAGAGAAATCAGTTCAGAACAATGATTCTTGAGTCAGATAATTATCTGGCAACACAGAATCATCATGTGATTTATCTGTTAGGATTTTATTATGTATAAACGTATGTGAGGATTTACAAAACAAAACAGCACGAATGTCGTTACGTGAATGCTAAACCGACAGATTATTCGTATAGGTGACGATCTGTACGAATAAATCTGAAAGTTTAACGTTCTGAATGATATTCAATAATTAGAAAACAATATTGAAAAGTGTAGTTATCGTCGTGTTTGATCGGGTGACGATTTGAACAAATACGCGCGATGACCGCGCGATTCGATTTAAACGTTAAATAAATATTTTGTAAATGAAATAAGTAAAAGATATTTAGTTAATTTATTAGGAATCACAATCTAAAATAATTTTATAATTTCTAATTTAAAACCGAATTGTTTCGCAACGAAAACGACGAGAAACCGGCATTTCTACGCGAAAACACGCGAAACCGAACGAACCCGAACGAACCCGGGTATTTTCCCCACATTTAATGTGGCAATTAAAGCCACAACCACCACCATCTACCAGCCATCTCTCCTCTCTCCCTCACCAAAAATCGTCACTTTCTCTCTCTAGCATTTCTCCATCTTCTCTCTTCAATAACACACCCAAATCTTCACCATTTTGAGTGTTCTTGGTGTCAAAATAACCACCATTACTTGTAGAACCTGAAAGTACAACCGATCTAGACCTTTATCCATCTGAATTGAGGTAAAGAACCATTTTCTTGTTCGTTTTGAGGGTTGAAAACCCTAATCTAGAACCCCTCATTTAAATCGGTTCTTAAACCATCTCGATGCTTAGGATTCACTCAGCACACTCCCGAAATGACATAGAAACAGGCCTTGCTATCAACCCTAGTCGATTACTCGAAGAACCATGGCTGCCTTCTTGCTGAGTTCGAACGGCCGAATGAGCCGGGCTTCAGATGGGCGAATGAGCAATTGCTTCATTCGGCGAATGGCCTTGGGCCACATTCGATCGGTTGGGCTTCATTCGCCACTAGTCCCATTCGCTGGAACCTCTCATTCGATCGGCCAACCCATTCGATCACAGCTCATTCGGGTCATGCCTATTCAGTCGGCTCCTCATTCGCTGGATCTATTCGACCAGGTCTAGTTTCATTCGCCGGTCCCCATTCGCCCAAGGCCATTTGTTCGGCCAATCCCTTCACCCACGGCTCACATTTAGATACATCTCATTAGCACACAATCTTAGTGGGTCGAACTCTAGAATGGCTATGGGTAGGCTAAGTTACACATGGGTGTGGTCACCGTTGCATGCATGCGTAATTGGTGTGTGTGCATGAGAGTGGCTTAGGGTTCTAAAGAAGATGAGTTTCTTAATCATGCCAACAACTACATGTGGACTGTTAACATTCATTTGTTAATTTAACACATTGGGATTTCATTGAAAAATCATGTGGGGCAAAACGATAGTCTACGGTTCAAGTGTCAATTTAATTATCAACATCTAGACGTTAGGATATTTCATAAGAACTTGTAACCAAATTAAGATGGTTCACTTGAATTATCTATGATGGGTTATACAAATCAAAGGTTAACATTGGGCCCAAAGTTGGCCCAATGGGCTTCTTCTAAGCTCATCATGTTAATCATGCTTTTCTCTTAAATAAATTACGTTTTAATGAAGTGTAATTCAAAACGATTTAACTTGTACACCTTATTATTAATAATTAAATGACTTTCTTAAAATGAATTAAATTGAAAAGGTTCTACTAAAGGTCTTTAAAGGATTTATCGAGGATATGGGATAAGGGTTTATAACGGGTAATGAATTAGAATAAGTTAGATAGAATCTTAGAAACACATTAGTATCTAGGACACGTAGTTGCACACCGAGACCAAACCATAGATACGACGATTACTATATATACTTATCGTATTCGAATTTCTTAAAACAACTCAGGTGCTAAAGATACATAAGCAACAATCGAAGAGCGCGCATTATCTTTTGTGATTCATTGCACAGCAACACAGGTGAGTTCATTGCCCCTTTTCTAACATTTTTGTTTTAAAACGCGGGGCTGAGAAGCATGTGTAAACTGTTTTATTTAAACTGTTTATTTAAATGCTTTTATTTATTATATGTTTGTTGATACTCCTAGACTCCTGTCTAGGAAATTATTAAATAGAGCAAATTATCAAATAAATTAAATTACTCTTATGAGTAATACTTTAATTCTAAACTCAAATCAAACCCTTAGTCCATCAAGTTCAAATTCAAGAATCTAAATTCAAAGTGAAATCAAGTGAACAAAATCAAAAGAATCATAATCAAGAATCAATTGTCATTGTGAATCATGGAAATTCTAAAGATCAAAATCAAGAGACTCAAGGAATCAGAAATCATAAATGTGTGTGAATCATTGAAATAATGAAATCATTATGATCTAATGAACTCATTAATACTCAAGTCAAGGTGGATGTCAGTTGTATATGGAATCAAGATCACGTGTAACACACATATAAAGTCCCCTCAGGTATAGAAGACTCTTGTAGTCAGGCTATACGGGCAATAACATGAACTATCAAAGGAATCAATATCACAAAATCATGAGAATCAAGAGATCAAGAATCAAAGGATATCCGTAAAGTCCCTTCAAGTACATAAGACCATTGGGTCAGGCTGTACGGGCATCATTAAAATCCCGTCACGCCCAGGTATACTCCTTGTGAGTTATGCTTGGTATGGGTCACGTGTGAGAGGTTACAACTTGGACAACCACCAACAACTAAGTCTAATTGATTGAGTTAAATAAGGCCCAATCATCATGTCTTAGTTGCATTTAAATTTTTTATTTAATTATTTAATTAAATATTTGGCATTTTACTATTATCACTGACTTTTGGGAAATCATACATCTATAAGGAATTCAAGAGGGTCAAAGGCAAATCAGATTTCAATATCATGATCTAAATCAGAAGTGTTGGGTAAAAATGCTTAATTATCATTAACAACAGTGTCATATGCATATTAGTATGTGGTGGGATGTTGGCTAGGGCTTGTCCCTTACATATGCCCTATATATAAGCATACCGATGTGGATATTACATGTGGAGTTAATGAGGTTAGGGTCTTTACCAAAGGAGGTTTTCAAATCATTTTCAAATCATTAACCTATATGAACTCACCAACCATGTGTTGACTTGATTTTTGCATGACTTCTCAGGTGACGAACATGTCAACTAAGGAGTTATTCCTTTTGGACTAGGACTTCAGATAGAAGGCTTAGCATTTTGGACCTGCATACTTTTGAAGACATCATTATACAAATTATTTTGTATATCTTGTGTAAATACAAGATAGAAATTTATGATGTTAATGATAGATTTACATTGTTAAATTATAAACAATACTGATGTAATTTAACTTTGTAATTCTATTATATTTAGCATTTCTCATTTATATCATGTGCAATGTAAACAATCTGATCATCACGATTATCACTCATGATATCGCGCCCCGGGAACCTTCCGCTAGTCGGGACAACCGATCCTATCCCGCCGGCTCGGGGTGTGACAGAAATGTCACATGAACGGACGAAACCAAAATATTGGAGGTGTCAAAAGAAATTTTAATTCATTATTTTGTATAAAGAATACCAATTAATCTAATTTTTACTATGTTTTCTAACTATCTTTCTACGACTTCTCAAACTAAATAATTGTATTCTATAAAGTGAGAGGCGATCTTATTATTCTCTTGTCATTGTCAAGTAGCTCTGATTAGACATGCACAAAAAAACCGGTTAACTGAACCGGTACCGGTTACGAACCGGTTAGAAACCGGTTATTGGAATTGGGTTTAGGTTTTTGAAAAAACCGACTGTTTAGGACCGGTTTGAAGTTTCAAGAGACTAAACCGGTTATTAACGGTTTTTCAAACCGGTTAACCAATGTAACCTAGGAAAAAATCGGTTATTTAACCGGTTAACCGCTTTCGGTTATATATCGGTTTCGGCTTTAGATCTTGAAAAACCGGTTATTAACCGAACCGGTTATTGGTAAAAACCGGTTGCCAGACTTTGACCGGTTAACCGGTTCGGTTATTTCAAAACCGGTTTTCCACCGGTTAACCGGTTTGTGCACCTCTAGCTCTGATGACGAATAAAGTGAAGTTCAATTTCCAAATGGTGTTGCCTCTGTTGCAGCTAGAATTGCATATACGACTCATTAGAAAAAAGACATGTGCATCGTGATTGTGTGAAGGATCATAAGTTTCTAATGAAACATAACTTTGTTAATAAGCCAAAAATATGATGTCGACATGTTTGAATTAAGATTTTGGTTGTAAAAGGATTTATTTCTAAGATTTGTTAGCAGATATATGATAAAATTTTGACTATTTTCAAGAAGGGTTTGATGTGAGAATGAAAGAGTTTCATGTTATTACACATATGCACACTGACGATTCATCAACATCGACAATGTTTCCAGGTTTGCGATGAATAATTAGGCGATGTTGTCTACAACCTCGCATAAATGCCTTGTGTTTTTTTTCTAATGATTTTGTTATTGTAATCAATAAATTTTTTTTTTGTGTATAGCTAGTCATGACATTGCTCTTTTATAAGTTGCATGTCTTGGAATGCTTTGTAACATCAACTGTACACATTACATTTGGAGAAATTGCTCACCGCATTTACAGGACCAATATTAGGGGTGTTCACGGTCCGGTTCAAAATCGCGAAACCGCCCAAACCGTTCATTGGTTAGGTTTCACGGTTGGTTTTTTCTCAAACATTCGGTCGGTCGGTTTCAAAATTCTAAAACCGTAAGAAACGGTTTGGTTTACCTTTTTCATAAAAAACCGATCGTAAAAAACCGGACCAGACCGTATATGTATGTGTGCACGCTTGTGTATATACACACACGTGTATACCAATAGATATATTGATACAGAGTAAGATTATTGTACAAAACAATAATTTTGTAAAAACAGTGAGAAATGATCTGAACCTTTGATGTGTTATCATCAATTATTAAAGAACTAGTGGCATGATTGTAATTAATATGTTGTTTAAAATGAAAATAAGGGCATAAAAGGAATTTCCATATTTGCAGATATCATACTATCCGTTAAATCAGGAGCAGTTACTATTTTTAAGGAATAAGTCGGTTTCATTTTCGCTATGTGCTAATATGTGCTATTAGTACATGAAGTGTATATCAACACATGAAGCGTATATCAGCACATTCACATAATACGTGCTATTAATACATGTAAGCATATATCAGCTCGTATACATAATATGTGATATTAATACATGATATATCAGCACATATATATATCAACATATAATAGCACTACAAAATTTGTGCTTTGGCGTTTAAAATTACAACATGTCAGCACACAACACTAAAAATATGCTAAATAATTATCCTATCTTTCATACCAGCACATATCAACAAATTATTTAACGATTTATCAATTTAACAAACTATTAAAACTCCCTGTTCACATCGTTCTACATAAAATAACACATACTATCACATAACAGCACATATTAACACTCATCCATCCATTTGTACGTAATCGTCCATCGAATTTTGCAAATGCAATTCAAAAACTCAATACGCGCGATTTTTTTTATTCGGTATTTGATGTTACGAATTCAATGGTTTTAAGATTATACGTGATGTAATTTTAATTTTGGAATATGTTCAATCAGGAAACTGATTAACCACTTTCCTATTTTAATGCAAAATTTAAAAATCATTTAAATACAATTGTCTATATTACCCTTTTCTATTAATTAATAAAAATGACACATGTCAACACATTATTGGTTCCTACCATTTTCACAAAAACTTCTATTTGTATCTGAACCTACTCCTATTGATACATACATACATATATATATATATGCATATATAGATGTTTATATATGTGTGTTTCATATATTTAGTTCTTGATTTATAAAAAAATACATACGGACTTTGTGTAAATGGTCTATGATGAACTACAAAGGTTTCGTTGATTTGATTTTATTTTTAACGGGAACAAAATCCCAAACCGCAAACCCAACCGTTGATAACGGTTTGGTTTGGTTTTTATTTTGAACAGTTTATTTTTGGTTTTCATTGTTCAAAACCATTGGTAACGGTTTGGTTACGGTTCCACTTAAAAAACGAAACGCGAACACCCCTAACCAATATCACTGAAGTGATCACCAATGCCCAACGATCATAGTTAAAGTTGTGGCATTGCATGATTTATGGTTTTAGTGTGCATACTTTGGAGTTGTAAGTTCAAAGAATGCCATCAATGTACTCAATCAATCTCCAATATTTACTAAAAAGATACATGAAAGTGCTCCAAGGTGACGAGTCAAGTTAACGATTGACAATACGAATATGGTTATTATCTTACTGATGAGATATATGCTTTTCGGTTAACTTTTGTGAAATCTTATTCTTAGCCAAATGTCCATAAGAAAAATATACTGTATGACCTATTTGGAGCTCAGAAACAATCCGATTCCAACGGATATCTACTCGACAGCCTCTGGAATAGTGCGGAATCCTATCCCAGGGTTTTCCAATCGAAATCAACAGCAACCGTGGTGAATCGAGAGCATATAATCAACGTGCAAGTGAGAATCGATCACCACGGGTTGAGAATCGAAGTTGGACAGCAAAGATCGCTCAAAACTTCAAAGGTTTGACACTGGAGCGCACTAGGAAGAATGAGGACTCTAGAAAGTTAGGTTTAAAATGATTTGAACTTGTATTTATAGACTGTAGTCATTCGGCCGAATGAGTGGCCGAAGCAGCTCATTCGGCGAATGACTATGTCGAATGGACATGTCATTCGAATGAGACATTCGGCGAATGACTCATTCGATCGCCTATGTCATTCGCTAGGGCGTTCATTCGGCGAATGACTTCATTCGTAGAGTCATTCGCCCGAATGATCAGAATTCATACTCAAATATTAATAAACCAAATCAAACAATCATATAATCAATATTAAACATTAAGAACAATATATAAAGACAACTTCCATTAATATAAGTTGAACTTTACATGATGGATAATACAAAATCGAACCAGGGACATATAGTGCATCTACAAACTCCCCCTTGGACCTAGTTCAATCCTTGGAAGTGTCTTTCTTGAAAAGCTTGTCAGAGATGGCTTTCCAATCTGCTCCAGCATGAACCCTTAAGCATATGCAGATCCTGATCACCCTCATGAACTGAAGTGCCTGTTCCATGTCTTGTACATCAAAGAAAATCTGGTGGCGATAGAGAGTTTTGACATCGTTGTGTGACAAGTTAGTCAACCACATCGGGTCAAATATACGTTCAGTTTCCCATTTCTTTTCCTTGCACAATACAATTACTGCCTCTCCAGTCTGTCCATCGTAGTACCACCATCGGAAGCCCTCCATAAAGTCTTGACGCATTTTCCGTAGAGGAATCTTCTTCATGACTTTTGGTGGTAGCCACTTTAGGATAACTTTGTGCTTCCTTGACTGACCATCAATCTCAGGCAGATAATATCTTTCAGGCTGTTGGGGCTGGAAGTTTACCCATCTCTTCCTGTACTCGTACTGAAGTTGTCGAGAAAACCAGGCTGACATTCCAGAATCTTCGCTATAAAGCATCCTTAGACGTGCTAATTGATTGACTTCGAAACCGGGCAATGTCTTAAAATCATGAGGATGCTTAAAGTAGTCAATGCCTTTTTCCCTCGTCACTGCATAGCACACAAGATCATGAAAGTATGCCCAGCTCAAGATTTGACCTCCAGCCTTGTAGCCTTTGGTTCTGTAGACCTTTTTGTGCGTAGCTGGCATCTTTGTTGTGCTTTCTTTCTTTGACCTCCCAATAGGCCTTCCATTCTTCTTTTCTTCTTTTATGATCATCAGCTTCAGCTTTACTAACCTCAACGTGTTCTTCCAAGTACCTGATCAGTAGATCTTCAGTAGCTTGATCAAACTGATCAGTGAATGTAGGCATCTCGTCCTCAGCCGATGTATACTTTTGATATTCTTCCTCGGTGATATCCTCTAGAATGACTTCATCCACATCATCAAAGGCCTCTGAAGTAGGCTCATCAAACACTGGAACAGAGGTATCATCAGTGATAACATCATCTAGATTTAGCCTGAACAGTTCGGCTATCTGCTCCTTTGATAAGCAGTGTATGATCTCCCCCTCCTCTTTATTATAGCTGACTGAGTGCTGTATGATGCCTTGAGCGTCAAGAATCATAGTGAGTGTCTCATCCAGTTGACGTCTCACAGGCACAGCTTCGACTTCCTCAGTAGCAGCTGATTCTTCATTCTGTGTAGGAGGAGGTGGAGGAGGAGCTTTTTTTCTTGTCATGCATGGACTTAGATCGGATCTCAGGAGGGGGAGGGTCTTGATCATCATCCTCATCATCATCTGAACTTGACGAACTAGAAGACTCACTCCCTGATCCATCCTGATCATCTCCGTTAGAGTCATCATCTTTTTCAGCATCTTCATCATCATCTTTGTCCTCATCAGATTCCTTTTCTTCTTCTTCTTCTTCCTCTTTACTTTCTTTTTCTGAATCTGAATCATTTGAATGAACAGTTGTGCCCTCAAGCCTGGGAGTGCTGTCTTTAAGATCTTCTATCTGGTCAGCAAGACGAGCATTCTCCGCTTCCAGTTGCAAAATCCGTTCATTGAAACTAGTGGCAGTCAGTGCCAGCTGGTTGTGCTCATCTATGTACTTGAGCAACTGCTCTTCCTGCTGAGTAGATCTAGCTCTGAGATCTGCTCGCTGATCTGTTGCCTGAAGTAATAATGTGTCCTGATCAGCTATTCTCTGAGTGAGTTGAGCAATGACTAACTCCTGTTCCTTGTTCTTTCTTTCCTGTTCAAGGCTCCTCTCCATCAGCTTAAGTACCATACTGTTCAGTGTGCTCAGTTGATCAACAACTGAAACAGTAGGCACGAACGTGTCAGCTCGTGAAATGGAGGGACCAGCAGAGGCAACAGAGAATATGGGAGCCTGAGCAATAGAGGTGATCAGAGGGGCCACAGTAGTACGAATCGGAATAGCCCTTGACCTGGTCAGTGAAGAAACTGCAGTTGAAGCCACTGATGTAATAGTAGTTGTGGAAGCAACTGACAGTTCTGACCTCCTCTGAAATAGAAACCTTGATCTCTTCCTCCTCCCTGCAGGAGATGAAGTGGACTGAATGGCAGCAACAGAAACAGCTGCAGTGACTGAACCAGGGGAAGTGCGTGGAGGAGAAGGAATGTCAAACTCAGGAATAAAAGAAGGATCTCTGATCTCATCATTCTCAGCTTCACTCCTTTGTGTCTTTCTCTTTCTCTTTCTCCATCTTCCTCCTATCCATACATTCTCAAACTCCTCATCTGGTGTGTCTTCTGAATCAGAATTCTCAGCATCATCACCACCAGCTTCACCAACTTCATCATCTTCATCACCTGAGTCATCTAACTCACCTTTTTCTTCAGCAGATGTGGTGCCAGCCATATCAAGAGGAGCAGTCACTGTGGCGGTAGTAGTGGCCATGAAGTCCAAATCCATCAGTGAATCAATGTCTACATTCTCATCATCAGCAATAGAATTACTGACTCCAGCACCAGCAGTCACAACAACAGCCTCAACCAGGCTAACATCAGCAGTAGTGGGTATGTCACCAACACCAGCACTCATCATAACAGAACTAACAGCTACAGTGCTCACAGCCACTAAGCTCTCACCAGCACCAGCATCAGCACCACTACCACCTGCACCATCACCACTAGCACCAGCATCATTATCACCATCATCACCAGGAACAAGTATGTCCTCTTCCTCAGAGTCTGAGTCATCATGCCTCCATTTCCTACCAGCCGGAGCTACATAATCAGGCCTCGCAAGATGACCAAACAAAGATTGTAGAGTAGGCTTCCGATCCTTGCCTCTATATGATAGTACTCTGTTAAGAGTAGTGTCATTCATGTGCTCCAGTCTAATGATATCAGTGTTGATCTTCGGCAAATCAGGTAACTGAGCATCAATCAACTGCTGCAGAAACCTAGGATACATCAGAAACTTCTTATCTCCCTTCAGAGCCACATTCTCCTTCATATGAGTGAAGATCATCTCAGAGAAGTTGAATGGCCTGTTCAGCACTAATGCAACGAAGGCACACTGAATGGTCTCTCTCATGTCATCAAATCCTCCTCTCCTCGATCCAAGGCAATGAATAAGTACATGTGCTAAGTACTTGAATTGTGGAGACATGTAAGCCTTGTTCAGGATCCCGGATCCAAGGTCACCCTCATATTTACACCTTATGAAGCAGCCTTGAACTAAATAACGATCTAGAATATACGGCTGATCAGGTGCATCTTGGAAACCACAAACTCTTCTGATGTGTTCAGCAGAAATGAACACATCCTGTCCACGAACTTTGCCTCGAATGACTGTAGGCTCAGCTTCACAGTCGATATCAGCAGATGCCCAGAAGTCTTGCTGATGTGAGTGATATGGCACATGCATAGTGTAAATGGTAGTAAAAATCCTCGAACGTCTCAGAAATGTGATAATCTCAGTATAATGTCTTGCATTTGGTGTAGTGAGATCCAAATGAGCGCAGATGTTGTTCTTCGTCACCGATTTATATCCAGCCATTCTGAACAACAGATAAAGACTTGTTAGAACAGTCCAGTTGCTTAAAAAACAAAGATCAGACCAGAAATCAGAACAAAGAATCACTTGAAACTAATTTGCCGAATGAGGTTAATTTGGACGAATGAACTCTTTGGTCGAATGAGCCATTCGCCGAATGAGCTTCATTCGCCGAATGAGTCATTCGCCGAATGACGACATTCGGCTGTCTGTTCAAGTTCTAAACCCCTTTTGACAAAAAGTTCAAATCAGCTCGCAAAATTCATACTTTCAAGCTCAGACATGACCGACTGAGTTTTAAAACAGGTATTTTGTGGTGTTAAGTCCATTTAGACCATTTATTGCAAGGGCGAAATTAAAAACCCTAAAACCCTTAAATCAGTTCTGTTCCAGATGATTTCACGGTCAAAGTTTGACGATATTTGATCCCAATGTACCTGAGATGACAAGAAACAAGATTATCAGTAGCTGGGATGAAAGAAATCAAGAAAAAATGATGGACCGAAGAGAGATGATATTAGGGCGAATGGGGTTCACACAGTATCGGGCGAATGAAATTTTGGCGAATGTGGTGGTTCACCCGATTAACTGTTTATATAAGGTGAGCCATTCGCCGAATGAGAATGGCGAATGGGTCATTCGACATTATGTCATTCGCCGAATGACACAAACGAATGAGTCATTCGGCATTGAGTCATTCGTCGAATGATATTCAATAACCAATAGTCATTCGCCGAATGAATAGGCGAAAGACTTGATTCTCTCTCACACAGCACCTCATTCGTGCGAATGAGTTGTTTTCACACCCCATTCGTGCGAATGAGGGTTCTCTCTCACAAAACACACGATGATTTAAAGATTTTACATTTTGATCATCAAAACATATGCCATTTATGAAGATCGGTCTGGTTGGTTCGGGATTTAGATGAGACATACATCTGAACCTACAAATGATCACCTAAACTGAAATGGAAAATATAAAATCTTTTTGTAATTTTTTGAAACAAAATACAACTGTACAACTAACAACTGTAAACAAAGAAACACATCTTTTTGTGAGAGGTCTATTGAAAAACTAGTACATAAATCTAATCAAATCAGCATTACTGAATGATTCATTTCAGACGCTTTTGACTTGTGATCTGATTAATGATATATCTGTCCACTTTAAGCTTTTCAATACAAAATTATCAAACTCATTTGATGATCACTTATGTTTTCTGACTGAGTTACCCGTTTTATCTATTCAGCAAAGGTTTGAACTCAGTTTGTAACTCATCTCCGCACATCTTAATACTCAGCATCATAAATTCCATAAGGTTCCAATTTATTTTCTTTTTGTATTTTTCTTTTTGATTTGTCTCACATGACCAACACATTCTCATGGATGGCTTCAACTAGGTTCGTCCCAGTAATATGGCACGTATACAGACCTGTGTTGACATGCTTGACTTGTTCTATCCAAATGGACGGCTTCAACTAGGTTCGTCCCAGTAATGTGGCACGTGTATGGAATCGAACTTATTTTATTTTTTTATTTTTCACAAGCTTAATACCAGCTTGATTTTCTTTTATTTTATTTTGATTCAATCATTCTCATCTGAATGGACGGCTTCAGCTAGGTTCGTCCCAGCAATATGGCACGTGTACAGACTTTGAATTCATAAATCATTGGAAACCTTATTGGATCTCATGATAACAGGTGTATGCCTGATTTGAGTCGTAAACTATTTCTCACTTAACTGTCTTTCAAAAACAGATCCCACAAATCAGATTTTGTAAGTATTCACAAATTTGTCTATTCATTTTGTAAAGTCAGCCTATCAGTACATCAACTCACACTTCTCACATGTCTTCCATTTATGCATTCATTAACACTTTTAGGACATGACAGATTAATGTATTACTTTCTCAAAGAAGACCTTCTCATTTTTATACTTTTTCAACTGTTTTTGTATTTTTTTAAAATTTTTCAGATGTTTTTGGTTTTTCAATTTGGCTAATATCTCCCCCTAAAAACCTAAAACAGGAAATTTTTTTTGAGTTTTTGATTAAGATAAAGAAAGGACAAACTAACTAAAAGAACTAAAAAGATAAATCAAAGCCAAACTATCTAAGAAAGTCGATGATCATTTGTTAGATTCAGATGAAGGTAGGACTTCATCCTTTTGGAAAACACCATTAGCCGATAACATATATAAGAATCTGGATTTATCAAAAGCTTTTGTGAAAAGATCGGCTTTCTGGTGATCGGTGTGGATTTTAACAACATCGATTAATTTCTTTTCAAAACAATCACGTATAAAGTGATATTTAATGTCGATGTGTTATGTTTTTGAGTGCTGGACCGGATTCTTAGTGACAGCTATGGCAGCAGTATTATCAACATATATAGGGGTGTTAGAAAAATATAACCCATAGTCCCTGAGTTGCTGTTGGATCCAGATGATCTGAGAACAGCAACTGGCAGCATCAATGTATTCAGCTTCACAGGTTGAAGTAGACACTGACGTCTGCTTCTTGCACTGCCAGGTAACTAAGCGAGTTCCAAAGAACTGACATCCCGCAGACGTTGACTTGTAATCTCTCTTGCATCCACCATAATCTGAATCACTGTATGCAGTAAGATCAAAATTATCATCATTAGGGGTACCATAATCCAAGATCCGGTGTACCCTTCAGATAACGCATAATCCGTTTCATAGCAATCAGATGTGACACTCTTGGTTTAGATTGATAACGAGCACACAAGCATGTGGCAAACATGATGTCTGGCCGAGAAGCAGTAAAATACATCAGAGATCCGATCATTCCCCGGTACAGAGTAGCATCTATTAACTCCCCCTTTTCATCTGGCGTAATCCCGTGATTAACAGCCAGCGGGGTACCAGCAGGTTTCGCATCTGACATACTGAACCGGCTCAGTATGTCACCAACATATTTGGTCTGATGAATGAAAATGCCTGCCTCAGACTGATCCACCTGTAATCCCAGAAAGAATTTCATCTCTCCCATTGAGCTCATCTCGAACTTCTCCTTCATAACCTTCTCATACTCCTTGCACAGACTATCATTTGTAGAACCAAAGATGATATCATCCACATAAACTTGTACCAAGAGTAGATTACCATCTTTTTCTCGAATAAACAGTGTACAGTCAATGACACCTCTTCTGAACCCATTGTTCAGAAGGTGAGTGGAGAGTGTCTCATACCATGCGCGCGGTGCTTGAGTAATCCATATAATGCCTTGTCTAGCTTGTAGACTTGGTCACGATGTACTGGATCCTCAAACCCAGGAGGTTGACTGACATACACTGTTTCACTAATCACACCATGAAGGAATGCACTCTTGACATCCATTTGATAGACTTTAAACTTTTTGAAGGATGCATATGCCAAGAAAATACGAATTGCTTCAAGTCGAGCAACTGGTGCAAACACTTCATTATAATCCAACCCTTCTATCTGTCGGAATCCTTGAACTACCAGACGTGCCTTGTTTCGGACAATAATACCATGATCATCCTTTTTGCAACGAAGAACCCATCTGGTGCCTATCACTTTTGCACCTTTTGGTCTGTCAACAAGTTGCCAGACTCCTAATTTCTTGAATTGCAGGAGTTCTTCTTGCATAGCATCAACCCACGCTTCTTCCTTTAAAGCTTCAGTGACGGTACGTGGTTCAACCTGTGAGATAAAACAGGAATGGGCACAAAAGCTTACATATGCAAAATCAAGAATGTCTGAAAGACCCCCTGAAGAAAGCTGATTTCTGGTCTTAACCCCATCCAATGGACTACCAATAATGTTCTCTGGAGGATGAATACGATTAATTCTTCCTACCGGATGAGGAGGAACCTCAACCTGTGGATCTAGATTGTTCAGATTCAAATCCTTAAGATCAGGTACAAGATTATCAACATCTGGTTCGGGAGCAGCCGGCTGAATGGGAATATCATCTGTGTGTGAACTGTCATCATTTGTCTGTACTGTAGGAATTGAAGTGGATGAAGGTTGCACTGGTTCATCAGGTGCATTTTGTGCATCATATAACATTTGAACCGCAACATATTCATCTGAGTACATGGGAGGCATATTGAAAGAATCAAAGAGACCCGAATAATCAAACATCCAATCTGGGCCTTTTCCAGGTGGGGGCATAGAATATCTCTGAACATCAACATGGTACCACTTTTCTACATTCTGAGTTGATCTGTTATATACCCTTTTATTCGGAGTGCTGTACCCAAGAAAGTACCCTTCTTCCACCTTCTCATTGAACTTGCCCTGCTCGTGTTTCTTAAGCATCGTGCATGGGGCACCGAAAGGTTCAAGATACTTAAGATTTGGCTTTCTGTTATGAAGCAGTTCAAAACAAGTCTTCCCATGTCTCTTCACTATCAAAACCCTGTTCAAAGTGTAACAGGAATTTGCTACAGCCTCATTCCAGAACTGAACTGGAAGAGAAGAATCAACAAGCATCGTCCTAGCAGCATCAATCAAGGTCCTGTTCTTTCGCTCAGCAACACCATTCATTTGTGGGACACAAGGGGCACTAAATTGTTGAACAATTCCCCGTAAATTGCAGAAATTCTCCATGTTGTGATTTTTGAACTCTGTCCCATTGTCGGTTCTGATTATACGAATCTTGGGCTTATAAAGAGATTCAAGTTTTGTAACCAACACTTGAATGCAGTCAAGCGTTTCATATTTCTCCTTTAGAAAGAACACTCAAGAGTATCTGGAAAACTCATCAGTTATGACAAGATAGTATTGATCACCAGCTATACTCTTGCGGTTAACAGGACCAAAAAGATCCATATGGAGAAGCTCAAGTGGAACAGTGATTGAGTGATACTTCTTTGGCTTATGAGACTGCTTGGTTTGCTTTCCCTTCTTGCAAGATATACAGACATCAGACAGCTTGAAATTCTTCAGAGTAACCCCCTTAACCAGATTATTGTGTACCAAGTGATTCATCTTGCGTAGACTCAAATGATCCATCCTCTTATGTCAAAGGATTGAATCTTTCTCAATTGCCTTTGTCATAAAACATGAAGCTGTGGAGGATGTTGTTGAAGCTGTGGCCATGTTGAGTACATACAAGTCTTGCTTTCTAGGGGCTGACAACAAGATCCAATCTTCAGGAATAGTAACACCTTGCTTTAGAATGTAGCATTTGGAGTCATCAAAGAGAACCTTGTACTATTTATCACAAATCTGTGATACTGAAAGAAGATTATTCTCCAATTGCTTGTCATATCTGACTTTGTCAAATGAAACTTGCCCATTTGATAAAATTCCCTCTCCCATGATAAAACCACCTTTGTCACCAGCAAACGCGACGTATCCACCTTGAACTGAATTCACATTGGTGAGCAATGATATATCACCAGTCATGTGTCTGGAGGCCCCACTATCAACAATCCAAGAGCTATTAAGAGCAGCTGTTGGGGCAACCTACACAAAAATGAAACAATTAGTTCATTTTGGGAACCCAAGCCTTTACAGTCTTGGGTTGACCCAATGAGTCTCGGATCCATACATCAATCCATTTACCATCAGAAGTAGCCTTATCAGGACCAGGTAAAACTTTAGTCTCAGAAGACTTAACTTTCCAGATTTTATTTTTGCTGAAAGAATTTTTCAGATAAATGGATGATGGCTTTGCTTGATGAACATTAATCACTTTGGGAATATCCAATCCCATCAGTTTACCTTTACCCTTGTCTAAAGGTTTAACCTGTCCTAGCAGTTTGGGTTTTGTCTGAGCTGATTTAAATTCAGATTTAACAAATTTGATAAAAACCTGATTTTGTTTTCTAGGTGGTGCAACCTTTGGTGTAATCAACTGTAGACAAAATCTGACTATGTGTCCAGGTGCACCACACTCAAAACAAACTTTGTCACCCTTTTTATGAAAATGTTTTAATTCAGAAAAAGACTGCCTTTTTGTTTTAAAAACATTTGTTTTGGGCTTATCCTGATTAAAACCCAAACCCTTTTTCCTATTAGGAACAAGATTGTCAATCTTGTTTGACACACAAGCTTCATTCTCTTGTGAAGCTTTCACAAAACTTAAGGCTTGATAAATTTTGGAAGATGAGATTGGGTCACCTTTCATGATAACAGGAGTTTGATTCTGAGCAATTACATAGTCAGATGAATAATCGGAATCATCCTCAGAATCTGAGACCCAATCTTCAACAATCCCCTCTACAAAAGATTCATCCGGCAAGGAGGAACCCTCATCAGTAATCATCCCGATTGGATCAATTACTAATGGAGTTTTAACTTGAAAAATCTTTAGCATCTTTGTCATTTGGTGAGTTGACAAAGCTGTTCAAGATTGGTGGAGGACAATGTTGATAACTCACTTTTCCCTTACCCTTCTGATCAGTACCCTTACTGATCATATGCTCAATGATATACGAAGAGCTTTCATAGCTCTTGAGCTTTTGTCATAGGGTTTCATAGTCACACTCAACTATTGATGGTATTAAGATAAGAAGTGATAGCATCCTGCTTGTTCAGAACAGCAATCTCAGCCTCATGAAGTTGTCTATTTAAAAGTTCAATTTTAGCTTGAAAATCTTTTTCATTAGATTTTAAAACTTTGTTAGCCTCAATACACAGGTTGAGATCACTGATTAAAGCATCATTGTGAGTCTGATAAGCAAGAACCTTGCTATCAAGGTCAACACACTTAAAACAAGTAGAGTGAGAAGAAGAACAGTCATCAGATACCTGATCAGACTGTGAAGATGCAGCAGGGGTAGCAGATGAATTTACCATCAAAGCAAACTGAGCAACATGTTCTTCAATGTCAACATCAGAATCAACTGGAGTATCTGAGTCTGACGAGCTTTCTGACTCTGAACCCAATGATTCTTCTCCAGAAGTAGTTTCTACATATTGATCAGCCAACTTGTGAATCTCAGCAACACATGCTTTATCAGGTTCCCCTTGATCAGAATTGAACCGAAAATCCCAGTTTTCACCTTCATCTTGTTGCACCATCAACGCTTTGCCTGTGTTTGAAGAGCCAGCCTGAGCAGGAGAATCAATAGGAACAAGTCTTCTCTCTGGATTTGCTGCAGAAGACTTTTGATGATGAAACGGATTCTTGTTTCCAGCTTTTCTTGGATGTTTGCATTGTCTGGCAAAGTGACCCTTCTCCCCACAATTATAACAAGTGACAGAAGCCATGTCAAATCCAAACTTAGATTCCTTGTTCAAGTTAATGTCTTTACCAGTCCTTTTCACAAACTCCTTAGCTCTCCTGACAGCACTTGCTAAAGCCCACATGATGTCAATCCTTTCCATGTCATCTGGATCTATCTGAGAGTAGTCATCATTTGTCAGATAAGGATTTCCAATCTGTCCTACTACCAGTCCATCATAAGAACTAACCAAAGTGGACATAAGACCCATATGCTCTTTAGCAATCTCAACAGTAACTTTATCAAAATTCTCTGTCTTCAGACTTGTGACAGGTTGATGATGTTCCTTTTAAGAGCTGGATTGTCACACCCCTAATTTTCAACTAACGGAATCATACCGTTTGGGAACGTGACAAACCAGGATCTCAGATCATTAGACATAACGAAGACCTCTATATGATATTCAAACATATTTTGGTCTAAAACTGTAATATCAAAGTTTCAATGTTTGCGGAAGCGTTTTAAAAACCAATAACAAAACGTAATGGTTTGAATATGTAAAGTACAAATCCAATAACATTCAATGTTTTAATTGATCAAAGCTAAAACACTTGAACTGAAATGCATGCATGAGACTCAACATCCTAGTCCCTGCTTGTCCTTGCTTGTGTCTTAGTGTCCTGAGAAAACATGTAAATCAAGTCAACACAAAGGTTGGTGCATACACAGGTTTAAGCATTCACAAATGTTGAAACCACAGTTTGAACATAAAGTTTACAGATAACATAATCACACATGCATAGTCATGATAGCTAGTCATTTGTACTATTTACATAAGTGGTCGACACCGAAACTGACGATTGCCATGCTATAGCATGTTTTTGCCTTAACACTATTGTCTAGCACAAACAATAGTAATGTATGTTTGGTCAGTCAAACACCTGCGTAGATCCCATCTACCACGTGAGGTTTGTCAAACCCAATAGATCTATCTTCAACTACCACGCTTTGCACTACGGCAAATTAAACGGTTCGAAATGGAAGGCTTTGTAATGCTATGTTTGCACTTAATGTAAACAGCTAACTCATGCAAGTGATATGTATCTAAAATGTTTGTTGCACATGTTTTCTCCCCCAAAACAGTTAAAGTAAGAAAGGGGCCGTGTACGCACCTTTGAATGTGAATAGAATGATCACGTGTTTGAAATTTCGTGTAGATAATCTTCTACGAATAATCTGTGTAATTTACGATAACGTTTCTTTATTCGGAATGTCATTTCATATTTGAAATCACATACGTGTCAACACATGTATGTTAGATTGTTAGGAACGTTCATACGAAAGTACTTGTGATTTTAAATTCGTTAATTTATATCGTGTTCGTACACACGACTTCGTTTAAACATACGTAAATACGCAGGATTTTGTTCTTTTAAAAAAATTTGCTAATTTTATTGTTTCAAATAATTCGTAATTCAATTTCGGCTCCAACGAAACTTGAATGAATTAAATCGGGTTTAAAATGAATAAAATATGATCAAAGCACCAAAAATGATGTTTTTGTGCAAAACCGAAGGCCCCAGAGTTCGAACCCTCGACCTCCCAGTCACCGCACATGTATATAACCAGTCCAGCTAGCCAGACTTTTGCAATAGATGATCCAGATTAAACTAATGATTCCACAACTACCCATATAGTTTAATTTGATTCTAAGACTCCTTTTCATGAAAACCCCCAAACCGTTTTATTTCAAAAACCCTAGTAATCGAAATCATTAAATTCGTGTATGAATCATAAAATTGGCATATCATTTAGCACAGTCGGATGTTTCTGAAACTATCTATACATATTAATTTGAATATAAAGCTCATTTATTTTGAAATCCCCAAATTGTTCTTGATATGAACCCTAGTTATTCGAACTCTAACAAATCGATGTTTTTACTAGAAATTGTTATATGGTTCAGAGTAGTCGGCCATATTAGAGTGTGTGTGTGTCGATTTTTACCTGGTTTGGTGTTAACTCGATCGAGATCACTTGAGACTTGATTTTCGGCCGGCCTCTACTCCAATTCGTATCTTCACACTGTTTCTCTTCGAATTATGGTTTGTAGCAGATGCTAAAGAGGCCGAATAAGGTTTATGGGATCTCAATTTGATCGTATTAATACAATTTATGTGTTTTTGATAATTACTAATGACGGTTATGATTTTTCAAGTTCATATGAGTTTAATTCGACGATTCACAAGTTCATAACGTATAATAGCTGTTAGTAATCATTAATGAGATGATTATTGTTAGTTTTAAAACGGTTACAAATCTCATTATCACGAAATTCGAATTTTCCATTGTTATTCTACTCAAATTTTGACTTTAAAAGTCAAATTTGATGGTTCTAGATATTAACAAGTTTTATCCTTGCAAATTAATATTTCTAGGCCCAATTTGCTCAATTCTAAACCTTTTAATTGATATTATTTGATTCCTTAAAATTTCTGTTAACTTTTCGGTTAACGGAGTTAGTCACAACTTGCCGAATTGTCATAAATTGGCCAATTGGAACGTTATTGGGCTAGGTTAACCCAATTGGGCCTCATAAATACAATTGGGCCTACCTTGGCCTCATTGGGCCTACCTTGGCCTTATTGGGCCTACCTTGGCCTCATTGGGCCTAACTTGTCCTCTTAAGGTATAATTGGGCCTACTTCTATTCAATTGGGCCTCATAGGATACAATTGGACCTATGAGGTTTAACGAGGTTAATTCGAAAATATCGGATTGTCACATCATCCCCTTGTTGAAGGAATTTTCGTCCCGAAAATTAGCAAATGTTAGGAGTAGTTAGGAAACTACTTACGAGTTTAGATCGTTCGTGTTAGTGTGATTTGATCATTCTGTGTGCTTGTGTGTACTCACACACAAAATCTAATGCTTGCAACATCACAACTAAATGTGATCGTTCAATGTGACTGTTTGTGTGTACACTAGTTAGTTCACCTAACTGTGACTGTTTGTGTTTGATCATACTGTGCTGTGTAACCTCACACATAGTGAGTGTCTGTAACTGTTTGTACTATGCAACCCTGCACATAGCAAATTGTGTAACTAATCATGCATGTACTACCATAACATGTAACATATGAAATGTAGCACATAAAATGTATAAATTGTAATGTAGCACAAATGTTTGTAACAAAACCAATTGAACAAAGTGTTTTTATACTGTACTATGTAATCTCACACATAGCAAATGTTTGAATGTAGTCGACAAAATAGAATTTTCCAGAATTCATGCGTACCTGTAAATTCACGATTACATGGGCCCCTGTACTCGTCAATTTACCTTACACAATTATTCTGGTTCCTTCTATTTGTAGCACTACTATTGTTTAATCGCTCATGATTGTACCACCATGAAATGTAGTACATCAAATGTAATGTTTGAAATGTAGTACATTATTTGAAATCAATCATGTATGTACTACTATGAAATGTTTGTGTTTGCATTCTGCAAAGCTGGTGTTCAGCCCATTTGTTTATACTAAAATCAATAGTATAAGGTGTTTGTGCTTGTTTGTGCTTACAGTTAGAGTGTGAAATATCACATCATCCCCTTGTTGAAGGAAATTTCGTCCCGAAATTTAACGTGCCTTCATAATGTTTGCTGTTGTTTTGAATAAGTGGGGATACTTTTTCATCATTTGGTCTTCCCTTTCCCATGTGAATTCAGGATCACGTCTTGAATTCCTCCAAATTTTGACTATCGAAGTCTTGCTTTGTTTGAGTTGTTTGTCCTCTCGGTCCATGATTTCAACTGGTTCCTTGATGAATCGTAACTGTTCGCCCATGTGTATTTCTTCAAATGGTACTACCAATATCTCATCAGAAGGACCTTTCTTCAAGTTCGAAACATGAAATACATCATGAACTCTGCTGAGTTGATAAGCTACCGGACCAATCCTTTTTAAGATCTCAAAAGGTCCTACATAGCGAGGGCTAAACTTCCCGCGCTTGCCGAATCGTATAACACCTTTCCAAGGTGATACCTTTAGAAGAATCATGTCTCCTACTTGAAATTCCAACGGTTTGTAGTGTTTGTTAGCGTAACTCTTTTGTTGATCCTGAGCCGCTGCCATACGGTTCCGAATTTGTAAAAGAATTCCACCAACAGCAAGTGGTTTTCCCAGTTATCATTAAAGTCAATTACACAAGCTCGTAACATATCCTCGAGCGTTTGAATCGTACGTTCACTTTGACCGTCGGTCTGTGGATGATAGGCGGTACTCATATCCAAACGAGTTCCCAATGACTTATGAAGTGATTTCTAAAAGTTGGAAGTAAATCGGGCATCCCGATCTGATATGATAGAGATTGGCACGCCATGCCGTGCTACTACTTCCTTGATGTAATTGCTAGTCAGTTTCTCCATCTTGTCGGTTTACTTGATTGCTAAGAAATGTGCAGATTTCGTTAATCGATCAACAATTACCCATATCGTATCACAACCACTCGGTGTAGGGTAACTTAGTAATAAATTCCATCGAAATCTGTTCCCATTTCCACATTGGTATCTCTGGTTGTTGCAGTAAACCAGATGGCTTCTGGTATTCAACTTTGACTTTCGAACAAGTCAAACATTTGCTAACGTACTTAGTAATGTCAGCTTTCATGTGAGGCCACCAATACAGTGCCTTCAAGTCATGATACATCTTGTCTGATCCCGGATGGACTGAATACCTGGACTTGTGTGCTTCGTCCATCACGAGTTCTCTTAAACCTCCATACAAAGGTATCCACAGTCGATTAATGAAATAACGAACTCCATCAGGTTTAACATCCAGTTGTTCTTCCATTCCTCGTAAGGATTCCTATACCAAATTTTCCTTTTTCAAAGCCTCGAGCTGAGCACTGCGTACCTTGTCAGGTAATTCAGTATGTATCGTCATCATAAGTGCACGAACCCGTCTTGTTGATGTGTCTTTTCTGTTTAAAGCATCAACTACCACATTAGCTTTTCCCGGGTGATACTTAATCGCGCATTCGTAGTCGTTCAACAATTCAACCCATCGTCGCTGTCTCATATTGAGTTCCTTCTGATCAAAGATATGTTGCCAACTCTTATGATCAGTGTAAATGGTACACTTAGTTCCATACAAGTAATGCCTCCAAATATTCAAAGCAAAAACCACTGCTCCTAACTCCAAGTCATGAGTAGTGTAATTCTTTGCGTGTGGTCGTAATTGTCTTGAAGCGTAAGCAATCACCTTATCACGTTGCATCAACACACATCCCAAACCCTGTGCAGATGCGTCACAATACACCACAAAGTCTTCGGTTCCTTTCGGTAAGGACAGAATCGGTGCACTACAGAGTTTCTGTTTTAGTAACTGGAATGTATCTTCCTATTTATCCATCCAGTTATATTTCGTTCCTTTGTGAGTAAGAGCCGTAAGTGGTTGAGCGGTCTTTGAGAAACCCTCAATGAATTGTCGGTAGTAACCTGCCAAACCAAGGAATTGTCGTACCTCGGTAGGGGTCTTTGGCGCTTCCCAATTCTTAATCGCTTCAATCTTTGCTGGATCAACATGTATGCCCTCTTCGTTGACTATATGACCCAAGAATTTTACTTCTCGCATCCAGAAATCACATTTCGAGAACTTAGCGTACAATTTTTCCTGCTTCAATAATTCCAACAACAATCGAAGATGTTCAGCGTGTTCCTCCTCAGTCTGAGAATAGATGAGAATGTCATCAATGAAAACAATGACAAACTTATCAAGATAAGGTTTACAAACACGATTCATGTGATCCATGAATACAACTGGAGCGTTTGTCAACCTAAATGGCATGACCAAGAACTCAATATGGCCATAGCGCATTCTGAGTGTTGTCTTTGGAATATCTTCTTCTTGAACTCTGAGTTGATGATAACCCGATCTGAGATCAATCTTCGAGTAGTAACTCGAACCTTGCAACTGATCGAACAGATCGTCAATTTTAGGTAACGGATACCGGTTTTTGATGGTAACTTTGTTAAGTTCCCGGTAATCGATACACATACGGAAAGTCCCATCCTTTTTCTTAACAAATAAGACTGGAGCTTCCCACGGTGAAAAACTAGGTCGTATAAAGCCCTTATCCAACAACTCTTGCAGTTGTGTAGATAACTCTTGCTTCTCAGACGGTGCAAGTCGATAAGGCGCCCTAGCTATCGGTGCTGCATCTGGTGTAAGATCGATTCGGAATTCCACCTGTCTGATAGGTGGTAATCCCGGTAAGTCTTCTAGAAATACTTCCGGAAATTCACAAACTACTGGAATGTCTTCAATCTTCTTCTCAGCTACCGGCTTTTCAGTTATAAGTGCTATAGCTGCCGTATGACCTTTCCACAGACATTTGTGTGCTTTCATACAAGATATGAGACGCAGTGGCGTACTGCTCTTCTCGCCTTGTACATACAATGTCTCTCCATGCGAAAGAGGTATACGAACAATCTTTTCATGGCATACTATTTCAGCCTGGTGTTTGGATAACCAGTCCATGCCAATGACTACATCAAAACTGCCTAAAGTGATAGGCATAAGGACAGTTTCCAAAGTTTGACCCATCAAATCAAGCATACATCCCTTAAAGATTTGTTCCACTACAATTAACTTACCATCAGCTAATTCTACAGTGTATGGATTTTCTAAGGCAGTGGGACTAACATTTTGCAACTTAGAAAGTGAACTAGATACAAAACTTCTGTCTGCACCAGTGTCAAATAGCATAGAGGCATAGTGATTATTTAAGAGGAACGTACCCGTAACAATGTTGGGATCTTCCCGTGCCTGACGTCCTCCAATCACAAAAGCCCTGTTCTAGGCAACACTTGTGTTGTTGTTGCTGTTTCCTTGTGTAGTTATGTCATTAGCCCTTCTTTTCTTGAGTTGTGGGCACTTCTTCTTGAAATGTCCAGGTTTGCCACACTCAAAACATCCTTTCTGTGTGTTGCTCCGGTTGAGTGAGCTTGTATCCAGTTCCCCTCGACAGTCTTTTGCTACGTGACCCATCTTTCTGCATCGCTGACATCGGTACTTGTCACATTGATTCCCAAAGTGATGGAATCCACATCTGTTGCACTTCGGGCGTCTACCATTATACCCTTCCGATGACTGTTGGTTATTGTTTGTTTGGGTAATGTTATCCCATTTTCTTTTGTGGTCTCCTGCCTTAGCTGTTACTGTTCGTTTGGGTAATGTTCCCCGTTGCATCGTTTGATCAGTAAATTGGTGTGCCAGTCGAACAGCTTGCTATATGGTGGTAGGATTTGCAGATATGATCAATTTTCGAACCTGAGATACCAGCCCTCCAATGTATCTCTTGATCCACTTGCTAGATGGGGTGGCCCTGTGCGGTAAGAGTCTTGCTAATTGCTGGAATCGAGTAGTGTATTCCTCAATATTAGAACCTTTCATCTTGAGTTGCCTGTATTCATCCTCAAGTTTTTGCATTTCATTACAGGGACAATACTCCTCCTGCAACAGGATTTTGAATCCGTTCCAAGTAAGTGCATTGGCTGTATTCAAACCGAGTGTCTGTACGATAGAGTTCCACCACATCAAGGCTGAACCCTCCAAAGTACCAATAGCGTATCTGACCTTGTTTTCTTCCGGACAATTGCACATCTCAAACACCGATTCTGACTGTTCAATCCATCGAAGAAGTCCAATGGCTCCTTCTGATCCTTTGAAATTACGTGGTTTACAGTTCAAGAATGTCTTGAACGTGCACACTTGTGGGTTTACCAATTCCCCCGTTGGATCATGTGGTCCTGTTTGGTGTGTTTGCGTATAGTTTGCGATTGTCTCGGTAATTCGAGTGTTAATAAGTGCCTCAAGTTCCATTGCGGTCATGTTAATGTTTCCCCCAGCCATGATCCTCCTATTTACAGATATACATAATGAGACTACACCCATCACATAATCATCACTCATGCACAAAGTAAATGTAACACACTACCATAGTCATTAAGGTAACAATTCGTAGTCATTTATGATAAACTAGTGCTTACAATTGTTTGTCAAAGAGATGCAAAACAACCAAACATGAAATCGACTTTTATGAGTACAACCCACTCATATAAGTTTGTTAATGAAAGATAAATCACACAAAGTAGCTAAACCCCACCATTTGGTGGTGCAACACTAGGAGATGAATCAGCCTGTTCTGGTGGACCACCCTCTGCACCATGATCATACTGTATATGTTCGGTGACAAGTATCAATGCTTGCTCGGCCAAATCCCCGACTATGTTAGTTCCATCTATAGCCGCATTAGATAGTGCAATGGCCTCTTCGGCCCTTGCCTCGGCCATAACCGCACGTAGTTCCGTCTCTTGTTGTCGTGCCTCGGCCATAGTTGCACGAAATTCAGCATCTTGAAGTCGGTCGGTGAGTTCAACGATAGCATTTCTTATCATTTCTACATCTTCCACCAGATTCTCATGTAACTCGTCCGTACGAGTCAGTTCCTCCTTAAGACTCCTCCATTTATCCATAATCCAGTTGTTGCTTTCCAACAATCCTGTGATTGCCCCTGCCGCCTCGCGCATATTACGGATCTCTCGATCCATACGTGCCACGAATGCAGCAAATGCTTGCTCTAGCGGATACCCTAGAGCCGGTAATGTCCACATGCCAGTAGTAGATGAAGTAGCGGATGGAGGAGGCACTCTCTCCTCGCGTACCCAGCTACGGATGAGATCAGGGAACCATTGACAATAATGGCTGCTCCCTATGGGTCTAATGTGAATATCCTCGCCATAGTGAATAGTATTATCCACTGGCTCCAGTTTCCTTTTCTTAGCTGCTTCAATTTCCACATGTGACTCCTCATCAAGAATACGCTTAGACGATGATGCCATATCTGTTAAATAATGCCATATGTAAGTGCATACAAACTATCGTGTAAGCAAGTGCCTAATGTCTAACAGTTATAGTCTAAGTCTACAAAATGCAAACCTAGTTCGCTATAACCAATGGCTCTGATACCAATCTGTCACACCCCTAATTTTCAACTAACGGAATCATACCGTTTGGGAACGTGACAAACCAGGATCTCAGATCATTAGACATAACGAAGACCTCTATATGATATTCAAACATATTTTGGTCTAAAACTGTAATATCAAAGTTTCAATGTTTGCGGAAGCGTTTTAAAAACCAATAACAAAACGTAATGGTTTGAATATGTAAAGTACAAATCCAATAACATTCAATGTTTTAATTGATCAAAGCTAAAACACTTGAACTGAAATGCATGCATGAGACTCAACATCCTAGTCCCTGCTTGTCCTTGCTTGTGTCTTAGTGTCCTGAGAAAACATGTAAATCAAGTCAACACAAAGGTTGGTGCATACACAGGTTTAAGCATTCACAAATGTTGAAACCACAGTTTGAACATAAAGTTTACAGATAACATAATCACACATGCATAGTCATGATAGCTAGTCATTTGTACTATTTACATAAGTGGTCGACACCGAAACTGACGATTGCCATGCTATAGCATGTTTTTGCCTTAACACTATTGTCTAGCACAAACAATAGTAATGTATGTTTGGTCAGTCAAACACCTGCGTAGATCCCATCTACCACGTGAGGTTTGTCAAACCCAATAGATCTATCTTCAACTACCACGCTTTGCACTACGGCAAATTAAACGGTTCGAAATGGAAGGCTTTGTAATGCTATGTTTGCACTTAATGTAAACAGCTAACTCATGCAAGTGATATGTATCTAAAATGTTTGTTGCACATGTTTTCTCCCCCAAAACAGTTAAAGTAAGAAAGGGGCCGTGTACGCACCTTTGAATGTGAATAGAATGATCACGTGTTTGAAATTTCGTGTAGATAATCTTCTACGAATAATCTGTGTAATTTACGATAACGTTTCTTTATTCGGAATGTCATTTCATATTTGAAATCACATACGTGTCAACACATGTATGTTAGATTGTTAGGAACGTTCATACGAAAGTACTTGTGATTTTAAATTCGTTAATTTATATCGTGTTCGTACACACGACTTCGTTTAAACATACGTAAATACGCAGGATTTTGTTCTTTTAAAAAAAATTTGCTAATTTTATTGTTTCAAATAATTCGTAATTCAATTTCGGCTCCAACGAAACTTGAATGAATTAAATCGGGTTTAAAATGAATAAAATATGATCAAAGCACCAAAAATGATGTTTTTGTGCAAAACCGAAGGCCCCAGAGTTCGAACCCTCGATCTCCCAGTCACCGCACATGTATATAACCAGTCCAGCTAGCCAGACTTTTGCAATAGATGATCCAGATTAAACTAATGATTCCACAACTACCCATATAGTTTAATTTGATTCTAAGACTCCTTTTCATGAAAACCCCCAAACCGTTTTATTTCAAAAACCCTAGTAATCGAAATCATTAAATTCGTGTATGAATCATAAAATTGGCATATCATTTAGCACAGTCGGATGTTTCTGAAACTATCTATACATATTAATTTGAATATAAAGCTCATTTATTTTGAAATCCCCAAATTGTTCCTGATATGAACCCTAGTTATTCGAACTCTAACAAATCGATGTTTTTACTAGAAATTGTTATATGGTTCAGAGTAGTCGGCCATATTAGAGTGTGTGTGTGTCGATTTTTACCTGGTTTGGTGTTAACTCGATCGAGATCACTTGAGACTTGATTTTCGGCCGGCCTCTACTCCAATTCGTATCTTCACACTGTTTCTCTTCGAATTATGGTTTGTAGCAGATGCTAAAGAGGCCGAATAAGGTTTATGGGATCTCAATTTGATCGTATTAATACAATTTATGTGTTTTTGATAATTACTAATGACGGTTATGATTTTTCAAGTTCATATGAGTTTAATTCGACAATTCACAAGTTCATAACGTATAATAGCTGTTAGTAATCATTAATGAGATGATTATTGTTAGTTTTAAAACGGTTACAAATCTCATTATCACGAAATTCGAATTTTCCATTGTTATTCTACTCAAATTTTGACTTTAAAAGTCAAATTTGATGGTTCTAGATATTAACAAGTTTTATCCTTGCAAATTAATATTTCTAGGCCCAATTTGCTCAATTCTAAACCTTTTAATTGATATTATTTGATTCCTTAAAATTTCTGTTAACTTTTCGGTTAACGGAGTTAGTCACAACTTGCCGAATTGTCATAAATTGGCCAATTGGAACGTTATTGGGCTAGGTTAACCCAATTGGGCCTCATAAATACAATTGGGCCTACCTTGGCCTCATTGGGCCTACCTTGGCCTTATTGGGCCTACCTTGGCCTCATTGGGCCTAACTTGTCCTCTTAAGGTATAATTGGGCCTACTTCTATTCAATTGGGCCTCATAGGATACAATTGGACCTATGAGGTTTAACGAGGTTAATTCGAAAATATCGGATTGTCACATGGATGAAGATGATGACTGACTAAAATGAATCTGATTAGAAGATGGAGCTTCAGTCGTCTGAGAAACAAAGGCTGTCTTCAATGGAGCATGAGAAGATGATTTTTCAACAGTAGGAGTAGAATAGTACAATGATGGATCCTGGACTTGAGCAACTCTTTTAACCTTCCACTTGTTCTCTATTTCTTGCTCTTTCAGCTTCTGAATAAAATCATTGATGTCCATGTTGGCAATCATCTCATTTTGCTTAAGAACCATTAGAAATGACTCCCACTTGGGAGGTAAAGCATCTGCCAAACATTGGATCTTCTCCTGAGTTGTAGTTTTAACTTGATGATTGAACAACTCGCTCAAAAGATGATAGAATCTAGCAATCATATCATCCAAAGATTCATTTCCAACATACATGAAGCTGTTGAATTCCTTCCTCAAAGCCTTTACCTCTGCTGCAAAGCATCCCACAAGTACTTAGAGGATGTAAACTATCTGAATTGATGGAAAATATCAGTAGCAATGGATTGAGATAGAATAGCATAAGCTTTCTTCTCATAATCATAAAGCTTTCTCTGAGGCTCAGTCATCCGTGTGACTAACATAGGAGTTCCGTCTTCATTAAGAGGCCTCAGATATCCTCCTTCAATCATCATCCATAAATTGGTATCCACTCCATTGATGTGAATCTCAAATCTGTACTTCCAGTGTGGATAATCATCTAATGATAGCAACTTGGGAGCTTTGTTGGAGTTTCCTATCTCAGTCTCAGTCAACAGTAAAGTCTGAATACGATGATTTTTATTAGCCATCAATGCTAAATCTTCCATTTAATCAAGAACAACAAGATTCAACACTTAGAAAATTTTCCAAACTGATGGTCGAATGTAGCTGATACTAGCGAATGTTAGGGGCCGAATGAAGCTTATAATGGAGAATGTAACATCAATGTACTTTCAGTTGTCCATACGTCCGTACATCCGTACGATTGTACTGTTACGACTGGAGATTTATAATTATTAATGATTATGAGATTATTGATTTACATTACTGATATTATCACTGTACTGGTATGCATGTTATAGCACATTTATTATACGCATAAACCACGGGAAGTTTAGTTGTAATTCAACTAAACAGACCCGTAGTGTTTATCGCAGTTATTTATTATTGATGATGATGGATTAATGGTCTGAGAATGGATTTGGGTTAGAACTGGGAGTCTATTAGAGTCTGGTTGCTAAACGTGGTCAAGGACCCATGGTCATGGTTTATCGAAATAGCGGTGGGACGGTGGCTAGGGCAGTTGCGACTGACCCTTACATATGCCCTATATATATGCATATTTCGGTCTATCATGGATGTGTCAGTGACTAGAGTTTAGTGGGTTTTGGTTTGGGGAAATGATAATATTAATGTATTAAATAATGGGAATTAATTACGCGAAGTGAGGTTACGGATATCATTTAAACGAGAATATTAATTCAGAAATATTAACTTAATAATGTATTCGCGTGGGTGACGATTCATGCGAATATAATTATTAAGAATAATATACTGAAACAATATTTCATAAATAGTATTTCGAATCGAAATACGATATGAGCGTTGGATTCGCAAAGGTGACGATCTTTACGAATACATACGCGAGTAACGTGTTTCGACGAGATAATTAAATAATATTAAACGATATTAATTTAATAAATTAAAACTAAAAATATTTATTAGGAATCACAACTTAAATTAAATTAGAATAATTTAAATTATTAACTAAGTGATTTAACGATGATTAAACGAAAATTGTTTTATGAAACAATAATGTTTAAATAAAATCATTTTAATAGAGATGAAAATTATTATCTTAAATGTTGTAAGGTTTAGATATATTTTTACGATTAAAACCGAGTATTTTAATTATTCTAATCGCGATAAAAACGAGACCGGACACGGTAAAATACACGCGGTATATGAAAGAGATTATTCACCTTCTTCCTCACATTTTCACAAACCCTTTCTCTCTCTAAACCCTCTAAATTTCGTCACCCTCACCACCTCCATCTTCTCTCTAACTTTTTGAATTCGTTTCTCAACCGATTCGAGAGATTCCGGTTCCTACGCGTTCGTGAGATCGAGAGGAACACGAAGATACCAAGGAAGTGGCCATTTGCTCACGATTGGAAGGTAAGAGACCCATTTTATTTTCGGCTTTGGGTGAAAACCCTATTTCGTGTATAGATGCTTACTAAATCGGGATTTAAGGCCTTGTAATGTGTTAATCGAGATATTATTGAGTTGAGGTGAGCTAGGGATGACCGTAAACCAGTAAAATGCGATTAGGGTGATGATGAACAGTGCACAGTCGTCACAGCAGGTGAGGGCCGAACCCTGAGGTCCTCACGAACCCTGTTGGGCGGGAACTAGGGTGGCGAACCCTAGTTTCAGCCGAGCCTTCCCTCTCACAGCCTGCAACGAACCCTAAAGGGGTGGCGAACCCTGTTAACAAACCTCCTGGCCAACGAACCTTCTTCAGCCGAACTCTCATGAGCCAGCGAACCATTATCATGTTTAGCCGAAGCTGGTAACCAGGCGAACCCTAGCTCTGAACTTGGGCTGGCCGAACCTTGGCCAGCCGAAGCTTGTTGCGGCCGAACCATGGATTTTCTGCGAACCTTATTGGTGGCCTAACTAGCGAACCCTGACCATAACCTTCTATAGCCGAACCCTAATACCATTTCAACGAACTTTCAAGGCTGAAATACATGCATGTAGCGAACCTTAGTTCACCATCTTCATCTGTTAACTGAACCTATGTTAAATGAATCTACTGACCGAACCTTTGGCCCATTTGGCCGAACCTAGGCCCAATAAGGTCATAGGTTCGCTGCCATCTTAGGGGAACAAACTTGATTTCGTTTAACTAAAAGGAGTAAGAACAATTAGGAGACATTGTTCTTATGAATATACACGTATATATCATGCATGCATGAGAAACTACAACGACCACCATTTTCTTTTTACTTTATAAATATAAAACTCAATATACTAGAATTATACGCATAAATGAATGGATGGTTAAGAGTGCTTATGACATACATAGGTAACCTCTTAGCACGGCTTTCATTTCAACATAGTTAAAACTTAACAAGTCTAAACTATATGAGAATGGGAACCGTTACAAAATGCTAAGTATACTATCTTAACTTAGGTTAAACCAACTAGGTTAAAGAATTCTTAGGGGTTAAAACGAACATGGATGAACATTTACTGATAATGAAATGCATATACTTATGAACGTGAACACATATCAAATTACAGATCTTTGAGTTGATTTGAGTTGAGTTACATACGTGAGCGCGCATTATAAGAGAACACTGATTCTAAGGACTTCAGGTGAGTTCTCATAACCTCCCTTTTCTTTAAACTATTTTGTTTTAAAACTCAGAGGTGAAGCATGTATACCAAATTCAAATATTATTTTGATAACTCAAGGTTAATACCTGTTTATCAATATGATATTCACGATATAAGATTATCATTTATTATGGATTGTCTCTTGTTATTTATATCCATGTAAACTTTGTTATTGACTTTGGTCGATAACAAAGATTACAAGTATTGTCACAAACCCCGAGAGTCATCTCTTTTAACTTCGGTTAATTGCTTTGACCTTGTGTATTGTCACGTGGATGTTTTCCCACATCTGTGAAGCATTGCCTTTGACTTCGGTTAATTGCTTTGGCTTCATGTATTGTCACGTGGTTAGCGACCACTCCATGAATCATGTATTTAACTTATGTTAATTACAAAATGATCATGTATAGTCACGAACATTATTGGAGAATATAAATGATGTGATTGGTTGATTTGTTTGTGGATTGATTATCTATGTTTGATTATGATTATTTGAGATTGATTATGTGATTATGTGATTGTGTATGTGTTTGGTTGTTGAATGGATGAATGTGTGTTGGATTATCTCATACAGGTATTCATATGGATTTTCTCAAGGAAATCATAAGTCTTACACTCGTTTTAAACAAAGCATTTTATTAAACTATTTTAAAACACCAACTTTTAAACTCATTTTTTTCTAAAACATTTTGAGTATAAAAACTTATGATTACTCACCAACTACTTTTGTAGTTGACACTTGATTTTCTTACATGTTTCAGGTGATGGAGACAAGTAGGATGAAGAGGATGATCTCTTCTATTTTGGACATCATCATCATATAGGATTCTTGGACTTAGTTAATTAACTAAATTTCTGGCGATTAGAGTTTAGTTAGTTTAACTAAATCTTTTGTGTATTTGATGTAATTGATTCATGATGAACATGGTTTTTGTGTAATTAATTTGATGAATGGAATGTTATGTGATGATTTGATTTAGATGCCCACGAGCTTTTGAACAATCTACACATCCCTCGTGGCATCCCGACGTTTCCGCCATCGGTCGGGGTGTTACAGATTGGTATCAGAGCCTGGGTTATAGGGAATTAGGTTACTAGAAATGGTTGACCTAGTCTATAACCGTAGGATACCCTAATATGAATTAATTTCATACACTAGTTAGTATATTCAGGATTTCATGCTTATGTGTTTATTACATGTTAACTGAACTCCTGTTATACATCTGATATATGTATGCTGCTTATAAATTTCTTGCTTATGTGTGCCCTAATGATTCGATAAGGACATGTACGTGGTGTATCGTAAAGGTGGTGGGACGTTGGCTAGGGCAGTTGCGACTGACCCTTACATATGCCCTATATATATACCATTTACGGTACATTGGGTGGATGTCAGTATTGAAGAATGTGGGAACTACCCGTTTGGGAAATTACCTGCTTAAGAAATTAAATGCTTAGGAATTATTTGCTTTAGGAATTATTTGTTTTATCTATAAACTCCAGACAAGGACACACTCGTGGTATACTACAAAGGTGGTGGGACGGTGGCTGGGGCAGTTGCGACTGACCCCTACATATGCCCTATACATATACCATTTGTAGTATATTGGGGGTCTGTCAGTGTCAGGAACTTAGGATATTACTAGGAATTATTGTGAGATGGATGTTGATGGTCTGTTGGTTAAGGTTGGTTTGGATTGACACTTTGGATGATCACACTTGATAAACACTTATAAATTCACTTATAAAAACATACGGATTGGACACGTAGGGTGCATAGGATTAATGAACGATATGAGCGATTAGTGATGAAATATGGACTTGGGTGATGATATAGACACTTGATGATAATATAAACGCATAGTGATAATACTAACACTTAGTGATGGTATGGACACTTGATGAGAATAAACTATAGGGAGGATATGAACACTTAGTGACAATAAGAGCACTTCGTGATGATATGAACCCTTAATGATGATTATCTACATTGGGATTGATATGGATTTTAGTGAACTTATACAGTTGGGGGAAACTTAATGTCAGGTGAACTTAGACATTAGGTGAACTTAGAAATAGGCAAGCCTACATGTCAGGTGAACTTAAACATTAGGCAAAACCTAATTGTCCAAGGACACTAGTGATCACTTCACTCAAAAATTATCCTATCTAGGATAAGGTTTGTGAAGTGAGATTATGGTGAAATACATGACACACTCTACACACTAGCAAGGGCATAATCGTGATGCAATGGAACGGTGGTGGGACGGTGTAGGGGAGATTGCGATCTACCTCTGCATATGCCCTATATATAAGCTTGTTGCATTGTATTGGGAGGTTGTCAGTGTTAGTATAGAGTGAGGAATGTATAGGACCTAGGAAATAGTTAGTTAACACTAGTTATGACCAACTAGGACACTTAGAATAATACTAGGCAAATTTATAGACATTATGAGTTTAAATAACAGATAGGAAATAAATATAGTTCCTATATGTAATCCTAATTGTTTAAAATAAACTCAATTGACCATTGTTTGTATGACTTACGTTGTAAACAGTAGTAACATGTTTCTAATTTCTCAGAAACATGCCGCCTCGCCGTCACAACGAAGATGACTCAAACAGTGGGGATGCTAACAATGGTAATGCCAACTCCGGCATACAAGAGTTAGCCACACTTATTTCTGGATTGGTGAGCCAACTGACTCAGGCTAACCAGAATATCAATCAGAACAGAGGTGGTGCAAACCAGACAACTTGCACATTCAAACACTTCAATTACTGTAATCCCCTGAAATTCACGGGTGCTGAGTCGGCCACTGGTCTGCTGCAGTGGTTCGAGAGTATGGAGAACACCTTCATCAACAGCGAATGTCCCGAGAATCTGAAGGTCCGCTATGCCACCAGTGTTTTCCAAAAGAGAGCACTGACTTGGTGGAATGGGGAAAAGCGAACTAGGGGAGTGGATGCTGCACTCGCACTGACGTGGACTGAGGTCAAGAACTTGATGACCACTGAATTCTGTCCTCGAAGCGAGATGAGGAAACTGGAGACTGAGTTCTGGGAGCTCAAACAGGATAGTGGCGAGAATGTCATCTACAATACTCAGTTCCATGAGTATAGTCTACTGGTGCCTCATATGGTGACACCCTTGGATAGGGCGATCGAGAAGTATATCGGCGGATTGCCGGTACAGATTCAGGACACAGTCTATGGGAGCAATCCCAAAACACTGGAGGCTGCGATCCGCTTATCTGCAACTCTCACTGATAATCACGTGAAGAATGGAACACTTACTCGGAAGGGACACAAGAAGACTGACACCAAGACTACTGCAAAGGAAGTCAAAACTGAAGTCAAGTCTGAAGCCGCTAGTTCATCGAAGAGCAACAACAAGAAAAGGAAGACCAGAAACTTCATGGTCACTACTCCTGCTGCCAAATCTGCGCAGCAATCCTCAAACAACTCCACTGCCAGAAATTACACTGGGAACACTCCCCAATGTAACACTTGCAGATATCATCATGCCCCTAACTTGCCGTGTCGCGTTTGCAACAACTGTGGCAAGTTTGGGCACTATGCTAATGTTTGTCGGAGTGCACCGCAAGCACAAAGGATGCAACATGCACCGCTTGCACTGCCAGCTCCTCATGCACAGCCTATCCCGGCTGTACCCATTCGCCAGGTACCTCAAGCACAGGCAAGAGCCTGTTATGAATGTGGCGAAGTGGGTCATTTCAGGAATCAGTGCCCAAAGTTGACCGGGAATAACCAGAGGGTGGCAAGAGGCCGGGCTTTTCAACTGAATGCTCCAGCTGCTCAAGCCAACCAGGACGTCGTCAACGGTACATTTCTGATCAACAACTCTTATGCATCTGTTTTGTTTGATTCTGGTGCCGATAGGAGTTTCGTTTCATATGATTTTGAATGCTTGCTTGGTAGAACACGTACATGCTTAGATAAACCATTTAACGTGGAAGTGGCTGACGGAAACACTATTGATATTGACACTGTTATTATCGGATGTACTGTGAACTTAAATGATCACGTTTTCCCGATTGATCTTATACTTATGCATCTTGGTAGCTTTGATGTTATCATAGGCATGGATTGGTTAGCCACCCACAAAGCGGAGATTGTATGCCATGAAAAGTATATTCGTATTCCCTTACCTTCGGGTGAAACTTTGAGAATATTTGGAGAAACTGCTAGTAAAGGTCTTAAGCTGATGTCTTGCACAAAAGCACACAAGTACCTTAGAAAGAAATGTGTAGCATTTCTAGCTCATATTGTGGAGAAGAAAGAGAAAGAAAAGAGAATTGAAGATGTTCCAGTAATACGAGATTTTCCGGAAGTATTTCCAGATGATTTGCCGGGTCTTCCACCAGAACGTCAAGTTGAGTTCCGAATCGACTTAGTACCTGGTGCGAACCCAGTCGCCAAAGCTCCCTACAGACTTGCGCCTTCGGAGTTGCAAGAATTGGCGAGTCAACTGCAAGAACTTACCGATAAAGGGTTCATTCGCCCGAGCCATTCGCCATGGGGTGCACCGGTCCTGTTTGTCAAGAAAAAGGACGGGTCATTCCGGATGTGCATCGACTACCGCGAATTGAACAAGTTGACTATCAAAAATCGATATCCATTGCCGCGCATCGATGATCTCTTCGATCAGCTCCAAGGCTCGGCATGGTTTTCAAAGATTGATCTTAGGTCTGGGTATCATCAGCTTCGCGTACATGATGATGATATTCCCAAGACTGCATTCAGAACAAGATATGGCCATTATGAATTTCTGGTAATGCCCTTCGGCCTTACCAATGCACCTGCGGTTTTCATGGATCTCATGAACCGTGTTTGCAGGCCATATTTGGATAAATTTGTGATAGTATTCATCGATGATATTCTGATCTACTCAAAGACCAAGGAAGAACACGAGGAACACCTTAAGTTGGTTTTGGAGATCCTAAGAGAAGAGCGACTGTATGCCAAATTCTCTAAATGTGAATTTTGGCTTAAGGAAGTTCAATTCTTGGGGCACATAGTGAACGAATACGGTGTTCATGTGGATCCTGCAAAGATTGATGCTGTGAAGAGTTGGAGTACACCGAAGACACCGACGGAGATTCGATCGTTTCTTGGACTCGCCGGTTACTATCGGAGGTTTATATCGAATTTCTCCAGGATTGCGGTCCCTCTCACTGCTTTGACTCAAAAGAATAGGCCGTACGAGTGGGGACCAAAGCAAGAAGAGGCATTCCAGACTTTGAAGCAGAAACTTTGTGATGCTCCTGTCTTGACACTGCCTGATGGAAATGATGATTTTGTAGTCTATTGTGATGCATCTAACCTAGGTCTCGGTTGCGTTCTCATGCAACGGGGAAAGGTTTTGGCTTATGCATCAAGGTAACTGAAGATTCATGAAAAGAACTACACTACACACGACTTGGAACTTGGTGCAGTCGTGTTTGCTTTGAAGATATGGAGACATTATCTTTATGGCACTAAGTGTGTAGTGTTCACTGATCATGAAAGCTTGCAACATATTCTCAATCAGAAAGAACTCAATATGAGACAACGGAGATGGGTTGAACTGTTGAATGATTATGACTGCGAAATTCGCTACCATCCTGGTAAGGCGAATGTAGTAGCAGACGCGCTTAGTCGCAAGAGTCAAGTTCAAATCCATAGTGTCCGAGTGCACAATAACCTCCGTAATGATATTCTCACAGCCCAACAACACTCATTGGCTCAAGATGACTTGAAAAATGAGATTTCTTGCGGGGCTGAAATACTGTTGGAAACTAAGGATGATGGTTTAATGTATTACTTGAATCGACTGTGGATACCGAACAGGGGTGATCTCAGGATGGTAATTATGAATGAAGCTCATAAGTCTCGTTACTCTCCATCCAGGTTCTGACAAGATGTATCAAGACCTTAGGGGCTTGTACTGGTGGCCTGGAATGAAGAAGGAGATTGCTGAATATGTGTCTAAGTGCCTTAACTGCGCTAAAGTCAAGGCGGAACACCAGCGACCTTCTGGATTATTATTACAACCGAAGATACCGGTGTGGAAGTGGGAGAATATCTCCATGGATTTCATTACCAAACTTCCACGAACCGCAACCGGTAAAGATAGCATTTGGGTAATAGTTGATAGATTGACAAAGTCGGCTCATTTCTTACCGATACGCGAAACTTACCCTGTGCGGAAGTTAGCTCGTATTTACATTGATGAGATCGTTAGTCGACATGGTATTCCCTTAAGCATAATATCGGACCGTGATGCTCGTTTCACGGCGCGATTTTGGGAATCACTACATGAAGCTTTTGGAACAAGACTGGATCTTAGCACTGCTTATCATCCTCAAACGGATGGTCAAACGGAGCGAACGATTCAGACATTGGAAGACATGTTGAGAGCTTGTGTCATCGATTTCGGTGGCAATTGGGATAGCCATCTACCATTGGTTGAGTTCTCGTATAACAACAGTTATCACGCGAGCATTGGTATGGCACCGTTTGAAGCTCTTTATGGCAGGAAATGTCGGTCACCTATTTGTTGGACCGAGGTCGGCGATTCGCAGATTACTGGTCCCGAGATTATTCAGGAAACGACTGACAAGATCCGCCAGATCCGCGACAATCTGTTAGCTGCTCGCAGCAGACAGAAGAGTTACGTGGATAAACGAAGAAAACCTTTAGAGTTTGAAGTGGGAGATATGATTTTGCTTAAAATGTCGCCTTGGAAAGGCGTTGTGCGATTCGGGAAGAAAGGAAAGCTTGCTCCACGTTATGTTGGCCCTTTTAAGATCCTTGAACGGATCGGGAAGGTTGCTTACAAATTAGAACTTCCTCCTGAACTTAGTAGTGTGCACCCGACGTTTCACGTGTCCAATCTAAGAAAGTGCTTAGCTGATCAAGATCTTCAGGTACCACTCGATGACATTCGTATCGATGATACCATGCACTTCGTTGAAAAACCAGTGGAGATAATGGATCGTGAGGTTAAACAGCTCAAACGCAGTAGAATTCCAATTGTCAAAGTACGTTGGGAATCGAAGCGGGGTCCAGAATTCACATGGGAGCGGGAAGATCAGATGAAGCTTAAGTACCCACATTTATTTACTACGGTCACTCCAAGTTGAATTTCGGGACGAAATTCCTTTAACTAGGGGAGACTGTAACATCACTGTACTTTCAGTTGTCCATACGTCCGTACATCCGTACGATTGTACTGTTACGACTGGAGATTTATAATTATTAATGATTATGAGATTATTGATTTACATTACTGATATTATCACTGTACTGGTATGCATGTTATAGCACATTTATTATACGCATAAACCACGGGAAGTTTAGTTGTAATTCAACTAAACAGACCCGTAGTGTTTATCGCAGTTATTTATTATTGATGATGATGGATTAATGGTCTGAGAATGGATTTGGGTTAGAACTGGGAGTCTATTAGAGTCTGGTTGCTAAACGTGGTCAAGGACCCATGGTCATGGTTTATCGAAATAGCGGTGGGACGGTGGCTAGGGCAGTTGCGACTGACCCTTACATATGCCCTATATATATGCATATTTCGGTCTATCATGGATGTGTCAGTGACTAGAGTTTAGTGGGTTTTGGTTTGGGGAAATGATAATATTAATGTATTAAATAATGGGAATTAATTACGCGAAGTGAGGTTACGGATATCATTTAAACGAGAATATTAATTCAGAAATATTAACTTAATAATGTATTCGCGTGGGTGACGATTCATGCGAATATAATTATTAAGAATAATATACTGAAACAATATTTCATAAATAGTATTTCGAATCGAAATACGATATGAGCGTTGGATTCGCAAAGGTGACGATCTTTACGAATACATACGCGAGTAACGTGTTTCGACGAGATAATTAAATAATATTAAACGATATTAATTTAATAAATTAAAACTAAAAATATTTATTAGGAATCACAACTTAAATTAAATTAGAATAATTTAAATTATTAACTAAGTGATTTAACGATGATTAAACGAAAATTGTTTTATGAAACAATAATGTTTAAATAAAATCATTTTAATAGAGATGAAAATTATTATCTTAAATGTTGTAAGGTTTAGATATATTTTTACGATTAAAACCGAGTATTTTAATTATTCTAATCGCGATAAAAACGAGACCGGACACGGTAAAATACACGCGGTATATGAAAGAGATTATTCACCTTCTTCCTCACATTTTCACAAACCCTTTCTCTCTCTAAACCCTCTAAATTTCGTCACCCTCACCACCTCCATCTTCTCTCTAACTTTTTGAATTCGTTTCTCAACCGATTCGAGAGATTCCGGTTCCTACGCATTCGTGAGATCGAGAGGAACACGAAGATACCAAGGAAGTGGCCATTTGCTCACGATTGGAAGGTAAGAGACCCATTTTATTTTCGGCTTTGGGTGAAAACCCTATTTCGTGTATAGATGCTTACTAAATCGGGATTTAAGGCCTTGTAATGTGTTAATCGAGATATTATTGAGTTGAGGTGAGCTAGGGATGACCGTAAACCAGTAAAATGCGATTAGGGTGATGATGAACAGTGCACAGTCGTCACAGCAGGTAAGGGCCGAACCCTGAGGTCCTCACGAACCCTGTTGGGCGGGAACTAGGGTGGCGAACCCTAGTTTCAGCCGAGCCTTCCCTCTCACAGCCTGCAACGAACCCTAAAGGGGTGGCGAACCCTGTTAACAAACCTCCTGGCCAACGAACCTTCTTCAGCCGAACTCTCATGAGCCAGCGAACCATTATCATGTTTAGCCGAAGCTGGTAACCAGGCGAACCCTAGCTCTGAACTTGGGCTGGCCGAACCTTGGCCAGCCGAAGCTTGTTGCGGCCGAACCATGGATTTTCTGCGAACCTTATTGGTGGCCTAACTAGCGAACCCTGACCATAACCTTCTATAGCCGAACCCTAATACCATTTCAACGAACTTTCAAGGCTGAAATACATGCATGTAGCGAACCTTAGTTCACCATCTTCATCTGTTAACTGAACCTATGTTAAATGAATCTACTGACCGAACCTTTGGCCCATTTGGCCGAACCTAGGCCCAATAAGGTCATAGGTTCGCTGCCATCTTAGGGGAACAAACTTGATTTCGTTTAACTAAAAGGAGTAAGAACAATTAGGAGACATGGTTCTTATGAATATACACGTATATATCATGCATGCATGAGAAACTACAACGACCACCATTTTCTTTTTACTTTATAAATATAAAACTCAATATACTAGAATTATACGCATAAATGAATGGATGGTTAAGAGTGCTTATGACATACATAGGTAACCTCTTAGCACGGCTTTCATTTCAACATAGTTAAAACTTAACAAGTCTAAACTATATGAGAATGGGAACCGTTACAAAATGCTAAGTATACTATCTTAACTTAGGTTAAACCAACTAGGTTAAAGAATTCTTAGGGGTTAAAACGAACATGGATGAACATTTACTGATAATGAAATGCATATACTTATGAACGTGAACACATATCAAATTACAGATCTTTGAGTTGATTTGAGTTGAGTTACATACGTGAGCGCGCATTATAAGAGAACACTGATTCTAAGGACTTCAGGTGAGTTCTCATAACCTCCCTTTTCTTTAAACTATTTTGTTTTAAAACTCAGAGGTGAAGCATGTATACCAAATTCAAATATTATTTTGATAACTCAAGGTTAATACCTGTTTATCAATATGATATTCACGATATAAGATTATCATTTATTATGGATTGTCTCTTGTTATTTATATCCATGTAAACTTTGTTATTGACTTTGGTCGATAACAAAGATTACAAGTATTGTCACAAACCCCGAGAGTCATCTCTTTTAACTTCGGTTAATTGCTTTGACCTTGTGTATTGTCACGTGGATGTTTTCCCACATCTGTGAAGCATTGCCTTTGACTTCGGTTAATTGCTTTGGCTTCATGTATTGTCACGTGGTTAGCGACCACTCCATGAATCATGTATTTAACTTATGTTAATTACAAAATGATCATGTATAGTCACGAACATTATTGGAGAATATAAATGATGTGATTGGTTGATTTGTTTGTGGATTGATTATCTATGTTTGATTATGATTATTTGAGATTGATTATAACTGATTGATTATGTGATTATGTGATTGTGTATGTGTTTGGTTGTTGAATGGATGAATGTGTGTTGGATTATCTCATACAGGTATTCATATGGATTTTCTCAAGGAAATCATAAGTCTTACACTCGTTTTAAACAAAGCATTTTATTAAACTATTTTAAAACACCAACTTTTAAACTCATTTTTTTCTAAAACATTTTGAGTATAAAAACTTATGATTACTCACCAACTACTTTTGTAGTTGACACTTGATTTTCTTACATGTTTCAGGTGATGGAGACAAGTAGGATGAAGTGGATGATCTCTTCTATTTTGGACATCATCATCATATAGGATTCTTGGACTTAGTTAATTAACTAAATTTCTGGCGATTAGAGTTTAGTTAGTTTAACTAAATCTTTTGTGTATTTGATGTAATTGATTCATGATGAACATGGTTTTTGTGTAATTAATTTGATGAATGGAATGTTATGTGATGATTTGATTTAGATGCCCACGAGCTTTTGAACAATCTACACATCCCTCGTGGCATCCCGACGTTTCCGCCATCGGTCGGGGTGTTACAGAGAATGTGAAGTTGAGTATGACAACTGGGAGAATGGACCTATTCGACGAATGACATGAGCGAATGAGGCTATTCGCTGAATGAAAAACCTAAAAGAGCTATTCGCCAAATGAATGATCGAATGAAGCTATTCGGCGAATGAGTCTGTCGAATGGCTCTATTCGGCGAATGAGTGTGATTCGGCCAAACTTATTCGGCCGCCATGCTCATTCGGCCGCCATGCTCATTCGGCCGATCTGATGTTTTCAGCAACAAAAATCTTGATAACTTTTGATTTTGGCCAAATCTATGAACCAAAATTGGTACAGAACACCATGACAATATTACCAACCAATTGGGATAAAGGTTTTGACAAACACACCACAAAAACCAACTGATTTTGAATGAAACAGTAACTTAGGGGCCAAGAAAATCATGGTTTTTGGAGATTTCGAACAACTAATCTGAGATTTGATGATTTAGACTGGAAATCGAGTAGAATCAAGAGCCAAAGCTTTGATACCACTTTGTAGGACCTATTTGGAGCTCGGAAACAATCCGATTCCAACGGATATCTACTCGACAGCCTCTGGAATAGTGCGGAATCCTATTCCAGGGTTTTCCAATCGAAATCAACAGCAACCGTGGTGAATCGAGAGCATATAATCAACGTGCAAGTGAGAATCGATCACCACGGGTTGAGAATCGAAGTTGGACAGCAAAGATCGCTCAAAACTTCAAAGGTTTGACACTGGAGCGCTCTAGGAAGAATGAGGACTCTAGAAAGTTAGGTTTAAAATGATTTGAACTTGTATTTATAGACTGTAGTCATTCGGCCGAATGAGTGGCCGAAGCAGCTCATTCGACGAATGACTCATTCGATCGCCTATGTCATTCGCTAGGGTGTTCATTCGGCGAATGACTTCATTCGTAGAGTCATTCGCCCGAATGATCAGAATTCATACTCAAATATTAATAAACCAAATCAAACAATCATATAATCAATATTAAACATTAAGAACAATATATAAAGACAACTTCTATTAATATAACTTGAACTTTACATGATGGATAATACAAAATCGAACTAGGGACATATAGTGCATCTACATATACATATATAGGTATTGAATCCTATGAAAACCCAATCTTAAAAAGAAAACTCGTAAACCCTATAGCCATTGATTTGGAATCTTGAAAATAAATATGTGGTTCAATTTAAACCTGAATAAAAAATTGGGTTTTGAATAAACAAATCATTTTTAATGTGGGTTAATGTGAACGACATATTTATTTTCAAGATTCCAAATCAATGACTTACATAGGGTTTAAGGGTTTTCACTTTAAGATTGGGTTTCACCCTATATATATATAGGGGGGTTTCTAAGAAAACCATCAGTTTGGAGAAAAACTAATCACAATCATTACCAATTAGTTTTTTTTAATCTTTTCTTTTTTATTTCCTTTTATTATAAGATAAGAAATGTAAAAAAAAATTAATATGTATTTTAGGTTATTACATGTATGTAACTTGTATGATACACATACTGATTACATATATGTAAGTAACTTTAAAAGTTACATACAAACTTTTTGAGTTACATATACGTAACTTCGTGCTTTACATTTTTTTTCCAAAAGTTTCTTTTTTATTATAATATTTCTAACCTTGTAATAACAAAATATGAAAAAAATTTTAAAAAATTTATTGGTTACTATGAGTTTTTTTGGTCTTTTAAAAAATTAGGAGTTTATTCATGAACACACACATATAGGGAGAGGTTCAAATGTTAACCCTCCCTTATATCGTTAACCCGTGTTAACCCGGCATTTTTTGCCCGAATCTTTCTTTTTTTTCATGGTTTTTGTTATACATAAATAGGGGGTTTCTTTTTTGTGTTTTGCTAATTCATCACCGTTTAGAAATTATTTACAAGTATAAGTAAGTGTAAGTTACTTACATTAGGTGTAGTGTAAGTAAGTTACACTTACTTACACTTGTAAATAATTTCTAAATGATGATGAATTAGCAAAAACACAAAAAAGAAACCCCCCTATTTATGTATAACAAAAACCATGGAAAAAAAAACAAAGATTCGGGCAAAAAATGCCGGGTTAACACGGGTTAACGATATAAGGGAGGGTTAACAATGGAACCCCCCCCCCACACACATATATATATAGGGAGAGGTTCAAATGTTAACCCTCCCTTATATCGTTAACCCGTGTTAACCCGGCATTTTTTGCCCGAATCTTTGTTTTTTTCATGGTTTTTGTTATACATAAATAGGGGAGGTTTCTTTTTTGTGTTTTTGCTAATTCATCACCGTTTAAAAATTATTTACAAGTGTAAGTAAGTGTAAGTTACTTACATTAAGTGTACTGTAAGTAACTTGCACTTACTTACACTTGTAAATAATTTCTAAACGGTGATGAATTAGAAAAAACACAAAAAAAACCCCCCTATTTATGTATAACAAAAACCATGAAAAAAAAACAAAGATTCGGGCAAAAAATGCCGGGTTAACATGGGTTAACGATATAAGGGATGGTTAACAAAGGAACCATCCCCTATATATACATATATATATGTATATATAGGGGATGGTTCCTTTGTTAACCCTCCCTTATTGCGATAACCGCATAACCCTGGCAATTTTTTCGTTTTTTTGCCCGAATCTTTGTTTTTTTTTTCATGGTCTTTATTATACATAAATAGGGGGTTTATTTTTTGTGTTTTTGCTAATTCATCACCGTTTAGAAATTATTTACAAGTGTAAGTAAGTGTAAGTACTTACACTTACTTACATCACACTTACATGAGATATGTGATGTAAGTAAGTGTAAGTCGTTACACTTACTTACACTTGTAAATAATTTCTAAACGGTGATGAATTAGCAAAAACACAAAAAAGAAACCCCCTATTTATGTATAATAAAGACCATTAAAAAAACAAAGATTCGGGCAAAAAACGCAAAAAAGTGCTACGGTTATGCGGTTATCGTAATAAGGAAAGTTTAACATTTGATCCTTCCCTATATATATATATATATATATATATATATATATATATATATATATATATATATATATATATATATAGGGAGAGGTTCAAATGTTAACCCTCCCTTATAGCGTTAACCGCTTAACCCTAGCGTTTTTTGCCCGAATCTTAAATTTTTTTTTCATGGTTTTTATTATGTAAAAATAGGGGGGGTTTCTTTTTTGTGTTTTTGCTAATTCATCACCGTTTAGAAGTTATTGTAAGTGTAAGTTACTTACACTTACTTACATTTACTGCATCAGATACGGATTGTAAGTAAGTGTAAGTAACTTACACTTACAATAACTTCTAAACGGTGATGAATTAGCAAAAACACAAAAAAGAACCCCCCCCTTATTTTTGCAAAATAAAAACCATGAAAAAAAATTTAAGATTCGGGCAAAAAACGCTAGGGTTAAGCGGTTAACGCTATAAGTGAGGGTTAACAATGGAACCTTCCCCTATATATATATATATCAGGAAGGGTTCATTTGTTAACGTTGCCTTATTGCGTTAACCATTTAACTCAAATAGACTAAGGTGATGTGTCAACATTGATAAGATCGATGATCTCCAAGGTGCTGAGCATAGTATCGGTGGGTTAAGGGTCATCAAACCTGGTACTATCGAAGGGATAGTATCGACAAGGGGACTTCACTTCTCATCGATATTAAGCAATCCAGCCTGTTGATATTAGCTGAGCGTCTGTCGATACTAACACTTGACCATTATCCAAGTAATTTAAACTTGGGGCTAGCTAAAAACATTACGAAATGAAGTCGTGGGATCTGGTTGAACACATGGGAGTCGGGTGAGAAACCTTTAGGGTTTCAAGTGGGTTAACTGGTTTGGGTGTTCATCGATACTAAGGTTCTTCAACTTCAAAGTTTCTATAGACTATTTTAACACATAAACATAAGTTTAACAATTACTTGGGCTTGAAAAATTAGATTTGTGTTAAATGAAACCATAAGGACACAAGGTTAATGTCGAAATGTTCAAGGGTGAGTAACAATGTGTTAAATCGAAAACCCTAATGACATTGATATTAATCTATGAAATTTTTAAACAAATAAGCTAAGTTTATTGTTATCTCGTAAACGGTGAAGAATTTACACAAACTTATAAAAGAACATTGTGTTCTAAATGCGTTACTAATGATGTTAAAAAAATCCAAGATTTGGCTTCATCTTCCCAAAGTTATTTGGGTTACTACACATTTAGTGGGTTATTAAAAATTCCAGCCCCTATATATATATATATATATATATAGGGGATGGTTCCTTTGTTAACCCTTCCTTATTGCGATAACCCCTTAACCGTTTTTTGCCCGAATCTTTTTTTTTTTCATGGTTTTTATTATACATAAATAGGGGGTTTATTTTTTGTGTTTTTGCTAATTCATCACCGTTTAGAAATTATTTACAAGTGTAAGTAAGTGTAAGTACTTACACTTACTTACATCACATATCTGATGTAAGTTACAAAAATGATCTTGGCAAAGTTATCTGGGTTATTGCTTTAAGAGTGGGTTATTATTTGATCCCAATCCTATAATATATAAGGGAGAGATATTTTGAAAACTTGGTTGAGATGTGAAAACTTTGAAAACCCTTTTGTAGCCATTGATTAATTATTTGGATGGTTGAGATAAGTTTTAAAAAGTGAGATAATTAAAATTTGATTAAAAAATGTTGATAATAGTACAAGAAATGAGAAAAGGGTAGAATTGTAATCTTCAATTTTGTACTTTTTTAATCAAAATTACAAGTAAAAGGACCCTACTGTCCTTTTTCCACAGCTTTTAATGATGACAACATCCTTTCCACCAATCATTCTTTCTCACTTTTCCTTCTTCTCACTTTTCCATCGTTCCCTTTTTATCAGTTTTCCACCATCATTGTTCACCGATCACTGTCCACCCACTGTTGTTAGGTTTTCATTTTCAGAAAAATGAGAAAGAAGAAGGAAGCGACGAGGCTATCTACCACCGACGATGACACTTGGAAAAACCCACCGGACCTGCTTCGCTCGGTATTTTAGTCTACCCACGCAGATTCGAACCTAGCGGAGAAAATAACCAATGTCAACCATGAAGAAGATAATCGATCTGATGTTCAAGCAAAAACCTAGATGTTGAAGCAAGGACGAAACAATGATATTTACAACACGTAAGTTGTTATGTTCTATTAACCATTTTGTTAATCGATACCTTTTGATTACATTTCGGTTTTTTTGGCAAAAAAGTTGATCTTTCATTTAGGGATGTGACATCCAATGAGGCTACTACCGGTGATATTGTCGGTAATACGCGACTACAATAGGGAAACATACGCTTTTAGCACATTCATTTTCCGGATTGATCTTTTAATACATTTTGTATTATGTTACATCAAAGTTACATAATTTATAATTATTTCAGTTATGTATAATTTATTTATGTTATGTTACATCGAAGTTACATAATTCATTATGCAAATGGTGATTTTTGTTGGTATTGTATGACAAAATTGTAATGAGTATTGTCAAGAACAATTAATTCTAAGGTCATAATATTTTAATTTATATTTATATTTTAAATTAGTGATAAGCATATATGTTACATTTAAAGGTTATAAGCATTTATGTAACACATGTAAGTATGTGAAATTTAATACAATAAGTAGGTATGCAACAAAGTGTTAGATATATGTAACAAATATATAATTTAGAATGTCTCTTTGAAATATCAATTTTACATACATGTAACACTACTTTACATATATGTTACACTAAGTATAACGCTCCTGATGCTCAATCTGAATCTGAGGAGAATAATTGCATATATGGTTTATAAACCACCATACACATGTGTAATATAATGCTAATTTATGAATATATCTTTTTGAAATTTTCACTATATTAATTTATGTATACATGTGTTCTTGAATAAATTTAAAATCACTTTGATTTTGTTAAATTTATGTAATATTTGTTGTATAGGTATGTAACATGGTTCCATTTTATTAATTTTATATATGTAACCAACTATTACATGTATGTTACATTTGATGTTACATAAAAGTTACATATATGTAATTTGAAATGTATTTGAAATATTTTCTTTTCCATATATGTAACATCTTTACAAATATGCTACACTAACTGTAATTGAAGTGCACAAAAAACTAGTCAACCAAAGCAATATCATAAGAACCGGTTAGAAACCGATTTTTAAATCGGTTTTAGGTTTCAAGTGTCCTGAAACTTGAATTGTATTATGTAACATTACTGTAACAATTCATTGATTTTCTTTCAATTGACAAAAGTTTAAAAACCATTACATGTGTAACGATAACGAGATTTTATTCAAAAGTTAGTGTTTTTATTATAAAATGTGTTGATTAAAAAAATAATGTAACAAAATGTACGTTAATGTAACGTAAACGTAACTAACAAAATTTTACCAACACGTAAACAATTGAAATAAGTAAAATATCCATGTAATAATGGTTTAGACCTGGGCAAAATTGTTCTAGTAATTTAGCAAATAATAAAAAGTAACATATTAAAATCTTATTTTATTAATATTTTAAAAATATAAATTCATATAAAAAATAGTACAATGTGTCATAACTAGTCAATAACTTACATTAATTTATTAGACATATCATACATTCATACCTGTTTCTTTTTAATTGGAAAAGCAAAAGTCGTTAAAAAAATTGGAAAAACAAAAGTAATAAATATAATAAAGTGATGTGAGTGATTTTTTTATTGAGTAAAATAAAAATATTAATTATTACATAGTCAAGAATAATATTAGATTTTAAAACAAACTTATGGATTAAAGAGTTATATTTGAAACGTTGAACCTATATGTGGTTTAACATCAGAAGAAACAATAGGAAACCAAAATGTGGTTCCATTGGTGACTCGAAAGTAAAAACACATTCATCATGAGTAATCTCTTAAAGGAAAAAAGTAATCAATAAAAAATAACGGATGAAGTTACTAACTATAAGAAATAGCAAATCACATGTAACAATAACGTAACATATAGGTCAGATTCGAGAAAAATAATGTTAGAATTCGGAAATTAATATCAACTTCATTTCTAGATGTAAACTCAGGCTTAAGGGTACTTATTTCGATGGTTCAATTTTATTAATTTTATATACGTAACCAATTGTCGTGAGATGTCGTGACGGGGATGAATCGAGACCGGTGGTTGTGTGGAGAGGGGGATTCCGACTAATTATGTAACGTAGTTCAATTTTATTAATTTTATATACATAACCAATTGCTACGTATGTTACATTGACGTTACATAAAAATTACGTATATGTAATTTTAACATCTATGTAGCACATATATCTTCCAACAAAAAAAATAATCTGGTTATACTAACTTTACATATGTAATTTGCATGTAAACATAAGTTTAAAAAAATTTGAGCAAAAAAAGAAAACAAAAAAAAGAATACAAATTATGAAATATTGAGCAAAATATAAAATTTGTAACATAATACTCTAGTTACACTAACTTTACACATGTAACAATAACGTAACATAATGAAATGTTATATAATGTAACATTAAAAAAATTAAATCAGTATAATATTACAATTAATGAAAAGCTTTGCACGAAAATTATAAAATAATTAATAATTAGTACACTAAATGGAAAATACATTTGGTAACATGAACTTATTGTAAAAGATACAATAGTACACTTTTTGATTTGATGTAAAAGACATATTTTATTGTAAAAGGTATAATAGTACACTATTGTAAAAGCTACAATAGAAAACAAACAATAATTAAATGCTTGTGTAGCATAAAAAAAGGACAAATTATGACACTTTATAAAAATGACAAATAATAAAATATAAGAGTGTATATAAAAATCTGTTCAATAAGTCCGTCGAGATGTAACATAAACGTAACTTGAGAGTTAGTTTCTATAATATTGGATTATAAGTATCTGATTGTATAAAATATATTACTAACCATAAAAAAATTTCGATTGTACATAACATTGTTATGAAATAATATATAATTTTTTTATTTAAATATAATGAAATGCAAAATTCAGATATTTATTATAAAATTATGCATTAGTAAAAAGGAATATTACATGAAAAAAAAGAATATATAAAAAAAGTTCAAGTTAAGTTAAATTTTAGCAACGTATGCATTAACGTAACAAAGTGGGAGGACGAAATAATTAATATAACAATTTAAATTTAAACCGAATTCATATTTAAATTTAAAATTTTATTAATAGTATATAAGGTTGAATTCGGTTTATTTGGTTGAATTCGGTTTATTCGGTTTATAAGGTTAAATTTAAATTTTTATTAATAATATATAAGGATTGTGGTTCGCCCAACCAATTAGAGTGTTCAATGATTCAATAGAATCGGTAGACATAGATTTTCTTCTCATTTGGGGAAATAATATGTTGTTTTTTGAACATGAACAATTCTTTCTTTAGGTGATTTCTTTTTTGCATGGCAATGTATCTTGAACAATATAATCATCAAATTTGTAATTCAGAAATCATTCATCATCAAATGGACCGTAATCAAATAGATATGTAATTGGAAAGTAAACTTTCTCGATTTTTACAAAAGATGTTGGATTATTGGGCGAAATTTTTGCAACGTATCTAGGTGCCAAATTTAATATGTGACTAATATTTGCTTTATCTTCCTGCACTTCTTCTTTGATGGATATTGGAGATTTTTTTTAAATCTTGACATGCTTGAAAATTAATGGTGAAAACAAAGTATTGGTTGGCAAAAACATGTTAAAGTGTAGATATATATAGACTATGGGGCTGTTTGTTTGGATCTGAATGGGTCTGAATCTGAATGGTTCAGATTCAGACCGTTTGTTTCGTGAAAAAAAGCATGTCTGAATGAGCAAAAACGTCTGAATCAACATCTGAATGGGAAAACCATGTCTGAATGGGGACCGGCTTGGTGTTGATCGAAGGGTGAAGACGACCAAGGGTGCGACGGTCGTCGCCGCTCCACCGCCGCCGCTCCACCGTCGCCGCTCCACCGTCGCCGCTCCACCTCCTCCTCTCCACCGTCGCCACTCCACCGTAGGGTACGACGACCGAAGGTGAAGACTACCAAGGGGGAAACGATCGGCACTAGTTCACAACCAAGGGTGTGGAGTCTGAAATCTGTCGACGATCGTGATTTAAGAATCGGTGATGACGGTGGTGGAGGAGCCCTGATTCACAACCCCTTTTGATTTAAGAATCGGTGATGACGGTGGTGGAGGCGAAGGCGACCCTGACGTTGATGGCGATTGTCACACCCCGAGCCGGCGGGGTAGGATCGGGTTTCCCCGACGGGCGGAAGGTTCCCGGGGCGCGATATCGTGAGTGATAATCGGAATGATCAGATTGTTTACATTGCACATGATATATAAATGAGAAACTTGCTAAAAGAAAATAGAATTACAAAGTTAAATTACATCAGTTAAGTTTATAATTTAACAATGTAAATCTACTATAACATCATAAATCCTCAATCTTGTATCTGCACAAGATATACAAAATAAATGTGTATGATGTCCAAAAATATGCAGGTCCAAAAAGCTAGGTCCTCTATCTGTAACCTAGTCCAAAAGAAACAACTCTTCAGTTGACCTGTTCGTCACCTGAGAAGTCATGCAAAAATAAAGTCAACACATGGTTGGTGAGTTCATATAGTTTAGTAATTGAAAATGATTTGAAACTGTTCCTTTTGGTAAAGACCTTAACCTCATTAACTTCAATGTAATATCCATATCGGTATGCTTATATATAAGGCATACCCCTGAGTCGAGCCTACAAGCCCGCCCAGACGCCATCCCACCACATACTAATACGCATATGACACGGTTGTTAATGATAATTAAGCATTTTTACCCTACAAACCTCTGATTTGAATTATGTTTTTCAAAACTTGATTTACCTTTGATCCTCTTGAGTTCCTCATAGATATATGATTTCCCAAAAGTCAGTGATAGAAATAAAATGTTGAATATTTAATTAAATAATTAAATAAAACATTTAAAAACAACTAAGACATGATGATTGGGCCTTATTTGACTCAATCAATTAGACTTAGTTGTTGGTGGTTGTCCAAGTTGTAACCTCTCACACGTGACCCATGTCAGGCATAACTCACAAGGAGTACACCTGAACTGAGCGGGATTTTAATGTTTTGCCCGTTACAGCCTGACCCAATGGTCTTCTGCATCTGAAAGGGACTTTAAGGATATCCTTTGATTCTTGATCTCTTGATTCTCTTGATTTGACTTTGATATTGTTTTCATTTGATCGTTCATGTTATTGCCCATTACAGCCTGACCCAATGGTCTTCTGCATCTGAAAGGGACTTTATATGTGTGTTACACGTGGTCTTGATTCCCTATACAACTGACATCCACCTTAACTTGAATATTAATGATTTCATTAGGTCATAATGATTTCATTATTTTCATGATTCACACACATTTATGATTTCTGATTCCTTGAGTCTCTTGATCTTGATCTTTAGAATTCCCATGATTCACAATGATAATTGATTTGATTATGATTCTTTGTTCTCAGATTCCACACTGAATTGGATTTCCTTTGAATTTGATCCCTTGATTTTGTTCATTTGATTTCACTTTGAATTTTAGATTTTTTTGAATTTGAGCTTGATGGACTAAGGGTTTATTTAGAGTTTAAATTTAAAGTATTACTCATAAGAGTACTTTAATTAACTTGGTTATTTGATCTGTTTAATAATTACCTAGACAGGAGTCTAGGAGTATCAACAAACATATATATGTAAAACATATAATAAATAAAAGCATTTAAATAAACAGTTTAAATAAAAACAGTTTACGCATGCTTCTCAGCCCCGCGTTTTAAAACAAAAATGTTTTGAAAAGGGGCAATGAACTCACCTGTGTTGCTTTGTGTTGAATTACCACAAAATGCGCGCTCGTTGTTGTAACCTAAGTATCTTCAGCACCTGGGTTGTTTTAAGAGAATTCGCATACGATAAGTATTTGTAATAGATGTTGTATCTAAGGCTTTGGTCTCGGTGTGCAACTAAGTGTTCTAGCCTACTAATGTGTTTCTATGGTTTCATTCAACTATTCTAACTTATTACTCATTACTATCCCGTTATCCCATAAGTAATCATTATAAGTCTTGGTTAGAATATTATTAAGTTAATAAATTTCAAGTTAAATTTTAAGTTAAAAATCATTTATTTTAATAAGATTTATAATTTAATTTCTTTTATGAAAACATAATTACTTTAAAGAAAACAATTTTTCTTTGCATGATGGGCTTAAGTTAAGCCCATTGGGCCAACATCGGGCCCATTATTAGACTTTGATTTTCTAATCGGTTCCTTCTCAATACTTTGAGTCACTAAGACTAGATAGTTTGAATAAACCATCTATGTTAGTTACAAAATTTTAAGGATTTTCCTAGGGTTTGTATGTTAATAGTTAAATCAAAACTCAAACCTTAGAGTAATTGTTGGACTCTCAGGATTTCTTGATGGATTCTCAAGTGTGACATGCTTAATCAATGTGTATAAAAGAACCCATACCTAGTTGTTTTCATGATGAAGAAAACTCTTTTTCTTTAGAAAATCATAATCCTTTATTTAACTTTTATAACCTGCTCTATGTAAAACCTTTATTATTGAAATCTCAACTATCCTTTGTTGATATTAATCCCATTAGATAGTTATGTGTTATTTTCACATCCAATAAACCCTCATAACCCCCATGCACACACGTATTTTAGATTGTCATGCATGCAAACCATGCATAATCTAATATTCCCAATTCGTAAGGATAATCCACCCACCCCTTAGCCGTATGAGTCTTAACCGATTGAACCAGGCTTAGGCCGAATGAGGACACAACCGGATGAGCCTTAGTCCGAATGTGGCTTCATACGCCTGAACATCCGGTCGAATGAGGGCTGCCGAATGAGGCTCTCGAATGATTAATGGCGAATGAGATCACCCGATCGAATGGGAGCATAGCGAATGAGTTCCTTCGGCTTAGGGTCATTCGGCGAATGAGAGATGGTGTCTTTCGGCGAATGAGAGTGTGGCTGCTTCGACACAAGGCCATTCGGCCTGTGCACATTCGGTGACCTGTGGTGGTCCCATTCGGCCGTCGAACCCAAAAGAGAAATGCAGCCATGGTTTCTCACTAGTCGGCTAGGTATGGTGAGGTGTTTGTTTCTACACATCTTAGTCGTGTTTGTGTACAAGTCCTAGGGTTCGGGTGGGGTGTAAAATCGGTTAGATGAAGGGGTTCAAAATTAGGGTTTTCAAAACCCCAAACCGAACAAGAACATGAGATTTACCTCGTTTTGGCTGGATAGGAGTTCAGATCCTTTGTACTTTCAAGATCTACAAGTGAAGGGGGTCGTTTAGACACCAAAATGGCTCGATTTCATGGAGAAATGGAGAAGATATGGTGATTTCTTCTAGAGAGAGAAACTAGAGAGAGAAAGTGACGGTGGTGAGGTTGAAGATGAGAGAGTTATAGAGAAAATGAGGGTTTCAAAGCCTCATTAAAGGCTTTCAACTTACCCGGGTGTTCGGTCTCGTTCGGTTTCGCTCGGTTTCGCGTAAAAGTGTCGGTTTCGTTTTGTTCTCGTAACGAAACGTCTCGGTTTTAAAATAAGGTTAATAAAATCATTTTAGGTTGTGATTCCTAATAAATTAACTAAATATCTTTTATTTATTCAAAATTATTTAATTTTATTGTTTAAAATCGAATCGTACGGTTATCGCGCGTATTCGTTCGAATCGTCCCCTGTACGAACATGAAGATAACTATACTTTTCAATCTTGTTTTCTAATTTTCGGATATCATTCAGAACGTTAAACTTCCAGATTTATTCGTACAGATCGTCACCTATACAAATAGTCCGTCAATTTAGCATTCACATAACGACATCCGTTTTGTTTTGTTCTGTAAAGCCTCACATACGTTTATACATAATAAGATCCTATCAAATAATCATATGATGGTTCTGTATTGCCAGATAGTTATCTGACTGACGAACCATTATTCTGAGTTTCATTTCTGAAACAAGTTTGAATCTGTTCTATGATAATATGAAATGATACTGATATATGAACATCAACTGAATTTTGTACTTGGTTTACTGTTCATTTTACTGTACCGGTCACTGTTCCGGTGACGTTTCCGGCACTGATGTTACAGCGATGGTGATGACGGTGGTGGAGTCCGGGGCTGCAGCGGAGGAGAGGTAGAGGCGGCGACGGCGGTGGAGGTCCGCTGAGGTCGGCACGATCGTGATTTAAGAATTGGAGGTAGACTTGAGGGCGGAGCTTTTGATTTAAGAATCGGAGGTTTGGAACAATCGTGATGTTTAGGTTTTTTAAATAAAATGGATAATTTTTTTATTTTCCATTCAGATGTGGAACAAAACAGTCTTAATCGGTTCAGCACTTAATTGCTCAGACCCTCTTAACCATTCAGACATCTTGATCATTCAGCACTTAATGGTTCAGACGTTACCAAACGGCCCCTAAGCAATGTGTTAGGTATGACAATAAATATATACATTAAACTCGAACACTGTAACATTGATGTAACCACGACAGCACTTATATACAGCTAGCATACTATCAAAAATTTTATCTCAATAAAAAAATCTAGTGGGAAAATAAAAGGGGGGAATATTTAAAAATTAATTTTTTTGTTTTTAATTTGAATTTGAAGAGAGAGAATGTGGTTAATTAATAAAATAATGTATGATGGTACAAGTGGAGAAAAAGACATAAATGCCCTTCTATTATATTAGGTTATTAAAAAGAAATAATGATGTGGCAAATTGTGAGCTAAGTATTGGGTTTACAAAGTTTTCTCATCTCATATGGGTTTCCAAAATATACATGCCCTATATATATATATAGGGGAATGATCAAATGTTAACCCTTCCTTATTGCGATAACCGCATAACCCTAGCACTTTTTTGCGTTTTTTGCCCGAATTTTTGTTTTTTGTCATGGTCTTTATTATACATAAATAGGGGGTTTCTTTTTTGTGTTTTTGGTAATTCATCACCGTTTATAAATTATTTACAAGTGTAAGTAAGTGTGATGTAAGTAAGTGTAAGTACTTACACTTGTAAATAACCTCTAAACGGTGATGAATTAACAAAAACACAAAAAAGAAACCCCCTATTTATGTATAATAAAGACCATGAAAAAAAAAGATTCGAGCAAAAAACGCAAAAAATGCCAGGGTTATACGGTTATCGTAATAAGGAAGGGTTAACAAAGGAACCATCCCCTATATATATATATATATAGGATAAGGATCGGTTGTTAACCCACCTTAATTGAGGTAACCCACCCTAGCAAAATTCACCCAAATCTTTGAAATTTTATTTTCATGGCCTTTTTTATACATAAACAGGGGGTTCCTTTTTTGTATTTTTGCTAATTCACAAGCGTTTATAAATTAAACCAAGTGTAAGTTTGTGTTACACTGTAAGTTATATTTACTTTTACGTCAATTACACTCATGTAATATCCTAAACGGTGATGAATCTAGTCGATTATTTTCATGATTGTGATTTTCAGAAAATTCATATAACACATAAGATCCTTTTTTGTGTTACATCGAGTTTTTTTTTCTAAAAAATCTAGTCGGTGCTTTTTGTATTTTTTTTTATAAAAATGACCCTAAGGATGTAACCAAACTGTAAAAAAAATGAAAAAAAAATTGTTTTGATGCTTTTTTCATTATTTTCAAAGTTTTCACAACTAAAGAGGTTTTCAAAATATCCCTCCCCTATATATATACACATACGGGGAGGATGAGATGTTAACCTTCCCTTATCACGTTAACCGGTTAACCCTTTTCAGCCAATAACAGCCACCCACGTGTACAAGAACTTTTCAACCATCCAAGGGTATTCTTGTCTTTTGTTTATAGCATTAAATGAGGTAATGGTGCTTGTCACTTTTCTACTTTTCTTAACACCTCTCTGGTACATATCTCACCAACCGAAATTTTTTGTCTCACTCACCTGATTTTGAAATGCATTTTGTATTTGTGTTTGATACATATCACCCTATTATATATATATATACAATCTTTAGATTCCATCTCTGTGCTTTCAAGTTTATATCTTTTTCTTTGAAACATCTACAACTCTTTACAATGCTTTGAAGGTTCTTTCAACACTTTCTAATAATATTGCTTGAACATATAACATGGGTGGAGGTGACAAGGATTTGATAATTTCTGATTGTTGTTTGGAGGAGACGGAAGAGTATTTGTCTCCTATTGTACGTGACCCAGATCCTTTAAATGATGATATTTTTGACATACTTACAGATGATTCTACTCTGCGTTATATCGGTTTCGACCAGCAAGGTGTGTTACGTGGTTTTGTGATCTTTGTCATTTGTTGGTTTCCTTTGTTTTTCCTGATTCACGAGTTTGTTGTTTATTTAGGTTGTCATAGTAGCTTAGTATACCAGACTCCTAGTGGTAGTCTCTACTTGTGCCCTGATGTTAGTTCCCAATTCAAGCTTGTGGTTGGAAAGATATATTTATCTTGGGTTGAAGTTTACAAGATGTATGAAACATATGGAGAGATGTCTGGTTTTGGCATTCGTGTAAATGGGTATAAGAAGTGGAAAGGAGAAATAATGCATAGATTTTTGGTATGTAACAAGGCAGGTAAACCTAGGGGCAAAATGGTTGATTCCATGAATCCAACTTCGATGGCTGGTGCTCGTGCTACTTGCTTTAAAGTTATAGGTTGCAAGGCACTTATTAGATTGAGAGCCATAAAAGGCTCTTCTAATTATGTGTTATATGAATTTTCTGAAAATCAAAATCATGAGTTGATTTCTTCTGAAAACATGGATCTAACCCGGAGAGGAAATCATCTTAACTTTAAGGATGTGCACTTTGTTCATACTATGAGTCTAAACAGGTAGGTGCTACTATAGCACATCGGTTACAAACTTCCTTGAAAGGTGTTCATGTGACAATTGCAGTTGAAAATTACGTCATCGATGACATGAGCACATTTGGTCATTCTAGAAATCCATGTTGATTTGATGATTGTAATTATTACAGGTTGATAGTATGCGAGATATGATGAAAGTAGGCGAAAACCGTACGCGAAACGGAGTTACGGATTGTCCGGAATCGCGAAACGAAGAAAAAATAAAAAAAATAAAAAGATCTGGATTGCCACCTTCCGCGCGGTACGCCCCATCCCAACATCCCAGTTGGGGCGGTGCGCCTGGGTCAGTAAGTCGGCAGAATTGTTTAAAACTTCAGATTTCATCCAGAAGAGTTTATCTCTTCTTCTTCTCGACTTTTCTCGATCATCAGATGAAAACCCAGCCCCTTAACCCATAAAATCTTCATTTTAATGCCTTCCAATCGCGTGGATCGCACCAGCAATCATATCTACAAGCCCTGATTGTTGTTCTACGCGCAGAAATCTGCCTGATTAGGCAACGGTTCGTTTTAACCTTCTAGCTTGATAATGATTGATTAGGTCTTGATTTTGAACGTAATGATAGAGTTAGGGTTGTTTATTATTGCCTAGATGATGGCTAGGATTGATTATAAACGAAGAACACGATGTTTTAACTGGTAAATCCTTGTTTTGATCCGTTGAAATGCCAGGTTTGCATGAAATCATACCCATGATTATAATGGTTTAAACCATTTGATTATTACAATGTAGTTGATTAGTTTGGTTAATCTTTGAAATGCAAGGTTAAATCCAAGTGTTTCAAACTAATCACAATCATTAACATACTCATTGGAACAATTATTTGATGTTTATGATAACAGTCATATTAGTAGTTAAACATGGTTATTAAACCTATTCTAATGCTACATTGTGATATTTCATGATATTTGGGTAATCAATAAAAAGGATTGATCATTTCTAAGCCATTAAACTATCTAGAAACTGTTATAGCACTATAATCAACAACATTAACTATTTGGTTAATCCAAGATTATTCTGATTAATCAAGTGTGTCATCAACCTTGTATTAGGAACAGAACTCTATCATAGAACTTGAAAGTCCTCATTTCTTGAACTGTATCTAGTGAACCCATGTGGGGCCGAACAGAAAACAATGATAGTACTATCGACTCACAACCCATTTGCCGGGAGCTTGCAACTCCCCTTGGTGTAAATGTTTGTTATCTGTTTCCAGAACTTCTTAATGTAGTGATAGACATTAAGACAATGAGGCACCAAGATATGTACCGACGGGTAGTATCTTTATAGAACATAACAGAACAGTCCGAAAGGAACTAGATACAGGTCCCATGGTTATCTTGAGCTGAACTTTGTGAGAACTTGTATTGCATATCATATTGTTGAACATGAACTTTACGAACTCACCAGCTTTGTACTGACGTTTTAAATCTAAACATTTTTGCAGGGAGACAGTGACCCACCAGGTGAGGCAGCACTCTAAACGCTTGTAATTAAATAAGTTAGTCATGTAATAAACTTAGTTTGTAAACTGTACTGTTGATTGTAATAACGATCCTTGTAATATATTTACTTTAAGTTAATATGTGTGCTATGATATCGGATCAAGTAAGTCACACCTCATCTCTGAGACATCACCACTATGCTTCCGCAACCAACTCAGAGTGACGAATGACATCATCTCAGGTGACGAGAGATGGGGGTGTGACAGGGTGGTATCAGAGCCACAGGTTATAGAGAATTAGGTTGACTTAGATACCTAGACTATAACCATAGGCTCGAATAGTGACACAGAGGGAACCGAACATAACTAACGAACAAAACTTGTTTGAATTAAGCCAGAATAATCAGGTGGTACGAATTCCAGTTATGACTGGCCAGCATAACTGAAATTCGCAACACGTGTGCGTTCTAGTTTGATTTAATTCAAGCAGAACATTAATAACTATAAGAACGAGTAGTTGCTTTAAGATAGGAAGAGATGTCATATCATGTTCATGTTGAATATTATTATTCAATATTTATATCATGGTACTAATTGAACTTTTGTGTATACAGCGATGGCCAATCAGGGAGAGAGATATATATACCAGCGATTTCCATACGTTACCCTGGACGATACACCCAGTTCTAGTTCTGGATGAGATTCAGATCCTTCTGAGGCATCATCAGCCACATCTCACGCAGTGTCGCAGGTGCCGGCTACACCACCAAAGGTACCACACACTCCACCTAGACATCTTCATGTATCGGATGAGGATACATCTGCAGGCAGGAGAGGGAGTCCACCTCCCCAGCCGATCCCAGTTTGGGATGGACTCAGACGGATGCGGGGCCAGGCCCGCAAGACGACCGGTCTTCCTCCTAGACGCCAGTTGGCTCCTAGAGACGAGCCAAGGGTCATACATGATGTAGGAGAGTCTTCATAGCAGGCGGAGCTTAGGGCGCAGCTTCGCCAAGTGACTATAGATCTTCAAGGGACTCGCCTAGAGTTACAGGAGTCTCGTGCTACTATGGAGGACACACGTACCACAGTGTTAAAGATACTCACCTCTCACTTGATGTTGATGGATCAGGTGAGTGCACTGGATGCAGGCACACACGCCTGGCGGGTTGTTCTTGAGGAGCGTATGAGGAGGACAGTGATGCATGTTATGATGGTTGCATTTTGGAAGTATGTTGAGATGGTGAGGGAGAGAGCTGTGGGAGTGATAGAGGGTGTGAGGAGGTTGAGCATGGAGGTGAGGATGATAGTACTGGCTATAGTACTGGCGACTATAGCCATTGTGATGGCATGTTTACCGTACTTTTTACGGTAAGGTCTTATATGGGTATGCATATTTTGGGATCATCATTGTATATATCATCAGCAGCAAACGGATAGGTTGAGGGCTTGTGAAGCTGGGGGATGTTTTTGATATAAATAGATCCCCGGTATATAGTTGTAATGTCTTGGTTCTGGCAATCTGTATAAACTCGTTATGGTTGTACCAAAACTAGGATAGTAATAAAATGGTTGTTTATGTATATCTATATGTGTAATGTATTATGTGTGTGATGTGTGAACTATATTTTCATAACAAACTTGTATGAACTATGAGAATTATGAGAACATGTTTGTGTAACAACATATCTGTAGTCTGTATGGCAATATATCACAGAACTACAAGAACATTGTTTGTGTGCGAACATATCTATTGTCTGTATGGCAATATATCACAGAACTATGAGAACATTCTTGTGTGAGAACATATTTATTGCCGGTGTGGCAATGTATCAAAGAACTGTATGTGAACATTCTTGTGTGAGAACATATCTATTGTCCTGTATGATAATATATGAAAAACATGTGAATGACATATTTATATCACAGTACTGTGAGCTGTGTAATATTCTAACATGTTTTTGAATTAACAGGACTGAGTATAACTACAACATCTATATGATTATTGTGTGCGGAGAACGTATATGATCTTTTCAATGTAGCTATACTATGCTTTTATAATCACATTTCAACATAAATTTTCAGTGTAACTGAATATGATTGAATTTATGTGATCGAACGGGTTATATCTTTGATGTTCTTGAACTGACCTGAGTTTGTCTGCATGTGAGCAGAATAATGGCTCCTAAAAGAGGTCGACCAGCTAAGAAAGCTACCAAGAATGTTACTAACCCTGAACTGAATCAAGTCCCACCTGTGAACATTGAATCAAATCCGGATCCGCGTGTTAATCCGGAAGTGAACATGGTTCCACCTGAAAATTTGGAGACAAATACTGTTCCACCTGTGAACCCTGAAGTGAACATTGTTCCACCTGCTGGTGCAAGTGGATCTAAATCAAAAGAAGCGATGATAGCACGAATAGTGAGAGAACATTTATCAGCTTGTGGTGTTTTAACACAACACCAGCCACATATCACTACAGGTTCTAGTGGGGATCATGATCATGTAGAACATAACGCTACTGGTGGCCACGTAGAAACTCTTAATACCACCGGTGCAACAACTAAAACAACTGCTCCTGATCCACCACAGCAAGGATGTACTTATAAGTACTTTGCTTCTTGCAACCCTCCTACTTTCACGGGAAAAGAAGGAGCGGCGGGACTCATAAGGTGGATTGAGGAGATGGAAACAAAACTCAAGATCAGCCAATGTTTGGCGGAGCATAAGGTGTCTTATGCTGCTTGTTCTTTGAATGAATCAGCTCTAACCTGGTGGAATACCCAGGCTAAAACTTTGGGCTCAGCTACAGTTGATTCTATGGGCTGGAACGATTTTAAAACTCTGATTATGTCAGAGTACTGCCCAATCACTGAAATTCAAAAACTCCAGGAAGAATTTTGGAATCATTCGATGGTCGGTGCTGATTGTTTAGCTTATACCGATCGTTTTCAGGAACTTACTTGCTTACTTCCCAATATGTTTCCTACCGAAGCAGCTTTGATTGAGAAGTATATCAAAGGTTTGGTTCCCCAGATTCGGGGAATGATGACTGCAGCTGAACCTACAACTCTCAAACGTACAATTCTGTTGACCACTAAGCTTACCGATGAGGCGGTAAGGAGTGGTACTTTGTCCACAAAAATTCAGACGGCGGTGGGCCGTAGTGATGTCGGTACCTCGAATGTTTCTAAAGGTACTAAACGAAAGTGGTTTGGCAAAACCAAAACAAAGGCTCCGGCTGAGACTAATCAGAGCAAACCAATAGTGTAGAACTATGGTGCAACTGTTGCTGAGAGGAAAGTTTATACTGGCCAGGCGCCCAAATGCAACAAGTGTCCATTCCATCACGCAGGACCCCGTCCTGTTTGTCTGAACTGTAACCGACTAGGACACTATGCTAAATATTGCAACTTTCCTGCTCAACCATTAAACCAAGCACCACGACAAACCACTCAAACCAACCGGTCATGCTTCAAGTGTGGAAGTCCTGACCATCTTATGAGAAACTTTCCGAACAACAACACCAATCAAGGGAATGAAGCTAGGGGAGAGCTTTTCAGATTGGTGCAACCGAGGCAAGGCATGATGCTAACATTGTCACTGGTACGTTTCTTCTTAATAATCTATACGTATCAGTTCTGTTTGACACAGGAGCAGATAGAGTTTTATCTCTCCTGAATTTGCATCATTACTTTCATTGCCTACGGTAGATCTAGAAACTCCTTATGTCATTGAACTTGCTAATGGCAAGTTGATCAAAACTAACAGTGTAATTCAAGGGTGTTCCTTGAATTTGAATGATCATCTTTTCAATATCAATTTACTTCCTATTGAGCTTGGGAGCTTTGATGTCGTGGTCGGTATGGACTGGCTTTCTGATAACCAAGCGGAAGTTGTATGTCAACACAAGGTGATCCGAATTCCATTACCGTCAGGTAATACACTGAGAGTTCAAGGAGAACGAGCTGGTAGGAAACTTGGTATCATTTCTTGTATGCAAACTCAAAAATGCTTACGGAAAGGTTGTAAGGCCTTTCTAGCACATGTGATCGAGAACTATTCTGTACAAAAACGTATCGAAGATATTCCAGTAGTCAAGGATTTTCCTGAAGTTTTTCCTGAGGATATATCAGGATTACCCCCAGTGAGACAAGTCGAATTTCGTATTGATTTGATTCCAGGTGCAGCACCTGTAGCTAAAGCTCCTTAGCGTTTAGCACCCTCAGAGACGCAAGAGCTTTCAGGTCAACTCCAGGAACTGTTAGACAAAGGTTTTATCAAACCTAGTTTCTCACCCTGGGGAACACCCATTCTTTTTATGAAAAAGAAAGATGGTTCATTCAGGATGTGCATTGACTACAGGGAACTCAATAAACTAACAATCAAAAATCGTTATCCATTGCCACGAATAGATGACATGTTTGATCAATTACAAGGTGCTACTTATTTTTCAAAAATCGATTTAAGATCTGGATATCATCAGTTATGAATTCATGATGATGATGTTCCTAAAAATGCTTTTAGAACTCGATACGGACATTACGAATTTTTAGTAATGCCGTTTGGATTAACCAATGCACCTGCAGTTTTCATGGATCTGATGAATCGAGTATGTAGACCTTATCTGGATAAATTTGTGATTGTGTTTATTGATGATATTCTCATTTATTCTCGGAACTAACAAGAACATGCTCAACACTTGAAATTAATCTTAGAATTTTTGGAACATGAGAAATTATATGCCAAATTCTCAAAGTGTGAGTTTTGGTTACAGGAAGTTCAATTTCTTGAGCACGTAGTGAATGAAAACGGTATTCAAGTGGATCCCAGTAAGATTGAAGCTGTGAAACAATGGGAAACACCACGAACCCCAACTGAAATACGTCAATTCTTAGGGCTGGCAGGTTATTATCGCCGATTCATCAAGAACTTTTCAAAGATAGCCTTGCCACTGACCACATTGACACAGAAAAATCAACCGTTTATATGGGGTTCCCAATAGGAGGAGGCATTCCAACTGTTGAAACACAAACTCTGCAACACACCTATCTTGGCATTACCGGAAGATACTGATAATTTCACAGTGTACTGTGATGCTTCTCGTCAAGGTCTTGGGTGTGTTTTAATGCAGAACGACAAGGTAATTGCTTATGCTTCTAGACAACTGAAAGTACATGAGAAGAACTATACCACTCATGATATAGAACTTGGTGCAGTGGTGTTTGCACTCAAGATTTGGAGACACTATCTATACGGAACCAAGTGTATCATATACACTGATCATAAAAGTTTTCAACACATTCTAGATTAGAAAATATTGATCATGCGACAGAGGCGGTGGGTAGAACTTTTAAACGACTATGACTGTGAAATTCGTTATCATCCAGGTAAAGCAAATGTCGTAGCCGATGACTTGAGTCGCAAGGAACGAGTCAAACATTTACGTGTGAAAGCGTTAGGAATGACTATTCAAACCAGTCTAATTCCTCAGATTAGAAAAGCTCAGCAACAAGCTTTACAAGCAACGAACTACCCTGCTGAGGAATTAAGAGGATTAGACAAACAACTCGAAACTAAGACTGACGGAGTGTTGTATTTCAAAAGCCGAATTTGGGTTCCTTTATTCGGTAATTCTAGAACAATTATCTTGGATGAGGCGCACAAATCTAGGTATTCTATTCATCCAGGTGCTGATAAAATGTATAAAGATCTTAGAGATTTTTACTGGTGGCCTGGAATGAAGAAACACATAGCAGAATACATGGATCGATGTTTAGCATGTCTCAAAGTTAAGGCTAAACATCAACGACCTTCTGGGTTATTACAACAACCTGAGATTCCCATGTGGAAATGGGATCAGATCTCTATGGATTTCATCACTAAACTACCCAGAACATCACGTAATCATGACTCTGTATGGGTTATCGTTGATCGCCTTACTAAATCAGCGCATTTCTTACCCATCCGAGAAGATTATTCCATGGATCGACTCGCTAAACTCTATGTTAATGAGATTGTATCTCGACATGGAGTACCAATCTCTCTCATTTCTGACAGAGACAGTCGATTTATGTCACGAGTTTGGCAAACTCTTCAGAATGCACTGGGCACACAAATCAATATGAGCACAACTTGTCATCCACAAACAGACAGGCAGACTGAACGAACGAATCAAACTCTTGAAGATATGCTCAGAAGCTGTGTGATTGATTTTGGAGGTAGCTGGGATATTCATCTTCCACTTGTTGAATTTTCATACAATAACAGCTACCATACCAGTATTCAATGCGCTCCATTCGAAGCACTTTATGGACGCAAGTGTAGATCGCCTATCTGTTGGTCAGAGGTAGGTGAAAATCAGATTATAGGCCCAGAATTCATTCAAGAAACAACTGATAAGATCGCACTCATTCAGGAACGAATTAAAGCTGCTCGTGATCGTCAAAAGAGTTATGTTGATAATCGTCGTAGACCTTTAGAATTCCAAATAGGTGATCGAGTAATGTTGAAAGTTTCACCTTAGAAGGGCATTTTCAGATTTGGAAAGAGAGGTAAGATTTCACCAAGATTTGTAGGGCCATTCAAAATTCTTGAACGAATTGGATCAGTAGCCTACAGACTTGAATTACCTCTTGAACTCAGTAATATTCATGATGTCTTTCATGTATCAAATCTGAAAAATTGTCTAGCTGAAGAATCATTGATCGTACCTCTAGAAGAGATTCAAATTGATGAAAAACTTCAGTTCAGCGAAGAACCAGTAGAGGTGATGGATCGAGAAGTGAAAGTATTGAAGCGTAGTCGCATACGAATAGTTAAATTGTGATGGAACTCACAACGTGGACCTGAGTATAAGTGGGAACGTGAAGATCGAATGAAATCAAAGTACCCACATCTATTCTCATAAACGTTTGTCATCAAGTAAGTCTTCATTAAATTTCGGGACGAAATTTCTCTAACAGGAGGAGACTGTGACAATTGCAGTTGAAAATTACGTCATCGATGACATGAGCACATTTGGTCGTTCTAGAAATCCACGTTGATTTGATGATTGTAATTATTACAGGTTGATAGTATGCGAGAAATGATGAACGTAGGCGAAAACCGTGCGCAAAACGGAGTTACGGATTGTCCGGAATCGCGAAACGAAGAAAAAATAAAAAAAATAAAAAGATCTGGATTGCCACCTTCCGCGCGGTACGCCCCATCCCAACATCCCAGTTGGGGCGGTGCGCCTGGGTCAGTAAGTCGGCAGAATTGTTTAAAACTTCATATTTCATCCAGAAGAGTTTATCTCTTCTTCTTCTCGACTTTTCTTGATCATCAGACGAAAACCCAGCCCCTTAACCCATAAAATCTTCATTTTAAAGCCTTCCAATCGCGTGGATCGCACCAGCAATCATATCTAGAAACCCTGATCGTTGTTCTACGCGCAGAAATCCGCCTGATTAGGCAACGGTTCGTTTTAACCTCCTAGCTTGATAATGATTGATTAGATCTTGATTTTGAGCGTAATGATAGAGTTAGGGTTGTTGATTATTGCCTAGATGATGGCTAGGATTGATTATAAACGAAGAACACGATGTTTTAATGGGTAAATCCTTGTTTTGATCCGTTGTAATGCCCGGTTTGCATGAAATCATACCCATGTTTATAGTGGTTTAAACCATTTGATTATTACAATGTAGGTGATTAGTTTGGTTAATCTTTGAAATGAAAGGTTAAATCCAAGTGTTTCAAACTAATCACAATCATTAACATACTTATTGGAACGATTATCTGATGTTTATGATAACAGTCATATTAGTAGTTAAACATGGTTATTAAACCTATTCTAATGCTACATTGTGATATTTCATGATATTTGGGTAATCAATAACAAGGATTGATCATTCCTAAGCCATTAAACTATCTAGAAACTGTTATACCACTATAATCAACAACATTAACTATTTGGTTAATCCAAGATTATTCTGATTAATCAAGTGTGTCATTAACCTTGTATTAGGAGCCTGAATCAGTATAGGTTCCTACATTATCATACATTGTATGATATAACATTAAATTAACTAATTACATACTTAACCTCTGTTTGATGACTGTTAAGACAATGTCTTTGACAGTGGATTTCATGGGATTTTGCCTGTAGAACAGAACTCTATCATAGAACTTGAAAGTCCTCATTTCTTGAACTGTATCTAGTGAACACATGTGGGGCCGAACAGAAAACAATGATAGTACTATCGGCTGACAACCCATTTGCCGGGAGCTTGCAACTCCCCTTGGTGTAAATGTTTGTTATCTGTTTCCAGAACTTCTTAATGTAGTGATAGACATTAAGACAATGAGGCACTAAGATATGTACTGACGGGTAGTATCTTTATAGAACAGAACAAAACAATCTGAAAGGAACTAGATACGGGTCCCATGGTTATCTTGAACTGAACTTCGTGAGAACTTGTATTGCATATCATATTGTTGAACATGAACTTTACGAACTCACCAGCTTTGTGCTGACGTTTTAAATCTAAACATTTTTGCAGGGAGACAGTGACCCACCAGGTGAGGCAACACTCTAAACGCTTGTAATTAAATAAGTTAGTCATGTAATAAACTTAGTTTGTAAACTGTACTGTTGATTGTAATAACGATCCTTGTAATATATTTACTTTAAGTTAATATGTGTGCTATGATATCGGATCAAGTAAGTCACACCTCATCTCTGAGACATCACCACTATGCTTCCGCAACCATCTCAGAGTGACGAATGACATCATCTCAGGTGACGAGAGGTGGGGGTGTGACAGGGTGGGGGTGTGACAGAGGTGGGGATGTGATAGGTCACCACAACATGCGTGGCACCATGAATTCCTACAAGAATGTGAGCCGTGATATTAGAATGTTCATTGGTGAGCGTGATGTGTAGTTGATTTTGAAGAAGCTAGAGGAACATGTTAAAAACCTTCACAATTTTTCATTTGAAGTTTATCATTCTGAAGGTGTTTTGCAGGCTATTTTTTTGGGCTGATAATGTTTCCAAACTCATTTACCAGTTGTAGTTTACTGTTAGGTGTAACTTTTTGTTAATGGTAGTTTACTGTTTTGTAAGTAACATGTGCATATTTTGTTATAGTAGTTACATCAACTTACCATTATTTAACATATAGTTTGTGGTATGTAATAATTATTTAATTTGAGTTTTAGTGTTGTATGAAATTTCTAAGTAATATAGTAGTCATTTAAATCAACTTACATTTATCTAATAAGAGTGAATAATTTACAGTTTACAAACAAGAGTGAATATTGTAGTAGTCACTTACATCTACGTATAGTGTAGGTATACATAATTGTAAGAAGTATAATAATGTAGTAGTAAGTTACATTTATTTATAATGTTGTTGCAGAATTTAGAAGTAAGAGAGAATATGATCGTGTTCACTTATAGCAACTTGCATATAATAGGTGTCGTATGTATTTCTAATCTACCCCACTGTAGATTATCTTTTCTGAACCTAATATTTTTTGATTGTATTTTTTAGGAATCTGCGGATTTGATTCATAATTCAAATATACAGTCTAGGTTACATAACTTAGTTTGGAATGTTTACATTTCTCCTGCTACTTTTGAAGAAAAATGACATAATCTGATGGCTGAATTTGAACTGAATAACCACATTTGGTTAAATGAAATGTTTTCAATTTGTGAACTTTGGGTGCCTAGTTATTTCCGTGAGATTCCGATGTGTTGTCTTATGAAAACTACATCTCGTTGTGAGAGTTATAATTCGATGTTTAAGGTGACATCTGGTAGTACCAACACACTTGTTCAATTTCTTATGTGTTTTGACACCGCTATAGACAATCAAACGTACAATCAAAGGGTTGTAGAATTCAAATCAAACACCACCACATGTTCATTCAAAATAGGGTTAGATTTGGATGTTCATGCTGCTAAGATTTACACACAAACAATTTTTAAAGATGTTCAAAAAGAGATTTATAAGGGCATTATAAATTGTTTCATCACTAATGTTAATGTTGTTGACAATTTGAAAGTGTACACAATTTCTCACAAGGACAACCGATGTAACTTTGTCAACCAATTTAAGGTAATCTATTATGACTTTTTTCATTTCAACAAGTATAGTAGACTCCTAGTCAACATTTATGTTAACAATTTTAATTTATTCATGGCAGGTTTCTGTTCATATGCTAGAGCATTCTTATGAATGCTCATGCATGGGATTCACTCATGTTGGTTATCTCTGTCGTCAAATATTCTGTGTGTTTAGATTGCACATATTAAAAAACATTCCTGATCGTTACATTTCCAACCATTGGAGAAAAGGTGCTCTTCCAAGTCGTGTTTATAGCATTTCCCAAAGGCTTAGTGTTGATAAGACCGAAGTTTCGGTCTTGAGGAATGAAGTGACAAATTTTGTTAATGCATGCGTCGATCAATTGGCGTTTAATGTTGACTGACTTTCCTCTTTTACCCAAAAGATTAAGGGATTGAAGAAGGAAATAGTTGATAGATTTCCATGTTCATCAAGTCCACAAAAAAGCAATGCATTATTGAACAGTTGGTGTGCCAACATGATGAAGAGACTATCGACCTGTTGCCCCCATATAGCATTCGTAACAAAGGTTGTGGTACGAATAGACATTTAGTTGGACCTGGAGAAAAGGCTATTGAGAATTCCAAAAAGAACCCGAGGATGTGTCGTTCATGCAATCTAGTTAACCTTCCATGATTCTCGCAATTGCAAAAAGAAGGTAAATGTTGGGGAATCAACATCTCAGAAGTAGGCAAGGATGTGTCGTGTTTTTGGATTGCATGAAACGATTTTTGGGGACCTAAAATATTACATAATATTTTATGGTTAGTTGGTTTTGAAAATGGAGCTTTTTGGTACGAATGTTGGAAGGACAATGTTATTGTAAGAACATGTTTCGGTTGTGTAGCTTTTTGATCTCAATGTAGGATATTAGTCATGTGCTTTTTACAATGTATCGCTACAAGCGTTTTACGTTTCATGGGCAAATATTAATGTAAGTTATTATAAAAACACTTACAAAATGATTAATTAGTAAGTGGTAAAATAATGTAGCAAGAAGTTAGATCTACTAACAGTGTTCTACATAATTTGGATCTCACAGGTATTAAGATGTATTAGTGACTTGCATCAACTTACACTAATGTTATAAGCAATTTTTTGACAAAATGTAGTACAAAGATAAAAAAGCTATAGTTATTTGTAAGCCTAAAATAAAATTTATAAAATTGGGATTTTAAATAAATAAATAAAATTTAACTTACAAATAACTATTTTAATAATAGTAATAATAATTTGAATCTCACATGTATAAAAATGTAGTAGTAATTTACTTCAACTTACACCAATGTTATAAGCATGTCTTTTGACAAAATGTTGTACAAAGATATAAAAAAAGCTACAGCTATTTGTGTATAAATGTAAGATTTTTAAAATTGGGAAATTTTTATAAACAAATAAAATTAAACTCACATTAATTGTTTTAATAATAATAATAATAATAATAATAATAATAATAATAATAATAATAATAATAAACAATTAAACTCACATAAATTTTACAAATTCTATAACAATTAAAAACATTGTTAAAGGGCAATTCTTGCTAGGTTTAAAACTGTTAATAGATGTAAAAAGAGAGGGACCAGTTCTGTCAATACCCCATAATCCTATTTCCTTCTCCACTCGTATGACCCAAACACCCGACCCGAGAGCCAGGCGCAACCCGATTCCTGTCCAGCTCATTTTGATGCTTGAACAGGTCGACTAGCAACGAAATAGGCAAGTTTAAACTTATGTAAATGATTTCCATTCAACAATTACTGAAATAGATCTGTTGAATACGCTAATTGCATCGAAAATTATTTGATTGAAATCGGGATACAAATACTAATCAAAACAGTATGAAACTCAAATCGGATCATCTTAATTCGTTCTTTTTCTAATTTCAAGCGAGTCTAACTAAGCGAAACGGTGGCTAACGAACTGTAAATTCTAGGGTTCATGTCGAATTGGGGGAATAGTTTCCGATCTATGTTTTATTATTTGGATTCCGTTCCCTTTCGTTCTCAGGGCTTTAACCCGAGTGGTAGGAGCTTGTGATTCGGATACATTGGTTAGGGGTTCGAACCCGGGGAGGCTCCCTAACCCGTTTTTATTTGAAATCTAATTCTCTTTCCATCCTTTTTTTATTCAAAATTTTAAAAATAATTCCAAAAATCATAAAAAAATTTACTCCTAATTGGCTGTTAATAAGTATTTATTTCAGAAATTTGTAATTAATTATTTTACTTTTTTATTCACAAAGCAATGACTTAAAAACCATATTATTTTTGAAAACAATAAAGTATGATTTCTTTTTTTATAAATAATTATTTTAGGGCTATTGTTCATAAAGCAATGCGTTACATCAACTAACACTAATGTTGTAAATAAAAAAATTTAACTTACATTAATTGTTTTAATAATAATAATAATAGTAGTAATGATAATAAAAATAATAATAATAGTAGTAATAATAATAATAATAATAATAATAATAATAATAATTTGAATCGTACATGTATGAAAATGTAGTAGTAAATTACATCAACTTAACTAATGGTGTAAGCATATTTTTGACAAAATGTTGTACAAAGAACAAAAAAAGCTACAGTTATTTGTGTATAAATGTAACATTTTATAAATTGGGAAATTTTTATAAATAAATAAAATCAAACTCACATTAATTGTTTTAACAATAATAATAAACAATTAAAACTTGTTTTCAATAATAATAATAATAATAATAATAATAATAATAATTAACAATTAAAACAAATTAAACTCACATAAATTTTACACATTCTATAACAATTAAAAACATTGTTAAAGGTCAATTCTTGCCAAGTTTAAAACTGTTAATAAAGGTAAAACGAGAGGGACCAGTTCTGCCAATACCCCATTATCCTATTTCCTTCTCCACCCGTATGACCAAAACCCCCGATCCGAGAGCCAGGTGCAACCCGATTCCTATCCAGCTCATTTTGACGCTTGAACAGGTCGGCAAGCAACGAAATATGCAAGTTTAAACTTATGTAAATGATTTCCATTCAACAATTACTAATATGGATCTGTTGATTACGCTAATTGCCTCGAAAATTATTTGATTGAACTCAGAATAAAAATACGAATCAGAACAGTATAAAGAATGTGGTACAACATGTACCTGATCGATATATTTTTTTTCCATGTCAGTCCAACAGTACATGTCACACCCTCACCTCTCGTCACATGTTGATGATGTCACTGAGAAGGTTGCAAAAGCATAGTGGTGATGTCTCAGAGATGAGGTGTGACTTACTTGATCCGGTATCACAACACACAAATTAACTTAAAATAAATACATTACAAGTGTTTCGTAATCACAACCAAACTTATAGTTTACATCTGAGTTTATTACACTATCTAGTTTATTTAATGTGGGGCCCCGATCCCGGGCGACCCCACAGAGGTTGGTTTTATCATAACACATAGCTCTTAAACTAAAAAGTGCCATAGATAGCAGCGGAATTTAAAACATAGTTTATCAAACATGAAATAACGTCTGAATTAAAACGTAAATGATTGCCAACACCACCGGATTCTCCATCTTGATGCCCGAGCTCCACGTTTCTTCTTACCTTAGCTTTAACCTGACATACATGCTAAAATGTCAGCTTACGCTGGTGAGTTCTAGTTTCATAAAACATCGTAAACGTTTTGTTAAGTTAAAACATATTTAACATAAAACATCATTTCGTTCACTTAATCCAAACTTTGTCACATAAACATCTTAATCATCATCATACAACCACTGCTACCGAGCGTAACAGTGGGCTTATGCCGGCACAAGGCTCCATAACCGTTGATCTGACCAGCCGAAGCGTTCTGCAGATCCATACTTACCCCATACGAATATGGGAGCAACGTCATACTTACCCCGTAACAAGTACGGGAGCAACCATACTTACCCAGTAACAAGTACTGGAGCAACCATACTTACCCCATACGAATATGGGAGCAACGTCATACTTACCCCGTAACAAGTACGGGAGCAACCATACTTACCCAGTAACAAGTACTGGAGCAACCATACTTACCCCATACGAATATGGGAGCAATGTCATACTTACCCCGTAACAAGTACGGGAGCAACCATCATTCATCATGACATGATATACTAGCACTATATCATCATTCAGCATAACATCGTAACCTTATCCTAATAACATAGGATCATTCATAACAGGCTATGCTAGTATCATATCATCATAACCTCCTAGCATCATACACACGTCATGCTAGCAACATATCATCATATCATTCATCACGGCATCATAAAAACATTACGCTAGCATATAATCATCATAGCATGTTATCATACATTTCATCATCATCACTTACTAACATGCATTCGTCATACTTAGCATACTTTCATGCATAAATCATGCAATCACCTAAACATGCATACATAGTCATGGCACATCATCATTCGTTCATCAGCATCATAAGCACATAACATCATAAACATAACAATAAGCATGTATGCCAGCCCAAAACATTAAACATAAAATAGGGCGTCTAGAACTCACCTGATAGTAGACTCTTGTTTCCTTAGCCGAACTCCTTAGCTAGGCCTTAAGAACCTACATCAGTACCTCTTGTCATTACATATCATTCTTTAGACTTAGAATGTATTCTAAGTCCTCATAACCTCCTAACCAGTCCCCAGCATTCGAAAACCATTCTGTTCCCGAACTGCTTAAGTACCCGAAGACCAGGATACTCGAACCATCACTAGTACTCGAAATGCTAGTGTACTCCCATGAGTACTCGAATTCCCATGTGTATTCGAAACTAGTGTACACGAAACTAGGGTACTCGAAACAAATGCACTCGAATCAGTGTATTCGAACTAGTGTTCCCGAACCATACCTAGTTTCGAGTATTCCCCTTTGTGCATATTTTCGAGTACACATCTTTTATGCATAACTCATTACAGAAAACTATTCAATACTTGGGGAGCTAGTTACAGGTTCCTTAGGTTGTTATCAACACACTGGAACCTCAAAGTTCTGGACTTTATGCATAAAGGTGTGAGCTTTATGCATAAGTTCACTTTTGTCTAAAAATCCTAACTTTTTAGTTTAGATCACTTACTTGATGATAAATGATCACTCCCGTGGATTCTCGTGCATTTCCTCTTCCGTTTGGTCGATCAAATGCTCGATCTTTGAAGTTCTCGAAATCGCCCCTTCGAGTTCTTGGGAGAGAATGCTACCAGCCAAAGGTTGGCACGTTTCCCAAGGCCCACCTATTTATAGGCACTGTACCCGTACTCGAACAAGGGAATTTTTGACTACCAAGTTTCGAGAGCTAGTGTACTCGAAACCCCATTTCGAGTACACGATCTCGAGGCCATGACTAGGTTATTTTTTCGTCCATTTTACCCAACAAGCATATTATCCGTTACGCATTCGCGAATTCAAATAACTTGTATTTAGAAAATTTAGGATGTTACATTTAATTACAAGTGATTGAAGTACAGCCTCACCATTGGTCACTGTCTCCCTGCAAAAACGTTTGAGTTTGAAAGATCAGTACAAAGCTGGTGAGTTCGTAAAGTTCAAGTTAAAACATATGATATAACATGGTATACGAGTTCTCACGATATTCAGTTCCAGATATCCATGGGACCCGTATCTAGTTCCTTTCGGACAGTTCTGCGTTTTATGAAGATACTACCCGTCGGTAAATATCTTAATGCCTCAAACAAAGTCGAATACCGATTATGAAAGTCAATTGGAACTCCAAGAGCGGACCTGAATTTACTTGGAAACGTGAGGATCTCATGATGGAAAAGTATCCCCATCTATTATCACACAAAACTGATTCCAAATGAGTTCTGCTAAAATTTCGGGACGAAATTTCTCTAACGGGGGGAAATTGTGACATTTCGTTCTTTGCTATGAGGTAATTTTCTAAATTCATGAATTAACATTTTAATTAATTAAATAATGATTGAATATGTATATACATGTGAATCTATGTATATATGTTAAGGAACTTTCAAGATGAAACAAATCATAAACGATATTAAGCAGAATTGCCGAGTTACGTGAAATTTCTATAACAATGATCAAAAACCAAATTCAAGGGTCCAAAACTAAATTAATATCAATTGTATAATGAATTGAAGTAAAATAAGTGATAATATAACTTAATCAAAGAATCCCTAAGTTCAAAAATCAAATTGCGAAAATCTGTGAAAAGGCAATTCGACATGCATAATTGACAAATTCATGACAACTCGAACTTCCTAATCACATTATAATCATAATGGGTTGTAATTAGAAGCATGACAGTGATAGTTAATCATTATTAGCAATTCCTGAAATTATACACGAAAAGCTGAACAAACGATTGCGAAAATGGCAACAACAATTAAATCTTTGAATTGATCCATGTCTATCCCATTAAATCTGATAAATATCAGATAAATATGAAGAAAATAAAGTTTCCAAACTTGGAAAACAAGTTAGAGCTCATAAATATCCAAAAAAATTTACTTTGGTCAATTTTTCTACACCATTCTCTCCTACCCAATCTCTCAAACTCGACCAGACCTTTTCCCATCATTTCTGGAAATTTAAACACACTTTAAACATCAATTTTATTCAGTTCCAAGTGGTAACCAAGCCTAAGATCAAGTGAAACAAAGAATCAAGCTTCAAAAGCTGGGTTTTTGGTGATTTTCCAAGCAAATCCTTCACCAAGTAAGTTTCAAACTCAATTTTTGATTCTAATAGCTTCATATGACTTAAACAAACATGTTTTAATGATTGTGAATTTTGAAAATCATCAAAATTTAAAAACCCATTAAAAGGGTAATTTTGTCCAAAAACAGGATTTTTCAAAGTGGTCCAAATTGAGATTTTTCTTCCCCAAACACTAGATATATGTTAAAAACTAGGATCTGGAGATTTTGGCCTGGCAAAAGTACAAAATAATTTAGTTCGGCATGCAAAAAGCTTGGATGGCACACTGAGGGGAGCAGCGGCCCGGGCGTGGCCCCAACATGGCACGGGCGTGGCCCAGCGTGGCACGGGCGCGGCCCCGGCCTATGCGCGGCCCCGACCTATGCGCGGCCCCATTCTCGGGCAAAACAGATCGCGACCAAGGAGGTTGCCGAGAAACCTCGGCCATCCTCAGCTGTTGCCGAGCAAATGCAAGTCGCGACCACCAAGGCGTCGGCCATCCTCGGTTGTTGCTGAGCAAATGCAAGTCGCGACCATGAATGCACCGGCCATCCTCGGCCCTTGCCGAGCAACTTTGACCATGACTAGGTCGTTGCCGAAAAATATGAGCCATGGCCCGGCCACAGCCACGGCCCATGGCACTGAGCCCCCACCGTAGGGCTACTGAGCCACCGTCGCCTACCACCGGCTGGACTCCGGCGAGGGACGCGCCGGTGGAATATTCCGGCCAAAAGGAATATTCTGGGGAATATTCAGACAGAAACCCTAATTTTATCTGTTTTGGGTTCTGAACTTCGTTTCGCTCTCCGGTTCGCAATCCGACGATCCGTTTTCAATAAAAATGACATATTTTTAATCGATTTAGCGTTCCGGACTCGATTTCGCTAACCTTTTTGCAATCCGATGACCCAATTTTTATCTGATTTCTGAGTAACACTCCGATTTCAATACTGGGTTTAGTATACACATTGTTTTTCAATACGGAAACATATTCTTAATCGATTTTGCGTTATGGACTCGATTTTACAATCAATTAATTAATCCAGAAACCCGATTTTTGATCTGAAAGTCGATTAAGATTCTGGTTCTAACAACGGGATGCAATTATCATCATTTTACAATCAAGTGAGTATAAGAATTAATTACTAAACAAAATCAGTGATTTTAACATTACAAATTAACTGATAATCTTATTACATTGATCAGAATAAATACGTAATTCAGAATCAGTTTGATGAATTGATTTACATTATCCTTGATATTTAATATCAAGGAATGTTCTGGTAACCCAAATTGGATACAAAGAACTTATAGAACCTTAATGATATGCAGAATTCACTTGAGGCTTTGTGTAACATTGCAACAACACCGGTGAGTTTCATAGTTCCCCTTTTAATGTTTTGTTTGGGTTTGCAATACAATTACATTTTGGTTACCTGATTCAATTACAATGACATGCTTATATGTTGCTTGTGCATTTAAACTCTTGTTTGATGATTACATGAAAATTTTACTATGTTATCGTAAAATTCCTCACATAACAATTATAGTACTATCGGGCTGACAACCCCATTCACGGGTAGATAGCGTCTACCCTGATGTGAATGCCTGTTACCATTTATTACATTACAAGATAACAGCTTAATGCAACGATAGGCATTAAGAGTGAGGCTAAGGTCTTACCTTCGGGTATTACCGCTAATTACATCACAGTCACATAGGCATTGGTTATGTGTTTTCATGGTGAATCATATTCATAAAGTTGTGTATGCCTGCATATTCAACATGTCATAGCATATCATATCATGTTATCATATCTATGAACTCACCAGCATTCTTGCTGATCTTTTATATTACAAAACATTTTCAGGAAGAAGGTAACAAGTGCGAAAGTGAGGATGCACGATCACAAGACATGTTTACTAACTCTTAACCTGTTAATGTTGTTTAAGAATGTTGAAATTTAATGTGTAATATTTTAGTTATGATGTAATATATAGTGTGTATGGTTTGCCATGGATGTATGATACCAATGTAAAAATCAGTCACACCCATCTCTGAGACCTCACCATCAAGCTTCCGCGACACACTACAACTATTACTGACTTTATGCGTCATTCAGTGACTATATCAGGTAAAGTGAGATATGGGGGGTGTGAATATATATATAAGTGCAAGAATGAGTAAAAGATAAAATGTTGAATGAGCTTTGGTGCCTTAAAAGCTAAATGGCTATAAGACTATGTGTTATGGGGTGTGATTTGTGAGTGGGGTGTGAGAGGGGCCGATCACGCTCTGGTGGCACCCTCCTCCCACTACAACCGGGCATGAAGGGGGCATGAGGGTTGGAGCCATTAGTGCCCTCACCCCGTGACCGTTGCAAGCCAAAGAAAAAAAAATAAAAATATAAGAAAACGGTAATATTACAGTTTGAAGCTCAAAAAAAAATTACACTCTATATAAACTCATTCAACACACAATCAAAAAAACTTACATACTCTCTTAATCTTTCAAAAACTTTTCAAAAATTTCAACTCTCATATCTTCAAAAAACTTCAACACATTATGTATCCAAACAACCCGTTTATGAATGGTTATCGTCCTCAAGGCGATACAAACAACCCGAACCCATTTCTAACGTTTAAAAATTGGTACCCACAACAACCATTTTTCAATCAAGGGTCAAGGGGAAAAAGGAGGGATTGGTGGAATGTTACACGACTGTGATATGCTTTGCCAAACTGCAATCGCGATTGAGCAAACAATTAGTAGATGTTCAGCAGTTTCCTCCTCTTTATTGCATATGGGGCAGGCCAAAGACTGAACGTTAACACCTCTTCTTCTTAGCGCTGCACGAGTAAGGAGCCTATTCATCTCCGCCCTCCAAGCAAAAACATTAACTTTAGCCGGTACCCATTGGCACCATTGAAGAACAAAGCCTCCTTTAGTTCCACCATTTAGCCTTGCTTTTAGTGATTTAACTGAGAATAGCAAATCATTTGAACCCAACCATACCCACCTATCCTTCCTATTTGAAAGGTTTGCCCCATTCAATAAAGTCTTCAATGATTCCAGCTCATCCTTTTCTTAGTCTTCCCTGGGCTCTCTACTCCATTCCCAGTTTATCTCTTGGCCTATATTAGAGGGATTCATTCTTTCTTTGACATTACAGTGCTTATTTCTTTCCAATTTGAACAACTCTTTAAACTTGAAACATAAAGGAATTTCTCCAATCCATAGATCTAACCAAAAGCACAACATACTACCATCTCCTACTTCACCTTTAAACAATGCTTTCAGATTGACACCCCGACCATGGAACCGGCCTTCTAGCTTCACCATATTATTCCATACTCCTGTAGTAATTGGTTTGCTTGGAATTAGATCTCCTATCATTGATTTATTGTGAATGGCATTGATAACTCGTCTCCATACACTATTTGGTTCCTTCATAAATCTCCACCACCATTTTGCAAGTAGGCATAAATTAGTGTCACTTAGTGAGCCGAGGCCAAGACCACCTTGTTCTTTTGGTTGTACCACTTTATCTGATGCTACCCAGTGGATTTTATTTTGTCTTTCAGCACACCCCCCCCCCACGAGAAAGTTTCTTCTTATCTTATCCAACCTTTGAATTACTGCTCTAGGAGCTCTGTACAATGAGAAAAAAATACGATGGCAAGCTGTTGAGTACCGATTTAATCAAACACTTTTCTTTGACATAGATTTATGGAATTATGTGTCATTCTCTTCCCCTCAACCTCCCCCTTTTCTCTCTCTAAAAAAATCACTATATACATCTACCTATCTACCTATACTAATAAATAAAGGTTTATAGGGACATATGTCATGTTCCTAGAGCATCTCATCACTAATTTACCGCCTCTCACTCATATTAAATGCATCTAATATTACATAATAATATTAAATATCAAATGTACTTTTTATATATTTTTAAATTAAAAAGATATTTTAATACATTAAAAATATATTAATATTAAAAAACACTTTTTACAAAAACCAATTTATTATAAAATATAAATTTTGTAAAAAAAATTAAAATGAAATGTTTAAACAAACAAAACTTTGAAGAAATTAGAATTTGAATAAATAATAATATTATTTTATTAATTGATTTTTTATCATATTTTATATTAAAAAAATCGTTTTATATTATCTAAATTTTAATTAGTGATTATTTACTATATTTTTTTTATTCAACTCGTGTAATACACGGGTTACTAATATAGTTATAATATAGAGTGAGGCACTTGATTCGTTTGTCATGTACTCTTCATCTCTACGAGATCACACATCAAAATTTATAATTTTGAAAACCCTTTTCTTGTTCTTCATTTTAACTTCTCAAGTTTTATGCAAATAGATCCATGACGCTTCCATTGACAAACTAAATAAAATATATGTAAAAACACAGCATCTAAAATACATCAAGTTTATCAAACTAGCTAGAAAGAAAATAAAAGCCCTGGCTTTTTTTATGTCATGATAAGAAAAAGATATAGTAAGAGCATGCGCCATAGGGGTGTTCAGTTTCGAATTAGATTCAAAAAACTAAAAATTCAATTCGATTTTGATTCGAAAATGACCAATTTGAATTTCGGTTCATATTTTCACATTCGAATTCAATTTTTTTGAATTATGATATTGAATTTCGAATCGAAATTTGAATTTGTGATTTTTGAATTCGATTCAAAATTCGAATTAGAAATGTTTACACATATATTTTTATTGTATGTATGTATGTATGTATGTATGTATGTATGTATGTATGTATGTCTCCTTTATGGTTACATAACATATAGATTTAGAATCAATGTCGGGGAAAGAAGAACCACCGACATTGGTTTTTAAGATATATAAAATTTCATTATAAATAAAGTTATTTAACTTTCACTACATTATCATATTATAACAAGATGTTTAAAAATCATTGTGTCAAATGTATAAATCATTTAAAATTCGCTATTCCCCTATTTTCTAAATTGTATGTATGTATGTATGTATGTATGTATGTATGTATGTTAATTGAACATTATAATGGGGATATTTGTTTAAGGTTTTGATTATTTGATGTTTTGAATGTTTAGAGTTAACATTAAGTTTGTAAACAAAGTTTAAGCAAACTATTCAGGTAAATTTAAATTGAATCAACTAGAGGTCGATTCGAATTCGAATATAATCAAAATCCGAGATTATTTGATTCGATTTATTCAAAAATCAATTCGTTGAACACCCCTTGCCGTGCGTTGCGACGGCCTTTCCGTACGTGAGTGCGTGTGATCGTTTAACACCCCTTTGAATTGGATGCAAAACGACTTTTAAAAAATCTAAAAAACACCCTAAATTCATGTTTAAAAAACCTTGCAAAACATGAAGAAAATACTTTTAAAAAATATACATAACAAGAGTTGAACCTAAAACGTGTCAAGAAAGATAGAGTTTCAAGGATGCACCGTTGGGCTGAACTCTTAAGCTCTTTCTTTTTGTCTTTCATGAAAAAAATTTCCAATAATAATGTAAAGTAGCTGAGTTAGACTCTCTTTTGTTCAAGTTGCAATATATACTACAAATCTAAACAAGTAAAAAAATGTTTATCACTTGCTTGTACTCTGTCATTATTTATAACTTAAGTTTGTTTATATAGATAATTATAAAGTAAAATTTAAATTAATACTGTCTCTATCTTTTTCTTCTTTTATGTCAATTTAATTTTTGACCTTTTATTGAATTTAAACTACATTATATTATTCTCTTTTAGCATTATTTTATCATTTTAACTCGTCTCTTTTTCGACCTATAAAATACATAACCAACCAAAATAATATATTTAATAATACTACATTTGTTGTGCAAGTATATTTCATAATATTTATTTAATAAAATTAAGTTTTGGATATATGTCTTTTGGAAGGAAATATAAACCGGCTTGAAGTACAAAAAGACCATTTACAACTTTATTACTTTGACCCTTCAACTCTTTAAAACTTCATTACAAGTTACAACTCACTTACAATGTGAAAACCATCTACAACCTCACAGTCTAGCCCATAATCACTACAAGTTGCAATGCTGCACCAACATTCAAGTCTCTTCTCAAACCCCATAGCTGTGATTAACCGCTTTCAGTAACCATCAACTCCTATTAACTAACTGAACACCAGCCGAAGCAGTATGTACTCTACCGACATCAGATTCAAGTTCCCAAATCAAACCAACCATTTTCTTGTTCTGATGATTTTCAAGTTTTAGAATATGTCATTTTTAGTTTACTTGCTCACCAATCAAATCTAACCCAACCACAAGAAATGATAAACCTTGAAACAACAAGAAATAAAAATGGATTCCATGAGCTGATAAAAGACTTCTTGCAGCAGCAGTAAGCAGCAGGAAAGCAAGTGCAACTTCTTTCCTATATATTCTGTTCTTCTTTTCAACAACTGGTGACTCTTGTTCCTTCAGTTTCCCCAGCATTTCAAGCCCAGATTCGGATAACCGTCTCTGAATCTTGTCTTCATTGAACCCTTTTGATTCTCGTTCTGCAAACGACAACAAATCTGATTCTGATGACCGGCCTGTTTTCTTGGTGACCACCCATTCATATGCACTTCCTAGCTGGAACAAGCCCGAGATCATTGCATTGAATTTGGTTACTGACATTGTGTTTTCAAACAACAAATATGGCATCAAGAATGGGAATGATTTTGGGGATGGGAGGATGTTCAAGATTGACATGGTGATGGGTATGTAACAGATTACCCAAATTGGTAATTCGGCTTCGGGTATGAACATTGTTAGAGGTAAGATCACACAGAATAGGGTGAACGAGTAAAAGGGTAGAATCATTTTTCGCAGAAGGAAGAATAACAAGATCAAGTTGGCCTTTTTCCATTTTGATATCTGCAAACCAGACAGGAAACGGGTCAGAAGTCTGCACAATGCATTTTTGAAGCGTGAAGACTACTAAATCATTATACTCAGAGTTAATTACACAGACGATTCCTGCGGTTTGTCAAAAGTAACATGTTTGAGTGCTAAGGGTTTAAAGTAATATGTTTGGGTTTTATGCTTTTAATATTGTAACGAATTTGGGTATTACAGTTTACTTTCGTGAACTTTTCGTTACATTAGGGGAAATGACAAAAATTTCCTTGACTTTTTTCAATATCCAAACTCATTACAAAATTGAAAGCATAAAACCCAAACCCGTTACTTTTCACAAACCACATGGCCCATCAGTGTAATTAACTCTTAGATTGACAATTGGGATAATACTAATCTATATGACACACTACATGAAATATGGACACCAATTGTTCTAGGTCAACCTCACCCGGCCTCCCCCATAAAGTACTCGTTCTGACCCGTAATCATTTTGGCCATTGCAATTAAAGCCCATTTGAATGGATTGTTGTCTCTGAAAACTAAGCTCCATTGTATAAAATTACAACTTTTCAAGATTTTGAAACAAGTTCATCTAACGCACCTTGGAAGATAGGATTGTAGGAAGGCAGAGACGGAAGAGTTGCATAGGACCTGAATGCCATCGATGTTGTTGTTTCTTATAAGCTTCATAACACTCGGGTAATTCACAAAGAACTCTGACATCATTAAGGTAAATGAACTTCCATCCATTCAAATGGGCTCTGACCGCAATGTCCATATCTTCAACTGTTGTTCTTTCAAGCCAACCACCAGATTGTTCCAAAGCTTTAATCCTCCAAACACCAGCCGTGCCATTGAATCCAAAAAAGTTTAGAAAGTGACCATTCACTTGTTGCTCAACTTCAAAATGGAAGCACAAGTTTATGTTTTGTAGCCTTGTGAGTAAGTTTTCATCTTTGTTCACAAATGACCACCTAGCTTGAACAAGACCCAAGTCAGGTTTACCCTGAAATCAGGCAAATTTAAGATTTTAATCACTAACAATATATGCCCAGTACAATAATGCTGCAAATTATATGAGACAATATTAGTGACTAGAACAACAAAGTATGGGCTTGGTCCACCCTCCTGCAAAGAGATTGTTTCAGTGGCTCGAGCCAATTACAGCTGTTTGACTCGAACCAGTGAGCGTAGCCATGGTGCATCAATGATACAAAGAGGTTGTTTTAACATTCAATGGCTCAAAACAACCAAGCACAATGAACATATACATGAATTCATACATTTTTAATTAGATGTCATCCAAAGATAGAGATAAAGTTAGAATCTACTGGGTATGATTGTTGGTAGTTGGTTCACACAGATGACCTCCCAAAAGGTCTGAAGGGCTTAACCATAAAACTCTACAATCTTAATATTAATTTTGCTTTTCAGAATTCAGATTTAATTGATTTTACTTCAACACCATAAATAAATAAATAAATATATGAAAAGAAAATAAAAGTGAAAATTTACTAAAAATAGCAAGTGTGCAGGGTACCCATGAATAATTATTGGTGTGAGATGGTATATCAGGTTTGTTACCTTGAAGTGAGGAACTGTCAGCATGAGGAAATCATGATTTGGTTGAAAATCTGCGTCCAAAATGGCAACAAATTCACAGTTTTTGACATAATCACAACTCATGGCTGAATGAAGATTGCCTGCTTTATATCCCGTTCTAACAAATCTATGTCTGTAGATTATGTTCACCCCTTTCTCCTTCCATGAATTCACTTCATTTCTTATCAAAATCTGCAAAAGTTCATCGCTCGAATCATCCAAAATTTGAATTAAGATCCTGTCTTTTGGCCAATCCAATTGGCACGCAGCTGCAATTGATTGTTGATACACCTTCATTACACAAAACCCACAAAAATAATCAGCAAAAAGATTGATAAAAACATGTATTTTTGTTGTCAACTGTTAGATTTGAACATCTGATTTTTTGATAATTTGGTACCTCTCTTTCATTGCACATGGGAATCTGAATAAGAACCATGGGGAAAGATGAAGGACTTTCAATATCATAAAACTGATCATCAACATCAATCACTGGTTTGATTTTCTTGAATTTGATCCAAAAAAACCCAATTCCAAGTATGAATCTATCAACAGACTGGATCAAGAACAGCAACACACAAAATTGGGACAACATAGTGACTGAAGGAGCAAGATATTCAGCTCTGAATAAAATCCAACCCATGTAAGCCAAATGCAGAAGTCCCATAGCTTCATTAGGGATAAAATTCAAATCCCAATTTTGAAAATAAGCATATATTTCTATAACCAAAGCAACAATAGAAACAGCAAGAAATGCTCTTACAAATCTGTACATAATCCTCTCTTTATATTTGACTTCATGTTTGCTTGAATCTGATAAAGCAATACGATTTTTAACCGAAACTAAAGTTTTGGAGACCCCCATTGATAACCATGGAAAGAAAGAGAGGATTCTTTGAGCTTTGAGCAAAAGCAGCCATGAATACTGCTTGGTGCTTGCTGTTCTTTGTTTTTCAAGAAACACAGATGTTTCTGAGTCATTAACTTCAACTAAAGAGATGTTGCTTGATTTGTCTAATGTGACCACCACAGAGCTTGGTGCCATTTACTTGAAGTTCAAGATAAATCTGCAAATCCCAGATGGGATTTTGCAGGAATGAGGTCAAAATTGAAAAAAGAATGATGAAATTTAATCTAAATTGGAAGTAAAGATTGATGACCCATAAAGAATTATGAGAAATGAAAGGTGAAATGTGGATCTTGTGAGCTTATAAAGAGAAATTTACAGAAGGATATGGAAGTTGGAGAGAGAAACTAAGGGAAAGATTTGTTATTTTTAGTGTGCAAAATGGAAGGTTGAAGGAGGGCCAGAGGTGGGTTTAAAGGCCTGCAAGTTTAAATGTTGAAGTGCGTTTAGTTATTTGAATGGATCCATAGTGTGGAAGCTGCCAATGAGAGTCTTAATTGTTAAAGGTAGGTGTTGAATATGACAGGAACTTCAGAATTTTATCTAAATTTAAAATGTGAAAATTGTGTTAAAAATTTAAAAAGCCATTATTAAGTGATCATCTTTTTCTGTTTTTTACTGTTTAAACTTATTGTTAAATTCGAAATATTAATAATATTCTATATGCCATTTTAAAGTACACTAATATATTTTTTTACGTTTTCTTAATTTAATTAAATATTTAAAATTATTTATTTTCTTCACAATATACTTTGTTAAAATACTAAGATAATGTTTGATGGGTTATCTGAATAGTAATTGCCGAAATGGTTCATGTGGTTTCCTATCATTTCACTCGGTCTTTATGTTTTTATAAATTAACTATATGTCCTCAAATTTTAAAATTTGTAACACATACATTCATTAAGTCACCAAATTACTTTCATATGTTTGCTTTACATAGGGAGTATATATGTGTTACAAATGTCTAAAATTTAAGACTATATGAGTAATTATGAAACCTAGGAATCAAAAGTGAAATACTAGTAAAACATAGGGATATTTTTAGTAATTTACTTTTATTTCAAACACAAAATTTTTGAGAGTAGCTCGAGTCTAAATTCTAGCTTTTCTAATAAACAGACTTAAATGTACCTAGGGCTGTGCACGGTTCGGTTCGGTTTTGGCTAAAACCGAAACCGACATAGTCGGTTTTTAATTATTACAAACCGTTCGTTTTCGGTTTTTTCGGTTTCTTTACTTTTTGTTTTTGTTTTTGTGTTCTCTCTTACGCCCAACATTGAAAATGCAAAATGTTTAACAATTAATAATTAATAATTAATAAATTAATTGATCGAACAGTAACTTATTAAAATAAAACTAAATAATTATTATCATGTTCTTACATTTTAAAAAAATCAAAAGTAAATAACTAAATATGCAATAATTCTGATCTTTACCTTTTAAAATGGTAGATTTTATCTAATCTAAATCTTTATCATCTCCAAAGGTAGACTTTTTGTGTTTTTTCCCTTTAAATAAGTATGAAAATAGCAACATATATATATTAATTTTTAAAAAAGATTAAATATCGGTTCGGTTTGGTTTTTCCCGGTTATTCATTAGGTTCGGTCTTTTAGGTTCAATTTTTTCAATTAATTCGGTTCTGGTTCGGTTTTATCGGTTTTTTGTTCTCCCCTACATATACCAGAGTTATATATCTCGTGAGCCTAACAAACATGTTATTTCATTAAAGTATATTTTTATTTTTATCTAGTATAATAATAATAAATACATGTATATACATAATTATGATATGAAAATATTTTTTATTATAAAATAACTAAATAATATCTATTATGTTATATAAGGTTGATTTATTATAAAAAGGGTATTTGAGCTAAAAAGATTAGAAAATACCTTAAATCATCAAACATTCTAGTTTGAGATCAAATTGTAGGAGAAAAAATTAGTGTAAAAGATATTTTATCCTTTATTACTTTTCTTTATTTTTTTTGGTTATCTCACTTTTTTTTAGACGATAATAACTTTCATATATGATATTTTTTTTAAATTAATTCATAAGAATGAGTGTTTTTTTTTATTTTTAAAATGAGTATAATATCGTTATATGTAAAAAATGTTTTCTATTTTTTCAATATGTTTCTTTTGTTCAAGTTTTTTTTTTTTTGAAATAGTGAGTCTAAAAATCAAAACGATGAAATAATACCATTTTATATTTTTAATATGTAATATGTAATGTTAAAATAACAATAATTTTATCTAATACATGAATATAATAATGACAAAATGATACAAAATAATTTAAGAAAGTATAAAACACAATGATAAATAAATGAGCTAACATAATAAAATGAATTTTACTTATCTAAAATAAAGAGATTTAGAAAACACAATGGTTAAATAACATTATTGTATCATATAAACATGATAATAAAATATCAGATTTAATTTATCTATTAAATAAAAAATAACAAAATAACAAAAAATGAAACGAAGAACACACATTACACAATTTTTAAAAAACAAAAGAATAATTGTAAAGCCCACAATGCTTTTTAGGCTTTATATGTGTGTATTTGAAATTATAATGTTAGTCCACTCCAAGTAATTATTTTTATGTAAATAAAATAGTAAATAAATAATAAGCTTAAAGTACTTTTAGTAGCGTTCCAAGCTCGTTCTTTTATTCATAGGTGGTTTTGGTATCAAACCTTTATCTAAATGGGATTGTTTGCTTTTATGTTGGGTTTTGGAATATACCTTTTTTTTTTTTGTTAAATAGTATATATTGTTGGGTTTGATTACGGTTTTTGGTATCAAATTAACTTTTATGGGTTGTCAATCCATCATCTGCAGTTAAGTTGTATAAAAAGAAGAGGATAAAGTTTTTTTAGAAAATTTATCCCTACAAGAAATGAATTAACTAAAAATGATTAGATTTATAAAATTCCCTTTATTAATTAATTAGCATCTTCATTCCTTTTTAGTGAATATATTCAGTCTAGAAAAAGAAAACTAGAACTCTAAAATATAACCAATTATTGTGTCGGTTACCATCAGAAGGATCAAACCTAAGAGACGTATCCTGTTTAACAGTTTTTTTCTTTTTTTTTTCCAAACTACTAAATCAAACATATATCACTCGGTAAACAGGCAACTTGACTCTATCATCTCGTAGAAAATTCACTCTGGAAAAATTAAACCTCTACTTATATGAAAGTTATTACTTCGAGAGATATTCGAACCTAAAATATCTCATAAGAGAACCGTTGATAGAAAGCCATTAGTTGTCTTGTTTAACGTATAATCATTAGCAACTATTTGACGGTTGAGTTTTTTATTGATTAAAAGAGCAATAATATAATTGGAATGTGCAGTGATAGTATGCTTGCATGTGCATGGAAAAAAATAAATGAACGGCCAGGATTCGAGCATGTTTGCGTCGTGTAATGACAATGGATGTAGATGTGTGTATAGTGAAAGATCAGGCTAGAAAACAAAGGTGCTTGTATGGTCTGGATGGTCATGCACCCCAGCAACCCGGCACCCCATGATCAGTCTCATCCACTAGCACCATGAACAACGAATGTGACCCTAGGCACGTTACGGAGGTTCATTTTTCATCAAAATAATTAGCTTTTTATTCTCATATTTAACTTGTTTAATAAACTTGGCTATTAAAAAAGTTTTGCAATCATTCTTCAGCCACATCATATGCGCTTGTATGTTTTTCGTTTGACCATAGCTAGTGGTGAAGCTTGAATTGTTTTAGAAGAGGGATAAGGAGAAATGAATTTTAAAGTGGGGACAAAATCATTAGCGAAATCAATACTTATAAAAGTTTTAACCTATAGACCGAAAAAAAACAGTACTCACGGAAAAAAGAGAGTTGTCGCCCCCTAACTCTCACTAAGCTTCGTCCTTGACCACAAGTTAACGGCATAACTTTTTCATATACCATAATACATGTAGGTCTCAATCCGGATCAAGAACGAAACTTTATCTTCTAAATCATCGTCAATAACCTCTAACAAGTGCGGAATCCTAGTTAGAATCAAGAAAGCAAGTAGAAAAATGTAATCTTTGTATTGATACTGAAAATTCAAGTACAAGTGCCTCAATACGTCTAGAGAGCAAATGCCTCGTTCCGGATCAAGAACGAAACTTTATCTTCTAAATCATCGTCAATGACCTCTAACAAGTGCGGAATCCTAGTTAGAATCAAGAAAGCAAGTAGAAAAAATGTAATCTTTGTATTGATACTGAAAATTCGAGTACAAGTGCCTCAATACGTCTAGAGAGCAAATGCCTCGGGATTCCAACCTAAACCTGTACAAAATACGTCTATTTATACTAGGTCTAGGTGTACTCGAAATCTAACACGACATATTTCGAGTACACGAATACATGGTGTACTCGAAATTCATGTACACGAAAATCATCAAAAATCTTGACTTTGACTCTTCCCAGGTTGACTTGTCAGTCTTCAACGTGTACTGGGCTCTACAAACTCCCCCTAGACTGGCGAAGTCATCCAATAGGAAGAGTAACATTGTGTGGTCCAGTACTGCATAAAGTTTCAGCTCGATGGCATAAGCAACTGTGCGAGTGAATGGTTTAGTTTCCTCATCGGCACCAGAATAAACTCGTATTGGAGATTGGTGTAGCTTCACCATGTCGTCCTTTCCATACTTCAAGAGATCCATAGGGTCAAGAATGATATCGATATCATCAACATTATCTTTGTTCTTGATGATGACAGCTGCAACGTTTAGATCATCATAGTACCAAGACAAGAAGTTAGCCAAGGAATTGTCTGGAACTCTAGGGGAAACTGGCACCGCTATCTCAACATGAGGTGGAGGATACTTGTAGTATATCCACGGCTTTTTCGTCTTTGGATCGATAATACATGTCGAAGCAAAACGCCTTCCCTTTGCGGTGCGCATCGTAGGAAAGTCCTTTTCACATTGGTCTTTGATGAATTTGGCGAACAAGTCAGCCTTTGAGTCTTTGGAAGGATTGAAGAACATAGCTTTGTTGATACTTCGGATATCAACCTTTGGCATAGTACAAAAGTCTCTCGATCTCTTATAGTATTCAACCTTTCCATTCATCCTTTTGCCCAGATAGATGTCCCTTTTGTTGTCATACATTGTCACACCCCCGCTAAAGCGGAATCACGAGGGCGAGACGAAATCGGATTACAAATACATTGTTTATAAAGAAACTTACTAAATTGCATTCATAATCCAAATAACATACATAAGAGATTTACAAAGATTCAAATAACATATCGATAATAGTTTTACAAAATGATATGATTCAAAATGATACAACAATATAAGATTTCTCCATATAGTCTAATTTAAATTAAACAATATCTTCAAAATCTTCTTGTTGTAATATAATCCATGTAGCTAATTTCCTGAAATACATGCTCAAGTATCAACTAAAAATAGTTGGTGAGTCCATAGGTTTATGACTCGATAAAGCATGATTACAAAAAAAAAGAAGTTTATAGTAACATACATCCCATAATGTTTAACAATAAAGCATGCATTTTATGATTATGAGTTTAAACGATGTCAAACGTATACTTCACTCAAAATATTATTAATGTACATCATGAATATTAAAGAAGTTTAAACGATAGTAACACGTATACTCAAGTAATCACTAAAATGCCTATTTCATTTAAACACGTATGGATGTAAAGTTTTAGTATCTAGCATGTATTCCACCCCAAAATATTAAATAAAAAGAGGGGCTATGAAACTCACTAGTAGTAGGATGCTAGAAGATAGATAATATTAAGATCTTGCTCCTTGTCACGAACTTCAAACCCCTAAAATAAGGAAAGTATACATTTGTTGAGTTTTACGATGGATTTAATATTTAGTATATATATAAGAGATGCGTTAACCCGATTAATAGATTGGGGTTATTGCAAAGTAATGACTTTCCTTAAGTCATAAAAGAAATGATAATACGTTACTCGAACTTGTCATCTTCCAACTTAATAATGATACTAAGCCATAACACAGTTCGCTTTTTAATTTGGCATTTTAATCGACTCTTTATTTTGAGTCGTACCAAATTACGAATGAAACCACTGATGGTTTAATGATAATGACACCACGGATGGTTTAATAATAATAAAGTTTGTAATGCGTATAATCAAGTTTTAATAGTATTAGATATTTTAGGGTATTACTTTGAAGTAATATTAGTGAATGAGGGTTTTAAAGTAAATTTCAAAATATTTTAATATCATTCAATTATTATAATTGAATATTGTCACACCCCGAGCCAGCGGGGTTGGATCGAAGTCCCCGTCGGGCGGAAGGTTCCCGGGGTGCGATATCTTGAATGATAATCGTGATGATCAGATTGTTTACATAGCATCAATGTTAAGAATAATTAAGCACAATAAAATATAAACTAGGATTACAAAGTTAAATTACAAAGTCAATGTTTAGTAATTTAGCTAAGTAAACCTATCCAGAAGAATCAAATATATCTATCTTGTATTTGTACAAGATATCCAAAAGAGATTCGTATTGATCTCAAGATGTGCTTCTTCAAAAGTCAACTAGGATCTATGTCTGGTCATTCTAGTATGCAAATCCTGAATCTTAGCTTAATCCAATGCATTACCTGAGAAAGCATGTAGAAAAATAAAGTCAACACAATGGTTGGTGAGTTCATTTAGTTTTTGTGCAAAAGTAGTTTGTAAAATCCTTTGAATGACAACCTTAACCTCACCATTAACCACCTATACCATCTGATTCAGTATACTTATATATAGGGCATATGTAGGGGATAAGCCCCAGCCACCGTCCCACCACATACTGAACCACATGGTATATTGTTCCTGATGATAATTAAGCGTCTCATCCTACCCGTATGATTCCCCAAAATGTTTGATTCCCAATGTTTGATTCCAAGTGTTTGATTCTTTGAATTTGATTACCCTGTAATTGTTTACTTTGATTCCCTGAATGACAACCTTAACCTCACTAACAACCACCTATGCTATTCAACCAAGTATGCTTATATATAGGGCATATGTAGGGGACAAGCCCCAGCCACCGTCCCACCACATACCGGGCTGCTTAACATATTGTTGTTAATGATAATTAAGCATTTCATCCCCACTACTCTGATCTCATGACATATGATTCTTAACGTTTGTTTCCCTGCCAATGTTTACTTTGTTTCCCCCGAAATGACAACCTTAACCTCACTAACAACCACCTATGCTATCCAACCAAGTATGCTTATATATAGGGCATATGTAGGGGACAAGCCCCAGCCACCGTCCCACCACATACCGGGCTGCTTAACATATTGTTATTAATGATAATTAAGCGTTTCACTCCACACTATTGATTCCACAACAAATAAGTCTCAAGCTTAATAGGCGCCATTATGGACAGCTGAAAAACCCTAAGGATTTCAGCATCCATCCATAATGATCCTATTTATGACTCGTGACATGTTTAGATAGAGTAACCTTCAAGTTAACACAAAGTCAACTAGAAGAACTCAATCATTCTAGTCACTTGTCATCACTATGGATGAATCAAGAAGAACACTGAATGACTAGTAGGGGTTGACACACAGGTCAACACGCGGCGGCCAATCAGTCTGTCTTACATGACTCTGACAAAGAAGAACACTGATGACTAGTAGGGGTTGACACACAGGTCAACACGCGGCGGCCAACAGTCTGTCTCACAATGTCCAAAAGTTTATGCATACAAGTCTAAAGCATTTACATTGTTTCACTGATGACTAGTAGGGGTTGACACATAGATCAACACGCGGCGGTCAATCAGTCTTTTGTTTAAGCATCTCATGTTTCAAGCATTCAAGTATTCAGGCATCCAAATGTATCAAGCATTCCAAATGTTCACGTATCCCAAGTATATTACGCATTCAAGTATTCCAAAATGTATCAAGCATTCACGTGTTTCAAGCATTCTAAGTATAACAAGTATTCACGTGTTTTCAGACATCTCACGTATATAAGTATCTCTAAGAATAAATGTTTCCAGTTAAGTTTAAGCAAATCATTGTAAGTGTAAAGTAATTTAATACTTCATTAAAGGTGTAGTACAATAACTTTATGAAATAATTGTATAAAGCATTAGTGTTTATTTAAAGTATTTTCAAAGCCTTATGGTTTTGTATATAATTAAACATAGAGTTTATAAGTTAAACCTCAATTGTATAATTTAAGCGCATAGCTTATATCATAAGAGTTTATAAAGTTTAGGCTCCAAATCTATATTGTAAGCCTCATGCATATAGTTTCAAGTGTTCACACATTGTTTCATCATGAATCCCATAAGTTTGCATCAAGTCTCATTGTATATGTTTCAAGTCTATTGCTTTTCAATGACTACTAAGTTTCACGAATAAGTTTCAACATAAGTATCAAGTTTATGTTTAAAGCATTAAATAACATCTCAATAATTTTGTGAAAATGTTTAACATGCTTCTCAGTCCCGAAGTAAAACAAATAAGTTTGAAAAGGGACAAATGAACTCACCTTGTGTCCAAAGCAGTTGACTATGTAAACTAAGAATGCACGCTCTCTTTGTTTGCTTCGTTATGATGTTCAAGCTCCTGTATTGATTTCATAATGTTTGTAACTTATGAGTTTGTGTTGGATTGATTTGTGCATGTATAAGCATTAATGTTAGCCCTAAAGTTGGCTAACACTTTGTGTCCCGATCTCCACTCGACCCTTTATTTAATTGTCTTTGTTGTGACATCAATTTCCCACAAGATTTAAGTTAACTTTACTTTGCAAATAAAATCTTTCATATTGATAAATGAGTTCTCTAAATATGAAAGCTTAGGTTTTTAGTTAAAATTTAACATCCTTTAATGTCTAGTACCTCGTTCAAGTATTGTTATGGTATAAAACTCTCTTTGTTTCAAGTATTATTTTGATTATTTGGGTTAATGGGCCGGTTAGTTGGACCGACTCATTTTCATTAACTAGACCCATGTCATGGGCTAAAAGCGTAGGCCAAGTATTAGATTGGGCCGACAAGAGTCGAGTCAAATAACACATGGGTCCATTTTGTCTTGGGCCGGTTGGGACAAAGTAGTCCCTTGGCCCATTGAACTAATATTGGACCGAAGCATATTATAAATTGGGCCGTATATAGAATATTCTTGGGCCGATTGAAACGAGTTGGAGCAAGAAATGAATATGGGCCGAAATAGGGTGTGTTGGGCCAAAATCAAAGGTTTGGGTCTAGCACAAAGATGGGCCGATAAAAGGTGTTAGTTGCTTAATCCCCTTGGGCCGAGGATCACGAAGTGGACTGCAATTCGTCTCAACTAGGAAATATAGGTCAAGTCCGGCTCCCTTGGCAGCGAACCTTGGTAGGGTTCGTCCATGCATGCTAGGGTTCGGCTGGTGGTTTAGGGTGCTAGGGTTCGTGAGGCAAAAGGGTTCGGCCACAACTGCAAGGGTTCGGCAAGCTGATGGTTCGTGCATAGTTAGGATCGGCTAGGGTTCGGTGGATTAAAAAGGTTCGTGGCCAAGCTGGTTCATAGAAGGTTCGCAGCTTTGCAGAAGGTTCGGCCACCTGGGTATGTAGGGTTCGGCCAGGGTTGCGTCCCACGAACCTGTTCCCTTTTCTTTCCTGTTCCGAGCTAATGTTAGTCAATTTCAGTTAGTGGTGTCATGCTAGAATGGTGTTGCGAGGTCCTATGGCTCACCGGGGAAGGGTTTAGCCGACTAAGTGTGTGTGTGTATCAAAACCATAGTAAAACCCTCTTTTTCGTGAGGTTTCTCGCCTCATACCTCGGATTTGGATGGTCAAACGCTCAGATCCTTTGTACTTCCTTGTAGAGCTCGTTGCTAGCTACGCGTGGACACCAAGAACGCCCGATTTCGTCTCCAAATGAGTGAGTTATGATGGTTTGAAGGGTGTTTCTCCTAGAGAGAGAGAGATGGCCGGAATTTGTTTGTAGAGAGAGAGTGGGAATGTATGAAATGAAAGAAATGGTGTCTTTTAGGGTTTAAATACCCCTAGGGTGTTCGGGTTCGTTTCGGTTGCTCGGTTTTCGTCCCCGTTGCGTTTCCGGATCGTAACGCGCGCGTTTTATAATTTAAACAAAAAGGACTTTATTTTAAATATTTGGAGGGTGATTATTTATGAAAATAATCTAAATATTATTATTCATGAATGACTTGTCATAAATTAATATTTTACGCGTTACATTAATCATCCGGATATTTTACGTATTATCAAATTAATAGTTTCATTTAATTTGATTTATGATGAGTTTCAAAATTGTAAAACAGGAAATATAATATTTCCTTAAGTTTATTTTCGTTCGATTCGTCTTCGTCTTCGTTATCGTTTCGTCAGAAAACGTCACTTACGCACGTCTTCGTACAGAGCGCTAACTGTACGAACACGATCGTACGTTTCACTTTCTGATTTTGTTTTCTACCTTTCAATCATCGTTTCAGATCGTCAAACTATCAGATCTATTCGTACAGATCGTCACCTTTACGAATAGTTCGTCAGTTTAGCATTCCATAACAACAACTGTTATTGTTTTGTTCTGTTTATCCTCACATACGTTTAAACCTAATAACACAAAATTAAACATGTCTGTAGCTGTTCATGATTGTCTGATGTGTTTCTGACTGTGTAAACCATGATGTTTAAATCAGGATTTCAAAAACATCGTGTAATAATTTATGTTCATCATCGAATGTTAATAGCTTCTATGTATTTCTCCTAGTTTGCACCTGAGTTACTGTACAGGTTACTGTACAGTTTACTGTTCCGGTGACGGTTCCGGCACAGATGTTACAGTCTCCCCTTGTTAAAGAAATTTCGTCCCGAAATTTAAAAGTTATTATCGGGTACAACTTTCCTTGTAACAAATGGGAAACCTTTGTTTGAAGTGATGTTCCTACGCTCCCAAATAAACTCTGGGTCGCGTTTGGGATCCCTATGTATGTCCTCACAGTGCTGCTAATCTTATTGCTCGTAGTTGTCTTACTGTTATGGCTTGCTAAGTCTCTGCATAATTCTAACACTTTATTGTTTAAAACGAATCGATGCTACAAGCCTCAATTGTTGCACAACCTCAGTGTTAGTGGTGGTTTCTTGTGTATGTTCTATACATTAACTAAGGATTCTTTCATTGTTTCTACACAATCGAAGAATTCCTACGTTCCATAGAATATGTATGTGGTTATACTCGATAAGAATAAGATAAAGTTCTTATTCATACTAGCATCAAAATAGAATGAAGTCTTATGAGTTAAAGGGTGTCACATACCAGTACCCGTTTCTGGGTCTTGGTGTGCAGCAGGAGCTCCTATCATGAAAGCTCTTCCCCTTGGTACTTGATCTCCTGGTTGTGCCCTCTTTGGGCAGTTCCTGGAGAAATGACCTCGTTCTCCACAGTTAAAGCATCCCTGATTGTTGTTGTTGTAGTTGCCAAGGTTTTGTGGTGATGGTTTTGCCATAGTAGCATTGTTCACTGCCGGTGTCGGTGAAGTTCGACAGTGTTGAGCCATATGGCCTTTTCGGCCACAGTTGGTACACTGCCTACACGGCATATTGGCAGCATGATGAAACTGACATTGTGCACATTGAGGATGTACACCAGTGTAAGGTTTGCGTGCAGCTTTAGTAGATACTGCAGCAACTTGATTGAGTGGTGTGGGCATCGCGTATTGTTGGATGGCCTTTTGTTTCTTCTTTGGTTGTTTCTCCTTAGTCTTGTCCGAATCATCTTTCAATTCTCCGGACTTCACCATCACATCTGTGAGTTTAGCTGACAAGGAGATAGCAGACTCTAATGTTGCAGGGTTTGCAGCAAGTACAATGCCCTGAATGCAGGATGGTAATCCTCCTACATATCGGTCAATTCGCTTTTCTAGTGTTGGCACCATCTCAGGCACCAAGGCTACCAATTCATGATAGCGAGTAGTGTATGTCATGTGATCAGCTCCTTTCATCACATGATTTGAGAGTTCAATTTCCAAGTTCTGTAGTTCGTGCTTAGGACAGAACTCATTCCTCAAGAGGGTTTTGAATTCTGCCCAAGGCATGGCTAGTGCTTCATCCCTACCTCGAGCGTTTATCTGTGAGTTCCACCAAGTTAGGGCACGCTTACTGAAAGATCCAGCAGCATAGCGAACCTTATGTCTTTCCGGACAACTGCTTAGGTCCAATGTATTTTCCATCTTCTCTAGCCATTGGATCAGTCCAACGGCTCCTTCAACACCGCTAAAGCTTGGCGGTTTGCATCCTACGAATGATTTGTATGAACAGTCTGATTTAGCGCCGGTGTTTCCACTAGTTTCCCCTGTAGTACGCCCTGAGTTGTTACCGTAGCTTTGAATCTTGTTAATCATCTCTGGGATGATATCCTTCATCTGGTTAGTCAGTTGACTGCTCAGTAATGTTGCCAAAGCAACAGTAGCAGGATCCAGAACTATAGTTGCAGTCGGGTTCGGAGGAGGACTATGTGGAGGAGGAGGAGGTGGTGAATCTGGTGGTGATGGTGTCGAAGAGTGAGGTGCAGATGTCTGTGGTGTAGGTACTGGTGTCGGTTGTTTTCTGGGCGGCATTCTGATCATAACCAGAGGATATTGGTTAGTGCAGTGATCGAATGCAGAAAACACAATGCAAATTTAAGTCTTATGTTCTCTACATGAAGGTCCCTAAGTTATAGTCTAGGTCAAACCGTTTAGGTATGTGACCTATTATTCTCTATAACCTTGAGCTCTGATACCAATCTGTCACACCCCGAGCCGGCGGGGTTGGATCGAAGTCCCCGTCGGGCGGAAGGTTCCCGGGGTGCGATATCTTGAATGATAATCGTGATGATCAGATTGTTTACATAGCATCAATGTTAAGAATAATTAAGCACAATAAAATATAAACTAGGATTACAAAGTTAAATTACAAAGTCAATGTTTAGTAATTTAGCTAAGTAAACCTATCCAGAAGAATCAAATATATCTATCTTGTATTTGTACAAGATATCCAAAAGAGATTCGTATTGATCTCAAGATGTGCTTCTTCAAAAGTCAACTAGGATCTATGTCTGGTCATTCTAGTATGCAAATCCTGAATCTTAGCTTAATCCAATGCATTACCTGAGAAAGCATGTAGAAAAATAAAGTCAACACAATGGTTGGTGAGTTCATTTAGTTTTTGTGCAAAAGTAGTTTGTAAAATCCTTTGAATGACAACCTTAACCTCACCATTAACCACCTATACCATCTGATTCAGTATACTTATATATAGGGCATATGTAGGGGATAAGCCCCAGCCACCGTCCCACCACATACTGAACCACATGGTATATTGTTCCTGATGATAATTAAGCGTCTCATCCTACCCGTATGATTCCCCAAAATGTTTGATTCCCAATGTTTGATTCCAAGTGTTTGATTCTTTGAATTTGATTACCCTGTAATTGTTTACTTTGATTCCCTGAATGACAACCTTAACCTCACTAACAACCACCTATGCTATTCAACCAAGTATGCTTATATATAGGGCATATGTAGGGGACAAGCCCCAGCCACCGTCCCACCACATACCGGGCTGCTTAACATATTGTTGTTAATGATAATTAAGCATTTCATCCCCACTACTCTGATCTCATGACATATGATTCTTAACGTTTGTTTCCCTGCCAATGTTTACTTTGTTTCCCCCGAAATGACAACCTTAACCTCACTAACAACCACCTATGCTATCCAACCAAGTATGCTTATATATAGGGCATATGTAGGGGACAAGCCCCAGCCACCGTCCCACCACATACCGGGCTGCTTAACATATTGTTATTAATGATAATTAAGCGTTTCACTCCACACTATTGATTCCACAACAAATAAGTCTCAAGCTTAATAGGCGCCATTATGGACAGCTGAAAAACCCTAAGGATTTCAGCATCCATCCATAATGATCCTATTTATGACTCGTGACATGTTTAGATAGAGTAACCTTCAAGTTAACACAAAGTCAACTAGAAGAACTCAATCATTCTAGTCACTTGTCATCACTATGGATGAATCAAGAAGAACACTGAATGACTAGTAGGGGTTGACACACAGGTCAACACGCGGCGGCCAATCAGTCTGTCTTACATGACTCTGACAAAGAAGAACACTGATGACTAGTAGGGGTTGACACACAGGTCAACACGCGGCGGCCAACAGTCTGTCTCACAATGTCCAAAAGTTTATGCATACAAGTCTAAAGCATTTACATTGTTTCACTGATGACTAGTAGGGGTTGACACATAGATCAACACGCGGCGGTCAATCAGTCTTTTGTTTAAGCATCTCATGTTTCAAGCATTCAAGTATTCAGGCATCCAAATGTATCAAGCATTCCAAATGTTCACGTATCCCAAGTATATTACGCATTCAAGTATTCCAAAATGTATCAAGCATTCACGTGTTTCAAGCATTCTAAGTATAACAAGTATTCACGTGTTTTCAGACATCTCACGTATATAAGTATCTCTAAGAATAAATGTTTCCAGTTAAGTTTAAGCAAATCATTGTAAGTGTAAAGTAATTTAATACTTCATTAAAGGTGTAGTACAATAACTTTATGAAATAATTGTATAAAGCATTAGTGTTTATTTAAAGTATTTTCAAAGCCTTATGGTTTTGTATATAATTAAACATAGAGTTTATAAGTTAAACCTCAATTGTATAATTTAAGCGCATAGCTTATATCATAAGAGTTTATAAAGTTTAGGCTCCAAATCTATATTGTAAGCCTCATGCATATAGTTTCAAGTGTTCACACATTGTTTCATCATGAATCCCATAAGTTTGCATCAAGTCTCATTGTATATGTTTCAAGTCTATTGCTTTTCAATGACTACTAAGTTTCACGAATAAGTTTCAACATAAGTATCAAGTTTATGTTTAAAGCATTAAATAACATCTCAATAATTTTGTGAAAATGTTTAACATGCTTCTCAGTCCCGAAGTAAAACAAATAAGTTTGAAAAGGGACAAATGAACTCACCTTGTGTCCAAAGCAGTTGACTATGTAAACTAAGAATGCACGCTCTCTTTGTTTGCTTCGTTATGATGTTCAAGCTCCTGTATTGATTTCATAATGTTTGTAACTTATGAGTTTGTGTTGGATTGATTTGTGCATGTATAAGCATTAATGTTAGCCCTAAAGTTGGCTAACACTTTGTGTCCCGATCTCCACTCGACCCTTTATTTAATTGTCTTTGTTGTGACATCAATTTCCCACAAGATTTAAGTTAACTTTACTTTGCAAATAAAATCTTTCATATTGATAAATGAGTTCTCTAAATATGAAAGCTTAGGTTTTTAGTTAAAATTTAACATCCTTTAATGTCTAGTACCTCGTTCAAGTATTGTTATGGTATAAAACTCTCTTTGTTTCAAGTATTATTTTGATTATTTGGGTTAATGGGCCGGTTAGTTGGACCGACTCATTTTCATTAACTAGACCCATGTCATGGGCTAAAAGCGTAGGCCAAGTATTAGATTGGGCCGACAAGAGTCGAGTCAAATAACACATGGGTCCATTTTGTCTTGGGCCGGTTGGGACAAAGTAGTCCCTTGGCCCATTGAACTAATATTGGACCGAAGCATATTATAAATTGGGCCGTATATAGAATATTCTTGGGCCGATTGAAACGAGTTGGAGCAAGAAATGAATATGGGCCGAAATAGGGTGTGTTGGGCCAAAATCAAAGGTTTGGGTCTAGCACAAAGATGGGCCGATAAAAGGTGTTAGTTGCTTAATCCCCTTGGGCCGAGGATCACGAAGTGGACTGCAATTCGTCTCAACTAGGAAATATAGGTCAAGTCCGGCTCCCTTGGCAGCGAACCTTGGTAGGGTTCGTCCATGCATGCTAGGGTTCGGCTGGTGGTTTAGGGTGCTAGGGTTCGTGAGGCAAAAGGGTTCGGCCACAACTGCAAGGGTTCGGCAAGCTGATGGTTCGTGCATAGTTAGGATCGGCTAGGGTTCGGTGGATTAAAAAGGTTCGTGGCCAAGCTGGTTCATAGAAGGTTCGCAGCTTTGCAGAAGGTTCGGCCACCTGGGTATGTAGGGTTCGGCCAGGGTTGCGTCCCACGAACCTGTTCCCTTTTCTTTCCTGTTCCGAGCTAATGTTAGTCAATTTCAGTTAGTGGTGTCATGCTAGAATGGTGTTGCGAGGTCCTATGGCTCACCGGGAAGGGTTTAGCCGACTAAGTGTGTGTGTGTATCAAAACCATAGTAAAACCCTCTTTTTCGTGAGGTTTCTCGCCTCATACCTCGGATTTGGATGGTCAAACGCTCAGATCCTTTGTACTTCCTTGTAGAGCTCGTTGCTAGCTACGCGTGGACACCAAGAACGCCCGATTTCGTCTCCAAATGAGTGAGTTATGATGGTTTGAAGGGTGTTTCTCCTAGAGAGAGAGAGATGGCCGGAATTTGTTTGTAGAGAGAGAGTGGGAATGTATGAAATGAAAGAAATGGTGTCTTTTAGGGTTTAAATACCCCTAGGGTGTTCGGGTTCGTTTCGGTTGCTCGGTTTTCGTCCCCGTTGCGTTTCCGGATCGTAACGCGCGCGTTTTATAATTTAAACAAAAAGGACTTTATTTTAAATATTTGGAGGGTGATTATTTATGAAAATAATCTAAATATTATTATTCATGAATGACTTGTCATAAATTAATATTTTACGCGTTACATTAATCATCCGGATATTTTACGTATTATCAAATTAATAGTTTCATTTAATTTGATTTATGATGAGTTTCAAAATTGTAAAACAGGAAATATAATATTTCCTTAAGTTTATTTTCGTTCGATTCGTCTTCGTCTTCGTTATCGTTTCGTCAGAAAACGTCACTTACGCACGTCTTCGTACAGAGCGCTAACTGTACGAACACGATCGTACGTTTCACTTTCTGATTTTGTTTTCTACCTTTCAATCATCGTTTCAGATCGTCAAACTATCAGATCTATTCGTACAGATCGTCACCTTTACGAATAGTTCGTCAGTTTAGCATTCCATAACAACAACTGTTATTGTTTTGTTCTGTTTATCCTCACATACGTTTAAACCTAATAACACAAAATTAAACATGTCTGTAGCTGTTCATGATTGTCTGATGTGTTTCTGACTGTGTAAACCATGATGTTTAAATCAGGATTTCAAAAACATCGTGTAATAATTTATGTTCATCATCGAATGTTAATAGCTTCTATGTATTTCTCCTAGTTTGCACCTGAGTTACTGTACAGGTTACTGTACAGTTTACTGTTCCGGTGACGGTTCCGGCACAGATGTTACAAATATAAACAAGTGCATGGTTTTGATTTATAGTTTCTACAAATATATGTATAAGTAGGCAAATGTTGAAAGTATGTTTTGTATAGTTGTTGATCTTTGATTAAAGACCCATAATTATACCAAACCTTTGTGTTATCAACATTCAAAATAATAAGGCAAATATTGAAGGTATGCTTGGATGTTTGGTAAAGAACAAACATACAAACCTTTTTGTTATCAATATTGCAAGAATCCATGACTTGAAAGTATGTTTGTGTATGGGTTGATCGTAGGTTACTTGTCATAAGACAAGTTATTAGGAAACCTTACAACACACAAACCTTTGTGTTATCAAGCATGGTAACAACTTAAAATTTGGAGGATTAGAAGAAGAAGATGAAGAACATAAGTAATGTAAGAGCATTTAGTTTAAGTGTTTATTACCTTGGAGATCTTGAAAGATCCCAAGAGAGGTGGTTTAGGGAGATAGAATTAGAAATCCAAAGAAGAATGGATTTGGTGCAAAGGATTTAGGAAGGATGTAATGGGGTATTTATAGTTGAGGAAGGGAGAGGGGAGAGGGTGTGTGAGTGTGACAAAGATGTTGGGGGAGACAAGGATGTTGGGGTGTAGGTTAATAGGTTAAAAAGTTAAATGATTATGTTTAATTAGGAATTTTGATTAAATTTTAATTAGGGAAAGAGTTATTTGAATTTTATAAAAAAATGGGTAATAATATTTATAAAATAAAGAACTTTAAAAGAACTTAGTACTAAAATATTTCTAAAATTTATAAAATTTCTTGAAAATGTTTATTGATTCATATTTATTTAAAAGAACTTATTAAATATTTATTTTTTATTATGAACAACTTTGAACTTGTTTGATAAATTTTATAATTATTTAAACATTGATTTAAATATTAAAATAGTTATGAATTTATATTTATTAATATACTCAAAATTTTCATAAAATTTATTCTAATATTTGGGATATTTATAAGTAGTTTATAATATAATTTGCGTTATTAAATATTTCCAAATTCTCATAGTTATTCCGTTAATCCTTGATTATTTTCATACGCATTACGATATCTGAAAACCCATGACTGATCATGTTTTTCTTAGTTGTTTAAATACCATCGACTCAACATACATATTAACTTGGTTTTTGTCCGTTAATGACTAAATAATTAAGATCTTAATATGGATTTTACCTGGATTTTTCACGGATGTTACAGTCTCCCCCGGTTAAAAGAATTTCGTCCCGAAATTCAGTCTTTATTTACCAAGGTAGGGTCGTTCGTGAATAACTGAGGATACTCTTTCTTCATATGATCCTCTCTTTCCCAGGTGAATTCAGGTCCTCGCTTAGAGTTCCATCTAACTTTAACAATTTGAATGCGGCTTCGCTTTAACGTCTTCATTTCTCGGTCCATGACCTCAATCGGTTCTTCGATGAAGTGGAGTTTGTCGTCGAGTCGGACCTCATTCAATGGAATTATCATTGTTTCGTCTGATAAACATTTCTTCAGATTCGATACATGGAACGTATCATGAACTCCACTAAGTTCTTGCGGTAGTTGGAGCTTGTAGGCTACGGGACCAATTCTATCGAGAATTTCAAAAGGTCCAACGTACCTTGGAGCTAGCTTGCCCTTCTTCCCGAACCGCACCACGCCCTTCCATGGTGATACCTTTAGCATTACCTTATCGCCAATTGCAAATTCCAATGGTTTTCTTCGGTTATCGGCGTAGCTTTTCTGACGATCCCTGGCGGCTTTGATTCGGTCTTTGATTTGTGCAATTTTATCCGTCGTTTCTTGAATGATCTCGGGGCCAGTTATTTGACTTTCCTCGATTTCTGCCCAACATACTGGAGATCGACATTTTCGTCCGTATAAGGCTTCAAATGGTGCACACTTGATGCTTGTGTGGTAACTGTTGTTATAAGAGAATTCAATTAGTGGGAGATGGTTATCCCAACTTCCACCAAAATCTACCACACAACACCTAAGCATATCTTCCAAGGTTTGGATTGTTCTTTCAGTCTGCCCATCGGTTTGTGGATGATACGCGGTGCTAAGGTCAAGACGAGTTCTGAGTGCCTTTTGCATGAATTGCCAGAATCGGGAGGTAAATCGGCTATCTCTGTCGGAGATGATTGACATGGGCACCCCGTGCCTAGTGATGATTTCGGTAATGTATAGTTTAGCAAGCTTCTCCATCTTAAAATCCTCTCTAATGAGTAAGAAATGAGCAGATTTTGTCAATCGATCAACGATGACCCATATCGAATCATAACCACTAGAGGTACGTGGTAGTTGGTGATGAAATCCATGGAAATTTGCTCCCATTTCCATTGTGGAATCTCGGTTTGTTGTAGCATACCCGATGGTTTTTGATGTTCGGCCTTAACCTTGGAACATGTTAGGCACTTTTCGACATATAGAGCGATGTCTTTCTTCATTCCGGCCCACCAATAGTATTCCTTGAGATCTTTATACATTTTGTCGACGCCCGGATGAACGGAGTATTTGGATTTGTGGGCTTCATGAAAAATGAGCTCTCGGATGTTGTTCAGCTCGGGAACCCACATTCTTTCTTGGAAATACAACACATCATCTTCCTTTAGTTCTAGTCTCTTCTCCGCCCCGCATAGCAGTTCTTCTTTGAGTTCCTTTGCCTTTAGAGCTTCCTTTTGTGCTTCAAGAATTTGGGTTTTGAGAGAGGTTTGTATTGTCATACCCAAGGCGCGTACGCGAACGGGTTTGATCCTCTCTTTTCTACTTAGTGCATCAGCCACCACGTTTGCTTTACCGGGATGGTAGCGTATGTCACAATCGTAGTCGTTGAGTAATTCAACCCATCTTCTTTGACGCATATTCAACATTTTTTGATCAAGGATGTGTTGGAGGCTTTTGTGATCGATGTATATAATACACTTGGTACCGTTGAGGTAGTGTCTCCAGATTTTTAAAGCAAAGATAACGGCTCCTAACTCCAAGTCATGAGTGGTGTAGTTCTTTTCATGCACTTTGAGTTGTCGGGATGCATATGCAATAAATTTGTCTTTTTGCATCAACACGCAACCGAGACCTTGGTGCGATGCATCACAGTATACGACAAAGTTATCAGTGCCGTCGGGGAGTGATAGGATCGGGGCTTGGCATAATTTGTGTTTCAGTAATTGGAAAGCCTTTTCTTGTTCTCTTCCCCAATTGTACTTTTGCTCCTTTTGGGTCAGCATGGTTAATGTTTTGGCTATTTTTGAGAAGTTTTCAATGAATCTACGATAGTATCCGGCCAACCCTAAGAATTGTCGGATTTCTGTCGGGGTTGTCGGTGCTTCCCATTTCTCTACCGCCTCAATCTTGCTTGGGTCGACTTGAATACCCTTATCATTAACCACATGACCAAGGAAGTGAACCTCCTTTAACCAGAACTCGCATTTGGAAAACTTGGCATATAGTTTCTCCTTTGCCAAGAGTTGGAGTACTAGCTTTAGGTGTTGCTTATGATCCTCTTCGTTTTGTGAGTATATAAGGATATCGTCGATGAACACGATCACAAACTTATCGAGGTAAGGCTTGCATACACGGTTCATTAGGTCCATAAATACCGCAGGGGCATTGGTGAGTCCGAAAGGCATTACTAAGAATTCGTAGTGCCCGTATCTTGTTCTGAATGCGGTTTTTGGGATGTCGTCTTCGTGGATTCTTAATTGATGATAACCTGACCGAAGGTCTATCTTTGAGAAGTGCCTAGACCCTTGTAATTGGTCGAACAAGTCATCAATCCGAGGAAGGGGATAGCGATTTTTGATGGTTACTTTGTTGAGCTCCCTATAGTCGATGCACATTCGAAAAGATCCATCCTTCTTTTTGACAAATAGAATGGGTGCTCCCCATGGTGAGAAACTCGGTCGGATGAATCCTTGATCCAAGAGTTCTTGTAATTGGCTTGATAACTCTTGCATCTCGGATGGTGCGAGACGGTAGGGTGTCTTTGCTATCGGTGCCGCTCCTGGAATCAGGTCGATACGAAATTCCACTTGTCGAACGGGTGGTAATCCAGGTAGCTCATCGGGGAATACTTCGGGAAAGTCGCGGACTATTGGTATGTCTCCGATCTTCTTCTCTTCTTGGTCTTTGACTTTGATATGGGCAAGGAAGGCTTGACATTCCTTCTTCAGATACTTACGTGCCTTCATAGCAGAAATGAGGTGTAGTTTCCTACTTGCTATTTCTCCTTGAATTTCTAGTGCTCCGCCGTTTGGTAATGGAACCCGAACAATTTTGAGGTGACATTGGATTTCAGCTTGATGTTTGGACAACCAGTCCATTCCGATGACTACATCGAAGCTTCCAAGTTGGATGGGAATGAGGTCTAGATAGAATGAGTGGCCGTCATAACTAAGGACACAGCCCTTGAGGATTTTTCGTGCAGTTAATAGTTTTCCGTTGGCTAATTCTATGGTGTAGATTTCAGTTAAAGGGGTAGATTTTTGGTTAACTACATGCTCAAACTTAGTTGATATGAAACTTTTATCAGCACCCGTGTCAAATAGAATAGATGCAAAGTGATTGTTTACAAGAAACATACCAGTAACGACGTTGTTGTCTTCACGGGCTTCTTGAGCTCCCATGACGAAAGCTCTTCCCCGAGGTGGGTTGTTGACAGTTCCAGATCCTTGGGGTCTTTTGGGACAGACATTGAGCATGTGGTCGGGGCTTCCACATCCATAGCAAGCACGTGGAGTGGGGTTGCTTCGACAGTTATTGGCTTGGTGCCCCGGTTTCCCACACTTGGAGCAGACAAGGCATGCTCCAAAATGGAAATAGTTGCATTTGGCACACTTAGGTGCATGTTGATTCCTCTTGTCTTGGTTAACTGCCCCATAGTTACGGGCAGTTGTGGGTTTCTTGTTGTTGTTGTGTCTTTTGGAGTGGTTGGACTGGTTGGATTGGTTGGTGTGGTTGGAGGATGTGGGGTTATCAATCTTCCTCTTTTCTCCCGAGTTTTTGTTCTCGAAAGCATTGTTTCTAACCAGATGATCCCTAAGTTGACCAGCCAAGAGGATGGCACCTTTGAGCGTGGTTGGTTTAGAAGCGGTGACCATGCTTCCAATTTGGGGTGCAAGTCCCTAGATGTAACGCTCGATTTTTCGATCTTCCGAGTTCACCATGTGTGGTAGTAAGCTCGAGAGTTCGTGAAAGCGGTCGTTATAGGCCATCAGTTCAGCACCCTTCATGGTAAGGTGCCAGAATTCATTCTCCAGTTTTTGCAATTCGTTGATGGGGCAGTATTCTTCTAGTAATAGGGCCTTGAATTCTTCCCAGCCCATTGATTCTGCCTCTTCAACACCCCGAGCCTGTATTTGGCTGTTCCACCAGTTCAAGGCCTTCCCTTGGAAGTAGTTTGCAGCATAACGAACCTTGTGGGTTTCAAGGCATTCAGAAATACGGAAAACTGCTTGGATCTTATCTATCCATTTTAGCAGTCCTATGGCTCCGTCGTTGCCATAGTAATCCTTCGGTTTACAGGACATGAAATGTTTGTATGTACAGCCCTTTCTTGCATTACTAGTTTCGGGGTCGGTGGTATTGCTATTATTGGTGTTGTGGTTGTTATTGTTGTTTCCTGAGTTCGATTTTGCTCGAGCAAGTATGCCGGGTATGGCTGCGGCTATTCGAGCTTCCACTAGTTTTTCGATGTCGTTGGGTGTCATTGGAATAGTAGTATCTGTATTGTCAACTGGTCCCTTATCCTTTGGTTTTCGCCCTCTTTTTGTTGGAGCCATTAGCTATGAAGTTAAAAGGAAATGGTTTAGTATTTCATTTAATGTAGTAATTTATTCAATATATACTTGATTTGAGTTTTCGTGTGTGCAAAAGTATGGACCCTACTTTTATCAAACGGGTTTATCCCGTTGGACATAACCAATGTTTTGAAACCTTGAGGTTAGGAACCCGTGTTATTTGTTAACTTAAAATAGAATTTGCCAAAACTCTCATGCATTTCAAATGGCGATTACGTGTGCACTCGTAATGGTAGTTTGACTTGCATGATTATTTTGGTTCTTGCTATTTTAGGTTGACATACGAATACGAGTATGAAAATAATCATCTTGGAAATTATATAGATCAATGAAGTTGGCTTCAAAGTGAAGCGGAATGGCAATCCAAAGGGATTGCCGTTGACTTATTAGAGCCGTATAGTTCGTACAACGTTTGGTATAACATGCTTTGGCCTATAGGTTAGAATACTCTCATCGGAAATCCCCAGGAAAGCTAGACTGGTCCCGTAGTATGTCGGGGATTTATGCGAATCGCTTTCCTAGACAGGAGTCCCAACTACCGGCATTCGCCCTTCCAGTTAATACATGTCCGTTTATACAAACTTAGCTCTAACGAGAACAGAATAAAAATTTTTGAGTGTGAGAGTGTCAAACATATTTTTGTCATACATACATACTATGTGTTTTAAATTTTTATATAATAGGAAAAGTAAAGGTCGTAGGATTTAACTAAGGTTTTTATAATCTAAGGCATTCTTAATGGAATACTTAAATTCTAAGGAAATCTTATTTCTATCAAACAAGCAAGTAAGCACGTATGGTGATAACAAGTAGTTCAAGTAAGGTAGCACATAAAGTCCATGTAAGTCCTAGGATGAGCTATAAGTTATAGTCTAGGTTTCATGCAACCTAATTCTCTATAACCAATGGCTCTGATACCAATCTGTCACACCCCCGCTAAAGCGGAATCACGAGGGCGAGACGAAATCGGATTACAAATACATTGTTTATAAAGAAACTTACTAAATTGCATTCATAATCCAAATAACATACATAAGAGATTTACAAAGATTCAAATAACATATCGATAATAGTTTTACAAAATGATATTATTCAAAATGATACAACAATATAAGATTTCTCCATATAGTCTAATTTAAATTAAACAATATCTTCAAAATCTTCTTGTTGTAATATAATCCATGTAGCTAATTTCCTGAAATACATGCTCAAGTATCAACTAAAAATAGTTGGTGAGTCCATAGGTTTATGACTCGATAAAGCATGATTACAAAAAAAAAGAAGTTTATAGTAACATACATCCCATAATGTTTAACAATAAAGCATGCATTTTATGATTATGAGTTTAAACGATGTCAAACGTATACTTCACTCAAAATATTATTAATGTACATCATGAATATTAAAGAAGTTTAAACGATAGTAACACGTATACTCAAGTAATCACTAAAATGCATATTTCATTTAAACACGTATGGATGTAAAGTTTTAGTATCTAGCATGTATTCCACCCCAAAATATTAAATAAAAAGAGGGGCTATGAAACTCACTAGTAGTAGGATGCTAGAAGATAGATAATATTAAGATCTTGCTCCTTGTCACGAACTTCAAACCCCTAAAATAAGGAAAGTATACATTTGTTGAGTTTTACGATGGATTTAATATTTAGTATATATATAAGAGATGCGTTAACCCGATTAATAGATTGGGGTTATTGCAAAGTAATGACTTTCCTTAAGTCATAAAAGAAATGATAATACGTTACTCGAACTTGTCATCTTCCAACTTAATAATGATACTAAGCCATAACACAGTTCGCTTTTTAATTTGGCATTTTAATCGACTCTTTATTTTGAGTCGTACCAAATTACGAATGAAACCACGGATGGTTTAATGATAATGACACCACGGATGGTTTAATAATAATAAAGTTTGTAATGCGTATAATCAAGTTTTAATAGTATTAGATATTTTAGGGTATTACTTTGAAGTAATATTAGTGAATGAGGGTTTTAAAGTAAATTTCAAAATATTTTAATATCATTCAATTATTATAATTGAATATAAACAAGTGCATGGTTTTGATTTATAGTTTCTACAAATATATGTATAAGTAGGCAAATGTTGAAAGTATGTTTTGTATAGTTGTTGATCTTTGATTAAAGACCCATAATTATACCAAACCTTTGTGTTATCAACATTCAAAATAATAAGGCAAATATTGAAGGTATGCTTGGATGTTTGGTAAAGAACAAACATACAAACCTTTTTGTTATCAATATTGCAAGAATCCATGACTTGAAAGTATGTTTGTGTATGGGTTGATCATAGGTTACTTGTCATAAGACAAGTTATTAGGAAACCTTACAACACACAAACCTTTGTGTTATCAAGCATGGTAACAACTTAAAATTTGGAGGATTAGAAGAAGAAGATGAAGAACATAAGTAATGTAAGAGCATTTAGTTTAAGTGTTTATTACCTTGGAGATCTTGAAAGATCCCAAGAGAGGTGGTTTAGGGAGATAGAATTAGAAATCCAAAGAAGAATGGATTTGGTGCAAAGGATTTAGGAAGGATGTAATGGGGTATTTATAGTTGAGGAAGGGAGATGGGAGAGGGTGTGTGAGTGTGACAAAGATGTTGGGGGAGACAAGGATGTTGGGGTGTAGGTTAATAGATTAAAAAGTTAAATGATTATGTTTAATTAGGAATTTTGATTAAATTTTAATTAGGGAAAGAGTTCTTTGAATTTTTATAAAAAAATGGGTAATAAAATTTATAAAATAAAGAACTTTAAAAGAACTTAGTACTAAAATATTTCTAAAATTTATAAAATTTCTTGAAAATGTTTATTGATTCATATTTATTTAAAAGAACTTATTAAATATTTATTTTACATTATGAACAAATTTGAACTTGTTTGATAAATTTTATAATTATTTAAACATTGATTTAAATATTAAAATAGTTATGAATTTATATTTATTAATATACTCAAAATTTTCATAAAATTTATTCTAATATTTGGGATATTTATAAGTAGTTTATAATATAATTTGCGTTATTAAATATTTCCAAATTCTCATAGTTATTCCGTTAATCCTTGATTATTTTCATACGCATTACGATATCTGAAAACCCATGACTGATCATTTTTTTCTTAGTTGTTTAAATACCATCGACTCAACATACGTATTAACTTGGTTTTTGTCCGTTAATGACTAAATAATTAAGATCTTAATATGGATTTTACCTGGATTTTTCACGGATGTTACATACATCCAGCAACACACGTTGGACCTGTCAATTCGAACAGCGAACAGGTTTCTATCATCTGAGATAAATGTATGTTCTACAAGTTCTTCACTCATCTCCTTGAACCACGTATCTTTAACCACCGGAGGGGAAGGTTTCCAATCTCTTTTCTTGTCAAACCAACTGACAATCACTTCGTGAAGAGTTGTGACATCCTGTCCTAATGCATCAATGTATTTGTGGGCATACAAATAATCGATATAAGGATCGGTAGAGACGTTGCCAAGGACAATATTTTCTGGTTCTTCTTCGACAGATGCCCCTGTGGAAGATTCAACTTCTCCTTCGGTTTCTTTACCAATTCCTTCAAAAAGATAATCATCGGGAAGATCCTTGAAGAAATCAACAAGCCCTGCATTCTCCATATCAGTTCCTGGAAGGCTATCACCGAATAGAATGTCATTAGGAATATCTCTAAATAGATCATCGTAATCACTTGCAGGCTTGGTAGTGGAAGAAGAGGGATTTCCTGTATCACCTCCTTGAGTGTCATCATCAGGAGGCCCTTGATCCTTTTTATCAGAGGAGTCCTTTTTTTGTTCATCACCACCATCATTATCATCATCATCCTTGTCCTCATCATCAGAATCTGGGACTTCTTCTCCTTTTAATCTTTTGATTTCCTTCTGCATCTCATGGTTTTCCCCACAAAGAAATCTGATGAACTTTCGATGCACTCTGAGTTCTCCCCTATAATCATTCAGTCTATTAGCAATCTTAAGCATCCCCTCTTGCATAAAACAAATGTTGGCATCCCTTTCTTCGGCCTCCTTCTTGAGCACAAAGATTCTGTCTTGCATACCCACGAGATCAACAGGTACTTCTTTTGGCTCGTATGGTGACTCTGAGTGCAAAGGGGATTTTTCCCTTGTCACTGCTCGAGCGAGGTGGTGATGATGGAGTTTCGGTGTGAGGGATGGGGTTAGTAGAAGATGGAGTTGGGGATCTGGCAGGAATTTTGATGACTAGGTTTGGTTTTGCTGGTTGAGAAGTTGGCTTTGGTTTTGAAGGTGGTTTGTGCTTTGTGGTTGGCTTGGGCTGTGTAGGTAGTTTGGGCTGTGTGTGTGGCTGTGTAGGTGGAGGTGGCAGAATCGAAGCAGCTGATGAGAAGGATAAGCCAGAGAACATTTGCTGTAACCTGGGATCTCTGGTTCGCTTGGACATTGTCTTTCGTCTCTTTTTCTTTGGCGATGATTCAGGAGTTGGAGTGTAATCAACATCCTGTGCTTCCTCCCTTTCTTCTCTTGTTGGAGGAGGCTTGTCAGCAACAAACTCTTCACTTGATGAAGAGGATGACTCAGGAATGGTGTCCTTTGCTACTTCATCGGCCTTTGTACTTGTACTTGTAGCCTGGACATCATGTTCTTCAGCAACTATGGCTACTGGAGTTCCTGGCATGTTTTCATCTTCACCATCGCCCACAAACCTTCCAAACTTTATCAATGGATGTTCCCCTGTATACTGCTTCTTTCCTCTCTTGTTCATCTTCATATAGCCGAATATGTCATCTCGCATGCTCTTGATTCCCAGAGTGCCCATAGTGGGAACCAGATCTTAATGCCGTTTGTTGATGACAATCTGTAGGAAGCGAGGAAATGCTAGAAACCTCACCTTCCTTCTCCCCTTGATGTTGGCATGCATGTCCAGAAATATCGTCTTTGAGTAGTTAAAGTCCATTCCCAATGCTAGGGCTACTAAGCATGAACTCAATGTCTGATTCAGCACATCGTAACCTCCTTTTCTTCCGGACAAACACTAAGTGACGATATGAGCCAGATATCTCCAGTAAGGGTGCAGAAGCTTCTTCTCTGTAGGGGGATAAGCGCCCTCGTGTCCCATCTGATAAAAGACCAGATCTTGGTCCAACTCGACTGGATCTTCAGCTTTATCTACGAATTGTAGACACTCTAGCAGAATCTGCTCTGTAATGATGATTGACTGGCCCTGAATCTTCTCAATGATGCTAACAGTTCCATTTCCATCTGTGTGTTTCGTAACCGTGCTCCAGAAGCCCTCAATGAAGTCAGAAACAACAGTGGGATGCTCCATGATAACGTAGTTAACTGGTGATAGAATCAGACCCTCAACCATGCTTTTGAACTCCGAATGTTTCTTAGGTGGATCTCCAAGATATGCTGACATGTTGTGATCCGAGACAAAACGTAAGTCAGCCATCTGAAAACAAAGCAGGTCAAGTTAGTTTAAGATTGAGAAACTTGAATTTTTCCAAAAAGTTTTCTAAGTCCCAAGGAGTTTGTGAACGTCTATGTGTTCTCGAAATGGTAGTTGTATACGAAATACATGCTGTACACGAAAAACATTCTGTACACGAAGTGCATCTTGTACACGAAGTACAAGCTATACACGAAGCTCATGCTGTACACGAACGAAATTTGTATTTGAAGTGATACATTTCGAGAACACAATAACCTTCCATAAGTTCGTCCATTTTTCTCCTTGGAACTTCTAGTTTCATTTGACATGTTCGGAATTAATAGGCGTCAATCATATCCAGTAATCGCCTCTCAATTTAAAGGATTTCAAGGTCAATTTGTCCAAAAATACTCTGTATTCGAAAATTGCGTATTCGAAATACATTTTTGACCATAACTTTCGAATTCACGGTCAAAAATTAATAAACCTTTATACCTAAGGTCGCCTATAGATGATCTAAAAGATAGCCGGAGTAATTTTGTGAGATCTGGTCTAGAAACTGAGATCGCCTTGGGAAGAAGAGTCTGTACTCGAAATGAAGAAGTTTGTACACGAAGTGAATGGTATTCGAAATTAAATAAGGTTGGACTATTTATAGGGATGTTTCGAATACACGCACTTATTTTATTTCGATTAAAATTCTAACCTTTTATAAAATAAAATAAAATAAAATAAAATAAAATAAAATAAAATAAAATAAAATAAAATAAAATAAAATAAAATAAAATAAAATAACTTGGAAACTTTGGACAAGTTTAAGGTTTAGTCGGGTCAAATTCGTGGGATCAAATCTGTCGTCAATATTTTACTAGCTTAATTAATTTCTTAACGAAGCACAACTTTTAAACAACTATTCCCAACCAATGATTTCCACTCGTTATTCCATTACTTAAAAATCAGTCATATGATCAAGGTTTTTGTTAAAATATCTTATGGAGATTTGTGATCGATTAGATTGTAAAAATAGATTAACATGCAACCTATCAATTTTGTTAAATCCTTTGTTTCAAACTTTGATTTTGTTTCAATGAACTTAAAATGTTTTGACATAGTTTAAGGTGAGAAAAGAAAAGAACAGATCTATTAGATTAGAATCAAGAACAAGAAGGGGTTCTATCATCTTGTGCTTATTGGCATCTTTTATTTACTGATCTGCAGACACATTGGCCTTAACGTCACACATCCAGGTCTTTGCTTACGCAAAATAAAGGATGATTCAGTAGATATTTCCCGCTCTTTGTTTGCACAAAACATAGGAAATACCCAAGTTTTTCAAAACGATTTCAAGTTTGTTTAAACACAATCTTGTTTTGATTCAAAGACTTAAACAAAAAGTCAAATAGTTGTCACACATTTCTAGTTATCTAATGATCACAACTTCGCACTTATTAATTTATAATTATATATTTTTATTGATCAAGTCTGATTCTTTCATTTGGAAAACTTGTTTTAACTTCTTAGTGTATAATAGATATTCAAAGTTGTTATTCTTTTAGAAATTTTATTAAGATAGTGAAATTTTGATCCTCAGAAATTATTTCACTTCCCTATTTGACTAATTTACTTTGCTTGTCCCAATGAACTCTTTTTGTATTTTCTCAATTTTTCAAAAAAATGTAAAATCTTTTTGGAATTTTCTTAAATAATAATAGGCAGGATCTCCTTTTCTTAGGTTTTTCAAAAACTCAACAACTCCCCCTAAACTTGTAATCTAAAAATTAAAATTAAAACAAAACACAAATTTTAACGTATTTACAAAAATACCCTTTTTATTCAAAGCTTATTAGTTTGAGAGAGGCAAGTAAGTGGTGGAAGCGTGCTATATCGAACGGTTTTGTGAAAAGATTTGCCAGATTGTCATATGTATGGACCTTTTCAAGATGAATTAGTTTCCGTTCGAAACAGTCACGAATGAAGTGAATCTGGATATCAATATATTTAGTTTTGGAGTGTTGTACCGGATTTTTGACGATCTGTAAGGCGGCTTCATTGTTACAATAAGTAGGAGAGTCAAGAAAATTCAAACCGTAATCGAGGAGTTGCTGTTGCATCCATATAACCTGGGAGCAGCAACTGGAAGCAGCAACATATTCAGCTTCCGCAGTAGATGTGGATACGGTTGTTTGTTTCTTGCACTGCCATGAGACAAGGCGATCTCCCAAGTATTGGCATCCTCCCGTGGTGGACTTCCTATCTAATTTACAGCCACCAAAATCACTGTCAGAATAAGCATGCAAACGAAATTCAGAGTTCTTAGGATACCATAAACCGAGACGAGGTTTCCCAACAAGGTACCGAAAGATCCTCTTGACAGCAATCAGGTGAGATGCCTTCGGATTTGCTTGATATCTGGCGCATTGACATACAGAAACATGATGTCTGGTCGGTTGGCGGTCAAGTACATCAAGGAACCAATCATCGAGCGATATAGGTGTTGATCAACATCTTCACCATCAGAATCCAAAGTTAAGACCGGATGTGCAGCCATGGGGGTAGATGCAGGCTTTGATTCCAACATCTTGAATTTTGTCAGAATGTCAGTAACATACTTTCCTTGATGAATCAGCACGCCTTTTGGATCTTGCTTCACCTGAAGACCCAGAAAGAAGGTCATTTCTCCCATTGCACTCATCTCAAACTTCTTCTTCAAATTCCTTGCACAATGCTGAGCTTGTGGAGCCAAAAATAATGCCATCCACATAGATTTGGACGACAATCAAATCATCCTTATCCTTGCGAACAAACAAAGTCTGATCGATGGCTCCACGGGTATATCCATTTGCAAGCAAGTGATCAGTAAGCGTAGCATACCATGCTCATGGTGCTTGATGAAGACCATAAAGTGCTTTGTCTAACTTGTAGACATGGTCTGGATACTGTGAATCTTCAAAGCCTGGGGGCTGGCACACATAGATTTCTTCCTTTACCTTTCCATACAAGAAGGCGGTCTTCACATCCATCTGATACACTGTGAAGTTCATGTATGAGGCATAGGCCAAGAAAATCCGTATGGCTTCAAGTCTTGCAACTAGTGCAAAGACTTCCTCATAATCTATCCCCTCCTGTTGGTAGAATCCCTGAACTACCAACCTTGCCTTGTTCCTGATAATTACTCCTGAGTCATCTCTTTTGTTCCTGAAAACCCATCTGGTTCCAATAGGCAGCTTTCCTTTGGGTAGGGGAACCAGATTCCACACCTTTAGTTTCTGAAATTCATCAGCTCTTCCTGCATTGCCTCGACCCAGCTGGACTCTTTGAGAGCCATTTTGACATTTTTGGGCTCGACCTGCGAAATAAAACGGGAATATAAACAAGAATTAATCGGACCTGATTGGCTTCTAGTGATTGCTTCTTCAGGCAAGAGGTTCTGAGCTGAAATAGAACGGCTCTGAGTGAGAATGCCTTCTGAAAGAGGTCCAATAATATTTTCGACTGGATGATCCTTGTTTATGCTGAGTGTCGGCACTTCCTCCACAACTAGATTGTCTAGCAAATTGCTGATATTGTTCACTTGATCTTCATTGGAGGAAGAAATGTTGTTGACAGGAGCAGTTTCGCTTATTTCAACTTCATGATCCACGCAATGTTCCTCAGGGATGTTGTCTGAGAATAGTGGATTATCAAAGGTGTGGTCGGAGGAAGACGAAATTTGATCTGTTTTTGGGAGTGGTTGAACAGACTGAGAAGTGTCTGAATCTGAGGGGAGAACTTCATGTATTGGGGTTGGCTGATTTGGAGGAGCATTACTATACATGCCTGGAGGGTCGACTAACAAAAGTTTTGGGTCATAGGGAACATAATCAACTCTGTATTCGATATCATCACCCTTGTATAAATCATCGGTTTTCTCAGATGATCATGTTGTCTCGGATACAGTGTTGAAGGGTCTAAAGGTAGAATCATACTCAAATAACCAGTTTGGACCGGAACCAGCATCTGTAGAATTCATCTCTTGCCAATCGATGTAATATGATTCCACGATCATCCGAGTCTTCTTGTTGTAAACTTCGTAGGCTGCTTTTTCGGATGAATAACCCACAAAGTAACACTCATTTGCCTTATCATCAAACTTGTGGTTAGGCTCTGTATGAAGAAGAGTGCAAGGACATCCAAATGACTTGAAGTGACCAACTTTAGGCTTCTGATTGAAGAGAATCTCATAAGGAGTCTTCTGATGGCGTTTGTTTAGGAGTGCTCGATTTTGAACATAGCAAGCGGTTTTGACGGCTTCGGCCCAGAAGAAAATTGGCAGCTTTGATTCTGATAGCATTGTTCGTGCAGCCTCTATAAGCGTTCTATTTCGCCTTTCTGCAACTCCATTTTGCTGAGGTGTTCTGGCTGCACTGTATTGCCTAGCAATCCCCTTTTCATCGCAGAAATCTATAAGGGTTTGATTTCTAAATTCAGTGCCATTATCAGTTCTAATTATCTTAACCTTTAGATTCTTCTGATTTTCGATCAAGGTAATAAACTTCTTCAGGATCTCTGGTGTTTCATCCTTCTTGGCCAGAAAGAAAACCCAAGTAAATCTGGAATAATCATCTGTCACAACAAGACAATATGATTTCTTCCCGATGCTCATTACGTTGACTGGTCCGAAGAGATCCATATGAAGAAGTTGGAGAACTGAAGAGATAGTATTGAACAATTTAGGCTTATGGGGTCTCTTGTGTTGCTTCCCCTTGGCACAAGCTATGCACTTTTCAATAGTAGAGAAGTCTGTAGAAGTCAAGCCGATAACGTGATCTCCCTTGGCAAGTCTGTTTAGATTATTCAAGTTTACGTGACCCAGTCTGCGATGCCATAACAGACAATCATGCTCCGATGCCTTTGAGAACAAACAAGTATTCTCTGTGAATGACTCTAAGTTCATGTTGATAATGTAGGCATTGTTTATTCTTGGAGTTCTCATCAGAATCCACTTCTCAGGCACTATGGATCCAGGCTTCAGAATGAGACACTCCTTGTTTGTGAAGTGTGTTGAAAAGCTCTTGTCACATATCTGAGAAAAACTTAACAGACTGTGATTGTGTTTTTCAACGTAATAAACATCTTCAAAACTAAGAGTTCCATTTGTCACTGGGCCCTTCATGCTTATCCTTCCTCCCTTGTCTCCAGCAAATGAGACATATCCGCCATTAAAAGGTGTGACCTCGTGTAACTGAGAGAAATCCCCAGTCTTGTGCCGGGAGAAACCACTATCAACATACCAAACATTTTTAAGCTTGCTTGGTCGTCCCTGCACCACATACAATCAACTAATGAGAAACCGGTACCCAAATCATAATAGACTTAAGCACTTTGGAAATCACATAGACTTTGTTTTTAGGTTTGGGTCTGTTCTTGGGCCTGTTGTTGGTTCTGTCTGATTTGTTTTAGCAAAGTTTGACTTGCTTCCATTGCCATGTTCAACTGGTTTTACCTTAGGTTTTTGAAGAGAGTTAGTTTTGGTTTTCAAAATCCTTGGATTTTGCTTATGAAAACCAGGTTGAGTTTGGTTTGATTTCTTGTCCCCTTTAGCATTGGAAGGAGTCTGAGTTTGAGTCCCCTTTTGAGAGGTTACCTTAGGCTTGGAGGATGGAACTGTCCTCACATGTTTGCTAACCAGTTTAGCCTTAGGTGTGACCTTCTGATTCTTCCCATAGAAGAACTCAGTAGGTCAGTGCAGACAATGTCGAGCAATGTGGCCTGGTTTCCCACATGCAAAGCAGCAGACTTTCTGGTGAAATTCAACTGGGTCAAAGGGCTTTACATCACAGTTACTTCGACCAGAGGATAAGTTTGAAGAAACTTGTTCCAAGGACCCAGTTGGAACATAAGGTTCACAATTAGGATTCAATTGTGAACCCTCCTCCTTGGTAACTGTGGAATGAGCCAGTGCTGCCTGCTTTGTCAAAGGAGAGGAAGTTGATTGTGAGACATGATTTATAGCAAAAGTCTTTTGAAAACTTTTCAACATATCATTAGGCTTAATGTTAATTTCATCAAATTTTCCAACAAAATCAGTTTTTGGAACAAAAGATAATTGACTTGTAGATGTTGAACAATCTGTGCTCCTCCTAGCACTTCTTTCTACCTCCTTCTCCTCTGAACCTGTAACACTTAGTTTTTCTAGCACAAACCTCAGAATCATTAGTCATAATAGGGTCAACTGTGAGTATAACAGGTTTGGTGGGAAAATCACAAGCACGATCAGAATCCAATTCCAAGTCATCAACTGATGTGTTGATCCTTGGCATGCTTGAGTAATTATGGTTAAACGGTGGTTCACACTCTTAAAACCAAGACCCTTACCCCTCTTTTCCCTGTATTGTATGCTTACCATGTTTTCCAAGACTTTGCTTGAATAATCAAATTTTTCACATTTTACTGAAGTTTTCAAAAGTTGAGTTTTAACTTGGTCCAACTCCAAATTAAGTTCATCGATTTTGCGTCTAGCATCACGATAGTTGGACTCTTTATCACTTAAAAGTTCCTTTAACCTTGCCACATCCCGACCCTCGGCTTCAAGTTTCCTTTTAAAAATTCCTTCATTTTTAAGAAATTCTGAATTAAAATATTTAAGTTTAGTTACTTCTATGATTAGTGATTCATTATGTGACCTATACTTAAATACTTTATCTATGCATAAGGTAGAGCAAAGATTTTCAGTTACCTCCTTTTGCTTTTCGTCCACCTCAGCCATGAAGGCGTGACTCAGAGTTAGCTCCAGTTCCTGCACCTGATCACTCCAATCATAGGAGTCATTTTCTTGGGTCACTAGTGCTTTGGACGTACTAGCACTTCCTCCTGCAACTGCAGTCACAACTTTCTCTTCAGACTTCTTTTCTCCTTCCTTGGCCACCTTTGGCTGCTTACATTCTCTAGCAAAGTGACCTGGTTGATCACAGTTGTAGCACCGCAGCTTTAACTTATCAAATCCAAGTTTCTTTCTCGGGTTATTTCCAAAGCTATTCCTTCCATATCGCTTGATGAACTTCTTTGCCCGAAATACAACCATTGCCATCTGCCATGAGATATCCATTTCCTCAAAATCAGCTAGATTTATCTGCTCTAAATTGTCCTGAGTTAGGTTGGCAGTTGCCAATTCTCCTGCTATGAATGCATTGTAGCTGTTCATAAAACCTTTAAACAGCATCAGATTTTCTTCACTTTCTGGATTGATCTTGGAGACTGATCCAGTTTGTCCAGATGACAAGAAAGCTGTCTCAAAAGGGATTGACTGTGATGAAGAAGGCTGATAATGTTGCATCCCTGAGGCTTGAAGATTGATTGCTGACAGAAGAGCAGAGTTTTCAGATGTGGGTGCAATGCCCATCGAGCTGGCATGGTTCAGTGCTCTCTGTTTATCATCCATGTCATAGAAATTGATGATCGAGATTAGCTCACTCAGAGAGGTCTTGTACATATCCTTTGTTCTTTTGATTGTTGTACAGTTTGAATTCCAGGTATAAGGCAGTGAGTTTAGAAGCTTCTTGTTCACTTATCCTTTAGTCATCTCAATTCCAGAACTTGTCATCTCTGTCATCAGATGAGTGAATCTATTTAGTTGTACTTCAAGTGACTCTCCTTTGATGTGATTGAACATATTGAACCTTTGTCTCAGCATATCCTTACGACTTTCTCGCATGTCTTCATTTCCTTCAAACCGTTCAACCAAAGCATTCCAGAGTTCCTTTGTTGCCTTGTGTGCCTTAAATCCATGAGCAACATCAGTCGATAGAGCCATTGTGATTGAAGCATAAGCCTTTTCATCCTTTTCCATCATAAGGATGTCATTATCAGTGTACAATTCAGGATCCTTGGCAACAAGAGGACCATTGATCTCACTCTGGTAGGAGGGCACAAAGGGACCCTCTTCAATGGATCTCCAGAGCTTTGGATCAGTGTATTTGATATTGGAATATGAATTTCCAATCTTGAAAGTTATCTCCAGACACGAGCCTCGGTGGCTTTGTTCTTCTGGTGCCAATCTCATTGTCCAAGTTGAGTAAGTTGGAAAAATTTGTCAGATTCTTTGAGGCCATGATGGATTAGAAAAGTTTCTAAGTGTTGTTCACGAAGTCCCTGTAGCACAGATCACCAAATACTACTTGAGGTCCCTTATACTCGAAATTTAACAGTGTATTCGAAATCCCCTTATACTCGAAATTCCCTTGTACTAGAAAATGAATCTGTATTCGAACTATTCTTTTAATCGAACTTACTCTTGTACTCGAAATCACTTGTACCCGAAAAACCCTTTGTAATCGAAAATCTCTTGTACTCAAACTGTAGCTATCCTTCGAACACTCTATCTATACTCGAAATAGCTGACCTCGAAAATTTTGAACTCGAAAATACATAAGAAAAATTTTATAAAAATATTTCTTAAGATTTGGAGTCCCAAATTTACACAGTAGCTAGATGGAGTAGAGAAGAATGATAAAGTACTAAACTTGCTTCAAAAAGTTGTTACCTTGACGATGAAAAGAGCACTCAAGCTCTGATACCACTTGTAGGTCTCAATCCGGATCAAGAACAAAACTTTATCTTCTAAATCATCGTCAATGACCTCTAACAAGTGCGGAATCGTAGTTAGAATCAAGAAAGCAAGTAGAAAAATGTAATCTTTGTATTGATACTGAAAATTCGAGTACAAGTGCCTCAATACGTCTAGAGAGAAAATGCCTCGGGATTCCAACCTAAACCTGTACAAAATACGTCTATTTATACTAGGTCTAGGTGTACTCGAAATCTAACCCGACATATTTCGAGTACACGAATACATGGTGTACTCGAAATTCATGTACACGAAAATCATCAAAAATCTTGACTTTGACTCTTCCCAGGTTGACTTTGTCAGTCTTCAACGTGTACTGGGCTCTACAATACACACACATTATGCTCTTATAGTAATGCATAATCTTATGTATGTGTTCGGGTCTTATGACAACACCCATGTTTACATTGGTCTAGTATTAAAGACTTAACAATTAACCATGCTTCTTAGTCATATACAATGTGGAACTCATGACCTATGTCAAAATTCTCAAGAAGTAGAAATTCAAGCGATCTAGCCTAAGAGTCATATTATTCATACTTATGTATTCTTAGGGCAATTGTTGTAATCAAGTTTTAGCGGCAAATTCTTAATCATCTTGGTTCCTAAATTGTTCGGCAAATTCTTTGTCATCTTGGTCCCTAAAGTATTCTGATTAAAGCCTAGGTACTTTTCATACTAAATTTACATAATTTGCTAACACTTTCAGAATTGATACTAATATGTACACCATACCTTGGTACGAGACATTCTTATGACTGATTGGTTTGGACTTAGCAACAATAAAGACAATATTTATTTTACAAAACTTAAATTTACATAATTCGCTAAAGCTTTCGGGGATAATACTATATTTACACCATGCCTTGTGTCACACCCCTTGCACCGCGTGCGGAATCCACGGCGCGGTGACAATCATGCACAAGTATTGAATAAGAACAACCACAATGCATTACTAAGTTTCATAAAGTTTAGACAATTGTTTAGTTACAGACATTCTATCTAATGACCAAAAGAATGACAACTACAGACCCAAAAATGTTGTTTACCAAATAAGGCTTAGACAAGACAATTAAACAACCAGGATTATGTGAGTTTCTAATCTATCCTAGCTTGTTTCTTCATCTTGTTCTATCTTAACTATGGTCTCCTTAGTTGTACTTGTGAAGCTCTAAACCTGATTACCTGAAACACGTGAAAAGTAACTGTCAACTACAAAAGTAGTTGGTGAGAACAATAGGTTTAACATTTGTAAATATGAATCTGCATTGTAAAACATATGTATAAAACAGTGAATGAAAATAACATGGATAGTTGCAACCCAGACTAACATCAAGTAAGAATAACATGTGCAAATAGTCTAATGACTGTCTACTAGAAAAGCCAACATATAATCAAGTCCCAAACTATGTTTGGAGTCAGCAAACGCATTCAACACGAGCTGTACTAATGAGTTTACTCAAGAACAAACTCCATGTTGACATACCCGGTCAATATGACCTATACTGGTAAAGTTAATTAGCAGCAAATCCATATTACCGTAACGCATCCAATCTGCAGTCAGTTTTTAAAACAAATTTAAAACGCTAACCGCAGCCTTGGCGTAACCAAAACGTGTCCCGCTTTCCCTTGTTGTGATCACCCAGTACTAACGTTATAAGAATGAGAATAAGATTGAATAAGTGTCTTGATGTGTGTATAAGTTTGTTCACAACGATGAACACCATGCTTTTAAGTTTTTAAGATTAAATCCTATGATTGAAAACCTTTGGTTGAATACCCATGATTGATTACCATGACTTTGAAATTCTTTGATTGAATACCACTATGAAAACCCTTAAATGAATACCTTATTTGAAAACCCTTGATTGATCCGGTGATAAAAGACCCTCGTATAAATACAAGGTTTGAACGAAAACATTTTATAAAACCTTTATTTAAAAACACGGGTTATAGTTTAAAAGCTTGTAAGAGTTTGTAAAACTTAATCTTTCAAAGTGTTTAACATTTATAAAAGATTTTATGTAACAAGAAAGTCTTCTGGAAACACTTTCGGATCATGTCCTCGAGTGTTTGTATAGTCCTTTCGCTTTGACCGTCAGTTTGGGGATGATACGTCGTGCTAAGAGTAACACGGGTTCCCAAAGCGTTTTGCAGTGATTGCCAAAAGTGAGAAGTGAAACAGCTATCACAATCGGATATGATTGACGTTGGAGTACCGTGACGCGCGATGATCTCGTTGATGTACAAAGTGGATAACTTCTCCATTTTGTAATCCTCTCGGATTGGGAGAAAATGAGCAGATTTGGTGAGTCGATCAACGATCACCCAAATCGAATCGTAAACCCTCGGATTTCTCGGCAACTTGGTTATGAAATCCATGGAAATTTGCTCTCATTTCCATTGAGGGATTTCCGGTTGCTGCAGAAGTCCTGAAGGGTTCTGATGTTCTGCCTTGAATTTTGAACACGTTAGACATTTCCCAACATACAATGCTATGTTTTTCTTCATTCCAAGCCACCAGTAAGATGTTTTTAAGTCCTGATACATCTTATCGGCTCCAGGATGAACTGTATATCGCGACTTATGTGCCTCATCACAGATGTGCTTGCGCAATTCTTCTGGCTTTGGAATCCACATGCGGTCGTTGAAGTATAAAACCCCATCAGATCGAGGTTCTAGTTTATCCTCAACTCCTCAGTCTAACCATGCCTTCAGTTGATTGTCGATTACCACTTGTTTTTATGCAATACGAATCAAGTCATTCAAGTTTGGTTGTGTGTTGATCTCCATGGCTCTTACACGAATTAGCTTGACTGGTTCCTTACGACTAAGAGCATCCGCCACCATGTTGGCTTTACCCGGATAGTAACGAATCTTGCCGTCGTAATCAGTTAGAAGCTCAACCCAACGCCGTTGTCTCATGTTGAGTTCTTTCTGATTGAGAATGTGTTGCAAGCTCTTGTATTCTGTATAGATGACACATTTTGTACCATAAAGGTAGTGTCTCCAAATCTTCAATGCAAAGACCACAGCCCCTAACTCAAGGTCATGAGTAGTATAATTCTTCTTGTGAACCTTAAGCTGTCTTGAAGCATACGCAATCACCTTGTCTTGTTGCATAAGTACACAACCAAGCCCAAGGTTTGAACCATCGCAGTAGACAATGAAATCATCACTGCCCTCTGGAAGACTAAGGATAGGGGAGTTGCATAACTTTTGTTTAAGAAGTTGAAATGCATCTTCTTGTTTCTGCCCCCATATAAACACTTGATTTTTCGGAGTCAGAGTGGTAAGTGACAAGGCAATCTTTGAAAAATTTGCGATGAACCTTCTATAATAGCCTGCCAGACCTATAAATGAACGTATTTCTGTTGGAGTAGATGGAGTAGTCCAGTTCTTAATCACTTCAATCTTCGTTGGATCTACATGTATCACATCCCTATTGATAACGTGACCTAAGAAATGAACTTCCTTTAGCCAAAATTCGCATTTAGAGAATTTGGCATACAACTGTTCAGTTCTTAGCAGTTCTAAGGCCTTCCTCAAATGATCCTCATGTTCTTGCTCCGTCTTGGAATAAATCATTATATTATCAATAAAGAGGATAACAAACTGATCTAAGTATGGCCTGAAGACTCAATTCATCAAGTCCATGAACACTACCGGTGCATTGGTCAGTCCAAATGGCATAACCACGAACTCATAGTGTCCATATCGAGTCCTAATTGCAGTCTTTGGTACATCCTCATCATTTACCCTTAACTGATGATACCCAGACCGTAATTCGATCTTAGAGAAGCAAGTTGATCCCTGTAATTGATCAAATATTTCATCGATCCTAGGTAGAGGATATATATTCTTGATTGTCAACTTGTTTACTCACGGTAGTCGATGCACATACGAAATGAACCATCTTTCTTCTTGACAAAGAGAACCGAAGCTCCCCATGGAGAGAAACACGGTCTAATGAACCCTTTGCCTAGAAGTTCCTGAAGCTGACTAGACAGTTCTTGCATCTCAGACAGTGCTAATTGATTTGGTGACTTCGCCACTGTGTTTGCTCCGAGGACGAGATCGATTCTAAACTCCACTTGTCAGACTGGTGGTAGTCCAGGAAAGTCTTCTGGAAACACTTCCGGATAATCTCTGATGATCGGAATGTCTTCAACTGTTTGCTTTTTGGGTTTCTTCTCTACAACGTGTGCCAGAAAGGCGAGGTATTTCTTGCTCAAATACTTCTTGACCTTAATGCAGGATACAATCTTCAGCTCACAACATGGTTTTTCCCCAAAGCCTCTTAACGTTTCGTCGGATGGTAGGGGAATTGGAATAAGTTTCTCCGAGCATACAATTTCGGCGTGATTTTTGGACAGCCAATCCATTCTTACGACGACCTCGAAGCTTTCGAGTGTCATAGGAATAAGATCGATGATGAAAGGATGGTCGTTTAATATTAATTCACAACCAATAATTATTGAGTTCACCAATATGGTCTTACCATCATCTACTTCTACTGTTTATGGAGCAGCAAGTACAGATGGTTATATATTAAACAATTATGCAGTAGTGGCAGAGACAAAACTTTTATCTGCGCCGATATCAAATATGATAGAAACATAATGACCATTGATGAGAAATGTACCCATGACGACTGCCAACTCCTCACGTGCTTCAGTAGCTCCAATAACGAAAGCACGAGCAGTGGCAGTAGCAGCTGTGTTGTTGAGACGTGGACACTGGTTTCTGAAGTGTCCCTCTGCTCCGCAATTATAACAGGATTTTCCACCTGTAATAGTAGGAACAGTGGTAGTGGTAGCAGTAGCAAGATGAGTGGCTCAATACGTTGTTGTCAAGTATCCAAATTTTCCACACTTGAGACATTTTCTGCATGGAATAGTGGGTAAGTGATGGTATTGGCACTTTGTGTAGAGTGGGTACGGACCAGTGTATAGCTTTCTGGCCGTAGCAGGTTATGGAACAGTAGTAATGGGAGTGGCTTGAATAGGTGCAGCTACAGTCATGGCTACAAAGTTCTTGATTGTCTTCTGTTTCTTTTTCTTGTGTTGGTGTTGCTCGGGTTTCTTGCCTTCATCAATTTGTTCCCTCTTGTAACCTTTTCGAGTGAGTACGCCAACTTTGACATATTCTTCAGTAAGAGTAGCACTAAGTTGAATTGTCGTCTCCAAAGTAGTGGGATTACTTCCCATAACATTTCCCCTGATGACTAGGGGCAGTCCTTCAATGTACTTCTCTATCTTGCGGGACAGAGGAGTAACCATATGTGGGACCAAAATGCACAACTCATGGAAACGAGTTATGTACCTTGCATTTTCACCGCTATCCTGGGCCAAACTCCACATTTCGGCCTCCAGCTTCTTCAGCTCATGACATGGACAAAACTGCTCCACAAGTAGTTTCTTGAAATTTTCCCATGGTAAGGCCAAAGAAACCTCCCATCCTCTGGTGTTCTTCTCAGAATTCCACCAAGTGAGAGCGCCCTTGTGAAAAGCGCTTGAAGCCATCTTGACCTTTAGGTTTTTTGGACATCTGGTGAAGTCTAGGATATCCTCAATGCTTTCCAGCCATTGCAGTAGGCCGGTAGCTCCCTCAGTACCAGCGTACTTAGGAGGCTTAGCGTCATTAAACTGCTTGAAAGTGAAGGTAGCAGTTCTGGTGTTGTTGGTGTTTGAGTTGTTTGCTGAATCACTGGTACTTCCCCGAAGGTTCTGGGTGATATCAGTGACCATACCCAGGATGACATCCCTCATGTGTACGGCGATGGCCCGGGCAATTTTGTTGATCTCATCATCATTGCCACTTGTTGAACCCTTGCCGATCGTGTTACGTCGAGGAGGCATTCTACGAAGAGAAAGTCAAAAGCGGGTCAGAAATGATAAATTTTACAACTGAATTTATAAAATAAAATTAGTAGTATATCCATGCTACCAATATTATCATTCAATTGTAATATGAGCAGGTACACAAAAAAGGTAGTTAACATATAACAATTAACAGGTTAGTATACTTCTCAGATGATAATGTATAATGTTTCATAAGATTACCCCACCAAACCTACACACTGACACTTTCTTGGTGTACCGAAGATAGCTTATATATATAAGGCATACGTAGGGTCAAGCAAACTGCCAGCCCAGCCGCCAGCCCACCACCGCTTCGATATACCACGATCGTGCCCTTGCTAGCATTTGGGAACACAATTGTATTGATTCACACACTTTATTTATTCACACGTGGTTGATTCACACAATGATTGTATCTCAAATGATTGTATCTCATATGGTTATGATTGTGTAAACCATAGTTCTTAATTTACTTGCAATCAAGACCTTAGGTTTTAGTATAAGTGTCCTAGGTTAATTGTCCTATGTTCCCAATACTTACAGTATTGAGCATGATGATCTCCTGGTGTGAACTTCAACTAAAGAATACTGTTACAAAGTTTCTAAATTATGAAGTTCTAATGATAATGAATACATGATGATGATAACGTGATGGGAATTACAGATCAAAGATACTAAGAATACATATCTTTGCCTCTGAAATCCTTTGATTAGTATGTATTTAAAAATTTAGTTCGGATTCTAAAATTATAGAACTCTGATCCAGATTCCTTGACTCGATATCTATTCTTAGAAAAATTTATCCCTAAGATCTCCAAGCTTAGTGTAGACTTAATGCTTACTTATGTTTACTTAGATCCTAGGTATCCTCAAGGCTATAGCACTTAGTCCTATGAGGTAGCCTAGTTTATAGTCTAGGTCATTAATTATTGAGCTTTTCCTAGTTCTCTATAACCTTGGCTCTGATACCAACGTGTCACCCTGTGCGCCGCGTGCGGAATCCACGGCGCGGTGACGATCGATGGTTGAATCATGCACAAGTATTGAATAAGAACAACCACAATGCCTTACTAATTTTCATAAAGTTTAGACAATTGTTTAGTTACAGACATTCTATGAATGACCAAAAGAATGACAACTACAGACCCAAAAATATTGTTAACCAAATAAGACTCAGACAAGACAATTAAACAATCAGGATTATGTGAGTTTCTAATCCATCCTAGCTTGTTTATTCATCTTGTTATATCTTAACTATGGTCTCCTTAGTTGTCCTTGTGAAGCTCTAAACCTGATTACCTGAAACACGTGAATAGTAATTGTCAACTACAAAAGTAATTGGTGAGAACAATAGGTTTAACATTTGTAAATATGAATCTGCTTTGTAAAACATATGCATAAAACAGTGAATGAAAATAACATGGATAGTTGCAACCCAAACTAACATCAAGTAAGAATAACGTGAGCAAATAGCCTAATGACTGTCTACTAGAAAAGCCAACATATAATCAAGTCCCAAACTATGTCTGGAGTTAGCAAACGCATTCAACACGAGCTGTACTAATGAGTTTACTCAAAAGACAAACTCCGTGTTGATGTACCTGGTCAATATGACCTATGCTGGTAAAGTTAATTAGCAGCAAATCCATATTACCGTAACGCATCCAATCTGCAGTCAGTTTTTAAAACAAATTTAAAACGCTAACCGCAGCCTTGGCGTAACCAAAACGTGTCCCGCTTTCCCTTGTGATCACCCAGTACTAACGTTCTAAGAATAAGAATAAGATTGAATAAGTGTCTTGATGTGTGTATAAGTTTGTTCACAACAATGAACACCATGCTTTTTAAGTTTTTAAGATTGAATCATGTGATTGAAAACCTTTGGTTGAATACCCATGATTGATTACCATGACTTTGAAATCTTTTGATTGAATACCACTATGAAAACCCTTGAATGAATTCCTTATTTGAAAACCCTTGATTGAATCCGGTGATAGAAGACCGTTGTATATATACAAGGTTTGAAATAAAAAATTTAATAAAACATTTATTTAAAAACACGGGTTATAGTTTAAAAGCTTGTAAGAGTTTGTAAAACTTAATCTTTCAAAGTGTTTAACATTTATAAAACATTTTATGTAAAACAGGTTGTAAAATAATTTATAAAACTTTTCTATAAAACCTTTTAACAAAATGTGTTTATTCGTTGTAAATACAGTAGAAGGAAAGAATAAACTTTTGATTGTTGCAAAAGATTAGTGGATACCGTATTTGATAAGCTATAGTATAAAAGATGTTTGATCACGTGTTCCACCCCAAAACAGTTATAAAACAATAAAAGAGGGGCTAATGTTCTCACCTGACAACAGTAGACTCTAAACCTGAACAAGAAGCAAGCAACAAGACTCCTAACTGATTCCTATATTATTGTAATCATACATATGATATAAGTTTTATACTGTTGTAGACTTTGGGTGATTCATTGAGTCGTGTTAACATGTTAATAAATATGGCTTTGTATAATTGTTATGTTTAAGAACATTAGATTATCCTTGAAAACATGATTGAATTCCTTGTAAAATGATTAACTTAAGATTCAAAAGTATGTGTCATGTCACTTTAAGCATAAACTTGTTATGCTTCCAAGTAACATGTGTTGATGAATATGTTATCCTTGTTCGCCATGATTACTTGCTATTGTTTATGTGTCTTAAGCCTTTGTGTTTATGATCTAATCTTATTCCTAAATTAAGTTGAACTTAATTAGAATAAGACTAATACACAATCACCAAGATTCAAACTAGGTTTAGAATACCCTAATTGATCTTTTTGGCTTACATGATCATTTGAAAATTCCTTAATATGTAACTTTGAAAATCCCCAGTATCGCTTACGCATTACGACTTGTTTGTCATACTACTCGTCATAACACTACGCACTAACACTATCCTGTCACACCGAACAGAGTATATGTATAGAGCATACGTAGAGTCCAGCTACATGCCTTATCCGCTGCCAGCCCACCACTGTTTCGATATAATACAATATTGTTCTTGCCTAGCGTATTCGACTGTAAATAAATAATATATACTTGTTCTTAACTATACAAAATCCCATAACAAACATGAACACATGAATTACATTGACATATTGAATATGAATACACATTTTACTATCACTGTTTATGAGTACCATGATTAAATGTATAGATGTCACACCTTGGTACGAGACATACTAGTGACTGATTGGTTTGGACTTGTCACACCCCCACCTCTCGTCACATGATGATGTCACTGCTTACTTTTTGAAGGTTGCGGAAGCATAGTGGTGATGTCTCAAGGAGTGGATGCAACTTTACTTGTATCGGTATCACAATACACATAGTTAACTTACACAAAATATATCACAATGATAATAGTACTATTACAAACCATTAGTCACTGTTCATAGCTTAAAACACACTAACATCTTAAGTTGCTTATTTACAAGATGCTTTAACGTGCAATTTTTCACCTTTCGTCACTGCCTACCTGTAAAAGAATTGAAGTTTGAAATGTCAGTATAAAACTGGTGAGTTTATACACAAGACTCGATACAATATGATATGTTAAATAGAGTCAATGGTACGCATTGACACAATTGGATTAATCATGTGACCCATATCTAGTTCCTTTCTGATTGATATTGATAATACCCGAAGGTAAAGATAAATGCCTCGCCTTAACGTCTTACTATGTTAACTTTGATATTGGAAACGGTAACAAACATTCACACCAGGGGAGATGCAATTTTCCCAGCAGATGGGGGTTGTCAGCTTGATAGTACTACCATTGTTTACTCGTTCGGCCCCACATGGGTTCACTAGATACAGTTCGATGGTTGAAAACTTTTGATATAACACATTGATACCCACGATCATCCCATGATATCCCAAGCAGGAGCACACAGTTATATAAGCATATCATACATTTAGAAAAGATTTGATAATGATACCCAGATGTTTGTAAAATATGATAAGGAAAAGGGGTTGTACGAAACTCACTTGATGTGTTGAAATCAACAGTTAGTACTCAGACTCGTGTTATGGTTCTTGTAATTCAATTTTCCGTTAAGTTAAAGTTTTATAAGTTAATTATGATTACTTTGATTATTAGAACTTTCCTTGATGTTCAATGTCAAGGACATTGCAACTCGAGTCATCAAGCTGATCTTAAATTCACAATCAGTCTATGACTCGTTGCATTAATCAGGATATTCTCAGATTAACCAAATATGTATTGTTGTTGATTATGTCACCGAAACAGTTTCCCTGTTGATTTATGGTCTAGGAATAGTGAATGCTTGTTATGGATCACTTGGGTATCATAAAATATAGAAATATCATATTGAAGTGGGTTTGATATCCATATTCAATATACTAATCTGACTACTAATATGAACATCAAATTTTTATTCCAATGATTATCATAACTCTTGGTCATTATCTTGAAAACACTTAGATTTAATCTAGCATTTCAAGGAATGATCAAGTCATCCATAACCATCGTAAAGATCAAATAGGTTAATACTATTATGATCCAAAGAATGGTTTCATGTTAACCGGGCAGCATAACGGATCAAAATGAAGATTTCACCGTTAACATTCATATTTCTTTATTTCTACCTATTCCTAGCCATCATCTAGGCGATAATCAACAACAATAACCTTTGCATTGTGCTCAAATACTAGATCCAATCCATACATTATCAAACTAATAGGAGAGATCGAATCGTCACCTGTTCGGACGGATTTTCAGTTGCAAAACGATGATCCTACGCTGTAGAGACGATTCCCAGCTCCATCTTGGTGTTCCCTTAGCTTAACAGCAGTGATTTGGAGGTTTAGGATCGTGCATTTTGTGTCTAAGGGGCCTTGACGTATCGCGAAAAAAATCGGAAATTTCAGATATTTTGGGTTTGTCGTGTACCGCCAAGAGTGCTCGAATAATCCTTGGCGTCCCGCAACGAGTTCCGGACTTAAGATATTTTCTAATTTTCTTGTTTTCAAAATTCTGGAAGAATGCAAACTCTGTTTTTCGCACTGCTTTCTCCTATTTACAATTTCTCGAGTATTTTCTAACCGTTAAGAGTACGATCTTATTATTATCATTGATACAAAACATTGTCATCTGTACACTATTTGTTTTTTTTTTGAAAAAAGTTTAATTAAAAAACGTCTGTATGAGCTCTTTTTGTTGCAGATTTTGGCTCAGCCGCTTCCAAGATCGTATAAGGTCTGCATAAACCACCCACCGCCACCGCCACCACCACCGTCGAGCACCACTGTCCACCAAAGTCGGAAACCACCATCAAAGTTGGACACCAACACCACCGTCTGTCGCCACACCACCATCCACCACCACCACCATCGCCCCCCCTGCCGTCGGCACCCCCATTACCCACCACCAGCGCCGCCACCATCGTCCGTGCACCACAAGTGTATTTTAACAATCAACAGATACTAAAAACAAACAATCTTTTTTTTTTTTGCAAACCGCAAAGATTGATCCACATCATCTTTCACAGATATATGCAGATATAATCTACATACTGCATACATTTTACCTCTTAAAAAAGCACTAGATATATGTGTGGCTTACACTTTGTGACTACTATGACCCTAGGCATGGTTTTACGTTTGGCTACTGAGACCCCTAGGCCAACAATACGAATGTACCATACTTTTGCATCAATCTATTTATGGAATACTATTTAATACCCCTACGAAAAATTGATCACATCTGATCGTTTCCGACTCCACATGTAAAACATTAATCAATATATTTAACTGAATACTCCACATGTAAAACATTATACGAACGCCTAACATAACTTTAATCCTAAGTCCCTCCTAATATTATACGAAATGAATTAATTCTTAACTTAGAGACTGAACTACACACCTAAAAAGTTTGACGAAATTTCATAATTTTTTATTATAAAGATAGAAATGTTATAATAAACAAAATTTTTTTGAAAAAAAATATGAAATCATGAAATTACATATATGTAACTCAAGTTTCGTATGTCACTAATCAAGCTACATATATGTAATCAGTATGTGTAACATACCGATTACATATATGTAATAACCTAATATACATATTTTTTTTCTTTTTTTACATTTCTTATCTTATAATAAAAGGAAATAGAAAAGAAAAAACGAAAAAAAATTAATTGGTAATAATTGTGATTAGTTTTCTTAGTTTTCAACAAAATGATAGTTTTCTTAGGAACCCTCCCATATATACATATATATATATATATATAGGGCTGTGCACAAAAAATAACCCACTATTCCCGCGCTAACCCAAATAACTTTGGCAAGATGAAGCCAAATCTTGGATTTTTTTTGAATATCATTGTAACACATTTTGAACACCATATTCTTTTATGAGTTTTGGCTAATTCATCACCGTTTAAAAAATATCATCGTTGTAAATTTGGTGCTACAGTACTGTAAGTTTTAAATATTTAAAAAACTTACAGTACTGTAAGTTTTTAAACGGTGATGAATTAGCCCAAACTTATAAAAGAACATGGTGTTCAAAATGTGTTACAATGATGTTCAAAAACAAAAAAAAAAAATCCAAGATTTGGCTTCATCTTGTCAAAGTTATTTGGGTTAGCGCGGGAATTGTGGGTTATGTAAAATTCCATGCCCTATATATATATATAGAGGGACTTAGGGGATGTAATTTTTAATAACCCTTATCTTTTGTTACAACCAAATAACTATCATCCAATAGTTACTTTAAAAAGGTAAGTGTATAGGATCGTGCCACGTGTCAATTTTCTTTTTCTTTTTTAATATGAAGGGCATTTAGGACATTTGTTATTTATATAAAGTTTACCCCCTTTTTTTAAACATTCATAACTTTTTTATGCTATATTATTTTTTTTAAAAAAATTGCACCATTATACTCGTCTCATTTTTCTCTTTAATTTCGTTATATTCTCGACTATTTTTTTATGTCATGTATTCACATCATTGTAACGAGCTTAAAGATAGCAAATTAATTAGAAATTTTTTTTTAACAATGGTAAACTACAGTAATGTAATTAACGGTGACGTAACACAATATTTATGGTAAATTAAAGTAATGTAACACAAAATGAAGTGATTTACAATGACATAATTAACAGTGATGTAACACATTATTTACAGTGATGTAATTTTCTCTTTAATTCCCGTTATAATGTTGAATAGTTTTTTTAATTTTTTTTATTGTCCATTATTTAAATCGATGTAACGATCATAAATATAGCACATTATTTTGAATTTTTTCTAACAATGATAAATTACAGTAATGTAATATAACATATTATTTTATTTTTTTCTCAAACAATAATAATTACAATGATAAATTACAGTGATGTAATATAACATATTATTTTGATTTTTTTCTCTAACAATGATAATTATAGTGATGTAATTTATCATTGTTCGAAAAAAAATCAAACTAATTTGTTATATTTAGGCTCGTTACAAATTAGGGATGAGTAAAAAGCCAAAAAAAAAACGAACCGAAACCGAGTTAACCGAAAAAACCGAACCGGAACCAAATTAACAGAAAAAACCGAACCGGAACCAAATTAACCGAAAAAGCCCGAAACCGAATTTCACGTCAATGTAAATTACATCACTGTAGATTACGTCAATGTAAATTACATCATTGTAATTTATCATTGTTAGAAAAAATTTCAAATAAATTTGTTATATTTAAGCTAGTTACAATTATGTAAATATAGGGTATCTAAAAAAAGTATAAAAAATTAGTCATGACTATAACGGAATTAAAGAGAAAAACGAGACGAATATAATGGTGTAATTTTTTTAAAAAATAATATATTATAAAAAAGTTATTAATGTTTAAAAAAGAGGGATGAAACTTATAAAAGTAAAATGACTATGATGCTCTTTTTAATATTTTAATAAAACGCTTATGTTTAATTTTATTATTGGTTGAAATGAGTTATGTAGTTGTAGTTAAAAAAGATGGTTATTTTTTACACTTTCCCCTATATATATATATATATATGTGTGTGTGTGTGTGTGTGTGTGTGTGTGCGTGCGTGCGTGCGTGCGTGCGTGCGTGCGTGCGTGCGTGCGTGCGTGCGTGCGTGCGTGCTTGCGTGCGTGCGTGCGTGCGTGCGTGCGTGCGTGCGTGCGCGTGCATATGTATAGAGATGTGATCTAATTATAACTCACACTTATGGCAATAGCCCATTAGCTCTAATTACCCAATCAAAATTAAACATATGGATTTCTATTATTAAATCTGATGAGGACACATTAGTAATTTGCTCATTGTACTAACTTACTCCCTCTTTTTTTATACATCCATAACTTTTTATACTATAATATTTTTTATGAAAATTGCACCATTTTACTCGTCTTATTTTTCTCTTTAATTTCGTTATACTATTTACTAGGTTTTTATTTTTTATTTTTTTTCGGATGTTCGTATTTACACCAATGTAACAATTATAAAAATAACAAATTATTTGTAACGAGTTGTAACGAATTTGGGTTTACATTGTTGTAGAATAAAAGGGGGTTACGTTTAAGAGTGTGAACGAGCCAAGCCTATCCCGAGGTCGTTTATTACGTTATATTATTGATTAGGTTTTTTTTTTATTTTCTCCGGATGTTCCAAAATTCGTTATATCTACAAGATTGTAAATATATTTTAATAATTTAAAAAAAAATTATATATACAAGATTATAAATATATTTTATGCTTTAAAAAAAATACTATAACATTTTGTTGATAAAACTAAAATTCGTCCTTGTAAATACATTTTAATACTTTAAAAAAATATATCTACAAGATTGTAAATACATTTTAATAGTTTTAAAAAAATACTATAACATTTTGTTGATAAAAAACAAAATTCGTTATATATACAAGATTGTAAATACATTTTAATACTTCAAAAATTATATCTACAAGATTGTAAACACATTTTAATACTTTAAATCAAAATTCGTTACAAAATCAAGAATATAACGTAATTAACAAGCATCCGGAAAAAATAAAAAAACCTAGTCAAGAATATAACGTAATTAACGAGCTCGGGATCGGCTTGGCTAGTTTACACTCTTAAACGTAACCCCTATTTATTCTACAACAATATAAACCCAAATTCGTTACAAATAATTTGTTATTTTTATACCTGTTACATTGGTGTAAATACAAACATCCGAAAAAAATAAAAAAAACATATTCAAGACAACAACGGAATTAAAGAGAAAAATAATACGAGTAAAATGGTGCAATTTTCATAAAAAAATATTATAGTATAAAAAAGTTATGAATGTATAAAAAAGAGGGAGTAAAGTATTTAATATAACAAATTACATTAATACTCTTATTCCCTTTTTCTTTCAAATCAAACACATTATTTTATTATAATTAAATATCAATCCTTAGATCAGAATCTTAAAATTTGATCATTAAATATGGTAGGGTTATTAGGTCATTGCTTGATCCTAAGGTTAGCATTAGAACACTTCCTTATATGTATATATATGTATATATATATTCTCAACCGACAATCGATAACCGTCGATGTTAAATTGAACAAATCTTCGTTTAAAGATATGAATGGTATACACCTTCACGTGCCCTTCTCTAACTTTTTCTTGTGTGGTTGTGTTTTTATTATTATTATTATTATTATTATTATTATTATTTTATTATTATTATTATTATTATTATTATTATTATTATTATTATTATTATTATTATTATTATTATTATTAAATAATTTATAATATTTTACACTCGTTTACATTAAGGTGTTCAAAAAAATTTGTATCTGAAACTGAAATATCCAAAAAATCGAACCTGAAATAACCGAAAATTGGAATCCGTATACTGGTTATGGAATATCTTAGATAGTTTGGATATCCGAACTATCTGAAATAGTTATTTTTTCGGATATTCGGGTATTTCGGATAATTTTTTAGATATTCGGATATTTCGGCTAGTTTTCGGATATTTCTGCTAATTTTCGGATATTTCGGCTAGTTTTTGGATATTCGCTTGGATATCTGAATCTGAATCAGAAATTTCGTATATGGATCAGGAAAATCAGTATCCAAAATTCGAATGTCCAAGTTTAAACACCCTTAGTTTACATGTCTTGTATTTCATTACTCATTTACTTACTCGTTTAATAATATTTAAAACTTAGTGTAAAACGAAATGCTTGGTGTGTGTAGAAATAATTATGCTAAAAATGATAAAAACTAAAAAAAAACGATGAAAAGATTTGGTCTATTGATTTTGAATATGTAGGGTGTAAACACGGTGGTCACATGATGTAACTTTAAAAGAAATTAAAGTGACTGAAAAGTTAATTAACAATTTCTTTCTTTTATAACTTTTTTATACTTAATTAATTTTTGGTAAAATTACAACATAAAATCAAGTATTTATTTTGTACGATAAATTAAATTGAGAGTTATATGAAACTAGGTGTATTTAAGTCGTTTTTCTTTGTATGAACCGTAGCATGTTTCTTTTTGTGTGAATGGTGTACGCTTTTCCCTTTTTTTCTATAAACACATGACCTGACTTTCAACATAATATTTATTTTGATTATATTTTACAACTAAGACGTTAAAAACACGACAATTAACCAAACATCATGTTGAATTTGTAGCAGAACCTGTAAAACAATATTACAAAAAAACAAAACCCCATATTGTAAAACTCAAAGTTATCATGTATTAATCCCCACAATGAGCGGGTGGGTGGGTGATACATGTGATATGTAGCTCGAAAATAAATTTAAATGGCTTGGTTTATTGAGCCATGTGATTGACCCTCCACATTTAATTCGCAACATAATAACACCCTTTGTTGGGTTCCTTTCACTTCAATTCGAGCATAATTTTCAAACATCTACATCAAAGCAAACCCCACTTAATTAACCATGTTCCTTTTCCCTAATACAAGACCAGGATTAAGAATCGACAATAACCTATCAAGTATTATCTTTTTGTAACGAGATTTTAGCTACATCACACGCAATTTTAAACTTTTATTAAGTATTATCTTTTCATAATAAGATTTTAGCAGCGTCACACACAATTTTTAACTTTTATTATTGGGTGAATCGGTATCTCTCAACTAGTTATTGATACTCTAGTTCACCCCATGCATGTGTTTATGAAGCAATTTATCTTATTACTAGGTAAGATGACAATAAAGATTTTTCAGCTTTAAGTTTTAACAATCAGTCGTGCTAATCAGTTGCTATACAAGATAGTTATTCAAATCATTAACCCCCAATTTTTATAAATATTGGGTGTGATATTTCAAACCTGTCACACCAAAAAATTATTCACTTTTAAAACGTATAAGGGGTATAGTAAATTTTTTTGTTTTTCAGTGTGCATGTTTATTTGTTTTTAATTTAACAAAAGTAGGCTTTGACTTTTTTTGGCTGTTTCTTTTCTTTTCTTTTTTTTTTTTTGGTTTTTTTCTTTGCTTTTATATATTCATGTTTTTTTTCTTCGGCCGTAATGTTTTATTTTTATGTTTCTCTTTTATCACTTGGTTGTTGCATATGCATTTATAACAGTGAAGAGACGAGTGCAGTGGTGGACCCATAAATTTTTTTAATGGGGGTCGGAACTTTATTGGGGCTATTGTACGTCGTTGAATATTTCATTTTTTGGACCGATTAGAATTGGGTCGGGTCCGATTATCAAAAAAAATAAAAAAAGTAAAGTAAATCAAAAACCATTAGAGTTGTGACTATTATTTATGTCAAAGATTTGATCTTTTAAGTCACAAATAATGCATATTGGGTTATTTGAATATTAATTTAATTAGTTTTGCTTTCCAAATGGTTTTAAATTAATCTTCAACAGTGTCATCAAAATTTCTTGGGGGTCGGTTAAGATCAAATCGTATATAAAACACTTTAAAACAAGGGTTGTGTTAAATTAACACTCAATTTTTTAAAAATACACCCTTGAGACGGCTTATACTGCCCAGTACGGCACGTCTCAGTCCACGGTCAGACATTCTTCTGACAACCTGTGACAATAATTGGTAGCAAGACGGACCGTACTGGTCAGTACGACCCATCTCATTCATCGTCCAAACATTCCCTGATAACATAGGACAACGATTTGAAGCAAGATGGCTCGTACTGACCAGTGCAGCTCGTTTTGCTTTTTCACCCCTGACACTGCCGACATGCTAGGACAATGATTTGAATCAAGACGGGTCGTACAGGCCGTCTTGAACAAATTTGAAATTTCTATATAATCTTCAATCGTTTCAAACGAACGTATACATTTTCGAAGATCTCTCACAATATAATTCAAATTTGTAACGATGTCGTTCTGGGATGGTAGTTTTTTCAACGATTACGTGTCAGATTTGAATGAAGAGCCTCCGGTTGAGTATTCATATGACACGATAGATTTGAATGCTGAACCTAATGCTGATGTCGGTTTTGAGAGTCAAGCATCTTATGCGCAACAAGACGATTATGGGTTTGTGTATCCTGACAGTAAACAAAGTAACCCGGAGGAGACTTTTGAAGAGAAGCCGGCTGATTTAAACATTAACTGGGAAACAAAAGAGGTACACTTAACTAAAACATAGATGTTTGTGGTTGTATACAATGATTGTTGTTTATGGTGTGACAATCCGACTTTTCGGATTAACCTCGTTAACCCTCGTAGGCCAAATTGTATGTTATGAGGCCCAATTGAAGCCCAATTGTAATTATGAGGACCAATTGAATAGAAATAGGCCCAATTGTGAATAGGAGGCCCAAAGTAGGCCAATGAGGCCAAGGTAGGCCCAATGAGGCCCAAGGTAGGCCCAATTGGATTTATGAGGCCCAAAAGGATTAATCTAGCCCAATAATATTCCAATTAGCCAATTAGTGACAATCCGGCATTTCCGATTAATCCCGTTAACTCTAGGATTAATCGAAATGATATGTTATTGATCAAGAATAATCTATAAGGGTTAAGATTAATTAAAAATCAAGTTCTAAGTGTTTTGATTTCAAGGATTAATAGTGTATTATACTAAGCCATTGAATTTTGACTTTAGATAGTCAAAATTCGGATTTTATGATCATTAAATTTAAATCTTATGATTTCAAGAGGTTACAGTTGAATTAAGTCTTAGTAATTATCTTATAAATCTAGGTAAACATGTTAAAAACTTAAAAGAGTAGATTTTGACTTTTCAAGTCAAAATTTCGTATGGCAATCCAAGCAACAATTCGAATTACACATAAATTCGGAATTGTAACCGAAATTAGCAACTCATAATCATCACATTGATGATGATTAATCATTAGTATACGTTATTAGTCCATTAAGTATCGAATTTAATCCAGATAGTCGATTAGTAAGCCAAAACCGTTCCTAAGTATCACAAACCTGTATAATCGATCAAAATTCGTGAAATTAGCATTCCAGAAACCATAGTCGGCACATTTAGAGTGGAATACATCCAACAATTTGATTCGAGAAGCCACGGAAAGAAGATTTCAATTGTGAAGTGGTCGAACCTTAACCTTTTAGTCGAGATCCTTGAATTGAACATCAAACCAGGTAACATTCGATCTCTACTCCATCTAAAGGTTCCGAAAAAGCATAGCCCTATGCTAATTTCGAGTTCTATTATCGAATTATAGGAGTTCGAACGATTAGGGCTCACATCAAGAACGATTTGGGGTTTGCTAGTCAATTGAATTTAAAAACCGAATTAAGTTTCACAGAGAGTTTCGAAATTCCCCTTTTAAGGAAAACACTATGACAATTTTATCTAATTATATCGAATTGGATCATCTCGAATTCTAGGGTTCGTTTTAAAAATGGTTTTGGGGGAAACGGTTGAAATGAGTTTAAAAGTTAAATCAAATGGTTCTAGTAGTTTCAGAAATCATCGATTAACAAGACCTATATGTCGATTTCATGAAACAATAGCTAATTGTTAGATTTCAAGTTTCTATGGTTCTTGGCTAAAACGTTTTGGGATTTTCGATCTAAACGAGTTTGTAAGTCGAATTAGGTCACACAGAAGGGTTCGGAATCTTTTGTTTAACGAATAGCCTCTATCAATTTCATAATATAAAAACGAATTGAACGACTTTGAGTTTGGGTTTGAGAACTTGAGTTCGAAACTGTTAATGTCCGATTAATCAGGTAATTGATGAATGATGTTTCAAATTAAGACCATCTACAGATCCTATTAGACACCAGGAACAAAACCCCTAAGGTTTTGGGCTCGATCGGGTTCGAATCGAGGACCATTTGGGAAGTCTTTACTTCGGCTAGGGAATAACAAAAGGGATCTGATCGTTTAGTACTTAAAACCATTTTAAAACCAATCTATTAACGAAATTTGAGATAGAGCAACTGGTTGGGGTTGTGCATATGGGCCAGGAGGTCAGGGGTTCGAACCCTGCCTCTGATGGTTTTTGGAATTTGAAACCTTTTTACATTTTAACTCATAACTTGCTCGTTCTAACTCCGATTCGATCCGTTCGAGTTTCATTGGAACCGGAATGGAATCCTGAACATATCAAAATAATAAAGTTCGCATTTTTGATCGAAAACGTGATCGCGTATAATTACGTTCGTTTAAATAAAATCATAATCGAAGATGTGATTTTATTAAACTATCTTAAAGTCACGCGTACATTCGTATGTACAATTCTAACACTCTAACATATGTGTGTTGACACGTATGTGATTTCAAGCACAAAACGACTATTCGAATAACACTAAGTTATTGTTTAAACACAGATTCTTCGTAGAGGATTTTCTACGCAAGTTCACGAGTGTTTGATCATTCTGCAAATAATCAAAGGTGCGTACACGACCCCTTTCTTATTTCAACTGTTTTGGGGGAGAAAACATGTGCAACAAACACTTTTTAGATACATATCACTTGCATGAGTTAGCTGTTTACATTATGTGACAACATAGCATTTACAAGTCCTTACACACTTCGAACCGTTTAGTTTGCCGTAGCGCAAAGCGTGGTAGTTGGAAATAGATCTATTAGGTTTGACAAACCTCACTTGGTAGATGGGATCTACGCAGGTGTTTGACTGACCAAACACACATTACTATTGTTTGTGCTAGACAATAGTGGCAAGGCAAAAACATGCTATAGCATGGCAATCGTCAGCTTCGGTGTCGACCACTTATGTAAATAGTACAAATGACTAGCTATCATGACTATGCATGTGTGATTACGTTATCTGCAAACTTGATATTCAAACTGTTGTTTTAAACATTATGAATGCTTAAACCTGTGTTATGCACCAACCTTTGTGTTGACTTGATTTACATGTTTTCTCAGGACGTTAAGGTGCACAAGAAAGCAGGCATGGACTAGGAGATTGAGTCGCATGCATGACTTTACATTTTAGTTATTTGAATTTGAACCTTTGAAACTTTGTATTGTAATTTACATTTTACAACTGTTACTGGTTTTAAAACGCTTCCGCAAACTTTAAAAACTCTGATGTTATGTTTTTAGACCAAAGTATGTTTTGAAATCCATATAGAGGTCTTCGTTATGTCTAATGATCTGAGATCCTGGTTTGTCACGTTCCCAAACGGTATGATTCCGTTAGTTGAAAATTGGGGGTGTGACAGATTGGTATCAGAGACATTGGTTATAGCGAACTAGGTTTGCATTTGTAGACTTAGACTATGACTGTTAGACATTAGACACATATGCTTACACATATTACTTAGAAATTACATATGGCATTATGTAATAGACTTGCTTACACATTCCATGGCACTGCACTTACATATGGTATTATGTAACGGGCATGGCATCTTCATCATCAGCACCGTATATCTACATTGATGATTCTGAGGATGAGGAGCCGATAGTTCCAGCACCACCATCATCACCAGCACCACCTATTCCATCTCCTCCACCATCTGAGAGGGATGATTCAGACCCGGAGGAGGATCCAGAGGAGGATCCAGATGAGGACCCGGAGGAGGATCCGGAGGAGGATCCGGATGAGGACCCGGATGAGGATCCGGAGGAGGAGCCAGTGGAGGGTACTCAGGAAATCCCTGCTGAGGGACCTTCTACCCATCCACCACCTGTATTGGATGTTCCTGAGCCTAAGAGGCAAAGGACTGATGCTGAGGAGATCGCCAAACTGCGTGAGGACTTGTACTGGGCGAACGATAGGATTGAGTATAACGTTCGGGAACTCTGGGATGCGAACGAAAGACAAGATAATCTTTCCCATCTGGTTAATGACATGCGGGATGAGATCATCCATTTGATTGGTCGTCTTGAAGATTCTGAGAACCGAGCTGAGATTCTGGAAGGCAGACTTGAAGCTTTGGAAGACTTGGTGGCCTCGGAGAATGAGGAAGAGGATGAAGAGGAAGAAGGGGAAGAACCAGCACCAGCTGTTGATTCTGATCCTGAATCCACTGTTGAGGATGATTGATTTTCCTTGTTTTGCTTAAACTTATTAGGAACGGGTTGTGTTCCTACACTAGATGGTTGGAAAACTTATGTTTGATTTCAAAAGTATTGTACTCAAATCAAATTTCTGTCTGTTGAAAAACTATTATTTATTGCCAACAATTGTGTTGATTTATATATTACATGTTGTGTTTGTTGTATTATTTACACATGTCACATTGGACTTTGAAAACACTCTAACACTTCTTTTAATTAGGAAGATAATGGCTGACGGAAACATTCACATGACAGTTGCTGAGCTCAACGAGCTGATTAATAACAGGGTCGCGGAGGCAATCGCGAACTATGTTCAGACACACACCACAGGGCCACAGGGTCCGGCAGGGGGACTGGCTAACCCACAAGCATGCACGTTCAAGATGTTCTTGGATTGTAAGCCACACAATTTCAAAGGATCGGAAGGAGCCATTGGACTCCTACGATGGATTCAGAAGGCTGAATCTGTGTTTGAGATGTGCAATTGTCCGGATGAGAACAAGGTGAAGTATGCTACGGGAACATTGGAGGGTCCAGCTTTGACTTGGTGGAACTCGAATGTTCAGACCTTGGGATTGGGTGAGGCTAATGCCTTGACTTGGAATGGTTTCAAAACTTTACTGCAGGAGGAGTACTGCCCTCGCAGTGAGATGCAGAAACTAGAGGAAGAGTACTGGCACCTCAAGATGGAGGGATCAAACATCGAGGAGTACACGACTCGATCACACGAACTGGCCAGACTTCTACCTCATATGGCTACTCCAGTCAGTAAATGGATAGAGAGGTACATCGGGGGATTGGTGCCTCAGATTCAGGGATTGGTTACTTCTGCAAATCCCACCACAATTCAACAAGCTGTTCGTTTAGCGCATCAACTGACTGATCAGGCAGTATTACAGGGGACTCTGCCTAAACGAACATCAGCTACCAGGGTGGGAGACCACAAAAGGAAGTGGGAGAGCAGCAACACCAGGAACTTCAACCAACAACTGTTTCAGCAGAACCGGAGACAAGACTCAAACAAGTCTTATCACAACTCGAATAGTGGTCAGCAATCATCATCGTCAGGGGGTTATATCGGTAAACATCCAAAGTGCAATAGATGTGGATTTCATCATGCAGGAAACCAGTGTGATAAATTTAAGTGCCAACGGTGTGGTAAGGTTGGGCATGCAGCTAAGGATTGTCGCGGAGAGCTGCAAAACAATCACAACAATCAGAATAACAACCAGAACAACGCACAGAAGGGTTGTTTTGAGTGTGGCAAAATGGGGCACTTTAAAAAGGATTGCCCACAACTCAAGAAAGGTGGGGATAACAATGCAAATGGCAACGAAAACGGAAACGGTAACGGCAATGGCACCAATAACAACAACAATAACAACAACAATGGTGCTAGGGGCAGGGCGTTTGTGATTGGAGGACGTCAAGCACGGGAGGATCCCAACATTGTTACGGGTACGTTCCTCTTAAATAATCACTATGCCTCTATGTTATTTGACACTGGTGCCGATCGGAGTTTTGTATCTAGTTCACTTGCTAAGTTGCTAAATGTTAGTCCCACTGCCTTAGATAGTCCATACACTGTAGAATTAGCTGATGGTAAGTTAATAGTAGTTGAACAAATCTTTAAGGGATGTATGCTTGATTTGATGGGTCAGACATTGGAAATTGATCTTATGCCTATCACTTTAGGTAGTTTTGATGTAGTCATTGGCATGGACTGGTTATCCAAACACCAGGCTGAAATAGTATGCCATGAAAAGATCGTTCGTATACCTCTTCCGCAGGGAGAGACATTGTATGTACAAGGCGAGAAGAGCAGTACGCCACTGCGTCTCATATCTTGTATGAAAGCACACAAATGTCTGCGGAAAGGTCATACGGCAGTTATAGCACTTATAACTGAAAAGCCGGTAGCTGAGAAGAAGATTGAAGATATACCAGTAGTTTGTGAATTTCCGGAAGTATTTCCAGAAGACTTACCGGGATTACCGCCTATCAGACAGGTGGAATTCCGAATCGATCTTACACCAGATGCAGCACCGATAGCTAGGGCACCTTATCGACTTGCACCGTCAGAGATGCAAGAGTTATCTACACAACTGCAAGAGTTGTTGGATAAGGGTTTCATACGACCTAGTTTTTCACCGTGGGGAGCTCCAGTTTTGTTTGTTAAGAAGAAGGACGGGACTTTCCGTATGTGTATCGATTACCGGGAATTGAACAAGGTTACTATCAAGAACCGGTATCCGTTACCCAGAATAGACGATCTATTCGATCAGTTGCAAGGTTCGAGTTATTACTCGAAGATCGATCTCAGATCGGGTTATCATCAACTAAGAGTTCAAGAAGAAGATATTCCAAAGACAGCATTCAGGACGCGCTATGGCCATTATGAGTTCTTGGTCATGCCATTTGGGTTGACAAACGCTCCAGCTGTATTCATGGATCTCATGAATCGTGTTTGTAAACCTTATCTCGATAAGTTTGTCATTGTTTTCATTGATGACATTCTCATCTATTCTCAGACTGAGGAGGAGCACGCTGAACATCTTCGATTGCTGTTGGAATTACTGAAACAAGAACAATTGTACGCTAAGTTCTCAAAATGTGATTTCTGGATGCGAGAAGTACAATTCTTGGGTCATATAGTGAATGAAAAGGGTATACATGTTGATCCAGCGAAGATTGAAGCGATTAAGAATTGGGAAGCACCAAAGACCCCTACCGAGGTACGACAATTCCTTGGTTTGGCGGGTTATTATCGACGATTTATTGAGGGTTTCTCAAAGATCGCTCAACCACTCACAACTCTTACGCACAAGGGAACGAAGTATAACTGGACGGATAAACAGGAAGCTGCATTCCAGTTATTGAAACAGAAACTCTGCAGTGCACCGATTCTGTCCTTACCGGAAGGAACGGAAGACTTTGTGGTGTATTGTGATGCATCTGCACAGGGATTGGGATGTGTGTTGATGCAACGTGATAAAGTGATTGCTAATGATTCAAGGCAACTACGACTACACGAAAAGAATTACACCACTCATGACTTGGAGTTAGGAGCAGTGGTTTTTGCTTTGAAGATTTGGAGGCATTACCTGTATGGAACTAAGTGTACCATTTACACTGATCATAAGAGTTTGCAACATATCTTTGATCAGAAGGAACTGAATATGAGACAACGACGATGGGTTGAGTTGTTGAACGACTACGAATGCGCGATTAAGTATCACCCGGGAAAAGCTAATGTGGTAGCTGATGCTTTAAGCAGAAAAGACACTTCAACAAGACGGGTTCGCGCACTTATGATGACAATACATACTGATTTACCTGACAAGGTACGCAGTGCTCAACTGGGAGCCTTAGAAAAGGAAAATCTGGTACATGAATCCTTACGGGGGATGGAAACACAGTTGGATGTTAAACCTGATGGAATTCGTTATTTCATTAATCGATTGTGGATACCTTTGTACGGAGGTTTAAGGGAACTAGTGATGGATGAAGCACACAACTCCAGATATTCAGTCCATCCGGGATCAGACAAGATGTATCATGATTTGAAGGCACTGTATTGGTGGCCTCACATGAAAGCTGACATTGCTAAGTACGTTAGCAAATGTTTGACTTGTTTGAAAGTCAAAGTTGAATACCAGAAACCATCTGGTTTACTGCAACAACCAGAGATACCGATGTGGAAATGGGAACAGATTTCGATGGACTTCATTACTAAGTTACCCCGTACACCGAGTGGTTGTGATACGATATGGGTAATTGTTGATCGATTAACGAAATCTGCACATTTCTTAGCAATCAAGGAAACCGACAAGATGGAGAAACTGACTCGCATTTACATCAAGGAAGTGGTAGCACGGCATGGCGTGCCAATCTCTATCATATCAGATCGGGATGCCCGATTTACTTCCAACTTTTGAAAATCACTTCATAAGTCATTGGGGACTCGTTTGGATATGAGTACCGCCTATCATCCACAGACCGATGGTCAAAGTGAACGTACGATTCAAACGCTCGAGGATATGTTACGAGCTTGTGTAATTGACTTTGGTGATAGCTGGGAAAATCACTTACCGTTAGTGGAATTCTCTTACAACAACAATTATCATACAAGTATTCAAGCAGCACCATTTGAAGCTTTGTATGGTCGCAAATGTCGTTCACCAGTTTGCTGGGCTGAAATTGGTGACAGTCAGATTACAGGTCCTGAACTGGTGCACGAGACGACAGAGAAGATAGTTCAAATCCGGAACCGTACGGCAGCGGCCCGGGATCGACAAAAGAGTTATGCTGACAAACGTCGTAAGCCGTTGGAATTTCAAGTAGGATACCGAGTTCTTCTAAAGGTATCACCTTGGAAAGGTGTGATACGATTCGGCAAGCGCGGGAAGCTTAGTCCACGTTACGTAGGACCTTTTGAGATCTTGAAAAGGATTGGTCCGGTTGCGTATCAACTCAAATTACCAGATGAACTCAGTGGGGTTCATGATGTTTTTCACGTATCGAACTTAAAGAAATGTCTTTCTGATGAGACATTGATTGTACCGTTGGAAGAAATACAAGTAGATGAACAGTTACGATTCATTGAAGAACCAGCAGAAATCATGGACCGAGAGGTCAAACAACTTAAGCAAAGCAAGATTCCAATAGTCAAAGTTCGATGGAATTCAAGACGTGGTCCTGAATTCACATGGGAACGGGAAGACCAAATGATGAAGAAGTATCCTCATCTGTTCAAAACAACAACAACAAACACTGAAAGCGCACGTTAAATTTCGGGACGAAATTTCCTTCAACAAGGGGATGACGTGATGCTTCACACATCAACACTGCAAATTTCAAACTGTAAGCACAAACATTTTATTCAATTGGTTTTGTTATAAACATTTGTGTTACATTTTATACAATTTATGTGCTACATTTCATATGTTACATGTTATGGTAGTACATGCATGATTGGTTACACACAATTTACTATGTGCGGGGTTGCATAGTACAAACAGTTACAGACATTCGCTCACTATGTGTGAGGTTACACAACACAGTATGATCAAACATAAACAGTCACAGTTAGGTGAACTAACTAGTGTACACGCAAACAGTCACATTGAACGATCACACTTAGTTGTGATGTTGCAAGTATTAGATTTTGTGTGTGAGTACGCACAAGCACACGCACGGAATGATCAAACCACACTAACACGTACGATTTAAACTCGTAAGTAGTTTCCTAACTACTCCTAACATTTACTAATTTTCGGGACGAAAATTCCTTCAACAAGGGGATGATGTGACAATCCGACTTTTCGGATTAACCTCGTTAACCCTCGTAGGCCAAATTGTATGTTATGAGGCCCAATTGAAGCCCAATTGTAATTATGAGGACCAATTGAATAGAAATAGGCCCAATTGTGAATAGGAGGCCCAAAGTAGGCCAATGAGGCCAAGGTAGGCCCAATGAGGCCCAAGGTAGGCCCAATTGGATTTATGAGGCCTAAAAGGATTAATCTAGCCCAATAATATTCCAATTAGCCAATTAGTGACAATCCGGCATTTCTGATTAATCCCGTTAACTCTAGGATTAATCGAAATGATATGTTATTGATCAAGAATAATCTATAAGGGTTAAGATTAATTAAAAATCAAGTTCTAAGTGTTTTGATTTCAAGGATTAATAGTGTATTATACTAAGCCATTGAATTTTGACTTTAGATAGTCAAAATTCGGATTTTATGATCATTAAATTTAAATCTTATGATTTCAAGAGGTTACAGTTGAATTAAGTCTTAGTAATTATCTTATAAATCTAGGTAAACATGTTAAAAACTTAAAAGAGTAGATTTTGACTTTTCAAGTCAAAATTTCGTATGGCAATCCAAGCAACAATTCGAATTACACATAAATTCGGAATTGTAACCGAAATTAGCAACTCATAATCATCACATTGATGATGATTAATCATTAGTATACGTTATTAGTCCATTAAGTATCGAATTTAATCCAGATAGTCGATTAGTAAGCCAAAACCGTTCCTAAGTATCACAAACCTGTATAATCGATCAAAATTCGTGAAATTAGCATTCCAGAAACCATAGTCGGCACATTTAGAGTGGAATACATCCAACAATTTGATTCGAGAAGCCACGGAAAGAAGATTTCAATTGTGAAGTGGCCGAACCTTAACCTTTTAGTCGAGATCCTTGAATTGAACATCAAACCAGGTAACATTCGATCTCTACTCCATCTAAAGGTTCCGAAAAAGCATAGCCCTATGCTAATTTCGAGTTCTATTATCGAATTATAGGAGTTCGAACGATTAGGGCTCACATCAAGAACGATTTGGGGTTTGCTAGTCAATTGAATTTAAAAACCGAATTAAGTTTCACAGAGAGTTTCGAAATTCCCCTTTTAAGGAAAACACTATGACAATTTTATCTAATTATATCGAATTGGATCATCTCGAATTCTAGGGTTCGTTTTAAAAATGGTTTTGGGGGAAACGGTTGAAATGAGTTTAAAAGTTAAATCAAATGGTTCTAGTAGTTTCAGAAATCATCGATTAACAAGACCTATATGTCGATTTCATGAAACAATAGCTAATTGTTAGATTTCAAGTTTCTAGGGTTCTTGGCTAAAACGTTTTGGGATTTTCGATCTAAACGAGTTTGTAAGTCGAATTAGGTCACACAGAAGGGTTCGGAATCTTTTGTTTAACGAATAGCCTCTATCAATTTCATAATATAAAAACGAATTGAACGACTTTGAGTTTGGGTTTGAGAACTTGAGTTCGAAACTGTTAATGTCCGATTAATCGGGTAATTGATGAATGATGTTTCAAATTAAGACCATCTACAGATCCTATTAGACACCAGGAACAAAACCCCTAAGGTTTTGGGCTCGATCGGGTTCGAATCGAGGACCATTTGGGAAGTCTTTACTTCGGCTAGGGAATAACAAAAGGGATCTGATCGTTTAGTACTTAAAACCATTTTAAAACCAATCTATTAACGAAATTTGAGATAGAGCAACTGGTTGGGGTTGTGCATATGGGCCAGGAGGTCAGGGGTTCGAACCCTGCCTCTGATGGTTTTTGGAATTTGAAACCTTTTTACATTTTAACTCATAACTTGCTCGTTCTTACTCCGATTCGATCCATTCGAGTTTCATTGGAACCGGAATGGAATCCTGAACATATCAGAATAATAAAGTTCGCATTTTTGATCGAAAACGTGATCGCGTATAATTACGTTCGTTTAAATAAAATCATAATCGAAGATGTGATTTTATTAAACTATCTTAAAGTCACGCGTACATTCGTATGTACAATTCTAACACTCTAACATACGTGTGTTGACACGTATGTGATTTCAAGCACAAAACGACTATTCGAATAACACTAAGTTATTGTTTAAACACAGATTCTTCGTAGAGGATTTTCTACGCAAGTTCACGAGTGTTTGATCATTCTGCAAATAATCAAAGGTGCGTACACGGCCCCTTTCTTATTTCAACTGTTTTGGGGGAGAAAACATGTGCAACAAACACTTTTTAGATACATATCACTTGCATGAGTTAGCTGTTTACATTATGTGACAACATAGCATTTACAAGTCCTTACACACTTCGAACCGTTTAGTTTGCCGTAGCGCAAAGCGTGGTAGTTGGAAATAGATCTATTAGGTTTGACAAACCTCACTTGGTAGATGGGATCTACGCAGGTGTTTGACTGACCAAACACACATTACTATTGTTTGTGCTAGACAATAGTGGCAAGGCAAAAACATGCTATAGCATGGCAATCGTCAGCTTCGGTGTCGACCACTTATGTAAATAGTACAAATGACTAGCTATCATGACTATGCATGTGTGATTACGTTATCTGCAAACTTGATATTCAAACTGTTGTTTTAAACATTATGAATGCTTAAACCTGTGTTATGCACCAACCTTTGTGTTGACTTGATTTACATGTTTTCTCAGGACGTTAAGGTGCACAAGAAAGCAGGCATGGACTAGGAGATTGAGTCGCATGCATGACTTTACATTTTAGTTATTTGAATTTGAACCTTTGAAACTTTGTATTGTAATTTACATTTTACAACTGTTACTGGTTTTAAAACGCTTCCGCAAACTTTAAAAACTCTGATGTTATGTTTTTAGACCAAAGTATGTTTTGAAATCCATATAGAGGTCTTCGTTATGTCTAATGATCTGAGATCCTGGTTTGTCACGTTCCCAAACGGTATGATTCCGTTAGTTGAAAATTGGGGGTGTGACATATGGTATTTATTATATATTTATATGTCAGGAATTTATGTCTGAAGAAGCATTGGTAGGGTGGGTGAAAAGTAGAGCACTAGACAACGGTTACATTGTAGTGAAAAGAAGAACGAAGAAATCAAAGACAACAGGCAGTGTAATCAAAGTCTGGCTCATGTGTGACTGTGGTGGCGAGCATAATAGCATTACAATCTTTAGACGATCAGGCAGTAAGAAAATCGGTTGCCCGTTTCAACTGATAGGGTTATACAACTAAGTTCATGAATCTTGGAAATTACATGTGACAAACGACAATCACGAACCTGCTCAGAATCTAGAGGGTCATCCATATGTCAGAAGATTTACTCAGGAGGAACAAGATATGGTTTAGAATCTGACCGAGCAATACATGGATCCTCGTAACATTCTTTCGAGCATAAAGAAACATAACCCTGTAAACGTGTCCATCTCTAGAGACGTATACAATTTACAGCAGAAAATGAAAAATAAGAAGAAATTCGGTGATACTCCGATGCAAGTTTTGGAAAACATGCTTCATAGTCAGCGTTACGTCTACTATACCTGGGAGGATTCTGAAACAAACGTCGTGGAAGGCATTTTCTTGTGTCATCCAAAATCGTATTGCTGGTGGTGTGGATTTCCGCACATACTTATGGTGGACGCGGCGTATAAAACGAACCAGTACCGCCTTCCATTTATTCAAATTGTTGGCGTCACTTCCACACACCATACGATTAGTATTGCTCACGCATTCGTAAGCTGAGAGTGTGAGGAAAACTACGTCTGGGTTTTGGAAATGGTTAAGAGAATGTTGAATAAATGTATGGAGCCACGTGTTATCATAACAGATCGAGACCTTGCTGTTATGAGCGCGTGTCGTAAGGTATTCCAGAAGCTGAAAAATATCTCTGCAGATGACACATAGACGAATATATTGCCAAACGTTGTATGGCAAGCTTTTCGGATGCAGACTCGAAGAAATTCAAAGGTCGTTGGGCGAATTTGTGTAACTCTCTGACAGTAGAGTTATATAACTATAACTACAACCGTCTGTACGAAAGACTTATTAAAGACACAAAAAAATTAAGTATCATATACCATCATAATCATCATCATATCATCATTGGTTTTTTGTTTCATTTCAGGGGCTCTGGAGTATCTGACGCACATCTGGTTAAACAGTTACAGAGATATGTTTGTAACAGCATGGACCAATAGAACACGCAACTTTGGTCAACGTACAACAAACCGGGTGGAAAGTCAGCACTCAAACCTTCGAGGAAAGGTGTCTAATAAAGCTCTTGATTTGTTGGTCAATGACAAAGATAAAATAAGAGTTATGCGCGACTAAAAAAAAAAGAAGGTCCTGTCGTATGTATTTCCAAATAAAAGCGACAAAAAGACGCCTTTAGTTCAAAAATATACACGTGGTCGTCCAACTTTAAAATCACAGAAACAAAAAGAGCAAGACGTTGTTAAAGATAGCTTAGCGTCCCAGCAAAGTACATTTGAACCTTCGAGGCATAGTTCGTTTACAGCCACGACGGAGAAGAGTTAGAAACCTGTATTTCGGTGCAATCATTCAACATCGGTATCAAAAGGAATGCAAACATCAGACTCGCAAAGTCAAAACGAATTCCAGTTTCCACGTAACATGAAGCCAGAAGGATTAAACAATATTTACGCTTTGGTCGTCACATCCTTCATATATTTCAACCTTACGTGATAAACATACAAGATGTCGAGCCAGATGGTAACTGTGGTTTTTGTTCTGTAGCCGTGGGTTTAGGATTCGATGAAAATCAATGGGCCTTTATTCGACAACAACTCTTGCAAGAATTGGATTTCCACGCAGATATGTGGAGATATGTGTTTAAATCCTATGACCCAGGATCTTATGATGTACTACGTAATTCAATAAATTGGCAACAGATTACACCTGCCCCTAGCGAACATCGGATGTTTATGCCTCATACAGGCTTAGTAATTGCTTAAAGATTTGGTGTAATCGTTCACTTTATCAGCAATTGTGACACCCCGTAAATTACAGGTCAGCATTCTATTTATTTAAATAATATTTGTACACGTGGCACTAGAATTAGTTTTAATATAGTGTGACACGTGGCACGACAGTACGAACACTGGCACAAACATGATAATTCGGTGAATTATCGCAACATGCACACATGTGTCAAAGAAAACACGAACGTTGGTGAACGTTTAGCACATCGTGTAACAGAACACTAGAAACCGCACGAAACGCTCAAACATTGAACTTGAAAGTTCAAACGAGGCCGAACGATAGTCCATAAGCGTGAAAACGGCGACGAACGGATCAAACCATTGAAATTGGGCCTATTGAGCTCTTCAGGGACCCATCACGGTACACTATGGAACCTGGAGTGGTCCTTGGCGATACGCGAAGGATTGCTGGGGAATTTGAATCCCGAATTCTTTGTGGTACGCTGAGAGAAACTTGGACTCTCTCGGCGGTACGCGACGACACCCAGTCGCCAAAATCTTATAAAACCAAGACAAATGATGGCTAGGCTATCTATTTCACTCATTACTTCGACTCCAGACGCAATCTTCTGCCATTAACACCCTCCCAAACCTTCTGAAACTCCCTAGAAGCCATTGTTAAGCACTAAGAAGCTCAAGGTTGGAAGGTGGAGCTTGAAGACAAGAAGAGAGATAGAGATTGAAGGCTTGACCATCATCACCGTTGCTCACATATGTCGAAAGTCTCTTCCCAGGATGTTTCGAGGCTGCCACGATCATTCTCTAGGTTCTCAAAGCCATTGAAGGTAGTTTTACATGAGTTTATGCACTTTCAACACACACAAACACACATACACGGCTTGAAACTTACATGCAAGCTCTAAATCCTTGCATGCACGAATTCTCTATGATATGAATCTGGGTTTGTTCATTTTTGCATGAATATTGATGATTTAGATTGATTACATGGCATATTGGATAATCCATGATGATGAGTATGTATGAAAATCATGATTTGCACATAAAATGCTGAAATAGCTACATGCATGTATGATTCAATGTTGTTAGATGAATTTTTGATGGTTATTAATGATGTTGGTAACATGTTAAATGATTTGATAATGTCGAAATGGTTAAAAATGTGGATTTTGATGAACTTTCTATTTATAGTAACTTTCTAGTTACATCTTGATTTTATGGGATGAAATATGAACATGCATGTGTATGAAATTGCTATTTGGGATATAATATGATGATTATATGATGATTAGAAAGTTAAGGAAATGGATTTGGGATTGAATGTGGTCATTATTGGCCTAGTTACTAATTTTAGTAACTTTTCTAGACAAAGTATTAGTAGATGATGAATTTGAACTAGCTTGACATGTTTAAATGATGTTAAATGGTATAATATGATGTTATGTGATATCAAAATGGATTAGAAATGCTTAGGAGGATCATTTGGATGATTAATGTCATAGTTACTATTTTTAGAAACTTTATTTTAAGAAATATCGATTTATGAATATTTTGTATGTTTTGAGCTTGCTAAATGACTTATTGTGATTTAATATGACTATTGTATGCTAAGTTAGATGGTTTCCAACGATAATCTTGCTAAATCTAGGAACTTTCCTTTTTAGGAAACTTTTGTATGCAAATGTGACTCATATGCTTATTTAATTTCGTTTAACAACGTGCTATGCATTAACATGATCACGTAGGGCTTAACGAGCATAATAGAAATTTAAAAACGATATGTTTTGTGAAACTCACTATAAATGGAAACTTACTATAAATAGTAAGTTGTCCATGAACGCGACTTGAGCGTTTTGCACATGACGAGCACTAACACGAATGTTACACGAATCACAACCGACACACGGTTCACCAACGGGTCGATGATTTGACACGGTCAAACACGGTCAAACATGGTCAATGTGGACCAGCATGAGCAAACACGGTCAATGTGGACCAACACGGACAAACATAACAACCGAGGGTTATTGAGCACAAACATAAGCACTAGCACGAACACGAACACAGTCACTTACGCGAACTCACGTATGGTATACGATATAGGTTACCGGTGACCGACACATCTTCAAGCGGGAGCTTACGCATTTGCTTTATTAACCACTACTAAGGTGAGTTTACGGCCCCTCTTACTCTTTTACAAGCTTTTCAAATAGAGGAGAATACTTGTTGAATCGAGTCAAACATTACTACTATACAAACATTTTATGTGTATGCTGGTTTATTAGACAAACATTAAGTGTTGTAATCGTAACAAGCCCTCACAAAGTCTTACTATTAATGTACAAACAACGAAGTGAGTTTGAATGGATCTGTTTGGGTGTGACGAACCCCGCGTGGCACAATATTGACTGGAGGTCATAACGCGCCAAATCTCGACCTATCTTGCTATGTTGTTACGAGACATAGCGGGGGCAAGGACTGACAAGTCTAGTTCGGTAGTGACGCACTGACACTTGGAGCCTAGGGCTCGGGACTAACATATGATAAACAACATGACACATGTTTTCTTACTATATGTATATCAAAACCTGTGAACTCACCAACCATTGCGTTGACACTTTTTCTTAAACTTGCATTCTCGGGTAATTGACAGGATCATGGATCCAGGAATGCACTTAGGGAGCCGAGCATTAGGATCCGCATGCATTCAAATTATGTCTTTTGAACAAACAATTTAGATTATCGTTATGTACTAAACAATGATGTAATGTCTAGCAATATATTTTCCGCTGCATGTTAAAATATATTTTATTCCGCTGCATAACTTATTTTCCGATGCTTTATTATATAAACTGTTTGGTTGAGTTTATGTCGAACAACGTATTTTGAAAACGCATTTAGAGTTGTTCTATATGACCATGAGCTGCGATTCTGGCCACGTCACACCCATGTGGACTGACATCACACGTGGGAATTTGGGGGTGTGACAGCAATCGAGTTGCTCAAACCATTTTCCCTTTGTGGATATCTGCTAATGGTTTAATGCGACATCACGTCGTATTAGTAGTTCATCTTGGCGTCCATTTCATTAATGTTACATTGCAAGGAGATTATCCAATGCCAACGGTGAATCCCATATGGAAACGTTACCGAAATGATGCTGCATCCGATTGTGAGTTCATATATCATGACAGACTGCAAGAATATTGAAGAATTATAGATGCAACGAAGTTCGTCTTGACCAGTATGGTCCGTCTTGGACAAACGGCCTAGTTTTGGCTTGCTATGGCCAAGACGGGTCGTCTTGACCAGACGGGCCGTCTTGGGGTTAGACGGCCTGGTTTTGTGGGAGACGATCAAACTGAGTATGGGCCATCTAGGCCTGTACGGGCCGTCTTTATTTTCTTTAATTTTATTAAGTCGGTTTTTTCGTTTTGCAGCGAATACTATACATATGGAGGACGAGGAGATGGCTGGCCAGCATGATGATGACCTCATTCTTGATGACGAGGCCGCAGAGCTCGTGCATCACTAGTGGCTGCAGTTCGAGCCAGGGACCGCTGCCGCAGTTCGATGCCGCCGTTTGCTGCGGATGTCCGTCGGTGCGGTGCGCATCATCTATTGGGGTGTACTTGCTGATGCTGGTCAGGCATAGCAGGCCAGGGCCATACGTGGCGTGGACACACTCGGGATATTTTCACATACCGGCTGATTACAGTCGAGTTTTTATCGACTTTCCGCTACCATGCTCATTAGGCGGTCGTTGCGGATCAGGAGGAGGAGGAGGAGCCGCTCCCCAACATTGAGTTCCAGCTCTGCGGTCAGCATTTCTAGATGAAGATCGAGAGATTTGCCGTGATGATCGGCATGTACTACGAGCCGGAGACGGTTACCGACGCCTTCGTTCAGGGTTTAACCCTGGGTGAGGATGGCGTTATGAGGGCGTGGTGTTCTCAGATCTACACCGCCCATTTTCAAAGACATTGAGTCCGAGCTTCGACGATTCGGGACCCGCTTATCCGCACGGGGACAGTCGCAGGAGTGGGTGATGACGTCCGATTTATTCTATCTTCACTCGTTCATGACAGCCAGGCCGTGCAACCTTGCATGTTGCTTTGCTTTGTACATCACCTCCTTTTATCACCGCCAAGAGCGAGGTACCTTATGGGGTGGAGCGTACGTGACACACATTGCACATACGAGAGGCTTCATCGATAATCTCCAGGATCTGACGGCGATTGAGCCTTGTAGGCTGGATCGTCGAACGATCCTGAACATGCGTATAGCCATGGATATCCAGGATGTCGACTTGCGCTTCATTGGTTTAGACTGCCGTATCTGGCAGCCAGCCCAGACGGTCGTCGTGCAGCAGCAGAAGGCTGATGGGCAGCTTCCTGATCCCGAGCCGATTCGGGAGGAGCCAGCCCAGTCACCTGTACAGGAGGAGCAGCCTCCGCAGGACCCACCGCAGCATCAACCGCACGTCTATCGTGCGGTGCGCCTGACCGAGCCACTTGAGGCGTTGTTGCACCGTGTTGCAGCCTTGTCTGACGAGATTTTACAGGACACTCATCGTCGGGCCGCATGGGAGACACGCGTCAAGCGACGGCTTGAGGGCATCGAGCGACAGCTCGATCGAGTGGAGGATATGGTCGAGTGGACCATCGACGTCGTGTCAGATCGTGGGCGAAGGGACGGGTCACAGCTTCCACCATTGCTGGAGCCACACGTCTATACAGACGGCGGATCCTCTGCTGGACCATCCGGAGCTTCGTAGTTTAGTTTGTGTTTTTGTATGTTGTTTCCTTGTATGTAAAACTTATGTTGTGTATATATGTGTGTTTCGTTCTTTGTTTGTATTGTTTCTGGTAGTGTTGTTTTATTTAATAATCACGCGAGAAATTTATAACGCTTAAATTAAATTAACGTAAACAAACTAATTATAAAATAAAATATTTAGTTAAAACGATTTCGTAAATAATTAATATCGTTCAAAATGATAACGTAACAAACTTATGACGTTTAATTAACATAATAGACGTATATCGTTCAAAATTAAAGGTAAATAGATGTATATCGTTAAAAAATAATAAAATACATAAATTAATTTTAAAAAAAATAAATAATTTCTATACGGCCCGTACTGACCTGTACAGACCGTATAAAGTGACTCTACACCGGTTGACACCCAAATTGGCTTGTAAAAATAAGTCAAGGCATGTACGGGCCGTGCTGACCTGTATGACCCGTCCAAGGAATCTTCTCTGAATCCAAGACAATTCCCTGGAATGTTTGTCTGTACTTTAAAAGGTGTAAACTTTGTTAGTTGTGTGGAGAAGAATGTAGAACAACGAAACTTAAGGCAATGTTGAGGCAAGCGCAAGGGAACCTAGTTGAATATAAACATGAGTACCTAATAATGGATTATCATTAGGTTGTAAACAAATCAAAATGGCTCGTGAAAAATTCGAGATTGGATTGTTAAAAATCTCGAACAAGCTTGAGCAAGCTCGTGAAAATTTCGAGATTGAATTGTTAAAAAGCTCAAACAAGTTCAAGCAGCTTGTATTATTTATAAAATTTTTATATAATTAAATAAATGTATATTTATATAAATAATTGTTTTATATAAAATTATTATTAAATTTATTAAAAGCATATCTATTATGTTATATATGAAAAGTTTAGTTATAAATATATATAAAATTAATAATAAAAAGAAATAAATTAACAAATTAATAGTAAACGAGCAGAACTGAGCCAAGTTTAAGCTTGAAAATTTTATTAAGAGTCAAACTCGAACTTTGAAAATAAAACTCTAAACTAGCCAAGCTTAAGCTTGAGCACCCTTAAGTTAAAACAACTGAGTTAGAGCCTTAGCGACGTTGGGTTCGATTCTACGTTTTTAAACCCCCTAACCTTTATCAATAATCGGCTCATATAAATGGAACGGGCCTTTGCCAGGTTGTTCATATGGCCCATGAATGTTCCCATTTATGGTTACTGTACTTGTGCAATGTGCATCATTGGGCCATTGGCATTGAATTTGAATCTTGTAATTGTTATGTTACAACTAAATATTTAAAAAGTTATCTTGCATTAATTGTATATATAATATCATTTTAGTCTAAAACTAAAAAAGAAAATCCACAAAGTTTAATGTAACATCAAATGTACACGAGGAGTATTGGTTTTTGAATTAAACAAAGTTTAATGCAACATCAACTGATTTAGCTAGAATTTGTATAGGACTTCAGTTCTAAGTGCTATATGGAAATCAATATATATACACATACTATAGTGTAACATAAATCGATTATTTATTAACCGCAATGATATACGAAACAATTTATTTATTTTTTTTTATCTAATAATAATATAAGATCCCGTTTGATTCGTGAAATTGGAATTAAAATAAATTCCTTGAAAATTTGTTTGGTTGGTGAAATTAACATTATAGTGTTTTCCTAGATATACTTGAATTTGACAATTACTCATTTGATAGAATCTTTTGACACTCCTATGAAATGCTTAACAATTATCTAAATACCCCTCTCATTCACTTCTTCTTAGCTCAACTCGTGCTCTATGATTTTCATAAGACTTAGGTTTTGTTAGGTTATGTGTTCAAATCCTAGCCAAAACGATCAGTAGGGGATTTTACCATATGGTGGGTTTCCTACTAAGGGGCAGGTGGATTTACTCGTTTCAGTGTTCGCCAATACCTGGGTGTTGGATACTGAGGAGTTGGTAGCAGACTGTGATCCGGGTCTGAAGATTCATTTAAGGTATGAAGAAACATGAAGCTGAGCTCTTATTTGTCATTAAAAAAAAATTTAAGGAACTTGAACGACAAGACACATTACACCCACATTACACTCACATGTGTGGGATAAGATGTTTGAGTGCTCACACCCCTTTTATTTTATTTTGTTAATGTATTTTATCTTAATTAAATTTAAACATAAATAAAATATTAATATCATGCTTGCATAAATACACATATATTTAATTTAGAAGGTGGGATTAAATTAGTCTCCTTTAAATTATATAATATAATTTGATTTTAGGATGCAAGAATAGTTGCTAGCTTTGGGCATTTATAATTGAAGCAAAAATTGGCTGGTTTTGAAACCTATCGGAAACATCTTTGTGAGTTGATGTTACGTTTTCTTTTCCCCTTTAATTTTCGAGTTTTATGAGCTTTTATGAGAGGCTACTTCCACAACCGGCCTCATACTCCAGATTTAATACACTTATATATAATTTTCACTTTTAATTTATCTATTTAATTCTGGTTTGAAGCAAGTGTATTGCATGAATTGAATGTTATATATTTAGTAATAAGGATTTAAAAATTATAAACCAATATTTTAAGTTAAGATTCTCGGAAATTATAAATACTATTCTTTTCACATCTATTTAGTATATGTTACATATTATTATTTATAAATATTAGATGCATATATAAGATATTGTTATATGTGTCGGTTTGTGAATAATTTTTATATGTAAAAATGGATAGTTTTAACATTTTACGGGTCCTGGGCAAAATTGAAATTTAGGGCCCTTTATTAGCTAAAACTGTACTCTCAATTAGGGCCGTCCAAAATACTCGTCGCTCGACGCTCGCTCAATACTCGCTCGAAAAAAGCTCGTTCAAATTTCACTCGGTTTTAAACTAGCCGAGCACGCTCGATTCGGTTTCAAAACGAGCCTAGCACGAGCCAAGGTAAGCTCGCTCGTCGCTCGCTCGGATAGTCGCTCGTTTGGCTCTCTCGCTTGGTGTATTCAAACTAATGTATAATGATGTTTAAGAATTATTCATACATTTTAAATTTTTTTATGCTTTTGTATTAGGAGTATTTACGGAACCGGTTTTTATAGTTTTTGGATGGAACCATAAACCTAACCATTATTAACGTTTTTTGCATAATAATAACCAAAACCGAACCATTAAGAATTAAAACCAAACTAAACTGCTAAACGGTTTGGTTTAAAGTTTGAACATTTTAGGTTTGGATATTTGACACGTTAAAAATAAAACCAAATTGTTCTATTATTTATGATTCACTACTTGCATTGTAAAAACAAATGTGTAGGTGTGTGTCAATGATGTCTAAATCAATAAACTTATATAAATATTTATTTAATATGTGTGTATGTATGTGTGTATCATAAAGTCCGGTTCGGTTTTTTACGACTGGTTTTTAAGTGAAAACCATAAACCAAACCGTTTACTATGGCTTCACACTTTTGAAATCGCCGACCAAATGTTTTGGAAAAAACTGACCGCGAAACTAAATTAATGACTAGTTCACATTAAATTTTATTTTGAAACCGAGCAAAACCGAACCAAGCCGAACAACGAGCATAACATTTGGCTAAATTATGCAAATCTGAACCAAGCCAAGCCGCTCGGTTTGTAAACGAGCCGAGTACGAGCGTACCCTCGCTCGGTTCGGTTCGGCTCGTGAACAACCCTACTCCTAATCCAGTTTTAATTTGGCATTTAATCAACTAATCAATAGTCAAAGTAATCATCCAATAAACTAATCAATTATCCAGGTAATATGCCTAGCAAAATGGGCGGGTTGGGTAACAGATCAAAACGGGTTCGGGTCAGGATGTGTGCGGGTCAGAATGGGTTTTAAGCAGAATTTGTTTGGGTCTAAATAGATTGTTCTTATAAAACATCAATTTCGTTTAACTTAAGATGTGTTATAAGTAAGCAAATAGGCCATTTGGATGATTTTTTGTGATTTTCTCATCAAATATGTTATTAATCATCCTTAAATGTTTGAATCCGTTGCATTTACATTTTTTTTGTTACCCATCTTGACCTGCATTGTGTTTAAGTGCTACCTATCTTAACCTATTTAATATTATGATATTACCCATTTCAACCCATTATACTACAATTGTTTACCCAAACCAACCCATTTCCTTTGATATAGGTAAAAATTGCCACCTCTACCGGCAGGTAAGAATCCAATGAAATAATCAATAATTCAAGTAATAATATAATGAACTAATTGATAATTTTAGTAGTAATTATTAATCCAACGTTCCAACTATCCAACATGCAGAAGTTGCAATAACAATTAAGCAGTAATTAGTAATCCAACTATAAACAAATTATCAAATTAACCAATAATTAATAATTAGTAATCCAACATTCAAACAATCTAAGCAATTAATGATTAAGCAAATAAGATACAAAAGTTGCAATTGGCAATCCTAATAACCAAACCATTTAGGAAACGAGGAATGGCCTAGTCGGCCCAAGCGTCCTGCTGGTGAGGAGTGACGACGAAATGAGACTGATCGCTTTGGTCCCTTTCTTAGCTTCATTTATTTGTTACCCTTTGCAGCTCGACGCTTACCAGAATGTCAAAGAGTCGAATAGGGCATCCTTTGCATTTTAGTGGCTTTTTCCTCTCTGGTCGATTGAATATCTAAAGTTTTGAACAAGAAGTCAAGAAGTAACAAAGGTGCCTGTGCGGCTGTGCATTTGATATTAATATATATATTAATTTGCAAATATTTTCATACACACAAAATCACTATTCACTTTTTCACACACACATCACACACACACACAAACGACTTTTTCACACACACACATCACACACACACAAACGGTACACATCACACACACACGTATCACACACACGCACACACATCACACAAACGGTGGGCCCCAACATCTCTCTCTCTCACACACACACACACACATATATATATAGTTTGTATCATATGAAAACCCGATCTTAGAGAGAAAACCCTTATTACCCTATCCGGGTCGTTGATTTGGAATCTTGAAAATAAACATGTGGTCTACATTAACCCACATTAAAACTGATTTGTTTATCCAAAATCTAATTTTTTATTCAAGTTTAATGTGTACCACATATTTTATTTTCAAAAGTCCAAATCAATGGTCCATATAGGGTTTAAGGGTTTTTCTCTTATACCGGGTTTTGACAGGATACAAAACCTCACATAATCACTATTCACTACCGCGTCTAAAGATCAAAAGATAGATTTTAAAACTTTTCAATTAATTTGAAATTTTCGTTTATAACCCTGAACTTTAAACTCTTATTTTTAAGGCCCTCTCACTTTACTCACATATTTTTAATGTTTACATGATTTTAACGCGTCATTAGGTTATCTGATAAATGTTATAATTATATTAATTTGATCGCAATGGCCTCATGAACGTTTATATAAATTTCTAACCCAAACGGTCACAGAAATTTTGCGCGTCGTTTACATGCCTATAACGCATCCGTACGTTATCTAATATTTGTATCGTTTATATCATTTTTATCGTAATTAGTTCACAAACGATTTAGATTTAATAATTTTATAAACCATGAGAATTATATATACTACATATATATACGATTTACATTTAATAATTTTATAATATTTGTATCATTTATAAATTTACATTTACGCAGAGCCTTTTTTTTAAGTCTTCTGTAATCACATTCTTTACTATTAAATAAGTTCTTAATCTTCAACCCTTAGTTTCAAAGCTTACGTTATAGATCTTGTATAGGGTATTTTCGTGCATTTTATTGTACACGATTTTAACCTCATGTTCTGTTGGTTTTTTTTACGTCAGTATATCAGACCCCGCCGCAACGCGCGGGTCCTGTATACTAGTTTTGATTAAATAAGACTCTAAAAACTAAGTCCAAAACAAAAACCCAATATTTATTTCAATTTTCAAATGTGACCCGTGAAAAAATGAGGCTGTAAGCAAAGGCCTAGTAATTATTAAAGGTAGGGACGACCATGAGAATTCAAGTGCCCCGGAAGTAACGGGAAAAAAAGGCCCCTAGTGAATTATAAACTTGTGTTTTTTCGGTTTTGTATTTGGAGATATAAGTAAATATATATATATTTTAAAAACGATTTTTAAAATTTTTGTGCCCTTGCGATAAATGAGCCCTGTACGGAGGTCGGGTTTGTCCCTGCTCAGGGCCTCCCATGATTAAAGGTAGGTCGGCTGTGTATGTAAGAATGATTTGTGTAAAATATATTTTTATGTGTACAAATGTGAATTAGATATTTACATTTATGTGATTATTAAATAATAATTTTTATATAAAATATGAGGTTTATTGATAAAAGTATGTTTAATTTTTATTCAAGTTATTATATATAATACGTATCCTGTAAATTTGATGTTTATATTTTAAAATTAACATAAAAGAAATAATATTTCGCTTATAATTATTGTTCATGTTCCAAAATTTTTTGTTTGATATAAATTATAAATATAATATGTTATAGAATTTGATCTAAATAATTAAATACAATCTACAGTAAAAGAACTTGATGTAAATAATAAATTGAATTGTTGAAAATTTAATCCAAATAAATATAATATAAAAAGCTTGAAATCACAAATATTGATCTTTAATATTAAGGAATTTATTGATCGATTTCATTTAAAAATTTGTTGTAGATTAAAGTTATAAATAATAAAAATTGGAAATAGATAATTTTTAACTTACATAATAAAATTATATTTATAATCTTATGTGACGCCCCGATCTCGGACTCCCGAGATGGCGCTACTGACAACGATTGGAATTGATCCAGAACGCAAAGTTATACAGATTTAAAAGACAGCGGAATTAAACAAAACTTTAACTTATTTTATTAATGCGTATTTACATCCAAGAAAAACTACAATATAGTAGGTTCAAACTAAGCCAGTACAAAACTTCTTAGACACGCCTTCCTTATGCCAGTTATGCCTCAGCCTTCCCTTTGCTACACGAGGCATTATTCTACCCTGATATACATGCTCAAACAAGTCAGTTAAAACTGGTGAGTCCTAAGTTTTACAAATCATAGTCCATAAACATTTACACGCGTAAATAAGTTCATCAAATCATTATGAATAAATCGTACAGTATCAAAAATAACCACAATAATACGATCTATGCATTCCTTACTAAAGCACTGCCCCAGAGGTCACGCACTCTCTGAAGTTATTGTCACCACTTATTCAGGCACTGTTATAGCCCGCCATGGCAGTCTTATTCTAAATAGCGCTTAATGCAAAGGCTATTACAATGGGTTTGAAAACCATTTTAAAAATATTTTCTGCACACCTTTATTCAAAACATTTTTAATGCTCCAAACAGTTCTCAGCACCATAGTGCTCATCTTTTTCCCAACCGCAGCTAGGACTTCAAAATCATTTATTGCTCAACCGCAGCTGAGACATGAAAGATTCTTTACCCAACCACAGTCAGGTTAAAATCATTTTCGCAAAATAGGTTTATAGCATGCACATCAAGCCAAAATGATAAAATTTTTAAAATAGGGCTACGAGCAGAGCTTTGTGTTACCTCGTGTAGATAACTTAATTGAATGAAAGCTTTAAAGCCTTACCTCTTGATAAACGAGCAGAGCTTCGTTTAACGTTCTGATAGCGTTTCGAGCGTAATCTTAGCTTCGCCAACTCTTATATAATCTCAAATGAGGCTTATAGGGGTATTATGTTTGAGAGAAAATCACGGTGTTTGAAAGGAATACAAAAAAATGAACCGGTGAAGTCCATTTATAAGAACTGGCACGCAAATCGAGGCACAGGGGTTATGAGACGTCGCTGGACACGTGCCGACCTCTTGGGACACATGGCATACCTCCTGGACATGTGGCAGGGCCTGTTGACACGTGTCATGGCAGCTTCACACGTAATCAATCGCGCACGGTGCGTTCGAAACTTGTTTCGCGATTCCCGCTTCATACGAACTCCGTTTTGCGCACCGTTTTCGTCTACGTTCATGATTTCAGATACCTATCCAACCATACAAATTTCATAATCTGAATCTATAGTGAAATTTGGGGTCTACTTATTATGCTCGTTTTAACTACTCGGTTTAGCATATCTTTCGTTCTGTGCATTGTTTGCTCATTCTGCCTTCACTCAAACTAATCATTTCTATATAGCGTATCTATTGTGAGTATGACTTATTTATCTCCTTAAAAAATATCATAGTCATATGCTCCCATGTATTTTATATATCAAAAGCTTTGAATTTTTACCCATTGTGTTTGTCGGATTACATGTTTATAGTAAAATTAATACACCATTCATAAAAGCACATTCATTGCATATTGAGAATGAGTTACATGGAAATCGGGATGTTACATCTTACTCACGTGATTAAAAAGAAAATCCATACAAAAAAAAGAGTACAAAATTTTGAGTTATTCATTTATTATATAGTATATGATGTAAATATATAATGTTAGGTTTGACATACAGTGTACTTATATTCATATGGCTTGCTTGTGTTTGTTTACATTTCAACAAAAATCTTATTCAAATACAAGTCGGTTTAAATTTTGACAATAATTTTACATAAAACTGAACTAGGTCATATATGACATAATTTTACTTTTCTAAGTAGCCTTTCATTTGTTTTAATGCTTATTATTTTTTTTACAAAGATATTACTTTTTTCTTGATTTCATATTAATCAGGCTACGTTTCGAGCCATGACATAATATACTTCTATTATAAAGAAAATTTTCATGTTTTCGTGTCTTTCATTTTTACAATTATGAAATTTTTTCTTATGTTCCTAATATATCGTTGCAATGTGCTTTGTGCTCGTATGTGTGTATATATGTTAAAATATATTATATAATTCAATTAATAAATAATTTAAAGATTGTTAGTTTGTTATTAATGTGTGCATGGTTTAGGGTTTCATGTATTCGTCTGATTCATCTTCTTGGTGAATAGTTTTAGTCTTAGATCTATGTTATGAGATTAGAGTTGAGATTCATATTCTGAATCTTGTATGTAATTTTTCTGTATCGTCTCCTTCTTCTTTTATTTATGTGTATTTTTGTTTGAATAAAGAAGATTTAGGGTTTGTGTCATTGTATATAGATCGAGTTGTAATAGTTTGATTTATAGGTTTTTTGTATATTTTTATGAGTATTGATCACAGATCTGTATTGAATCTGTAAGTTGTCATATTCTTCACTTTTTATATGATATCAGAGCTTAGTGGTGATCAGACTGAGCTCTGATCATCGATCTTGGGATTTTTCGTCTTCCGCTTTTGATTCTGGTGATTTACAGACCGATCTTAGGGATTGTTCTAAATCAAATCCTAAAGTGGATCTGGTATAATAGCTCCAGTATGTTGAAGTCTCAGTTGAGATTTAACCTACAGATCTGGGCTCCCATCGAAGCTAGGGTTCGATTACTCGATATCTCGGCTCCGGTTGAAGCTGGGGTCATATTGTACGAAGCTTGTAAATATAGAATACTATAAGTGACTCTTGTAACTCCGATTGGTTTATTTTGGGAGAGACCAACACTCTAAGTCATTCTTCTTTCGTACATTTTTTTTTTGTTTTTTGTTTTCTTTCGGCAAAGACCACATATCTGTAAGTATTCTCCTTATACCTATTTCTTGTCATCTAAGCATCCTGAGTCGGGTTAGGTGGATCGACATTGGCAAACATCTGATTGATCAGTAGGAATTCTAAGGGTTTCTTCGGTTTTTTAAATATCTTGTACTCCTTTGGTTCGGTCTTGACTAAGTCTTGATCTAACATCTTGAATGGTGTGAATACCTGGCTCTGGTCAAGGCTGATTGTTCTATGGTTTTTGTGTAGTTGTGGCTGAGTAGTTGCGTGTATATCTTGCACTGTATTTGGTTACTTATATACTTCTGTGAAGTATATTGTGTTGATTATCTATGTGTATTGGTTGTGTGTATATTCTGTGATTTACATGCTGAGTTATCATGGTAGAGTCTGGGTCTGTTGAAACCTTGATTAGTAAATTAGATGTTACTGATCCTATATATTTGCATGCTAATGATTCTAATAGCCTAACCAATGTTACTATGAAGTTAAAAGGAACAGAAAATTATTTTGGTTGGGCTACTGCCGTGAAACTGTCCTTAGAGGTTAAATAAGGTTGGTTTTATCGATGGTACATTTATTCGATCTGTTGATAATGATGTATTAGAAAGACAATGGGATAGGTGTAACTTAGTTGTATTGTCTTGGATTCTGAATTATGTGTCAGAATAACTATATTTAGGACAAGTATACTCTAAATTAGCAACTAAAGTATGGCTAGATTCTAAAGAAATATACGATAAAGTTGATGGGTCAGTTGTTTATAACTTGCATCAAAAAATAAAGTCATTAACTCAAAATGGTAGTTCTGTTTCTTAATATTATCACAAACTAACTTCTTTGTGTAAACAATTTGTCTCCATAGTTCATTTGCCTGTTTGTTCTTGCAATTCCTCTCGAGAATTCAATGATTTTAATTATTCGATGATGATGTGTATCAGCTTGTTAGGACAAATCTTCTTACAAAAGATCCTCTTCCAAATGTTAAAATGACTTTTTTCAATTATGTCTAAAGAAGAGTCATATAGGAATAGTAACTCTACTTTTGGAACCAAAGGTCATTCAGTAACTTTTTTTTCTAATTCAAATCAACCATGTGGCTCTAATAATAAAAGATTTGGAAGAGGACCTAATCTTAATCTTAAGTGCAATGATTGTAATATGATTGGACTTACAACTGATAGATGTTTCGAGTTGGTTGGTTATGCACCGATGTGTTGCGAAACACATCTATTTTCCCATTTGTTTTTGTGAAGTTTTTGTACAGTTTTGGTCGTTTTTTGAGTCGATTTAAGCTGGTGCTTCACAATTCTGTAATTCGGTGCTTGCAGGTCATAAACATGTATATTTGACACAAAAGTTCAAGGAAACGAGGTCCTAGTTGGACAAGGACGGACCCGAAAACAAAGAAAACCAAAAACAGGATTCTGAACCTGTCACATAGCGCGACAACCACAAGGAACCCTGTCGCGTAGCTCGACAGGGGAAAATGACAGAAATGCCCCCATTAATCATTGCGGTTTGACCCGACTAGTTTGTCGTTATTTGGACCCCTCGCATAGCGCGAAGGGTTTGGAGTAGGGTGTCACGATACGCGACATGTATAAAAATTCCGAATTTCTAGTTTGATTGATTAAAACGGTCGGGGATCTGGAAATTAGGGCAACAGATGGTTTCTAGACGACTTTGGAGGCGACCAAGAGGCTGGAACAGGCGATTAAGGCAAGATCCATAATCGGGAAGCCCTAGGACTGCGATTCGAAGGGTGTAATCACGATCGGTTCTTATTCTTGTATTGTTTTTCCATTCGTATGATGTTTGTCACTAGTTTTTACATTAGGTCTTCTTGTTTGTTCATGATGATTGTTGGCTAAACCTTTGAAACTACCTAGGGTTTTTATGATTACGCATGCTTAATGTTTGATTCGATTGATTGTGGAACAATGATTGTGGTTATGAAATGACATAAAGATTTGGATTTGAATCTTGGATGTATACGAATGTTTGGATTGGTTTGTTGAATTGAAATATTTATTCCTCGTGTGCTTTGACGAATGTCTTTCGTATAATAGGTGCATGTTAGATCAATTACTTTGTGTTTTTGATTTGTAAATAAATTGCTAGATGTAGTGGTTCATAGGAATGTTAATTAGGTCATAAACAAACTAAATGTTTAACTAAATTCAAAAGCCGTGAGGTGAGAGTTTGTTAGTTTGTCTTGAGTGTTTAGTTACTAGTTAAAGTCTTTGTGAAAAGACCAAGACTAGTTTTAACTGAACATTTCCTTGCCTACTAAGTCCAAGTTGATTTTCCTTATTATCCTGTACATGTGTTTGTGTAATGAGACTTTCGTTTCCGTGAGGTAGATGGTCTTTAGGATATGTCATTGATGGGTTGGGTAACTTGTGAAAGTAACTAGCTTAAATCGGTAATTTTAATGACTCGTATACATCTTAGTTGAAATCTTTGAGAAGGGTTGAAGATACTCTAAGTTGTTTATTAGTTAATAATCAAAGATCCCGGTTTCACAACAGTCCCATAATCAATCTAAAAAGCATTGAGTATGTGTAGAGTAAACCCTAGGTAGTCATTTCATCATTTGTTACTTCTTGTTTCATTTCTGTTAGTTCATCTTAATCCGGCTTTTCAAGTTGTTAAATTATTTCAGTTAAGCAGTAAAACCCCCTTTAAAACAATTCTTTTAATTAAGTAAATTTGTATAGATAAGTCCTTGAGTCTAGTTTGCATTTTCTATAGAAGTTTGTGGGTTCGATATCCGGACTTACTTTTCTTTACTATTTTTAATAGGTTCACTTGCCTGTTAGTTGTTTAGTTTAGAGAGTCTAGAGTATTACTTAGTGTCTAGGTTAGTTGTAATTTTTGTTAATTTTAATTAAACTACTTTCCACACATCAAGTTTTTGGCGCCGTTGCTGGGGACTTCTTAGTCGATTGTGCTTATTAGTTCTTATGTCTTATCTGTGCATATTTGTTTTTAATTTGTTTTCAGTTTTTATTTTATTTTATTTTTATTTGTTTGTTTTTTATTAATTTTTATTGGTTTGCAGGTTTGGTAGTGTATGCCACACTTACGCTCCCACGAACCACCACCTGAGGTTTCATTGCCTTTAAGGAGCAATTCGTGGGACTTTTCTGAAGGTTCTACGAGTGAGGCAAGTGCTTCTACTCCCATTTCTGCAGATTTTTCTAAGTGCACACCATCTTCTTCTTGTAGTTCTTCCACTCACTCTAGTCCACGTTTGCCTTTTGTCTCACCAATGGCAAACCGTCGTACCGTTCATCAGTAGTCCACCAAGGGTTTCACGGGACCTAACAATCCCATTACTGTGCCAAACATTACGAATGAAAATTCGCGGCAGATTCCCTCGTACATCATGGCAGCCGTTAACAATTCTCATTTTAATGGCCGTGATGATGAGGATGCTCCAGCACATATAGCTTGCCTCACTCGCATCTGTGGTACCTTTAATCTTCAAGGTGCCACTGAAGATGCCATGTTTTTGCAGCTATTTCCCTTTTCTCTTGAGGGTAGGGCCGCCACTTGGCTTGACTCGCATGCACCTGGATCGTTCACCACTTGGGGCAGTTTTAGGGATGTTTTCCTTACAAAGTACTTTCCACCTGCCAAGGCAGCCCACCTTCATGATGAGATCCATTCTTTTCGTATGGAACCCGATGAGCCATATTACCTTGCTTGGGAGAGATTCCAGAATTTGCTTAACAGATGCTCCCAGCATGGTCTGTCTGATTAGGCACTTGTAGAGAAATTCTACAATGGCCTCACTTATGAGACTCAAGCTCATTTCGACACATCCGTGGGTGGTCATCTTATGGGTAAGAGGGATGTTGTTGAGTGCAAAGATATGTTTGAGAGTTTTGCTCAGGCTGAGTATGGGCAGCGGTCTGCTAATAGGAATTCCAATCCTATTTCTAGTTCTTCCTCTTCAACGAGAGGAGTTCACCGTGTTAATGTGGATACTAGTGTGGCAGCTGCTCTTGAGGCCTTGTCGAGGGATGTGAGGGAGTTGAAGATGAAGGTTGATAGGTGTGAGATCTGTAGGGGTGGCCATGCCACATCTGAGTGTTTGGTGGTCAACCAGGAGCAGGTTGACTATTTGGGGGGTCAGGGTAGGGGTAGCACTAACCCTTTTAATAACTCTTACAATCAAAATTGGAGAAACCACCCGAACTTCAATTGGCGTTCTTCCGGTCATCCCCCTGGTTTCCAATCTGGGTTATCTCATAACCAAGGGCAAGGTCATTCTTCGGTTAGTAATCCGAGTCATACACCGGGAGCGGGAAATAGTAGTGGTGGTGATGGTGGGGGTAGCACGAGTAAGATTGAGGAGCTATTGGCCCAGTTGGTTGCTAAGGATGCCAATACTCAGAAAACCCTTGTTGAGCATGACATCCTTCTGAAAAACCAACAATCTGCTTTTCTTGATCTTCAAAAATCAGTTGGCAATATAGATAAGCGTTTGGATGAGAGGCCCCAAGGCCGGTTTTAGGGCAGCACACAGCCTGATCCAAACGCTCATGTGAAAGCAGTGACCACCAGGCGTGGTCGAGGGGGTGAGAGAGTAGATCCACCTGTTGAGGTAGATGAAGAAGAACCGGTGGATGAGGAGATTGAGATGGAGACTCCTTGAGGGGAGCACATGAGGCCAGTCCCATCAAGTACAGCACCGAGCAGTGAGTCTCCTGTAGTGGTCCCGGTTGAGAAGAAACAGGTTGAGGTTAGGCCGAGTCCTAAGATTGATCATTCACGACTGCCATATCCTGCTCGCTTAGCTCACCAAAAGCATGCTAAGGAGTATGGTCACTTTCTTGATATGTTTAAACAGTTGAAAATCAATCTTTCATTCATTGAGGCTCTTCAGCATATGCCCTAGTATGCCAAATTCCTAAAGGATTTGTTGAAGAGCAAGGATCGGCTAGGGGAACTTACTAATGTTCCATTAAGCAGGGGGTGTTCTGCGGTGATTCTGAACAAGCTACCGGAGACGTTGACAGATCCGGGGATCTTTACAATCCCATGTCTGCTTGGTAGTGACACTCAGAGACACGCGATGGTAGATTCAGGTGCTAGCATCAATTTGATGCCTTATTCTTTATATGAGAAGTTAGCACTTGGTGACCTTATGCCTACGTGCATTACATTGTCCCTTGCTGACCGGACGGTCAAGTGTCCACGGGGTATTGTTGAGAACTTGTTGGTGAATGTGGATAAGTTTGTGTTTCCCATGGATTTCGTGATCCTTGACATGGAGGCCGATGAGAGTGTTCCTATCATTCTAGGCCATCCTTTCTTGTGGACCGCTAAAGCCATCATTGATGTGTTTGATGGGAAGCTCACTCTTAGAGTGGGTGATGAGACTGTCACATTCGAGGTTGTGAAGTCTACGAGGCATACCGGTGATCAAGATGACTTTAGTGACCCATGACATTCGGTTTACTTCATAAATTCTTTCATGTCACACGTAGATAGGTGTTTTGAGTACGTGTGCGGGGCTGATTTGGTAGTTGAGAGGAGTGAGGAGGAGCTTGAGATGGTTAGTGAGAGTGTGTCGGTGATTTCTGAGTTGCTAGAGATTGATGAGTTGAGGGAGGAGAGTAAGAAACCCTATGTAGAGTCACCACCCGCCCTTGAGCATAAGGTTTTGCTCTCCCACTTAGAGTATGCGTTTTTAGGAGAGGATTCCACTCTACCTGTTGTCATTTCATCCAGGTTGAGTGAGGAGGAGAATATGAGATTGTTATGTGTGTTGAGGGTGTATAAGAGTGCTATTGCTCGGAAACTCTTCGATATCAAAGGCATTAGTCCTGCTTATTGCACACATAGGATACTCATGGAAGATGTTTATAAGCCGGTAGTCCAACCTCAGAGGCGTTTAAATCCTAACATGCAAAAGGTTGTGAAGAAGGAGGTGTTGAAGTTGATGGATGCGGGCTTGATCTATCCTATATCGGATTCATCATGGGTGAGCCCCACTCAGGTTGTCCCTAAAAAGGGAGGGATGACGGTCATCACGAATGATAAAAACGAGCTCATTCCTTCTCGCACGGTTACGGGGTGGCGAGTTTGCATCGATTATAGGAAACTTAACGATGCCACCTGGAAGGATCACTTTCCCCTTCCATTCATTGACCAGATGCTAGAGTAGTTAGCAAGCCAACAGTTCTACTGCTTTCTAGATGGCCTTTCAGGGTATTTCCAGATCCCCATTGCACCGAAGGATCAGGAAAAGACCACTTTCACGTGCCCTTATGGCACTTATGCTTACCGTCGCATGACATTTGGGCTATGCAATGCTCCTACCACATTTCAGAGGTGCATGGTAGCCATTTTTCAGGATATGATTGAGTCATCTATGGAGGTGTTTATGGATGACTTCTCTGTTTATGGCAGCTCGTTTGACCAGTGTTTGGCGAATTTAGAGAGGATGTTGAAGAGATGTGTGGAGACAAAGTTGATGCTAAATTGGGAGAAGTGTCACTTCATGGTGACCGTGGGGATAGTTTTAGGCCACAAGATCTCTAGAGCGGGTATTGAGGTAGATCAAGCTAAGATAGAGACCATAAGTAAACTCCCACCACCTTCGAGTGTGAAATCCATTAGGAGTTTCCTTGGTCACGCGGGTTTCTATATGCGGTTCATCAAGGATTTTTCAAAAATCACTAGGCCTATGACCCATCTTTTAGAGAAAGATACCCCTTTTGTTTTTGACAAGGAATGCATGAAGGCATTCGAGTTCTTGAAAGAGAAGCTTGTGAGTGCCCCCATTCCAGTTGCCCCCAATTAGAGCTTACCCTTTGAGCTCATGTATGATGCTAGTGATCAAGCCATTGGGGCGGTTTTGGGGCAAAGGAGAGATAAGCATTTTCACCCCTATACTATGCTAGTAAGACTCTCAATGATGCTCAAGAGAATTACACTACCACCGAGAACGAGCTTCTAGTGGTAGTGTTTGCTTTTGACAAATTCCGGTCATACCTTATGCTTTCAAAGACCACCATTTTCACCGATCATTCGGCATTGAGGTTTCTTTTTGCAAAAAAAGATGCCAAACCTCGTCTCATTAGGTGGATTCTTATGTTATCAGAATTTGACATTGAGATGATTAAAGATAAGAAAGGGGCGGAGAATGTGGCCGCTGGTCATCTCTCCCGGTTGGAGGACCCGGAGAGGAGTGAGATTCGTGAGGAGGAGATAGGGGATAGGTTCCCTCACAAGGTGATCGATTTTGTAGAGACGGAGAAGCAAGGAATGCCAAGATTCACCGACTTGGCAAATTTCTTTGCTCATGGAGTGGTGATTGAGGGAATGACCACTCAACTGAAGAAGAAATTCTTTAGGGATGCAGGTAGGTATGTTTGGGATGACCCGTATCTTTATCGTTTGGGAGGCGATAGGATTCTTAGGAGGTGTGTGTGTGTAGGAAGGAAGGCCTATAAATTCTTAAGCATTGCCACGAAGGCTTGACGGGTGGACACCATGGTCACCATTCCACCGCCCAAAAGGTTTTCGATTGTGGCTTCTATTGGCCTTCGGTGGTGAAGGATGCACTTGAGTTTGTCAAGAAGTGCGATCCTTGCCAACGCACCGGAAACATCTCATCTAAGGATGAGATGCCTCAAAACCCTATTCAAGTGTTGGAGGTCTTTGATGTGTGGGGCATCGATTTTGTTGGACCTTTCTCTTTGTCCAAAGGGAATAGGTACATACTCGTGGCTATAGATTACGTTTCAAAGTGGGTTGAGGCTCAAGCCTTGCCTACAAATGAGTTCTCAAATTCTTGAAGAAGTTGTTTAGCCGGTTTGGAACTCCTAGAGCTCTTATAAGTGACCGTGGCACGCACTTTTGTAACACCATGTTAGAAAAGGCCCTACAACCCTACGGTGTCACTCATCGTTTGGCAACCGCATACCATCCACAAACAAGCGGTCAAGTGGAGAATGCAAACCGAGGAGTGAAAAGGATCCTTGAAAAGGCCATGGGGAAGAGTCGGAAAGATTGGTCTGGCAAGTTAGACGATGCATTGTGGGCATTTAGAACGGCCTACAAAACACCTTTAGGAACCACACCATACATGGTCGTCTATGGCAAAGCATGCCATCTTCCCGTTGAATTGGAACATAGAGCTCTTTGGGCTCTTAAAACGGTAAACCTTGATCTTACCGAGGCGGGTAAGAAAATGTATTTTCAAATTCATGAGTTGGAGGTCCTTCGTGATGCGGTCTATGCACGTTCATTGAGTATCAAATAAAAGACCAAGTCCTTACATGATAGAAGGTTGAAGGGTTTGAAGGAGTTCAAGAAGAGAGATCGGGTTTTGCTTTACAATTCCCGATTGAAGTTGTTTGGAGGGAAGTTAAAGTCCAAATGGAAGGGTCCTTACATCGTTGAAGAGGTTTTTCCCTATGGCACCGGTGAGTTGCAAAATGAAGTTGATGACAACACTTGGAAAGTAAACGGTCATAGGCTGAAGCACTACATAGGAGGACCGTTGGATGAGAACGATGAGGAGGAAGAGATCCTCCTTGAGAAACCCGAATGAGAAAGTGTTGAAGGGTTCTTGGGATGAAACCCAAGTGTATAGTGTGTAAACGGTAGTTTCCTAGCGTTTTTGGTGTGATTTTCGCAATTGTTTTTCGTTTTCCGTTTTCGTTTTTTGTGTGTTTTCTTGTGTTTTGCAGATTTTTAATCAATTTGATGTCATGAAGATGCATTGGAGCTACCAGATATGTTTTATTTGCCTTAGAACATTTTTGGATGATTTAGTGATGTTTAGGGGGTGAAAATTTGGCTAAGGCATGAAAACTAGAAAACTCTCTGGAAATATGGCATCGTCGCGTCGCGCGACAAGTATCTGGTTCCCCGTTGTGCTACGCCACGAATTCTAGTCAACACGCGGGTCAACAAACCCTCGCGTAATGCGAGGGCCTTTTAAGGGATTGTCGCGCTACGCGACAGAGCTCCATACGTGTTTTATTTGATTTCAAGCCCTAGATTTCATTTTTACCCTCATTTCCACTCTTCTCTACCGTCGGCCTCCCTTCTCAACCACCAATCTCCGCCGTAAACCACCATCTAACCACCGAAATCAACTCCCATCATTCCTAACATCATTTCAAACCATTTCTTCCTCCCCATTTTATCTTCTTCCTCCACCACCCACCATTGATGGGTCACCAACCAAGGAAGGGAAATTTCTTCATCTTTTCTTCTAAGTCAAGTGTTCTAAGGCGTTTCTAAGGTAATGTGGTCATCCAAAGTCATTTTCTTGCATTTTGATTGATTTTTCAAGTTTTTAGTTTAGTTCATAATTGTCATTTGTTGGGTTTTGCTTGTGTCCTGTTATTTTAGCATAATGGTAGGTTAGAAATGATAGATTATTAGTTGTTTGCTCACCATTGTGCTTGAACTTGTTCATTGGAGTCATGGAACCATATGCTAGGTTTTGGGAAAAATCTTGTTTTGACAGTGATTGTCTTGATAATACAAATGAAAAGGAAACTGATTTTTGAAAGGAAAATGATAATGAATGTTGAATAATCGATAACAATCAGTTTTTCATTATTAAAATCAAGGGTTTGTTCTTGGAACTTATTTAGATTGTTTTGTAACCGCGAATGAAATCCTATACGGTTACATTTCTTGGCTTCTATGCTAATTTGATAGCCTTTGTTTTGTTTTAACCTTTGTTTTTCAGGTATGTCTGGAGCGAGTTCTTCAGGAGCCGCGAGAAAAAGGAGAAGAGGGCCGATTCCAAGGCCTAGGGGAGAACCGCGCTCCCCGGTTCAGGTTCAACGGGATGAGAGGACCATCTGGTATTTGGAGGCTAAGAGAGTGCCCACTACCAAGACAAGGAGAATGAGGGATCACACACTGCTTCTTTTTGAGCTAGGTACCTTTGAGAGTGACAGGATAGGCAGGTTCATTTCTTTAGAGCTCCTTCACCATAGAAATATTAGTTGGGAATTGATTGACCAGTTGGGCCAGAGAGACATGTTAGAAAGGCTTTTAAGACCCAAGTGGGTTAGGGTTTTAGCGTGTGAGTGACCTTAGCACGAGTTCCATTCCACCTTCATGTATGACGACTCTGAGTTTGACTCGGTGGACGCATCGTCTTTTTCCTTAGGTAGACGTGTCTATGAGATGTCTATCCCCCAGTTTACTGTTGTGAGTGGTTTTTATACTGAGGACGAGGTGTTGTCTCCCATGTTTACATCATCCCTTAGAGGTGCTACTAAGAAGAACAGGGATTTTTGTATTTCTAAGGTTGATTTGAGCGAGTTCTGGGGAACTATTGCTGACTCCCCATTTTCCACCAGCATGGTGGAATCTGACATCCGAGACCCCATTATGAGATATATCCATAGGGTCCTGGCTTGCACAGTGGTGGGGAGATCTTTTGGTGAGGAGAAGGTCAATTGGATTGACCTGTTTTGTTTGTATTGTATGGTGACAGGTAGAGAGACCAATGTGGCCTGTGTGATGGCTACATCTTTGGCTAGAGGTAGGCGAGGAGGAGAGAGAGCGCGGTTGGACATGGGTCCTTACATTTACCGCATTGCTGAATTTTTAAGGGTGTTTGACAGGTACAGGCCAAATTTAATGACTCTAGGGCAATTGACTACACCTATTGACCTGAGGGACCTGCGGAGAGCAGGCATTTGTGAGAGAGATGACCCACCTAGGTGGGCAGGGTTTGTTGTGGGTCCTCAGATGATGCCACCACAGGGGAAACCAGCTGCTGATGCTGTCATGGGGTCAGTGCCTACTCATCGTCAGAGGCCAGTTTTTATGAGAGACTTTCCTCCCCGACAGTACCCTCTTAGGGAACCAATACCAAATCCACTTACCTTAGAGTCCTTATGCCACAGGATGGATGGGTACCACGTGCAGTACAGGGACTGGAGGATTACTAATCAGAGGAGGCAGAGGATGACATGAGGTACTTGATGACCTCACTGCACATTGACATTCTAGAGTTCTACCGGGCTCTGATGAGCATGATGATCGAGGTGGTGATGATGAAGATTGAGTGTAGGGAGGTGTTTGTTTGTGGTTGGTTGTCTCGGTGTTGGTTATCATTTTTGAACAATTTGTATTTTGTAGAAACTAAACTGGTTGGTTTATGGGGAGGATGGTTTGGTTTGTGGTTGAACATGTTCTTAGATATGGATATTATGATGCTTTGGATTCATTGATGGTTGCTTGATCTTTCTTGTGTGTAGATCTCATTTGTATGTTTATGGCTTGTGAAACAAATTGTAGATTGAGGAGCTTTTTGGAAAGACTGGCACTTGACAGTCTTCTTCTTTAACCTGCTAAGTCACTTTCAGTTTTTAGTTCTTACTTATAGTTTTCTTTTGATTTTCCTTTTTCTATACTCTAGGGACAATGTACAGTTTAAGTGTGGGGATGGGAAACTTTGTTTTGGTACTTTTTGATTTTTAGTAGCTAGTTTTATTTTATTTGAGTCATTTTTTTAATTTTATTCTTATTTTAGCTTAGAACTTTATTGTCCTTATTTAAGTCGGTTGCAAAAGTGTAACGGGAAATGATAGAAAAGTTAGGTTTTATCGTTTCTTTCAGGGTTAACTTGTTGGATTGGGGTTTATGTTTTGGTTATAGGATGTGCGGGTAGGCTCAACTGGTTTTGTTTGTCCCGTAGGATTGGTTAAACTTCATTTAAATGCATGAATTTCATGGGAAACATCTTGGAATTTAGGACTAGTGAAACTGTTTTCTAGTTGTTTAAGGAGCCTTTGCATAATAACAAATGAGAGTTTTGAAAATATGATTTTTGTTTGGCACATAAGTATTCTTTTTATGAGAATAAATCCGAGTCTTATGGCGCCCCCATTTCACCAAATGAGCTGAGCTAAAATAAAAAAATAAAAGAAAGAAGTTGGACTAAAACTTATGTGTCACACGCCGGGTTGCAGCCTGGTTGAAACACCCCTAAGCTAAGTTCAATGGAAAGAGAAAAAAAGCAAAAAATAAAATAAAAGAAAAATGCTCACGCTTCCATTTGCTTTCATTGTAAAAGTCTGAGTTTAGAAATTTCTTGTTTTGTTTATATGTGAGGGTAACTTGAAAGCTGGAATTTTGGATTGATTTGGTTTTAAATTTCCTACGTGTGGGTCTAATGAGATGAAATGTAGAACATTAACATAAAAGAACCATGGCTAAGGGACTGTAACATCAGTGCCGGAAATGTTACCGGAACAGTGATCTGGACAGTAACTTGCACAGTAACTCAGGTACAAACTATGTGAACTATTGTATGCTATTGATATTTTGATACTTGACACTAAACTATTATGCAACTGTTCCTAAAATATGATTAAACCTCACGGTTTAACAGTCAGAAACACATCCAACGACACTTAACTGACACACGAATGCTTGATTTAATGCTATTATGTATAAACGTATGCGAGGTTAAACAGAACAAAACCATAACTGATGTCGTTACAGAATGCTAAACCGATGAATTATTCGTATAGGTGACGATCTGTACGAATAAATCTGAAAGTTTAACGTTCTGAAATGATGACTGAAAAGTAGAAACAAGAATCAGAAAGTGAAACCAACGTCGTGTTCGTTCGGGTGACGATTCGAACGAATACGCGCGAAGGTGACGCGTTCTGACGAAACGAAAACGAAAAACGACTCGAACGATAATAATTTAAGAAAATTAAATATTTAACATTTATTAGGTATCACAACCTTTTAAAAACTTGAAAGTAAATTCATTTTATTTAGAATACGTAATATGTGCGTAACGATTCGGAAACGCAACGGAGACGAAAAACGAGCAACCAAAATGAACTCGAATACCCTCGGGGTATATAAAGGCTAAATGAGGCCTTTTTCCTCATTTCTTACGTCCTCTCTCTCTCTAAACCCACAAAACCGTTTTCCTCTCTCTCTAAGATTCAAGGCTTCAAATCACCATATCTTGCTCCTTTCTTGGTGAAATATCGCGTTCTTGGTGTCCACACGTAGCTACAAACGTTCTCTACAAGGAAGTACAACCGATTTGAAGAATTATTCGGTGAAACTCGAGGTACGTAGCTATGAAAATCTGAAAAACTTGGGTTTTCTTCACCTTTGATCAACCACACTTGCAACCGGTCCAAAACGTTGATCTACTCGACCCTAGGCTTTCACTCGAGCACCAAGAAGGCTAGAACGAACCAAGGGAATGGTGGAAACGATCTGCAACAGCAGAGAACTTGAGGATGATGGTGAACAGTTGCAGGTTTGCGAAGGATCTGGGCTGGCCGAACCTTCGACCAGCCGAACCTCTGTGGAGCTGGGCACCAAGGGAGGCCGAACCCAGGACCAACGAACCTGTGAGCTGCAAGCCACCATCAACCAAACCCTGCATGCAAGTCCCGAACCCTTCTATCGACCAAACCAATGAGCTGGACGAACCCATGATGAGCAAACCTTCTCTGGCCGAACCCTCTTTGAGCGGACCATCATCACCGAACCTGTACTCGGCCGAACCGCATGCGTGGGTGAACCTTCATTTTGCCGAACCCATGCATAAGCTACCAACCTTCCCCTTGCGAACCTGGATTATAGACGAACCACTCCACCTGAACGAACCTTTGGCCGCACCATGATTGACCGAACCTAGGCCAAGGCCACGAACCCTCATGGCGAATCATCTTTGGCCGAACCTCCCACCATCAACGAACCTTGGAGTGGCAAAACTCCTCCACCGAACCAGTGAGCTGCAAGATAAACGAACCTAAGACCCTGGTTCGGCCCAGCCTAGCCACTCCAGCCTAAACCACTTATTCAGTTCACGCATCCTATTCGGCCCAGTTAAACCCTTTCAGCCCAACAGAGTGCCCTCGGCCCATATCATCCTATGCGGCCCATGGCCATAGTTGGTCTAATTAATCGGCCCAAGAACAAACAATTGGCCCATGTGACTACCTTGGCCCACTCCTTGTTCGGCCCAACCTATCATTCGGCCCACATGCATTAAATGGAAACAAATACATAAACCAACTCATTGATAATAACATATATGGATGATAATATGCATGGGATATACAAATGAAAACTACAAAGGTGGTGGGATTGATTGGGTTTACATACTAAGTCTCATATCAAAACAAATAGCACACAATGAAAAAGTTTTGAGATTTCAATAATGATTTAAAGCTAAACATGTAACATAAAGGCTTGTCATAATAACAACGTAAGTGCTTAAGTGGGAGTGCAATCCTTAACTAGCAAACGAGGCCGAATGATGACCAACACCACTAAGTGTTAGCCAACTCTAGGGCTAACGTATACACGTACACAAAGCACTACAACTTATACTTATAGATTACATACAACGTGAAATCAATACAGGACCTTGAAAACAACCACAAGTACAACAACGAGCACGTGCATTCTTTTTTATACTTAGTCAACCACATCAACAGCAAGGTGAGTTCATTTGTCCCTTTTCAAACTAATTTGTTTTACCTCGGGACTGAGAAGCATGTTATACATTTTAAACAAGTATTGAAATGTTTTATAAATGCTTATGCTTGATACACTTATTCTAAAAGCTAAAAGCTAAGACTTTAATCTAAGTGCTAACGCTATAAACTATATGCTAATGCTAATGCTAATGCTAATGATAATGCTACAAGCTACATGCTAAACTATATGCTAATGCTAATTCTAATGCTAATGCTAATGATACAAGCTACATGCTACACTATATGCCAATGCTAGATGCTACATACTTACAGCTAAGACTATATGCTAATACTACAAGCTAAGGCTAAATGTTATATGCTACAAGCTAACACTATATGCTAAGACTACATGTTAATGCTAGATACTATACGCTATAAACTAAGACTACAGGCTAATTCTATATGCTATATACTACATGCTAAGGTTGTATGCTAATACAAAGCTAGTATCTATGTATGAGGTACGTGAATGCTAAACTGTGCTATTGCAAAGCTTGTACCTATACATGAGATACGTGATTGCTAAACTATGCTAATGATAAGCTTGTATTCATATATGAGATACATGAATGCTAAACTATGCTAATGCAAAGCTTGTATCCATATATGAATACTTGAATGCTAAACTATGCTAATGCAAAGCTTGTATCTATATATGAGGTACGTGAATGCTAAACTGTGCTATTGCAAAGCTTGTACCTATATATATGAGATACGTGAATGCTAAACTATGCTAAAGCAAAGCTTGAATCAATTCATGAGATACGTAATGGCTAAACTATGCTAGAGCAAAGCTTGTATCTATTCATGGGTTACGCAAATGCTAAACTGTGCTATTGCAAAGCTTGTACCTATGCATGAGATTCGTATATGCTAAACTATGTTGTTGTAAAGCTAATACCCGTGTGTAGGGGTACTTAAAGGTTGAACTATGTGAATGCTATAAACATGTAAACTATTAAACAGTATGCTAAAGCTATAATGGAGATGGAATTGGACGTAGGTAAAATGCTTAAATATCACTAACAACAATGTCATATGTGATTTAGTATGTGGTGGGATGTTGGCTGGGCGGGCGGTAAGTTCGACCCTACATATGCCCTATATATAAGCATACCGAATTGGATATTACAGGTGATGTTAATGAGGTTTAGGTTGTTACGGAAAGGTTTGATAAAGCTATTTTCAACTACTAAACTATATGAACTCACCAACCAATGTGTTGACTTTGTTTTCTTACATGCATTCTCAGGTGACGTACAGGATTAAGCTAAGGCTCAGGAATGCATACTAGGATGCCCAGTTAGAGGACCTAGTAGATTTTTGGAAAGCACATATTTTGTTTAATGATGCGAGTCACTTTTGATATCTTGTATCGTTACAAGATAGTAAACATTTGATTCTTTTGATAGGTTTACTTAGTTAAATTATCAAACATTAACAGTTGTAATTTAACTTTGTAATCCTAGTTAATGCTATATTGTGCTTTAGTTATTCTCAATGTTGATGCTATGTAAACAATCTGATCATCACGATTATCACTCACGATATCTCGCCCCGAGAACCTTCCGCCCGACGGGGAAGTCGATCCGTCCCGCCGGCTCGGGGTGTGACAGGGACCTAAATAATCAGTATGGGTTTAATAGGATAACAATACTTGCAATCTTTTCTAAAGCATTTAATTTTGAATTAACAAGTTTAATTGTGTAGAAAACATTTTATTTAACTATGATCCCAGATTTTTGCATAAGCCTTTTTTCAGGGACGAAAAAGAGATAAGTGTGGGGATGTGACGTGTTGCGAAACACATATGTTTTTCCATTTTTTTTTGTGAAGTTTCTGTACAGTTTTGGTCGTTTTTGGAGTCGATTTAGGCTGGTGCTTCACAATTCTGTAATTCGTGCTTGCAGGTCATAAACATGTATATTTGGCACAAAAGTTCAAGGAAACGAGCTCCCAGTTGGACGAGGACGGACCCGAAAACAAAGAAAAGCAAAAATAGGATTCTGAACCTGTCGCGTAGCGCGACAACCACAAGGAACCCTGTCGCGTAGCTCGACAGGGGAAAATGACAGAAATGCCCCTCATTAATAATTGCGGTTTGACCCGACTAGTTTGTCGTTATTTGGACCCCTCGCGTAGCGCGAAGGGTTTGGAGCAGGGTGTCGCGATACGCGACAGGTATAAAAATTCCGAATTTCTAGTTTGATTGATTAAAACGGCTGGGGACGTGGAAATTAGGGCAACAGATGGTTTCTAGACGACTTTGGAGGCGACTAGGAGGCTGGAACAGGCGATTAAGGCAAGATCCATCATCGGGAAGCCCTAGGATTGCGATTCGAAGGGTGTAATCACGATTGGTTCTTATTCTTGTATTGTTTTTCCATTCGTATGATGTTTGTCACTGGTTTTTACATTAGGTCTTCTTGTTTGTTCATGATGATTGTTGGCTAAACTTTTAAAACTACCTAGGGTTTTTATGATTACGCATGCTTAATGTTTGATTCGATTGATTGTGGTTATGAAATGACATAAAGATTTGGATTTGAATCTTGGATGTATACGAATGTTTGGATTGGTTTATTGATTTGAAATATCTATTCCTCGTGTGCTTTGACGAATGTCTTTCGTATAATAGGTGCATGTTAGATCAATTACTTTGTGTTTTTGATTTGTAAATAAATTGCTAGACGTAGTGGTTCATAGGAATGCTAATTAGGTCATAAACAAACTAAATGTTTAACTAAATTCAAAAGCCGTGAGGTGAGAGTTTGTTAGTTTGTCTTGAGTGTTTAGTTACTAGTAAAAGTCTTTGTGAAAAGACCAGACTAGTTTTAGTTGAACATTTCCTTGCCTACTAAGTCCAAGTTGATTTTTCTTATTATTCTGTACATGTGTTTGTGTCACACCCTCAAATTTCAACTAACGGAATCACACCGTTTAGGGGGTGACAAACCAGGATCTCAGTCATTAGACATAACGAAAGACCTCTATATGCTTTCAAACATAATTTTGTCTTAATTTGTAAAATCAGAGTTTAACATTTGCGGAAGCGTTTGAAAACCAATAACCAAATGTAACAGTTGCAAAATCGTAAATAAAATATTCAATGTTTTAAATCAACAATCAAACTAAAATGTATGCATGAGACTCAACGTCCTAGTCCCTGCTTGTCCTTGCTTGTGCCTTAGGGTCTTGAGAAAACATGTAAATCAAGTCAACACAAAGGTTGGTGCATACACAAGTTTGTATGAATAATCACAAATGTTTGAACCAAATGTTTGAACAAGCTGTTTGTAAGAAATGTTTGCAGATCACATAATCACACATTGCATAGTCATGATAGCTAGTCATTGCACTATTTACATAAGCGGTCGACACCGAAGCTGACTGTTTGAATGTTGGTTGCCTTTCCACTATTGTCTAGCACAAACAATAGTAATGTTTGGTTTGGATAGTTAAACACTTGCGTAGACCTACAATCTACCAAGTGAGGTTTGTCAAACCCAATAGATCCATCTTCAACTACCACGCTTTGCACTACGGCAAACTAAACGGTTCGATATGTAAGGACCTGTAATGCTCTGTTCGCACTTATCGTAAATAGCTAACTCATGCAAGTGATATGTATCTAAAATGTTTGTTTGTACATGTTTTCTCCCCCAAAACAGTTAAAATAAGAAAAGGGGCCGTGTACGCACCTTTGATAGTAAACAGAATGATCACGTACTTGAAAATTCGCGTAGACAACCTTCTACGAAAAATATGTGTCATTACAATAACTTCACGTCATTCGTAATGTCAAATCGTGTTTGTAGCCTTATACGTGTCAACACACGTATATTAAGTTGTTTAAAACGTTCATACAAAAGTACGAATGATTTCGGATTCATTTGTTTAAATCATATAAACATATACGATTACATTTATGTACACGTAAATATACGCGACCATGATTTTTGGTCTAATTATAAATTTTATTGTTTTATTTTTGTTCGGGATTCCATTACGGTTCCAACGCAACTTGAATGGATAAAAACAGACTTAAAACAAACAAGTTATGGCTTAAAACCAAAAATTGGTTTTAATTTCAAAAACTGTCAAAGGCAGGGTTCGAACCCCTGACCTCCTGGACCAAACACACACACTCAACCAGTTGACCTAACTCTGATTTTGTGTTATAGTTTGATTCCAATTGATTTAAATCAACAAACAAGTCGGGTTCCCTTTTGTTACAATAACCCGAACCATGTGACCCCAATTGGACCACGATTGGACTGAGTTCGATTCCATCACCATAGGGCTTTGATTCTGGATACTCATCCGAATTCAACCATGTTCCCAGTTTGAAGATTCATCAATTCAAGCGATATAATAGTGTATACATCATCTCGAACATATGTATCAAAACTTTCAATTTCATTTTGATCAAATTAGATTATGTTGATCCGAAAAATCATTTGGTTCTCATTACACAATAGTTTTGGAACTATCTGTATGGTTTAATTTGAATTTCACGCTCGTTTGAACCAAAATCCCCAACCCGTTTTACTCAAGAACCCTAATAGTCGAACTAATACAATTCGCTGTGATTTAATAAAATTGATAGAGGATTTTCAATCGATAGAGATTTCCGAAGCTCTCTATAATGTTTGATTCAATTTCTAAACTCGTTTACATAGAAACCCCAAAATCGTTTGGTATTAAGAACCCTAGAATTTGATCTCATAAAATTCGTTACGATTTGATGAATTTAACTTAAGGATTTACTTTAACAGGTTATTCCTAATCTGAGGTTAAATTTAATTAGATTTTCGAATTCGTTTGGATCAAAAACCCCAAATTCGTTTATCTAATGAACCCTAGAACTCGGATTCATACAATTCGAGATTATAACACTAATTTTTCCTGGGCCTTTGCTTAGACGAGATATTTAGGTTGTGTGAGAATCGATTTTTACCTGTTTTGATGTTAAATTGATGGAGATCAACTTGAGACTTGAGTTTCGGCACCCTCCAACCAGTTTCGCCTACCCGATGCTTCTTGAATCGAATTGTGGTGTGCAAAAGCCTCTAAAGATGCCGATTAGAGCATGTAGGGGTTCAATTTGATTATATTAAATCGAATTATATGAGTTCTTTAGATGTTAGTAACGGTTTCGACCCTTAAAGTCCCTTTTGGCTTAATTCGTTCGTTACAATTGTAATTACTCACTGAATTTATGATAGAATCATCAATGTGATGATTATGGGTGTTAAATTCAGTTTATAACAATATGTAGATGTGAAATTTCGAATTTCACTCAATGAACCTTTAACATTTTGACTTCAAAAGTCAAAGTTAAACATTTCTTGTATTACAAAGTTAAACCTTATAGTTTTAAGATACTTAAACTTGTTTTATTAAATTCCAATCCATCTGATTTGATTTTGTACAATTTTGTATCGTTTCTGTTAACTTTTGGTTAATGGGTTTAATCCGGAAATGCCGAATTATCACATCATCCCCTTGTTGAAGGAATTTTCGTCCCAAAAATTATTAAATGTTAGAAGTAGTAAGGATACTATTTATGAGTTCAAAATGTACGTGTTAGTGTGATATTTGATCATTCTGCGTACTTGTGTGTACACACACACAAAGTCCAATGTTTGCAACACCACACCTAAGTGTGATCATCTATGTTCAATGTTTGACAATATCACCCTAAGTGTGATTGTTTCATGTACTGTTTGCATGCACACCAGTTAGTGCACTTAACTGTGAATGTTCGGGTTTGATCATACTGTACTATGTGACCTCGCACATAGCAAATGTTTGCAACTAATCATGTTTGTACTGCCATGTAATGTAACACATTAAATGTAGCACATAAAATGTAATGTAGCACATTGATTGTAACTAATCATGCTTGAAAGTGTTTGAATTCTACAGTGTTTGTGTTTAGCACAATTGTTTGTAACAAAACCAATTGTATAAAATGCTTGTGCTTACCGTTTGAAATATGAATTGTTGGAGTGTGAAGTATCACATCATCCCCTTGTTGAAGGAAATTTCGTCCCGAAATTTAACGTAACTAAGTGTTTATAGTTGTTGTTTTGAACAGATGAGGATACTTCTTCATCATTTGATCCTCCCTTTCCCATGTGAATTTAGGTCCACGTCTTGAATTCCAACGGACCTTGACTATCGGAATCTTGCTTTGTTTGAGTTGTTTGACCTCTCGGTCCATGATTTCAACTGGTTCTTCAATGAATCGTAACTGTTCGTCCACTTGTATTTCTTCCAGTGGTACAATCAATGTCTCATCAGAAAGACATTTCTTTAAATTCGAAACGTGAAAGACATCATGAACTTCGCTGAGTTCATCCGGTAATTTAAGTTGATACGCAACCGGACCAATCCTTTTCAGGATCTCAAAAGGTCCTATGTAACGTGGGCTAAGCTTCCCGTGCTTGCCGAATCGTATCACACCTTTCCAAGGTGATACTTTCAGAAGAACTCGGTCTCCTACTTGAAATTCCAACGGCTTGCGACGTTTGTCAGCGTAACTCTTCTGTCAATCCTGGGCCGCTGCCATACGGTTCCGGATTTGTACAATCTTCTCAGTCGTTTCATGTACTAGTTCAGGTCCTGTAATCTGACTGTCGCAAATTTCAGCCCAACAAACCGGTGAACGACATTTACGACCGTATAAAGCTTCAAATGGTGCTGCTTGAATACTCGTATGATAACTGTTGTTGTAAGAGAATTCCACTAACGGTAAGTGGTTTTTCCAGCTGTCACCAAAATCAATGACATAAGCTTGTAACATATCCTCGAGTGTCTGAATCGTACGTTCACTCTGACCGTCGGTTTGTGGATGATAGGCAATACTCATGTCTAAACGAGTTCCCAAGGACTTACGGAGAGATTTCCAAAAGTTTGACGTGAATCGGGCATCCCGATCTGATATGATAGAGATTGGCACGCCATGATGCGCTACCACTTCCTTGATGTAAATGCGAGTCAGTTTCTCCATTTTGTCTGTTTCCTTAATTGCCAAGAAATGTGCAGATTTCGTTAATCGATCGACAATTACCCATATTGTGTCACAACCACTTGGTGTGCGGGGTAACTTAGTAATGAAATCCATCGAAATCTGTTCCCATTTCCACATCGGTATTTCTGGTTATTGCAGTAAACCAGATGGTTTCTGATATTCAACTTTGACTTTCGAACAAGTCAAACATTTGCTAACATACTTAGCAATGTCGGCTTTCATATGAGGCCACCAATATAGTGCCTTTAAATCATGATACATCTTGTCTGACCCCGGATGGACTGAATATCTGGATTTGTGCGCTTCATCCATCACGAGTTCCCTTAAACCACCGTGTAAGGGTATCCAAAGTAGGTTAATGAAACAATGAGTTCCATCAGGCATAACATCCAATTGTTTTTCCATTCCTCGTAAGGAGTCCTGTTCCAAGTTATCCTTTTCTAAAGCTTCAAGCTGAGCACTGCGTACTTTGTCAGGTAAGTCAGTACGTATCGTCATCATAAGTGCGCGAAACCGTCTTGTTGGTGTTGTATCTTTTCTGCTTAGAGCATCAGCTACCATGTTAGCTTTGCCCGGATGGTACTTGATTGCGCATTCGTAATCATTCATCAATTCGACCCATCGTCGCTATCTTATATCGAGTACCTTCTGATCAAAGATATGTTGCAAACTCTTATGATCAGTGTAAATGGTACACCTGGTTCCATATAAGTAGTGTCTCCAGATCTTCAAAGCAAACACCATTGCTCCTAACTCCAAGTCATGAGTAGTGTAATTCTTTTCGTGTGGTCGAAGTTGCCTTGAAGCGTAAGCAATCTCCTTATCACGTTGCATCAACACACATCCCAAACCCTGGGCGGATGCGTCACAATCCACCACAAAGTCTTCTGTTCCTTCCGGTAAAGACAGAATCGGTGCACTGCAGAGCTTTTGTTTCAACAGCTGGAATGCAGCTTCCTGTTTACTCGTCCAATCATACTTCGTCCCTTTGTGAGTAAGAGATGTAAGTGGTTGAGCGATCTTTGAGAAACCTTCAATGAATCGTCGATAGTAACCCGCCAAACCTAGGAATTGTCGTACCTCGGTAAGGGTCTTTGGTGCTTTCCAATTTTTAATTGCTTCAATTTTCGCTGGATCAATATGTATGCCCTTTTCATTGCCTATATGACCCAAGAATTGAACTTCTCGCATCCAGAAGTCACATTTCGAGAACTTAGATTACAATTGTTCTTGTTTTAGTAATTCTAACAGCAATCGAAGATGTTCAGCATGCTCCTCCTTAGTCTGAGAATAGATGAGGATGTCATCAATGAAAACAATGACAAACTTATCAAGATAAGGTTTGCAGACTCGATTCATGAAATCCATGAATATTGCTGGAGCGTTTGTCAACCCAAATGGCATGACCAAGAATTCGTAATGGCCATAACGCGTTCTGAATGCTGTCTTTGGAATATCTTCTTCTTGAACTCTGAGTTGATGGTAACCCGATCTGAGATCAATCTTCGAGTAGTAACTCGAACCTTGCAATTGATCGAACAGATCGTCAATTCGAGGTAACGGATACCGGTTTTTGATGGTAACCTTGTTAAGTTCCCGGTAATCAATGCACATATGGAAAGTCCCGTCCTTTTTCTTAACAAATAAGACTGGAGCTCCCCATGGTGAAAAGATAGGTAGTATAAAACCTTTATCCAATAGCTCTTGCAGTTGTGTAGATAACTCTTGCATTTCAGATGGTGCAAGTCGATAAGGCGCTCTAGCAATCGGTGTTGCGTCTTGGGTAAGGTCAATTCGGAATTCCACTTGTCTAATAAGACGTAATCCCGGTAGGTCTTCTAAATACTTCAGGAAAATCATGTACTACTGGAATGTCTTCGATCTTCTTCTCAACTACCGGCTTCTCAGTTATAAGTTCTATAACTGTTGTATGACCTTTACGCAGACAGTTTTGTGCCTTCACACAGAAGATGATGTTTAATGGAGTGTTTCTCCTTTCGCCTTTAATATACAAGGTTTCCCCGCTAGGAAGAGATATACACACAGCATTGTCGTGGCAGATTATCTCAACGTGGTTCTCAGAAAACCAATCTATACCTACTACGACATCAAAACTGTCGAGCGTGAATGGCATGAGATCAATTTTAAACTTGTGACTTGCTACCTTTAGGGTGCATCATTTCATAATACACTTAGTTACAATTACTTTACCATCATCTAGCTCTACAGTGTATTCAACCTCTAATGGTGTTGAAGTTATGGCAAATATTCCGCTAATTTCATTAGACCTAAAGCTCTTTTATGTTCCAGTATCAAACAAAACATATCATAACATTTGTTATCACATATGTACTTGCAGTGAGGCCGAGCTTTTCTCTATGCTTCTTATGATCATGAAGGCTTGTCCCCTCAGACCATTGTTTTCGTTCCTTTTGTTGGTACTACCAGTGCGCTTCAATTGAAGTGACCTGGCTTTTTGCATCTGAAGCATCCTTTCGGTGTCTATTGTTGTTGTTGCGGCCATTGAGAACTCTACTTAGTATACGCATGAAATCAGACTTCGTTCTTCGCTTGGTAGGGAATCTTTACAGACGTTCACAAGTAGGTGTTTTGACATACATTTGAAGTTATCCAGGAGAAGTGCAAAGTCGCACTATGAGAGTTTCTTGAACACAGAGTAACCAGAACTACGGCTGGAAATTTGATGAATGTTATCTTAGAATCACGATATGTTAACTGAATTCGTTACAACCACTAGAATGAAGGATAAGTGAACATTATATGTATGTGTTTCGAAAATAGGCTCACAATAGAATTTGCCAGAATTCATGCGTACCTGTAAATTCACGATTACGTTGCGCACCAGGATCGTCAATTTACCTTACATAAGAATTCTAGTTCCTCCTACCCTGAGCTATTTGGTTTTGCGGGATTCAAGGTTTATTCAGGACATCAAGATTCAAACGATAATCACATGATGTATGATTGGATAGTCTATCCAAAGAAATACTTAGGGATAGTTACTTGGGTTGAATGCTACTATAGGATCTAGTGTAGATCCTACAAGGATAGTTATTTTGCTTGCGTGTATTTTTCTTATCCAACCTAGTGTCGAGACACTCATTGTGTGGGTGTTAGTGTAGCTGTTTGGAGTTGACCACCTTGCAGTCAATGTATCTCCCATAAGTTCCCAAGTTGATAGTTGACTCACAATAGAGGTCACCAAGGGTTTTCATATAATGTAATGTGTCTTCACATATGCACCTGTAACGGAAATCTTTCCCGCACGATCATTCTAGTGTCCGCTTGGTGGTACATCAAGCGTGACAAGACGTTGGGTTTGAATTCTTATCTTACAGTCGATGAGTTCATAAAGTGGTCCTTGTAAACCCTACATGTGGAAGTACAAAGAGCTACAACAATGTTGTTGAGGAGTTAGAAATAAAATTGACGTTTTCTTATCAAGGCTGAAGCCACAACCTTATTAACTGCTGTCAGTGTTGTAAAGAGTAATGGATCATTGGTCAGAACAAGAAATTTAGTGAAACTAGTAGATATAGTCCCGAACTAAGGAATGGTTTTGTTTGATTCATTGGGTTTATTTCATCCGTTGACTCATTGAGTAGGCCATAGGGTCTATTTCATCCCCTGACTTGTTCAAGTGAGCCATAGGGTCTATTTCATCCCTTGACTTGTCTTCGTGAATCATAGGGTCTATTTCATCCCTCTAGGTTCGTTGTAATTTTTTTTTTAATTAAACTACTTTGCACACATCATCCATCAAATTTTAAGAAAAAAATCTAGAAATCAAATTTTAAGTCTAACATTTCTGTCAACAAGTCTAGTGTGAATAATTTTGTGATGTCATCAACTTCCATGCCCTTTACTCCAGAACAACTAACCAAGTTTTTGAACTTGGTAAATCAGACTAATGCTATCAGATTCTTTTCGTTCTGGAGTGGCAGGTGAGTTTATTAGGACTACAAAGAACTGTAGTTCTAAACTAGGGTCATTTAGTTCTAGTTTTATGGAATTGATAAATATAAATGGATGGGTTGTTGATTCCAGTGCAAACCAACATATGGTTAAAATTGATAAAGATTTAATAAATTGTCTTGATGTTTCTGATTATAATGTAACAGTTAATCATCCAAATAAAACTAAGGCTTAAGTCATCCAAATTGGTTATATACTATTAAAACCTAATGTAATTTTAACTAAGGTGTTGGTTGTACTTGAATACTATGTAAACCTGTTATCTGTTTATAAACTATCTAAGAAGTTGTGTTTAATAAGAATTGTTGTTATATTCAGGATTTGAGTTCAAAGAAAATCCTAGTGACTGGTAAACAACATGATGGCTAGTATGTGTTTGAAATAGAGGGTGTGTGTGTTAAGGTATGTGGTAGTAACTATCAAAGTTCAAATTTATAGCATAGTAGGTTAGGTTACCCGTTGGATGAGACTTTAAAAGTGTTAAAAATATCTCTTAAAATTGATTCAACAAATGATACTTATCCGTGTGATGTTTTTCATAGAGCAAAACAATCAAGAGTTCCTTTTCCTTTAAGCAGTCATAATTCTGAACAATTAGGTGATCTAGTCCATCTTGATGTATGGGGTCTTTACAAGGTTGCTAGTAAGGAAGGGTATAAATATATATATTTTTTTTAATTATTTTAGATGATTTCATATGAGCTGTTTAGTGTTATCTTTTAAAAACTAAGGATGAAGTATGTTAGAACTTAATTAATTTTGTTAAATTAATTAAAAATCAATTTGATAAATTTGTTAAAGTTTTTGGAAGTGACAATGGTACTGAATTTGTAAATAAAACATTAAATGGTTTCTTTAATTCAAAAGGAATAATGCACCGAAGTACAGGTGTTTATACCCGATACAAAATGGAATATATGAACGAAAACACATGCATTTGTTAAATGTTGCTAGGGCTTTATTTTTGGTCTACCTCTTTATTTTTGGTCTGAGTGTATACTAACTGCAATATATTTATTAAAAAGGACACCAACTTCCATTTTAAAAGGTAAGAGTCCATGTGAGGTCATGTTTGGTTTTCAGTGTAACATCCTAGGCAATCCCACATCGACCGTGAACATGAGAGATTACTGTCTCATAAGTAACGATCCGTCTCTTACATCACCAACGCGTTTTTAGCTTAGCTGGCTGTGGAGCACAAGAAAAATCCACGGTTAAGCGGTCTCGAGCTGCAATAATCCAGGGATGGGTGACCTCCCTCGAAAGTTTTCACCCGGGCAACCGAAGGCAAAACCGTGGGCTCTGAGTGGCAAAATGGACAATATTGGTGGTGGACGGGGCCAGATGTTACGGAATGGTATCAGAGACACTCATGTTCTACACGGGATGGTGAGGCAAACCTCATCGAGGACGATGAGTCCTTAATGGGGGGTGTATGTAACATCCTAGGCAATCCCACGTCGGCCGTGAACAGGAGAGATTCCTGTTTCATAAGTAACGATTCGTTTCTTACATCACCAACGCGTTCTCGTCTTAGCTGGCTGTGGAGCACATGAAAACTCCACGGTTAAGCGTGCTCGGGCTGCAGCAATCCAGGGATGGGTGACCTCCCTGGGAAGTTTTCACCCGTGCAACCGAAGGCAAAACCGTGAGCTCCGAGTGGGCAAAGCGGACAATATTGGTGGCAGACAGGGCTGGATGTTACATTCAGCCCTCTCTTAGTTACTTAAAAAAGTTTGGTTGTTTATGTTACAGTACAATTTTGAACAATTATAATAAATTTTCAACCAGATCTGAAAATTTTGTTTTTATTGGATATTCAAATATAGAGAAAGGATATAAGTTGTGCAATCTTGATAATAAAGCTATAAATTTTTCTAAAGATGTTAAGTTTTATGAAGATATTTTTTCTTTCAAAGATTATGATTCTTTAGACAAAAACGTTTCTGATCTGAACACTTTGAACTTTTTTGATATGTTTGAAAAAACAATCAAGTGAGGGAAAACCGCATGACAATGAGAGGGAAATGATGGCTTAGGAATTGTTGGATGTAAACCAACAATTTACTGAATTTCTAAGGACTAATAGTGAGGCTGATTATGAGTTTCAAACGCCATCTAGGTCAAATGGCAGGGCTGAGAATGTATGAGGTAGCCATCTAAGTCCTCACAAGTCAGTGATGCCACACCCCGACCGATGGCGAAATACGTCGGAGCGCGATTGTAAATGCTCAAAAGCTCATGGTGATATATTAAAGTTTCAATATTTAAAACATCCATATAAATTTATTCAAACAAAACATTCAATAACATTCAATAACATACAATAGTTTAAAACAATTTACAAATGAAATACTAAACAACATTTTAATTAACTAGGTCCTTTAAACTTAATCTATGTCTTCGTCATATATCTTCATCTTAACCCGTTACATATGTAAAATAAAAGGGTCAACTATTTGCATAGTTGGTGAGCAATTCAAAACAGTTTAATATAATACGTATAAAAAGATACAAAACTATTAAACTAAATAGAACAAGATCTAAATTGTATGTAAGTTTCAAGTAGCACAAAGCAAGAATCCAAACAAGTGATATTACAAAGCTTAAATCAAGATTAGCTAGGTCTTTGACTTAAACAATGTAAATCATAATGTTTATGTTTATGTTTATGTTTATGCTTGTGTGCATTTCGCCTTTTTGACACAAGACATAAGTCATTGCGAAGAATGTAGCAACATTCTTAGGCTGCTATGTACTAGTATATGTTTGATGTATGAAACGTCTTCTAACATAATTCCCACATAGAAATTAGCACATACGTTCACATAGCATCTAAATCATGTCTACTAAGCTTAAGAGTTTGCATCATGTATATGTTTTTGATTATATGAATATGATTTTGCATAAGACATATGTAACATCCCAAAAAGTTAAAAAATGTTAAAAGGGAGTAAGAATTAACTCACACTAATGGTGCTCGAGAAAACTAGTATAATGAAGAAGAATCAAGATCAACAGTTGTATCAAACTGGATGCCCTGAGGTTTGAATGTGTGTGACCAGAAAGCAACTCAAAGGAACAACTATACGATCTAAATGCAAACGTGGTTCAACCTAGTCAAATGAATGCAACGAGGATGGATAAACATTATGCTAGGCATAACTAAATGAACGGACATCATAGGCATGACTCGTTGGGCCTAACGAGCCTCTACAAGACTACACCAGTTCTAAAGATGGCCTAAACAAAGCTACCTAAATGAGACTAATGCTCCTTAATTAAGAACCTAAGTTCAACTATTTAGACTAGGAAAACAATAAATAAACGAATAATGAAGAGAAGAAGAAAAGGAGAAAATTACCCCAAAGAAGCTTTACAAACGATACGATCTCGAAGGGAAGCACTTCCTCTTCAATAGCATTAAAAAAAACTATTATGTTCAACATCCCAAAAGGTGTAGCACTTGTAGAACCACCAAAATTTGGTTTATCCCACTTGTTTATACTCAACTAGGAGTTGCAAGCTATAAGGGACCAAGAAAGGATATTTATAGGTGTTTAAAGAGACAAAATATTGGTTTCTTGGGCGATGTGGGATAGTTTTAAGTGAGCTGGTCGCGACATGCAAATCATCAACTAACATCAAACTTGTTTTCGCAATTCCCGTTTCGTTATAACTCCGTTTCGCGAACGGTTTTTGCCTAAGTTCATATTTTTAATAGTACTATAATATTGAATAGAGTAATACAAAATTAATGGTGTCAAGAATTGTGTTTAAACTTTGGATTTGGTGTGTCAAGTGTTACGTTCTCAAACTTTTGTTTGTGATTCTTGCTTCATTTAGGCTCGGTTTTATGCATCATTTGAACTTTTTTGCTCCTTAGTATAATAGTATATTTAGAATATTTGGGTGGTCAAAAATGTTGTTCGAGGATGGGGAAATGTTGGCTAAATAGTCACCCAAAAGTTATCTTATGTCAAAACCATGGTTGTAAAATTCTCCAACTAGGCCGATTAATCGTTAGTCCCCTAAGGCCGACTAGGCCCGACTATCCGATTAGGCTGATTAGTTGGCCGATTAATCCCGAATAATCCCTAGTCCTCACCCCACCAACCTACTAGCGACTAGCGATTTTTACAACATTAGTCAAAACTAAAAATCCAACATGTAGAGCTTCTTACTTGCTATCATTTACATCTAAGCCTTACAAAACACAATGTACTATATTAGGATATGTATATAATGTAAGTTGGATGATATGATGGAAAGGATATGAGTTTTAGGTGTGTTGACGAAGTTTCCAACGTTTTTGATCAACCTAAGTCTTAGTCCTTGATAGATGGATAGTTGGTTCAAGATAGATGAACCAAAGGCCGAATGAGAAGGAGAAAGGAAGATGAAATTTGGTAGGATTAATCCCTATGGTTATTACTTTGTCTCATTTCTAATATAAAGATTCTTAGGCTATGTTTACGTTTAGGTCTCGAAAATTGTTAGATTGGCCAGTCAAATTTTGTAGTTTAACCTTTTAAGTTAAAACCATATATAAAAACTTATATACTTTATTTCTAACATTTATAACATTACATTTTATAAAACTTCATTAATTTCAATTAATTAAATCCTCTATTCTTTTTTTTTGTTAATAACATTTACATATAAATATATTTATGAGTTGTAACATAGTTAGATTGAGAAAAATTTCATGTGATTATTCTGATTTTGATATGTGTCAAAATTGCGTGTCAAAATCCGTCATCGGAATTTCTCGAATGTTACAAGTGAGGAGGTAGGTTTTGTCAATAATAATAATTTCAATGATGAGGCTAACCACACTACAACAAAACGAAGCTAATGTAACTCCGCTAAAATGTTGCATTAGGCCTTAAAAAGGTTACATTAGGCCTAAAGCAACCTTTTATTAGGGGCTGCATTAGGTGAAGTTGCATTAGACTTAATGCAACTTTTTTGTTAGATAATGCAACATTTTTTGTAAAAGTTGCATTTACTATTCAAATGCAACTTTTAATATGCAACATTTTTTACACGATATTGCAACTTTTTTACCATCATATGCAACTTTTTACAACTTTAAATGCAACCTTTTATATAATTTTGTTTATGAAAATGCAACTTTTTCTATACTAAATGCAACTATTATTATGTTTGTAGTTTAGAAATATGCAACTTTTTTTATAAATAAATGCAACATTTTTTACGATTTTAGTTGCAAATAATGCAACTTGTTAAACTCAAATGCAACTTTGAAACATCATTGTTTCAATCACTATAATTTATATTAAAATGCAATATTATTTTAATTATATCAAAACAATAGTAACATAGATAGTCTTATGATATACTTGAACATATGGTAAAATTAAAATAGACATTAACAAGACGAAATTGTCAATTACAGTCATAAAGAGTAATAAATACATTATACTCATGTTAAAAACACTAATCTTCATGAGGCAATTGTTCCATTAGTTTTCGCATCGTTGCTTCCAAGTGTTCTTGTTGGTTTTTTATGTCTTCTTGAATAGCTTCTAACTCGAACTTTTTCTTTTCATGTTCTTCGTCAAGCTCTTTTTTCATTTCAAGCAGTTGGTGTTTTTGACCTTCAAAGCTTTCATTAAATGATTCCACAAGACTTCCTGGAACCATGTATGTTGTATCACCACCATTCATTTTTTTTATCAATGTATTAGTAACACCTCTGCCATAAAGTCGACAATATCCACCATTCTCTTTTCTCACTACAATCCTAAAAGGATCCATCGAGGCACTTTCATTTTCTGAAGCTTTGTAGTTTTTCATTTGTTCCTTCAATAGTATGCAAAAAAATGATAAGAAAATATTATAACCGAACAACAGCCTACTAAAGCTACTTAAATGAAAAATTAAAAATTAAAAAACAGTTCATGTAACTAAAATATGAACTTACAATTTTTCTTTTGGTGTCATCATATGTATCAACATATACACGTCCCTCTGTCCGTTTACGTGTTTGTTCAAACATTTTGGTTAAAGTAGGGAAATCCTTGTTAGGGTCATCATTTTTCTGTAATCATAACACAAAAAAAAATATGCTTTACAAGTAGAAGACACAATTCAATAGTACAAGAAAGATATATTACCATCTCGTCACGAATCCTCGCAAAACTTTTTGGCCCAGCCGTGTGCATATTTTTTTGAGACATGTGTATTTCTTTAGCCCGCAAACAATGCTTCTGAATACCCATTAGTATATATAACTTAATAAACCAATACATCAAGATATATTAAATTACATATATAATAGAGATATTGTGAAAATTACCTTTACTTTTGTATTATTCCATAATCGTAACAACTGTGCAAAATCACCTTCCGGTATGCTTTTAGGACGGTTCTTCCATCTTGTTTTATCATCTTTAAACTGATAGAAGTGTTGTTTCTTAAATCTGCATTTATGTACCTTGTAAGAATGCCCAATGGTCATAAGAACCCATTTTCTAGCAGCATCAGGCACATCATATTTTTCCTTCAAAAGAAATTTACAATCAAGTAAAAACATGAAATTTACAATTAAGTAAAAATATGAAAAATCAAACAAATAGAAAACATAAAACTACTCAAAATCTTACCAAGACATAATCCCATATCTTATCTTTATGTGGCACCTTATGCCATGAACTATGGATCAATGGCGCATAACTGTGATTACGAGCTATTGTACCTAAAAATCGAGAGAAACGTTCGACGACGTCCTTCTCATTTGTCACTGGTCCAACAGGTTGTCCAAATTCATTACATATAATAACCTCACGATCATCGACTTTACGTGTATGCACAACATGTAACATTGTTGGTCCTCTTTTCTTGGATTGAGAAATTCCTGAAGTTCAATATACACTAAAATATACATAAATACATACATATATTTAATTAATACCAAAAAATTACTTGAGTATTTAAATATGACCTCATGCCTTTTTAAATTTGGAACCTTGTAATTGTTGTTGAATTATTACATTGTCCTCATTTCCCAAATCATCGTCGCTATTATCCATTTGAATCTCATTTTCATTATCAACAAATGTCATATCATCCATGTCTTCATATTCATCATCTTGATCTACATCATCTTGTCATTGATAAATAAAATGTCATCAACTAATAACAAAAAGATAGCAATCATAACTAATGATATACTTAAATAATGATATACTTAAATAACTAAACATAAATACCTTGAGATTTATCCCCTTCATTCCCATCATCATTCAAAGGCTGCATACATCTTAAAGGTCTCATCTTTAGATTTATCATATGTGTCTAACCCATTAACCCACAATTCTTTAAGCTCTTCAATTAAAGGCTGTAAATAAACATCTATGTTATTACCTGGCGATTCAGGTCTAGGAATTAACAAAGACAACATAAAATATTGTGGTTTTAATGACATCCATGGAGGCAAATTCTAGTTAACCAACACCACAGGCCAAGTGCTATGCGAGATATTCATTGTTCTAAAGGGATTAAATCCATCACTTGATAGCCCTAACCTCACATTTCTAGTCTCTTTTGCAAATTGAGGATACAAGGAATCAAATTCCTTCCAGCTTTGCCCATCTGCTGGATGTCGTAAATTTCCATCTTTGGGACGCCCTTCATCATGCCATGTCATATATTTAGCTGTTTCTGAACACATAAACAGTCTTTGTAGCCTCGGTTTTAAAGGAAATGCCACATCACTTTAGCTGGAATCTTTGAAGATTGTTGATTATTATGTTTGTTTCCTTGTATCCCGTTAAGTTGTTTCCACCTAGGTGTGTGACAAATGTGGCAGGCATCAGCATGTTCATGCTCTTTCCAATATAACATACAATCATTTGGACATGCATGGATCTTGTCATAACCAAGCCCTAAATCCTTTACAATTTTTTTTAGCTTAAGAAAAACTAGCCGGAAGTTTTGCCTCTGGAATTATCTCTTGTAAAAGTAGCAATAGCTCATTAAATGCAACATTACTAAGCCCATGTAACGTCTTGTAAAGAAAAAGTCTGATCACGAAAGATAGTTTTGAAAAATTTTTACACCCAGGGAACAACTCTTGCTTTCCATCTTCTACTAGGTTATAGAACTTTTTAGCCTCCTCATTTAAACCTTCTTGTATCTTACTTTTTTCCTCTACAGAATTCCTAAACCTATCATGCAATAACTCATCAAAATTTTCATGCATACTAGCTCTTTCATTTTCCTCAATGTTGGTTTCATTTCTTATCTGCGAGGGGTTTTCTCCATGGAAGACCCACACATAGTAGTTATCTACAAATCCGTATCCTTTTAAATGATCAAATACTTCTTCTCTTCGATACCAATAACGGTTCATACATCGTTTGCAAGGACAACTTATTTGACCTCTTTTTGCAGAGTTAGCAAATGAAGAATTAAGGAATTCAATGACTCCGGCTTCAAACTCAGGTAACCTTCTAGGTAAATACATCCAATCTCTAACATTTCCCATGTCTATTATACCGTGAAGCTAATATTAACAATCAAGGAACAACGTTGTTATCATTAACATATAATAACATATATACAATTAAAAAATAGCAATTAAAACAAATAAATTTTAAAAATATAAATTAACAAATCAATTTCATTATTATACAATAGCAATTAAACTAAGGTTGTGACTTCAAGTAATTAAGAGTTAAATAGCAAGATTTAAACAATTATACGCTTTAATTAATCAATTGGAACAATCATATCACTTTAAAATTCAAGTTTCTGGTAATAAGCATAAACAATTGATTTTAACATCTGATATATCAAGCAAGGAAAGTGATACAACCTTCTAAGTGGATTAGACAAGATCTATATATTAGATTCAACTAATAATTCTATTAGCTGCGATTTAACAAACCAAATTGGATCAGATTCCGATAACAATTTCTGTAAGATACGTATAGAAGAACCAATTTTGAGAATGGGAGATCGAGTAGAATAGAACCTTCAAAATTGATTGCTGGATACAATTGTTGTAACTATTTTAGATCGACCAGAACAGAACCTTCAAAATTGTTTCCTGGATACGCTATTGTAACAGTTTTCAGCAGCAAGATTATGTCTCTGGTAACCGATTTAGATGCAATTAATCGAGATATATGGCATCCATAGGGCTGATCGAATTTTTCTTATGAGCCCACTATATCCAATTAGAACAAATACCTGAGTTAGGGTTTTTAATTTGAAACCAATTAGTTTTAAACGGCCCATTTTTTATGATATGGTATTCAGGTATTTTTTTGCTTGAAATTTAACCTATTTTTTTATTTAATTAGATTAGTAATTGGGTTGCACCATACCTAGTTATGGCTAATTATATACTAGTATAAATTTATTAAATGCTTTTATTTGGGTTTACGATCTTTCTATTCCATTGAGATACAGGTAAGATTACATTTTTTAGTAGGATTTTACTGGATACGTTTGTTATTGTTTATTTGGGCTAAATATTTATTACAGTATACATAGCTAAACTACTTAAATAAAAATAACAAAGCTAAATATTTTTATGTTTTAATTAAATTGTTAAAAAAATAAACTATATTATTTTAACAAATTAGATAAAATACACGCAATTAGAGTTGAAAATAATCAATATGGTCTTGACCTCAAGCTATATGCGTGTAATTCCGTTACTTTAATTTTTTCATTGAAACAATCTTAATAAAAGTTATCTTTAACTTGTAACAATGCAACACTTCTAATAAAAGTTACAAAATTTTTATTAAATTAAACTTCGCAACTCTTCAAGATAAAAGTTGCAATTTTCAATAAACATTGCAACTTTTTAAGTAAAAAAGTTGCGATTTTCAATAAATTTGCAACTTTTAATAAAAAAAGTTGCATTAGGTCTTTTAATGCAACCTTTATGATGAACAAAGTTGCAATAGAATCAAATGCAACTCATGATAAAAGGTTGCTCATAAAAGGTTGCATTAGGCTTAGTTTCTAGTAGTGCCAATATGAGGGTGATGGTTCTAATGTAATTGGTGGGAATGTTTCGGCTAGATCAAATATAACCTCCACAAGGACTTCTACTATTCATAGAAAGTTTAATGATTTTGTAATAGAAGGAAAAGTTAAATATGGTCTAGAGAAAGTAGTTAATTACTCTTACTTGTTATCTGAAAATTTCTGTTTTGTGACTAATCTAAACAAAACCAACATCTTATAGTGAACCCTCTTCAGATTTTGATTTGATGGAAGCTATGAACTCTGATATGGCAGCTATGCATAGAAATAATACATGGGAGCTTGTAGATCTTCTAGTAGGTAGAAAGGCTATATGATGTACGTGGCTTTATAAGATAAAGTATAAATCTACTGGTGAGATTGAGAAATATAAGGCAAGATTAGTTGCTAAGGGTTTTAATCAATGTGAAGGTAAGGATTTTAATTTAAAATTTTTCACTAGTTGCAAAAATGGTAACAATCAGGTGTGTTCTTAGTTTGTATTTGAACAAAAACTAGTGTTTAGGACCCGCGCTTTGCAGCGGTCCTACTAACTAATACCGATTTCTTAAAAGGCTCATACTATTGGCTGCTACTTCGTAAACTATTTATCTATGGGTCAAAAATGGTTGTGGTGGGTGATGTAGGGGCGAAAAGGAGGCCATAGATGAGCTTGATGGTGGCTGGAGCGGCAATTGTTAAGTGGTGCCGTGGTGGTATGCTTAAAATGTTTTGAAAACCGGTGGTCGAACCGGTGGTTGAACCGGTTTTTTATAATTTTTTTATCTTTTTAATTTTTTTTATTTTTTAAATATATATATAATTTATAAAATGTTTATAAAATCATCTGGTTCTTAAATCCGGTTCGACCGGTCAGACCTCTGACCAGTAAGGAGACCGATTCGACGTTCGGTACGGTTCGGTTCTGAAAACATTGATGCTTATGGTTTGGCTACAGTATATGAAAGAGAGAGGTTGTGATTGATAGAGAATAACTATAAGCATGACATAGTTGTATCATGTGTATAAAAACATGTACAAAGATGAATAGTGAATTTCACACACAAAGAAGTTTTGATAATTAATATATATATATTAATTGGTCGTTGTTTCAATTGGATGTGAATAATGATTTCTTATATGGTGATTTAGATGAAGATGTTTATCTGACATTACCTGAAGAGTGTTATTCTAAAAACAAAACAAAAGTTTGTAAATTGATTAAATCATTATACGGTTTAAAACAAGCACCTAGAATGTAGAATGAAAAGTTAACTAGTGTTTTGTGTGGAAATGGTTTTGTACAAAGCGAATGTGATCATTCATTGTTTTTATATCTATTGGTTCCGAAGTTGTTATGCTATTGGTATATGTTAATGATATTGTTGTCATAGGTAACAGTGAGTCTGGAATTGTGGCTGTTAAAAAAATGCTAAGTGATATTTTTTTAATTAAAGATTTTGGTGTTTTAAGATATTTTATGGCTATAGAAGTTTTGTATTCTAATAAAGGTATATGTTTGTCTCAATGTAAATATTGTCTTGAACTTCTTTCAGAATTTGGTTATTTGGGTTGTTCTACTTGGTTCGTTTGTGGGGCTAGGGAGGGCGTGTATATGCTCGACCAAAAGAATGAGAAGAGAGTGTTCTTGGCCAATTGTTGCCGCAGGTTTTTGGGTTAGGTTCTTAGCCGGTTGTAGATGGATTCCACTATTATACCTATGCATGTTCGGTTACCCTCATGGAAAACAGGTGCCCTTCCAGATGTGTTGCAAGTTCGTGATTACGTTCAAAACATGTGACTCGCAACATCCAACAACTATCATCGGGAAAGTATTTTGCAACCAACTGAAACGAACAATTAGTCCTTTTAGTTCTAGAGGGTTTCATTGAGTATTTTCCTTTATATTCACCACCACGATCACATTTTGGAAACACTTTAATCACATCACCATTAAGTTTTTTCTTGGAACGTTCATTGACAACGACAACGTCGTTGATGCGTCCAGCTTCCTGCATCCAGCTTAGCAAATCCTTCAATGTCGTAAACATCTGAAATAATTAACTAACTTGTGACAAATATCAAACAAACAAAATAATACTTGCCATACCTGTTCAGTATCAAAAACTGAGATGTTGTTATAAGACTCTCCCCCAAAATTAGCGACAATCTTAAACAGTTAAAAATGAATACAGAGAATTCCTTTGTTATGAAGTAATTGATTCGTTTGCAAAAATGAATAACAAAATTATCTTTATATAGAATTTTGCAACACATAAATAAAAGAACCTTATCTCACATCAAATTGGTTTGCATATTGAGGAAACTTTAGTCGTGTCAAAATAATTAATGCAAATCGAATCTAAAGAATAATTGGTGATTCTATATGCCCGTATAAATATGAGCTATACAGCCCGTATAGATTCCTATCAACATGACACGTCAGCATGAGCAGCTTTTCTCGGTTTGATATGGGCCATATAAATGACAGCCAAATGATGTCTCGTAACAGGGTATGGTGTATGTTTAGTAGCTCATTAAAAAAAATTAAATAAACCCATCAAATATATCATGGTTCGATTTTCTTACACCATTTATCAGACTCGATTGTTTTTTAGACAGAGTCGCCATCATGACCCACTTTTTGTATTCTCTTATCTACGGATTCCTTCACGCACTATCCCACCGCGTATCATCTTCGCACACAATCTTTAATGCCTAGCAAATATATGGCATTTGCTACCCTTCAAGATTCGTTCACAGAGTTAGGGTTCTTCAAATTTCAAGGTTGGTGAAAATGAATGCAATTTGGAATTTAGTCTGATTTTTGTCTTTATCTATATACTATTATCGAACAAGAATTAACAGTAGGTTTTTAGAATCGTCTTTTATAGCTTAATCAAGCATGACCCACTATAATCTTTTTATGAAATTGGTTTCATCTGTTGGGGAAAGTTGACCTTTTTGGATTTTTAGCTTCTGCGTTTGAATCTTTCACCAAAATTATGAGTTGGGATTTTGTTCTTGATGAAGAAAAACTGTTAATTTTTAGTAGAACATAATATATTTGTTCAATGATGAGAAATGCTAAACTTTCTTGGATGAAATATCAAATCTACAAAGAAGATAGTGTTCTTAGATACCAACTATCTATAACTTCTCCCCCATCACCATTATCTTCATCATTACCATTATCATCATCATCGTTGTCATCACCATCATCATCATCTTCAGGTACTAAAATAAGCCCAGCTGTTCTTTTCATCATTGTGATCTTGGCTGTCTTGTTTTTCATATCTGGTTTACTACACTTGCTTATTAGATTCCTGACAAAACACCACTCTTCATCGAATTCTCATCAATCGAATCGATTTCCAGATGGATCTCCATCAGATGCACTTCAAAGACAGCTTCAACAGCTTTTTCATTTACATGATTCTGGTTTAGATCAAACATTTATAGATGCTTTACCTGTTTTCATGTACAAAGAAGTAGTTGGTGCTAATGAACCTTTCGATTGTGCTGTTTGTTTGTGTGAATTCTCAGAGAATGATAATTTGAGATTGCTCCCAATTTGCAGCCATGCTTTTCATATCAATTGTATAGATACTTGGCTTTTATCGAATTCGACTTGTCCCCTTTGTAGAAATACCCTTTTTGACCCTGGGTTTTCGATTGATAACCCAATATTCGATTTTGATGATCCGTGTGAAGCAGATGAAAGTGGTATTTCTGCTGGTCTAAAAACAATTGAAAATGAACAGACCCTAGTGGAGAAAGGGGTTTTTTCGGTAAGACTTGGAAAGTTTAGAAAATTAAATGAAGGTGAAAGTGAAACAGGAGGTGAGACGAGTAGTAGCAATTTAGATGCACGAAGATGTTATTCGATGGGTTCTTATGAGTATGTGGTAGGCAATACACATCTGCAGGTTCCACTGAGTCATCAAAGAGATTTACAGGATGTAAAATTTGTGAATAATTTTAAACAAAACGAGCAAATTAATGATCGTACCCTTGATGAAGATGTTGAAGGGAAAAAGATAAATATTGGAGCAAAAACAGATAGTTTTTCTGTTTCCAAGATCTGGTTATGGTCTAAGAAGCGAAAATTTGCTACTTCTGATGATAATCAGATGTATAATCCATCTTCAGTTGACATGGAATTACCGCGAATGGGAAGATTTAGAGGTACATGAAAAAGAATTGTTCTTTTTCATATTGTTTCTGTAATTCTGTGTAGTTTTCTTGAATGATCAGTAGTTAATTAATCATCCTGTTCTTTGCTGCATTTTATGATATATAATATTCTGATGCAAGATTTCTGTCATGTAGATGATAATCTTCTGTACTTTGACAAAATCTAATGATCCACTGACCATGGCTGCCAGATTCTTGAACATCCTGATTACAAAATCATCTGTAGTTTCTTCTGATTGTGGAAATTGTAACAATTAACCATCCCTAATAGACTTTATACAACTATGTGAGTTTTGTGGGTGTTTACGAATTTTTAAATTCTTTCATTATACGTCGCATGTGTGATCAAAACGATTAAAAAACCGATTTTTACATTACATTGAAGCAAGATCTCCATGGGAGATCAAATTTTATCCAAAATTTGAAAACTTTTGAGGGAAAGATATGAAAATTTGTGTTAAAAGATTTAATGCTTGTACTGTCATTCATGCCTTTAATGATTCATATTTGGAATCCTGTAATTGCATGATTTAAGGGTAAAAAGGGCCTAAACTATCTTTTGCTTTTGCATAATCATCTTTTACTTTCATCATGACTTTGGTTGTTTGACTTGATTCTGTTCTTTCATTTTGACCTTCTATGAGAACGCTTACATAATATTGAATGGCAGCAAGTTTTGCATGAAATAATGAACCGCTAATGTTAAACGGGTGTATTCTTATTATCAACTGGTGAGGGTTCAAATCCTTTAGTGTGTAAAGTTACTGCAACAACAACAACCTTACCCAGTATATTCTCACTTTTCAGTAGGGTCTGGGGGGAAGGATAGATACAAACCTTACTCCTATCCCAATTGGGATAGAAAGTCTGCTCCGAAAGAGTCCCCGGCTCAAAGTTATCGTATGAAGTTGATCATCCCAATTATTTTAACGTTATTTTCACAAATAACTAAAATAACGTTAAAATTAGTGCATTTTTACTTTTGTCCCTTAAGTGCCCACACACATATATATGTGTGTGCACCGCAATTCCGCAAATGGAGCGTTTTAGTGTGTAAATTTGATAGTGGTAATTAATAAGTAGATTTGATGCTGCTAAAAATATATAAATAAGCTAAAATTATAGCTATTAAGCTACTAAGGTGGTATTTGGATGCTTTAATGCACCCAATATTATGATTTGAAGACAATGATTAGTTGCAAATGGTTTGGTAAAAGCAATGTTTTAAATAACGATCTTAAACGACAATTAATCAGTAGTCGGTTAACCTCGGTTAAAGGCATTGCACCAATTTGGAGGAAATTACCGGCAACATCAGTAGAAAAATATGCAACAAAGATGGAGTTGTGAAAGAGATGGTACCGATTGGAGGAGCTTGAAACAGTATTGTTCGTTGTCAATGACGACAATGAAAGGGTGGAGGTGAAACTCGTTGTCGATGGAGAGTGAATCGGTGAAACTTTTTCGTCGTGAAAGAGAGTATGGAGATCAAGTTATGAAATAGATAATTGACTGATGAAGTAGGGCTTCTAAATTATAACTTTTACTAAATTACCAGTTAGTTTTCATTGTTCAAATAATTTTATCAAATTTGACCTAATTTTTACTAGTGTGATTAGTTGTATATTTTTTTTTCCGCTAAAGTGTAGTGTGAAGATTTATGTTTGTTTAAGCTATGCAAATAGTTTTTTTTTTTTTTATCTTGCATATAAAGGTTATTTAAATATTCAATCATATGTATCTAATTTTAAAGTATTATATTCATATCATGACATATTTGTATATTTCAATCTGATTTATCTCTAGCTGTATCTCACCATTAGACTAGTGTCTAACAATTTTTAAAATATTGGTTAAAAATGATTATGATTATAGTTTATGATTTTAGGTTAAAAATAAGAAATCCTGGTAAATTTCAAGATGTAAAACCACTATATATAGTCGTTATTTGTGAATAAAAAATTAAGCTGCTTTAAATTCATAGAATACACATCAAATGTCATTCACGCATCACCTTTCTTTCTTGTGCATATCAATTGCCTCGTCTTTAATGCATAACTAGGTTTATTCAACCCGCGCGTTGCGGCGGGTTATTACAGTACAATTTCGAGAATGGGTATTGTATATCATTTGCCGAAGCATAAGTTGAATAGCAAAATCAAATCTCTCATCACGAACTCTATACAAATTATCATAAAAACATAAAATCATACAAAATCCTTACATATATGTTATATAAATAATAGAAATATTAATCACAAAATCCATATCACCAATTGTTTGAATTAAAAAAAACAAATCTATAAGAAAAATATCTCAAATTTAATAAAAGATCAAATCTATAAACAAATATCTCAAATTTAATAAAAACCTAAATATCTAAGAAAATTTCTCAAATTTAATACACTTATCTCTCTTTACTAATTTTCAAAGTTAAAAATTTCTGATGGTTCAAGTCTAAATTTTCAAAAAATCAATATATGGATCAGACACATAAATAATATAATATATAATATAGGGATTAAATTCTATGAAAACTCAATCTTAGAGAAAAATTATTAAACCCTATGCGAGTCATTGATTTAGAATCTTGAAAGTAAATACGTGGTCCACATTAATCAACATTAAAAATGATTTATTTATTTAAAGGCCAATTTTTTATTCTCGTTTAATTTGTACCATATATTTAATTTCAAGATTTCAAATCAATGGTTCACATAAGATTTAAAGGTTTTTTCTCTAAAATTGAGGTTTTGTATGATTCAAATTCATATATAATATATATAATAAATAGGGCCCACTAACTATATAATAATAATATATACATCATTTCATTTCATGTAATTCAATTATATATAGCAATTCAATTATATATAGCAATTCAAGTTGTTCGGATTGTTCGGATGTAATTTATTCGAGTTGGTATAATAGATTCGGATCGGATAAAAATATATGTTTTCAGGTCGAGTCGGGCTTCAAATAGGGTCCCAGAATTTTCAAATCCGAAAACTTGATCCGACTAAACCGAACAAACAGTTATCCGAAATGATGAACACTCCTAAACACCTATACATTACTATTAATTATTTAATATAATATACATATTTACTTAAATTTACTATTTAATATAATATACATATAATTACTATTCCTTTTCATACATTTTAATATATCTATTATCTATAATAAATCAAAATAAAAGAGGATACATGTCACTAATCTATACTATCCTAACAATAACTTTATCGCTTCTCTCTCTTATTTAATGCACCATACATTAAATAATATATTAATATTATTTTTTTTCAAATGCAAATTATTATAAAATAAGAAATATTGAAAACAATTTTCTAAAATAAAATGTTTAAAAAAACTTTGAAAAATTAATATTTGAAAAAATAATAATATTATTTTATTACTTAAAGTCTTAAATCTTTCAAAAAAATTTTAATCGTATTTTATTTTAAAAAAATGTCTTATATTATAAATATTTTTATTAATGACTTATATTATTTTTGTATTTACTCGTGTACTACACGGGATATTAACCTAGTATAATAATATATATAATTACTATTTAATATAATACATAAATACATATAATTACAATTCCTTTTCATACATTTTAATATATATATATATATAACTTAAATTTACTATTTAATATAATATACATATAATTACTATTCCTTTTCATACATTTTAATATATATAACTAGGTTTAATTCCACCAGCGCGTTGCGGCAGGTTGTCACAGTATACTCTCAAGAACGGGTGTTATATATCATTTGCAAAATTATAAGTTATATAGCAAAATCAAATATCTTATCACAAACTCTATACAATTTTTCATAAAAACATTAAATTATACAAAATCCTGACAAATATGTTACAAAAATATTAGACAAAATTATTTACAAAATCTTTCTCACCGACAACCAATCGTTTGAATTATATATATATATATATATATATATATATATTAAAAGGCAACTTTAAAAAGTTTTAGTGGCCAAAATCGAAAAAACAAAATTTTAAAATTTTTAGTGGCCAAAATCGAAAAAACAAAACTTTATATTATATAAAAGTTTTATTGACCAAAATCGAAAAAACAAAACTTTACTATTAAGTTTTAGTGGCCAAAATCGAAAAAACAAAACTTTATATTATATAAAAGTTTTAGTGGCCAAAATCGAAAAAACAAAACTTTAAAAAGTTTTAGTGGCCAAAATCAAAAAAACAAAACTTTATATTATATAAAAGTTTTAGTGGCAAAAATCGAAAAAACAAAACTTTAAAAGTTTTTGTGCCCAAAATTGAAAAACAGAACTTTATATTATATAAAAGTTTTAGTGATCAAAATCGAAAAAACAAACTTTACTATTCATTTTCAACGTATTTTATATATTATATATATATATATATATAGGGAAGGGTATAAAAAATAACCCTCATCTTTTGCTACAACTACATAACCCATTTAAACCAATCATAAACTTACACATAAACATTACATTAAAATATTAAAAAGGACATCATAGTCATTTTACCTCTTATAAGTTGTTCCCCCCTCTTTTTTAAACATTAATAACTTTTTTATAATATATTATTTTTTAAAAAAAATTGCACCATTATATTCGTCTCATTTTTCTCTTTAATTCCGTTATAGTCTCGACTACTTTTTTTTACTTTTTTTAAATGTCCTATATTTACATCATTGTAACGAGGTTAAATATAACAAATTTATTTGATTTTTTTTTAAAATGATAAATTACAGTGATGTAATTTACATTGACGTAATTTATCGTGATGTAATTTACATTGACGTAATTTTATCGTGATGTAATTTACATTGACGTAAAATTCGGTTTCGGTTTTTTCGGTAAATTTGGTTTAAATTACAGTGATGTAATTTACATTGACAACAAATTAGTTTAAATTTTTTTCGAACAATGATAAATTACATCACTATAATTATCATTGTGAGAGAAAAAAATCAAAATAATGTGTTCTATTACATCACTGTAATTTATCATTGTAATTATCATTGACGTAAAATTCGGTTTCGGTTTTTTTCGGTGAATTTGGTTTAAATTACAGTGATGTAATTTACATTGACAACAAATTAGTTTAAATTTTTTTCGAACAATAATAAATTACATCACTATAATTATCATTGTGAGAGAAAAAAATCAAAATAATGTGTTCTATTTACATCACTGTAATTTATCATTGTAATTATCATTGTTAGAGAGAAAAAAATAAAATAATGTGTTACGTCACCGTTAATTATGTCATTGTAAATTAGTTCATTTTGTGTTACATTACTTCATTTTTTGTTACATTACTGTAATTTACCATTGTTAGAAAAAAATTTCTAATTAATTTGTTATCTTTAAGCTCGTTACAATGATGTAAATACATGACATCAAAAAAAAAATAGTCGAACGAAATTAAAGAGAAAAATGAGACGAGTATAATGGTGCAATTTTTTTAAAAAAATAATATAGTATAAAAAAGTTATGAATGTTTAAAAAAAATGGGGTAAACTTTACTTAAATAACAAATGTCTTAAATGCCCTTTATATTAAAAAAAAAAGAAAAAAAAAAGAATCTGACACGTGTCACCATCCTATACACTTACATTTTTAAAGTAACCATTAGATGATGGTTAATGGGTTGTAATAAAAGATGAGGGTTATCAAAAATTCCATGCCCTATATATATATATAATGTATCTTCTTTGTGACTGATAGAGTCCATACTCCATAGGTCATACATAATATGTAAATTACGTTAAAATTCTATCATTGTAGGTTGTCACAAAAATCAAACGTCTTATCCTAGGTAAAAATGCAATAGAAACTGTTTTTTAGTTGGATAGGATCCGGCTAGATCTCAAAAACAGCTACAAACCGGTTTGAAACCGGGTTCTTTTTTCCTCATTTAGGTAGTAACTGATTCCAGGTAAAAACCGGTTAGGAACAGATTGATAAACAAATTCTAGAACCCCAATAGGACTAAACAAATACAATCAGGTATACGGGTGTTCATTTTCGGATATCTGAAGTTTCGGATATCCGAACTTCGGATATCCGAAATTTCGGATTCGGATATCCGAAATCAGAAAAAAAATAAAAGAATTTAAAAATATATATTTCGGATATCCAAATATCCGAAAATTATTCGGATATACGAAAATTATCCGAATATCCGAAAATTATCCGAAAAATACCCGAAAAATATCCTAAAAAAATATCCGAATATCCGAAATAAAAAACTATTTCGGATATCGGATATCCGAACTATCCAAAAATTTTCAAAATAGGTATCCGAATCCGAAATTTCGGATATCCGAACTTCCAGATATCCGATTTTTTCGGATATTTCGGATTCAGATTTTCGGATATTTCGGATTCGGATACGGATTTTTTTGAACACCCCTAGGTATGACTCAATCTCCCTTTATATCAGGCTGGGGCCGTTTCTAGTGTGGTTCTAAAATCAGTATTTTGCCCATGTCTAATCTTAGGGCTATTAAAGGGCCATGTGATAACATTGAACTGGAGATAACTCAAGAAATTAGATACGAAACCAAGCCTAAACATCATGTCACATTAACCGAAAACGACACTCTTATTCACCCAAAATCGGTTGCACAAACCGGTTTTTTTCATCAAACCAGTACGGTTCGGTTCCTAAACCGGTCTGGTTTGGGTAGTATAAGGGTGAAACCGATTTGGGGTGAAACCGGTTCGGTTTGGAAACTGGTTTGAGAGAAAGGGATGACAAACCTATAGGAACAGGTTTGGGGGGTTGAAACCGGTTTGAAGGGGTTGAAACCAGTTTTAAAGGCAAAATCCCAAACCTATGCCAAACCGACGGTTCGGATCGGTTTGGAAACCGGTTTGGCAAGAACCGGTTTGAGATCTACTGATGACCGGTTTTTTTTCCCATCTAAAGCTGTGAACCACTAGGTCCACCCTTGTAGGCGTGTAGCTATATGTCTTAATGGGTTTAACCAAAAACAAGTTGTTTAGACCAACCCAAACCCAGGAATTTTATATTCGGTTTAAATCGTGTTCACCACCCGTAGCGCCAGGTTCGAAGGGTAGTTGGGACTGGGCTTTTTTTTTCGTGAGTAGTGTTAATTTTCGGACCCAAAGATCATTTTTACCAAAAAAAAATTATTTCGCCCCCTCACTTTAAAAAATTAAAATGTATTATATTTTCATACACTTGAAAAAAAAATTACCATCTCTTTTTAAACAAAAAACAAAAAAAAATTGTATTTGGTTTGTAGAAAAAAATTGCTTTTAAAAATACCAAATTCATTTAATCTTTCTCCCTTCTTCTCACAATTCCCTACCCCCAAATCCCTAATTTCTATTTCCCTCTTTAACTCTTTTATCGCCAATTCCCTGGCTCCCTGTGCCTCTGCCGACTGCCGTCAGCCCGTCACCACTCACCAGCACCGTTGCTCGCTGGTCCGCTGCACCGAGCATCCGAGCCACCGACCGGCCACCAGCCACCGCCCTGTCCGCCCAGTCGTCGACTCCCACAGTCCCACGATCCCAATCTCCAAGCCTCCAATCTTAGCTCTGAACTTTGATTCAGTGGCAGAAAGGTATGTTCTATCATCTAATTGATGCATTAAAAACCTCCTAACATAACAGAAAACTCCAATTTTCCATGTGTTTTTGCAGCCCATTGAGCCCACGAAATTGATATGTTTGCAGGTACATCAAGCCATCAAGGGCTTTAAGGCTTTAACTCTTTAAGGTAACTCAACAAAATGAAATTCTTAGTTCTTGCAGCATTTAGTTTTGGGCTTTTGGAGGTTGATTTTTTGACGAATTCCTATGTGTTTTAGTGTTTATGTTGGTGATTTGGTATTTTGGTGCAGAATTTTGGATTAACATATAATGGGAAAGGTGAAAACTATTGATTCATTTTTCAAAAGAAAGGTTGATGATGTAAATAAAGATAAACGTAGAAAATGTTCGACTAGTGAGTCCGAGAAACAAGAAAATCAACAAGACCATGAAATTTCTAAATCCCCGCTATCAACTAATAATGAAATGGATCTTAACCATCTAGAAAGGGATCCGGCTAAACGAATACAGATGTGGGATCATCCGGTTAATTTAAGGGAACAAATAAGGCGAGCTTATTTGAATTTAGGACCTTTTTAAATCCATCTTAAAGAGTATCCTAAAAATCGAAAGAATCGTAGATTTATTGATGCTTGGTTCAATATTTTTCCTAGTTGGTTAGAGTATTTTCCAACAACAAATGCTTCATATTGCTTTCTTTGTTACTTGTTTAATGATAAACCAAATGTGAACAATGGTTATGATGCATTTACAGTTAAAGGATTTGACAATTGGAAAAAGGTTAATGATGGGAAAAGTTATGCATACTTGAACCATATTGGCTCTTCTTAACATAGAAATGCTATAACATATTCTGAAAATTTGTTGAATCAATCCGCACATATTGAAAATGCCTTTACAAAGCAAAGTGAAGAACTAAAATTGAAGAACCGTCTACGATTGAAAACTTCGATTGATGTAGTTCGTTGGTTGACATTTCAAGCTTGTGCTTTACGAGGACATGACGAATCATCTGGTTCTAAGAATCGAGGTAATTTTCTTGAAATGCTAAATATTCTTGCTTCTTATAATGATGCGGTTGCGAATGCTATCTTAGGGAATGCTCCTTTTTGTTCAAAGTATACTTCTGGAGATATCCAAAAAGAAATTCTTAGTATTATTGCAAATAAAGTTCGAACCCATATCCGTAATGAAGTGGGGGGATTCTTACTTCTGTGTCATGGTTGATGAATCACGAGATGAATCAAAAAAAAGGAGCAAATGGCTATTGTTTTGAGATTTGTTGATGTAAAAGGGATCATAAGAGAAAGGTTCTTAGATTTGGTTCATGTCAGGGATACCTTATCATTAACTTTGAAAACAAATATGTGGAGACAACTATTGCAGTATCAGTTTGATGTTAGTAAAATATGTGGAGACAACTATTGCAGAATCAGATTGAAATGTCGGATATGACAGCTCCATATAATTCTACTAGGTACCGACCTCATAAAAAAGATTTTCATGTTACATTTGGACATTATTACCGAGTAGATGTATTTAATTCCACATTAGACAAACAATTACATGAGTTGAATAGCAGATTTAATGAGGATGCAATGGAGTTGTTATCTCTTAGTTCTAGTTTAGAATCTAAAGAGATTAATGTTGATCAGATTTGTCTTCTTGTTGAAAAGTATTGTCCTACAGATTTAACGATCAAGACAGAACTCATTTACGATATCAATTGGAGCTTTTTAATATTGAGAGGGCAAATAATACCAAGCTAAGTGGTGCATCAACAATTTCTGATTTATGCAAAAGTCTTGTGGATACTAAAAAACGTGAAACATACTATTTGGTTGATAGAGTGATTCGGTTAATTTTGACACTTCAGGTTTCAACTGCAACAACAGAGAGGGGGTTTTCAGCAATGAAAATATTCAAGAATCGCCTTCGCAATAAGATGTCAGATGATTATCTTGCAAATAGCTTGGTGATTTACATAAAGAAGGAAATTGCTGAAAACTTTGACTCGGGATCCATAATCGATGAATTTAAAAATCTTAAAGGTCGTCAGGCTGAGTTGTAATCTTCTTTAAGGTACTCAACTTTTTCACTCATCATGATAATTATTTAGGTCTTTGTTTTAAATAACGATCTTAAACGACAATTAATCAGTAGTCGGTTAACCTCGGTTAAAGGCATTGCACCAATTTGGAGGAAATTACCGGCAACATCAGTAGAAAAATATGCAACAAAGATGGAGTTGTGAAAGAGATGGTACCGATTGGAGGAGCTTGAAACAGTATTGTTCGTTGTCAATGACGACAATGAAAGGGTGGAGGTGAAACTCGTCGTCGATGGAGAGTGAATCGGTGAAACTTTTTCGTCATGAAAGAGAGGATGGAGATCAAGTTATGAAATAGACAATTGACTGATGAAGTAGGGCTTCTAAATTATAACTTTTACTAAATTACCAGTTAGTTTTCATTGTTCAAATAATTTTATCAAATTTGACCTAATTTTTACTAGTGTGATTAGTTGTATATTTTTTTTTCCGCTAAAGTGTAGTGTGAAGATTTATGTTTGTTTAAGCTATGCAAATAGTTTTTTTTTTTTTTTATCTTGCATATAAAGGTTATTTAAATATTCAATCATATGTATCTAATTTTAAAGTATTATATTCATATCATAACATATTTGTATATTTCAATCTGATTTATCTCTAGCTTTATCTCACCATTAGACTAGTGTCTAACAATTTTTAAAATATTGGTTAAAAATGATTATTATTATAGTTTATGATTTTAGGTTAAAAATAAGAAATCCTAGTAAATTTCAAGATGTAAAACCACTATATATCGTCGTTATTTGTGAATAAAAAATTAAGCTGCTTTAAATTCATAGAATACACATCAAATGTCATTCACGCATCACCTTTCTTTCTTGTTCATATCAATTGCCTCGTCTTTAATGCTTAATGTATCTTCTATGTGACTGATAGACCCAGAGTCCATACTCCATAGGTTATAATATGTAAATTACCTTAAAATTCTATCATTGTAGGTTGTCACAATAATCAAACGTTTTATTCTAGGTAAAAATGCAATAGAAACTGTTTTTCAGTTGGATAGGATCCGGCTAGTTCTCAAAAACAGCTACAAACCGGTTTGAAACCGGGTTCTTTTTTTCCTCATCTGGGTAGTAACCGATTCTAGGTAAAAACCGGTTAGGAACCGATTGATAAACAAATTCTAGAACCCCAATAGGACCAAACAAATACAAACAGTCTGCTTCTTGCAGACTACAGACATTTGGTTCAACTCTTCTTCTGCAGATGTCTGCAGATGTGGTCCGCAGAGTTCAGACATTTTATCTCTGAAAAAACAAACAGCACTTCAGTCTCCCTTTGTATCAGGTTGGGGCCGTTTCTAGTGTGGTTCTAAAATCAGTTTTTTGCCCATGTCTAATCTTTGGGCTGTTAAAGGGCCATGTTATCACGTTGAACTGGAGATAACTCAAGAAATTAGATACGAAACCAACTAAACATCATGTCACATTAACCCAAAACGACACTCTTATCCACCCCAAATCGGTTGCACAAACCAGTTTTTTTCATCAAACCGGTTCGGTTCCTAAACCGGTCCGGTTTGGGTAGTATAAGGGTGAAACCGGTTCGGTTTGGAAACCGGTTTGAGAGAAAGGGATGCCAAACCTATAGGAACTGGTTTGGGGGTTTGAAACCAGTTTGAAGAGGTTGAAACCGGTTTGAAGGGGTTTGAAACCAGTTCGGACCGGTTTATAAACCGGTTTTAAAGGCAAAATTCCAAACCTATGCCAAACCGACGGTTCGGATCGGTTTGGAAACCAGTTTGGCAAGAACCGGTTTGAGATCCACTGATGACCGGTTTTTTTGTTCACCTCTAAAGCTGTGAACCACTAGGTCCACCCTTGTAGGCGTGTAGCTATATGTCTTAATGGGTTTAACCAAAAACAAGTTGTTTAGACGAATCCAAACCCAGGAATTTTATATTCGGTTTAAATCGTGTTCACCACCCGTAGCGCCAAGGGTGAAGGGTAGTTGGGACGGGGCTCTTTTTTTCGTGAGTAGTGTTAATTTTCGGACCCAAAGGTCATTTTTACCAAAAAAAATTTATTTCGCCCCCTCACTATAAAAAATTAAAATGTATTATATTTTCATACACTTGAAAACAAAATTACCATCTCTTTTTAAACAAAAAACAAAAAAAAAAATTGTATTTGGTTTGTAGAAAAAAATTGCTTTTAAAAATACCAAATTCATTTAATCTTTCCCCCCTCTTCTCACAATTCTCTACCCCCAAATCCCTAATTTCTATTTCCCTCTTTAACTCTTTTGTCGCCAATTCACTGGCTCCCTGTGCCTCTGCCGACTGTCGTCAGCCCGTCACCACTCACCAGCACCGCTGCCCGCTGGTCCGCTGCACCGAGCGTCCGAGCCACCGACCGGCCACCAGCCACCGCCCTGTCCGCCCAGTCGTCGACTCCCACAGTCCCACGATCCCAATCTCCAAGCCTCCAATCTTAGCTCTGAACTTTGATTCAGTGGCAGAAAGGTATGTTCTATCATCTAATTGATGCATTAAAAACCGTCCTAACATAACAGAAAACTCCTATTTTCCATGTGTTTTTGCAGCCCATTGAGCCCACGAAATTGATATGTTTGCAGGTACATCAAGCCATCAAGGGCTTTAAGCCTTTAACTTTTTAAGGTAACTCAACAAAATGAAATTCTTAGTTCTTGCAGCATTTAGTTTTGGGCTTTTGGAGGTTGATTTTTTGACGAATTCCTATGTGTTTTAGTGTTTATGTTGGTGATTTGGTATTTTGGTGCAGAATTTTGGATTAACATATGTGGGATCATCCGGTTAATTTAAGGGAACAAGTAAGGCGAGCTTATTTGAATTTAGGACCTTTTTAAATCCATCTTAAAGAGTATCCTAAAGATCGAAAGAATCATAGATTTATTGATGCTTGGTTCAATATTTTTCCTAGTTGGTTAGAGTATTTTCCAACAACAAATGCTTCATATTGCTTTCTTTGTTACTTGTTTAATGATAAACCAAATGTGAACAATGGTTATGATGCATTTACAGTTAAAGGATTTGACAATTGGAAAAAGGTTAATGATGGGAAAAGTTGTGCATACTTGAACCATATTGGCTCTTCTCAACATAGAAATGCTATAACATATTCTGAAAATTTGTTGAATCAATCCGCACATATTGAAAATGCCTTTACAAAGCAAAGTGAAGAACTAAAATTGAAGAACCGTCTACGATTGAAAACTTCGATTGAAAACTTCGATTGATGTAGTTTGTTGGTTGACATTTCAAGCTTGTACTTTACGAGGACATGACGAATCATCTAGTTCTAAGAATCGAGGTAATTTTCTTGAAATGCTAAATATTCTTGCTTCTTATAATGATGCGGTTGCAAATGTTATCTTAGGGAATGCTCCTTTTTGTTCAAAGTATACTTCTGGAGATATCAAAAAAGAAATTCTTAGTATTATTGCAAATAAAGTTCAAACCCATATCCGTAATGAAGTGGGGGATTCTTACTTCTGTGTCATGGTTGATGAATCACGAGATGAATCAAAAAAAGGAGCAAATGGCTATTGTTTTGAGATTTGTTGATGTAAACGGGATCATAAGAGAAAGGTTCTTAGATTTGGTTCATGTCAGGGATACCTTATCACTAACTTTGAAAACAAATATGTGGAGACAACTATTGCAGTATCAGTTTGATGTTAGTAAAATATGTGGAGACAACTATTGCAGAATCAGATTGAAATGCCGAATATGACAGCTCCATATAATTCTACTAGGTACCGACCTCGTAAAAAAGATTTTCATGTTACATTTGGACATTATTACCGAGTAGATGTATTTAATTCCACATTAGACAAACAATTACATGAGTTGAATAGCAAATTTAATGAGGATGCAATGGAGTTGTTATCTCTTAGTTCTAGTTTAGTTTCTAAAGAGATTAATGTTGATCAGATTTGTCTTCTTGTTGAAAAGTATTGTCCTACAATCAAGACAGAACTCATTTACGATATCAATTGGAGCTTTTTAATATTGAGAGGGCAAATAATACCAAGCTAAGTGGTGCATCAACAATTTCTGATCTATGCAAAAGTCTTGTGGATACAAAGAAACGTGAAACATACTATTTGGTTGATAGAGTGATTCGGTTAATTTTGACACTTCAGGTTTCAACTGCAACAACAGAGAGGGGGTTTTCAGCAATGAAAATATTCAAGAATCGCCTTCGCAATAAGATGTCAGATGATTATCTTGCAAATAGCTTGGTGATTTACGTAGAGAAGGAAATTGCTGAAAACTTTGACTCGGGATCCATAATCGATGAATTTAAAAATCTTAAAGGTCGTCGGGCTGAGTTGTAATCTTTTAAGGTACTCAACTTTTTCACTCATCATGATAATTATTTAGGTCTTTGTTTGTTTTAAAAAAAAATCTACTTTTTATTGTTTGACGGTTTGACCCGACCCGACCCGGACCCGAATCGTCAACCCGAACATTTAACTGTTAGCGTTAGGCCGTTAGGGAAAAAAAATTTTAAATGTTGCAAAGTTTCGCCCCCCAGGCTTTTGGCCAAGCTCTGCCACTGCGTAGCGCAATCAATTTATCAGCATCTACCAAAGGGCTTCTAGCCTAATGTTAGTATGGTATCCTCTTGACTTCTCTATGAGAAGTCTTGGGTTCGAATCCGAACCGAAGCATATTTGCTGAGATAAGGTCAGGAGGTTTACCCAGTTGTAGGGTTCCTCCTGGGATGGGCTTGAGCATACGCCCCAGAGCGTCAAATTCTAGGGGACTGTTAAAATCCCATCTTGGATGTCGTACTAAGCCGTTCAAAAAAAAAAGTTAATCAGCATCTACGACAAGATGCCTTGCCTTCATGTAAACCAAAGCCATAGCCATGTTACGTTTACCTGTGCTTAGAGGGTGGGCAAGAAAACCGGTTACGGAACCGGACATGACTACCCGATCCGGTCTGCTCCGACGGGTATAGGTGGTTCTGGTTTTTCGGATAAATCATAATCGGAACCGAAATTACCGGAGCTGGTTCCATCTTTACCTGACCAAAACCGTAACATGCCAAAAACCCATAAAAACCGGTCAAGACCAGTTTGTTTCGTTCTTCTGTACCGTCGCAAAAACCCAAACCTAACTGGACCTGGTTCCAACTGGTTGACTTTCCACTACCAGAACTAGTTCCAATTCCTAGAAAATACCAATTTGTGCACCTCTACCTGTGCTGAGACCGAAAACTTGTAAAAAAAATACTACAGATGCAGATGTTAATATTCAACAACTATACTTCTAAGCAAACTACAAAACAAGAAGCAATACCGAAACAATTTGCACAAAATGGTATAATATGCATTTTGAACTTGAACAGCAATGGATGTGAAAACTAGGTACACAGAGCTTTGTTCCTAAAGTTTTTTTCGAGCATGTTTATTTAAGATCGAGCTCGGCTCGTGAAAGAAATAAAAAGCTCGAAATCGGCTTGCATTCATTTAATAGTTTAATAAGACAAAGCTTGGCTCGAGATCGTTTCCTAGAGGGGTTAAACGAGCCAAAGCTTGGCTCGACTTCATTGTTTGATGAGCTTAAACGAGCCAAAGCTCAGCTCGAGCTCCTTATCTGAAGACTTTAAACGAGCCAAGCTCGGCTAGGGGGCTCGATTACCACCTGTAATTTAATAAAATGCTAAATTTACATAATAAAATCGTTGATAATCCAAATAAACATAATGAACAACTGTCTATAGGTTTCAAGACCCACACAAATTACTTAAATCAAAATACAAAACCATATCCAAAAATCCTTAGTCATTCATCATATCGTCTTCTCAAAAATCCGTGGTCATATTAATAAAAAAAATTATATTGTTATTCTCAAAAATCGATAGTCATATTCCACAAAATCATATCTTCTTTTTCAACCTGAAACACCAATTCAAATTACACCGTAAAAAGTTATTAACTATAACATATTTATTACTACTATTTTTGCCATAAAAAGGTAATAACAGATATGTATACCTCGAATTAACTTTCTTTTCCATTAGGTAACAAAGCCTCCTATTATGCCTCTTACAAAACAAAAACAAAGTTTGTAGCTTATAGTTAATTAAGCCATATTTTTTTACGGTTATATAATGTACTTTAGGCTTCTTCTTTACTTCATAAATTTGCATCCCATCCTAATCCAAGTGAATCTTCATTAGCTCTTGAACTAGTGATTCTTTTAGAAAATATCCACTGGTGTGGCATGTACTTTCTGTAATAAAAACATCATACATCTATAGATAATCTTCGTACATATGTTCAAGTGCATCTTTCACCTCATGGATATGTAGTGAAGATTCAGCTAGGGGGTATATTTTCAGATAGTAATAACTAATGATCCACAATTTTAACCTATGATCTAGCATTGCGATTATGACCATCAATAGGTGGCACCCCCCCCAGTACTTGTCAAACTTCTCCTTCATCTTTGTGTTCATTAAATGAATAAAATCACATTCAGATAATACAACTTTATATATTGTTTCTTTTACCTTGAAACTTTAATAAGATACAAATTTGTTGTTGGATAATCACTCCCTGAAATTATATTTGTGCAAACCTTAAACATCACATATCTTTTTCACATTTTTCCAATCTTTCTCAGAAGGAAAATGTTTAAAATGATGTTCATATTTCACATATACAAGAAAACAAAATATAATTATTAGAGACATCTTTGTTTTCTTAGATATATGGAAAATGAATCACAATTTCAGCACTTGTCATATGAGGAAGATTGGAAAAATGGGAAAAGATATGTGATGTTTTGAAGAACCATAGATAAAAGTCTGTTATCTAAATGTGATTTTATTCATTCAATGACCACAAAGAAGGAACTGTTTTACAAGTATTGGGGAATGCACCTATTGATGGCCATAGTCGTAGTGCTAGATACTTGGTTAAAATTGTAGATCATTGGTTTTTGCTATCCGAAAATATACCCCTTGCTGAATCTTCACTACATGTTCAAGAGATGAAAGATAAACTTGACCTTATGTACGAAGATTATCTAGAGATGTATCATACTTCTATTACTGAAAGTACAAGCCATAAAAGTGGAACTTTAAAAAAACACTAGTTCAAGGGAAAATGAAGATTTACTTGGATCAGAATGGGATGCATTTGGAGAGTTTGTTAAAGATGCGGATGTGGATAGACCATTAAATCTGAATTGAAATGTATTTGGTTGATGGTTTCCGTTAAGGCGATAGATGAACAAATTTCAATGTCTTAGGTTGGTGGAGCATTCACAAGTTAAAGTATCGTGTTTTATCAAAGATGGCAACAAATGTACATTTCCAATTTATAATGTTCCATCAGAGTCGACATTTAGCAAGAGTGGAAAAGTTATCAATCAACATCGACGGAATCCATAGTTAAAATGTTGATTTGTGGGGGAGATTGGCTTAGGCAAATTTATAAAGTAAAGAAGAAGCTTAAGGTACATTACACAACCTTAAAAGAAATATGACTTAAAATTCTTTTTTATAAACTACTAACTTTGTTTTTATGAAGGGAGGAGACATCACAGTTTTGCTACCTAGTGGAAAAGAAAGTTAACTTGAGGTAACATATTGGTTGCTAACTTTTTATGGTAAAAATAGTAGTAATAAATGTGATATATGTTATAGTTCTTAATCTTTGTTGTTTTTAAAGTATTATTAACTTGTATAGGTTTCTTTTGGTATTGGTGTTTGTCTTAAAATATTGCTTCTGATAGGCAATATTAATAGTTATATCTCTTTAGCTTGTACGTGTTACGATTTAACAATTTAACTTGGTGTTTCAGGTTGATAAAGAAGATACAATTTTGTGGTATATGGCTATTGATTTTTGAGAAGACAATATAATTTTTTACGTATAGAGATGGGCAAAAAAAAACTGGAAGTTATAGGCGGTTCCGGTTTTTCTGAAAAAATAGAACCAAAACCTTTCCACCTTTAACCGACCAAAACTCAAACCAGAACCGATCAAAAACCTGACCCTAAGCAGAACCGGTTATTGACTTTGTTGACCAAAATCAATTAGGAACCATTTTAAAAAAACCGGTTTGCGTACCTCTAATTACGTATATGACTATGGAATATGACTCCAGAATCTTTGAAAAGACAATATAATTTGACTATGGATTTTTTGATATGGTTTTGTATTTTAGTTTAAGTAATTTTGTGGGGATCTTGAAACTTAGAACAATTGTTATTCATATTTATTTGGATCATCAAGGTTCAATTATGTAAATTTAGAAGTTTTTTAAATTAAAGCAGGTAATTGAGCCTGCGAGCCGAGCTTTGGCTTCTTTAAACTCTTTAGATGAGGAGCTTGAGCCGAGCTTTGGCTTGTTTAAACTCTTCAGATAAGGAGCCGATCTTAAAGGAACAAGCTCGATTCAAGCCGAGCTCAAACTTGAACTTCAAGAAAAAACCTCATGAACCAAGCTCGAACAAGGCCAAGCTTGGCTTGGTTACACCCCTGTCAAGTAGCTCACAAGCTGGCTTGGTTGGTTTACACCCCTAATGAGAACGATGACATAAATTTCAACTACATAATTAAATCACCTTTTCTTTCAAATTCAATACACAAGCATTTACAAGTGAAAAAAATTCAAAGATGCAGGAAAAATAATACCAGAACAGATGGTGTAAACTTTGGTGTTACAAGCCTGAAACAAGACCCTCTTGTGTAATGCTAGTGACACGAAGGACGGCTTGAGCACTTAATTTAGGAAGGTTAGATTCACAGAATTGCTCCCAGGAATGTACCTGAGGCAGGTCAGAAGATGCATCTTTTTCCAGTGCCAAAACACGCGATTTTTCATATGCAGTTTGTAGCTCCAAAAGGAGAGCACGAGAGGCCTCTCGTGACTCGGGAAGCTGGTCACTCAGTTGAGATGAAGCTATTTGGATCAATTTGTCAATCCCATAATCTTTGATTCCCTCAGCACCCTATAAGAAAAACAAATTAAACATATAACGTTTCATCTCAAACAAAAAGGAGTGATACACATTCCAGAAATCATAATGATACCAAAGTTGAGCCCTTTATTCAACTATTCAAGAACTTACAAGCTTTGGTACGCTACGAGAAACACACATTGAAGCCTTCGCACGAATTCGGGGATTACGGTTCTTAAGATAAGGTTGCAGCTTCGGTAACAGCAAAACAGGAGAGACCCAAATTGTCAAATCTATTAAAGCGTTTTCTGCAGCCTCACATACAAAGCGTTTGTCTTGAGAGGACTTGAGAAGAAGTTGTACAAGCTAAAAGCAAAGACAATTAAACAAATTGGAGCAAAAATATAACTTTAATAAATTTTATAGAAGGAAAAAGATAAAAACTACAACCAATGGCAGAGTGCAAAGGAATAAGGTAAGCTACCAGAGGATCCAATGAATCAATTATGTGATCTCCAAATGCTTTGAAAATGTCTGCAGAAGTCATGATGGCAGTTTTACATACAGCGCTTCTTGGATTCTTTAGGGCTTTCACAACAAGAGAAATCACATTGTCCCTGTTCAACGACATAATATGGTAACAAATACGGGTTAAAATAGCATGTAAAACATGGACCGTTAAGCATGTAAGAAAAAAGACAGGTGCTTACAACATGTCTAGTAATGCTTCCTTGTGATATATTGAGAAACGCCGTACATTGTTGAGTGTCTCACAAAGCAAAACCCAATCTTTCGACCCTAATCCATCTAGAAGCACCTGGAAGGAAAGGAGAAATGTGGTAAATAATAACAGTTGCACCCTCTAGCAGAGGTCTTAGGCTAAAATCAGCTTCCACCTAGTCCCATTGGTTAGCACGTGAGTTTTTTGGTGACAGGTGCTCATGGTTATAAAAATAAAAACAAGAAAAACAATAACTCCACCTTTTTAAAATCAATATAAAATATATAATTTAGATGACATGTGATTAAAAATAAAAAATAAAAACAAGCAAATCTACCTTAAGACTCTTATCAATATCTTCTAGATCACTCAATTTATCAGAATCAATGTATTCAAATTCAGCAACCACCACCTCTTCACCAGAATGTGCAACCTCGTTTCCATTCACAGGAGGTTCAACCAATGAAACAGTGTTTTTCTGTTGTTTTACTCTGACATTTTCACCGGTATATTCAACATATGGTTTAGCTAAAATGTCTTTACTTGGGGTCTCAGTTTTCCTCTCAGATTTAGGCAGCAAATTAAGATCTTTAAGAGCAGTTTCAGACATCATTCTACAGCTGCCCAATTATACTATCTTTTGCATCTGTAAATTATATAGAGTAAACAACTTCAGCAGGTTCAATGTTTTGCACACTGTATCATAGCAGAAGACAAAAGGAGAATGTGTACATTCCTATTCACCTTTTACAATTCACTAGATATGATTTACCCAGCTGAACAAGTATCAAGATATATTTTATCGAATCTATTTATAAACATATGAGAAATGAACATTATAACAGATAAATCTCGTCTGAGTAGGCAAATATAATACCCAAAACATGTTCTTTCTAGGTTCTCAATAGTTTGGCAAAAGGATATTGCACCCTATCATCATTCATCAATGAATGCACCAAAGATAGAAACATAAGAAAGATTAGAAATCAGACAAATAGACAATAGATGTGCAGTTAAACAGTCGTTTAGAGAAAACATTGATCATTTTCACTACAAGGAACTACAAAACACCAAATGCAGGATTCAAGCTGCAATTTTTCTTGAAAGAACTTAATGTAATTTAGGATTTTCAAGAAAGAACATCATTTCCAAAATAATATTTTATGCGAGGTTAAATTATATATTTTTTAATCATCTAGATAGCACATAGATTTTATGAAAAAATATTTAATTTCAACCAAAATGGAGTTATAAACATTGACCATATCAAAATTGAAGTAAATGGTAACTATATGAAACAACAAACAAATTCATCAATCCAACACTTAAGAAAGAGCATTTCATAGCAGCAGAACCATTACACACAAATTTGCACCAAAATCTATAATACTCCTACTACATTCAACAAACTAAAAGCTAGCTTCTACATAATGATGTAGCAAGTAGCAATTACAAGATTTGGACCAAAAAACACGATAATGTGCAACAAATAAGTCAACGGCATCTTCAAATTCAAGATCATCTGGAGAACTAACCAGTAATTAAAGTAAAACTTGAATTTGCTCCTCTCATTTACTAGAGATACGAGATTCAAACCGGCAGATCTAACAATTAACCCCTATCTGCATTGATCAAGTAGTTCATATTACTACAGGCACAGATTTGAAAACCAAAATCAATTCTTTCATGAAGAATACACAAAGTAAACATAAACAGCACACAAACAGTAAAATCGAAGATAACTGAATCAAAATAACTAACAAATTACCTCAATGGCGGAAATTTAGTGATCAAACTGAAGCAATGAGTAGACTTTGATAGGTAAATTATATGGTTTTTGACCGGCGATATCATCGGCGTCGATACAACGATGGCAGATTATGTTATAAACCCGACGTACGGCGTCAAACACGGGAAAATTGACAAGACACCGCAGAGGACATTCAAAACATGGTGTGATAAATGAATGTAGTAATGAAAGTTTCAGAATAGCCCTTGATTTATTGATTGAAATGACTTTTTAACCCCCAAAGTTAAAAGCGACGGGTCATCGTTAGGTGGTGATTATCTCATCATCTTTAATATCATATTATTCAATATATAGTACATTTGTATATCACATTTCTTAAATCTGAAGTATCTTGGTAAAATCAAATTTAAGCCTAAAATATGCATATTTATCTCGCAAATCTGAAATTAAATTATTGTCAACAACTATATTGGTCTAAAAATCTTAAATGTAAACCGGTGATATGTCATTCTCATCTTTTTTAATATCATATTATGCAATATAGTACATTTGTACATCACATTTCTTAGTTTTCCACGCTTCAATGTCGATGTTAGTCGATTAACTATACCACATTTAGCTTTTCGTACACAAAAAATGTAATCTCCAGAATTATATATTTCAAATTCGCATAATATTTATATTCGATTTTTATTAAAACAAAGATATGGTATTCTTTGAACATTGGTAACTCATAAATTTATATACACACACAAAAAGATACAAAATTTTATCAAGGATTGTCAGTATTCTTTTATATGTGTGTGTGTGTTTAACAGTAATATTTTGTATTCTAATAACATATTCAAAAAACAATGGACGTTTAACTTTGTAAACTAAAATAATGCTTACCTTAAATTTATAAAGGTTATAATTATTATAAATACTTATAAAATGGTTGTTGGTTAAACATTTAGGGGTTGTTTGGTAGCCTCTTAATGAAACTAATAAAAGGCTACCTCTTAACCGTTCAGAATTTACATCATTTGAATTGAAATAAATTAACTTCTTAATGATTCAGTTCATCACTTAACCATTTAACACCAATACCCACCACTAAAAAATAAGCATAATGCAACCTTTTTTGTTACAAAAAGTTGCAAATATGTTGCATTAGATGAAGTTGCATTATCCTAATGCAACCTTTTTATTACATAATACAATTTTTTTAAAAAGTTGAATTTAAAACAAGTTGCATTAGGAAAAAGAAAGTTGTATTATGTAACAAAAAAGTTGCATTAAATCTAATTCAACTTCAGCTAATGCAACATTTTTTTTAATATAAAGGTTGCATCAGGATGATTTTTGTATTAGTGACCACGTTGAATAAAAAATGCATACCATCAAGACATTTAACCAAGCGCTCCTAACTGGTTCTGCACTTAATCATTCAGACCCTCTTAATCATTCCGACATCTTAACCATTCGGCACTTAATGGTTCGGACTGTAACACATGCATATTTATTTTTATAAAATATATTGTTCAATATTATAAGTTTAAATATACAGTTATTATATACACATATGTGACACGTACATATTAGTAAGTAACGAGTAAAATGATTATTATTAAAATTTTTTGACATACCTATACGGTTAGTTAATATTATAGGAGACCACCTAAAATTAATAAAATATATTATAATTAAACTTTCTCCGTTTTTAATGAAACTTAGGTCGAAACGTAGAGAAAAATGATCCGGTCCTAGCAGTATTTTTAGAATTTTATAAAACATCATATTTAAAAGTTATAAGAGAAAAACAAAATTTGAGCTAAATTAATTATAATAATAAAATAATAAAATATTAAAAATCTTACATTCAAATGTAAATTGAAATGATGCGTACAGAAGCTACGTGGAAGGATATTACATATATTCAATCGAATGGTGAAACACGTAGAAAAGCTATACCTTAAAATTTCTTTCATAGTAAGTTATCGACTGCCTATAAATGTTATCAAACTTTACTTTCATTAGAAATAAAAACACATACATTTGAGAAGGATATAGAAGCTCTGGATGCTAGGATGTGCTGATAAGTATAAAAGGGTCAAGATTAAGGGATCGGTTCGTTTAGACATATTATCTAATTTCTTAGTTAAACTTATAAATTTAAGAATTTAATATAATATTAACTTATAGGGTTAGTGTTAAGCTCCGACCCTATGTATATATTAAAAATTTTAGTTTACTTAAAATAATAATAATAATAATAATAATAATAATCATAATAATAATAATAATAAATAAATAAATCTTCCTTGTAGAATAATTATAAGAATAGATTAAGCAGAAACGCTGCCCAAATTTATATCGAGAAGTTTAAGCTGTCACTTAATCAACCAAAAATTCAGATGAATACATCTAACTTGTTTGTTTAAATTTTTAAATGAATTTTTATGAGCTTGTATGTTTAAACTTTGACGCATAAAGTGATACTATGTGACCAGCATTTAGACCATTAGTATACGTATGATTTGCGAATTGTATCCGCATATGTGTGAAATTAACATACGTGGCTGGTAGCGTGGGCTGCAAGGTTATACATAAGGCGCACTCCGCAGGCAACCTAACTAGTGACGGGTTGTGGGTTGTAGGGAACAATTGTAAGACACACTTCGCTGTTGTCCCTAACAGTGACAGTATAAGCCAGGGTATGCAGTGGTTGTATCGATCAGTGATAACCTGCTAAATGTGCAGTATTGCCACTATTAATTATGGTTAAAGGACCGAACATGCTATGCTTACATATCGAGTCTATTATTTGTATTTACCAACATTATGTTGACGCTTTATTTTCAAAAACTTTTCAGGTAATAATGAATGACAAATCAGAAACAAGATTAGAGGTTTATGACATATGACGCCTTAAATAAAGATCTTGTGGCGAAACCGAGGAGCAATTGGAGTTATACCTCCAAGTCCTGTGTAAACCGGGATATGTAAATATATGTTTGTAAAAACTCGGTTTAAAATGAAATAAAATGATACGTTCATATCTATGCATATGAAATTTTATAAAACCCTGAAAAGTCATTTACAAGCAATGAAAATGTGGTTTTTCATACCTATACGTATGAATTATTAGTAAATTATGAAAAACGGTTTCACATCCATGCATGTGATCTATTTATAAAATTATGAATCCATGAAACAACGCTTCCGTTGAAACATATTAAAATGAATAATAAACTCTGACAGAGACTGTATTATGTATGAAACCAATTCGGGTCGCAGCGCCCGGGTCGCCGAGAGCTCGGAGTGTGACATAGACACTACCATACGGCCCTTAGTAAAAATAAATAAATAAATAAATAAATAAATAAAACAAAGAATGATGTAAAGTTTTATAAAACCATTTTCACATAAAATAATAAAACTGAATAACTGGAGGGACTAGTATTGTAAAGTTCTAAACTTTGTTATAGAGTAATAAAGATTTTAAAACGAAATGGACAATTTTAAGACTTGAGGGACCAAATCTTTCAAAAGATGAAACTAGCTTTCTTCTTTCATGGATCTGTCTTTGAAACCCCTTGAGTCTGGCTCAAGCGCCAATCCAGTCTTGACGTGTTCTAAAATTTGAAATCAAGCAAACACAATCTTCTCAAATCAATTACGAACCCAATCACCAGAAAAATTCCAAAAATAATCCACTAAAATGCGTAATACAGCTCATGAAGTAACTGTGATTGAAATCAACAACGAATTTGCCAAATTAACTAGAAATTGATTAGATTGAATATACTCGACGTGCGTGGGTTGGGACCCGGGCTCGAAACATGACGCCGACTTCTTTAAACCGGTTTCACCAAAAGAATGTTTATACAAATGTTTATGCGAGTGGAAACCCCTAGGATCAACTCAGAGCAATATTTGCTATGAGTGAGACACCAACACATGACCTCTTATCATATATATATATATATATATATATATATATATATATATATATGACATGGAATTTTTGATAACCCTCATCTTTTGTTACAACCCATTAACCATCATCCAATGGTTACTTGAAAAAGGTAAATGTATAGGATCGTGCCACGTGTCAATTCCTTTGTCTTTAGTATGAAGGGTATTTAAGACATTTGTTATTTATATAAAGTTTACCCCTTTTTTTTAAACATTCATAACTTTTTTATACTATATTATTTTTTCAAAAAAATTGCACCATTATATTCGTCTCATTTTTCTCTTTAATTTCGTTATAGTCTCGACTAGTTTTTTTTTTTTTATTTTTTTATGTCATGTATTTACATCATTGTAACGAGCTTAACGATAGCAAATTAATTAGAAATTTTTTCTAACAATGGTAAATTACAGTAATGTAACACAAAATGAAGTAATATAACACAAAATGAAGTAATTTACAATGACATAATTAACGGTGACGTAACACATTATTTACAGTGATGTAATTTTCTATTTAATTCCCGTTATAATGTTGACTAGTTTTTTTTTAATTTTTTTTCTCATTGCCCATTATTAACATCGATATAACGAGCATAAATATAACACATTATTTTAAATTTTTTTCCAACAATGATAAATTACAGTGATGTAATTAATATAACACATTATTTTACTTTTTCTCTAACAATGATAATTACAATGATAAATTACAGTGATGTAATATAACACATTATTTTGATTTTTTTTCTCTAACAATGATAATTATAGTGATGTAATTTATCATTGTTCGAAAACAATTCAAACTAATTTGTTGTATTTAGGCTCGTTACAAATTAGGGATGAGCAAAAAGCCAAAAAAAAAAACCGAACCGAAACCGAATTAACCGAAAAAACCGAACCGAAACCAAATTAACCGAAAAAACCGAAACCAAATTTTACGTCAATGTAAATTACATCACGATAAATTACGTCAATGTAAATTACATCACTGTAATTTATCATTTTTAAAAAAGTTTTAATTAAATTTGTTATATTTAAGCTCGTTACAATGATGTAAATATAGGGCATCTAAAAAAAGTAAAAAAAAAATAGTCGAGACTATAACGGAATTAAAGAGAAAAATGAGACGAATATAATGATGCAATTTTTTTTAAAAATAATATATTATAAAAAAGTTATTAATGTTTAAAAAAGATGGGGGGAAAAACTTATAAAGGTAAAATGACTAGTATGCCCGTTTTAATATTTTAATGAAAAGCTTATGTGTAAATTTATGATTGGTTGAAATGAGTTATGTAGTTGTAGCAAAAGATGAGGGTTATTTTTTATACCCTTCCCTATATATATATAGGGTAAGGAGTAAATAAGAACCCATGGTAATTGAGGTAACTCATAAACCCAATTTGATTGGTTGTCTAATTTAATAAATTTGAAATGTGTGGTCCATATTAAATCTGGGAAAATGAGTGGTGGAGATTTCTTTAAGGGTATTTTGGAGATTTATGTGGTGTACTTGATTTGATTTTTAAAATAAAAGTTTACCCCCCAATTTTTTAAACCTTCATAACTTTTATATACATTATTATTTTTTAAAAAAAATTACACCATTAAATTTGTCACATTTTTATCTTTAATTCAAGTATACTTTTGTCAAAAAATTTTAAAGTTTTCGAAATTACACTGATGTAACGAGCTAAATTATTTCAAAGTGTTCGTAATTACACCGATGTAACGAGCTGAATTTTTTCAAAGTGTTCCTAATTACACTAATGTAATGAGCTGAATTTTTTCAAAGTGTTCATAATTACACTGATGTAACGAGTCGTTACACTGATGTAACGAGCTGTAACTTATTATTTTTTTTTACGTTACAATTATCTAACTTTTTATCTTATTTGATATAAATTTATCTAATTAACTAAATTTTATAATAAAAAATAAGTTTGTAAAATATATTTAAGATGAGAGAAAAAAAAATTTGATGGGAAATTTTTGAAAAAAGAGAAAAATTATTGTACTTATGTTTTTTACGTTAGTGTAATTACGAACACCCAAAAAATTTTTGGCATGACTATAATGAAATTAACGAGAAAAATATGACGAGTTTAATGGTGTAATTTTTATAAAAAAAATAACGTAGTATAAAAAAATTATAAGTGTATAAAAATTAAGGGGGAAACTTTAATTTAAAAAATAGGAAAATAGATGGTTTTTTAAGAGTGTGACACTTGTCACTCTTGTATTAAATCTGATTTTTGTAATTAACACAAAAGACTATAATGCCCTTTTGTATTAAAAGTCAATTAGTGACACTTGTCACCATTAGAATAAATCTTGGAAAATTGAACCATTGGATGAGAGTTATTAAGTTCTCTCAATTATGGAGGGTTCTTATATGATCCATTCCCTATATATATATATATATATAGGGAGAGGTTCAAATGTTAACCCTCCCTTATATCGTTAACCCGTGTTAACCCGGCATTTTTTGCCCGAATCTTTGTTTTTTTTCCATGGTTTTTGTTATACATAAATAGGGGGTTTCTTTTTTGTGTTTTTGCTAATTCATCACCGTTTAAAAATTATTTACAAGTGTAAGTAAGTGTAAGTTACTTACACTAAGTAACTTACACTTGTAAATAATTTCTAAACGGTGATGAATTAGCAAAAACACAAAAAAGAAACCTCCCCTATTTATGTATAACAAAAACCATGAAAAAAAATAAAGATTCGGACAAAAAATGCCGGGTTAACACGGGTTAACGATATAAGGGAGGGTTAACATTTGAACCTCTCCCTATACACACACACACACACACACACATATATATATATATATAGGGGATGGTTCCTTTGTTAACCCTTCCTTATTGCGATAACCGTATAACCCTAGCCATTTTTTGCGTTTTTTGCCCGAATCTTTTTTTTCATGGTCTTTATTATACATAAATAGGGGGTTTCTTTTTTGTGTTTTTGCTAATTCATCACCGTTTAGAAGTTATTTACAACCGTAAGTAAGTGTAACGACTTACAGTTACTTACATCAGATATGTGATGTAAGTAACTGTAAGTCGTTACACTTACTTACGGTTGTAAATAACTTCTAAACGGTGATGAATTAGCAAAAACACAAAAAAGAAACCCCCCTATTTATGTATAATAAAAACCATGAAAAAAAAGATTCGGGCAAAAAACGCAAAAAAGTGCTAGGGTTAAACGGTTATCGCAATAAGGAAGGGTTAACATTTGATCCTTTTCCTATATATATATATATATATATATATATATAGTGTGTGTGTGAGGTTAATGTATAAAGTGATAGTTTTGTAAAAAAGTGTAAAAAAAAAGTGCTATTATAAATAAGAAAGTGCTATTATAATATTAACACAATTCTATTATAATATTTAACAGTTCTTTGTTAATAATAGCACTTTGTTATTTATAATAGCACTTTGTTTTTTACACTTTTTACAAAACTATCAATTTGTATTTGATCCTAATACTATATATATATATATATATATATATATATATATATATATAGTATTAGGATCAAATACAAATTGATAGTTTTGTAAAAAGTGTAAAAAACAAAGTGCTATTATAAATAACAAAGTGCTATTATTAACAAAGAACTGTTAAATATTATAATAGAATTGTGTTAATATTATAATAGCACTTTCTTATTTATAATAGCACTTTTTTTTTACACTTTTTTACAAAACTATCACTTTATACATTAACCTCACACACACACTATATATATATATATATATATATATATATATATATATAGTATTAGGATCAAATACAAATTGATAGTTTTGTAAAAAGTGTAAAAAACAAAGTGCTATTATGAATTGTATTATGAGCAAAGATTCTAAAATGAATTGTATTATAAAATATGTTTAAATGCTTAAAATGTTGCTCTAAAGAATTAGAGTATATTAAAACATCATCAATATAGATTATTGAAAAATTTCCTATAGGAATAATTATATCATTCATAATATTTTGAAATTCTGAAGGAGCATTTTTTAATCCAAATGGCATTACATTCCATTCATAATGTCCAAATGGGACATTAAATCCTGTCTTATATTTATCCTTTTCAGAGATTTGAATCTGCCAAAATCCTGATTTCATATCAAACTTAGAAAATATCTTAGCCTCATATACTTTCTTTAATAAATCCCTCTTATTTGGAATAGGATATCTTATCCATTCTAAGACCTTATTTAAGGGTTTATAATTTATTACTAATCTTGGGGCACCTCTTTCTATTTCAGCACTATTATTAACATAGAATGCTGAACATGACCAAGGAGATTTAGATTGCCTAATTAATTTTTTATCCAATAAATCTTTTAATTTCTTTAAATATAATTGTCTTAAATTTAAATCTTCAGTTTCTTCTAATAGTTTTAGTAATATTGTATTTTCTTCAATATCTATCATATTTATTGAATCAATATTACATATACATGGACCGATACATTCACAATCGTTATTACTACTAGTTTCACTATTAGAAATATAATTTAAGTCATCACTATTATAATCTGAAAATTCTCCTTCACTAATTTGGGTATCTAGAATTTTATTTATTTGCTCTTTTATTTCATCAGAAATATTTAGTTCATTTATTTTTCTTTTAGAATAACAATTTTTTGAAGTATGACCTCTTTTTCCACAAGTATAACAAGTTATAATTCGTTTTTTATAAAATTTTTTCTTTTTATCTTTTTTATAGTATTTTTGTTCTTCATTTTTAAATTTTTTATTTTTATAATTTTTTCTAAAATTCTTTCCCTTGGTATAATTAGTTTTTCTTTTATAATTTTTTGGTATATTTATTCTTTCAAAACCATATTGTTCACAGAAATTTCCTAATTCATTTTTACTGGTTATACCGTCTCTTTTCATCTTTTGTTTTAATTTTAAATCATTACATAATTTCAGACCTTCTTGATTTATATGATTTATAATTTGCCCATATGTTAAATCATCATATGGTATATGATTATTATTTCCCTTTTTAATAGCTTCTCTAACCTTTTCAGCAAATAGTTTTGGCAAACCAGCAATAAATCTTTCTTTCCAATACGACTGTTTACAATCAGTCCTATTCATAACTTTAGATATAATATCACTTGAGTAATCATGGCTCTGATACCATTTGGAGTGGATCGAGAGCATGAAGATTTAGACAACAAATAATATAAATTTATGGCAGAAGCATTAAATAAACAACTCATATTTAAATAATACCTTTATTGATTTCTTGAATATCTTGATTACAAATGATTTCCTTACAATTGGGAGGAGCTATAATAACATGAAAATCTAAAGATTTCGAACATTGAGTGGTTGATAATACAAGTTTTTGATGAGAGGATTTTTTCATACATTTATTCTAAGTATTTTTTGAATCAGATATCTAGATTTTTATCACGAAGAGATCATAGCTCAAATACTTCAGCTAATGATCAAGAGGAAGATTTAAACAATAATATGAATTCTTTAGAAATAAGCATTTTAATTTTTTAAGATAATTATCTGATCTTCAAGAGTTTTCTTATTTGCTAATAATGAAGTTAATCTTGAATTTAAACCATTCTTTACAAATATGAACATTAGATAGTTTATAATTTATTATTAGTCTAGAACCACTTGCGGTTGATAACCTATAAGAAGTTTTTTCATAATATTTGGTAGGTATAATACCTTCTTGAATACAATTCATATCAGCTCCGCTATCAATTAGAGCTGTTAGTGTTATTCTAAATTCATTATTAATAATTATATTTAATTTAGTATACCATTTTTGAAAATTTAACTCTTTTAAAATATTAATTTTATTAACTTTACTGTTATCAGTATCTGTTTTTTCTTTTGCCTTTTCTATATCTTTAATTTGTGCTTTAATTATAGTAATATCATTTTTTATATTTTTGAGTTCTTCTTGTAATTCATTCATAGTAATTGGTTTTTTGTCCTTTTTAAATTTTTTATAAATTTCATCTAAATTATATATTTCAGTGTTTTCTTCATTTTCTTCAGATTTTTTATTAAAATTTTCTTTTAATTTTATATATATATATATATAGGGGAAGGTTCCATTGTTAACCCTCCCTTATAGCGTTAACCGCTTAACCCTAGCGTTTTTTGCCCGAATCTTAAATTTTTTTTTTTCATGGTTTTTATTTTGCAAAAATAAGGGGGGTTTCTTTTTTGTGTTTTTGCTAATTCATCACCGTTTAGAAGTTATTGTAAGTGTAAGTTACTTACACTTACTTACAAAACCGTATCTGATGCAGTAAATGTAAGTAAGTGTAAGTAACTTACACTTACAATAACTTCTAAACGGTGATGAATTAGCAAAAACACAAAAAAGAAACCCCCCCTATTTTTACATAATAAAAACCATGAAAAAAAAAATTTTAAGATTCGGGCAAAAAACGCTAGGGTTAAGCGGTTAACGCTATAAGGGAGGGTTAACATTTGAACCTCTCCCTATATATATATATATATATATATATATATATTGAGAGAGAGAGATGAATGATCAATTGTCAACCATTCTTTATTGCGTTAACCGAATAACTACATATTATTACTTTGGGACCCACATTAAAGTAAATCTAAATGTGTATGTTTTTTCTAGGTTTTTTAATTAATATAATTAATGTAGGGCACACTTAGATTAATAAAAAAAGAAGAAGAAACCTACATCTTTAGATTTACTTTAATGTGGACCCCAAAGTAATAAGATGTAGTTATTCGGTTAACGCAATAAATATGGGTTAACAAAGGAACCACACACACTATATATATATGTATATGTATATGTATATATATGGTTCTCGATTTATCCAACTACCCTGAGGTGGAATCCTGACCATTTAAAATAGTTGAGATTAAATCTTAGCAGTGTAAATTCATTTTTTACAGCAGTTACAAAGCAGTTTTATTGTTGTTTTTTGTTTGAAACAACTTAAGTAAATTGATAACATTATAACAAAATACCCGACCACCAGACATGTATAAAACTAGTTAAAAGAGTCATGATGCTACCGTTTTAAGTTAACAAAAATCTATCCTTGCGGGTCATCAACACCTTCTTAAGTGGTTTAGGGCACTTGACCCGCAAACCATCCAAATAGGCCCCAATGTTATCTCTTTCCAATCACTCTTGCTTAGCTATCATTTAATAAGAAAGTGAGCATGTGAACTTATTGAGGTTAGGACCGGTTCTAAATTCAATGTTACAAGGGCCATGTTTTGTAAATAAAATTAGAAAGAAGTATAGTTTTAATAGAAAAAATAAGGGGCAGGTTATACCACCTGCAGATCAGCTAACACCACTTGGTCTGATACGGGTCATATGGATGTCAGAATGTGTCAGACTTTGTCAGTCAAATGTCTGGCGGCTGAAAAACACATACGAGTAGTATTGGTCTATACGAGTAGTATGAAAACTTGAAAATTTACAACTTTCGTTTTTACATCCGATATACGTACCTGTTTAACTTATTTGTGATATCGTAATTGTCTAAGTGTTTTAGATGGTTGAAAGATAGCTTTTAACGTAATCATGTTTAATCGGTAAATTGTAAAATAATAACTATTGTAATGTAATTATGTTATAAAATCGTACTTTGTTTTGAAATCCGGTATACGTACTTGTTTAACGTTAATTTACTTATATAATATCGTCTAATTGTTTAATCTTTAAGTTATAAAATAACATCTATTTTAAAATAATTGTTTTATAAAATCGTAAACGTGACACATATGTGTTTAATTTATTTATAATATCGTCTAATTGTTCTAAAGAAAAGCGTGACCATTTTTAATCATTTAGTTGTAAAATAATAAGTATTTTAACATAATTATTTAATTATATTGTCTACTTGTTTTGTTTGACAAATATTTTAACGTCGTGATGTTTAAACGTTTAAATTTAAGTAACAATTATTTTAACATAAGTAGTTATGATTTTCGTAATTTTATTTTTATAACCAGTATATATAGTTGCTTTTATTAAAGAGATATACATATGATATCGTTAAAATGTTTTGTTTAAAAATTATTTTAACGTAATCGTGTTTAAACGTTTATTTTAAAATAATAGTTATCTGAACGTAAATAAATTTGGATGGTTTTAAAAAAATTGTTAAGTATCGATTTTTCATTTAACAGATACACACATTTTTTAATTATATAATAAAAGATAAAATAAACAATCACACCGTACACAACATACATACGAAAGAACAATACATAAATCCGAATAATAAGTAGTGTCCATACATCAAAATACAACAAAAAAATAATAATAAAATACAACAAAAAAAACTAAGCATGGCCACTGGGATCATGTGGATCCTGATCATGTCCCTGTCCATTATAGACAGGAACATCAACACCAGAAGCAGCAGCCAACTGCTTCATCATCCACCGCATCATCCACTCTAGGCGATCAAGGCGTGCAGAAAGCTCACGTAAGATCGCCGCATCAACCAGATGTAGTCATGGATGACGAACAACAACATGATGTGGTGGTGGCTAGTCTGGTGGTGGCTATTGTATGTGCGGCTGTGCGTCTAACTTTTGGTTCTCCTTTGTACGCGCCACCACGATCACATTTGAGCCACACCTTAATGAAGGCTCCAGATGCATTAGTTTTGCTTCGACGTCTAACTAACACATAATCGTTTTCAAGCCATCTAAGTTCTGGCAATGGCCCATTCAACCAGTTTATCAGGACCAACAAATGCCTGAAAACAACAAATGTTTAATATTTTATAAACTAACGACTGTAAAACAAATAATCTTATTACCTCATCAGTTTCATAGACACACATATATTCATCTCTGAAGTTGTTGATTCCCATCGACATTTTTAAACCTTTAGTACGATTTCGAAGAAATACAAACAAGTAATGTTTAACGAGCAATAGATTGAATGAAAAAAAACTTAAACTTCAATGTTCATTATATAGTATGTATTCGCACGCAAATCGAGTATTTATCCAAACGTCACGTCAAATAATTTATACACAAACCGAGAACCCAAATGATTGGCACGCATTTCAAAATTGAATTTCCATACGGGCTGTATAGGCCTATACGGGTCGTATGGTTGGCATCTTAGGAACATGTCGGACCTGTGATGTGATGTGTCAGAGTTTGTCGGGTGTCAGAATTCCATACGACACGTATAGGCCTATACGGCTCGTATGGATGGTGTTCAAGGAACATGTCCGGTCTCTCCTTAACAGCTCCCAAAAATAATAGAGAAAAGATGAACTTACATTAAAAAATATATTTTGAATATATAATAGTTTTAGATTGTAGATATCTATTTAGCGTATTCTACCCTTCGTGACTCGATTAGATGACTCATTTTGTTTTATTTTTTTAATGATATTTGCATGTCTTTATTCAAATCTCAAATTATAATTCAACAAGTTATTACAAGTTTCAAAACCACCATAACCAAGAATCAATATGCATGAAAATGCACATAAAAATTATAAGATATTCGCTCAAATGTATTTGCGATTCATGCAGCTTGAGGCAATGAGACCTCGACCCAAATACGGGTGTTCAAAATATCTAAAATTCAAATCGTATATGAAACCAAAAAACTCGATTCAAGTCTCGATTAGGTTGTTCGGGTTGGATATATCTTAATCGAAAAAAGTTATTTGGATATTCAGGTCGGATTCAAATTTTTTGCTTCTTGTCATTCAGGTTGTTCGGATATTCGAATAATCTAATTACGAGCCAATGAACCATTAATAATTTAGGGTTATTCGAGTTGTTCATATGTTTTTTTATGAATCATAGAATCATGTTGAACTTGTAGTTATACATGCTTTAGGTCTTATTGATTTAGAATATGTTTGCATTTAAGTTTTTCAAACATATTCTTATATATATTAAACTGTATGGGAAACTCACCAACTATTCACATAGTTGACCCAAATTTATTTACATATGTAACATGATAAATGAAGACATGGTGAATACATAGGAATACGATTAGTAAATCTAGTTAATTTTTTAAAACAATGTTTAGAATTTTATTTGTAATTGCTTGTATATTCAATTCCTGTAATGTAACTTGAGTTAATGAATGTAATGTTTGTATTGTTAATAATGAATGCTTTAATTATTCAAACATATTAATAGCACCATAAGCTAGTGAACAGTCGAACTCATGTCCCGACGTATTTTGTCATCGGTAAGGGTGTGAAAAATGCTTATTTAACATACTTTCTTGACTACTCTTGTGTCTTTTTAAATGATGTTATCCTTGGAGTTGTTTAGCCAAGAACAAGATTTCACAAATTTTGACAAAGAAGAGCTACCGTATCAGTAAGGTAATTTAAAATAGCCATCTTTGAAGCAATTATAGCATATCCTTAGCAAAAAGTGGATATTGATTGAGACCGTTAATGCCAATATTTAAATCGGCAATACCAAAGTATGCATATCAAAAGCATACATCATGTGACGCACAGCTTCAAGTATGATCATTGGGTATTGATGATCACCATAGTGATTTTGGACTCGTAAACTTGTCGGACAATTTCTTCAAACCTCATGTGTGCAATAAATATTATTAAGCAAACAATAACTAACCTCGTTTAACATTAATATTGTTCACTTTGCCCACTCACAGATCACATAATTGCTTTTGGTTGCCTAGGTGAATTCCTCTCAGAAAGGTTAGTCATCCCTGTATTGCTATCACCCAAGTATGTTTAACTAATAAGTCCTTATCTCATCCACAATCAATGCACTCAAAACATATTTATTCATTTATTCCTTGTTATCATTTCTAAGTTTTTGTGAAGGCTTAGCATCCTTCAACAATACGCATCAACTATCAACCTTAAAATTTTTGTAGTGTGTAGGAATCATGTAAAAAGAATCAAATCTATCAACAACTCACAGATTCCACCAAATCTGTGATTATACTAAAACTAAAGACCAAAAGATTCGACTCTCAAAGGACCCTAATCTCTTACAACTCTATCTATATACATAGACTCAACCCTAAATATAATGAGATCCGTAACTGCAGATAACCAAGAGTTTCTCAACTACAATGATGAGAACTCAAGAAATACAAAACATCAACAACATGTAAACTGATTCTACACCAGAAGATCCATAATGATGATAGATCAAAACCAAAAAATGAAAACAAGAACAAAACCCTAAAAACGGGTCTTACAGAGAAAAACGAAGAAATAAGCATATGAAGAGTAAACAAATGAAGACCTCGAGATGCTTCTTATCTCCTCTATTTAACACATAGGCACCTCCTTTTTTATCCTCAAATATCTATAACACCCTTTAACTTCCCAATCCCTCAACATGTTATACTTGCAACAAACTTATACCAAATAATTAGAATAACCAATTGAATTAATATCCTCATTTTAACATCCCCATAATTCAATTGGTAAAACATGTCTACAAGATCCAAATTTTTACAAAAAATCTCATGTTCTTGCACACTTAATCCCTTGGTAAACCCATCTTCCAATTGATTTATTGAATCATTGGGTATTAACAAACATACCTAAACATGTAGCTTAGCAAGAATATTACACAGCCATAAAGCTTCACAAACAGCAGAACACATTGTTCTATACTTCCATTTAAAGTTTGCTGGCAGCTTTCTTAAACTTCTATGGCATCTCTCCTGGCCTTCTTGGACAGAATTTAATAAGGAATTTCATTCCAAATGTTTTATGAAAAATAGTGCCATCTTTTAAGAGATAATCATGACCATATACATGCACCTCTGTCAATCTTCCATCAGTTACTTGTTGTATAAAAGTCAATAGATTATTTTTTTTGTGAACGTAATAAATTTTATAATACCTCCGACTAGCAAGTCACTAGAAGGGGACAACCAAATAGAATAGAGCTAAACTTCAAAACACACATTAAATAATTTTCAGCTATTCCAATCTAAGTGTGAAAAATTAGCTCTATTCTTGATCCAAAGGAATCCAGTACTTTTGACATCCTCCATAACTCTTTGGATGGAAGGGGATTTACCATTATGAACAATATCATTTCTTGTCTTCCAAATACACCAACAGACCGTGATGATTATCGCATAAATTAGTTCTTTCTGTTTACTATTCCTTTATAGAACTTGGAAATTTCAAAAAGATCTTTTACCTCAAAAGCATATATTGGCGGGATGTTGCACCATTGTGAAATAATTTGCCAAACAGAACACGCAAATGGGCAAGATATTAATAAATGGGCTGCCGATTCTTCCTCACCATTTCACATAGGACAAGAAGTAGAAGGAAGGCAAGAAATTCCTCTTGCTGAGCGCCTGTCTTGTTGGAAGTCTATCCATTTTGGCCCTCCAAGCGAATACATTAGCTTTTACCGGTACCCATTTACTCCATCTTAAAATAAATCCTTCTCCACTCCCATGAAACATCCGGACTTTTAGAGATTTAACCGAGAATTTCTTATCAGTTGAGGCTACCATACCCATCTATCTGTTAGTTCGTTTAATACTTCATTAGACAACAGAGTTTCCATTAATTGCAGCTCATCTTTTTCTTGCCCCTCCCTCGGTTCTCTAGGCCATTCACAGCTAAAAACATGGCCTTCATTTGTATTCCATACCCTTTCCATGACCTTACATTCCTTTCTGCCTTCAAGTTTGTATATTTCTTTGAATTTGAAGCACAACGGGATTTCTCCCACCCAAAGATTAGTCCAAAAATTCAGTTTTCTGACATTACCAACTTCTTCCTTAAACAATGATTTTAGATTTATGCACCTTCCATGAAAAGCACAATCCAGCTTCCCAATATTATTCCAAACACCAGAAATTATCGGCTTTCTTGGAATAATATCCCCACCTTAATTTCCGTATGTATGGCATAAACAACACGCCTCCATAGGCTATTTGGTTCTACAAGGAATCTCCACCACCATTTTGCAAGAAGACATAAATTAGCATCCCTCAATGATCCAATACCTAGACCACCTTGCTTCCTTGGTTTGACCACCATCTTCCATGCAACCAAATGGTCCTTTTTTTTTGTTTATCCGCCCCACCCCAAAGGAAAGCTCTGCTTATCTTGTCCAACTTTTCAATAACCGCTACTGGGCTTTATAGATTGAGAAGAAGTATGATGGCAAACTATTTAGCACCGAATTGATAAGAATAATTCTCTCCCCCATAGATAAGTTTTTTGCCTTCTAAAGCGATAGCCTGTTTTCAAAATGATCGATAACCGGCTGCTAATGTCTAATAAGGTTCATATTAGCACCCACCATAAGGCCCAGGTAAGAGAAAGGAAGTGATCCTTTTTGACAATGCAATGATTCGATCATATTCTGAACAACTCAGTCTTCAACATTAATCCCATACAAATTACATTTTTGCATATTCATTTTCAGCCCCGAACTTAGATAAAATCCCCTCATCAGCCTCCTTATTGTTTCTAAATTAGTGGTAGACCACTCCCCCATTAAGATGGCATCGTCCGCAAAGAATAGATGATTTAACCTTAATTCACTATTTCGAAAAGATGTTCCTTTTAGTCTTCCCATTTTACATGCGCGATTGAAATAACAGCTCAATGATTCCATCACCATGATGAAAAGAAAGGGAGATAATGGATCCCCTTGTCTTAACCCTCTTTGACATTGAAACTCCTTAGTGGGAGCCCCATTAACCAAAACTGAGGTCATGGAAGAGACCAATATACCCTTAATCCACATCCTCCAATGGTCTGGGAAATGCATTTGCCCCATAAGTGAGTCCAAATAACTCCATGAAATGGTATCAAATGCGTTATCGAAATCGATCTTGAATAAGAACGCCTTAGATTTTGATTTTTTAAGCCATGATATTACTTCATTAACAATCAAGTCTCCATCCGTAATATTTCTGTTTCCCAAGAAAGCGGTTTGATTTTCTGATATTATAGAGTCCATAACCTTCTTTATTCGATTAGCCAAGACTTTTGGGATTACCTTATTAATACATCCGATTAAGCTGATTGGTCGATAGTCCTTGAGGGAGCCTGGGAACATCTTCTTAGGAACAAGAGTGATGAAAGAGGAGTTGCATCCCTTCGATAAGCCTCCATCCGCATAAAAAACATCTAAAGTTGTCTTAAAATCAGTTTTAAGAGAGTCCCAAAACCTCTTTATAAAGGCAAAATTAAAACCATCCGGACCCGGGGCATGGTTGCTACCACATTCCCACACTGCGGTTTTGAGTTCCTCATCAGATTATTTGGGATGCCAACTGGATCTACTAGACTCATTTCATTATAACTCCAACGTAGTATCACAAATCCAGCCAAAACACAAAATTACATGCAAACCAAATAATAAAAAATATCGGAACAATATATTAAAAAAATAATATGTTTGTTATTGAATTGCAATACACATGTTGACCATTATCAACACACAACTTATTTCACATTAATCTAAATTCTAATAAAAACAAATTGTCATAAAAAACTTGTTTTTTTTTTTTATTTTCTAACACAATTTTCAAATGGAGAAGATATATATGAACAACAATGTGTTTGAGAGAAAAATCTTAATCAACATATGAAGAGAAGACAGTAATACGACTTGATGTTAGTAAAGACAAATATAGCACAAGTTGGCATTTTAATAATAATAATTTTCTCCCAACATCTTATCTAATTATGTTTTTAATTGAACAACGAATTTTGGATTCATTGTTAACAAAGAGTAAACTCAAAAAAAAACATGAGACACTTCATAACTTGTGGCAATCACCATAGAATATAACAATCATACAACCTATTTTAATTAACACAGAATCATATGATTGTATATAGACATATATCAGATACAAATATGATGAAACATGAAGCCACATGACGTTAAAGACTAAGATACGTCACACAACAAACTAGAAATATAATATAATTCCATAAGACAATCAGAAACATATCTAATAAGAAACACAGCTTTTTTAGAACCCAGAATAACATCTGAAGACAAGACATGTGAAGAATATGAATTTAACTTGATCAAAAACTTTGACAATTTTAAAAGTATATAAGAAGAGAACTTGCAAAGAACATAAAGATTAATTTGAATCAAGCAAAAACTTTTACAACTTCACATATAACACCGAATCACAAGATTCAAGAAACACGTCTGATAACAATGAGAGTCACACGATCCTTCAACAGACAACAATTTTCTGATAAAAATAAATCGAAACATTCAAAAAATTTATCAGAAACATATAAATTCATAACAGACTATAAGACTTTAGAAACAAAATCTGAAAATTTTTGAATCACCAATTCAAAAATAAACCTTACCAGACAAGAATCAATTACGACTCTACAAGACAAGATAAAAAATGATACAACCAAAGACAAGTTCTAATTGTATATAAAAAATCACATGATTTTGCAATTGGAAAACATTCCTTATAAAGGAGTAAAACAAGGCTATCATAAAACCCAAGAATATTATTGAAAACTATAATTGAGAATCACTTGGTTCAAGAATGAGAACATTAACTTTCAATCATTAATGACTGATAGAATGGCCTAACGGAGTGCTAAATTCTAGATTAGTTTTAACTAATTGGTTTATCTTTTTTTAACGGCTTGGTACGACGACACCCAAGACGAGATTTCAACCGTCCCCTCGGATTTGGGTATGTCACACCCCGGGCCGGCAGGCCGGATCGGAGACCCGTCGGGCGAAATAGTCCCGAGGCGTGTGTAACACCAGTGCCGGAAACGTCACCGGAACAGTGATCTCTACAGTACGTGAACAGTAGTCAGGTACGAACTATATGTATTACAGTGTGTTTTCATATTCATATCATGTTCGTTATCATTTTGTGTTATCAAACAGCAAGTTCAGAAACATTTAATAGAAACAAAGTTCAAAACTATGGTTCTTGAGTCAGATAATTATCTGGCAATACAGAACCATCATGTGATTATGTGTTAGGATTTTATGATGTATAAACGTATGTGAGGTGTTACAGAACAAAACAACAACGGATGTCGTTACGTGAATGCTAAACCGACGGATTATTCGTATAGGTGACGATCTGTACGAATATATCTGAAAGTTTAACGTTCTGAATGATGTCCAATAATTAGAAAACCATATTGAAAAGTATAACTATCGTTGTGTTCGTACGAGTGACGATTCGAACGAATAAGCGCAACGACCGTACGATTCGATTTTTAAACTGTAAATTAATTATTTCTGAAAATTTAAAATAAACGAAAGATATTAGTTAATTTATTAGGAATCACAACCTAAAATGATTTTATGAATTCTATCTTAAAACCGAGTCGTTTCGTTACGAAAACGACGAGAAACCAACGCTTTCACGCGAAACCGAACGAACCCAGGTATTTTCATCTCATTTAATGAGACATTCAAGGCCTCACCCACCACCACTAACCAGCCCTCTCTCTCTAAAATCGGAGCTTTCTCTCTCTAGAATCTCTCTCCACCTTCTCTCTACAAGAACTCACTCAAATCTTCACGAAATCGAGCCATTTTGGTGTCAAAACAACCCTCATAACTCGTAGAACCTGAAAGTACGACGGATCTAAGAGTTTATCCAGCCGATTTGAGGTAAAAATCCAAGTTTTGTTCGGTTTTGAGGGTTTGAAAACCCTAGTATCTGGCCTCTCTTGAGAAACCGATTATAAACCGTTTGAGCCATAGTAAACACATCACAACACCTTGGAATGAAGTAGGAACAAGTGATACACCATTAGAAGATCTTAAGGATCGATTTTTGAGTGCTACATTTGGGAAAAAGCTGTTGGCCGAATGGACCTGCTTCAGCTCCACGAATGAGCCCAAAATCTTCATTCGGCCGAATAGGCCAACTCCTTCGCCGGTCCAGCCCTTCGCCAGCTCAACCATTCATTCGGCCAAGAGCCTCATCCGACAGTGGCTCATTCGACCAGCCAACTCCCTTTTGGCTAGGACCATTCGATAGTGCTTCATTCATCTGGCAACCTTCAGTCGGCCGGTTGTCCTTCGGCCATGCCATTCTGTCGGCCAAGTACTTCGGCCCAAAGGCCTTCGGTTGGGTGTTGCTTTCCAGCCGAACCACCACCAAGTATGGTCACCCTATTCGGTCAAGGGAGTCATTCGGTTGGCCTAGAGGTTGATTCGGTCGATCCATCAATAGTATACATGGGATGGGTGTGTATGATTAGAAAGCCATGTGAGTGCATGGAATTTATGAAATTGCATGCATGGCTTGGGAGTTTAACACCATCCAACTCAGTCTAAATGAACGAAACCCTAACGTGTGTGTGTGCATGGAATCACATCTATTAAGGCCTTATAAAAGATGAGCAAGGGTGGTGAACATAAACTCAGGGTCACAATATTGAGAAATAATAAAGACCAAAACAATAGCCTAATGGTTCAAAGATTGATTTAAATATTATCAACTAAACCTTAGGAAAAGTCACAAGTTATGTAATTAGCCTGGATGATTCACTTGAATTATCTAAGCCGCGTTATTCAAAGTGTTGAATCAATAACTATTTGGAAATCAAAAGTCCAGAAGTGGGCCCGAAGTTGGCCCAATGGGCTTAATCTAAGCCCATCACATGTTAAATATCCTTTCATTTAAATTTAATTGATTTGAATAAAAAAAATGAATTATAAACTTTATTAAATTAAAATAAATGTTTTTGATTTAACGCTTAACTTAAAGTGAAACGAATTAAAAACGTTTTAATTAAAGGCTCGTACTAATTAATTTTGGGATAAGGGTTACTAATGGGTAATTAGTAAACTAGTTAGATGAAATCTTAGAAGCATATTAGTAATCTAGGACACGTAGTTGCACACCGAGACCAAATCCTAGATACGACGACTACTGTATATACTTATGATATTCGAAATCTCTTAAAACAACTCAGGTGCTGAAGATACTTAAGCTACAACGAACGAGCACACATTTTCTGTGGTAATACATACTTAGCAACACAGGTGAGTTCATTGCCCCTTCTCAAAACGTTTTGTTTTCAAACGCGGGGCTGAGAAGCATGTGTAAATTATTTTCGCAAGATTATATTTACTTAAATGCTTTTACTTAACATATGTTTTATATGTGGAATTGTTATCCTAGAATCTGTCTAGGTATACTTTTTACAGGATTGTAAGGTAAGTTATATATTCAATACGGGTATATAACTGTGTCAAATCAAAGAATTACTTTCAAAGAACTATTTTCAACGAACTAAAGATCTAAAACAAAGAACTATTTTCAAAGGTCTATTTCAAAGAACTAACGGACTCATCAAAGAACTATTTTCAGGGTTGTGTCGTCAAACAACTAACGATCTATTTCAAAGAACTATATACAAAGAACTATTTTAAGGGTCTGACTGGGAAATATCAAAGATAGCATGTGCCATTCTCAGGTTTGAAAGATGTCCTAGCTAGATTGATCGAATATGAGACGCATGTTTGATGATATTTACAGTATTCCCTAACTGTTTTGAGGAACATCTGGGAAATGCTCAAAGATAACATGTGTCAAAGAACAAAAGAACTATACGAACTATGGACGGTCTAAAGAACTATAAAAGCCTGTATATCAAAAGATGTCCTAGCTAGACTGATTGATTATAAGTCGCATGTTTGATGAGGTTTACATATCTCCTTTACTACTAAGAACCCTGATTGCTAGACTAGTCTACTCGAGTTGACCAAGGCCCAATCATTAGGTCTTAGATTTTATTAAATGTTTATTTAGTTATTTAACTAAGCATTTATGGAACTGTTTCTACAAATTATGTGTTGATCATGATTGTATGATGAACTTAAGGAATCCATAGAGATCCCAAGCTTTTGTATTTACAGGAACAAAGAACTGAAGAACTAAGTGATTTATTGATGTGGGTAAAATGCTTAATTATTATTAACAGCACTGCCATATGTGATTTAGTATGTGGTGGGATGTTGGCTGGGCGGGCGGTAAGTTCGACCCTACATATGCCCTATATATAAGCACACCGAATCGGATATTGTAGGTGGTGTTAATGAGATTAAGGTTGTTACCTGAGAGTTTAACAAACGAGTTATGTATAGGAAGAACTATGGTGTGATGTAAACGAAGGATAGGTAAAAGTGCCTAATTATCATTAACAACAATGTCATATGTGGTTTAGTGTGTGGTGGGATGGCGTCTGGGCGAGTTGTAGGCTTGACCCTTTCGTATGCCCTATATATAAGCATACCGAACTGGATATTACAGGTGAAGTTAATGAGGTTAGGGTTTTTACCGAAAAAGGGTTACAAAACTACTTTTCAAATACTTAACTATATGAACTCACCAACCATGTGTTGACTTGATCTTTTTGCATGACTTCTCAGGTGAAGAACAGGTCAATTAAGAATTCATTGTTTCTGGACTAGGACTTCAGATAGAAGACTCGTATTTTTGGACCTGCATACTTTTGGGAACATCATTATACAATATATTTTGTATATCTTGTGTAGATATAAGATAGAAACTTTATGATGTTTATGGTAGATTTACATTGTTAAATTATAAACGATACTGATGTAATTTAACTTTGTAATTCTATTCTATTTAGCATTTCTCATTTATATCATGTGCAATGTAAACAATCTGATCATCACAATTATCACTCACGATATCGCGCCCCGTGAACCTTCCGCCCGACGGGGAATCCGATCCAACCCCGCCGGCTCGGGGTGTGACAGCGTGATTGTAATCGGAGTGATCAGATTGTTACATTGCACATGATAATATGAGAAATACTAAATGCATTAAATGAATAAAATTAAATTACAAATGTTTCATAATTTAATTCTATTACAACTTGACTTAGACATCTGTAATGAGGACCAAATGTCCCACAAAGGTTGCTTGCACAGGTGCAAGTCTTGAATCTTGTTTCCGGGCTGACCGGGGAGATTCCATGCAGGAGTTGTAGGTTCCTCTAAGGGATCATATCCTTCTCTCTATAAAGTCATCATGCTTTCACGTGTTCTTCACCTGCGAACATGTAAAATGTGTCAACACTAGGTTGGTGAGTTCATGTTAGTTTTGAAAATATTAGGTTTTGTAAAAAGGTTTAGCAAAAATCTTTCCATTCACAATGGTTTTGAAAGAGGGGTGTGAATGGTGTTGAAAACACGAATGAACTACACAAGGGCGTTAGCCTGAACATCATTACGTACACCATCCCAAATCATTGAAGGTAGTTTATATACATGGCATACGTAGAGCCAAAGCTCGGCAGCCAGCCCACCACCCCTTCGATGATTCACAAGGATGTCCTTAACGGGAATCAGACCTTGTCACTTGTGTATCTCCACTCTACACGATACATCGGATGGTTGAAAAGACAAGGTTGTGAGAAAGAAGCGTATGCTCTATCTCCTGATACAGGAGAAATGTTTTGTTTGTTTGAAAATCCCATAGACTACGCTCCTTTCTTGTATTAAAACAGTGTTTGTTGTATACTCATTTGAAAATCGTTCAAGACCAGGTCTTGAACATTTATTTGATTTGAAAACTCGTGTTATTGTTTGTGTGGTATGTTCGTAATATCACCCATGTGATCATTTGCCAACCCTAACTGATATGGTTGTGTGATTAGTTCCCCTGGAACTAATCCAAGTTGTTGTTTCACGTGTGTATGCGTGTAACGTACCAGCCTCGGCACTGGAGGTTTGTTAGACTTATGGTACTATCTACGTTACCGTCGGTTGACACGCGTCAACTAATAGTAAATGACTCTGAAAGGACTTTCTTGAGAATTCCTCAGCGAATTCTTGATGTGTTGTTGTGTGGGCACATGCTCTAGTGAATTACCCTAGACAGATACCATGAAAATATGATGTTTGTTTGATGGGGGATTCCCATGAAAATGATTGTTTTCGATTGTGCACTACAAAATTCCCCGGTTCGTGTCCGTTCACCTCTTGGTTAGGCACAAAGCCTCGAACTGTTGTGGTCAACGGACATCTCCTCGATGATTTGTGTTTGAACCATCAAAACTGGTTTGTTGTTGTCATTTGTTGAAAAAGTTGAATGGAGCGATGAATGCTCAGTAAAAATGATTGAAAAGACACTTATTCGTATAACATTCAAATAAGAGGTTGAGAGTTGATTCTTTTATTGAAACTGTCACACCCCGAGCCGGCGGGCTGGATCGACTTTCCCGTCGGGCGGAAGGTTCCCGGGGCGCGATATCGTTTGATAATCAAAATGATCAGATTGTTTGCATAGCACATGATATATAATTGAGAAATGCTAACATGACAATGATATAGAATTACAAAGTTAAATTACAATTTTTCGTTCATAATTTAACCAAGTAAATCTACTCAAAAGAATCAATGACTTTCTATCTTGTAACTGTACAAGATCTACAAAAGATGATTCATTGTTTTGTCATTCCAAAAGTATGCACAACAAAAAATGTAGCTAGGTCTTTTAAAAGTCCACTAGCTATTTCCTTGAATACTGGTGACTAAACCTATTCATCACCTGAGAAAACATGCATTTAAACAAAGTCAACACTAGGTTGGTGAGTTCATAAGTTTGATACTTGAAAACATTGATTTGTTCACATACACAGTCACAATGTCATACATGATACTTGTAAATGTTTGATTCATCTGTTCACACAATGGCATCTCCATAGTTATATTTACAAGTAGTATCTCATCCTATTAGATATGCTTATATATAGGGCATATGTAGGGGAACAAGCCCCAGCCAACATCCCACCACATATCTAATAGAACTTAACACTACTTGCAATACAACTATAGATACCCATTATCATCTAACATGTTCATCCCGTTTGATATTCACCCATCCATTGTGTTCATCACCCAGTGTTATATGTAGAATAATATAATAAGAGGGGTTTAGTTATCAAACCAAAGTATTGATATAGCCTCAATGTGTTAAGGAAATTAGATTAATTTAATCTGATCCTTATTATTATTCTCTCGCTTGTGGGGTTAACTGTTAATCACTTTTAATAATAAGAGTGTTAGTTAACCAATTGATATCTTGATCTCAACTTAAAGTGCATAGAGCCTAAAAGGAATCTATTGCAATCCTCACGTAATCATATTACAATGCATTCGATTTACCTCTACCACTTTGTATTCCCAGAGGCCTCATCGAAACTATTACCAGTAATATGACATGAGAGAAAATAAATTCTTCAGTCTACTAGTCAATAGGAATCGATGGATTAATTACAATTATTACTGTAGATTAATATCACCATGTGTCGCTTCCCAGACCCTGACTGTTCGTCACCCTGTCACCGGTCATACGTTACCGGCCAATGATCAATACGATCAACATACCAGCCCTACAAGCTGGAGGTTGTCAAACCTATGGTACCACTATTCTATCGTCAGTTTAGGCACGTCAAACTAACTGGTCAGCGATTTGTGTGAGGGACTTACAATGATCAACTTGAATACAGGGCACATGATTGTCGTGATATAATATAGACAACTTAATAATAATCAATTGTATTGTGTGTTCTCGTTGTTCTTAACAAAGTTATATAAGATCTTGTCTTATTATACGATGTTAGTCGTTGTGTGAATGATGTTGTTATCATGAAGGTACATTATCATGATTATCATTCTTGTTGTTCCATATGTTCACCATGTTGCCACTACAGTATTGTAAGAGCTAGTCTTACAATACTTAGTCGACTCAGGTGGTGGATGATATCTGTTTCGTGTTATCTCATAGTTTTCACCGAGTTATAAACATAGTGTTATAAGAACTTGTCCTATTACACTTAGCTAACTCCGGTAGAGAATGATATTATGAAGATATATTATCTTCATATCATTCATGTTTGTTGTTGTTGTTGTCATGATGTTCACCTATGATAATCTCATTGTTGTTCTTGTAAGAATAATTAAGTGCTATAAGATAGAATCTTACAACTACATTATTCTATTGTGTTGATGATTCATGAAGCTACATTATCATGTTTCATCCTAGTTGTCTCAGTCATGTTATAATCATACAAGCATGCATACAATGATAGGCGATAATAAGTCAAGAAATATTATCTAAATCATAATATAAACAATATGTTGTACTAAAACTTTTAAATAAATAAAAGATTTAGCATGTTTCTCAGACCCGAGAGTTTAAAATCAATTAAGATTAGAAAAGGGGGCGTATGAACTCACCTTGTAGTTGTTGTGGTGGACTAAGTCTAAACAAGAATGCACGCGCTCTTTGTGTACTAGTTGTAGTTTTCACGATCCTGTGTTGATTTCACAATGTTTGTAACTTGTAAGTATGGGTTGTATGTACTTGAGTGTGTGTATGTGTTAGCCCTAAAGTTGGCTAACACTCGTGAGTCTCGGTCATCATTCGGCCTTGGTTCCATTGTTGTAGATTATACTAACACTTAATCAATTTAGATTGCATCTAGTATGTTGTTTTAGTTTGTGATTAAAGATTTAATCTTTAATACTTTTGTTTGCCTTAACCCATTCTTGAATGTTCACAACCTTGTCATAATACGTTTGCCACTTGTATTGATGGAAATTTTTACAAAATCAACCTAAGATTAACTTAGGTTTATAGTTTAAGGTCTTACATACGATCCTTGTTAGATTTAAAATAGTTTCTACATTGTTGATAATTAATCACACAACAATCTTGTAAAACTTGATGTTTGAAGTTTGTGAAGTTCATTACCCTCACCCATTACCACCTTTGTAGTATTTGTTAGCCAACCCATGCATGTTGCTCACATGTGGTTACCAATGATATGTGTTTGTGTATTTTCAATATCAAGTGAGCCGAATAATTGAACCGAACCAGGGCCATGGGCCACATGAAATGTCATGGGCCGAGTGTTTAGACCTGGGCCATATGGGCTGTGTGGGCCGAATAATTTTATGTGGACCGAATAGATGATCACAAGATGTGGGCCAAGCTGTTGGACTAGTTTAACCATCATGGGCTGAACCAAATCACTTGGGCCGAAACAGTTACGTGGGCCTAGGCCAACTAGTTTGATTCTAGCGAATGTCCGCCTTGGCTGAATGTTTTAGGTCGAATGGGACTTGGTTGCAGCCGGCCAGACCGATCGAATGAGACCATGGTCGAATCAGAGCCCACGAATGGAGATGGCCGAATGAGGTGATGTTGCTTGGGCAAATGGCCTTTTGACCGTATGAAGTTGATGGTCGAATGAATAGGGACGATTGAGACCATTTGGCCGAACCACATGGGTTGTTCCTTCGGCCACTAGCCATTCGGCGGCCTGTTTGGACACCGAACCCTAGCCACATCCATCATTCCATTCACAACCATCCCATGAGTAGCCTTTCAGTCCCTCTCAATCTTGACTGGTTTCTAAGATGAAATGTTCGAATGGAAAGGTTTAGAACCGATTATGAGCAGGGTATGAACAAAAGGGTTGAAAACCCTAGTTTTCGTGCCTTTGATGTCCAGATTACCTTCGATTTAGTGGCTGTCAGGACGGATCCTTTTACTTTCATGTAGAGGAGATTAAGAGCTTCGTTTAGGCTCAAAGATGGCTCAATTTCATCAAGAAATGAATGAGTTATGGTGATTTGAAGATCAAACTTTCTAAAGAGAGAAAGTTTCGGAAATTTGAATCTAGAGAGAGAAGGGGAATGGAAGAAATGGGTAGGTTGAACTCATTTAGGGTATTTATACCCCGGGTGAGTTCGGGTTCGTTTCATTTGCTCGGTTCGCGTTTTCGTTGCGTTTCTGGAACGTAACGCGCATTTTACGCATTTTAAATAAAATGGATTTATTTTTAATATTTAAAAGGCGGTTATTCCTAGTAAATCCTCTACATTTGTTTCTCTTAAATTATTTCATCAGATTCATTTATTTTAAACGTTTCGTCAGATCGCGTCACCTTCGCGCGTATTCGTTCGAATCGTCACCCGATCGAACACGACGATGGTTTCACTTTCTGATTCTTGTTTTCTACTTTTCAGTCATCATTTCAGAACATTAAACTCACAGATATGTTTGTGTGAATCGTCACCCACGCAAACACACTGTCAGTTCGCTATTCTGAAACGACACTGCAATTATGTTTTGAATTGTGTTTCCTCACTGACGGACTCAACTAAACTTTCTGTTTTCACATTGTTTTCATAATGATTTATCGGCCATCTGATTCCTGTCATCTATGGCTATCAGATCGCAACTGACATGATCTTGTTGTTTACTTGTACACTGTTGTTTCTCTTGATTCGTTGTATTAATTGTACTTAGGTTTTCACCTAGATACATACAAATGTTTTTTATCGTGAGTTGTTGTACTTACAGTATTTAAGTTTTCACTTAAATACGTACAACTGTTGTTTGTTTTCCAAGCTATGTTATCACACACACTGTTCATGCATTGTATTTACACACAGTAAATAGTGAAAATACACGTACCGTACGTACTTGCCGGACGATCAGGTACTGGATGTCACAGAAACCGTTAGAAAATAACTTTTATTCGTCGATCATTCGAATAAGAGGTTTCATGTTCTCAGCCCCAAATGATTTGGAAGCCAGAAAAATGAAAACAAAGGGGACTGTGAACTCACCTGAGGTTATGGGTTGTCGATGCACTCACTCGGTATGTAACATCCCAAATTTTTCTAAGATACAAGTTATTTGAATTCTACGTACGTATAACGGATAAGTAACTTGTGGGAAAATAGACGAAAATAACCAAGATGGGGCTTAGAAATCGTGTACTCGAAATATGGAGATTTCGAGTACACCATATTTCGAGTACTCCCTATTTCGTGTACTCAGGTGTTCGAGTACGGGCACCTTGTCTATAAATAGTCGTGCCTTGGGAAATGTGACAACCTTTGGTTGGAAGCACAGTCCCTCTCGAGTACACGAAGTTTAAGTCCAAGAATTTCAAGAATCAAACTTTGATCGACCAAACGAAGTAGGAAACGCACGGGATTTTACCAGGAGGATCAGCTACCTTCAAGTAAGTGATTCATGTATAGAAAGCTGAATTTTTATGCAAAAGTTAGGATGGTTAAACAAAGGGTGGACTTATGTATAAAGCTCACACCTTTCTGCATAAAGTTCATAACTTTGAGGTTCCAATACGTTGGTAACAACCAAAGGAACCTAGAACTAGCTCCCCAAGGTCTTAGATGAATTTCTGAGATGTTTAATGACGAAATGATGAGTACACGAAATCATGTACAGAGGGTACTCGAAAATCATGCATGTATTTCGAGTACAATGTTATTTCGAGTACAGGGGCTATTTCGAATACAATGGCTATTTCGTGTACATGGAATTTCGTGTACATGGCATTTCGTGTACATGGAATTTCGAGTACATGGCATTTCGTGAACTAGAGATGTTTCGAGTACATGGCAATTCGTGTACATGGGAACTCAACGAATTTCAAGGGTTTCGAACACTTAGCTAAGTTTCGAGAACTTGGATTCAGAAAGGGGGACTAGTAGGCTATTGGGACTTAGAATATTTTCTAAGTCTAAGAACGCAATGTAACGTAATGAGGTGGTGTAACGGATGTAGGTTCTTAAGGCTTAGCTAAGGAGTTCGGCTAAGAAGAACAAGAGTCTACTATCAGGTGAGTTCTAGACGCCCTATTTCATGTTAACTGTTTTGGGCTGACATACATGCTTATGGTTATGTTATGATGATAATGATGAATGAATGATGGTATGCCCTGACTATGTATGCATGCGTATGTGTTAGTATGATCTATGCATGAAAGTATGTTAAGTATGATGAATGCATGAGAAATGAATTATGATAATGAATAACATGACATGAAAATGATGCTAGCATTTGATATGATGATGGCTTTATGATAACATGCTTCATGATGCTAACTATGAGAACCGTTATAGGAGTATGACGAGGTCCTAGGTTGCTAGGATGAAAGTATGATATGTAGGCATGATGACATGATATTATGATATGCTGATGATGCTAGTATGTCATGATGAACTGTGCATGATGACAGTATGCTATGATGGTATGATGAGACGATGCTAGTAAAACATGTCTAAGATGCCATGATGACTGCTATGAATGATGTTATGATGTTAGCAGTAAATGTTATGATGATTATGATAAAAGATGATATAATGCTAGTATATCATGTATGACGAACGAACGATGTTCCTATACGTGTTATAGGATAAGTATGAAAGATGTACCAGCTCTTGTGATGGGTGGGTATGATAGTCAACCACGACTATAACTGGGTATGATAGTCAACCACGACTATAACTGGGTATGATAGTCAACCACGACTATAACTGGGTATGATAGTCAACCACGACTATAACTGGGTATGATAGTCAACCACGACTATAACTGGGTATGATAGTCAACCACGACTATAACTGGGTATGATAGTCAACCACGACTATAACTGGGTATGATAGTCAACCACGACTATAACTGGGTATGATAGTCAACCACGACTATAACTGTGTATGATAGTCAACCACGACTATAACTGGGTATGATAGTCAACCACGACTATAACTGGGTATGATAGTCAACCACGACTATAACTGGGTATGGAGCCTTGTGCAGGCATAAGCCCACTGTTCGTATGGTAACAGTGGAACGTATGATGATGATGATGTAAGGATGTTATGTGCTAAGGTTATGGACTATGTGTATGAAATGATGTGTATGTTAAGTATGTTTAATGTTGTTTTATGAAAACTAGAACTCACCAGCGTAAGCTGACTTGATTTAGCATGTATGTCAGGTTGAAGGTATGATATGAGAAGGCATGGAGCTCGGGCATAGAGTCATACGATCCGGTGGTTTTTGGCAATCCGATATGTTTTTGATACAGACACTTTATTGATTTCTGTTTATCAAACTATGTTTACAATTCCACTGCATGATTATGAAAGTTTTTAGTTTAAGAGCTATGTGTTATGATGAAAATCAACCTCTGTGAGGTGCCCGGTTTCGGGGCCTCACAAGTTGGTATCAGAGCCATAGTTTGAGAGATCTTGGCATCCCAAATGCCAAGACTTAAACTGAGAATGGGATTAATGGATGCGGATTGCCAACCACGGATGACGGATGCCACGAGTTGAATGTTTATGTATGAGTTAAGGGTTAGATGTAATGTTATGTAAGTAGTTAGTGTCATGCACATTGAAGAGATGGGATGGGAAATGTTTAGAGCCTATGAGTTGGGTAAATGGTTAATAGCACTTGATCAACGTCATTAACGATTTACAAAACTTATTCCGTGCTAAACTGATTCCTGTACTGACTCATCAATTGTTGCATTATGTAGATAGTTAGATGGCTGGACAAAAGGGTAGACCACGTAAGCAACCACAGGAACCTGAAGAACCACGTGTCGAGAGTGAAGAACCCGTCAACGAAGACGACCACGAGCACAACGAACAACCTGAGAATGAAGACGAGTTCACTCTAGAGCCTATCGTGGTGAAGGCTATTTCTGATGAGGTCTGCAAGATCATGGATGAAAAGATGCCGGCAATGATTGCTAAGGCACTGAAGGATGCTCTAAAAGACAAGTCTGAAGGAACTAAGGAGAGCACCAAAGAAGATGAGGTGGTGATCATCGAGACGAAGAGCGGCGACTCTATGACTGGGAAACTGAAGGGCTGTGACTACAAGTCCTTCAAGGGATGCAACCCACCGACCTTCGATGGTAAGAAGGATGCTGTGGCCACCTGCCACTGGGTATCCGCGATGGAGGCTGTTATCTCCATCAGTGAATGCCGAGTCGATCAAGCTGTTAAGTTTGCAGCTCACTCTTTTGTCGAGGAGGCACTTCACTGGTGGAACACCATTAAGCAGTCCAAGGCTGCAGCTGATGTAGAGAAGATGACTTGGGATGATCTAAAGGAACTGGTCACTAAGCAGTTTTGTCCCAAGAATGAGCTGGATAAGGTTGAAAGGGAGTTTCTGGTGCTGAAGGCGGGAAGCCTGAATCACAGGCAGTACACTTCACGATTTAATGAGATGGCAAGACTTGTTCCTCATCTGGTTTCTACCGAGGAACGCAGGGTGAAGTTGTACATGGAGGGCTTGCCTCCAAAAGTAAGGATTCATGTCAAGGCCAATGCTCCTAAGACCTTTGACTCCACTGTTGAACTCAGTGGTATTGTATGGGATGATGTGATGGTCGATGAGCCAGTGAAGGAGGAAACCAGGGTAAAGGAGTCTTCCAGGACTAAGAGGAGTCGAACAGACCAACGAAAGTTTTCAGGCAAGAAGATGAAGCGTGAGGATGCGAACCGATGCAACAAGTGTGATAAAATTCACACCGGACAGTGCTTGGTGGGCACTAACTTATGTTTTCGATGCGGAAAGACGGGACATTTCTCCAGCAATTGTCCGAGTGCCACCAGATGCTACAACTGCAACGGGTTTGGACATCTGTCCAAGGATTGCAGACAACCACGGACCGATGCTTCGGGCTCGGGTAAGAAAGAGGAGAAAGGAAAGGAGAAGCAGAAGGCTAAAGCACGAGCCTTTACGATGACGAAGGATGATGCGATTGTGGACCCGGACGTGGTCACAGGTACCTTTTCTATCAACAATATTCCTGCTTCTGTATTGTTTGATTCTGGTGCCAGTATGAGTTTTGTGTCTTCTACTTTCTGTGATGGGTTATCTGGGAAGGTTAAGAAGATAGATCGGGTATTTGATGTAGAGACGGCTATTGGTAAGATGACCAGGGTGACGGAGGCTATTGATGATTGTTATGTTGAGATAGAAGGTCATAGGTTCCCTGTCCGATTGTTTCTTATTACCTTAGGAGGATTCGATGTGGTTTTGGGTATGGACTGGTTAGCCAAATATGAGGCTAACATTGTATGTCGACGAAAGATGATATGTTTACGTGCGATGGATGGGAGCTCCATGACGGTTTATGGTGATAAAGCGATGTATGCGCCAAAGATCATTTCGATGATCACGGCTGATGTTATGATGCGGCGAGGGTGTGTAGCCTACTTGGCCTACGCGATTGAGGAACGTACGGATACGAGGACGATTGATGATGTTCCCGTGGTGTGTAACTTCCCCGATGTATTCCCTGAGGAATTGCCTGGATTACCACCCGAACGGGAAATTGAGTTCCAGATCGACTTAGTGCCGAGGGCACAACCTGTTGCCAAAGCACCTTACCGTTTAGCTCCAACAGAGATGAAGGAAATGATGACCCAGCTACAAGAACTCCTTGATAAAGGTTTTATACGACCGAGTGTCTCTCCGTGGGGAGCACCGGTGCTGTTCGTTAAGAAGAAGGATGGAAGTATGCGTATGTGTATTGACTACAGGGAACTGAATAAGTTGACCGTAAAGAACAGGTATCCTCTACCTAGAATTGATGACTTGTTCGATCAATTACAAGGTGCAAGCTGGTTCTCGAAGATAGATCTCCGATCCGGTTACCATCAGTTGAAAGTTCGAGAGCAGGATATTCCAAAGACTGCTTTCCGTACGCGTTATGGACATTATGAGTTTCTCGTTATGTCGTTTGGATTGACGAATGCTCCCGCAGCATTTATGGATTTGATGAACAGGGTATGTCGACCGATGCTGGACCGATCGGTGATAGTGTTTATTGATGATATTTTGATTTATTCAAAGAATGAGGGAGACCATGCTTGCCACGTACGTGAGGTATTGGAGATCCTGAGGAAAGAGAAACTTTATGCTAAGTTCTCCAAATGCGCTTTCTGGTTACGAGAAGTACAGTTTCTGGGGCACGTGGTGAACCCAGACGGCATTATGGTAGATCCAGCTAAAGTTGAAACGGTTATGAAATGGAGTCCTCCAAAGTCACCTACGGAAGTACGCAGTTTTCTTGGTTTGGCCGGTTACTATCGGAGATTCATTCAGGACTTCTCCAAGATAGCGACGCCACTGATGAAGCTCACGAAGAAAGACGTAAAGTACGAATGGGGTCCAAACCAAGAACAAGCGTTTTCAGTGCTGAAGGAGAAACTTACCCAAGCTCCTGTTCTAGCACTGCCGGATGGGAATGATGATCTTGTGGTGTATGCCGATGCGTCACGACAAGGGTTGGGATGCGTACTGATGCAAAGGGGAAGGGTGATAGCTTATGCTTCGCGCCAGCTAAAGATTCATGAGGCTAACTACCCGACCCACGATCTTGAACTCGCTGCAGTGGTGTTTGCATTGAAAATATGGAGGCACTACTTGTATGGAGTACGTAGTACCATCTATACCGACCACAAGAGCTTGAAGTATTTCTTCGAGCAAAAGGAATTGAACATGAGGCAGAGACGATGGCTTGAGCTGCTAAAGGATTATGATTGTGATATTCTATATCACCCGGGAAAGGCCAATGTGGTGGCGGATGCTCTGAGTCGCAAGACCGATCATCCTGCCATACGAGTAAAATCGTATAGTTTGGTAATAACGCCAGACTTTCTGAACGAGCTCAAACAGGCGCAACAGGAGGGATTGAAAGAAGAGAATGTGGGTTTTGAACGCGTCTTTGGTCAAGTCAAGAACTTGGAAGACAATGACCATGGGATAAAGCTACGATTCGGTCGAATGTGGGTGCCCAGAAATGGGGACATTCGAGCGAGGATTTTAGATGAAGCCCACAAGTCACGATACTCGGTACACCCCGGTGCAACGAAGATGTATCAAGATCTCCGACAGGATTATTGGTGGCCGGGCATGAAGTTTAATGTGATGCAGTATGTGAACAGGTGCCTTACTTGTGCGCAAGTGAAGGCTGAACATCAGAAGCCCTACGGATATGTGCAACCTCTAGAGGTACCGGAATGGAAATGGGAACACGTCACCATGGATTTCATCACCAAGCTACCAAAGACAGCTAAACGGCATGATACCATATGGGTGATTGTGGACCGACTGACGAAGAGTGCACACTTTCTTCCTATCAGGGAAACGTATACGTCCGAAAGGTTGTCTGAGTTGTTCGTAAAAGAGATTGTGACCAGACATGGGGTTCCTGTCTCCATTGTGTCAGATCAGGATACGAGGTTTACTTCCAGATTCTGGAAGCAGTTTCATGATGCTATGGGAACGAGGTTAAATATCAGTACCGCCTATCACCCTCAGACGGATGGACAGTCGGAAAGGACTATCCAAACGTTGGAGGATATGCTTAGGGCGTGCATTATCGATTTTGGAGGGAGCTGGGATGACCACTTGCCATTGGTGGAGTTTTCTTATAACAACAGCTATCACTCTAGTATCGGAATGCCCCCATATGAGGCGTTGTACGGACGACGATGTAGAACCCCGGTATGCTGGGGTGAAGTTGGACAGAAAGAAATGGGAAACAAGGCTGCTGTGATTGATATGGCAGAAAAGCTACGGGTGATAAAAGCACGTATGAAAGCTGCACAAGATTGCCAAAAGTCTTACGCTGACAAGCGCCGAAGACCGATCGAGTTTGATGTTGGCGATCGAGTGTTGCTGAAAGTATCACCATGGAAGGGAATCATTCGATTCAGGAAGAGGGGAAAGTTGAGTCCGAGGTACATCGGACCGTTTCGGATAGAGGCAAGGGTAGGGAAAGTCGCGTATCGACTGGACCTACCAGAGGAGCTGAGCGGGATTCATCCTACCTTTCACGTGTCGCATCTTAGGAAGTGCTTGGCAGACGAGCAGGCGCATGTTCCTTTGGATGACATGGAGGTAGATGACCGACTGAACTACATTGAAGAACCAGTCGCCATTGTGGATACGAAGGAAAAGCAGTTAAGGAATAAAACGGTTCGTCAAGTAAGAATTCAGTGGAAGCATCGGAAGGGTTCAGACACGACGTGGGAATTGGAAGACGAGATGAGGGAGTTGTATCCTCATTTGTTCGATGTGTAACAAGGCAGGTTTCGGGACGAAACCTATTGTAAGGAGGGGAGACTTGTAACATCCCAAATTTTTCTAAGATACAAGTTATTTGAATTCTACGTACGTATAACGGATAAGTAACTTGTGGGAAAATAGACGAAAATAACCAAGATGGGGCTTAGAAATCGTGTACTCGAAATATGGAGATTTCGAGTACACCATATTTCGAGTACTCCCTATTTCGTGTACTCAGGTGTTCGAGTATGGGCACCTTGTCTATAAATAGTCGTGCCTTGGGAAATGTGACAACCTTTGGTTGGAAGCACAGTCCCTCTCGAGTACACGAAGTTTAAGTCCAAGAATTTCAAGAATCAAACTTTGATCGACCAAACGAAGTAGGAAACGCACGGGATTTTACCAGGAGGATCAGCTACCTTCAAGTAAGTGATTCATGTATAGAAAGCTGGATTTTTATGCAAAAGTTAGGATGGTTAAACAAAGGGTGGACTTATGTATAAAGCTCACACCTTTATGCATAAAGTTCATAACTTTGAGGTTCCAATACGTTGGTAACAACCAAAGGAACCTAGAACTAGCTCCCCAAGGTCTTAGATGAATTTCTGAGATGTTTAATGACGAAATGATGAGTACACGAAATCATGTACAGAGGGTACTCGAAAATCATGCATGTATTTCGAGTACAATGTTATTTCGAGTACAGGGGCTATTTCGAATACAATGGCTATTTCGTGTACATGGAATTTCGTGTACATGGCATTTCGTGTACATGGAATTTCGAGTACATGGCATTTCGTGAACTAGAGATGTTTCGAGTACATGGCAATTCGTGTACATGGGAACTCAACGAATTTCAAGGGTTTCGAACACTTAGCTAAGTTTCGAGAACTTGGATTCAGAAAGGGGGACTAGTAGGCTATTGGGACTTAGAATATTTTCTAAGTCTAAGAACGTAATGTAACGTAATGAGGTGGTGTAACGGATGTAGGTTCTTAAGGCTTAGCTAAGGAGTTCGGCTAAGAAGAACAAGAGTCTACTATCAGGTGAGTTCTAGACGCCCTATTTCATGTTAACTGTTTTGGGCTGACATACATGCTTATGGTTATGTTATGATGATAATGATGAATGAATGATGGTATGCCCTGACTATGTATGCATGCGTATGTGTTAGTATGATCTATGCATGAAAGTATGTTAAGTATGATGAATGCATGAGAAATGAATTATGATAATGAATAACATGACATGAAAATGATGCTAGCATTTGATATGATGATGGCTTTATGATAACATGCTTCATGATGATAACTATGAGAACCGTTATAGGAGTATGACGAGGTCCTAGGTTGCTAGGATGAAAGTATGATATGTAGGCATGATGACATGATATTATGATATGCTGATGATGCTAGTATGTCATGATGAACTGTGCATGATGACAGTATGCTATGATGGTATGATGAGACGATGCTAGTATAACATGTCTAAGATGCCATGATGACTGCTATGAATGATGTTATGATGTTAGCAGTAAATGTTATGATGATTATGATAAAAGATGATATAATGCTAGTATATCATGTATGACGAACGAACGATGTTCCTATACGTGTTATAGGATAAGTATGAAAGATGTACCAGCTCTTGTGATGGGTGGGTATGATAGTCAACCACGACTATAACTGGGTATGATAGTCAACCACGACTATAACTGGGTATGATAGTCAACCACGACTATAACTGGGTATGATAGTCAACCACGACTATAACTGGGTATGATAGTCAACCACGACTATAACTGGGTATGATAGTCAACCACGACTATAACTGGGTATGATAGTCAACCACGACTATAACTGGGTATGATAGTCAACCACGACTATAACTGGGTATGATAGTCAACCACGACTATAACTGGGTATGATAGTCAACCACGACTATAACTGGGTATGATAGTCAACCACGACTATAACTGGGTATGATAGTCAACCACGACTATAACTGGGTATGATAGTCAACCACGACTATAACTGGGTATGATAGTCAACCACGACTATAACTGGGTATGGAGCCTTGTGCAGGCATAAGCCCACTGTTCGTATGGTAACAGTGGAACGTATGATGATGATGATGTAAGGATGTTATGTGCTAAGGTTATGGACTATGTGTATGAAATGATGTGTATGTTAAGTATGTTTAATGTTGTTTTATGAAAACTAGAACTCACCAGCGTAAGCTGACTTGATTTAGCATGTATGTCAGGTTGAAGGTATGATATGAGAAGGCATGGAGCTCGGGCATAGAGTCATACGATCCGGTGGTTTTTGGCAATCCGATATGTTTTTGATACAGACACTTTATTGATTTCTGTTTATCAAACTATGTTTACAATTCCGCTGCATGATTATGAAAGTTTTTAGTTTAAGAGCTATGTGTTATGATGAAAACCAACCTCTGTGAGGTGCCCGGTTTCGGGGCCTCACACGGTATGTTCTCTCGATTTGAATCCTGTGTTAGAAGTTAGTTAGTTAGGTCTTTGATGGTTGTGTGTTCGGTGTTATGATTTGATTTTGGAAAATGTGTTGTTATCTCGTTTTATCTTGATTAGATTTAAAATTTGGTCTAAGGTTCAGTCTTATCATTACAAATGGTGTAAGATAGGACCTTTAACACTTAGCCATTTTGGGCTATTCTTGGTTCGAATGAGTGGTTCGTGCAAATGGCTTTCATTCACACGAATGGGATGATGAGAATGCATACTCTTATTCTTGTGATCCATTTGTGAGAACGTGTCCTCATTCGTATGGTCTCCCCATACAAATGAGTCCTCGTCATTCGTGTGATTGCTCCTTCGTTCGGCAGCTCATTCGTGTGACTCTCCTTCAACGAACGAGTCTTCTCATTCGCACGAATGAGCCCTTCGTACGGCTCATTCGCCTGCAGATTCACCAAGAACGCCATTTTTGAAATCGGTGGTTGGTTTTGATGTTTTTATGGTCGAAATTGATGGTAAAACGTTTTGGAGTGTTTTAGTGCAAAGGATCGGTGCTAATACTTACTGTGGAGCTCGTATTTAACCGAAATAGGATGAAGAGGGTTGAAATCTTGAAATGGAGGTGTCGGGGTTGAAATACACACGATTTGGACAGTGGAATGGTCCGATTTTGCGTGAAAATGGTCGAAAAATCGAGTGGCCGAGTGTGGGGTTCGGTTGAGAGAGTTGAGTGAAAAATGGGTTTGAAAAACATAAGTGTTGCTTTTATAGTTGTGCTGTCGCACGAATGAGTCATTCGCACGAATGGCTCTCATTCGGCCGAATGAACTGTGGCTATAAAGCTTCACCGAATTAAACCAATTCGTATGAATGAGGGCCCATTCGTACGAATGTTCGTGTGTGTTAAAATTTTGATTGTTTATTAAGTTGTTTTGGTGAGATTTTCTTAAAACTATTATTATTTTATATCAACGTTAAAGACTCACGCTGACATCCGTATTAATCGTCACTGATGTCGACGGAGCTTAGCTAATAAACTAACTAAAAACCGACTCTAAAACTAGACAAAAAGTAATAAATCTAGACTCTCTAAAACCTAAGCTACCGACAGGCAAGTGTACCTATCGTATGTAGCAAGACAAAAGTAAGTCCGGATATCGAACCCACATACTTCTACAGACTGTACTAACCAGACTCTATGACTTATCTTTACAAAATTTGTACTTAAATAAAATAATAATAAGGAAGGGGGTTTCTACTAACAACTAAAATACTTAATAAACACTTAGAAATGAAAACAGACTAACAAACAAAGACTAAATCAGAGAAGAAAAGAAGCACTACCTAGGCTTGAATCATATACATGCTTGACAAGGTTCTCTCGGGATGGAACTAATGTGATACCGGGATCTTTTAATACTAAACTCAAAGGAAACCTAGAGCACCCTCGACCCTTCTCAAAGATAGTCAACTAAGGGTCCTAAAAGCCGTTAAACCACCGGTTAAATGGATTCCCTTCACAGGTCATCCAACTATTTATGATATATCCACTAGATTATCTACCTCACAGTACAATAATCTCAAAACACCTAAGAAATAACTGTTAAACACTCTACCTCACGGCGCGAAAGTCACAGTTCACTTAAATGCTAGGGATAACTTAGGTTTTCCTATTGGACTCGATAAACATGATTTGATAGACATACTAGAAAGATCTTCTCACAAAGGCTCTAACTAGAAATCCAACATCCAAGACTTATCGACAACTTCTCACCTCACGGCTATTAAAGTTAGTTGCACATCTTAACTGTTTAAATCTTAATAGAACATTCCTATGAATCACTCGGCCAAAGCAACTCATCCACTAATCAAAAACACACAGTAATTGATTCTAGCATGCACCTATTATGTGACAGACAATCACCAAGACACATAAGGAACATAATATCAATCATTCAACAATCACAAATACACATACACATCCAATATTCAAAACCATGTCTTTAAATCATAAATCCATCACATCAATATGTTCCACAACCGAATCAAACCAAAGTCAAACATGCATAATCATCTAACCTAGATAGTTCTAAAAGTTTAGCCAAGAAACATCATATGAAAACAAATCATAATCTGTTTAATGTAAGAAAACATGAGAAACAAGAGAAACAAAGTAAACCGATCACGTTACACCCTTCGGATCACTCGTTTAGGGCTTCCCGATGATCCAACTCGACCCCAATCTCGAATCCTTGCTTCTAGTCGCCCCTGGCCGTCTTCCTATCGTCTGATGCTGAGTGTAACCCTAAAAATCCCGTCTCCAGCCGTTTTTATTGAAAGAACTCGATTTTCTGATTTTTAACCCGCGTCGCGTACCGCGACAGTTACACAGAAACCCCTCGCGCTACGCGAGGGTACCCACTACCCGACAAAATAGTCGGGTCAAACCCGCAATCATTAAAAAGGGTAAAACTGACTTTTCCACCTGTCGCGCTACGCGACAGGGTTTCTTGTGTTTGTCGCGATACGCGACAAGGTCTTTTTTCAGCTTTTAAAGTCTTTTATCTTCGGGTCCGTTCTTTTCCAACCAGGAGCTTTATTTCTTGATCTTTAACACCAAATACGCATGTTTGTTACCTGCAAGCATCAAATTATAGAATTGTGAAGAACCAGCTTGAATCGACTCTAAAATCTAATAAACTGTACAGAAACGAAATAAAAACAAATAGAAAAATAGATGTGTTTTGCAACACATCAGTCACCCATACAAACGCTGCGTTGTATTTAACTGCTGTTATTGTTTGGTACTGTAAAGATATCATTTAGGGTATTCAAATCTAACAATATATCCACATGGATCGTCACCCACAACTGGTAAACCCTCTGACCTTGCCTAATATGTTTCAGCCCGGATCAAACCCAAGACTTCTCATAGAGAAGTCAAGGAGGTACCATTAGGCTAGAAGCCTTTTGGTACCAATTGGTTTATCTGATTATGTAAAACATGGGTGTATGGCTTCCAATTAGCTAGTTTCAAATGTCAATTAACTCGTTTATAATTAGATTGGTAACAAAATTTATAATTAGTTTAGCTCGAGTTGATTTGGGTCTAGGGGTGTTCATCGGGCTAGATCATGAGTTATTCGAATTAGGTTATTCGGATTTTAATTTTTTTTTGCCTATATCCGAACCCAACTTGACATGAATTGGTTCGAATCTCATCCGACTCAAATCTATCTGAATTAGGATTTGGATAAATCCGAATAACTCGAACAACCTAAATAAAGTTGAATAAAAATTACCGAAATTTTTTCGTTTTTGTTTTGGCTATTTATTTTACCATATTTGGTTCCTATAATTAAACATTTAACTAGTTTAGATCTATAAGATAACACTTCAAAGTTCAAATTTCAAAACGATCACAAATCTATCATAATAAAATAGTATAAATAAACTTCATGATTTATAAGAAACATCTGAATAACCCGAAATTAATAATGTCCATTTGCTTGTAATCAGATTATTCGGATGTCTGAATAACCCTAATAACCTGAAATTAATAATGGTACATTGGCTCGTAATCAGATTATTCGAATATTCGAACAACCCGAATTGCAAAAAAAACCAAAAAAATCCAAATTTGACCTAAATATCCAAATAACTTTTGTCAGATATATTTGACCCGAACAACTCGAATCAAGATTTGAATCGATTTTTTTTGTTTCGGATATGATTTGAGTTTCTATTTTCTCTGATTTTAGATTTTTTAAACAACCCTATTTGGGTCTAAGGCCTCATTGCCCCAATCTACCTGGAACGCATAAACATGTGAGAAAACGTCTTATAATTTATATCTGATTTTTCATGTATATTGATTCTTGGTTATGGTGGTTTTGAAACTTGTAATAATTTGTTAAATCATAATTTGAGATTTGGATAAAGACTTGCAAATATCATTAAAGAAAATCAAACATAATGAGTCGTCTTATCGAGTCACAAAGGGTGGAAGAATACGCCAAATAGATATCTAAAATCTAATAACTATCATTTCTTTAAAACTTTTTTTAATGTAATATCATCACTTACCAAAATAGTTCATGTGGTTTCCTATTATTTTATTCTTGGTCCCTATGTTTCATAAATCATCCTTATTGTCCCAAACTTTTAATATTTGCAACACATATAGACTTTAGGTCACCAAATTACTCTCACATAATTGATCAAATTACCCTCACATAAAAATTATATGTGTTACAAATGTCTAAAGTTTTGAACCATATGAGTAATTTATAAAACTTAGGTAACAAGAGTGAAATATTAGCAAACTTCAAGAACCACATCGGTAATTTACTCTATTTTTTCTATTAAAACTATTCTTCTTTCTAGTTGCATTTACAAAACATGGCCCTTGTAATATTGAATTTGGAGCGGGTCATACCCTCCATAAGTTCACATGCTCACTTTCTTATTAGCTAAGCAAAAGTGATTGGAAACAGATAACAATGGTGCCTATTTGGATGGTTTGTGGGTCAAGTGCTCGAGACCGCTTACGAAGGTGTCGATGACTCGCAAGGACAGATTTTTGTTGCCTCATAGCGGTAGGCCTACGACTTTTCTAATAAGAGGTTAAGAGTTGAAATTTCAAAACAAAGAGTAAAATGTCATTTTTAGTCCCCGTGGTTTGTCAACTTTTGACATTTTAGTCCAATAGTTTAAATTTTGTCATTTTGGACATTATAGTTTCCATTTTATTGTTTTTTTTGTCTATGTGTTTTGGTTAATTTTGTCATTTTAATCCAAAATTTTGAAATTTAATTGGACCAAAATGACAATAAAATAGAAACCATAATAACCAAAATGATAATAAAATGAAACAATAATGACCAAAATAACAAAATTCAAATCATTAGACTAAAATAACAAAAATTGTCAAATTACAGGACTAAAATGAATTTTATTCTAAAACAAATATTATTATGAGTTGAGTTAAAAGTTTTCTCTTGCAAAAACATTTGTACAAACATTCATAAAGTGAAAGAATAATCTATTTACCAAATCAATTACGAGGATCATGGGTTTTGCTTTTTAAAATGTCTTATCAGCGCAAAAAGCCAGTGTATTTTTGTATATTGTCAAATGCATTGCATTTTAGTTATTTAAAAGGCTATTGTATTGTCTTAAGAAATAAGAAAGTCAATTTTCATTTGGTAGTTTAAGAAATAAGAGTTTTCATTTAGTAAATTTTTTTTTTTTTCAAAAAATTAAACTGTAATAATTACTATTGTTAAAAGTAAAATATGTACTCTATATTTTTTTCGAAAAAAGTAATATTTTTTTTTATATAAACAGTTTATCCAACCTGTCGTACAAAATTATCTAATTATTATATGAAGCATCATATAGCAAAATCTGCATATTTACATGGAGTGACATCTGGAAGATCATCATAATTCCATCTACATGGTCCCCTGTCTCATGCTTTCATGTGAAAATAATTTTTGCAATTGTAAACATAATCTGCTTCTAATATTACACTATAGTCCGCAACATGACTTGAATCCTTAACATTTTTTCCGGTAGTTAAGGATGCATAAAACAATAACAAAATTAACCCAAAACCTGAAAAATTTAAACATTTTTATGTTTCGATGCAACAACAAGATGCTATTTGTAACAAGTAGTTTTGTTGGTTGGATAATTGGTCACATTTTATTCATGAAATGAATTGAATTGCTATTAGTTTGGATACGGCAAAATCGATCTATTTGGAAATAAGCGAAATCAAATAGAAACACACTGGATTTGGTGTAAGGTTTCCTAAAAAACAAAAAATTTTGGTCGGTTTTGGTTTTGACCTAAAATAAAAACTGAAATACTACATATTTGTTTTTATTGTAAAACCGTATAGCATGTGTATGTATATCTTTTACTTTTAGGCACATAAAAAATCCATGTAGTTTAAATATTAGGTAACGCTTTTGCCTAATGCACAAATACAATATTTTTGATTATTTTTTCTTAGGCTAAAATTTAAGACCCAAGTAATAAACAAAAACAAAAAACAAAACGAAAACCGAAAAATCGAACAAAAAATATGTTTTAAAAAATGAAATTTGGTTTTGGGATTGGATTTAGCCACAAAAATAGGTTTTGTCACCGCGATGGTGGCCTAGTGGTAAGTGAGTGATAATCCATAATGAAGGTCTAGGGTTCAAAGCCCGGCACCATCCAATTTTCCTTAGTCACGCGATTACCTCCCTCATGTTGGCCGTGAGACCGGTTGATGAAGGCGTCTAATGGTGACGTTCACCTATTTTTTAGATAACAACTTTAGATAGAAGAGCATACAACACGTCCAATACTACAAATTCGTACCATATTACATATAAATTCGGTTTATAATCATTCTAAGACCAAACCCACCAACCGAAGCCATTGTCCTCCCCATGATGGTGGTGATCGGCGATTTCAAGCGCATATCCAAAGCGGTTCTGCCCATCATCACCGCCACCATCTTCTTCAGACTGATCCACAACGGATACTACATATTCATGAGGGTAATCATCATTTGGGAAGTCTGAATCACCACTGTCTACAAGTTGTGGGCCATCGTGATCGTCAACCACCACGCTACCGCCACTCCCCGTGCTAAAGTGGTCTTCCACTTTTACATTATCTGATAGAGCTAGAACAGTTTCAGCTTCCCCGACAGCTGAGCTGGATCCTTTATTTATGGTGGAGTTTTCCGACACCTCCTTTGACTGCAGCTTGTTAGTCAAGGAAGTAACCTGTAAATGGTACCATATACGAGTAGTTAGGGTTGATAAAATGATGGCTAATTACTATATGGATTGTGTGTTATAAATGTGATAATTACATCCTTTTAATTTTATAACCAACGAAATTGTATGGATTTGGATAGAGGTAGCAAATTTTTACATGATATGAACACAATGCGGAAACAAATACGTATTAAGTTGTCAAATTTAACCACATTAACATATGAGACGTGTTCGGGTTTACATGTTTCATTAAATGAGCTAGCTATGTGCGGGTTTACCTTGTTTAATTAAAGAGTTTGGCAAGCCAACAATTTAACTAAACTTTTTTTTTTTTTAACGGCTAAGTTACTCCCCATCTTAATTACACCACAATTACACTTTTACATGAGTTTGAATCCATGACCTTCTATTATAAGTGGTAAGTCTCTACCAAACAGGCTAGTCCCACATTGGCATTTAACTAAACTGATCGATGTGTCAATCGTTGACAATCTTTTTAATTAATTTATTACAACCCATGTAACCTCTTTTAACAAGTTTACAACTTGTTTTAGCTGATCAATTTCTGTTTGATTCACTTATAATAAATAGGTTAAACGGGTTGTATCTATGCTATATTATTTTAAATGCATCAAAGTTAAGGTTGATATTTTTATACATAAACTAGGTTATTATCTCGTGTATTACACGGAATAAATATAAAAAATTAAACAATTAGAACTAATAATTTAAAAATTATAAAACGATATTTTGATATAAAATGATCAAGGTATGTATTAACAAATACTCTAAGCATTAAAACAACAATTCGAAAATTTAGTAACTACATAATTGATATTTGATAGTTAAAATTCTATTTTCATAATTATTAAAGTTATTTTGAACGACCAATGAACACTTAAAAAGTTTAATATGAATTGACTAAATTTATTTTGTTATAAACCAATGGTTTTATCAAAATTTGTATGTTGAATATCATATCAGTTGTTAGTGAAATAAAAAATTAATTAAGATTTAAAAATTATAAATAATAAATACTTAAAAATTATAAAGTTATATTTTAAAATAAGATAAAATTGAAATCTACTTATAATTATTAAGAATAAAAATATTTATATTTTTTCATTTAATTATACAATTTAATTATTTAAAATTATTAACCTTAAATAGGAGAGAGAGTTAGTAAAATATAATTAAATGAGAGATTAATATAAGAGTTACAAGTATCAAAATTTAATAATGAATGTATATAAAATAGAAATGTGACAAAAATTGATGATACATGAATATGAGAGTGACAAGTGACATATTTGTTATTACTTTATTAGGTAGTATAGGTATAGATATAAATTATTATATAAGTTATATTCTTTTTTTTGAACGGCTTGGTATCCAAGACGGGATTTCAACCGTCCCCTCGGATTTGACACTCTAGGGCGTAAGCCCGAGCCCACCCCAGGAGGAACCCCACAACTGGGTAAACCCTCTGACCTTACTTCAGCAAATATGCCTCAGTCTGGATTCGAACCCAAGACCTCCCATAGGAAAGTTAAAGAGGTAATCATTAGGCTAGAAGCCTTTGGTTTTATATAAGTTATATTCGGGTTGAACAATTTAATTTGTAAATCCGACATTATAAATAGCACTATAAACAAATATGTATGTATCATTCTCGACTATTGCGATGCATTGATTCCATTTAATGAATTAATCTTATCCAGTTTATTATTTAATAAACAAGTAAATAAGTTTATAAGTAGACTGTAGATATGTTTTAATGCCTTCTGCTTTACCTGGCTAGTTTGCGTGGTGTGTTATTCCACGTGCACGTCCGTCAACTCACTTGTTACTTGTTAGAAAGGTATAATCATTGATTAAGAATTAGAAGAACCTCATTTTCATTAAAATTTATATCGTAATATCAGGAAAAAAAATATTTATTATTTAAAATTAACGAGCGCGGGTTATCATAGAAAAATCAAATTTATATAATATTAAATTACATTAATAAAATAATCATTGGTTAAGAATTGGAAGAACCTCAAATAGGGATAGCAAAAAAAAAAAAAAACGCGCCCGATGGGTTTACCCGAAATGTGCAACATATGGGATGGATATCCGCGAACCCCATGGGGTTTTGCGCCACATATGAGATTATTTTTTAAAATTTTCGCGGGTTTGGGACGAGCATGAGATTCGTTCACACACCCGTTTACCTGATTATATATGCTCGCTTACTCGTCCCGCTTATCCGCCCCATGTATCCGATTAAAAATACTCATTTAATCGATATATATACCCGATTTTATTTTACAGGTGTTTATTTTTGTTTTTGGTGTCAACTGCAATAGTTTTTTTAACCATTTTGGTATAGTTATTCTCGTTTTGTTTGTCTTAAACGATGTTAATCAACTTATGACATTTTGAATTTTCATGTTATTTATTAGATCAAGTAATAAATTGTATGTGCTTGGCATATTTAATATATATTATTTTGTTATGAAAAATATAAATTTATTATTAGTTACCCAAAACATACTCGACATGTTTTAAGCCAATTATTTTCAACGAGTATATTTAGCCAACTAAGGGGTATACCTGATACCCGATGGGTAAATACCCGATAGAAATTCGATGGGTTTTGGACCGGGTATTGAATAAACTTTTATAATCAGGTATGTGATAGGATTACTCGAACCCGTTCCATTGTCATCACTACACTCTCGGTAAGGGTTCTATTCCCATGTCCATGAGTTGTGATGGCCCCTCCAGCGCATCTACACCCATGACCCATTTTTGTATATTAACTTTTTGCACATAGAATATAATAGCTAAGCAATGGACCCTAAGAACAAATCAACAGCTTCTATATATTCTTTAAACCCCATTCCTCCAAAAACTGAATAATCAAACAAATAAATAAATAAATAAAAAGATCGTGTGTGTATGGTACCTCGGCTTTGAGCTTTTCGTTTTCGTTGACTATGGACTGACATTCAGTCGTCAGGATATCATAACAAGACTTTAGCCTGTTGTAATCCATCTCAAGCGTCTTAGTCTTCCACCGTGCACGGCGGTTCTGGAACCAAACAGCCACCTGTCTCGGCTGCAACCCCAGATTTTTAGCTAGCTCCGTCTTCCTTTCCGGCTCCAGCTTGTTCTCTTCCTCAAAACTCCTTTCCAGCATTTGTACCTTCATCATCATTACATTTAACCAATCAAACCATATACATCATATCCATGTTTATTCAGAATCACATGCAATGTTTTCTCGACAATATTAGACCTGTCAGTCGGACCATGAATCAGATACATAGCGTGCCTGGTTGTGAGTAAAAACTTTCTTTTTAGTGTACCTTTTTTAAAAATTATTTGAAAATTACTATTTACCCTTACTTTTTTACCAGGGGAGCAAACAAGACGAACTGTGCCTAAACTCGGTGTTTTTTTAACAAATGACTATTTTGCCTTTGTGAATTGTTTTTAAAAAACATCAATTTATTAATCAGTTCGGGTCTATATGAATTGTTTTTAAAAATATCAATTTAGTTTAACTTAAGATGTGTTATAAGTAATCATATAGTCCATTTAGATAATTTTTATTGATTTTCTCATCAAATAAGTTATTAATCATTTTTAAATGTTTGAATCCATTGCATTTACATAGTTTTTTTGTTACACATCTTGACTCGTATTGTGTTTAAGTGTTATTCATCTCAACCCATTCAATATTATGTTGTTACTCATTTCAACCCATTATACTACAATTGTGTACCCAAACCAACTCATTTCCTTTGATATGGGTAAAAATTGCCGCCTCTAGACTAAACATGACGAGCCATGTCTAAAGTCATTTATATTTAATTTTAGACATATCAGTTTAAATTTGGCTTGTCTAAAGCTTATTTTCTAGATTTTATGCATAATTATACATAAATATATATTTTATATGTCTAATAAAATGACAAAAATATATTAAGTTCGACCCTAATTTAAGCTTTTCGTGAGCCGATTTCTGGTAACCTTGATGTGGCTTGACTCGACTCCCTCACACACTTTTGTAAAATTAGATATCTAATCATTTCTTAAGGGTCCGTCTATTGTCACACTCATCAGTCTATCCCACACATTTTACACTCTCTATACGTCTCTATAGGTATATACGAGACGTATAATAAGTCAATCATTTCAAAAAGTTAGGAATTATAGCTTATTAAAAACAATTTTTTAACTTCATTCAAAAAATCAATACAAAAGGTCTTTTATTATCGTCAAACATTTATTTAATTTATTGATTTCTTCATAAAGCTAATAAATTAATAAGTTTTCTTTAAATTAAATTCTAAACATGCTCTAAATTAATTTTTATGTGTGTATAGTAATAGCAAGGTTTTAAAAGAGGATTATGTAATTAAAATTTCGGGTTGCATATGTCGATTAATTAAGTTTGAGAAAATATTTCATTCTCCCTTTCATTATTTTTTTTGCTACTTGGTTTATTTAGCATTTTGGGCTTCATGATTTATTTATAGTGTATTGTTCTAGAAGTATAATTCTATACCGAAACTAAAAATCTACATTAAACTCTTTGTTCTCGAGTCCTTTTCAAACAGAGAATAAAAAATATATACAAGGAAATTGAAACAAACTTCAAAAAAGTAGTAGTGTTTATGAGGTTATTTTTTTTTTGAACGGCTTGGTACAACGACACCCAAGACGGGATTTCAACCGTCCCCTCGGATTTGACGCTCTGGGGCGTATGCCCGAGCCCACCCCAGGAGGAACCCCACAACTGGGTAAACCCCCTGACCTTGCTTCAGCAAATATGCCTCAGCCCGGATTCGAACCCAAGACCTCCCATAGGGAAGTCAAGGGGGTAACCATTAGGCTAGAAGCCCTTGGTTGTTTATGAGGTTATTTAATGCAAAAAGTGAAAAAAAGGTCTTTATTCTAATAAAAGAATAACAATATTGGACACTTGTCACCTTCTTGTAAGCTCTAAAAAAAATTTTCCGCCTATTTATCCTCTTAAATTCTGATTCTCTTTGATATTAAATTAAATATCATATATATATAGGGTGTGGTTCCTTTGTTAACCATTCCTTATTACGTTAACTGAATAACTACATTTTATAACTTTGTGGCCCATATTAAAGTAAATCAAAAGGTGTATGTTTTTCTTATTTTTTTATTAATATAAGTGAGCCTTACATTAATTAAAAAAAGAAAAAAACATACACCTTTAAATTTACTTTAATGTGAACCTAAAGTAATAAGATGTAATTATTAGGTTAACACGATAAATCATAAGTAAATTTCAATCATATAATATTTTACAATATAATTTAATAATTCTTAAATTTTTATTATTTGTAATTTATTATTTTTTAGTATTCGTTATTTATTATTTTATCAATAATTAATGTTTTCAAAAATATAAATCTTTATAAAAAAATTGTTTATAACATCTTAGATTCATTAAACCCATGCAATACATGGGTTTCAAACCAAGTTGCTACTAAAGTAATAATATAATGTTTTAAATTTGGACGGGTTTAAAGGGGAATTAAACACAAAAAATTGTAACTTTCTTTCTTATTTTTTAAAAACTCAAATAATAAAATCTTGCTATATTAATAAAAGAAAATAAATTTTGTCACTTGTCATAATATTAACGCTAATGCCAAATGTCAATTTCTTATTAAATTCACTTAAATTCCCTCCTATTAAAAAATTATATTTTCTTTCTAATTAAATAATTATAATACTACTAACTAATAATATTATTTATCTTTTTATTTCAAAAACATTAAATAATGTTATAAGATATGAAATTTTTTAATATTAATTTTTTTTGAAATAAGAAAAAAATTATTTTTAGAATATCAAAGTTATATATGAAACAATTTTTCTATAAAAATGATTTTTTTTGTATAAAAAATAAAATAAACTATAACCCAGAGTTTTAAACAATAAGGTATTTATAATCCAATGTCAATTTTTAATTTATTTAAAAAACAAAGTAAAAAAGTGATAGACAAAGTTACGCCTTTTGTCCTTATGTTTAACGCTATTTTTTAATTCAGCCGTTTAAATTTTAATAATTACATAAATTATATTATACCTTATTTATTTATAAAAGTTAGCCTTTAATATAACACAAGATGAAGTTATTATCAGTTAGTTCAAATATATAACTGTTAAAAATCAAAAGATTACATATCGTTTGTATAGTTATTAAAGTTTTTAATTATTGTTTTATTAGTTGAAGTATTCATTAATATGTAAATTAATCATTTTATCTTAAAATATTCTTTTACAATTTTTAAATTTTTATTACTAATTATTTAATATTTTATATTAAAACTGTGTAATACACGGGGTAATAATTTAGTAAACACTAAAAATAGTGTTTCTCAGTTTTCAAAGTGAAAGAAATATTATTAATAACCTTGCTTTCATTTTAGACACATTTAGAGAAAGGAAATCAAATGCAAATTAATGTAACTTTCTTTTATGTTTAAAATGGTTATTTTAAAAGTTAGGAATTGTAACTTTCTTTTATATTTAGGATGATCACAAGTTAATAAAACTTTTGACAAAAGAATTTTTTTTTTTTAATTTAGACCATTAAAAGTTAAAAAATACTTTTAAGAGCCACAAAAATAGTTTTTTTTTAAATTGATTTTTTTAACATTGCTTACCAAAAGTATTTTTCAAATTACCAAATATCTTTTTAATTTATTAACTTCTTTAAGTCAGTATGTTATTGATGTCAAATGGAATCCCAAACATGCGCTCAGTATGGCAGTCGGTAACATGAACGGTAACCAAAAGTGTTTTTCAAATTATCAAACATCTTTTTAACTCATTAACTACTTTATCAAATCAACAAGTTAAAAAGTTAATTTCGAATGAAATCCATAGATACACATATAATTGTATTCCGTTAAAAGTGTTGTGGTAAATCTGACCTTGTATTCCGTTAAAAGTGTGGTGGTAAATCTGACCTGTTCAGGGCTGAGACGCCGTTTCTTCTCCGTCAATTGTTCGTCGGAGTATTCATCTTCCAACATATCAGCAATTGAGCTCAAATATGACCTCTTCTTTGAAGATTCTTCCATGTTGAACCCGATTCTTGTTCCTGTTGATTTTAATCTTTTTAAGTTACATGATTACGATCGATATACATCTATTAGCAATGATCAATTGATGATTACAATCAAAAATTACTTGCACGAAATGCATCAATTACCTCCATAATAGATGCCTTCATCCCCAACGAAACGTATGCTGCTACTGTTGGAACCAAAAAAAATTCGTCCAGATTCCATATCGGAAATGTTTAAATTACAGATCTCCGGCGGTTACTATATATATACTTTTGTAGTACCTTTGAAGAATTAAGAACACGAGATCGTTATAATTGATGTGATTATCTCTTAGAAAATCATGATCTTATGGCGGAAGAAGCTAGTACTCCACAGCAATCTCGCTGGAGATTCTAACGGACATATACAAAATCCCTTCATTCGAGCATTCGATTTACCAGTTTGTTTACGAATTGACCTCTTTTTCCGGCGAATTTTAACCGGAAACTTGAAATTTTGATTATAAGTTGAGTAGGGAATTATATGACCGGAGACGGTGACCGGAAAATCAGATCCCGTCGGCGTGGGCTTATCGTGTTATTTTAGCAGTTTTGCAACCAGAGGTGATATACAAGAGGCCCCTGCAATTTATACCGATGGCTTGCATTATGCTCCCTCTTTTACCAATATTTGTATTTCTGCCCCCTGTAGTTTCAATATTATCAATTAACATACCTATATTTCTTATGTTGTCAAAAATGAGTTTTTTAAATGCTTAGTTTATGCTACCTATCTTAATATTTCTTTGAGCATAATTCAGTTGGTTCGTTTAAACTAAAAAGTAGTTAGGGTTAAAAAGGAAGATAATACAAGAGATGGAGACTAGTTCATATTTGTGTCATTTGAAGATAAATGATGTGTTACTCACAATTAGACTAAATATTAAAACCTAGTTATTTTGTTACCGTTTTAGCAAGGGTGGTTCTTTTTATTTATATTTAGGCTGGTGTCTAGGGCCTCGCCTTAATTCTAATTAAAACGCTAGTATTTTTATATATTTCTGTAATAATTTATTTAGAATGACATTATATATCAATTGGTTTAGACAAATTTCTATTAAGGATATGTTTGGTTCGCGGATAATTTATTTAGAATGATATTATATACAACTTTTTGCTTGGTTGTAATGTTTACTTTTTGTTTCAATAACTAAACCAAAACAAATAACTTCGTATTTATAATTTTACAAACTCAAATGAGTTAGAACATTTCTATACCTATCTAATAATATTGTTAGTGTTTTAAGATTGTAAAAAAACAACACTTAGAAACTTTTGGTACCTACCAAATTTATATATTGTTTTATGAAGCATTGTGTTATTTATACTTTCAGTTACAATGGCTATGAATATTGTTTAATTATCTTGTAATGGTTGCGCGCCCTATTTGTGGCGCACACATATAATGTATATGTGTGGCCATAAAAGGGTATAAAGTAAAATTGCACTAATTTTAACGTTATTTTACTTGTTATGTAAAAATAATGTTAAAAGTGTTGGGATGATTAACTTCAAACGACAACTATGAGTTAGGGACTCATTCGGAACAAACCTCTCTATCTTAACTAGGATAGGGGTAAGGTTTGTGTCCATCATTTCCCTCCAGATCATACTGAAAAGTGAGAATATGCTTGGTAAGTTTGTTTGTTTATCTTGTAATGGTTGCCAATCAAGGTCTTGATATGTGACAAGCCTTTATTTTCCCTTTTTCTTCTTCTAGAATTTTCTTATATATGTTTTATATGTGTTGAATAAAAAAGATATACCTTCTGTGATGGTGGTCGGCTTACATTGTAACCTAGATGTACTAGATTCAAATCCCACCCTTACAACCTCTTACACATTTTTAGTCCTTTATTTAAGACAAAATTACAAATTTGAACCTTTATGTTTATAACAAATAACAAATATCAACCTTTAACTATATTAATTACGCTAAACAACCTTTAAGTATTTAAGTTGTTTCAACTTTCAACCTTTACATTAACCCCGGTTAGATTTACCAGTTAAATCTAGTCATGTGCAAAACATGTGATGGGTATTCTAGGTATTTTGATCTTTTGTTATTTTTAAACCTAAAACCCACTATTCACGTATCACCGTATCTTATTCAAGAATTTACTCCAAACGGGGGTGTTCGAAAATTAGGGCTAAAACCCACCCAAAAGTTCACGTGGTTCCTCCGTCTTCGGTTAGTGTTCACCTAGAAGTTCATGTAATTAATTTGTTAGAAACATAAAGGTTGAAATACTTAAAGGTTGTTCCTAACAAATTAATTACGTGAACTTCTGGGTGAACACTAACCGAAGACGGAGGAACCACGTGAACTTCTGGGTGGGTTTTAGCCCTAATTTTCGAACACCCCCGTTTGGAGTAAATTCTTGAATAAGATACGGTGATACGTGAATAGTGGGTTTTAGGTTTATAAATAACAAAAGATCAAAATACCTAGAATACCCATCACATGTTTTGCACATGACTAGATTTAACTGGTAAATCTAACCGGGGTTAATGTAAAGGTTGAAAGTTGAAACAACTTAAATACTTAAAGGTTGTTTAGCGTAATTAATATAGTTAAAGGTTGATATTTGTTATTTGTTAGAAACATAAAGGTTCAAATTTGTAATTTTGTCTTTATTTAATTTTCTATTGTTTTGATCTTTAATTTCTTTAATATTTAGTTTTTTATTAATTTTTTGTCGTTTTATCTACATTGCATTTAAATTATATTAAAACAAGGCTACCCGTCTTGGTTTTTGTCAACTTTATTTTCTTTTTGTGTTTGCTTATCCATTTAATTTTTCTAAAAAAAAACAATCTGCTTAATTAGACGCGAACCAAAGGTGTGAACAACTTGTTTCAACCAAACATTGTGATAACTAATCTATGAAAAAAGAAATAAAAAAAAAATACTTGGTCTAAGAGTTTCCACAACATGAACATACATGGTTGATAGTTCTTTATTATTCAACTTATCCTATTTACACTTTGAGTGATGATCGAAAAACTTTAATCAAAGAGTGATAAAAGCAAATTCGTATGATTCTAAAAGGTTACTTACCATATAATATACAATATGAATACAAGTTAATTTGAAAGAATATCGGTTTATTTTAAAGAATATCAGTTTTTTTCGTCAATGACAATAATTTTGTACTATGAATAGATATTAACAATTCGTTTTATCCGGAATAGATTACCGCTCTCATCTACCCAATCTTCCTACTCTAATAATTCTTTCCATTAAAAATACATGTGTACTCATAAGAATCAATTGCCCTTTCAAATTCCCCCCAAAATCCTCCTCTCATACACAGTTACACACGCGGATATTACCGGAATTAATCTAATTTTCCCACTTCATACCATCAAAAAACGCTAACTTCTTCAGAACCCTTTTTTCAGTCTCGGACGATTGCTTCATGCGAACAAGATCTGTTACATAAAATTGTTCATCTTAAAGGTAAATCAGGTCTCATTTTTATGGTTTTCTATTTCGTTGATGATTTTTTCATGATTTTAGTCGTTCATTGTCATCCTCTCGTAATTCTTTAACCGCTAACCCTAAATCTACCGCAATCAAACATCTCGATATGCATACGGGATCAAAACTTTAAGGCTTCTCGACCAGATAAACCATGAAACACGTGTTTTGTATTGAATATGCATGTTCAAAAATTGTGCATTACATGTATCCAGCGTTTTGTGTTGAAATAGTCCATCATATGCGTTAGATCCCAAATACAAACATGGTGATGAAGTGTCTTTCCATTTCATAACCCTGGGTAGCCATTATTCTCTCTAAGATTATACATGCATTTTTAGAACCAGTGGATATAATTTAATAGAATTAGGAGTTTTGTGATTAACAGAATAACAATTGTTATATGTACTTTTTTTAAATCCATTAAGAAGCAGGACATATTTGAAATTGATCGATTTGTTGCAAGTAAAGGTTCGTGTTGATGAAAAAAGGGGTGTTCTGTTGGCAAAAGTGCCATGAATTTTGGTGGGTCTGAGTAGAACTTATATAAGATTTATTAAAATTGGTATAATGGTATGCATTTTGTTTAATAATGCTTGAAAACAATTTTAATGATCTATTTCTTGCTTTAATTTTGTGTATTGATGAACAAAGATGCAAGATTTGTTCATCCTGATGTGTGTTATGGAATTATGTTAAGGTTTTTCATGTGTAAGATTATACAACCTTTTAATTCTTTTTGGTTGATTACTCTTCTATTTTGTGGGTATTGTTATTAGATTAAATATATGTCTGTGTTATAGTGTCATGTTCATCAATTGGAGATTAAAGATTTATGTTTAGGGCTTTGAATCTGTCAACAATATCATGCTAAAAACTGGAGCCTAGAAATCCTTGGATTGATTTAGTTCATTTTAGCTTTAGACATGTTTCAATTTGGGTTATTTCGTGTTTTGTTTGTTCATGTATTTTATTTAGACGTGTTATTATTTAAGCTATTTGTTGTTTTGTTTGCTTTTCATGTTTTTGTGGACAAGAACCAAATAAATTGGCATTTGTTTCCTTTCATATTTTTGTGAACAAGAAACTAAGAAATTGATATCTGGGGGTTCTATGAAGCTTATGTGTCATTGTTTATAATTGTATTTGAGCTATTTGTTGTTTTAGACATGTTATACTTCGAGCTTTTTATTATTTTGTCTGTTGTTTTATCTTTGTTTAATGTTTTTTCATGAGTGCACGTATATGCGTGTTTCTATGTCACAAAATTAGAGCATCATTTCTTTTCTATTTTCTTTGCCACTCTATTATATTATTATATTGTAGTTGAGATGCATATGTAACTAATAGTTTGAAAATTCATTCTATTTCCACATTATACTCGCTTGATGTCCTAAATGGACTGAAATGTTCAGGGTAAATTGTATATGACGTTGTCTAGAGCTAAAAGTAAAGATGGACTGAAATTGCTGATAATTGATAAAGATGGCAAAGTTACAAATAAAACAACCAATTTTGTGCACAAAGAAGTATTTAGAGATTTATGATTGTAATTTTTCATTAGACTTGATTATTATATATAATAAAAATACCTTTTTATGTAAAATTTTTAAATCATTACATAAATTATGTAAACATTATATATTACATATTTTCTTTGATACAATTCCATGTTGCACACGGGACTATAAGCTAGTAAACAATATAAAGTTATTTACAATTCAACTAACAAAAGAATTGATAAAACTTAAGAGGTGTAATAAGTGCGTCTTGTGAAAGTTGAGGGGTAATATTTGTATATTTCTAAGAGCATCAGAGTTGTAAATACCTGTCTCCAACCCATTTTGAAATAATTCTCCGTAACAGGAAAACATTGTGGCAATAACGTCATTTTAGATTCCTTTCAACTGATTTAAGTGACATTTAACTTTTAAGTATGAAAGAAGACTAAAATGGTGGGGCTGGCACTAACTTGCGCCGCAGGCAACGTGTAAGTAAGATTGGATTTGGACCGTTGGATGATATGAGAATATTGGAAGGAATCGTTAAGTTAGCATCTGATCACTATTAATTTTTTTTTTTAATATCATTGCTAACCTACTTTTACTCAACTCTGAAATTATATATATTTGTCTAAATTTTAATTTTCCTTATATTCAGTTAACCTCATACCCAATTTAAAAGTATTTATATTTTCACTTTGCAAGTTAAGTTATAATTTTGCAATTTTAAAAAGTCTTGATTTTGACTAAGCTTACCTTCTTGTATATGATTTTCTTTTTGTTTATCTATCAACTAATCTATAATAAAGAAAATTTGTTTAAATACAATATTTTAGGTAATTTTTTTGATCAGTTAAAAAATTTTAGGCTAAAAAAATTGAAACTAAAACCAAACTCAAACGGTTTTTAAAATTACAAAAATCAAATTGTTGGTTTTGGGTTTGGTTTGAGGTAAAAACCATTCCAAACTGACATGTACACCTCTATCTTTTAGCTGTTAGTCACTATCAACGGCTATAGTCACGGACGATTGTGTCCATCCTCAGACTAGGGTCAAATTCGATAAACATTAATAGACTACAAAAATAAAATTTTAAAATAGAAAATCCATAAATAAAAAAAAAAAAAAAAAAAAGAATTGCAAATGTGTGTCGTTGATCGGGGGAATACGGATTGCTGTGAAATATCGATCGGCAACCCTTCGAAAATTGAAAAGACTAGATTTCACACGACTTTTTTTTTATTTGAGTGTTTTAAACCTTAGTTTATTGTAAAATATTGTTGGTTGTTGTAAAATATTGTAACTACGAGGACCAGTGGTCGATCCAGTTGACGGTTTGGGTCTTGTAATTTTCTTCACGTAATAACAATGTTACATATTAAGTCAATGATTAAAATTAAAAAACGTTGTCATTAAAGAGTTCGAAGATACATAGTGCATTTTTGTTTAATACTTTTGAGCTCCAGACCAATTGGGAGTCAAGGGAGTCACGCGCCCTTGCGGCGTCCAAGGTGGTGGTCCTGCTAGCCAGTCAGCAGGCATGGGTCAAGGGGGCAATGCCTCGAAACCTAAACGAAATATGCTAAGTTTGTATGACCAAAATTAACTTGATTTGAGGGTTTAACCACTAATAACTACCATTTTGTTTGCTAAGTTTATAAGACATGAAAGTGATTTTAACACGATCATGTATAAATCTAATAATTGATTATCGAGATTTCTCTAACAAAGATCATTTGTCTTAATCAAGTTGACAAATTCCTGTGAAAATAACATTAAAAATTCACTCTTAAAAATCTTAATGGGTTCATATCAGGATTTACCCCTAAAATATTAATGGGTTCACCCTATTATTTAACTCCTCCGAATTTTTTTTTTCCTACTAACGAGTCGAAGCGCGGTGGGTACCTGTGAACCCACCCCCCTCAACCTACATCCGCCACTGACGAGGACCGACTCAATTATATTACAAGCCCTAGACAAAATGGAAAAATGTAACCCTTTAATGGTTATTGTTAAAGCTGTCATTCTTTATACGGGTTTATGATTAATAATAATAAATTAAAATTCACATAATATTTTTTTTAAGTTGTTAGATACAAATATAAGCTAATCAATCAAATCACACACAACACACAAATAATATTCCTTATAAAACAAGCCCTCGAATATTTTGGGAACTATGACAATTGCCTGATAAAATCTGTAACAGGGCCGGCTCAAGCAACTACCATCGTCATTAGTAATCTTTAGAAAACTGTAGACTATGTTGGTTATTTTAACATCGTGAGCGAATCATTAATCAATTCAATCAAATAAACATAAACAAACATACCGGTTGAAAAAGAATTGAGAACTTCCTTAAAGATTTGATATCATGATTCCTGTTATGATGCCTTGAATTGATAGAGAATTAAGTGATGTTTTTGAGGGAAAATCCTTATGATTGATTTTGATGATTTTTCACATAATGAACTTTTATGTGGTTTTCAATATTTATATTAGGACATCTAAAAGGAAATAAAGAGTAGCCTCATCAACTAATCAATATTTAAAACTAGTTCCATCAAATAATCGTGAGAGACTAGTTATGTAATATTAGTAAGGCTAAATAAATGATCCGTAAGATAACACTAACATGTGATTTCTAAGGTGCTGTTTGTTTTTGAAGAGGTAAAACATCTGCAGTCTGCGGACCACATCTGCAAACCTCTTTTGCAAAAGAGGTGGACCAAACCTCTGCAAGAAGAGGTTTTGAGGGTGTTTGTTTTTCAAAAACCTCTTCAAACAAAGAAAACCTCTTCAGTCTTCCCCAACCCCACCGTCGACCAAGCCACCACCGTCCACCACTGTCTTCATCTCCGATCGTCCTCCTCCACCTACCGTTGAGCCACCACCGTCCACCACTGCCGTCGATCGAAGGAACCAGAGTCAGAGGAGGAGGAGGAGGAGGAGACCGCGACTAGGGTTTCGACCGCGACTAGGGTTTCGATCGTCTCCCCTTTCCTCCGATCGAACCAGGGTTCGCGACTAGGGCTCGCGACTAGGGCGGTGGAACCGCGACGGTGGAGATCGAACGACCTAGGGTTTCGATCGTCTCCCCTTTCCTCCGATCGAACCAGGGTTCGCGACTAGGGCTCGCGACTAGGGCGGTGGAGGAGGAGACCGCAACGGTGGAGGAGGGCGACGGCGGCGGAGATCGGTGGAGGAGGGCGGCCGCGGCGGAGATCGGTGGAGGAGGGCGGCGGTGGTGGAGATCTGTCGCCGATGGGATGGGAAGAGGAGAAAAAGGGTTTGAAGAGGTTTGAAGAGGCTAGAAGATGATGGTCCATGTCTTCTCCAAGAAGAGGTCTCGCAGACGTTTTTTAATGAAATGTCTGCGAGAAAACAAACACCCTACATCTTTCCTTGGTCTGCAGGGCGCAGACAAAAGAGGTCTCGCAGACCTTCGCAGACGTTTTTGTAAAAAACAAACAGCCCCTAACTTACTACAAATACACCAATGCGTTGTCATTTTCAAGTCGTATACGTTCTTAAAGAAAATCTCAATGTCATCTAGCATTGGTGATCTAATAATGTTGGAATAGCTGATTTCAAAACTATAGTTCGTCATATGTGACCTAAAACCCTTTATTTGTGGTAATACCGTGGAATGAAACAAAAGATGTTTTGTGACCTTAAAGATTTTGAATTCTAGTCATGAGAAACTATCACTTACACAAATATGAACAGTAAGGTTACGTATATTAGGTCGTGAAACGATTTGACTTCATCCTGACCCTTGCGAAAACGGAAAATACGTCAAGTAGTGGATACGCCCTTTAAAGTATCTTAATAATCTAGGAAAAAAAATAAAAGAAATCGACATAAATTTAGGGGTGCTACACGATTTCCACATATGTGGGGGCTCTTGTACACAAAACGACTACATTATTTTCTTCTTCCCTATCAAAGCAACATCCCAAAACTCAAATCGTTAGCTTTTAATTAAGGTTTCCAATGTTACTCCATCTAGGCTTTCCACAACCCATCTTTGGAAAACGACGATTTGTCCATAATCAGTCATCGACTTCAACCATTGGTTTGTTTTCTAACAAATATTCAGTTATAAACAAAAGAACTTTAAAATGAGTTAGAAGCTTTTTTTAACAAAAACTAACCGGTTAAGCAGTACCCCATGACTTTTATTAAAGAGTTCAATAGGTTGAAGTCTCGCAAATAGGAAAATTTTCTTTTGGTTAAGTCAAGATGTTTTCTTGCTCTTGAGTTTCTTCTGGACATGGTAGATTGGGTCACCATGTTATTATTACTCTGGAACAAAGGATGATTCGTTTGTCAGGATGATCTCAAGTGTTTAGGCCTTTCTTGTTATAAGAAATCAGAATCTTGTTTGATCAACTTTGGATAATGTCTTAAAAAACAAGATCATTTTGTCTAATCATTTGATTTTATTAATTCACTTGAAATGGTTATTATGTTTCTGGTTAAAATTCAAAGAAATAAAGTTGAAGATTTTAAACGAGAACCATAGAGTTGAAGTGACAGTTGTGCAACATACAAACACAAAGTAGAAAAAACAATTAAGTTGGCAAATTAAATTAATATTGAGATAGGGTCAGATATTAGATATACAGAAATGACTTGTTTGTTTAAATCAGATATCTGATTTCATCTCGTATAAACACAAATAAAACATGTTTATTCAGATTATTCGAATATACAAATCATATGTATTCAGTTATTTAGATTAATTAATTAAGCATTCTCTTTATTTGAATCGGTTAGGATTCAATCATATATGATCCTCAAAATTTTAGATCCGAATACATCAATCCGAATAAACCGTTGTCAAAACTGATAAACACCTATAAACTGAAGAATGTCGAGGCTTTAGTTCTCTCTTATATCAAACCTGCAAAACGAAATAATAAGCCTGTAAAAAAAAAGAAACACATAAATACAAAATTTTGTACAGTCTAAGCTTGATTATTTAAAGTCATTTTAGACTAAAAGAAATATTTGTAAACCAATCTATACTTAATAAATAAAAATCTAGTTGTTGATTAAATCAATGGCTATGATTAAATCTAGTTGTTGGAGGTATTTTAGTAATGACTATTTTTGTTAACTTTTTATCAAGTTCCCCCAGCTTATTTAAACGTTCATAACTTTTACATACGAAATTACTTTTTGATAAAAAATATCATAAAAACGAGTATTTTTTATATTCAAAATTATTATAGTGTTGCTATATAATTTTTTTAGTTTATTGTGTCTTTTGTACAGGGCATTTTGTCGTTGTACATGTTATTGTGTCTTTTGTGTTTTCCTGAACAATTTAAGACACAGTGATGTCGCTAAACACATATTGTCAAGCAAGGGTGACACAATGACATGTATGAATAACACAATGATATTTGAAAAAACACAATTACATGTAAAAAAACACAATGACTAGTATGAACAATTTTGTACAGGTCATTGTATCTTTTATACAAGTCATTGTGTCTTTTGTAAAGGTAATTGTGTCTTTTGTGTTTTTACTCAATATTTTGTTTTCCTAAACAATTTAAAACATAATGTAGGTACTAAATACATAATGTTAAGCAAGGATAACAAAATGACAAGTATGAATAACACAATAATCTTTAAAAAATACACAATTAACTGTAAAAAAGATACAATTATCTGTAAGAAAAATACCAAAAGATAATTATACACAAGCATTTAAGAAAGACACAAAGACGAGAATTAGACACAATGAGCTGAAAAATTTTCATTTTTTATAGAAACATTATACTTTTTTTAAAGATAAAAAATGCTCGTTTTTATGATATATATATATATATTTAAAATAATATCGTATGTAAAAGTTATGAACGTTTAAAAAAATGTGTGGGGGAAATGGTTATGACTAAATTACCCAGTAACAACTTTTTCTTATTAAATTTAAAATTTTTCCTCTAAAATTGTAAAGTTTTCCTTTTAAATTTGTTCTTATAATCCAATGGTTAATAGTCATTCTTAACCTTTTTAGGATAAAGAAACTATTTCGTTGAATCTAATCTTTTATTTCACTTTAATTTATTACCGTCGATTTTAAGATCAACCAATCCATTCTACGATGATCGATCCTCCCTCAAGCATAAGTTAAAAAATAATTTATTTAATTCCTAATTAAACGCACTCATTATAAAATAATTTCCCAATTTATATATAATTATTTTATTGATATATATATAATCAACCATTAAAGAAATACAACACTTGCTTGTGTTTCCATTTAGATCTTCGAACGAGACATTGCCATCTCAGCTGTGTTAACCATGTTTCCAAAACATGCAACAAAGCCATGAGAGATCGATGCCACCATTTATTGTCCTGCATCTGCTCATCAAAACTAGATAAACACGTTCTTCAAGGCCATGATTTAGATGCCGAACTGGCATCCTCTGCTCTATATCATGTGTGCTACAGAATCTATGGTTCACTTTTCAATAATTTGTTCATAATACAATCCAACTATTACCCATATTTATTTTGATTTATGTACACAACCTTGTTTAATATTAGTTTGCTTTAAGGTTTTATAGGTAGCTTACGAATGATTGGACTCATTTATATCTCTATTTTTTGAAACCGAAATTTAATAAAGTAAGATTTTTATCGCTATATTTTGATATGTTCTTTATGCATAGAACAAGAGTAAACGACCTTGTGTAACCAACATTGACAATATAATCTGTTACATATAGAAACAAGTAACATGACAAGAACTTTAATAAAGGTAAGCTTTCATGTCTTCATATCGTAACAATCACCTTTATGATGTGTTACATTTCTATGGTGAAGTGATCCTTACTAAGCATGTGTTTTGTTTTTGACGGGATAAGTGTCGTTGTGACGATTGTTTTTACATATGTTATGGTATTTAGGATAAAGTTGTTGTCGATGGCTCATGTTCAAGGCTGCGTCCAACACGAATTTTAATTTGTGTTTTCTTTTCGTGGTTATGACATTTTTTTTAATTAAGAGTGTAATCATTGTTGTTACCTAAGTTTCAAATCTAGTTTCTCGATGTCTTAGGGTTGTACATTGTAATAACATTTGTTGTGACACGTGTTTGGTGTTCGTGTTTTCATATTTAAGATCGTGACCAATATTTTATAAACTAGATCAAGCAGGTCAGTCAAACCATGAACAGGATGAGGGCCGGCCCAAATAAGTCACGTGCCCTCGAATGAACTGGCCGGTTCACTTGTCGAACCAAATTTAGTTTTTTTTTCATTAAAATCCAAAGAATGTAACATTAAAACCAAATCCAGTATTTTTTTAACATTATTATATTTGTTTGAACATTAATTATATTTTTTTAAATGCATTTGTAATTTTATAACTTTTTGAAATTTTTATATATTTATTATGTCATCCGATTCTAGTATCTGATCCGTAAAATATCCAGTTTAACATTAGTTTGATTATGAAAACATTGATCATGACTGAATTTTCAATTTAGGATGGGAGGAAACCAAATTATATTTTGTTTAAAACATTGTGGATGGAATCTCTAGAGCTCCCTCGAGTTCCCCATTAAAAAAATTCCCAATAAGATCTTGACGTTTACCATAGAATTGCATCAAATAAAGAATCCTGCATTTTTTTTTTGTTATTTACAATAGACAATCTTAACATATCAAATTATATATACTGATAGATAAAAGCACATTAGAGCTAATGGAAAAAAATTAACTTTTTCTGAATACTTTCCTATATGTTAATGTACAAAGTGGTACAACTGTGAATGTAGTGTTTGATATTTATATCAAACTATCACTTAAAATATAATAACACTTAGCAACAAAATATTATATAAGAATGGAATTATCATATGCATAAATTATCAACGGGATCATTTCACCATATACATGGTAATTCTATCACAACAAGAAAATTATCATCACCTAGGTTCATGGTTTGGTCAACAATTTTAGAGGCGTTAAGCACAATAAAAAATCTGGGCCTTAATAAATTATTACATTAAAAACCCTACTCCTTTTATCCGGGTTTGAGAATGACAATAGTAAACTAAAAGTTATATATAGTGAAGTTAAGAAAGAAATTTTGTTTATATTTCATAAAATATTTAGATTAAATTTATTTATTTATTTGTTTTTTTTAAATGCAAGTTCTTTAATAAAATGACCATAATCAATATTTTAAGAAGTTTTTTCATTTGAATATTAAAAAACTTCATGTGAGCCTTTGCTGAATCTTATATTATTTTCAGAGCACACATACTAAAAAAACCCACAGGTCAAACAAAACCACTACATATAAAAAATTTTAAAAAATTGAAGGCCCTGCATTTTTCAGGCTTTAAGCTAGTGCATTGATTGCTTGACCCATTAGGCCGACCCTGTACGGGTAATAATCTTTAGTGCGTAATAATCCACGTAAACTTCGTCTCCTTTACACGTTAAACATGCTTATTATTTTAAGCTTTTATGGGCATTTTTGTAAACTAAAGTGCACATGTGGAGATGAAAATGCTTTTGCATAAAGAATTCCTTCTTTGCTAAGATAGGACATCAAACGGGACCAGCTGATCGAAGAGGAATGGCTTTGTTAGTGTGTGGTTTGAAAAAGACGATTCATTAAAAAGTTGGAACGGTACTTTTAGAAGTGGAACTAGGATCATGACCCCTCTGGACCATGCATGGTGCACCATATTTAACCTACCATCAACATAATAATTAACATTATTAAATTCGAGGCTATCTTGTGCCTCTAAATCTTATAGGTTTTATTCCAGTCTTCACTTAAAAGATTTTTATCTCTTAATCTCGTATATTAATGAAATGGGGTCCTAAAAATTCACAAATTTAATCCAACGTCATTTTTAACTTATATATGTCTCGTGTATGTAAATACAAAGGTATAGATGATAACGAGGGGCGGCCCGAGGAGGGACAAACCCGACCCTCATCCCGAGCCAATTTTTTTAGGGGGCATAATTTTTTTGATGTATACGTTTATACATATATTCATTTAAACGAGAACCAACAAGTTATAAATAACGAAAAGGAAATATTTACAAAAACACGGTTTAATAGTTACAAAAAGTAATCCCCATATAAAGCATAGGAAATTACTTTTATGTCATTTAAATCAGTGGTTTTCATTGGTTTGATTTAACCAGTTTCCATTCTATCCGAAAACCGAACCAAAGTCGGGAAGTGGTTCGGTTCAGTTTTGGTTAATACCAAACAAACTGAATAAATTGATTAAAAACCAAATAAACCGGTTACAAACCGAATTCAACCAAATAAACCTGTTAAAAACCGAATAAATCGAATTTCATCTTATATAGTGTTTATAAAATAATAATTTTAAATCTGAATTAGGTTTATTCGGTTAACTGAATAAACCGAACAAACCAAATTCAAACTAAAATGGAACCAATAACCGAACCAAAAACCGAAATTCAGAATTCGGATACGATTAAGAACCTAATTTGGAACTCGGATATGGTTGGAAACTGAACCAAAAACCAAATTCAAAATTCGTTTTTTAGTTATAAATACGGTTCGGTTTTCGATTTTTTTGAACACCCCTGCTTAAATATTTGTAAGCCCGTCCCAGACACCTCAATTCTTAGAGTCACCCCTGATGATAACATTAAAATCCCCTGACATAACGTATTAGTTTTCTCAGATGACAAATTTATACGAGGCAACTAAAAAAATACACAACGTCGAAGTATTTGAATGCACCTATATGTGTCAAATAACACTGTGCAACACGTACAGTTTTTTTTTGATTAAAAAGTTATCAACACATGTAGAAATGCATAACATAATTGTTGCATATTATAACTTTAAATGACAAAAGAAAATATCCTTCACGGCATTAGCACCATGAAACATGCAAATCATAAATGGGAACGAGCATAAAACATGAAAAATCATAAATTTGAATAACCATAAAACGCGAACACTATAAAAAGTATCATGTTTAATATAATCTTGTAAAATAAGGTAAATAAGAAATCGTATAAATAAAAATGATTTTAGGAATTTAGTTAAACAAGAAATAGATTGTATACATAATTTGATTTCATTCATTTAATCACATTCATATTGTATACATAATTTGATTTCAATTAATTTTTTTTATATATCACATTCATAGAAGACAATTTCGTCCTCTTAAATTCTAAAACTTAATGTCAAAAGACGATGATAGCATATTTGTAGGGTGTATATACACATATACAAACAAAACTTGTTCATATTTTCTTTCTTAAATTTCAAGAGAGATACATAAATATTAAGCTTTTACTATTTTATTATATTTTAAAAGTTTCTAAGATTGAAAAAACCGTGACTTGTTTTGTTTATGTGTTATTGTAATATAGAGTGTCTACATTGGATCTCTTATAGATACGTGCGCACACACACGTGTATATATAGATGATCAAAGACTTTTCTATAAAAATGATTGAAAGACTTTTGAGATATTGATAAAATTATTCAGTTACTAATAAGAAGCGGTTATAAAAACATTGCATTTGAAATTAGCGTAAAATAAAACGAGATGACATAAAAGGAATAGCAACAATTGTTGTACGTGATTTAAAATTCGTGATTATGTACTAATTCATGATTATATACGTGTTATTACCACACTCAAATGTCAGCTGCCTGATTTTGACTCCCATGCATATTGATGGCTCCTTTTGGAAATTCTAGATTTGGCCAAATACCCTGGGTGTATCTTTTTCACCTTTCAAAAGATATTTTTTAAATTCCTTTTGGTGCATTACTTTCTTTTTATAATGGCAAAAATAACTTTTCATACAAAAAAAAAAAAAAGAAAAACAAAAAACTACCAAGATGAAGAAATATCCACCCTAAATAGCATCATGAAATGTACTTTTTAAAACATAATTTACAACTTACTAGACTATTGCCCCGTCTATTACACATACTTAAAATAACATATTAAGTAGTTAATAATAAAAATTTAGAAATTAAAACGATATTTTATAACAAAATTAATAAATAAATTTTAATATGTGATTTAAGTAATTAAAAATAATTAAAAACTTTAATAACAAAATAGTTAGTACCCGACCTTCTTGATTTTTAATGACTAAAATTCTAAACTAACTGATGTTAAGAACTTCAGTTAGTTTTTTTTTGTCAAAAAATATCAGTTGCAAAATCAAGAAGCTTAGGTAATATTTTTGTAATTATTGAAGTTAAATGACATAATTTGAAAATATCATGAAATATAATTGACAAAAGTGTAAATTACCATATTATTTTAATGTATTTGGTTTCGAAAAATATCATTATTTAAGCATTTCATGTTAAGAAATGTCATTTGTTTGTAAAAATCTTATTTTTTAAAATCTTTGTTTTATAGTTTATAGTAATTAAAAAAAATAGTTTTTTTTTCATATTTCATATTTTTAAAAAATTTCATATTTTAATGAAAATTTTGATTTTTAAAAAACTATTTTTTAATATTAAAAAGATAAATAATATCATTAATATTGTATTATAATTATTAATTAATATGAGAGATAATATAATTATTAAATAGAAGAGATAATAAGTGATGATAAAAAGATGATATGTGTCAATATTTGTTTAAAAATGTGACAAGTGACAAAAAATATTTGTATTTATTAAAACAGTAAGAGTTTTGTTCTTAATAATTTACTTTTTAAAACATAATTTAAAACAAATTTTTGTTCTAAAGTGGATAAAATGTACTTTAAAAACAAATTTTATAACTTATTTTTGTTCTTAAAAATTTAATTTTAACATGTATACAAATATGTGCCTTTTGTACTCTCATGTACATGATGGTGATAATAGTTGCTTTTTGGAATTTCAATAACACTACATATCTATTACTTCTAAAAAACGTTATTGCTATGTATAATTAAAACTCATGAAAAAAGAATAGTATAAATATTATTATATAGTAAGTATTCCTTACTTCTTATTATATATATATATATGTGTGTGTGTGTATCTCTCTTTCTCTCTCTATATAAATAGAGGCTGGAGTTTTTAATAATCCACAAAATGTGTACTAACCCAAATAACTTTGTCAAAATAAAACCAAATCTTGAATTTTTTTTAACATCATTGTAACACATTTAGAACACTATATTCTTTTATGAGTTTGTGTAAATTCATCACCGTTTAAGAGATAACATCGTTGTAAGTTTTGGGCAAAAAATACTTATAACAATGTAAGTCAAAAACTTTCAATGACATTATCTCTTAAATGGTGATGAATTTACACAAACTCATAAAAGAATATAATGTTCTAAATGTGCTACGATAATGTTCAAAAAAAAAAAATCCAAGATTTGGCTTCATGTTGCCAAAGTTATTTGGGTTAGACACATTAAGGGGTTATTAAAAATTCCAAGCCTAATATATATGTGTGTGTGTGTGTGTGTGTGTGTGTGTGTGTGTGTGTGTGTGTGTGTGTGTGTGTGTGTGTGTGTGTATATATATATAGGATTTGGTTCAAATAAGAACCCACCATATTTGTGGTAACCTATTAACCCATTTAAGCCAATCAGATTCACCCACATCATAGATTCCCTTTTGCTTGAATAAGGGTATTATGGACTTTTTATTAACCCATTTAAGCCAATCAGATTCACCCACATCATAAAAATATATTCATTTTCCTTTTTTTGAATCAAAGTTTCCCACTTGATTTTTATACACTTATAACTTTTTTATACTATGTTATTTTTTTATAAAAATTACATCATTAAACTCGTTATATTTTTCTCGTTAATTCCATAATAGTCATGCCAATTTTTTTTTGAATTTTTTTCGAGCGTTAGTAATTACACCAACGTAACGAACAATAAATATAATAATTTTCTCTCGTTTTTTTCAAAATCTTTTCATCTTTAAAATGTTTTCTAGCGTTCGTAATTTTCTCTCATTTTTTCGTTTAACATGTTTTTTCGAGCATTCGTAATTTTATCTCATTTTCTCGTTTAAAATGTTTCAAAATCTCGTTTAACATGTTTTTTTTGAGCGTTCGTAATTTCTCATTTTTTCGAGCGTTTGCAATTACACCAACGTAAAATCTTTCCATCTTGTTATAAATTATTTTTTATTACAAAAATTAGTTCATTAATATTTTAAAAAATTAAGAACACCAGTGTAATTACGAAAACTTTGTAAAAATTCAGCTCGTTACATCATTGTGATTACATCAATGTAAAAAAATGCATTTCGTTACGTCAGTGCAAAATGTCGTTGCATCAGTGTAAAACGTCGTTGCGTCAGTGTAAAACGTCGCTGCATCAGTGCAAATTACGAAAATTTTAAAAAAATTTGACAAAATTATACTTGAATTAAAGATAAAAAAATGACAAATTTAATGGTGAAATTTTTATAAAAAAATAATAATGTATATAAAAGTTATGAGTGTTTAAAAAATTGGGGGTAAACTTTTTTTAAAAAAGAAATCAAGTACACCCCACCAAATGTCAAATCAGTGTAAAAAAATGCATTTCGTTACGTCAGTGTAAAACGTCGTTGTCAGTGTAAAATGTCGCTGCATCAGTGCAAATTACGAAAATTTTAAAAAAATTTGAAAAAATTATACTTGAATTAAAGATAAAAAAGTGAAAAATTTAATGGTGAAATTTTTATAAAAAAATAATAATGTATATAAAAGTTATGAGTGTTTAAAAAATTGGGGGGTAAACTTTTTTTAAAAAAGGAATCAAGTACACACCACCAAATGTCAAAAATGCCCTTAAACAAATCTCATCCACATGTTTTTTTGACTTTTTTCAGATTGAATATGGACCACTCATTTCAAAAGGCTTTATTTTAACAACCAATGAAAATGAGTTAATAGGTTACCACACTTGGAGTGAGTTACCATTGGAACCTTTCCCTATATATATATATATAGGGTAAGGAGCAAATGGTAACCCATGGTAATTGATGTAACTTATAAACTCAATTTGATTGTTTGTCTAATTTAATGAATTTGCAATGTGTGGTCTATATTAAATCTGGAAAAAATGAGTTGTTGATATTTCTTTAAGGGTATTTTGAAGATTTGTGAGGTGTATTTGATTTGATTTTTAAAATAAAAGTTTACCCCTCAATTTTTAAACCTTCATAACTTTTATATACATTATTTTTTTTTTAAAAATTTACACTATTAAATTTGTCACATTTTTATCTTTAATTCAAGTATAGTTTTGTCAAAAAATTTTAATGTTTTCGAAATTACACTGATGTAACGAGCTGAATTTTTTCAAAGTGTTCGTAATTACACTGATGTAACGAGCTGAATTTTTTCAAAGTGTTCGTAATTACACTAATGTAACGACTCGTTACACTGATGTAACGAGCTGTAACTTATTATTTTTTTAACGTTACAATTATTTAACTTTCTATCTTATTATTATAAATTTATCTATCTAATTAACTAAATTTTATAATAAAAAATAAGTTTATAATATATATTTAAGATGAGAGAAAAAAAAATTGATGGATAATTTTTGAAAAAAGAGAAAATTTTTGTACTTATGTTTTTTACGTTGGTGTAATTACGAACGCCCGAAAAAAATTTGGCATGACTATAATGAAATTAACGAGAAAAATATGGCGAGTTTAATGGTGTAATTTTTATAAAAAAATAACATAGTATAAAACATTTATGAGTGTATAAAAATCAAGGGGGAACTTTAATTTAAAAATAGGAAAATAGATAGTTTTTTAAGAGTGTGACACTTGTCACTCTTATATTACATCTGATTTTTGTAGTTAACACAAAAGACCATAATGCCCTTTTGTATTAAAAGTTAATTAGTGACACATGTCACCGTTAGATTAAATCTTGGAAATTTGAACCATTGGATTTGAGTTATAGAGTTATCTCAGTTAGAGTGGGTTATTATACGATCCATTCCCTATATATATATAAGGAAGGGATCATATAATAACCCAGTGTAATTGAGGTAACTCATAAACCCTACCTCAACCCTTGATATAATATAAAATATATTAGATTCCAAATTAATGGTGAAGATTAGATTAGAGACAAAATTGTAAAATTACATTATCTTTCTCTCTCTCTGTCATTCATTTTCAAAATTTTGAAGTCAAACATATATCAAATACATACCATTTCCCACTGTTCTTTGTTTCATAGAAATTGAGAGAGACAGAGGGAGAGATTCGAAGGGGATAACAACACAGTGATCCGAAGATATTCGGCAACCGACGGTGGCATGATGATCCCACCCTTCTCTAGCGACGATTAGGGTTTTGTATGGTGATTCCACCCTCTCAGATGAGAACCATGATGACAATAGTTTTGTGGTTGTGTCTCGATGATACACACAAACGTCCAGCAATGGCGTCTACTGCCACATGCTACAGTGACTTCCCACCACCGGATTCACCATCTATTATACTGTTGATGAAATCCCTTAATTATGGCTTCATCTTCTATAGGGTTTCTAAGAGCATATCTGATGGATCCACCATTTGCAACGGATGATGCATTGTTTGCGAATTACAGGCCTACAACAACTTTCTTCTTCGCTAGTCATGTAAGATTTGTGTAATGAAATGAATTTTTTAGTTAGGGTGTTCAATTAGAACATATTTACAGAAAATTGTTAAAAACCCCAAAATAATGGTGAAAACAACAATGGTTTGCCTTTTATTATCATTCAATATGTTGGTTTTATATCATCCTATACATCTTTTCTTCTCATGTAATCAATGGCATTTAGAATTTTGAGATGCTCTTGTTGTGAGGATTTTTTTTTCGTAATTTCACCAGATGTACTTACATGTTTTGATTGATAAAACATGTTTTTAGTTGATATGTGAGTTTAAGAGATTTATTTACAAATATTTCAGATTCAAATGGGAGTGCTTTTGTGTTAATCTTTGATGAAGAAGCATGTTTGACCAGATGTACTTATTTGTTCGGGTACTCTAACTGACAAGAAATCTAGATCTGTTTTTTAAGAAAATTACCTTAATGTAACAAATGATTAAGGTGATGTAACTGTTTTTTACATTGATATAAATTAGTAATATAATTAGTTTTTGAAGCAATTTATTTAATGAGCGCCTACATTATATCAATATAATACTTGAATTCACCAATGTATGTATTAAATTTAAGTTATTTTTTGAATTTTCTGAAATTTTGATGAAAGGTGTTTTGCATTTACTGTAGTATTCGTGCAATCTTTTTATCTTTACATCAATGTAACCCGTCATTTTAGCAATCTAATAACGAACATTAAGATGAAAACTACTTAATATTGGTGTAATATTTTATCCTTATATCATTCTAATAACTAATGAAAACCAGATTGTTTTGTTAAACTAGATTGTTCGTTACATTGATGTAACTATGAATATTTGGAGAAATTATTAGTTTTTGGCAAAATTATAATAGAATTAAAGGGAAAAATATGAGAAATTTAATGGTGTAATTTTTATAAAAAAAAGACATATGTATAAAAAAGTTATAAATGTTTGAAAAACAAGGGGTAACTTTTAAAAAAAAAATGAAAAGATAAGTGGTAGGTAAAATGTCAAACATGTCTTTTTCATTTAAAAAAAAAGATGAAGACACATGGCATGATCTTATTTGTAGGACCTCTTAGGAGCTCGGAAACAATCTGGTTCCAAGGGAAATCTGTTTGACAGCCTCTAGAATAGTGCGGAATCCTATTCCAGGGTTTTCCAATCGAAACCAACAGCAACCGTGGTGAATCGAGTGAGAAGAATCAACGTGCGAGTGAGAATCGATCACCACGGGTTGAGAATCGAAGTTGGACAGTAAGAATCGCTCAAAACTTCAAGGGTTTGACACTGGAGTGCACCGGGAAGAATGAGGACTCGGGAAAATTAGGTTTGAAATGATTTGAACTAGTATATATAGACTGTAGTCATTCGGCCGAATGAATGGCCGAAGCAGCTCATTCGGCGAATGGCTCATTCGCTGAATATAGTCATTCTTTATTCTCATTCGGCGAATGACTTCATTCGTTAGAGTCATTCGCCCGAATGAGTAATACTCATACTCAAATATTAATTAACCAATTCAAACAATCATATAATCAATATTAAACATTAAGAACAATATATAAAGACAACTTCCATTGATATAACTTTAATCTTTACATGATGATTAATACAAAATTGAACTAGGGACATTAAGTGCATCAACAAACTCCCCCTTGGACCTAGTTTAGCTCTTGGAAGTGTCTTTCTTGAAATACTTATCAGAAATAGCTTTCCAGTCTGCTCCAGCATGAATCTTGAATATACTGCAGAGACGGATCACTCTCATAAACTGTAGTGCCTGTACCATGTCTTGTACATCAAAGAAAATCTGATGACGAAACAATGCTTGGACATCTTTGTGGGACAAGTTAGTCAACCACATTGGATCAAAAATACGTTCGGTTTCCCACTTCTTGTCTTTGCACATGACAATCACAGCTTCTCCACTCCGCCCATCATAGTACCACCATCGGAAGCCCTGTAAAGTCTTGTCGCATCTTCCTTAACGGAATCTTCTTCAAAACTTTAGGAGGAAGCCACTTCAGGATAACTTTGTGCTTTCGGGTGTCTCCATCAATTTCTGGCAAATAATAACGTTCAGGCTGTTGGGGCTGAAAGTTCACCCATCTCTTTCTGTACTCATACTGAAGTTGCCGAGAGAACCAAGCAGACATTCCTGAATCTTCACTGTATAACATCCTTAGACGTGCTAACTGATTGACTTCAAAGCCTGGCAACGTCTTCAAATCGTGAGGATGCTTGAAGTAGTCAATGCCTCTCTCTCTCTTCACAGCATAGCACCCAAGATCATGAAAGTACGCCCTGCTCAAGATTTGACCTCTAGCCTTGTAGCCTTTGGTTCTGTATACTTTCTTGTGCGTAGCTGGCAACTTCATGGTGCTTTCTTTCTTGAGAACCTCCCAGTAGGCCTCCCATTCCTCTTTTCTCTTCTTTTGATCATCAGCTTCGGCTTTGCTAACCTCAACTTGTTCTTCTAAGTATCGGATCAGTAGATCTTCAGTGACTTGATCAGTAAATGTAGGCAGCTCTTCCTCAGCTGATGTGTACTTGGGATATTCCTCATCAGTAATATCTTCAATAATAACCTCGTCTATATCATCAAAGGCCTCTGGAGTAGGCTCATCAAACACTGGAACTGAGGTATCATCAGTAATAACCTCATCAGGATTTAACCTGAACAATTCAGCTATCTGCTCCTTTGATAAGCAGTGTATGATCTCCCCCTCCTCTTTGTCATAGCTGACTGAGTGCTGTATAATGCCTTGAGCGTCAAGAATCATAGTAAGTGTTTCATCCAATTGACGTCTCACAGGCACAGCTTTGACTTCCTCAGTAGCTGCTGGTTCTTCAGTTTGTGTCAGAGGAGGTGGAGGAGGAGCCTGTTTCTTCTTGTCTTGCATGGATTTGGACCTGATCTCAGATGTAGAAGGGGATTGATCATCATCATCATCATCATCAGAACTTGAAGAATCAGAAGACCCACTTCCTGATCCGTCTTGATCATCATCTTTATCAGAATCTTCGTAGTCAACTTTCTCCTCATCAGATTCTTCTTCCTCTTCTTCCTATTCCTTTTCTTTCTCAGAATCTGAATCATCGGAGATAGCTGCAGAACCCTCAAGTCTGGGAGTGCTGTCTTTAAGATCTTCTATTTGTTCAGCAAGACGAGCATTCTCAGCCTCCAAAGACAAAATCCTTTCATTGAAACCAGTGGCCGTCAATGCCAGCTGGTTGTGCTCATCTATATATTTCAGCAACTGCTCCTCTTGCTGAGCAGAACGAGCTCTGAGATCTGCTCTCTGATCTGCAGCTTGAAGCAACAGTGCATCCTGATCTGTTATCCTCTGAGTAAGTTGAGCGATAACCAGATCCTGTTCTCTGCTCTTCCTTTCCATCTCCATATTCCTCTCCATCAATCTAAGTACCATACTGTTTAGTGTGCTCAGATGATCAACAACTGAAATAGTAGGTCTGAACGTGTCAGCTCGTGTAATAGAGGGACCAGTAGAAGCAGAAGTGAAAATGGGAGCCTGGGCAATAGAGGTGGTCAGAGGGGCCACAGTAGTACGAGTCGGAATAGCCCTTGACCTGGTCAGTGAAGAAACTGAGACAGCTGCTACTGATGTAACAGTAGTTGTAGCAGCTGTTGTCAGTTCTGACCTCCTCTGAAAGAGGAACCTCGATCTCTTCCTCCTTCCAGCTGGAGAAGATGTAGACTGAACAGCTGCAACAGACACAACTGCAGTGATAGGAGCAGAGGAACGGGGAGGAGAAGAAATATCAAACTCGGGAATAAATGAGGGATCAGTAATCTCCTCCAACTCAGCTTCATTCCTCTTCCTCTTCCTCTTCACTAACCTCCCACCAAGCCAAACACTCTTAAACTCCTCATCTGGTGTATCTTCTGAATCAGAACTACCAGCATTATCAGCACCAGCTTCACCTTCACCATCACTTGAGTCCTCTGACTCATCTACATCAGCAGCAGATGTGATGACTGTAGTATCAAGAGAAGTAGTCACTGTGGAGGTAGTAGTGGCCATGAAATCCAGCTCCAACAGTGAATCAACATATACATCCTCATCATCTGCCATGGAAGTACTCATACCAGCCCCAGCAGTCATAATAGCAGCCTCAACTAGGCTAACATCAGCAGTGGTAATCACATCACCAGCAACAGTGCTCACAATAATAGAACTCTCAACAGCACCACCAGTACCACTACCACCCACACCACTGACACCTGCACCAGTATCATCATCTCCACTATCATCAGGCACAACTATATTTTCCACATCCGAATCAGAATCATCGTGTCTCCATCTACGACCAACAGGAGCTATGTAATCTGGCCTAGAAAGATGACCAAACAAGGATCGAGTTGCAGGCATCCTGTCCTTGCCTCTGTATGACATCACTCTATTGAGAGTGATGTCATTCATGTGCTCTATCCTGATGATGTCTGCATTGATCTTGGGCAAATCAGGTAGCTGTCACACCCCCAGCGCAGCGTGCGGAATCCAAGGCGCGGTGACTATCGATGGTTGAATCATGCACAAGTATTGAATAAGAACAACCACAATGCATTACTAAGTTTCATAAAGTTTAGACCGTTGTTAATTACATACATTCTATCTATCTATCAAAAGAATGAAAACTACAGACCCAAAATATAGTTTACAAAATAAGACTTCAAACAAGACAATTAGACAATCAGGATTTTAATGTGTTTCTAAATCCATCCTAGCATGTTTCTTCTTCTTGTTCTATCTTAAAATGGTCCCCTTAGTTGTCCTTGAGAATGATCTAAACCTGATTACCTGAAACACGTGAAAAGTAACTGTCAACTACAAAAGTAGTTGGTGAGAACAATAGGTTTAACAGTTGTAAACATAAATCTGCATTGTAAGGCACATGTAATGAACAGTGAATGAAAATACATGGATGGTTGCAACCCAAACTAACATCAAGTCTGTAAAACGTGTGCAAACAGTCAACAGACTGTTTACTAGAAAAGCCAACATATAATCAAGTCCCAAACTACGTTTGGAGTCAGAAAATGTATCAGCAACTTTGATATAACCATAATGTAACCAACTCTGCAGTTAGCTTTTAGAACAAATTTAAAAGCTAACTCCATCTTTGGTCTGTCCAAATGTGTCCGCTTTCCCTTGTTGTGATCACCCAGTACTAACGCTAAATGAATATGTAACTTGATGTATGTATAAGTTTGTTCACAACGATGAACACCATGTGTTTGAATACTATGACTTGAAACCATTGATTGAAATGCCTTATTTGATTATCATGATTTGAAATCCTTTGGTTGAATACCGAGAATAGAGTCCTTGTGTAATAACAAGGATTAAAAATATCATTTTATTGAAAACACAAGATTTTAGTAAAAGAGTTTATAAAACTTATTCCTTAGAAGTATTTATCAGTTATTAAAACCTTTTATATAAAATTGGTGTAAACAGTTAGTGAACCTTTTATAAAACATTTTAGTAGAACTTGTTTAACGGTGGATAAAACCATTATAAACAGTTGATAATTCCTTTGAAAATAGTTGAGAAATCCCTTGGATTTCTAAAGTGAAATTGTAACAGTTGAACAGTAGCATAAATCCTGTATAGGAAATATGATTTGCATAAAGAGAGTTTGATCACGTGTTCCACCCCAAAACAGTTGAAAAACAGTAAAAGAGAGGCTAATGTTCTCACCTGTCTGCAGTAGACTCTGAACTATAACAAGTAGCAACTAGCAAGCAAGACTTCTAACTGGTTCCTATATCATTGTAATCATACATAGAATATAAGATTTATGATTGTATAAACTTTGATTTATCGCTTGACTTGTGTTATCATGATCTTGATTAACTCTTGAATAACTTGTTCTCATGATTAAGAATGTTGTGTGAATTTGAAGATCATGATTGAGTCACTTGATTGATAATTGATTCATGAAAAAGAGTGTGTCATGTTCTTTTATGCACAACTTGTATGCATAAAATTAAGACGTGTTTATGATTATGATAACTCTTGTTTAATATGAGATTTAAAGAGAAATTAAGATATTTCCAAGCCTTTGAGTTTATGACTTGATCATATAATTGGGTTAAGTTACACTTAAACCACTCATGATCATTTCATAATTAATGAGTGAAAAGGCCAAGATTGGGCCGAGATATAATCCCATGGGCCAATCTCTTCCTATTGGGCCTAAGCATTGGTTATTGGGCCCTTGGGCCATATGTAGGATGCATATGGTCGATTGGACCATATTGGGCTGATTGTAACTCAACTGAGCCGATCGTCAGTGTAGATCAATGGGCCGAATTCTAAGTTTCGATTCGTTTGATGTGGGTGTGGGCCGGGCCAGTCCATGAACCGAATGAAATCAAATTGGACCGCATAAGACTAGTGGGCCAAGAGTCCTATTGGGCTTGATCGAATCATGTGGGCCGAATGGGTGTTAGCTTCCCAATTCCAGCGAACCTATTAAAGGGTTCGGCCAAGACTTCTCACAATGGTTCGGCTCTAAGGGTTTGCATGCAGGGTTCGCCGGGGTTATGCATTAAGGTTCGGTGGATGCTAGGTTCGTGGGTGATGGCTCAGACCAAGGCTCGTCTGAAGGAAAATAGTTCGGCTGCAACGCGAAGGTTCGCCTGCATGGGATGGTTCGTCACCATGCAAGGGTTCGGCAGCTCTCGATGTTCGCTGATCGTGAGAAGGTTCGGCTTGAGCAGTAGGTTCGCTACCTAGGGTTCGCGAGTCAAGCATGGTTCGACTGATGTGTTGATGGGCACAGGTTCGTTTGCATGGAAGGGTTCGTCGGGCTGATGATGCTGTGCATGGTTCGGCACTATGAACGACAGGGTTCGGTAGGAAGCATGTAGGTTCATCTGTGATGATCATCGGCCCAATGGTTCGCCTGGAATGCCTTGATCGAGGGGAGGTTCGGCCGTGGTGCAGCACAAGGTTCGGCCACCTTGCATTCCAGCAAGAAGGTTCGGCCAGTAACAGCCACGAACCCTGTGTGTTTCCATCAAACCCTCAGCTCCAACCCTCGATCTAGCTGTCCCCATGGTGTGTATAGGCATGGACCGGTATTCGGTGATGTAGGGAAGACGTATGTCGAGGTTTTTACACCGGTTACACGCATGGGATTGAACAAACATAGAAAACCCTAAAATTCGAACTTTTCAAGCTCAAATACCTCGAGATTCCGTGGATAAAACTTCAGATCTGTGGTACTCCCTTGTAGAGGATGTTGAGAGCTACGCGTGGACACCAAGAACACCCAATTCCGTCAAGAAACGAGCAAGTTACGTGCGTTTAAAGCTTGGATTTCTAGAGAGAGTGGGTTCACGAAAATTGTAGAGAGAGAGAGAGAGAGAGTTGTGGCTGAAATAAATGAGGAGGTTGAAGGGAATTAAGGGCTTTTATGCCCCGGTTGATTCCCCGCGTGTTTGGTCTCGCTCGGTGTCGGTTTCGCGTATTTTTACGTACGCGTTGTCACGATTACAAAAATAATATTTTGAATTATTTTTGATGAGTTTCAAAATTGTAAAATGTAAAATAAATTATTTTACTTATTTTTACTTGTTCGTTCGAAAAACCGACCGTTAAACGAATACAATTACGTGTATACCCGCAAGCGCGTACGTTTTTCGATCGTATTATTTATTGCCGTTTACTCGTAATTATAAGTTCAACATTCGTATCATTATGGATCCTCACCCATAACTATACTCAGTCTTGCTTACGCATTACGATTTTGTTTGATTAATTGATTGTCATACTATTCGTCATAACACTACGCACTAACACTATCCCATTACACCGAACGCAGTATATGTATAGGGCATACCCCAGAGTCCAGCTACCTGCCTTATCTGACGCCATCCCACCACTGTTTCGATATAATACAATACTGTTCTTGCCTAGCGTAATCGACTGTAAATAAATAATATATACTTGTTCCTAATTAAAGAATTCCTACAACACACAAACGCAAATATGAACACTTGAATCACATTGACATACTGAATGTAAATACACATTGTACTATCCCTGTTTATGACTAACATGACTACATGCACAGAGGTTACAGTCTCCCCTAGTTAAGGGAATTTCGTCCCGAAATTAACTAGCCGAAGGTACTGTAAAAAGATGAGGGTACTTAAGCTTCATCTGGTCTTCACGTTCCCAGGTGAACTCAGCACCACGTTTGCCCTCCCATCCTACGTTTACGATCGGGATACGACTACTTTTGAGTTTCTTGACTCCATGATCCATGATTTCTACCGGACGTTCTATGAACTGCATGTTGTTTTGAACTTGAATGTCTTCCAGTGGAATCTGAACATCATGATCCGCCAAGCATTTCTTAAGATTTGATACATGAAACGTATCGTGAACATTGCTTAGCTCAATTGGAAGTTTGAGTTTGTAGGCTACGGGACCGATCCTTTCCAGGATCTCAAAAGGTCCAACGTACCTTGGTGCAAGCTTCCCTTTCTTCCCAAATCGGACAACGCCTTTCCTGGGAGAAACCTTAAGTAAGACTCGGTCACCAACTTGAAACTAAAGCGGTTTCCGACGTCGATCGGCATAACTCTTTTGCCGATCTCGTGCGGCCTTAAGCCTTGATTGAATGATTTTGATCTTGTCTGTTGTTTCTTGAATAAGTTCAGGTCCTACGACCTGTGTGTCACCAACCTCGGTCCAACAGACCGGTGATCAGCACTTCTTACCATATAAAGCTTCGAACGGTGCACATTGAATGCTTGTATGGTAGCTGTTGTTGTACGAAAACTCGATGAGTGGAAGATGAGTATCCCAACTCCCACCGAAATCGATCACACAAGAACGAAGCATGTCCTAGAGTGTTTGGATAGTCCTTTCGCTTTGACCATCGGTTTGGGGATGATAAGCCGTGCTAAGATTAACACGGTTTCCCAAAGCGTTTTGCAATGTTTGCCAAAAGCGAGAAGTGAAACGACTATCACGATCAGAAATGATTGATGTTGGAGTACCATGACGAGCGATGATTTTGATGTTCTGCTTTGACTTTGGAACATGTTAGACATTTCCCCACATACAGTGCTATGTCTTTCTTCATTCCCGGCCACCAGTAAGATGTTTTCAAGTCTTGATACATCTTATCGGCTCCTGGATGAACTAAGTATCGCGACTTATGAGCCTCATCACAGATGAGTGTGCGCAATTCTTCTGACTTTGGAATCCACATGCGACCGTTGAAGTATAAAACCCCATCAGCTCGAGGTTCTAGTTTACCCTCAACTCCGCAGTCTAAATCTGTCTTCAGTTGATTGTCGATCACTACTTGTTGTTGTGCAATACGAATCAGATCCTTCAAGTTTGGTTGTGTGTTGATCTCCTTGGCCCTTACACGAATTGGCTTGACTGGTTCCTTACGACTAAGAGCATCTGCCACCACATTGGCTTTACCCGGGTGGTAACGAATCTCACAGTCATAATCAGTTAGAAGCTCAACCCAACGACGTTGTCTCATGTTGAGTTCCTTCTGATTTAGTATGTGTTGCAGGCTCTTAAGGTCCGTATAGATGACACATTTTGTACCATAAAGGTAGTGTCTCCAAATCTTCAATGCAAAGACCACAGCCCCTAACTCAAGGTCATGAGTAGTATAATTCTTCTAGTGAACCTTAAGTTGTCTTGAAGCATATGCAATTACCTTGTCCCGTTGCATAAGTACACAACCGAGTCCAAGGTTCGAAGCATCGCACTAGACAATAAAATCATCATTGCCCTCTGGAAGGCTAAGGATAGGGGAGTTGCATAACTTCTGTTTAAGAAGTTGGAATGCATCTTCTTGTTTCTACCCCCATATAAAAGCTTGACTTTTCTGAGTCAGAGTGGTAAGTGGCAAGGCAATCTTTAAAAAGTTCGCGATGAACCTTCTGTAATAACCTGCCAGACCCAGAAATGATCGAATCTCTGTTGGAGTAGATGGGGTAGTCCAGTTCTTAATTGCCTCAATCTTTGCTGGATCTACATGTATCCCATCTTTGTTTATGACATGTCCTAAGAAGTGAACCTCTTTTAGCCAAAATTCACATTTTGAGAATTTAGCATAAAGTTGTTCCCCTCTCAGTAATTCTAAGACTTTTCTTCAAATGATCCTCATGCTCTTGTTCCGTCTTTGAATAGATCAGTATATCATCAATGAAGTCGATAACGAACTGATCTAAGTATGGCCTGCATACTCGATTCATCAAATCCATGAACACTGCCGGTGCATTGGTTAGTCCAAATGGCATAACCACGAACTCGTAGTGTCCATAACTAGTCCTAAAAGCAGTCTTTGGTATATCCTCATCATTTACCCTGAGCTGGTGATACCCGGATCGTAGATCAATTTTAGAAAAGCAAGTCGCTCCCTGTAATTGATCAAACAGATCATCGATCCTAGGTAGAGGATATCTATTTTTGACTGTCAACTTGTTTAACTCACGGTAATCGATGCATATACGGAATGAACCATCTTTCTTCTTGACAAAGAGAATCGGAGCTCCCCTAGGAGAGAAACTCGGTCTTATGAAACCTTTGTCTAGAAGCTCTTGGAGTTGACTAGACAGTTCCTGCATCTCAGACGGTGCTAATCGATATGGTGACTTCGCCACTGGGTTTGCTCCAGGTACGAGATCGATTCTAAATTCCACTTGCCTGATCGGTGGTAGTCCAGAAAAGTCTTTTGGGAATACGTCCGGATAATCTCTGATGACCAGAACGTCTCCAACTGCTTTCTTCTCAGGTTTCTTCTCTACCACGTGAGCCAGGAACGCTAAGTATTTCTTCTTCAGGTACTTCCTAGCCTTTATACACGACACAATTTTCAATCCGCGGCAGGGTTTCTCGCCGTAAACTTGTATCATTTCGCCGGACGGTAGGGGAATTCAAATAAGTTTCTCCGAGCATATCATCTCGGCGTGGTTTTTGGATAACCAATCCATTCCTACTACAACTTCAAAGCTTCCGAGTGTCATAGGAATGAGATCTATAAGGAAAAGATGATCGTTCAATCTTAATTCACAATCACGAATTATTGAATTCACTAATATGGTCTTACCATCCGCTACTTCTACGGTGTAAGGAGCATCAAGTATAGATGGTTGTTTATTAAACAGGGGAGTAGTATTAGCAGAGGCAAAACTTTTATCAGCACCAGTGTCAAATATGATAGAAACGTAATGATCATTAATGAGAAATGTACCCGTGATGACTGCCGGGTCCTCGCGTGCTTCGGAAGTTCCGATAACAAAGGCACGAGCAGTAGCAGTTGTAGCGGCTGGGTTGAGTTTTGGGCACTGGTTTCTGAAGTGTCCTTCTTCTCCACAATTTTAACAAGCCCTTCCACCAGTAGTAGCAGGATTAGCGGTGGTAGTTGTAGCAGCAGATAAATGAGCAGATCGACATGTTGCAGCCAAGTGTCCCATCCGTCCACACTTGAGACATTTTCTGCATGGGGTCGTGGGTAGGTGATGGTATTGACATTTAGTGCAAAGTGGAAACAGACCAGTATAGGGTTTTCTGGCCGTTGTTGGTTGTGGAATAACAGTAATGGGAGTGGCTTGAGTAGGTGCAGCTACAGTCATGGCTGTAAAATTCCTGATTGTCTTTTGTTTCTGCTTTTTCTTTTTGGGTTGGTACTGTTCAGGCTTCTTGCCTTCTTCAATCTGTGCTCTCTTATACCCCTTTCGAGTGAGCACACCAGCCTTAACATATTCTTCAGTAAGAGTGGCACCAAGATGAATTGCCGCTTCCAGTGTAGTGGGGCTACTCCCCATAACAGTTCCCCTGATGACTAGGGGTAATCCTTCAATGTACTTCTCTATCCTGCGGGATAGAGGAGTAACCAGATGTGGCACTAGAATGCACAACTCATGGAAACGAGTTGTATATTTGGCGCTTTCACCACTGTCTTGGACTAAGTTCCACATTTCCACCTCAAGTTTCTTCAGTTCATGGCGTGGACAAAACTGTTCCACCAATACCTTCTTGAAATCTTCCCATGGTAGGGACAAAGCAACTTCTCGTCCCCTAGTGTTCTTCTCAGAATTCCACCGGGTGAGTGCGCCTTTGTGAAAAGCGCTTGAAGCCATCTTGACCTTCAGATTTTCCGGACATCCAGTGAAGTCTAGGATATCCTCAATGCTTTCCAGCCATTGCAGTAGACTGGTAGCTCCCTCAGTACCCAAATACTTAGGAGGCTTAGCATCATTGAACTGCTTATAAGTGAAGGTAGCAGTTCCGGTGTTAGTGGCATTTGAGTTGTGTGCTGAATCACTGGTACTTCCCCGAAGGTTCTGGGTGATATCTGTGACCATACCCGGAATAACATCCTTCATATGTACAGCGATGGCCCGGGCAATTTTGTTGATCTCATCATCGTTGCCAGTTGTTGAACCCCCTCCGTTAGGATCACGTCGAGGAGGCATTCTACGAATAGAAGCCACAAGTGGTTCAGTCTTGAGAAAGAATACAATTGAGTTTTCATGATAAAGTTAGTAATATGTCAATACTACTAATATTATCATTCAATTGTAATATGAGCAAATACACGTATAAGCAATCAACTTATTAGCATACTTCTCAAGTGAATATGTACGATGTCTCATGATTTCACTCCACCAAACCTACACACTGACACTTTCCCAATATACCAAAGATAGCTTATATATATGGCATACAAAAGGGTCAAGCAAACTGCCAGCCCAGTCGCCAGCCCACCACCTCTTCGATATACCACGATCATGCCCTTGCTAGCATTTGGCAATACGATTGTACTGACTTCCAAATATGTTCCATTGATTAAGAATCCTATGATCTTTGTTCAGTTGAACTGTGATTGAGTCTATGGTTGAATTATGGTTGAATATTGTGTGCACCTACTAACAATTGTTAACATGTAGAACTAAATCATCTATGTGCTCTACATTTTTCTTGTTAACCTATGTTAGTAAGTACTAAACATGTAATCTCTTAAGAATTTCACTTAAGGTTTACATTTAAAGAATGTTCACAACTTGATTGATTCACACACAATGGTTGTCTCATCTATGGTTGATTAGCACAATGATTGTTTCGCACTATGGTTGTATTTCAGATGATTGTATTTGATATGTTTGACTAATGTTCAATGATTCCAGTTGCTCCCAAATCTTTACTTCAAATACAAATGCCGAATTCCCCCTGTTATACTGAAGATAGCTTATATATAGGGCTTACGTAGGGTCAAGCAAACTGCCTGCCGAGCCGACATCCCACCACCACTTCATTATGCTAGAGCTTGGCCGCCATTTGTATTTGAAGCTAGGATTCCAACTCTTGATTGATTCTGATTGATTCATGGTTGTCTCTTGAACTATGAGTATGATTATGATTGTCAAAACCGAGGTTCTTGATTTACTAAAAATCAGGACTTTAGGTTTTAATATATGTGTCCTAGGTTAATTAACCTAGATTCTCAACACTTACAGTATTGAGTATAATGATCTCCTTGTGTGAACTTCAACTAAAGAATGCTGTTACACAGATTCTAAGTTACGAAGTCCTAATGATAATGAATACATGATAATGATAACATGATAAGGATTTCAGATCAAAGATACTAAGAATACAGATCTTTGCCTCTAAAATTCTGTGATGAACTCTGATTGAGAATTTAAGATCAAGGATACTAAGAATACAGATCCTTGCCCCTGAAATTCTTTAATGAACTCTGATTGAGAATTTCAGATCAAGGATACTAAGAATACAGATCCTTGCCTCTGAAATTCTTTAATGAACACTGATAGAGAATTTCAGATCAAGGATACTAAGAATACAGATCCTTGCCTCTAAAATCCTTTAATGGATATGTATTGTGAAATTTAATTCGGTTTCTAAAATTTCTTGACTCGATACTTAATCTTAGAAGTGTATCCCTAAGATCTTTCAAGCTTGATGTAGACTTAATGCTCACTTAAGTTTACTTAAATCCTAAGTATCCTCAAGCCTATAGCACTTAGTCCTATGGGGTAGCTTAGGTTATAGTCTAGGTCATTAATTATTGGGTTTTTCCTAGTTCTCTACAACCTTGGCTCTGATACCAACCTGTCACACCCCCTGCGCCGTGTGCGAAATCCACGGCGCGGTGACTATCGATTGTTGAATCATGCACAAGTATTGAATAAGAACAACCACAATGCATTACTAAGTTTCATAAAGTTTAGACCGTTGTTAATTACAGACATTCTATCTATCTATCAAAAGAATGACAACTACAGACCCAAAATATAGTTTACAAAATAAGACTTCAAACAATACAATTACACAATCAGGATTTTAATGTGTTTCTAAATCCATCCTAGCATGTTTCTTCTTCTTGTTCTATCTTAAAATGGTCCCCTTAGTTGTCCTTGAGAATGATCAAAACCAGATTATCTGAAACACGTGAAAAGTAACTGTCAACTACAAAAGTAGTTGGTGAGAACAATAGGTTTAACAGTTGTAAACATAAATCTGCATTATAAGGCACATGTAATGAACAGTGAATGAAAATACATGGATGGTTGCAACCCAAACTAACATCAAGTCTGTAAAACGTGTGCAAACAGTCAACAGACTGATTACTAGAAAAGCCAACATATAATCAAGTCCCAAACTACGTTTGGAGTCAGAAAATGTATCAGCAACTTTGATATAACCATAATGTAACCAACTCTGCAGTTAGCTTTTAGAAGTCTTTGGTCTGTCCAAATGTGTCCGCTTTCCCTTGTTGTGATCACCCAGTACTAACGCTAAATGAATATGTAACTTGATGTATGTATAAGTTTGTTCACAACGATGAACACCATGTGTTTGAATACTATGACTTGAAACCATTGATTGAAATGCCTTATTTGATTATCATGATTTGAAATCCTTTGGTTGAATACCGAGAATAGAGTCCTTGTGTAATAACAAGGATTAAAAATATCATTTTATTGAAAACACAAGATTTTAGTAAAAGAGTTTATAAAACTTATTCCTTAGAAGTATTTATCAGTTATTAAAACCATTTATATAAAATTGGTGTAAACAGTTAGTGAACCTTTTATAAAACATTTTAGTAGAACTTGTTTAACGGTGGATAAAACCATTATAAACAGTTGATAATTCCTTTGAAAATAGTTGAGAAATCCCTTGGATTTCTAAAGTGAACTTGTAACAGTTGAACAGTAGCATAAATCCTGTATAGGAAATATGATTTGCATAAAGAGAGTTTGATCACGTGTTCCACTTTAAAACAGTTGAAAAACAGTAAAAGAGAGGCTAATGTTCTCACCTGTCTGCAGTAGACTCTGAACTATAACAAGTAGCAACTAGCAAGCAAGACTTCTAACTGGTTCCTATATCATTGTAATCATACATAGAATATAAGATTTATGATTGTATAAACTTTGATTTATCGCTTGACTTGTGTTATCATGATCTTGATTAACTCTTGAATAACTTGTTCTCATGATTAAGAATGTTGTGTGAATTTGAAGATCATGATTGAGTCACTTGATTGATAATTGATTCATGAAAAAGAGTGTGTCATGTTCTTTTATGCACAACTTGTATGCATAAAATTAAGACGTGTTTATGATTATGATAACTCTTGTTTAATATGAGATTTAAAGAGAAATTAAGATGTTTCCAAGCCTTTGAGTTTATAACTTGATCATATAATTGGGTTAAGTTACACTTAAACCACTCATGATCATTTCATAATTAATGAGTGAAAAGGCCAAGATTGGGCCGAGATATAATCCCATGGGCCAATCTCTTCCTATTGGGCCTAAGCATTGGTTATTGGGCCCTTGGGCCATATGTAGGATGCATATGGTCGATTGGACCATATTGGGCTTATTGTAACTCAACTGAGCCGATCGTCAGTGTAGAACAATGGGCCGAATTCTAAGTTTCGATTCGTTTGATGTGGGTGTGGGCCGGGCCAGCCCATGAACCGAATGAAATCAAATTGGACCGCATAAGACTAGTGGGCCAAGAGTCCTATTGGGCTTGATCGAATCATGTGGGCCGAATGGGTGTTTGCTTCCCAATTCCAGAGAACCTATTAAAGGATTCGGCCAAGACTTCTCACAATGGTTCAGCTCTAAGGGTTTGTATGCAAGGTTCGCCGGGGTTATGCATTAAGGTTCGGTGGATGCTAGGTTCGTGGGTGATGGCTCAGACCAAGGCTCGTCTGAAGGAAAATAGTTCGGCTGCAACGCGAAGGTTCACCTGCATGGGATGGTTCGTCCCCATGCAAGGGTTCGACAGCTCTCGATGTTCGCTGATTGTGAGAAGGTTTGGCTTGAGCAGTAGGTTCGCTACCTAGGGTTCGCGAGTCAAGCATGGTTGTACTGATGTCTTGATGGGCACATGTTCGTTTGCATGGAAGGGTTCGTCGGGCTGATGATGCTGTGCATGGTTCGGCACTATGAATGACATGGTTCGGTAGGAAGCATGTAGGTTCGTCTGTGATGATCATCGGCCCAATGGTTCGCCTGGAATGCCTTGATCGAGGGGAGGTTCGGCCGTGGTGCAGCACAAGGTTCGGCCACGTTGCATTCCAGCAAGAAGGTTCGACCAGTAACAGCCACGAACCCTGTGTGTTTCCATCAAACCCTCAGCTCCAACCCTCGATCTAGCTGTCCCCATGGTGTGTATAGGCATGGACCGGTATTCGGTGATGTAGGGAAGACATATGTCGAGGTTTTTACACCGGTTACACGCATGGGATTGAACAAACATAGAAAACCCTAAAATTCGAACTTTTCAAGCTCAAATACCTCTAGATTCCGTGGATAAAACTTCAGATCTGTGGTACTCCCTTGTAGAGGATGTTGAGAGCTACGCGTGGACACCAAGAACACCCAATTCCGTCTAGAAACGAGCAAGTTACGTGCGTTTAAAGCTTGGATTTCTATAGAGAGAGTGGGTTCACGAAAATTGTAGAGAGAGAGAGAGAGAGTTGTGGCTGAAATAAATGAGGAGGTTGAAGGGAATTAAGGGCTTTTATGCCCCGGTTGATTCCCCGCGTGTTTGGTCTCGCTCGGTGTCGGTTTCGCGTATTTTTACGTACGCGTTGTCACGATTACAAAAATAATATTTTGAATTATTTTTGATGAGTTTCAAAATTGTAAAATGTAAAATAAATTATTTTACTTATTTTTACTTGTTCGTTCGAAAAACCGACCGTTAAACGAATACAATTACGTGTATACCCGCAAGCACGTACGTTTTTCGATCGTATTATTTATTGCCGTTTACTCGTAATTATAAGTTCAACATTCGTATCATTATGGATCGTCACCCATAACTATACTCAGTCTTGCTTACACATTACGATTTTGTTTGATTAATTGATTGTCATACTATTCGTCATAACACTACGCACTAACACTATCCCATTACACCGAACGCAGTATATGTATAGGGCATACCCCAGAGTCCAGCTACCTGCCTTATCTGACGCCATCCCACCACTGTTTCGATATAATACAATACTGTTCTTGCCTAGCGTAATCGACTGTAAATAAATAATACATACTTGTTCCTAATTAAAGAATTCTTACAACACACAAACACAAATATGAACACTTGAATCACATTGACATACTGAATGTAAATACACATTGTACTCTCCCTGTTATGAGTAACATGACTACATGCACAGATGTTACAGTAGCTGTGCATCTATCAACTGCTGCAGAAATCTTGGATACATCAAGAATTTCTTGTCTCCCTTCAAATACACATTCTCCTTCATATGAGAGAAGACCATCTCAGAGAAGTTGAATGGTCTATTCAGCACCAAGCCGACGAAAGCACACTGTATCGTCTCTCGCATATCATCAAAACCTCCTCTCCTGGATCCAAGACAGTGAATCAGTACATGAGCAAAGTACTTGAACTGCGGAGACATGAACGCTTTGTTAAGGATCCCTGCTCCAAGATCACCCTCGTATTTGCATCTCATAAAGCATCCACGAACTAAGTGACGGTCTAGCAGATATTGCTGATCAGGTGTATCTTGGAAACCACAAACCCTCCTGATGTGCTCAGCTGACACAACAACATCATGTCCCCGCACCTTGCCTCTAATAACGGGAGGTTCAGCGTCGCAATCAATATCTGCAGAAGCCCAGAAATTCTGCTGGTGAGAGTGATATGGCACATGTATAGTAGAAATGGCCGTAAAGATCCTCGAACGCCTGAGAAATGTGATGATCTCGGTGTAGTTTTTGGCGTTCGGAGTGGTGAGATCCAAATGAGCACAGATATTGTTCTTCGTCACTGATTTGTATCCAGCCATTCTGAACATCAGATAAAAACATGTTAGAACATCTCAATAGGTTAAAATACTGAAATCAGGTTAAAAACCAGAACACAGAATCAGTTTAAACTGATATGCCAAATGAATTGAATTTGGACGAATGAACCCTTAGATCGAATGAGTCATTCGCCGAATGAGTCATTCGCCGAATGATGACATTCGGCTGTCTGATGAACTTCAAAACCCCTTTTTCTAGATGCTCACATCAGTCCACAAAAGTCATATATTTGTACTCAGAAAAGACCGATTAACAGATTTAACATAAGTCGAATGAGGTTTTAAGTCCATTTCGATCATTTATTGCAAGGGCGAAATGAAAAACCCTAAAACCCTAAAATTTGTTCTGTTTTTGATGATTTCACGGTCAGAATTTGACGATATTTGATTATCAGTGGCTGAGTGAGTAGGAATCACGAGAAAAAGATCGACCGAACAGAGAAGTTGTTTCGGGCGAATGTGAACACACAGTAAAGGGCGAAAGTGATTTTTTTCGAATGAGGTAGTTCACCCGAATTACTGTTTATATAGGGTCACTCATTCGCCGAATGAGACTAGCGAATGAGCCATACGCTCTAAACTCATTCGCCGAATGAGATTCAAGTCATTCGCCAAAAGACACCAACGAATGAGTTTGGTTTTGGATTCAGATAAGACAGACATCTGAATCTACAAATGATCACCTAAAATGAAATTTAAAATGTAAAATCTTTTTGTAATTTTCTGAAACAAAATACAACTGTACAATTAACAACTAAGAACAATTTAAACACATATTTTTGTGAGAAGTCTATTGAGAAATTTACACATTTACCTATCACATCAAATTAGCATTACTGAATGATTCATTTCAGACATTTTTGACTTGTGATCTGATTACTGATATATCTGTCCACTTTAAGCTTTACAATACAAAATTATCAAACTCATTTGATGATTACTTATGTTTTCTGATTGAGTTACCCATTTTATCTATCCAGCAAAGGTTTGAACTCAGTTTGTAACTCATCTCCGCAAATCTTAATACCCAGCATCATGAATTCTATAAGGTTCCAATTTATTTTCTTTTTGTATTTTTCATTTTAATTTGTCTCACATAACCAACACAATCTCATGGACGGCTTCAACTAGGTTCGTCCCAGTAATATGGCACGTATACAGATTTATGTTGACATGCTTGACTTGTTCTATCCAAATGGACGGCTTCAACTAGGTTCGTCCCAGTAATATGGCACGTGTATAGAATCGAACTTATTTTATTTTTCACAAGCTTAATACCAGCTTGATTTTCTTTTTCTTTTATTTTTATTCAATCATTCTCATCTGAATGGACGGCTTCAGCTAGGTTCGTCCCAGCAATATGGCATGTATACAAACTTTGAATTCATGAATAATTGGAAACCTTATTGGATCTCATGATAACAGGTGTATGCCTGATTCGAGTCATAAACTATTTTCTCACTTAACTTTCTTTCAAAAACAGATCCCACAAATCAGATTTTGTAAGTATTCACAAATTTGTTTATTCATTTTGTAAAGTCAGCCTATCAGTACATCAGCTCACACTTCTCATACGTCTTCCATTTGTGCACTCACTAACACTTTTAGGACATGAAAGATTAATGTATTAATTTCTTAAAGAAGAGTTTCTCATTTTTCATAATTTTTTAATGTTTTTGGTTTTTCAAATTTTTAATGTTTTTGGTTTTTCAAATTGCATACTTTTTCTCCCCCTAAAAACCTAAAACAGAAAATCTTTTTGAGTTTTTGATTAGGAAAAGCAAAAAAATAAGAGAAGCAAATGAAATAATGAAATAAATCAAAACAAAACTAATTAAGAAAAGCGATGATCATTTGTGAGATTCAGATGAAGGTAGGACTTCATACTTTTGGAAAACACCATTAGCCGATAAAAGATATAAAAATCTTGGTTTGTCAAAAGCTTTTGTGAATAGATCGGCTTTCTGGTGATCGTTATGAATTTTAACAACATCGATTAGTTTCTTTTCATAACAATCACGTATGAAGTGATATTTTATGTCGATGTGTTTCGTTTTCGAGTACTGGACCGGATTCTTAGTGACAGCTATGGCAACAGTATTATCAACATATATAGGAGTGTTAGAAAAATGTAACCCATAGTCCCTGAGTTGCTGTTGTATCCAGATGATTTGAGAACAGCAACTTGCAGCAGCAATATATTCATCTTCACAGGTTGAAGTAGACACCGACGTCTGCTTCTTGCACTGCCAGGTAACTAATCAAGTTCCAAAGAACTGACATCCCGCCGATGTTGACTTGAAATCTCTCTTGCATCCGCCATAATCTGAGTCACTGTATGCAGTAAGCTCAAAATTATCATCATTAGGGTACCATAAACCAAGATCCGGTGCACCCTTCAGATAACGCATAATCCTCTTGACAACAATGAGATGGGATACTCATGGTTTAGACTGATAACGTGCACACAAGCATGTGGCAAACATGATGTCTGGCCGAGAAGCAGTGAGATACATAAGAGACCCAATCATTCCTCGGTAGAGAGTGGCATCAATTAACTCCCCCTTTTCATCTGGTGTAGTCCCGTTATTGACAGCCAGTGGGGTACCAGCAGGCTTTGCATCAGACATACTGAACCGGCTCAGAATGTCACCAACGTATTTGGTTTGATGAATGAAAATCCCTGCCTTAGACTGATCCACCTGTAGTCCTAAGAAAAACTTCATCTCCCCATTGAGCTCATCTCAAACTTCTCTTTCATAACCTTCTCAAAATCTTTGCACAGACTATCATTTGTGGAACCGAATATGATGTCATCCACATAGACTTGCACCAAGAGTAAATCACCATCTTTTTCTTGAATGAACAATGTACAGTCAATGACACCTCTTCTGAACCCGTTGTTCAGAAGGTGAGTAGATAGTGTCTCATACCATGCTCGCGGAGCTTAATGCAATCCATATAAGGCCTTGTCTAGCTTGTAGACTTGGTCTCGATGTAATGGATCCTCAAACCCGGGAGGTTGACTGACATAGACCGTCTCACTAATCACACCGTGAAGGAATGCACTCGTGACATCCATTTGATAAACTTTAAACTTCTTAAAGGATGCATATGCCAAGAAAATACGAATTGCTTCAAGTCGAGCAACTGGTGCAAACACTTCATTGTAGTCCAAACCTTCTATCTGTCTGAATCCCTGAACAACCAGACGTGCCTTGTTTCGAACAATGATGCCATGATCATCTTTCTTGCAATGAAGAACCCACGTAGTGCCAATGACTTTTGCACCTTTCGGTCTGTCAACAAGTTGCCAGACACCTAACTTCTTAAATTGCAGCAGTTCTTCTTGCATGGCATCAACCCATGATTCTTCCTTTAAAGCCTCAGTGACAGTTCGTGGTTCCACATGAGAGATAAAACAGGAATGAGCACAAAAGCTTACATCTGCAAAATCAAGAATGTCAGCAAGTCCCCCTGAAGAAAGCTGATTTCTGGTTTTAACTCCATCTAATGGACTCCAAATTATGTTCTCTTGAGGATGAATACGATTGATTCTTCCAACTGGATGGAGAGGAACCTCAACCTGAGGATCTAGATTGTTCAAATTCAAATCCTCAAGATCTGGTACAAGATCATCAACATTTTGTCCTGGGGCAACTGGTGGAGCAGAATTATCATCAGTGTCTGAGCTGTCATCATTTGTCTGTAGAAGGTGGTACGGGTTCATTAGGAGCATTTTGTACATCATATAACATTTGAACCGCAACATATTCATCTGAATACATGGGAGGCATATTGAACGAATCAAAGAGATCTGAATAATCAAACATCCAGTCTGGCCCTTTTCCTGGTGGAGGCATAGAATACTTCTGCACATCAACATGGTACCACTCCTCAACATTCTATGTTGATCTATTATAAACCCTTTTATTAGTAGTGCTATACCCAAGAAAATACCCTTCTTCCACTTTTTCATTGAACTTGCCCTGCTCATGTTTCTTAAGCATAGTGCATGGTGCACCAAAAGGTTCAAGATACTTAAGATTAGGCTTTCTGTTATGAAGCAGTTCAAAGCAAGTTTTCCCATGCCTCTTCACTATCAAAACCCGATTCAAAGTGTAACATGCATTTGCTACAGCCTCATTCCAGAATTGAACTGGAAGAGAAGAATTAGCAAGCATAGTCCTAGCAGCCTCAATCAAAGTCCTGTTCTTTCGCTCAGCAACTCCATTCATTTGAGGAACATAAGGGGCACTGAATTGTTGAACAATTCCACTTGAATTGCAGAAAATTTTCATGTTGTGGTTCTTGAATTCTGTTCCATTGTCAGTTCTGAGTATTCGAACCTTGAGTTTATAAAGAGATTCAAGTTTGGTAACCGATACTTGAATACAATCAAAAGTTTCAGATTTCTCCTTCAGAAAGAACACCCAAGAGTATCTGGAAAATTCATTAGTAATGACAAGTCAATATTGATCTCCAGCTATACTTTTACGGTTAACAGGACCAAAAAGATCCATATGGAGAAGCTCAAGCGGAACAGTGATTGAGTGATACTTCTTTGGTTTGTGAGACCGCTTGACTTGCTTGCCCTTTTTGCAGGATACACAGACATCAGAGAGCTTGAAATTTTTCAGAGTAACCCCCTCAACCAGATTGTTATGTACCAAATGATTCATCTTGCGAAGACTCAAATGACCCATCCTCTTATGCCAAAGTATCGAATATTTCTCAGTTGCCTTTGTCATAAAACATGAAGCTGTGGAGGATGTTGTTGAAGCTGTGGCCATGTTGAGTACATACAAGTCTTGCTTTCTGGGAGCTGACAATAAGATCCAATCTTCAGGGATATCCGCACCTTCTTTAAGAATGTAGCATTTGGAGTCATCAAAGAGAACCTTGTACTGTTTATCACAAATCTGTGATACAGATAGAAGATTATTCTCCAATTGCTTGACATATCTGACTTTGTCAAATGAAACTTGCCCATTTGATAAAATTCCCTCTCCTGTGATAAAACCACCTTTGTCACCGGCAAACGCGAGATATCCACCTCGAACTGAATTCACATTGGTGAGAAGCGATATATCACCAGTCATGTGTCTGGAAGCCCCACTATAACAATCCAAGAGCTGTTAAGAGCAGCTGTTGGGGCAACCTACACAAAAAAGAAACAATTAGTTCAATTTGGGAACCCAAGCCTTTACAGTCTTGGGTTGACCCAAAGAGTCTTGGATCAAAACATCAATCCATTTACCATCTGAAACAGTCTTGTCTGAGGTGGGTGGAACTGAAGTCTCAGACTTGACCTTCCAGACTGCATTTTTACTGAAAGAATTTTTCAGATAAATGGATGATGATTTAACTTGATTAACATTTACCATCTTGGGAACATTCAAGTTCACAAGTTTCCCTTTACCCTTATCCACAGGTTTAACTTTTGTGAATTGTTTGGGTTTTGTCTGATCTGACTTGGATTCTGATTTGACAGCTTTGATGAATATCTGATTCAATTTTCTGAGTGGTGCAATCTTTGGTCTAACCAAATGTGGACAAAATCTGACTATGTGTCCAGGTGCACCACATTCAAAACAAACATTGTTACCCTTTTTATGAAAATGTTTTAATTCAGAGAAAGACTGTCTTTTTGGTTTTAAACCATTTGTTTGAGACTTGTTTTTATTAAAACCCAAACCCTTTCTCCCATTAGGAACAAGATTGTCAATCTTGTTTGACACACATGCCTCATTTTGTTTTGAAGCTTTAACAAAATTTAAAGCTTGATATATCTTTGATGATGAGATTGGGTCACCTTTCATAACTACAGATGACTGATTCTGAACAACTGGAGAATCTGATGAATTATCAGATTCATCCTCAGAATCTGAGACCCAATCTTCAACAAGTCCATCCACCAAAGATTCCTCCGACAAGGAGGAACCCTCATCAGTAATCATCCCTATTGGATCAATCACTAATGGAGTTTTAACTTGAAAATCTTTAACATCTTTGTCATCAGGTGAATTGACAAAGCTGTTCAAGATTGGTGGAGGACAATGTTGATAGCTAACTTTTCCCTTATCCTTATGATCAGCACCTTTGCTGATCATGTGCTCAATGATATAAGATGCACTCTCATAGCTCTTGAGCTTTTGTCCTAAAGTCTCATAACCACACTCAACTATAGCTAACTTCTTCTTTATCTCATTGATGGTATTGAGATAAGAAGTTATAGCATCTTGCTTGTTAAGAACAACAATCTCAGCCTCATGAAGTTGTCTGTTTAAAAGGTCAATTTTAGCTTGAAAATCTTTTTCATTAGATTTTAAAACTTTGTTTGCTTCAATACACTGGTTGAGATCGCTGATCAAAGCAGCATTGTGATTTTGATAAGAAAGGACCTTGTTGTTAAGGTCAGCACAATTAAAACAACTAGAACAAGAAGACGAACACTCATCAGATACCTGATCAGATTGTGAAGTTGCAGCAGGAGTAGCAGATGAGTTTACCATCAAAGCAAACTGAGTAGGAGATTCTTCAAAATCAGCAACAAAATCTGCTAGAGTGTCTGAGTCTGATAAGCTTTCTGACTCTGAACCTGATGTCTTTTCTCCACTGATCTTTGCTTCTCCTGAAGTACTATCTTCATGTTGATCATCCAACTTCTTGATCTCAGCAACACATGCTTTATCCTGTTCATTCTGATCATGATTGAATCTGAAGTCCCAGTTTTCACCTTCATCTTGTTGAACCATCAATGCTTTGCCTGAGTTAGATGAACCAGCTTGAACAGGTGAATCAATGGGAACAAGCCTTCTTTTTGGATTTGAAGAAGATGACTTTTGATGATGAAAAGGATTTTTATTTCCTACTTTCTTTGGCTGTTTACACTGTCTAGCAAAGTGACCTTTCTCCCACAATTGTAACAAGTGACAGAGGCCATGTCAAATCCAAACTTAGATTCCTTGTTCAAGTTGATATCTTTACCAGTCCTTTTGACAAACTCCTTAGCTCTCCTTACAGCACTTGCCATAGCCCACATGATGTCAATCCTTTCCATGTCATCTGGATCTATCTAAGAATAGTCATCATTTGTCAAATAAGGATTGCCTATCTGTCCTGCTACCAGTCCATCATAAAAACTAACCAAAGTAGACAAAAGACCCATATGTTCTTTGGCAATCTCTACAGTAACTTTATCAAAATTTTCAGTCTTCAGACTTGTAACGGGTTGATAATGTTCCTTTTGTGAGCTGGATGAGGAGGATGGCTGACTAAAATGAATCTGAGCAGAAGATGGAGCTTCAGTAGTCTGAGAAAGGAAAGCAGTCTTCAATGGAGCATTAGAAGATGCTTTCTCAACTGTAGGAGTAGAGTAATACAGTGATGGATCTTGGACTTGAGCAACTCTCTTTGCTTTTCACTTGTTCTCTATTTCTTGCTCCTTCAGCTTCTGAATGAAATCATTGATATCCATATGTGCCATCATCTCATTCTGCTTAAGTACCATCAAGAATGACTCCCACTTTGGAGGTAGAGCATCTGCTAAACACTGAATTTTCTCCTGAGTAGTAGTCTTGACTTCATGATTGAACAACTCACTTAAAAGATGATAGAATCTGGCAATCAACTCATCCAAAGATTCATTTCCAACATACATAAAACTGTTAAACTCCTTTCTCAAAGCCTTTGACTTGATGTTCTTCAAAGCATTATTGCCTTCATACCGTTGCTGCAAAGCATCCCACAAATACTTAGAAGAAGTAAACTGTCTAAACTGATGGAAGATGTCAGTAGCAATGGATTGAGATAGAATAGCATAACCTTTCTTCTCATAATCATATAACTTTCTCTGTGGCTCAGTCATCCGTGTGACTAGCATAGGAGTTCCATCTTCATTCAGAGGCCTCAGATAACCTCCTTCAATCATCATCCATAAATTAGTATCCACTCCATTGATGTGAATCTCAAATCTGTACTTCCAATGAGGATAATCAAATAAGGACAGCAACTTGGGAGCTTTGTTCGAATTTCCTGTCTCAGTTTCAGTCAACAATAGAGTCTGAATGCGATGATTCTGATTAGCCATCAATGCTAAGTCCTCCATTTAATCAGGAACAACAAGATTCAACACTTAGAAAAATTTGCAGACTAATGGCCTAATGAAGCTATATGGGGCGAATGTCGGGGGCCGAATGAAGGAAATACTGGCGAATGAAACACTGAGTATGACAAAGGGGCGAATGAACTCTTTCGTCGAATGAATGGGTCGAATGAGCTTATTCGGCGAATGACAGATCAGAATGAGAGCTATTCGCCGAATGACTAGCCGAATGACTAGCCGAATGAACTCTTTCGGTGAAAATCCACGGATTTGGAATATAACAGTAACTTTTTGACCAAGGCAATCAGGGTTTTGTGGGTTTCGAAAATACAGACTGAGATCTGATGATTTTGAGTGGAAATCAAGCAGAATCAAGAGCCAAAGCTCTGATACCACTTTGTAGGACCTCTTAGGAGCTCGGAAACAATCCGGTTCCAAGGGAAATCTGCTTGACAGCCTCTGGAATAGTGCGGAATCCTATTCCAGGGTTTTCCAATCGAAACCAACAGCAACCGTGGTGAATCGAGTGAGAAGAATCAACGTGAGAGTGAGAATCGATCTCCACGGGTTGAGAATCGAAGTTGGACAGTAAGAATCACTCAAAACTTCAAGGGTTTGACACTGGAGTGCACTCGGAAGAATGAGGACTCGGGAAAATTAGGTTTGAAATGATTTGAACTAGTATATATAGACTGTAGTCATTCGGCCGAATGAATGGCCGAAGCAGCTCATTTGGCGAATGACTGTCGAATAGACAAGTCAGTCGAATGAGTCATTCGCTGAATATAGTCATTCTCTATTCTCATTCGGCGAATGACTTCATTCGTTAGAGTCATTCGCCCGAATGAGTAATACTCATACTCAAATATTAATTAACCAATTCAAACAATCATATAATCAATATTAAACATTAAGAACAATATATAAAGACAACTTCCATTGATATAAGTTTAATCTGTACATGATGATTAATACAAAATTGAACTAGGGACATTAAGTGCATCAACATTATTCACCTTGATTTTTTTTCTAACCATTAAAATAGAGTTATTGAGTTCACTCAATTATGGTTGGTTACCAATTAATCCTTACCCTATATATATATTATTTAGGTGTCTTATCCATGTTGCGACGTTTTGAAAATTTAGACTTGGACCATCAGAATTTTTAAACTTTAAAAAGTAGTAAATAGAGATATGGGTATTACTTCTACGATGTATTCTTTCAATGGTTTCGGAATAGTTGAAAAATTTTGGAACCGTATAATCTTATGAGGTATGCATATGAATAATATATGTATCTTATGGCACTCTGTATGTTTATATGAGCCTAGGATAATAGACTAGCTTATTAATTAGCCTAATTCCCTATAACCATGGCTCTGATGCCAACCTATCACACCTCCATCTCTCTTGGCTCCAGATAAGGTCAGTAGCTGATGTATTGTGTTGCGGAAATTTAGTGGTGAAGTCTCCGAGATGGGGTGCGACTAATGGTTGTAGTTGTATCATACATCCATGGCAAACAACACGCCATATTTATTACATTGTAAACTAGTGTATTACATATTAAGTTACAACATTTTTAGTACAATCTCAAACTAGTTTAAAATATTCTAACATATTTCTTGATCGTGCATCCTTACCTTCGTAATTGTTATCTTTTATCTGAAATTGGTTTTTGTAATATAAAAGATCAGCAAGGATGCTGGTAAGTTCATAGTTGTAATAAGATTGATATGATATGAATATATGATATGATAAATGTACATGAATATACAACTTTATGAATATGATTCACCATGAAAACCCATACCAAAGCCAATGTGACTGTATTGTAATTGGCGACAATACTCGAAGGTAAAACCTTAGTGCCAAATTCCCCCAAATTCCCACTCGTGGTGTCAGTCCACGTGGGTGTGACATGGCCAGAATCACAGCTCAAGGTCATATAGAATGACTCTATATGCGTTCAAATACATTGTTTAACATAAAAGTTAATAAGATAATAGCAGCGGATTTTTCATAAATCATTTGCAGCGGAAATATAAATTGTCAGACACAACTTTGTACTATTACATAACATAAATAAAATTGTTTTCAAAAGATAAAACATAAATGCATAGATATTAAGAAAACATGTGTCATGCTCTTTATCATAATGTTAGTCCTGAGCCCTAGGCTCCAAGTGTCAGTGCGTCACTACCGAACTAGACTTGTTTGTCCTTGCCTCGCTATTTCTCGTATTACATAGCAAGTTAGGTCAGAGTTTCACGGGTTATGACCTCCAGTCAAAATTGTGCCCCGTGGGGTTAGTCACACCCAAACGGATCCATTCAAACCTACCATGTTGTTTGTACATTAACGGTAAGACATTGTGAGGGCTTGTTACGAGTTCAACACTTAATGTTTGTCTAATAAACCAGCATACACAGTAAAATGATTGTAATAGCATAATTGTTTGATTCGATTCAACAAATATTCTCCCCCTATTTGAAAAGTTTGAAAAGAGTAAAGAGGGGCCATAAACTCACCTTTGTCAAGATCGGAAACTAATGCGTAAACTCTTGCGTCGTCAAGTAGTCGGTCACCGGCTACCTATATCGTGTACAATACGTAAGTTTGTGTACGTGACCGTGCTCGTGTTCATGTTAGTGCTTGTATTTGTGCTCAACAACTCTCGGTTGTTCATGTTTGTCCGTGTCGGTCCACAATGACCGTGTTTGCTCATGTTGGTCCATATTGACCGTGTTTGACCAAGTTTGTGTTCATGGACAACTTACTATTTATAGTAAGTTTCCATTTATGGCAAGTTTCATAGCACATAACGATTTTTCAAAGTTCTAGCATGCTCGTTAAGTCCTAGGTGATCATGTTATCACTTGGCACGTTATTATACGAAATCAATTAAGCACATAAGTCGTGGTTGCAAACAAAAGTTTCCTAAAAAGGAAAGTTCCTAGATTTAGCAAGATTATCATCGAAAACCATCTATCTTAGCATGCAATAGTCATAATAAATCATATTAAATCATTTAGCATGCTCATAACACACACATCATTCCCAAATCGGTAGTTCACAAAATAAAGTTACTAAAAAATAGTAACTATGACCAAAATCATCCAAATAGTCCTCCTAAACATTTCTAAACCATTTTTATTCCACATATCATCATAATATGCCATTTAGCATCATCTAATCAGGTTCATATAGTCAAAATCACCGTTTATTAGTATTTAGGCCTCAAAAGTTACTAAAAATAGTAACTTGGCTAAATATGACCAAAATTAATATCAAATTCAATCCCTTGGCATTCTAGCATCATATTATCATCCAAATAACAAATCCATATGCATGCATGTTATCAATATCATCCATTTCATCAAAATGTAACTACAAAGTTACTATAATTAGAAAGTTCATCAAAAACCCATAGTTTAATCATTTTAACAAGATCTAATCATGCAATGTACTTCAATATCATCTATAAACACATCTAAATATACAAAATTATCCCACAATTCATGGATCATACATGCATGCATATATCACATCACTTTATGTACAAATCATGAATTTTACAAGAACACATCATAATGGATTGTCATAATATATCACCAAGTCACTCTACATCATCAAAAATCATACCAAGATGAACAAACCCAGGTTCAAAGTTCGTGCATGTGCACTACATGTGCTTGCATGCGAGTTTTGTGCATTGCATGTGAGTGTAGAAGTGATTTTAAGCTACAAGGAATGTGTGAATACCTTCCAATGCTCTCTAAATCACCGAGATGATACTCTAGCAGTTCTTGAACCTTCTGGCTTGCTGGATTCGACAGAAACAAAGTGATTATCAAGCCTCATTCCTTCATGCTTGGAGCTTCAAAATGGTCTTCAATGGCTTCCCCAAGCTCTAATGGTGGTTTGCAGAGGTGGAAGATGAGTTTGAGTGTCTGGGAATCGAGAAATGAGAATAGGGTGGCTGGAAAATGATTACATCTTGGTTTTATAAAGATTTGCCGTCTGACACCTATCGCGTACTGCCGAGAGAGCCCCGGATGCTCTATGCGTACCGCGATGGATTTCGGGATTCAAATTCTCCCGAACTCTTCGCGTACCACCATGGGACTTCCTTGTGGGCCATCGCGTACCGCGATGGGCCCTAGAAGAGCCCACTAAGCCCAATTTCAATGGTTTGATCCGTTCGTCGTCGTTTTCACGCTTACAAACTATCGTTTGACCTCGTCTGAACTTCCAAGTTCAATGTTTGGCGTTTAGTAAGATTTCTAGTGTTTTGTTACACGATGTGCTAAACGTTCACTAGTGTTCATGTTTTCTTAGACAAGTGTGTGCGTGTTGCGATAATTCATCGAATTATCTTGTTGTGTGTCAGTGTTCGTACTGTCGTGCCACGTGTTACACTAAATTAAACTAATTCTAGTGCCACGTGTACAAATATCAATTAAATAAATATGTAATTAAAGATAAAGCTGACCTGGATTTTGCGGGGTGTCACATCATCCCCTTGTTAGAAAGAATTTCGTCCCGAAATTCAGCCCGTGTTGCCAGTGTTTGTCGGTTCCGCGAACAGGTGTGGGTACTTCTGTTTCATTTGATCTTCACACTCCCACGTGAATTCCGGTCCGCGTTGCGAATTCCATCGCACTTTCACAATCGGTATTTTGCTGCGTTTAAGCTTCTTGATTTCCTGGTGCATAATCTCCACCGGTTCCTCAACGAAGTTTAATTGTTCGTCAATTTGTATCTCCTTAAGAGGAATGACAAGTGTTTCATCCGATAAACAATTCTTGAGATTCAAAACATGAAATACATTATGTACACTGCTCAGTTCGTTTGGCAGGTTTAGCTCGTAGGCCACGGGGCCTATTCGTTTGGTGATCTCGAAAGGTCCGATGTGACGAGGATTCAACTTTCCTCGTTTGCCAAATCGAATGACTCCCTTCCAGGGCGAGACCTTTTGCAACACTCTGTCTCCTATCTAGAATTCCAATGGTTTGCGTCACTTGTCAGCATAGCTTTTCTGTCTGTCCCGAGCTGCTGCCATTCGCTTGCGTATCTGCACGATCTTCTCAGTCATTTCGTGCACAAGTTCGGGGCCAGTCAGTTGGCTCTCTCCAACTTCCACCTAGCAGATGGGTGATCGACACTTACGTCCGTAAAGTGCCTCGAATGGTGTAGCTTGTATGCTTGTGTGGTAGCTGTTGTTATACGAGAACTCAACTAACGGCAGATGAGTCTCATAGCTACTGCCAAAGTCAATAACACATGCGCGAAGCATGTCCTCCAATGTTTGTATTGTTCGTTCACTCTGCCCATCGGTCTACGGGTGGTAAGCGGTACTCATATCCAATCTGCGATCAGAGATGATTGAGATTGGCACTCCATGTCGAGTGACCACTTCCTTTAGATAAATCCGAGTGAGTTTGTCCAATTTGTCCGTCTCCTTGATGGGTAGAAAGTGAGCAGATTTCGTTAGTTGGTCTACGATAACCCAGATGGTATCGCAACCACTTGCTGTCTTAGGCAACTTAGTGATGAAGTCCATGGAAATTTGCTCCTATTTCCACATGGGTATTTCAGGTTGTTGCAATAGACCTGATGGCTTTTGGTACTCCACCTTGACTTTCGAGCACGTTAAACACTTACCTACGTAAGTTGCTATTTCAGCTTTCATGTTTGGCCACCAATAGGTCGTCCTTAGATCATGGTACATTTTTTCATAACCTAGATGTACCGAATATCGGCTCTTGTGTGCTTCATCCATCACCATGTATCTTAATCCTCCGTGATGCGGGATCCAGATTTGATCCATGAAGTAGTATGCTCCATCGGCCTTTACCTCTAGATGTTTGTCCAAGCCACGCAAGGATTCCTGAGGGAGGTTTTCGACTTTTAGAGCTTCCTATTGAGCATTCCGAATCTGTTGTGGCAACTCAGAATGTATTGTGAGTTGTAGTGCACGTACACGTTTGGTTGTCTCCTTCCGGCTTAATGCGTCGGCCACTACATTGGCTTTACCAGGATGGTACTTGATAGCGCAATAATAATCGCCAATAAGTTCAACTCATCTTCGTTGTCTCATATTCAACTCTTTCTGGTCAAAGATGTGCTGCAGGCTCTTATGATATGTAAAGATGGTACACTTCGTGCCGTACAAGTAGTGCCGCCAAATCTTCAAGGCAAACTCCACGGCTCCCAACTTTAAGTCGTGTGTTGTGTAGTTCTTTTCGTGCACCTTTAGTTTTCGTGAGGCGTATGCTATAACCTTCTCGCTTTGCATCAGCACGCAACCGAGTCCTTGTTTCAAGGCGTCGGAATATACTATGAAATCATCGCATCCTTCTGGCAAGGTTAGTATTGGTGCTGTGCATAGTTTCTGCTTCAACAAGTTGAAGGCAGCTTCCTGTTTCTCTCCGCAATCAAATTTCTTGTCTTTGTGCGTTAGGGATGTCAGTGATTGGGCGATCTTTGAAAATCCATCGATGAATCGTCTATAGTATCCTGCCAATCCTAGGAATTGTCGCACCTCGATTGGAGTCTTGGGTGCTTCCCAGTTCTTGATGGCTTCAATCTTGGCTGGGTCTACGTGTATTCCCTTCTCATTAACCATATGTCCAAGAAATTGGACTTCGCGAATCCAGAAGTCGCATTTAGAAAACTTTGTACAGATGTTCGTTTTTCAATAATTCTAAGACTAGCCTTAGATGTTCAGCGTGTTCCTCCTGGTTCTTAGAGTAAATCAGGATTTCGTCAATGAACACTATTACGAATTTATCGAGATAAGGCTTGCACACTCTATTCATGAGGTCCATGAATACAGCTGGTGCATTGGTCAGTCCAAAGGGCATAACCAAAAATTCGTAGTGTCCGTATCTGGTTCTAAAGACGGTCTTAGGAATGTCATATTCCTGTATCCTCAGTTGATGGTAACCAGAACGATCTTCGAATAGTAGCTTGACCCTTGCAGTTGATCAAACAGATCGTCTATTCGCGGTAATGGGTATCGATTCTTGATCGTCACCTTGTTCAGTTCCCTGTAGTCGATACACATACGGAAATGATCCGTCTTTCTTCTTTACGAATAAGACCGGTGCTCCCCAAGGTGAGAAGCTTGGTCTGATGAATCCCTTGTCTAACAGTTCCTGCAACTGGTTAGACAGTTCTTGCATCTCTGTTGGTGCTAGTCGGTATGGAGCTTTAGCAATCGGTGCTGCTCCGGGAGTGAGGTCTATTTGGAATTCGACATGTCGTCTCGGAGGTAATCCAGGTAGATCCTCGGGAAATACTTCAGGAAAATCGCGGACTATGGGGATGTCTTCAATCTTTCTTTCTTTCTTTGGTTGTTCTGTGATAAGGGCTAGTATTGCGGTGTATCCCTTCTGTATGTACTTGTTAGCCTTCATGCAAGACATGATGTTCAGAGGTATTCTCCATCGTTCTCCCTGAATCGAGATCTGTTTTCCGCTTGGCAACGTTGCTCGTACGATCTTCTCGTTGCATACGATCTCAGCTTGGTTTGCGGATAACCAATCCATTCCAACGACCACATCGAAGCCCCCGAGAGTTACTGGCATCAAGTCGATTGCGAGTTCGTGATCCGCCAAAACCATGACGCATCCTCGAAAGACGTGTTGTGTTTCGATCAGTTTGCTGTCGGCTAACTCTACGGTATACTTATAGTCTAGTGGTGTTGGGGTAGTATCAAGCAGTTTGCTAAACTCACTAGATATAAAGCTCCTATCGGCACCGGTATCAAATAATATACGAGCATAGACATTATTTAAAAGAAACGTACCGGTCACGATGTTCGGATCATCCTTGGCTTCTCCCGAGCCAGTCACGAAAGCTCGACCCTTGGCTGCTCCACCTCCAGCCTTCTTCAGTTGCGGGCAATCCCTCCGCATATGCCCCAGTTTACCACATTCGTAAAACCCCTTGAGAGTGTTCTGGTTGTTGTTCTGGTTGTGGTTGAAGTTGTTGTTGTTGGTTGGAAATTTGGATCTGCAGTCTTTGGCCATGTGGCCGTGTCTTCCACACTTTAGGCAACGGTAACGCTCGCATTTCCCAAAATGGTGATATGAACACCGGTTACATAGGGGGAATTTTCTCTCGTACACGCCCTTCCCCTTAGCAGTAAAGGCTCTTGCTGGTGCAGACCTTTGCTATTGATGATGTGATGGTTGAGATTGGTGATGACTGGGTTCCTACTTCCGTTTGTGGCTTTCTTGAGGTTTCAAATGTTCACCTCTTTTGGGTAGCTTTCCTTGGGCCACCGCTTGATCGGTCAGTTTGTGTGCCAGTCTGATAGTGGGTTGAATTTGGGTTGGGTCAGAAGCTGTGACCATACTCTGGATTTTCTCGGACAGTCCGCTGATGAACTGCTTGATCTTTTTGTACTTCGGGGTCACCATTCCTGGGCACAGTTTGCACAGTTCGTGGAACCGTGTGAAGTATTGTTCGATTTCCGATCCCACCATCTTGTGGACCCAGAACTCTTCCTCCAGTTTCTTGATCTCGTTTTGAGGACATTATTCCTCTTGCAACAGTCTGGTGAAATCAGTCCATGTCATGGAGTTTGCACCATCCAAACCCAGTGTTTGGATGTGGGTGTTCCACCATGTGAGGGCTGGTCCCTCGAGAGTTCCGGTCGCATACTTGACCTGGTTTTCTTCAGCACACTCGCACATGGAGAAAACATATTCAGCTTTTTCCACCCAACAGAGCATTCCAACTGCTCCTTCAGTCCCCTTGAACGTGTGAGGGTGACAGTTCAGGAATGATTTGAATGAGCACCCCTTGTTGGTGCTGCCATGTGATCCTGTTTGTCAGAAACCAATGTCGAGTGTTAGTAATCGTGTTAGCTACACTATGTTAGTCATGTTAGGCGAGTTTTAGTACCATTGTTCGTTCCACTGGTTTCGCTATGTTGGCGACTTGCCTCATATTCGGCAATTGCCTTGTTGATACGGCGGTCAACCATCATCTTGATGGTCGCCGCACCAATAGGCTTCTTGCCAGCGTATGTGTGTGCTCCCCGTCCAACCATAGCGAGTTTCTATATGGAAAAAGGGTAGAATGTTAGTCATCATGAGTTAGGGTGTTAGTCGGAAGTCATGTTAGATGTTATGTTAACAAACAACCATAGTCTAAATGTACAATAAGCAAAACAAAATATCATTTCATTAATAGAAGTTTTGAAGTACATAAATTTTTCTAAAGATAGCAATACTACAAGTTCATACGAGCACATCCCGCTCGTCTAGGCAATACAAAATGAAATACAGAAATGAAATCTCCTAGCTAGTCCAAATCTATCGTGGAGTGCGATTCCCCACTCTCTGCTGGACCATCATCGCCGTCCTCCTCAGGATCCTCATTTGGATCCTCGTCAAAATCGCCTTCTTCGAGGTCCTCAGCCTCAAACTGTGGTCCCTCCTCAGGAGTTGGTTCCACAATAAATTGTTCCACCCATGCATTTAACATGGCATCGCTGGCTTGGATCATGGCCTGGTTCTCCTCATTTGCGACTTCTGTCGCAGCCATACGCCCATCATACTCCTGGATGATCTATACTATCTGCCCCTGTTGCCCTGCCAGCTGTGCCATCTGATTCCTCAGGGTCTCCATTTGCTTTTGCAAACTGTCAACTCGCCCCTCAAGGCGTTGGTTCTACTCACGAAGAACTCGAACCTCCTCCGACAGCGCATGGTTCCTCCTCGCCTCGAGTCTAGAGTAGGCAATGTGGGCCGCAAATGCCCGCTCCATCGGCACACCCAGATGTGGGAGTCAATGATAGCCCGGTGCGTCACCAGGCAATCGAGGTGGAGGTACTCTCTCTCCCTCGACCTAGTCTCTGATGGTCATGGGATACCATCCCCAGAACCTATCATGCCTAGCCTGTCGGGCTTGGCTGTCGGTCTCCTCATCTACTCGGGCCACAATATCCCGAACTCTCTGACGGTCCTCCTCCATCAGCTCGTTTATGTGCTTTACGGGTCGCTTCCCTGGGTTACACCTAGTATCCCCATTGTTGTCAGCCATCCTGTAGTGTCTCAAATCAGTAAGTAACAGACAATAGTAAGGTTAATAATACATCGGTGGGCAAATTCTAAGTGTAGTGTCTAGTGTTGAGCAATGGCTATAGTCTATATGCAAACCTAGTTCTCTATAACCAAGGCTCTGATACCAGTCTGTCACACCCCCAAATTCCCACTCGTGGTGTCAGTCAACGTGGGTGTGACGTGGCCAGAATCACAGCTCAAGGTCATATAGAACGATTCTATATGCGTTAAAATACATTGTTTAACATAAAAGTTAATAAGATAATAGCAGCGGAGTTTTTCATAAATCATTTGCAGCGGAAATATAAATTGTCAGACACAACTTTGTACTATTACATAACATAAAAAAATTGTTTTCAAAAGATAAAACAGAAATGCATGAGGTTACTAATGCTCGTCCCTTAATGTGCATTCTTGGTATCCATAGCCTGCTAGTTACCTGAGAATACAAGTTTAAGAAAAAGTGTCAACACAAAGGTTGGTGAGTTCACACGTTTTGATATACATAGATATTAAGAAAACATGTGTCATGCTGTTTATCATAATGTTAGTCCTGAGCCCTATGCTCCAAGTGTCAGTGCGTCACTACCGAACTAGACTTGTTTGTCCTTGCCTCTGCTATGTCTCGTGGGGTTAGTCACACCCAAACGGATCCATTCAAACCTACCACGTTGTTTGTACTTTAACGGTAAGACTTTGTGAGGGCTTGTTACAAGTTCAACACTTAATGTTTGTCTAATAAACCAGCATACATAGTAAAATGATTGTAATAGCATAATTGTTTGACTCGATTCAACAAATATTCTCCCCCTGTTTGAAATGTTTGAAAAGAGTAAAGAGGGGCCGTAAACTCACCTTAGTGAAGATAGGAAACTAATGCGTAAGCTCCTGCGTCGTCAAGTATTCGGTCACCGGCTACCTATATCGTATGGCATACGTAAGTTTGTGTACGTGACCGTGCTCGTGTTCGTGTCAGTGCTCATGTTTGTGCTCAACAACTCTTGGTTGTTCATGTTTGTCCGAGTCGGTCCACATTGATCGTGTTTGCTCATGTTGGTCCATATTGACCGTGTTTGACCATATTTGACCAAGTTTGACCGTGTCGAGTCAACAACCCGTTGGTGAACCGTGTGTCATTTGTGAATTGTGTAACATTCGTGTAGTGCTCGTCGTGTGCAAAATACGCATGTCGCGTTCACGGACAACTTACTATTTATATTAAGTTTCCATTATGGCAAGGTTCATAACACATAACGATTTTTCAAATTTCTAGCATGCTCGTTAAGTCCTACGTGATCATGTTATCACCTAGCACGTTATCATACGAAATCAATTAAGCACATAAGTCATGGTTGCAAACAAAAGTTTCCTGAGTTCCTAGATTTAGCAAGATTTTATTTTGGAAACCATCTATCTTAGCATGCAATACTCATAATAAATCATATTAAATCATTTAGTATGCTTATAACACACACATCATTCCCAAATCGGTAGTTCACAAAATAAAGTTACTAAAAAATAGTAACTATGACCAAAATCATCCAAATAGTCCTCCTAAACATTTCTAAACCATTTTTATTCCACATATCATCAAAATATGCCATTTAGCATCATCTAATCAGGTTCATATAGTCAAAATCACCGTTTATTAGTATTTAGGCCTCAAAAGTTACTAAAAATAGTAACTTGGCTAAATATGACCAAAATCAATATCAAATTCAATCCCTTGGCATTCTAGCATCATATTATCATCCAAATAACAAATACATATGCATGCATGTTATCAATATCATCCATTTCATCAAAATGTAACTACAAAGTTACTATAATTAGAAAGTTCATCAAAAGCCAATAGTTTAATCATTTTAACAAGATCTAATCATGCAATATACTTCCAATATCATCTATAAACACATCTAAATATACAAAATTATCCCACAATTCATGGATCATACATGCATGCATATATCACATCACTTAATGTACAAATCATGAATTTTACAAGAACACATCATCATGGATTGTCATAATATATCACCAAGTCACTCTAGATCATCAACAATCATACCAAGATGAACAAACCCAGGTTCAAAGTTCGTGCATGTGCACTACATGTGCTTGCATGCGAGTTTTGTACATTGCATGTGAGACTAGAAGTGATTTTAAGCTACAAGGAGTATGTGACTACCTTCCAATGCTGTCTAAATCACCGAGATGATGCTCTAGCAGTTCTTGACCCTTCTGGCTTGCTGGATTCGACAGAAACAAGAAGATGGTGATGGTGTTCAAGCTCCTATGTGATTATCAAGCTTCATTCCTTCAAGATTGGAGCTTCAAAATGGTCTTCAATGGCTTCCCTCAAGCTCTAATGGTGGTTTGCAGAGGTAGAAGATGATTTTGAGTGTCTGGGAATCGAGAAATTAGAATAGGGTGGCTGGAAAATGATAACATCTTGGTTTTATAATGATTTGCCGTTTGACACCCATGCGTACCGCCGAGAGAGCCCCAGATGCTCTATGTGTCTCGCGATGGATTTCGGGATTCAAATTCTCCCGAAACTCTTCGCGTACCGCCATGTTACTTCCTTGTGGGCCATCGCGTACCGCGATGGGCCCCAGAAGAGCCCAATAAGCTCAATTTCAATTGTTTGATCCATTCGTCGTCGTTTTCACGCTTACGAACTATCGTTTGGCCTCGTCTGAACTTCCAAGTTCAATGTTTGAGCGTTTAGTGAGATTTCTAGTGTTTTTTACACGATGTGCAAAACATTCACCAACGTTCGTATTTTCTTAGACAAGTGTGTGCGTGTTGCGATCATTCATCGAATTATCATGTTGTGTGTCAGTGTTCGTACTGTCGTGCCACGTGTCACACTAAATTAAACTAATTCTAGTGCCATGTGTACAAATATCAATTAAATAAATATTTAATTAAAGATATAGCTGACCTGGATTTTGCGGGGTGTCACACTTAGGCTCACTCTTAATGCCTATCGTTCTATTAAGTTGTAATCTTGTAATGTAATAAATGGTAACAGGCATTCACATCATGGCAGATGCTATCTTTCTGTGAATAGGGTTTTCAGCCTGATAGTACTATCATTGTTATCATCCGACTCATCCATGAGTTTATTGATTACAGTTGTATTGCGAGGACATTTACGATAGCAATATCCATTTTCATGTAATCGTAAGACAAGATTTGGTAACACAAGTAACATGCAAGCATATCATTATAATTGAAATATGAAATCATAATGTAACTGTAATGCAAACCCCATGTTTTCGAAATCCAAAGATTTGAAAAGTAATAGTGAAATCATGTAAGTATACCATTGTAATTGAAATACGTAACCATATTGCAATTGTAACAAAATCCCTGAGTTTTGGAAAAGAAAACATTGAAAGGGGGATCTATGAAACTCACCGGTGTTATTAAAGTATTTTGCAACATGCTAGTGAAGTATTACAAAAAGCCTGATGTGAATTCTGCAATTTATTAATATTTTATAAATTCTTTGTTCTTGAATTGCATTAAAAGAACAATCCTTGATATTGATATCAAGTATAATGTAAACCAAATCTTCAAGCTTTTTCCGAATTACGTAGTCATTCTGAATCAAAGTGGTACGATTATTAGTTAACCTGTAATGTCAAAATCGTTGAGTTTGATGAGTGATTGTATTCTTATGATCATTTGATTTGATGAAAAATAATATACAGTGTTGAAATCCAAAACTTAACACGTTTTTAGATCAAAATCGGGTTGTCAAATTGCGAATTAGATCGCAAAAAGGAGTCCGGAACACGAAATTGAGCAAGAATTTGTTTTTGTATTGAAAACTGATGTAAAACTGAATTTCGTGTTAAAATCGGGATTTTAATCCGCATTCAGATTAAAATCGAATCACCGGATTGCAAAGCGGATCGCGAAATCGAGTCCAGAATGCAAAATCGATCAAGAATAGGTCTTTTTGATTAAGATCGGGTCGTTGGATTGAGAAAGGGAACGTGAAACGGACAAAATTAGGTTTTTTGGCTGGAATTTCACCGGACTTTGGCTGGAATCCGGCCGGCGACGACTGTCCGATGGTCAATGGTCGGCGGTGATGGTTTGTGGTTGTTGGCTCGGCAGTTTGAACCACTGGTTCCATGGTCCGGCTAGGCTAGACCACGATGGAGCCATGGCCGACCCATGACGGAGCCATGGTCATGGTTCTTGGTGATGACCGATCTGATGTTGACGATCCTTGGTAACGGCCAGTGTCTGGCCGAGCGTCGCCTAGAGTGGCCTAGCCAAGTTGGTTGTGGTCTGGCCACTGCTGCGGAAGGCCCGATGATGATTGAGTGTTACCGAGAATAAGTTGGTCGTGAAATGGATTTGGCCAGGAATTCCCGGGAATGGCCGAGGATCCTCGACGCCTAAATGGTCGCGAACAACCCACGCCGGGCGTTCTAGGGAATGGGCGACCAACACCTAGCTAAAACCATTTTTAGAGTGTTTCTTGATCTCTATAACACTTTTCTTGGTCACCAATCTCCAGATCCTTATGTTTAACATATATCTAGAGTTTGGTGAAGAAAAATTTCGATTTGGACCACTTTGAAAAATTCGGTTTTTGGACAAAGATACCCTTTTTATGGTTTTTGCTATTATGATGATTTTCAGACCTTAACCAACATTCAAATATGTTTGTTTAAGTCATATGAAGTTATTAGAACCAAGTATTGAGGTTAGAACTTACTGATTCAAGTTTGAAGTGGAAAACCCACCAAAATCAAGCTTTCAAGGTTGATTTCTTGTATTCTCTTGTTTTTGGCCTTGATTATTAGTTGGGTTTGCTCAAAAGTGTTTTTTAGAAGGTGTTTGAAGCTACTGCAAGGTTGTAGAATGCGCTGGTCAAATTTGGAGAGTTTAAGTGTGAAAGTGTTGACCATAAAAGTCAAATTATGACAACCAGTACCAGATCTTTCGGCAATTCGTACGGTATGTGCACTTTCACCATAACTATGTGTTAAACTGTTGTGTGACAACAGGACTATGAGAAACATATAACAATTGTATGTATTTGAATGAAAAATTAAATACAGAAATACAACAATTTATGTGAAACAACAATGTTAAAACAAGTGATAAAAACATATCGGTTGCGATCTGATTTCCATAAATAACAAAAATCATATGGCCGATAATTCAGTAAGAAAACAGTGTGAAATTATTCATAACAAGGTGAAAATAGGGAAGTTTCGTTGAGTCCGTCAGTAAGGAAATTCAATTCAAAATAGAAGTTAAGTGTCGTTTCAGAATAGTAAATTGACAATGTGTTAGCGTGGGTGAGGATTCACACAAACATATATGTGGGTTTAATGTTCTGTACGATAACTGAAAAGTAGAAAACAAAATCAGAAAGTAAAACTATCGTCGTGTTCTTCGAGTGACAATTCGAACGAATACGCGTGAAGGTAATACGATCTGACGAAACGGTACTAAATAAATGTTTTCGAATAATAAAATAAGGAAAATAAATAGAAAACATTTACTAGTAACAACCACCTTAAAAAGGTTTTTAGAAAACTCTTTATTTACATTTCGTAATTTCGCTCGTTACGTAACGAAAAAGAAAAACCGAGCAAACCTATCGAACCCGAACTTATGTGGGGTATAAAAACCCTACTCAAGCATTAAATTTCAACATTTATTTCCACCAACCATTTCTCTCTCTAATTTTCGGTTCTTGCTTCTCTCACTAGAAAACCCACACAAAAACCTTCATATCTCCCTCATTTCTTGGCCAAATCCTTCAAATTTGGTATCAAAACGAAGCCCTCGACGATTAGAACGTGAAAGTACAAAGGAACTGTTCTGAAATCAACAGATTTGAACAAAAGGTTAGCTTGAAATCTTGGTTTTTCAGGGTTTTGACAATACCCGATTGCTTTAACTTGAAACTCGAATATCTACCCTCAAATCTCATTAGGATTGCATGAAATCAAGTTTACCACACTTGAATTTCACTAGAAAAACAATTTGGGTCAAGTATTGGAAGTATTGACATAGGAGATGGACAATATCGATGGATGAATGTGATGAACATGTTAGTATCAATGGTAGCTGTGAAAAATGAACTTCCAACGACATTCTTAGTCTCAATGGCCTCAATATCGACAAGGACACAACCGATTTTGATAGTGTCGACAGGTCGAAGTAATCTGGGATGGGTTATGGTCGATATTAACAAGGTCGAAGAACATGGCATCGATATTGGGAGCCTTGACCGATGTCGAAGTACCGATCAAATAAGAGTTAATGAGTGTGTTCTTAGCTACCTTAACTAGTAGGGTAAGTAGGGTGTCGAACCACGAAGAGTTTAGGTGGATGGTGTATCGTGATTTGATTTGACCTAACTTAACTTAGACAAGAAATTGTAAAATCGATTGATGGTTGTTTGAATTTGAGTAAGAAACTGATCTTGTAACAAATTAACAATGAAAGAAAATGAATTGTAATTTAATTATGAAAACAAGTCACACCCAGGATTTGAATTAGAAAGAAAGTAGGAACCTTTTTGATTTAAGTGATCAAGACAATCACATAGACATGACTTGTTACTTCTTGTGTGGACGGACATTCATAATTGGAAAACCTAATTTTAGTAATTAATTGATGAAAACCAATTAATGTTAATCCTAGGATATCAACTACCCATATCAATTTGAAAGTGACAATCCAATTGACATTCAATGTTTTACAATTATAAACTGAAATATGATGAATATGCAATTGAATCAGAAAAGTCAAATCGTTCAAGTCAATACGAAAAGCAACATACAAACAATTAAAAAGATAGAATCCCACTATTGTCTGTAGTCAAATACAATTGGAATCATAGAAATCCCTAAACCTAACTAACCATTCACCCGGGCGTGATTTCAATGGGGTTAGCATTGCATCTTCATTCGGTCATGTGCTACCATCAATTCGGGAATCTCCGAGGTGTTTGGAATGGCTAATTTCTGATTTCCCAAGCCTTGGAAGCCCCCTAGAACCTCCAAAAGGCGTCAAAGTTGAAGATAGGTTGAAACCCTAGGTTCTTGGGCTTAAATAGGTGGCAAAACAGGAAAAATCTGGATTTTGGGTTGTTTTCTTCTGTGGTACGCCACCAATACGCCATTTTGATACGCCACTTCATGGAAACCTTCATTTTCTGATATTTTAGCCTTCCAAACACCATTCCTCTGCCACCATTTGATTCTTGGACATAAAACATCCGTATTCCTCGTCCGAAAACCTGCAATTCATCAAAACACACAAACAATCACCACATTCCATGTATTTAACTTATAACAACGCATCATTAAGCACCTAAATCACATGAAATTACCCAAACCATCAAGCCTGTCGATACTACTAGTATCGACGGGAGGGCTGCTGTGCTTCTGGGCTTGCCATCGAACTTGCCTTGTCGATACCGGTTCAGACACCATCGATACTACTACTTGAGTATAATCCAAGAAAAACAAGACAGAAACTAAGAAAATTGGTTCGCAAATGAAGTCACAATAGCATTGTGAACATAGCAATGTCGATGGGCTGAATAGGGTTAGTCGGTTTGATACATACTCATCGATATTATCCAAGTGTCCATCGATACTAGCTCATGGGTACTTAAAACATAGATAAATCATATGAACAAATGTTTAAATCATAAAATATGGATTATAACATGTAGAAAACCGGTGAGCTGAGGAGAGACTAACTTAACCAGGATCAAGAGCTTAGACAAAGCTTTTGGTGTTTTGCTCCCTCTTGAGTTTTGCTCTTTAGTTATTTTAGTGTTTAGTTTTCATAAGTTAGAAGAAAAGAAAAGAAGAGAAAACAGTAGGGCAACACAAAGAAGATTCAGAAAAGTGTTGTTCTGTATATTTTTTATTCAGACTATGTTGGGGTATAAATAGCCCCGACATTTAATGTTTCAGGACAAATACAAGAAGAAGACAAACAGATAAGACTGATGACACTATTACAGACACTGTAGCATCAGAATAGTACAAGTGTAAAGTCAACATAGGATCTTTAAAGATCTTAGTTCAGACTTTTGTACTGATGCTAAAACATTATTCTTTCGGAAGCTCTTTATAGAAAACTATCTAATGTAGACAGTTATCCAAAAGAAGGTTACATTTATTCTTTCATCAGAAGAAACATATGTCTTCTGAAATATTGTTTTTCTTCCGAGGCAGATGTCTTTGGAAGTCTTCCGAAGTAAATGACTTTTATTCTTCGGAAGCAAGTGTTCTCTTCCGATAGTGTCTTCTGAGGTTTGTCTTCAGATAGAGTCTTCCGAAGCAACTTCTGAAGTATTGTCTTCGGAAGCATTTTTCTTTTATTTGTCTTCGGAAGCAGTTGTCTTTTATTTATGTCTTCCGAAGGTTCTTCTGAAGACTTGTCTTCGGAAGCTAGTGTCTTTTATTTGTCTTCGGAAGCAATTGGCTTTTATTTGTCTTCCGAAGGTTCTTCTGAAGATTTGTCTTCGGAAGCTAGTGTCCTGCAACATTTATTACAAAGATTATTTGAAAGGTGGTTTTGCTTCGTCAGTCCTTATTTTCCAACAATCTCCCTCTGGACTGATGAAGCCAAAACCACTTAATGTTAGATCCCAATCAATTTCTAGAACATTAGACTCAGTTGGGGAAAGAAATGAGAAAGATTCAAATGGGATCTTAGTAAAGCAAAGGCTTCTTTGTTTATCAGAGCTAATCAGAGCTAGGCTTCTTTGGATTATCTCCCTCTTTTTGGCTTAATCAGCCGGAGACAAGGCAGGGAAGAAAGAAAGACAGAAAGAAGTGGGAGAAATGCTCCTTGAAGGGCAGGGGAGGAAGGGTAGTAGTAGTGAAGGTGGTTGAAAAGATTAGAAAACCTTCAAGTGAAGGTGCCTGCATGGTGTTGGATTTGGATTACAGGACTAAAGATATCCGTCAATTCCATAGTATGAAGAACTGATTCGTCCATCATTTTGTAGATGTCATCCGAATCCCTGACTAGAGGGTCAGTTTTATTATGACCTGAGTCCATCTCAGAGATGTCATAAACCCCTTTTTCTTGGTTCTGGGGATTTCCTAGCCTTAGTTTAAAGAAAAACTTCATTGGCTGTTGCCATACCAGGAGTCTTATTGCCTAATCCATTCAAATGAAAAGCCATTGGATTTGCATATGAAATGGATGCTCCTGATATATGATCAGGAGGTCAAGATGGACTTGACGACCGGATCTCATCCTCTTTTATAGGGTAGAGAAATGTTGATGGATAGTGGGGGGGCTTTTAGAAACAGAGTTGTCCCTGGGAGAGAGGACGACCAACTGAAAGTCAACTGACATTTCAATGGTTAGTTAGGGTTCCCTTAGGAATACAACATCATCCTGTGAAGAGGATGAATGAGGAGCAGGATGGGAAGAGATGCTTGATATATCTGTGAGGATGAAACAGATGTATCCATGTGTTCAGTGGGAACACAATCATGTTCAGGGATCTCATCTTCCTGAACAGATTCTTTTGGGTTTATTAGGCTTGGAGGGTTTGGGAGAAGTATTTTATGGCCAGTACCTAAGTTAGGTGTGGAAGAAGGGTGGATGTGGGTTTACTAAAGATGGGTGTTTCTTTAGTATCATCCATCATTTTGAACATCAGTTAGTCAAGTCCGTCGTAATATTATGAAGATCAAAGAGACAAACTGAAGGCATAGCCGTAACTTATGAACATTTTGGATGATATACCAGGTTATCAAACAGATGTTATTTGAAATAGTTGCCTGTAAAGATCAAAAGGACTGACTTCTACATAATCAAGTTTTTCAGGTTAACCTAAAAAGTTCATGATTAAGTATGAAATTACAAAACTGAGTTAGAATAAGAGAGAGAGAGGTTGAGACTTACACATTTGGTCAAGAAGACATGTTCATGCACATCCGAAAAGTACAGACGAAATTTTGTGAGGAATGAAGCCTGGTCCGAAGCCGTTACGCCATTATCATAAGCATGAAGCTTGTGACAAAGGAAGCATAAGTGCTTCGTGCCAGACGACATGCCTGACAATTTATCATCCGTAACCATGAGCATTACTTAGAGTCTTCAAGAGGAAGAAGAGTTTCTTGAAAAACCAGAGGAGGAATAGGGTTTAAGTGGAATTATGGAGAAGAAGATGATAAATAAGGGAAGTAATCCGAGAAGATTATTGGTTAAAAGAAAATGGCGGTAATAATCTTCTTGAGCCGTGAGAGTCAGTATTGAGACTCGGGTCTATCAGAAAGATTGACAACTGTCACATCAAATGCAAAGCTCAAGATTTTTATTGCAGAATCCGAAGAATCTTATTTTAGACACAAGTGAAATAAACTTATGAAAGTTATCGGAAGAAGAAAATAGAAGAAGAGGATATCTTCGGAAGAAAAGACATCGGAAGGAGAGGAATGTAACAATGGAAAGTTTAAACATCAGATAGATATGAAGCAGTGATTATATAGCCACTGATCCTATCTGTGTATATAGATAATTACTGAAAGAAATCAAGAGTTCTTTATCAGTTGTTTATCCAATATCCATTGTTTGGATAATTAAAAAAAATTATCCTTTAATGTTTATTAACTCATATTTATCATGCCCAGTTTTGCTACAAACTTAGAGAAAGTTGAGGAGTCTAAAGGCTTGGTAAATATGTCAGCTATTTGATCACTTGTAGAGACATGTTCTGGAACTATTAGTCCTTTTTCAAAACAGTCTCTAATGAAGTGATGCCTTATTTCAATGTGTTTGGTTTTAGAATGATAGACAGGATTTTTTATTATGTTTTTGGCAGCTTCGCTGTCTATCAGAAGAGGTGTTTTTAGTTCAGTTATTCCAAAATCTAGCAGTTGATATTGTAACCAAAGAATTTGGGCAGTGCAATGGGCTGCAGCAATGTATTCAGCTTCAGCAGTTGAATTTGACACTGATGTTTGCTTCTTGCTTTGCCATGACACTAAGCAACCTGCAAAGAATTGACAACCTCCTGAAGTAGACTTTCTGGTGAGCGAGCAGCCAGCATAATCACTATCTGTAAAACCAACAAGCTTGCAAATTTGATTAGCAGGATACCAAATACCTAGTACAGGAGTACCTTTAAGATATCTGAGTATCCTCTTCACAAATGAAAGATGAGATTGTTTGGGAGCAGATTGATATCTTGCACAGACACATGTTGCATACATGATGTCTGGCCTTGATGCAGTAAGATACATCAGAGAACCAATCATGCACCGGTAGAGAGTTTGATCTACAGGTTCACCATTGTCATCTGAACATATGCCAGGACTTGTTGCCATGGGAGTAGAAATTATTTTGCAATCATTCATATCAAATTTATTAAGAAGATCTTTTACATATTTAGATTGATGAATGAAAGTCCCGTGTGGGGTTTGTTTGACTTGAAGTCCTAAAAATGTTTTTAGTTCACTTAAAGCACTCATTTCAAACTTAGAAGACATTAATTTAGAGAATTTTTCACACATGGACTGTTTTGTTGATCCAAAAATGATGTCATCAACATAAATTTGGACTAACAAGAGTTCCTTATCTACCCTTTTTATGAACAAAGTCTTATCAATGGTTCCCCGTGAGAAATTATTAGAAAGAAGGAATTGAGAGAGAGTGTCATACCATGCTCTTGGAGCTTGTTTTAGGCCATAAAGTGCTTTGTCTAGTTTGTACACCCAATCAGGATGATGAACATCATCAAATCCTGGTGGTTGACAAACATAGACTTCCTCTTTTATTGTCCCATACAGGAAAGCACTCTTTATGTCCATCTGGTATACCTTTATGTTATGAGAGATAGCAAATGCTAGGAAGAGTCTAATGGCTTCCAATCTTGCCACAGGAGCAAAAGTCTCATCATAGTCAATACCTTCCTCTTGACAGTAACCTTGCACAACTAACCTGGCCTTATTTTTTATTATAATGCCTCTGTCATCTGTTTTATTTCTGAATACCCATCTGGTTCTGATGGGATATTTTCCATCGGGCAAGGGACATAAAGTCCAAACATTTTGCCTTTTGAACTGTAACAGTTCATCTTGCATTGCCTCTACCCAATTATTGTCTTTAAGAGCCTCCTGATATTTAGACGGCTCAATTTGGAATAGAAAGGCTGCATGAAGACAAAAGTTTGAAATCTGGCTTCTTGTTTGAACTCCTTTACTTAGATCACCTAAGATTTGTTCTAGAGGATGATTTTTGTTGAAAGGAATGATGTCCAAACAGTTATTTGAGGAGGCATCATCGGAATAAGATAAGTTTTCGATGGGGGTCAGAGAGTTTGGAATGTGATCAGGAACATCTATGGATGCATTATCCAAGACAGGAGATGGAGGAGTAGATGGTATATCGTCTTGGTTTTGAGAATTTGCTTCTTGAGAATTTATTTGATGAGATGGAAAAGAAGTGAAGAACTTTGAAACAGAATCGTCCTCAATAGAAGATAGATCTTCAGAAGTTTGACATGACTCTGATGAAGGAGAAGAAGAGGGGATGGAAGGGATGAATGAGAAGCTTTCAAGATCAAAAAGATCATCAGGTGCAGAAGGAAAGGATGAGGTTGATGCTAATTCATTGAATTTTACATCAATAGATTCCTCAATTATTTTTGTTCTGAGATTGAAAGCTCGATATGCTTTAGAAGTCTGAGAATATCCAACAAAGTATCCAGAATCAACTTTAGCAACAAATTTGGACAAAGAGTCTTTTGTATTTAGGATAAAACACGGACATCCAAAGACTTTGAAGAAGGAAATGAGAGGCTTTATTTTATACAGAATTTCATAGGCAGTCTTGTTATGTCTTTTTACAATGTGAACTCTGTTCAATACATAACAAGCAGTGTTTACTGCCTCAGCCCAGAATGATAAAGGTAATCCTGAGTCTGCAAGCATGGTTCTTGCAGCTTCAATCAGTGTCCTGTTCTTTCTTTCTACAACTCCATTTTGAGCAGGAGTTCTAGGAGCACTATATTGTCTAAGGATTCCTTTAGAAATACAAAATTTATCAAGGACTTGATTTTTGAATTCTGTGCCATTGTCACTCCTTATCATTTTAACAGGAAGACTGAATTGTTTTTCAAGATGAGTGACAAGAGCAATTATTTTATCAGAAGTCTCATCTTTGCTGAAAAGGAAGAAGGTCCAGCAAAATCTTGAGTAATCATCTACAACAACTAGACAATATCTTTTTCTTGCCAAACTAGCTACCTTCACTGGACCAAACAGATCCATATGAAGCAGATTAAGACAGTTAGTTGTTTTGGATTCCTCAATAGACTTATGTGAAGTTTTATGTTGCTTTCCCTTTAAGCAAGATTCACATTGACCTTCAAAATGAAATTCCTTAGAAGGCAATCCTCTTACTAAGGAAAGGGTGGAAAGCTTATGAAGAGTTTGGTGATTAAGGTGACTAAGTCTTCTGTGCCAGAGAGTGGTTTCAGAAGATGATGCCTTGGCTATCAAACATGTAGGAGAAGATGTTTGAGAATCAGTAGTCATGTCTACAATATAGACGTTTCCACTTCTTTTAGCCGTTAGCAAAGTGTGTTGATCAATCAAGACCTTTATTTTTGAGTTTATTTCTGGAGAAAGAATTTTGCAACTGTCTTTAGTGAAAAATGAATTAAAATTTTTGTCAGCCAGTTGAGAAACACTCAAGAGATTAAACTTGAGGTTTTCAACTAAGCTAACATCTTTAAATTTCAAATTTCCTCCTGAGACAGAACCGGATCCCACTATCCAACCTTTTGCATTATTTTCGAAAGAAACAGATCCACCATTATTTGGAATGAAGTCATTTAGAATGGATCTGCATCCAGTCATGTGCCTAGATCCTCCACTATCCACATACCAGAGATGATTTTGGTTTGAAGAGGATTTCTGCACATGAGAATTATGTACAAAAGATTAGACATGGGGTATTTTATTTTATTTATTTGTTTGGTTTATTTTGTTGTGTATCTTTCATCAATTTCTGCATCATTAACAGCAGTTGTTGCTGATTTTGTTGGAGAAGATTGATTTGAGAATCCACGGGAGAAGAGTTAGCACCATTATTAGAGCAAGAAACTGGGTTCACCGTAGAGTAAGGAGGTGGTGTTCCCAAAATGGAAGGTCTGGAGTTAGTTCTCAAGGAAGAGGGTAAGACAGAGGAAGAATGAGGATGTGTCCCAACAGATTTGTTACTTGCTGTTCTTACTTTCTTCATCTTATTAGGGAGGTTCCCTTTAGATGAAGAAGTATGATCAGCTTTCAACTTATTTGCCTTTATCCTAGCTTTCTCCAAAGGTGTTTTTGTTCTGCAGTTTTCAGTAGCATGATTGTACTTAAAACATTTTAGGCAGGCTGGGGAAAGAGAGGAATAATTTGGGATGAAAGGTCTGTTTGCTTTCATTGTGGGATAAGGAGGATGAGGATGAGAAGGAGGAAACTGGATATTTATCATAGGTTCTTTTCCTTTATCAAGATTTGACTTGATATTAGAAGTGAATCCAGACTTTATTGTTTCTTCTGAACAAGGAGTAGGGCTCATATTAGGAGCAATCTCACTTTGTTCTGAAGAGTTATTGTGTTGAACTGAGTTCAACTGAGATTTTTCTATTCTGGTCAGATTTGTATTAGTGGGATATACAAACTTAGAGAAATAGTTTGGCTGATACACCAACGAAGGTGTATCTTTTATTGAAGGAATTTCATCAGGAAGAAAGGTTGGTGAAACAGGTTCAGGAGTAGTTTCTTCCTTATTATTATCAATGGGTGTATAATCATCCGGTTGAGCAGTATGATTATACCCAATTCCAAATCTTGCCTTGCTGTGAACTTGCTTTTGTAAAAGCATCTTGAATCCTTTGCAAGATTCAACCCACTTTTCACAGCTTACTTGAGTTTGAGATAGTTCATCTTTACAAGCATAATATTTTTCTCTTTGTAGATCAAAAGATGCTTGTAAATTGATTTTCTCAGTTTTCAAGGCACATAGTTCATTATCTTTTATTTTTATTAATTTTTCCATTTCAGAATTTTTATTGTCCAGAAGTTGTTCCAAATCCTGATTTTGCTTTTGAAGCAACATATTGGCTTTCTTTATTTTTGCAAAAGCCTCTATGCAAGCATTGGAACATAATTTTTCTAAGGTGGAAGAGGATACCTGAGCATCAGAAATATCTGCTTCAGGTTGATCAGAAGAGCAAGAATCTTCACCAACAGCCATAAGAGCAAAATTTGTTGGTTCAAAAGTGATGAGGGCATGGCCAACATCTTCAGGCAAGCTGCTCCAGTCTATGTACTCTTGAGAGAAAAGAGCCTGTTGACCAGATGATGAAGATTTGACAGCATGTCCGGGAGCATTTATTTGTGAAGAAGGAGCTGTAACAACTTGAAGTGAGGCAGGAGTAAGTTGGTACATGTTTCCATTTGCAGTTTGTACATATTGCACATTGTTAGAAGAGTTTTGTGCAATGTGTGCTGATTCTTGAGGATTATTGGACCTTTTGAAAGAAGAAAAGGTGGATGAATGTGGTGTTGAAGAGGTGTGTGAAGGTATGTTTGGATAGGTCACATAAGAAGAAGGGTTAGAGTTTGAAGCATTAGTGCATTCCTTGGCAAAATGTCCAGTGCCATGACATCTATAACATTGGACAGTAGCCTTATTTAGACCAATCCTGGTTTTTCCATGGATACCAGGAAATTTTCTTCCTGTCCTCTTGTAGAACTTGTTAGTTCTTATGCTCAAGAGAGCCAGTTGATGGAGAATATCCATCTCTTCCAAGTCATCACTTGGAACTTGATGAAGATCGTCCATGATAAAACAAGGATGGTCAGAGGGGAGAGAGTGGTCATCACATGAAGAGAATGAAGAGGTGATACCAGTAGTTATGTCAATATGTTCATCATAACCCTGATCATTTATCACAGAGTTATGACTAAGGAGAGCAGTGTTCCCTTGAACATACTCTTCAGTTGATTTTCCAGATTTTATTAGTTTTCTTTTCTGGTCAATCTCTCGCTCAAAAGTGAGTAACTTACCATGAAGTTGGGTAAGTGAGAGTTTACCAAAATCTGGTGAAGATCTCATGACTATAGAGTAAGTTTCCCATTTTTCAGGGAGAGATCTTAAAAATCGATTTAGAACTGAGACAGGAGGATACACTTGACCAGCTAATTTTAGTTCACTTAAGAGAGAAGTGAACCTTTCAAATTGCTGAGTCAGTGACTCATTATTTAGTTGGCAGAATGTCTCATATTGTTGAGCCAATATCTCTCTAGTATTGGCTACAACATCATCAGTACCACCGAATTGCTCTTTTAGAGCATCCCATAAGTCCTTAGCAGACTCATGGTGAAGAAGACCCGAATAGATTTCATTCGGAAGGGCCATGGCCAGCTGAGCATGTGCCTTGGCATCAAGCTCCAATTTATGAAAGTCTTCTTCAGTATAGTTTCGGGGATCCTTAGGGACATCATCTCCAGTCTCTGTGTCCAAGACCATTGGTTTATGAGGTCCGAACATGACAAACTTCCAACATCCTGTATGATTATTTGACAGGAAATGTAACATCCGTCTCTGCCAAATATTATATTGATGCCTAACCAGAATTGGTGGCTTCGTGGCAGAACCAGTGTTATGCGGGTCTAAGGTGAATTTTTCTGCCATTTGTTTAAACCGTTTTGAGTAAATCAATAGTGAGTACTCAAGATAGTTTGGTTGAAGGATTTTTGAACACTTTAAAGTTTCAAAAATCAATCTTTAGCAGATTTTGAAAAGATTAAGATAAAAGAAAACTAAACACTGATATCAGGGTGAGCTTTGAATTTTAGTTTCGATGGTTAAACCAAAACTAAAGAACAAGGCTCTGATACCAATTGTAGAAAACCGGTGAGCTGAGGAGAGACTAACTTAACCAGGATCAAGAGCTTAGACAAAGCTTTTGGTGTTTTGCTCCCTCTTGAGTTTTGCTCTTTAGTTATTTTAGTGTTTAGTTTTCATAAGTTAGAAGAAAAGAAAAGAAGAGAAAACAGTAGGGCAACACAAAGAAGATTCAGAAAAGTGTTGTTCTGTATATTTTTTATTCAGACTATGTTGGGGTATAAATAGCCCCGACATTTAATGTTTCAGGACAAATACAAGAAGAAGACAAACAGATAAGACTGATGACACTATTACAGACACTGTAGCATCAGAATAGTACAAGTGTAAAGTCAACATAGGATCTTTAAAGATCTTAGTTCAGACTTTTGTACTGATGCTAAAACATTATTCTTTCGGAAGCTCTTTATAGAAAACTATCTAATGTAGACAGTTATCCAAAAGAAGGTTACATTTATTCTTTCATCAGAAGAAACATATGTCTTCTGAAATATTGTTTTTCTTCCGAGGCAGATGTCTTTGGAAGTCTTCCGAAGTAAATGACTTTTATTCTTCGGAAGCAAGTGTTCTCTTCCGATAGTGTCTTCTGAGGTTTGTCTTCAGATAGAGTCTTCCGAAGCAACTTCTGAAGTATTGTCTTCGGAAGCATTTTTCTTTTATTTGTCTTCGGAAGCAGTTGTCTTTTATTTATGTCTTCCGAAGGTTCTTCTGAAGACTTGTCTTCGGAAGCTAGTGTCTTTTATTTGTCTTCGGAAGCAATTGGCTTTTATTTGTCTTCCGAAGGTTCTTCTGAAGATTTGTCTTCGGAAGCTAGTGTCCTGCAACATTTATTACAAAGATTATTTGAAAGGTGGTTTTGCTTCGTCAGTCCTTATTTTCCAACATAACATAACAAGGATGGATAATGAGCAATGGTTTTTCATAAACATCATTAGGGTTTTCTTACAAAAAGTGTTAGACTCTTTTGAAACTTAGTTAATGAAAACATATGATTAATTATGTAATTAACATGCAAGATATCTAAGTTTTATAATAACTTACTTATGTTGACATCTTAAAATGATGAATATCATTTTAAGTTAATTAAGGGGTAAAACACTAAGCCTTAATCTAGAAATCTAAGTTATTATGCTTAGAAAATATTTGTAAACTCTACACATTTATAATAGGTTAAGGTTACCGGTCGGGTTTAAAACACGCAAACTATGAATGTATTATGTACTAAGCTTAATCTAAAACGATTAAGTATTATTATATTACATTATTAAGACTAATCAAACAACAAAGACCTACAAGTGTTAACCAACTTTAGGGTTAAGTTTCAAATACATAACTTATACTTATAAGTTACACATAACTTGGAATCAAACACCGGGTCGTGAATATAACATCAGAACAACAAGTGAGCGAGTGCATTTCTTGAGTCTTAGTCAACCACTACAACATCCAGGTGAGTTCATATGCCTCTTTTCTAATCTTTTGATTTTAAATGCGGGTTGAGAAACATGCTAACTCTTTTATTTACTTAAATGTTTTAGTATATTATTTCATTCATCATGTGAATTATATAATATAGATTTTATCTTTATTATCAAACTTCCTTTATATGTATGCTTGTGTGTAAATGACATGTATGAGATATCAGGGATGAATCATGATAACAAAGTTTCATGATTTCATCAACACATGTATTAAGATTCAATCTTATAATACTTTGTTATTAACACAAGGATGAAAAGGAGATAACACTGAGACAAATACAAGTGACATCACGAATGATAATCATGATAACATAAGTTCATGATGAAGATATCATTCACCATATTTACTAACACTGCGTAATAAGACTAGTTCTTATAACACTTTGTTAAAGACAATGAGAACACATAACACAGAGTACAAATGACACTGAGACAATAACATTGGAAGAACACAATAACTAATTACTATTAAGACTGTTTGTATTATATCACATCAATCATGAGTTCATGAGTTCATGTCCAGTCATAAGTCTGTTACAAGTAAATCATTTACCATTCATTTAGTGCGACTAAACCGAAGATAGCGTAGTGGTACCATAGGTTTGATAAACTATCGGTAAGTGAGGCTGGTACGTTATTCGTATATGTTATTATTGGCCGGTATCGCATGACCGGTAACAGGGCTGCATCAGTCAGGTTTGGTAAACAACACATGGTGATATTAATCTATAGACACTAATTGTAATTAAAATCCTTCGATTCTATTAACTGGTAGACTGAGAAATTGATTTTCTATCACGTCATATTACTAGTAATAGTTTCGTTGAAGGAAATGAGATTGTTGAGACTATAAATGGGATATAGGTGAAGTGGAGGCATTGTGATCTGATTACGTGAGGATCACACTGGGTCCCATTTATGCTCTATACATTCAAGCTGTGAACAATACCAAAAAGTTAAATGTTATTTCTAATATTAGAAGTAAATTTCAGTTAACCCTTTAATTGAGGGATCAATAATAAGGATAAGATTTGATTAATCTACTTTCCTTAAAACATTGAGGGATTACCGTAACTTAGGTCATGGTAACTTATTCCCTTCAACACTCATATTTTATCAACATAACACTGTGGGAATGGTACACAAAGTTTGGGTTGGATATCAAATGAGGCAAACACATGTGATATGAAAATGGGTATCCATAGTTGCATTACAAGTAGTGTTCAATTCAGTCAAGTATGTGGTGTGCTGGCGGCTTCATTCGTGATACGTATGCCCTATATATAAGCATGCTTGATTTGCATGACATACTACTTGTAAGTGTAACTATGGAGAGGACATTGTGTGAGACAAGAGAAGACTATGACAACAAGACTTGTGTGTGACATTATGACTTATGAAGGAAAAATTGCAATTGTTTTCAAATACTAAACTTATGAACTCACCAACCTAGTGTTGATCTTGTTTATGTTTTCTCAGGTGACGAACAAGTTTAGACACCAAGCATAAGGACTTAAGCTAGAGGACTATATAGATGACCTAGCTTATTTTTGTGTTGTGCATATTTTTGAATGACACAACTTTGAACCATCTTTCGTAAATCTTGTGCAGATACAAGATGGAAACTTAATGATTCTCTTTGGGTAGACTTACTTAGTTAAATTATGAACATGAATTGTGTAATTTAACTTTGTAATTCTATATCAATGTCATATTAGCATTTCTCATTATATATCATGTGCCATGTCAACATCTGATCACTACAATTATCACACGATATCGCGCCCCGAGAACCTTCTGCCTGACGGGAAAGTCGATCCAGCCCGCCGACTCGGGGTGTGACATAAATTCTTGATATTTATGTAGAATAAATTTTCTAGCAAGTTTTGGTCAGATATTTTAATCTACATATCTGTCAACCAGGTCATAAAATCCAGGTGTTTGCGGGTTTAAATTATTTCTAGTTGGTTTTGTCATTTTTGCTTTCGTTTATTCAAATTTTATCCATGTAACTTCGGAAATTGCTACATTTGATAAACCACCTTTGTTATACTTCCAATTGAATCCCATTAGGAATGTAATATGATTAGGAAGTTCGGGTTTTCAAGAATTCGCCAATTACGCATTTCAAATTGGCTTTTCGCAGATTTCCACAGTTTGACTTATTAAATCTAGGAAATCTTTCATTGAGCTACGTTATCGATATATTTTACTATAATGCGTTATATAATTAATACCAATTTAGTTTTGAAATTTGAATTTGCCTTTTGGTCATTATCTTCTAAATGTTGCGTAATTCGGCAATTCTACGTAATACCTTTTGTAATTTGTTCCTTCTTGTAATTCCCTTACAAACACACACACATATATATATTCAATCGTAATTAATTAATTAAAATAATTAGTTCAAAAATTTATGAAATAACCTTGCAACAAGGATCGAAATGTCACATCTATCCCTGTTAGAGAAATTTCGTCTCAAAAGTTTAGCAAAACTCATTTGGAACCAACATTGTGTGAAGATAGGTGGGGATATTTTTCCGTCATATGATCCTCACGCTCCCAAGTGAACTCAAGCCCGTGCTTGGAGTTCAATCTGACTGGTATTCAGCTTCGTTTAAGTTTCTTGATAGTGCGATCCATAACCTATATGGGTTCCTCAGTAAATTGAAGCTTTTCATCAATTTGCACTTCCTAAAGAGGAATGACTAGTGATTCATCAAGTAAACATTTATTAAGATTCGAGACATGAAATACATCATGAATATTGGTAAGTTTGGGAGCTAATTCAAGCCTATATGCTACCAACCCAATCCTTTCAAGGATATAAAGGTCCCACATATAGTGGTGCAAGCTTACTTCGTTTCCTGAATCTAACAATATCCTTCCAAGGAGAGACTTTAAACGCGCATGATGAATAAACCTAGTTACTACTACTATTATTGTAATTGCTATTTTAATTTTTTTTCTTTTTCTTTCTATAATAAAACAATAATATTTTGTAATGCAAATGTAACGCATCCTAACATTGTTGCTTTTATACTATAAATGCCTCATTGATATTCGGGTCATTAATATGGACGGCTTTATATAGGATTTTTTGTACTAGTTTTTTATTTTTTTGTTATGTATTTTTATATGATTTTTTGTTTTTTTAACTGTATTTTTGTTTTTGTACTATAATTTTTTTTTGTACTGGATCTTTATTTCTTTGTACTAGATTTTATATTTTTGTACTAGATTTTTATTTGTACTGAATTTTTTTGTAATGCACTTTTTTGCATTGGATTTTGTTTTGTGACAAATTTTTCTTTTCATAAGTTTAGCATGCCACATGTCAAACTCCTATTGGTTTTTCCTCTTTTAATGCAAAAATCTCTTTTTAGTGGATTCAACCCGTATGTATAAAAATAAAATAAATCTTGATAAGAGAAACATGTTAATAAACATTTAAATATTTTATATGTATGTATATCTATATATACCCATGCAAAATAATAGAAATAAAATTGATAATATGTATATATTTAAAATAAATGAATGAGCAAAAAAAAAAATAATAACCATGGTTGGAGATGTCGCTAGACGCTGTGAGGTCGGTTGACTGGTGTCACACCCCACCTCTCGTCACCTGTAGATGATGTCACTGATAACTCTTTGATGGTTGCGGAAACATAGTGGTGATGTCTCAGAGATGAGGTGCAACTTTACTTGAACCAGTATCACAACACATAAGATTAACATAAAATAAAATATATTACAAGGATAATGTTGCTATTACAACCACAATTTAATGTCCACGACTTAAACATACTAAACAAACTAAGTTACTTAATTACAAGTGTCTGATAGTGCATTTTCTCACATGTCGTCAATGTCTGCCTGCAAAAATTTGTATGTTTGAAAAGTCAGCACAAAGTTGGTGAGTTCGTAATAGATGATCCGATACAATGTGATATGATAAGAAAGTTATTGATATACATTTCCAAAGATAACCATGGGACCCATATCTAGTTCCTTTCGGATTGAATGATTTGATATGATATGATACTACCCGTCGGTAAATATCCTTGTGCGTCATTCTTAATGTCTATCACGTACATTAAGCTGAAATTGGAAACATGTAACAAACATTCACACCAGGGGAGATGCAATCATCTAAGCAAATGGGTTGTCAGCCGATAGTACTATCATTGTTCCATGTTCGGCCCCACATGGGTTCACTAGATACGATTTGATATATGAGAACTTTTTGATACTGTGATAGAAAGATACACATGAAATCCCATAAAATCCAATGAAATCACGTGAAATCACATAGATTACAATGAAGCATATCATATGTTTAAGAAAGATTTCAGAATAACACCCCGATTTTTGTAAAACATTAAAAAGAAACGGGGTTGTACAAAACTCACCTGACGTGTTGATGTTAATGGTTAGTGCGTAGACTTGTGTTTGTAGTTCAATTCTGCATTAGTTATGGTTTTATAAGTTATTTGTGTTTTAATTTGCTTACTAGATCTTCCTTAACGTTCAATGCCAAAGACATTGTAACTCAGGTCATCAAACTAATATTAAGCTCTTAATCAGTTTTCTTAATTGAATATTAAACAATGTATGATAAAATGGGAAGCTATAATGATTTAGGTTTCTATTAAGAAGTTGATGACTCATTGGATTAATCAGAACATCCTCAGTTTAACCAAATAGGTATTGTTGTTGAATATATCATCGGAATAGTTTCCGATTGGTTTCTGATCTAGGAATAGTCAACCCTTGTCATAGAACATTTTAGATATCATGAAACATAGGAATAAGATATTGGAATAGGTTTAACAACCATATTCAATATACTAATCTGACTGTTAATACGAATACCAGATCCTTATTCCAATGATTATCATAAAACCTGTCATTGGCTTGAAACACTTGGATTTGATCTAGCATTTCAAGGAATAATTAAGTTAAACATAACAATTAATATGATCAAATGGTTAAACTGATTATGATCTATAGTATGTTTTCATGATATTCGGACATCATAACGGATCAAAACACAGATTTCACCGTTAAGATATCTATTTCTATATTTCAATCTATTCCTAGCCTTCATCTAGGAAATAATCAACAACAATAACCACTTCATTACGTTCAAAAACTAGATTTAATCCATACATTATCAAACTAGTAGGAGAAATCGAATCATTACCCGTTCGGACGGATTTTCGGTTGAAGAATGATGATTGGATGTTGTAGAAACAATCTCAGCTCTATTACTATGTTTCTTTAGCTTCGCAGTAGAGTTTTGGTGCCTGAAGTGCGATCAGATCAAGTTTTGAGTGTGTAGGTTCGAGAGAAGAGAGATAGATGGTTTCTGCATGAAAATCTGATGGTTCTAGCAGCTTATAGTCGACGACCTTTCGTGGCGTACCGCCAATATGTTCTGAAAAGGCTTGGCGTACCGCGAAGAAATCTAGAGGAGTTTAGATATTTTGGGCTCTTTGCGTACTGCCAAGAGTACCTAAAACCGTCTTGGCGTATCGCGAAGAAATCCGGACTACAATATTTTCCAATTTTTCTTCTTTTTATGTGGATTTCAAACAAGAATGACGTGAACTTTCAACGTAGTTGTCACAACTGGGGAGTTGCGTATACTCGGATATGATAATTTATAATGAAAATAACCTTTAAAAAATTATATATATGTCAAATCAAAAGTTTACTAGTATTTATAACAGATAAAGTGAATATCAATGCATATAAAAAAGATACATGTTAAAATTGGTAAAAAAAACAAGTGAAAATCCCGTCTTCCAAGGCATCTTCGTGAAAAAAAATGAAAGTCAAATAATAATTGGTTAAAAACAATAAAAAGTAGTGAAAAACAGTGAAATTTGATCAAAAATAGTGAAAATCGGTCATAAACAGCGAAAATTTGAGTTGCCCGAGTTGCTCCGAGTTGGACCAGAGTTTGTCCGAGTAGACCAAGTACATCCTAGTTGGATCATGTCTGAGTACAGGGGGCCGACTTGCAAGAAATCGACTGGAAAGGTGGTCGATTCCCGAGTCCTCGCCGAGTACTCGGCTGAGGAGGTCGAGTTTTACAACACTAATAATAATAATAATGACGATGACGGCATCTGCGGTGGTGGGGGTAGGGTGTTTAGAATTGACCTCAATGAAGAAATCCCAAAAACACACCTTGGATTCGATAGTAGTCTCGCTAGATGACTTGAATCACGAATCACAGTCTCTATCGTGAATCACCGCAACAACTGGGTGCTCCAAAACCACCCTTGGTGGTTCGACTATTGTGTGGTGGTGCTTGGTGCTGTGTGGCCGAAACCAAGAGGAGAGGGGAGAGGGGGGTCGGCCGAACAAGAGAGAGGAGAGGGAAAGTGGGTGAAAATGTTGTAAAATGTGTGTCAAAAGTGGTAGGTTGGATCTACTTTTAAAGTCAAATGTAGATCCACCTTTTTAGAGATTTTGAATTTACTAATCCAAAATTAATTCCCACACTTTTATTTCACATTTTATTTAAATTAAACACTTTTAATTTGATTAAACTCTTTTAGTAATTAAACCATTTAAGCACTACTCTACAATATTAGTAACAATTATTTAGTAACATTTAATTAAATGTCTAAAATTCAATTAGTTAAACTTTATCAATTTAATTATAATTAGTTATCACAATAATTAATTGACCTCAATGAAAAAATCCCAAAAACACAACTTGGATTCGATAGTAGTCTCGCTAGATAACTTGAATCACGAATCACAATCTCTATCGTGAATCACCGCAACAACTGGGTGTTCCAAAACCACCCTTGGTGGTTCAACTATAGTGTGGTGGTGCTTGGTGGTGTGTGGCCGAAACCAAGAGGAGAGGGGAGAGGGGGGTCGGCCGAACAAGAGAGAGGAGAAGGAAAGTGGGTGAAAATGTTGTAAAATGTGTGTCAAAAGTGGTAGGTTGGATCTACTTTTAAAGTCAAATGTAGATCCACCTTTTTAGAGATTTTGAACTTACTAATCCAAAATTAATTCCCTCACTTTTATTTCACATTTTATTTAAATTAAACACTTTTAATTTGATTAAACTATTTTTGTAATTAAATCATTTAAGCACTTCTCTACAATATTACTAACTAACAATTATTTAGAAACCTTTAATTAAATGTCTAAAGTTCAATTAATTAAACTTTATCAATTTAGTTATAATTAATTATCACAATAATTAATTTCTCCAATATTATTATTATTTCATAAATAATAATAATATCACTTTATATAATTCTTGAAATTGAATATGTCTAAAATAAATTTTAGACATAACACATTACTATCTTCCAAAGTGTAACTCTTTGGATTGTACCCCGATAGTAACGTTGATATTATCAATGATCAGACATCACATATCCAACAATAACATTGAATCCCTTCTAGGATAGACAACCCCTCACACATCTCAGTGGTTAAGACACTCGGGCTGGGGAGAGGGAACCCGAGTTTGAATCTCACGGGCATGGGGCTTGACTGGTTTTGCTCAATTCCAACCTATTTCACCCAATTCTATCCATTTTTATTCAAAAATTCTAAAAATCAATAAAACCAATTCTTAGTTTGCTAAAAAAACAGAAAATTTCATTTTTATATTTTTAACTTATTTAACTCATAAAAGGAATCAAAACCAAAATTATTTCAATATTAATAATCAAAATTTAAAAACTATAAAAAAATAATTTCATTAATACTTGGTTTTATAAATTAATATTATGAACACTTTGTTTTATAAAATATGATATGAGAAGAAATATATACACACACACACATACATACATACATATTTAATTATCAATTGATTTAAAAAGCTTTTAAATATTAAAAGTTACTTTTCACCCAAAATTCATTTTGTTATCCAAATAAACTAATTATTCGAAAAACTAGGTTTTAAAAAATAAGAGAAATCAAATGGTTTCTAAATAGTTATTCTAAACAAATAATGCTAACCTTTATTAAAATAAAACTAATTATTTAGTTGTCAATTTAATTAACAATCTAAAATTTATTTTAAACCATTAAAGTTTGAAATAATGATTCTAAATCAAATACTTATTTTTATAAAAAAAATGTGCATAAATCTTTTACTTAAATTCATAAAATTATTGAAACTATGTCATACTTTGACCGACGGCGGAATACGTCGGGCGTGATTTTGACTATTACTAGCTCATGGTGTTATTGTAACATTTCAATAATTAAGGAATCATTATTAATCAACACAAACCAAAAATACATTATAACATTTTGGAAAATAAGGACCGATAAGCAAAACCACTAAAGCCAAACAACGGAAGAAAATCGCGGATTGACCAACCGTGAACACTTTCTTTATGCCACTGTATCTCAACAACGGATTGCAACAGCGGATCCCAAAACAACGAATCCAATAACCATTGATCATGCAACCACGGATTATGTAGCTTTTGACAACCACGGAACATGACCTTAAGACAACAACATATTCAATAAACCACGAAATGGCTTCTGCGGTTCAACCACTGAAGACACAACAATTGATCAAAACCACGGAGGAACAACTGAAGACTTGGAGCTCCGCTGTTGTTGACTTTTGCATTCAGTTGTTGTTTCGTTTTGTTTTGTTTCAGTATCTGAATTTTTTCAGTTTCTTGTCTTATTCTTCTTTGTCTTGTAACATTGAATGTTGGGTGTTTATACCCCAACATTCCCTTTGAATTACATTCCCCGAAAATTCCTTGTGTTACTATTCTCTCTTTTCCTTTTTTGGCAAAACTAAACAATAGAAAACAACTAAGTGTTAAACTTTAGAAGGAGCAAATACCAAGGCTTTGATTGTGAGTCTAAAGTCCTTGTTCCTGGTTAAATAGCTCCTATGAGGTTCAACAACTGGTATCAGAGCCTTGTTATTTAGTCTTGGTTTAACCATCAATTCTAAAACTCAAAGCTCTCTCTGATATCGGGTTGTTTAGATTTCTATCTCAAAACTGTGTTTGCTTTCTACATCATTTGTTTTCAATCTTTGCAGGTGCTTCGTTTTGAACGAAACTTTGTTCAAAACCATTCAAACAAACAACTGTGAGAAATCATATTTCCATTGATTTACTCAATTGTTTGTAACCTAATGGCAGAAAAATTCACACTAGACCCCCACAACACTGGCTCTGCTACTAAATCACCAATACTGGTAAGGCATCAATATAACATACGGCAAAGAAGGATGTTGCATTTTCTTTCCAACAATCACACTGGTTGTTGGATGTGATGTTCGGACCGCACAAACCTACGGTCTTGGACACAAAGACTGGAGAGTCTATCCTTAAGGACTCTTGAAACTATACATAAAAAGATTTTCAAAAACTGGAGCTTGATGCTAAGACACATGCTCAATTAGCCATGGCTCTCCCTAATGAAATTTATTTTGGACTTCTTCACCATGAGTCCGCTAAGGACTTGTGGGATGCTCTAAAAGAGCAGTTCGGGGGACTGATGATTTTGTTGCCAATACCATAAAGATATTGGCTCAATAATATGAGACCTTCACCCAACTAAATAATGAGTCACTGACTCAGCAATTTGAAAGGTTCACTTCTCTCTTAAGAGAACTAAAACTTGCGGGTCAAGTATACCCTACTATCTCTATTCTCAACCGTTTCTTAAGATCTCTCCCAGATAAATGGGAAACATATTCTATTGTTATGAGATCTTCTCCAGACTTTGGCAATCTCTCATTTACCTAACTCCATGGTAAGTTGCTCACTTTTGACCGAGAGATTGAGAATAAAAGGAAATTAATCAAGTCTGGTAAATTAACAGAAGAGTATGTTCAAGGAAACACAACTCTTCTTAGTCAAAACTCTAAGATTACTGATCAGGATTATGATGAACATATTGACATAACCACAGGCATCACTTCTTCTTCTTCTTCATGTGATGACCCCTCCTTCATCCCTGACCAACTGTGTTTTATCATGGATGATCTCCATCATATTCCAAGTGATGACTAGGAAGACATGGATATCTTACATCAACTTGCGCTCTATAAGAGAACAGGAAGAAAATTTCCTGATATCCATGGGAAAACTAGAATTGGTCTAAATAAAGCAAAGGTCCAGTGCTACATATGTCATGGCACATGACACTTTGCTAGGGAATGCATAAATGCTCCCAACAACAACTCCTTATCTTATGTGACATTTCCAAACACTCATTCTTCTGTAGCACCTTACTCTTCATCTTCTTCTCATTTCAAAAACACAACAACACTTAGCCACTGCTCATATTGTACAAAGCTCACCTTCCTCAAATGTGCAATATGTACAAGCTGCTAATGGTAGCATGTACTAGTTTACTTCTGCTCCACTCTAGATCATTTAACCTTTTCCTTCTCAAATAATCACACCAGGCCCAGCTGTCCAGTCTTCACAATCAAGCCAACCAGCTTTCTTTACACAAGAGTATGTAGACTGGATCAGCATGCCTGATGATTTAAGGTATGCTCTCATCACTAATGAGCCAACATAATTTGCTCTAATGGCTGTTGATGAAAACTCCCCCTCTTCTTACCAACCTGAAGCTAAATCTCCTAATGCTCAGGTATCTTCCTCTACCCTAGAAAATCTATGCACCGATGCTTGCATTGAGGCATTTGCCAAAATAAAGAAGGCCAATGTTTTGTGATAGCAACAAAACCAAGAGCTTGAGCAACTATTGGCAAATAAAAACCTAGAAGTAGAGAAGTTAATAAAAAATAAAGATGGTCAGATTTCTGTCCTAAAAACTGAAAAAGCTACCCTACAAGCATTATTTGATCTTCAACATGAGAAATATTATTAGCTTGTAGAGATGAATTGGCCCAAACTAAGATTAGCTGTGAAAAGTGGGTTGAGTCCTGCAAATGATTCAGAATGCTTCTAAGCAAGCAAGTTCACAGCAAAGCTAAGTTTGGTATTGGATATAATCACACTAGTCCACCAGAGGATTATGCCCCAATTGATAATAATGTGGAAGAAAGTATTCCCGAACCTCTCTTCCCTACCTTTCTTCCAGACGAAATCCATGCAATAAAGAACACGTCTCCAAGAGTGTATCAGTCTAGACGTTTTCCAAAGTTTGTATACCCCACTAATACAAATCCAGAAAAACCAGAAGAAACACACTTGGATAATGTTCATATAAAATACTTTTTAGAAGAAATTGAGACTGCTCCTGCCGTGAGCTCTACTCAAGTTTAGAGCGTACAATACAACAGGAAACCACTGTTGACCCGAAGGCCACTCTTGACAAAGGAAAAAGGCCTATGGTTGATATTCAGTTTCCTCCTTCTCATCCTCACCCTCACCTTCCATACCCAATAATGAAGGCCAAAAAACCATTCATTCCAAACTATTCATCCTTATCTCCTGCCTACTTAAAGTGTTTCAAATACAATCATTCTACTAAGAACGACATTACAAAAACTCCCTTGGAGAAAATAAGAGATAAGCTGAAAATCGAAAAGTTGAAAGCTGAACAGGCGTCTTCATCTAAAGGGAACTCCCCTAATAAAATGGAAAAGGCCAAGAAAGCTAGTAGACAAGATGCTTACAACATAATAAGACCAAACCCTCATTCATCATTCTATTCACCTCCTCCTTTGGCTACATTTCCTAGGCCATCAATCTTTGGTACACCATGTGTCACACCCCCAATTTTCAACTAACGGAATCATACCGTTTGGGAACGTGACAAACCAGGATCTCAGATCATTAGACATAACGAAGACCTCTATATGAATTTCAAAACATACTTTGGTCTTTAAAACATAATATCAGAGTTTTCAAAATTTGCGGAAGCGTTATAAAACTAGTAACAGTTGTAAATTGTAAAATACAATACAAAGTTTCAAATGTTCAAATCCAAATATCTAGAATGTTTAAAATGCATGCGACTCTATCTCCTAGTCCATGCCAGTCTTTACTGCGCGCCTTAGCGTCCTGAGAAAACATGTAAATCAAGTCAACACAAAGGTTGGTGCATAACACAGGTTTTAAGTATTCACAATGTTCAAAACAACAGTTTGAATAACAAGATTGTAGATAACATAATCACACATGCACAGTCATGATAGCTAGTCATATAAACTATTTACATAAGTGTTCGACACCGAAGCTGACGGATTGCCATGCTATAGCATGTTTTCGCCTTGCCACTATTGTCTATCACAACAATAGTAAAATTGTGTTTGGTCAGTCAAACACCTGCGTAGATCCCATCTACCAGGTGAGGTTTGTCAAACCTAATAGATCTATTTCCAACTACCACGCTTTGCATTACAGCAAACTAAACGGTTCGAGGTGTGTAAGGACTTTCAAGTTGATATGTTGTCACATAATGTAAACAGCTAACTCATGCAAGTGATATGTATCCAAAAAGAGTTTGTTGCACATGTTTTCTCCCCCAAAACAGTTTAAAATAAGAAAGGGGCCGTGTACGCACCTTTGAGTATAGCAGAATGATCACACACTAAAAGCTCGTGTAGGAAATCCTCCTACGAAGAATCTGTGTTTAAACAATAACCTAGCGTTATTCGAATAGTCGTTTTGTGCTTGAAATCACATACGTGTCAACACACATATGTTAGAGTGTTAAGAATGTGTATACGTAAATACGCGTGACTTTGAAATCGTTTAAATAAAATCACATACGATTTTATTTAAATAAACGCAATTATACGCGATTTCATTTTCGGATTAAAATATGAATTTTATTATTCTACTACGTTCGTATTCTCGTTACGGTTCCAACGCAACTCGAATGGATCGAATCGGAGTTAAAATGAGTGAGATATGATTAAAACACTAAAATAGCATTAAAACCCAAAAATGGTTGGAACCGGGATCGAACCCGCGACTCCCAACCCAACACTCACACACACTACCATCTGATCCATCCCAAATTTTGTTAACACAACCAATTCGAAATCATTTTAAGCATCACCAGACCGGTTTCCCTTTGAACACTATAGCCGAAGCATACTCATCACAATTGGACCTTGATTCGAACCTGATCAACTCCAAAACCATAGGGGTTTTGCTTATGGTTTCTAATAGAGTTCCAGAATGATTTTAATTACATAGTTCCATCAAAGAGGTATAGTTTTTTTTTTGTTAAAAACCCGATGGTTCGAACCTAAATTCAATTCTTACTTAAAATCATTCAATTTGACAATGTAAGTCCACCCAATCATAGGGTTTTCATCAAGTAAAGATTTTCGAAACTATCTGTAGATATTAATTCGTTTAACAAACACATTCAAGCTAACAACCTCAATTCGTTTTCTCCTTTAGAACCCTAGAACCAAAATCTTAAAATCCGATATCAAAACTTCGAATTAATATATGCATATTCTTATTCGGAACTATCTGAGGCTATTTATAACACTTAATTTTAATATCTATCCTCTTTAAATCAAAACCCCCAATTATGTTCTTATTAAGAACCCTAATAATCGAATTCGATCAATTCATTATTCTATAATGAAATTAACATGCCAACTAGCATAATCGAGGTCTTCTGAAACTGGCTATGTAAATTAATTTGATTATCAAACTTATTTAAACCGAAACCCCCAAAACCTCTTTGCATCATGAACCCTAGGATCGAACTCCATCAATTCGTTAATGTCTCATGGAATTAACACTCGTTTTAGTTTAACCGAAGGTGTCTGAAACTAATGGTAGTGTTTAATTTCATATTAACATCCATCCCGATCGAAACCCCCAATTCGTTTATTGCAAGAACCCTAGAATTCATGCACATATAATTCGATGTCCTTAGATAGAATTAGGTTAGGGATATTGTTGATCGGAGGTTTCTGAATGTATAGGAATAAAAACTTACGTGGTTTGATGTCTAATTGTTAAATCCCCCTTTTTGCTTGAACTTCGGCCGACCCGTTATTGTATTCTTCAATATAAAACTTCCACGATCAAATTGCAGCTTAGAACTTCCTCAGAATATGTCGACTAATGTTTAGGACAGTGAAATTTTACAAAGGACGTTCGATTTATACACATTTGAATGTGAGTTAGGGACGGTTACGACTTATTGCTATCATTTCGATTTAATTCGGCTAATCAATGTATCATTAACACTCAGAAACTGTTACACATCATAATTGTGATGCTTACAACTGATCAATTTCAGTTACAACTTAATATTAATGTGGAATTCGAATTTCATGAGTCATTTGGTCGAATTTTGACTTGTGGAAGTCAAAATTTACACTAAAAATCAATTACAAGTTTAATCTTCAACAACTTAACACTTAGGAATTGATTTTTCTTAATTCCTAACTCCTATAGGTTATTCCGGATCGACAACATATCATTTCGATTAACAAAGTTGAGCCGACAATCCCGAATAGTCACTAATTGAATCCTTTAACTCATTGTTGGGCTAAATTTACTCAAATGGGCTTCTCAAATACAATTGGGCCTCATTGGGCCTTCCTTGGCCTTATTGGGCCTTCCCTGGGCCTACTTTGTTTTCATTGGGCCTCACTTGACCCTATTGGGCCTGTGATCTCACCATCTTTAGTTAACAAAGTTAATCCGAAAAGTCGGATTGTCACATCATCCCCTTGTTGAAGGAATTTTCGTCCCGAAAATTAGCAATTGTTAGGAGTAGTTAGGAAACTACTTACAAGTTCAGATTGTGCGTGTTAGTGTGATTTGATCATTCTGTGTGCTTGTGTGTACTTACACACAAAGTCTAATGCTTGCAACATCACAACTCAAATGTGATCGTTCAATGTGACTGTTTGCGTGTACACTTGTTAGTTCACCTAACTGTGACTGTTTGTGTTTGATCATACTGTGTTGTGTAACCTCACACATAGTGAGTGTCTATAACCGTTTGTACTATGCAACCCCGCACATAGCAAAATGTATGTAACTAATCGTGTATGTACTACCATAACATGTAACATATGAAATGTAGCACATAAAATGTATAGAATATAATGTAGCACAAATGTTTGTAACAAAATCAATTGAATAAATAAAATGTTTGTGCTTACAGTTTGAAATTTGCAGTGTTGATGTGTGAAAGCATTACGTCATCCCCTTGTTGAAGGAAATTTCGTCCCGAAATTTAACGTGCGCTTTCAGTGTTGGTAGTAGCTGTTTTGAATAGATGAGGATATTTCTTCATCATTTGATCTTCCCGTTCCCATGTAAATTCAGGACCTCGTCTTGAATTCCATCGAACTTTGACTATCGGAATCTTGCTTTGCTTAAGTTGTTTGACCTCTCGGTCCATGATTTCTGCCGGTTCTTCAATGAATCGTAACTGTTCATCTACTTGTATTTCTTCCAACGGTACAATCAATGTCTCATCAGAAAGACATTTCTTTAAGTTCGACACATGAAACACATCATGAACTCCACTGAGTTCATCCGGTAGTTTGAGTTGATACGCAACCGGACCAATCCTTTTCAGAATCTCAAAAGGTCCTACGTAACGTGGACTAAGCTTCCCGCGCTTGCCGAATCGTATCACACCTTTCCAAGGTGATACCTTTAGAAGAACTCGATCTCCTACTTGAAATTCCAGCGGCTTGCGACGTTTGTCAGCATAACTCTTCTGTCGATCCCGGGCCGCTGCCATACGGTTCCGGATTTGAACTATCTTCTCTGTCGTCTCGTGCACTAGTTCAGGACCTGTTATCTGACTGTCACCAATTTCAGCCCAGCAAACTGGTGAACGACATTTGCGACCATACAAAGCTTCAAACGGTGCTGCTTGAATACTTGTATGATAACTGTTGTTGTAAGAGAATTCCACCAACGGTAAATGATTCTCCCAGCTATCACCAAAGTCAATTACACAAGCTCGTAACATATCCTCGAGCGTTTGAATCGTTCGTTCACTCTGACCGTTGGTCTGTGGATGATAAGCGGTACTCATATCTAAGCGAGTCCCCAATGACTTATGAAGTGATTTCCAAAAGTTGGAAGTAAATCGGGCATCCCGATCTGATATGATAGAGATTGGCACGCCATGCCGTGCTACCACTTCTTTGATGTAAATGTGAGTCAGTTTCTCCATCTTATCAGTTTCCTTGATTGCTAAGAAATGTGCAGATTTCGTTAATCGATCGACAATTACCCATATCGTATCACAACCGCTCGGTGTACGGGGTAACTTAGTAATGAAGTCCATCGAAATCTGTTCCCATTTCCACATCGGTATCTCTGGTTGTTGCAGTAAACCAGATGGCTTCTGGTATTCAACTTTGACTTTCGAACAAGTCAAACATTTGCTAACGTACTTAGCAATATCAGCTTTCATGTGAGGCCACCAATACAGTGCCTTCAAGTCATGATACATCTTGTCTGATCCCGGATGGACTGAATATCTGGACTTGTGTGCTTCATCCATCACGAGTTCCCTTAAACCTCCATACAAAGGTATCCAAAGTCGATTAATGAAATAACGAATTCCATCAGACTTAACATCCAGTTGTTCTTCCATTCCCCGTAAAGATTCCTGTACCAAGTTTTCCTTTTTCAAAGCTTCGATCTGAGCACTGCGTACCTTGTCAGGTAAGTCCGTATGTATTGTCATCATAAGTGCACGAACCCGTCTTGTTCCTGTTGTGTCCTTTCTGCTCAGAGCGTCAGCTACTACATTAGCCTTTCCCGAGTGATATTTAATCGCACATTCGTAGTCGTTCAACAACTCAACCCATCGTCGTTGCCTCATATTAAGCTCCTTCTGATCAAAGATATGTTGCAAACTCTTATGATCAGTATAAATAGTACACTTAGTTCCATACAAGTAATGCCTCCAAATCTTCAAAGCAAAAACCACTGCTCCTAACTCCAAGTCATGAGTAGTGTAATTCTTTTCGTGCGTTCTTAATTGTCTGGAAGCATAAGCAATCACTTTATCACGTTGCATCAATACACATCCCAATCCCCGTGCAGATGCATCACAATACACCACAAAGTCTTCCGTCTCTTCCGGTAAGGACAGAATCGGTGCGCTGCAAAGCTTCTGTTTCAATAACTGGAACGCAGTTTCCTGTTTTTCCGTCCAGTTATACTTCGTTCCCTTGTGCGTAAGAGCTGTGAGTGGTTGAGCGATCTTCGAGAATCCCTCAATGAATCGTCGGTAGTAACCCGCCAAACCAAGGAACTGTCGTACCTCGGTAGGGGTCTTTGGTGCTTCCCAATTCTTAATCGCTTCAATCTTCGCTGGATCAACATGTATACCCTTTTTGTTGACTATATGACCCAGAAATTGTACTTCTCGCATCCAGAAATCACATTTCGAGAACTTAGCGTACAATTGTTCTTGTTTCAATAGCTCTAGCAGTAATCGGAGATGTTCAGCGTGTTCCTCCTCAGACTGTGAATAGATGAGAATGTCATCAATGAAAACAATGACAAACTTATCAAGATAAGGTTTACAAACACGATTCATGAGATCCATGAATACAGCTGGAGCGTTTGTCAACCCAAATGGCATGACCAAGAACTCATAATGGCCATAGCGCGTCCTGAATGCTGTCTTCGGAATATCCTCCTCCTGGACTCTTAGTTGATGATAACCCGACCTGAGATCTATCTTCGAGTAGTAACTCGAACCTTGCAATTGATCGAACAGATCGTCAATTCTGGGTAACGGATACCGGTTCTTGATAGTGACCTTGTTCAATTCCCGGTAATCAATACACATACGGAAAGTTCCGTCCTTCTTCTTTACAAACAAAACTGGAGCTCCCCACGGTGAAAAACTAGGTCGTATGAAACCCTTATCCAACAACTCTTGCAATTGTGTGGATAACTCTTGCATCTCTGACGGTGCAAGTCGATAAGGCGCCCTAGCTATCGGTGCTGCATCTGGTGTAAGATCGATTCGGAATTCCACCTGTCTGATAGGCGGTAATCCTGGCAAGTCTTCTGGAAACACCTCCGAAAATTCACAAACTACAGGTATATCTTCAATCTTCTTCTTAGCTACCGGCTTTTCAGTTATAAGTGCTATAACTGCCGTATGACCTTTCCGCAGACATTTGTGTGCTTTCATACAAGATATGAGACGCAGTGGCGTACTGCTCTTCTCGCCTTGTACATATAATGTCTCTCCCTGCGGAAGAGGTATGCGAACAATCTTTTCATGGCATACGATTTCAGCCTGGTTTTTGGACAACCAGTCCATGCCAATGACTACATCAAAACTGCCTAAGGCAATAGGCATAAGGTCAATCTCTAATGTTTGACCCATCAAATCAAGGATACATCCCTTAAAGATATTTTCCACTACTATCAACTTACCATCAGCTAATTCCACAGTGTATGGACTATCTAAGGCAGTGGAACTAACATTTAGCAACTTAGCTAGTGAACTAGATACAAAACTCCGGTCGGCACCAGTGTTAAATAACATAGAGGCATAGTGATTATTTAAGAGGAACGTACCCGTAACAATGTTGGGATCCTCCCGCGCTTGACGTCCTCCAATCACAAACGCCCTGCCTCTAGCACCATTGTTGTTGTTGTTGTTATTGTTGTTGTTGGTGCCATTACCATTACCGTTGCCATTACCATTGCCATTACCATTGTTATTGACATTATTGTCCCCGCCCTTCTTGAGCTGTGGGCAATATTTCTTAAAATGCCCCATTTTGCCACACTCAAAACAACCCTTCTGAGCGTTGTTCTGGTTATTGTTCTGGTTGTTGTTGTTCTGTAGCTCCCCGCGACAATCCTTAGCCGCATGTCCAATCTTGCCACACCTCTGGCACTTAACTCTCTCACACTGATTACCTGCATGATGGTAACCACACCTGTTGCACTTGGGGTGTTTACCAATATAACCCCCCGACGCTGATGATTGCTGACCATTGTTGGAATTATGATAAGACTTGTTTGAGTCTTGCCTCCTGTTTTGCTGATATGATTGTTGGTTGTTGCCCTTTGAGTTGTTACCTTCCCACTTTCTTTTATGATCTCCCACCTTGGTAGCAGATGTTCGTTTGGGCAGAGTCCCCTGTAACACTGCCTGATCAGTAAGCTGATGCGCTAAACGAACAGCTTGTTGGATGGTGGTGGGATTTGCTGAAGTAACCAACCCCTGGATCTGAGGCACTAGTCCTCCAATGTACCTTTCAATCCACTTACTGGCTGGAGTAGCCATGTGTGGTAGCAGTCTGGCCAACTCGTGTGACCTGGTTGTGTACTCTTCAATGTTTGACCCCTCCATCTTGAGGTGCCAGTATTCCTCCTCCAACTTCTGCATTTCACTGCGAGGACAGTACTCCTCTTGCAGTAAAGTTTTGAAGTCATTCCATGTTAAGGCATTTGCCTCACCCAATCCCAGAGTCTGAACATTCGAGTTCCACCAGGTTAATGCTGGACCCTCCAATGTTCCCGTTGCAAACTTCACCTTGCTCTCGTTGGGGCAGTTGCACATTTCAAACACAGACTCCGCCTTTTCAATACACCGAAGGAGTCCTATGGCCCCCTCCGACCCTTTGAAATTATGTGGTTTACAGTCCAAGAACATCTTGAACGTGCAAACTTGTGGGTCAACCAATCCCCCAGCTGGACCCTGTGGTCCTGTGTTGTGTGTCTGAGCATACTGTGCGATTGCCTCAGCGACTCTGTTGTTAATTAGCTCGTTGAGCTCAGCGACTGTCATGTGAACGTTTCCCTCAGCCATTAGTTTCCTATTTACAAGAAGTGTTAGCATGCTTGCAAAGTCTAATGTAACATGTGTAAGTAAAACAACAAACACAACATATAATATAAAATCAATACAACTGCTGGAAATAAATAATAGCTTTTCAATAGATAGAAATTTTGATTTGAGTACAATACTTTTAAAATAAAACATAAGTTTCCAAACTACTAATATAGGAACACAACCCGTTCCTAATAAGTTTAAACAAACAAGAAAAGAAAAATCAATCGTCCTCAACTGTGGATTCAGGATCGGAATCAACAACTGGTCCTGGTTCCTCCCCTTCTCCCTCTTCATCCTCTTCCTCATTCTCAGAGGCCACTAAATCCTCTAAGGCTTCTATCCTGCCCTCCAAGAACTCAGCTCGGTTCTCTGAAGCTTCGAGACGATCAATCAAGTTAATCATCTCATTCCGCATATCATGAACCAGATGGGCAAGTTCCTCTTGCCTCTCATTAGCATCCCATTGTTCCTGAGAGTGTTGTGCGATCCTATCTTCTGCCTCGTACAAATCCTCGCGTAATTTGGCGATCTCCTCAGCGTCCGTCCTTTGCCTCTTAGGCTCAGGAGCATCTAGTACTGGTGGTGAATGTGCATAAGGTCCCTCAGCAGGGATCTGCTGAGTGCCCTCCACTGGCTCCTCTTCCGGATCCTCATCCGGGTCCTCATCTGGATCCTCCTTCGGATCCTCGTCTGGATCCTCGTCTGGATCCTCCTCCGGATCCTCCTCCGGATCTGAGTCATCCATCTCATATGGTGGAGGTGATGGAATAGGTGGTGGTGGTGATGACGGTGGTGCCGGAACTATCGGTTCCTCGTCCTCAGAGTCATCAATATAGATGTAGGGTACCGATGATGATGCCATGCCTGTTACATAATACCATATGTAAGTGCAGTGCCATGGAATGTGTAAACAAGTCAATTACATAATGTCATATGTAATTTCTAAGCAATATGTATAAACAGATGTGTCTAATGTCTAACAGTCATAGTCTAAGTCTACAAATGCAAACCTAGTTCGCTATAACCAATATCTCTGATACCAATCTGTCACACCCCCAATTTTCAACTAACGAAATCATACCATTTGGGAACGTGACAAACTAGGATCTCAGATCATTAGACATAACGAAGACCTCTATATGAATTTCAAAACATACTTTGGTCTTTAAAACATAATATCAGAGTTTTCAAAATTTGCGGAAGCGTTATAAAACTAGTAACAGTTGTAAATTGTAAAATACAATACAAAGTTTCAAATGTTCAAATCCAAATATCTAGAATGTTTAAAATGCATGCGACTCTATCTCCTAGTCCATGCCAGTCTTTACTGCGCGCCTTAGCGTCCTGAGAAAACATGTAAATCAAGTCAACACAAAGGTTGGTGCATAACACAGGTTTTAAGTATTCACAATGTTCAAAACAACAGTTTGAATAACAAGATTGTAGATAACATAATCACACATGCACAGTCATGATAGCTAGTCATATAAACTATTTACATAAGTGTTCGACACCGAAGCTGACGGATTGCCATGCTATAGCATGTTTTCGCCTTGCCACTATTGTCTATCACAACAATAGTAAAATTGTGTTTGGTCAGTCAAACACCTGCGTAGATCCCATCTACCAGGTGAGGTTTGTCAAACCTAATAGATCTATTTCCAACTACCACGCTTTGCATTACAGCAAACTAAACGGTTCGAGGTGTGTAAGGACTTTCAAGTTGATATGTTGTCACATAATGTAAACAGCTAACTCATGCAAGTGATATGTATCCAAAAAGAGTTTGTTGCACATGTTTTCTCCCCCAAAACAGTTTAAAATAAGAAAGGGGCCGTGTACGCACCTTTGAGTATAGCAGAATGATCACACACTAAAAGCTCGTGTAGGAAATCCTCCTACGAAGAATCTGTGTTTAAACAATAACCTAGCGTTATTCGAATAGTCGTTTTGTGCTTGAAATCACATACGTGTCAACACACATATGTTAGAGTGTTAAGAATGTGTATACGTAAATACGCGTGACTTTGAAATCGTTTAAATAAAATCACATACGATTTTATTTAAATAAACGCAATTATACGCGATTTCATTTTCGGATTAAAATATGAATTTTATTATTCTACTACGTTCGTATTCTCGTTACGGTTCCAACGCAACTCGAATGGATCGAATCGGAGTTAAAATGAGTGAGATATGATTAAAACACTAAAATAGCATTAAAACCCAAAAATGGTTGGAACCGGGATCGAACCCGCGACTCCCAACCCAACACTCACACACACTACCATCTGATCCATCCCAAATTTTGTTAACACAACCAATTCGAAATCATTTTAAGCATCACCAGACCGGTTTCCCTTTGAACACTATAGCCGAAGCATACTCATCACAATTGGACCTTGATTCGAACCTGATCAACTCCAAAACCATAGGGGTTTTGCTTATGGTTTCTAATAGAGTTCCAGAATGATTTTAATTACATAGTTCCATCAAAGAGGTATAGTTTTTTTTTGTTAAAAACCCGATGGTTCGAACCTAAATTCAATTCTTACTTAAAATCATTCAATTTGACAATGTAAGTCCACCCAATCATAGGGTTTTCATCAAGTAAAGATTTTCGAAACTATCTGTAGATATTAATTCGTTTAACAAACACATTCAAGCTAACAACCTCAATTCGTTTTCTCCTTTAGAACCCTAGAACCAAAATCTTAAAATCCGATATCAAAACTTCGAATTAATATATGCATATTCTTATTCGGAACTATCTGAGGCTATTTATAACACTTAATTTTAATATCTATCCTCTTTAAATCAAAACCCCCAATTATGTTCTTATTAAGAACCCTAATAATCGAATTCGATCAATTCATTATTCTATAATGAAATTAACATGCCAACTAGCATAATCGAGGTCTTCTGAAACTGGCTATGTAAATTAATTTGATTATCAAACTTATTTAAACCGAAACCCCCAAAACCTCTTTGCATCATGAACCCTAGGATCGAACTCCATCAATTCGTTAATGTCTCATGGAATTAACACTCGTTTTAGTTTAACCGAAGGTGTCTGAAACTAATGGTAGTGTTTAATTTCATATTAACATCCATCCCGATCGAAACCCCCAATTCGTTTATTGCAAGAACCCTAGAATTCATGCACATATAATTCGATGTCCTTAGATAGAATTAGGTTAGGGATATTGTTGATCGGAGGTTTCTGAATGTATAGGAATAAAAACTTACGTGGTTTGATGTCTAATTGTTAAATCCCCCTTTTTGCTTGAACTTCGGCCGACCCGTTATTGTATTCTTCAATATAAAACTTCCACGATCAAATTGCAGCTTAGAACTTCCTCAGAATATGTCGACTAATGTTTAGGACAGTGAAATTTTACAAAGGACGTTCGATTTATACACATTTGAATGTGAGTTAGGGACGGTTACGACTTATTGCTATCATTTCGATTTAATTCGGCTAATCAATGTATCATTAACACTCAGAAACTGTTACACATCATAATTGTGATGCTTACAACTGATCAATTTCAGTTACAACTTAATATTAATGTGGAATTCGAATTTCATGAGTCATTTGGTCGAATTTTGACTTGTGGAAGTCAAAATTTACACTAAAAATCAATTACAAGTTTAATCTTCAACAACTTAACACTTAGGAATTGATTTTTCTTAATTCCTAACTCCTATAGGTTATTCCGGATCGACAACATATCATTTCGATTAACAAAGTTGAGCCGACAATCCCGAATAGTCACTAATTGAATCCTTTAACTCATTGTTGGGCTAAATTTACTCAAATGGGCTTCTCAAATACAATTGGGCCTCATTGGGCCTTCCTTGGCCTTATTGGGCCTTCCCTGGGCCTACTTTGTTTTCATTGGGCCTCACTTGACCCTATTGGGCCTGTGATCTCACCATCTTTAGTTAACAAAGTTAATCCGAAAAGTCGGATTGTCACATCATCCCCTTGTTGAAGGAATTTTCGTCCCGAAAATTAGCAATTGTTAGGAGTAGTTAGGAAACTACTTACAAGTTCAGATTGTGCGTGTTAGTGTGATTTGATCATTCTGTGTGCTTGTGTGTACTTACACACAAAGTCTAATGCTTGCAACATCACAACTCAAATGTGATCGTTCAATGTGACTGTTTGCGTGTACACTTGTTAGTTCACCTAACTGTGACTGTTTGTGTTTGATCATACTGTGTTGTGTAACCTCACACATAGTGAGTGTCTATAACCGTTTGTACTATGCAACCCCGCACATAGCAAAATGTATGTAACTAATCGTGTATGTACTACCATAACATGTAACATATGAAATGTAGCACATAAAATGTATAGAATATAATGTAGCACAAATGTTTGTAACAAAATCAATTGAATAAATAAAATGTTTGTGCTTACAGTTTGAAATTTGCAGTGTTGATGTGTGAAAGCATTACGTCATCCCCTTGTTGAAGGAAATTTCGTCCCGAAATTTAACGTGCGCTTTCAGTGTTGGTAGTAGCTGTTTTGAATAGATGAGGATATTTCTTCATCATTTGATCTTCCCGTTCCCATGTAAATTCAGGACCTCGTCTTGAATTCCATCGAACTTTGACTATCGGAATCTTGCTTTGCTTAAGTTGTTTGACCTCTCGGTCCATGATTTCTGCCGGTTCTTCAATGAATCGTAACTGTTCATCTACTTGTATTTCTTCCAACGGTACAATCAATGTCTCATCAGAAAGACATTTCTTTAAGTTCGACACATGAAACACATCATGAACTCCACTGAGTTCATCCGGTAGTTTGAGTTGATACGCAACCGGACCAATCCTTTTCAGAATCTCAAAAGGTCCTACGTAACGTGGACTAAGCTTCCCGCGCTTGCCGAATCGTATCACACCTTTCCAAGGTGATACCTTTAGAAGAACTCGATCTCCTACTTGAAATTCCAGCGGCTTGCGACGTTTGTCAGCATAACTCTTCTGTCGATCCCGGGCCGCTGCCATACGGTTCCGGATTTGAACTATCTTCTCTGTCGTCTCGTGCACTAGTTCAGGACCTGTTATCTGACTGTCACCAATTTCAGCCCAGCAAACTGGTGAACGACATTTGCGACCATACAAAGCTTCAAACGGTGCTGCTTGAATACTTGTATGATAACTGTTGTTGTAAGAGAATTCCACCAACGGTAAATGATTCTCCCAGCTATCACCAAAGTCAATTACACAAGCTCGTAACATATCCTCGAGCGTTTGAATCGTTCGTTCACTCTGACCGTTGGTCTGTGGATGATAAGCGGTACTCATATCTAAGCGAGTCCCCAATGACTTATGAAGTGATTTCCAAAAGTTGGAAGTAAATCGGGCATCCCGATCTGATATGATAGAGATTGGCACGCCATGCCGTGCTACCACTTCTTTGATGTAAATGTGAGTCAGTTTCTCCATCTTATCAGTTTCCTTGATTGCTAAGAAATGTGCAGATTTCGTTAATCGATCGACAATTACCCATATCGTATCACAACCGCTCGGTGTACGGGGTAACTTAGTAATGAAGTCCATCGAAATCTGTTCCCATTTCCACATCGGTATCTCTGGTTGTTGCAGTAAACCAGATGGCTTCTGGTATTCAACTTTGACTTTCGAACAAGTCAAACATTTGCTAACGTACTTAGCAATATCAGCTTTCATGTGAGGCCACCAATACAGTGCCTTCAAGTCATGATACATCTTGTCTGATCCCGGATGGACTGAATATCTGGACTTGTGTGCTTCATCCATCACGAGTTCCCTTAAACCTCCATACAAAGGTATCCAAAGTCGATTAATGAAATAATGAATTCCATCAGACTTAACATCCAGTTGTTCTTCCATTCCCCGTAAAGATTCCTGTACCAAGTTTTCCTTTTTCAAAGCTTCGATCTGAGCACTGCGTACCTTGTCAGGTAAGTCCGTATGTATTGTCATCATAAGTGCACGAACCCGTCTTGTTCCTGTTGTGTCCTTTCTGCTCAGAGCGTCAGCTACTACATTAGCCTTTCCCGAGTGATATTTAATCGCACATTCGTAGTCGTTCAACAACTCAACCCATCGTCGTTGCCTCATATTAAGCTCCTTCTGATCAAAGATATGTTGCAAACTCTTATGATCAGTATAAATAGTACACTTAGTTCCATACAAGTAATGCCTCCAAATCTTCAAAGCAAAAACCACTGCTCCTAACTCCAAGTCATGAGTAGTGTAATTCTTTTCGTGCGTTCTTAATTGTCTGGAGCATAAGCAATCACTTTATCACGTTGCATCAATACACATCCCAATCCCCGTGCAGATGCATCACAATACACCACAAAGTCTTCCGTCTCTTCCGGTAAGGACAGAATCGGTGCGCTGCAAAGCTTCTGTTTCAATAACTGGAACGCAGTTTCCTGTTTTTCCGTCCAGTTATACTTCGTTCCCTTGTGCGTAAGAGCTGTGAGTGGTTGAGCGATCTTCGAGAATCCCTCAATGAATCGTCGGTAGTAACCCGCCAAACCAAGGAACTGTCGTACCTCGGTAGGGGTCTTTGGTGCTTCCCAATTCTTAATCGCTTCAATCTTCGCTGGATCAACATGTATACCCTTTTTGTTGACTATATGACCCAGAAATTGTACTTCTCGCATCCAGAAATCACATTTCGAGAACTTAGCGTACAATTGTTCTTGTTTCAATAGCTCTAGCAGTAATCGGAGATGTTCAGCGTGTTCCTCCTCAGACTGTGAATAGATGAGAATGTCATCAATGAAAACAATGACAAACTTATCAAGATAAGGTTTACAAACACGATTCATGAGATCCATGAATACAGCTGGAGCGTTTGTCAACCCAAATGGCATGACCAAGAACTCATAATGGCCATAGCGCGTCCTGAATGCTGTCTTCGGAATATCCTCCTCCTGGACTCTTAGTTGATGATAACCCGACCTGAGATCTATCTTCGAGTAGTAACTCGAACCTTGCAATTGATCGAACAGATCGTCAATTCTGGGTAACGGATACCGGTTCTTGATAGTGACCTTGTTCAATTCCCGGTAATCAATACACATACGGAAAGTTCCGTCCTTCTTCTTTACAAACAAAACTGGAGCTCCCCACGGTGAAAAACTAGGTCGTATGAAACCCTTATCCAACAACTCTTGCAATTGTGTGGATAACTCTTGCATCTCTGACGGTGCAAGTCGATAAGGCGCCCTAGCTATCGGTGCTGCATCTGGTGTAAGATCGATTCGGAATTCCACCTGTCTGATAGGCGGTAATCCTGGCAAGTCTTCTGGAAACACCTCCGGAAATTCACAAACTACAGGTATATCTTCAATCTTCTTCTCAGCTACCGGCTTTTCAGTTATAAGTGCTATAACTGCCGTATGACCTTTCCGCAGACATTTGTGTGCTTTCATACAAGATATGAGACGCAGTGGCGTACTGCTCTTCTCGCCTTGTACATATAATGTCTCTCCCTGCGGAAGAGGTATGCGAACAATCTTTTCATGGCATACGATTTCAGCCTGGTTTTTGGACAACCAGTCCATGCCAATGACTACATCAAAACTGCCTAAGGCAATAGGCATAAGGTCAATCTCTAATGTTTGACCCATCAAATCAAGGATACATCCCTTAAAGATATTTTCCACTACTATCAACTTACCATCAGCTAATTCCACAGTGTATGGACTATCTAAGGCAGTGGAACTAACATTTAGCAACTTAGCTAGTGAACTAGATACAAAACTCCGGTCGGCACCAGTGTTAAATAACATAGAGGCATAGTGATTATTTAAGAGGAACGTACCCGTAACAATGTTGGGATCCTCCCGCGCTTGACGTCCTCCAATCACAAACGCCCTGCCTCTAGCACCATTGTTGTTGTTGTTGTTATTGTTGTTGTTGGTGCCATTACCATTACCGTTGCCATTACCATTGCCATTACCATTGTTATTGACATTATTGTCCCCGCCCTTCTTGAGCTGTGGGCAATATTTCTTAAAATGCCCCATTTTGCCACACTCAAAACAACCCTTCTGAGCGTTGTTCTGGTTATTGTTCTGGTTGTTGTTGTTCTGTAGCTCCCCGCGACAATCCTTAGCCGCATGTCCAATCTTGCCACACCTCTGGCACTTAACTCTCTCACACTGATTACCTGCATGATGGTAACCACACCTGTTGCACTTGGGGTGTTTACCAATATAACCCCCCGACGCTGATGATTGCTGACCATTGTTGGAATTATGATAAGACTTGTTTGAGTCTTGCCTCCTGTTTTGCTGATATGATTGTTGGTTGTTGCCCTTTGAGTTGTTACCTTCCCACTTTCTTTTATGATCTCCCACCTTGGTAGCAGATGTTCGTTTGGGCAGAGTCCCCTGTAACACTGCCTGATCAGTAAGCTGATGCGCTAAACGAACAGCTTGTTGGATGGTGGTGGGATTTGCTGAAGTAACCAACCCCTGGATCTGAGGCACTAGTCCTCCAATGTACCTTTCAATCCACTTACTGGCTGGAGTAGCCATGTGTGGTAGCAGTCTGGCCAACTCGTGTGACCTGGTTGTGTACTCTTCAATGTTTGACCCCTCCATCTTGAGGTGCCAGTATTCCTCCTCCAACTTCTGCATTTCACTGCGAGGACAGTACTCCTCTTGCAGTAAAGTTTTGAAGTCATTCCATGTTAAGGCATTTGCCTCACCCAATCCCAGAGTCTGAACATTCGAGTTCCACCAGGTTAATGCTGGACCCTCCAATGTTCCCGTTGCAAACTTCACCTTGCTCTCGTTGGGGCAGTTGCACATTTCAAACACAGACTCCGCCTTTTCAATACACCGAAGGAGTCCTATGGCCCCCTCCGACCCTTTGAAATTATGTGGTTTACAGTCCAAGAACATCTTGAACGTGCAAACTTGTGGGTCAACCAATCCCCCAGCTGGACCCTGTGGTCCTGTGTTGTGTGTCTGAGCATACTGTGCGATTGCCTCAGCGACTCTGTTGTTAATTAGCTCGTTGAGCTCAGCGACTGTCATGTGAACGTTTCCCTCAGCCATTAGTTTCCTATTTACAAGAAGTGTTAGCATGCTTGCAAAGTCTAATGTAACATGTGTAAGTAAAACAACAAACACAACATATAATATATAAATCAATACAACTGCTGGAAATAAATAATAGCTTTTCAATAGATAGAAATTTTGATTTGAGTACAATACTTTTAAAATAAAACATAAGTTTCCAAACTACTAATATAGGAACACAACCCGTTCCTAATAAGTTTAAACAAACAAGAAAAGAAAAATCAATCGTCCTCAACTGTGGATTCAGGATCGGAATCAACAACTGGTCCTGGTTCCTCCCCTTCTCCCTCTTCATCCTCTTCCTCATTCTCAGAGGCCACTAAATCCTCTAAGGCTTCTATCCTGCCCTCCAAGAACTCAGCTCGGTTCTCTGAAGCTTCGAGACGATCAATCAAGTTAATCATCTCATTCCGCATATCATGAACCAGATGGGCAAGTTCCTCTTGCCTCTCATTAGCATCCCATTGTTCCTGAGAGTGTTGTGCGATCCTATCTTCTGCCTCGTACAAATCCTCGCGTAATTTGGCGATCTCCTCAGCGTCCGTCCTTTGCCTCTTAGGCTCAGGAGCATCTAGTACTGGTGGTGAATGTGCATAAGGTCCCTCAGCAGGGATCTGCTGAGTGCCCTCCACTGGCTCCTCTTCCGGATCCTCATCCGGGTCCTCATCTGGATCCTCCTTCGGATCCTCGTCTGGATCCTCGTCTGGATCCTCCTCCGGATCCTCCTCCGGATCTGAGTCATCCATCTCATATGGTGGAGGTGATGGAATAGGTGGTGGTGGTGATGACGGTGGTGCCGGAACTATCGGTTCCTCGTCCTCAGAGTCATCAATATAGATGTAGGGTACCGATGATGATGCCATGCCTGTTACATAATACCATATGTAAGTGCAGTGCCATGGAATGTGTAAACAAGTCAATTACATAATGTCATATGTAATTTCTAAGCAATATGTATAAACAGATGTGTCTAATGTCTAACAGTCATAGTCTAAGTCTACAAATGCAAACCTAGTTCGCTATAACCAATATCTCTGATACCAATCTGTCACACCCCCAATTTTCAACTAACGAAATCATACCATTTGGGAACGTGACAAACTAGGATCTCAGATCATTAGACATAACGAAGACCTCTATATGAATTTCAAAACATACTTTGGTCTTTAAAACATAATATCAGAGTTTTCAAAATTTGCGGAAGCGTTATAAAACTAGTAACAGTTGTAAATTGTAAAATACAATACAAAGTTTCAAATGTTCAAATCCAAATATCTAGAATGTTTAAAATGCATGCGACTCTATCTACTAGTCCATGCCAGTCTTTACTGCGCGCCTTAGCGTCCTGAGAAAACATGTAAATCAAGTCAACACAAAGGTTGGTGCATAACACAGGTTTTAAGTATTCACAATGTTCAAAACAACAGTTTGAATAACAAGATTGTAGATAACATAATCACACATGCACAGTCATGATAGCTAGTCATATAAACTATTTACATAAGTGTTCGACACCGAAGCTGACGGATTGCCATGCTATAGCATGTTTTCGCCTTGCCACTATTGTCTATCACAACAATAGTAAAATTGTGTTTGGTCAGTCAAACACCTGCGTAGATCCCATCTACCAGGTGAGGTTTGTCAAACCTAATAGATCTATTTCCAACTACCACGCTTTGCATTACAGCAAACTAAACGGTTCGAGGTGTGTAAGGACTTTCAAGTTGATATGTTGTCACATAATGTAAACAGCTAACTCATGCAAGTGATATGTATCCAAAAAGAGTTTGTTGCACATGTTTTCTCCCCCAAAACAGTTTAAAATAAGAAAGGGGCCGTGTACGCACCTTTGAGTATAGCAGAATGATCACACACTAAAAGCTCGTGTAGGAAATCCTCCTACGAAGAATCTGTGTTTAAACAATAACCTAGCGTTATTCGAATAGTCGTTTTGTGCTTGAAATCACATACGTGTCAACACACATATGTTAGAGTGTTAAGAATGTGTATACGTAAATACGTGTGACTTTGAAATCGTTTAAATAAAATCACATACGATTTTATTTAAATAAACGCAATTATACGCGATTTCATTTTCGGATTAAAATATGAATTTTATTATTCTACTACGTTCGTATTCTCGTTACGGTTCCAACGCAACTCGAATGGATCGAATCGGAGTTAAAATGAGTGAGATATGATTAAAACACTAAAATAGCATTAAAACCCAAAAATGGTTGGAACCGGGATCGAACCCGCGACTCCCAACCCAACACTCACACACACTACCATCTGATCCATCCCAACTTTTGTTAACACAACCAATTCGAAATCATTTTAAGCATCACCAGACCGGTTTCCCTTTGAACACTATAGCCGAAGCATACTCATCACAATTGGACCTTGATTCGAACCTGATCAACTCCAAAACCATAGGGGTTTTGCTTATGGTTTCTAATAGAGTTCCAGAATGATTTTAATTACATAGTTCCATCAAAGAGGTATAGTTTTTTTTTTGTTAAAAACCCGATGGTTCGAACCTAAATTCAATTCTTACTTAAAATCATTCAATTTGACAATGTAAGTCCACCCAATCATAGGGTTTTCATCAAGTAAAGATTTTCGAAACTATCTGTAGATATTAATTCGTTTAACAAACACATTCAAGCTAACAACCTCAATTCGTTTTCTCCTTTAGAACCCTAGAACCAAAATCTTAAAATCCGATATCAAAACTTCGAATTAATATATGCATATTCTTATTCGGAACTATCTGAGGCTATTTATAACACTTAATTTTAATATCTATCCTCTTTAAATCAAAACCCCCAATTATGTTCTTATTAAGAACCCTAATAATCGAATTCGATCAATTCATTATTCTATAATGAAATTAACATGCCAACTAGCATAATCGAGGTCTTCTGAAACTGGCTATGTAAATTAATTTGATTATCAAACTTATTTAAACCGAAACCCCCAAAACCTCTTTGCATCATGAACCCTAGGATCGAACTCCATCAATTCGTTAATGTCTCATGGAATTAACACTCGTTTTAGTTTAACCGAAGGTGTCTGAAACTAATGGTAGTGTTTAATTTCATATTAACATCCATCCCGATCGAAACCCCCAATTCGTTTATTGCAAGAACCCTAGAATTCATGCACATATAATTCGATGTCCTTAGATAGAATTAGGTTAGGGATATTGTTGATCGGAGGTTTCTGAATGTATAGGAATAAAAACTTACGTGGTTTGATGTCTAATTGTTAAATCCCCCTTTTTGCTTGAACTTCGGCCGACCCGTTATTGTATTCTTCAATATAAAACTTCCACGATCAAATTGCAGCTTAGAACTTCCTCAGAATATGTCGACTAATGTTTAGGACAGTGAAATTTTACAAAGGACGCTCGATTTATACACATTTGAATGTGAGTTAGGGACGGTTACGACTTATTGCTATCATTTCGATTTAATTCGGCTAATCAATGTATCATTAACACTCAGAAACTGTTACACATCATAATTGTGATGCTTACAACTGATCAATTTCAGTTACAACTTAATATTAATGTGGAATTCGAATTTCATAAGTCATTTGGTCGAATTTTGACTTGTGGAAGTCAAAATTTACACTAAAAATCAATTACAAGTTTAATCTTCAACAACTTAACACTTAGGAATTGATTTTTCTTAATTCCTAACTCCTATAGGTTATTCCGGATCGACAACATATCATTTCGATTAACAAAGTTGAGCCGACAATCCCGAATAGTCACTAATTGAATCCTTTAACTCATTGTTGGGCTAAATTTACTCAAATGGGCTTCTCAAATACAATTGGGCCTTATTGGGCCTTCCTTGGCCTTATTGGGCCTTCCCTGGGCCTACTTTGTTTTCATTGGGCCTCACTTGACCCTATTGGGCCTGTGATCTCACCATCTTTAGTTAACAAAGTTAATCCGAAAAGTCGGATTGTCACACCATGCTCTTACCATATGGTGAACCCTATTCCCTACTCACCTGCTGCTGTAAATCCTCCTTATGTGGACTCAAAGATCAATATTCTGCATCAAAATCAGCAACAGTGGATTAAAATGATGCAGAAATTGCTGAATAGTGTGCAGCAAAACGAATAAACTCTCAAACTGTTTCTCTTCTTTTCTGAAATAAACATTGACCCATATCTAACTTATTGCATTTGATCCTCTATGTGCAGAGAGCTTCTTCAAACCAAAATCGCTTATGGTATGTGGACAGTGGAGGCTCTAGCCATATGACATGATGCAGATCCATCCTAAATAACTTCATTCCAAAGAATGGAGGGCCTGTCTCCTTTGGAAACCATGCAAAAGGTTGGATAATTAGGTCTGGTTCTGTCCTTAGTGAAAAACTACACTTTAAGGATGTCAGCCTAGTTGATAACCTCAAGTTTAATCTCTTGAGTGTGTTGGAAAATAAGGACTGACGAAGCAAAACCACCTTTCAAATAATCAATTTGAATAAATGTTGCTGGACACTAACTTCCGAATACATGAAGAATAAAGCTGCAAAAGATGCTTCGGAAGACACTAAATAAAAGTCAATTGCTTCCGAAGACAAAACTTCAGAAGATGCTTCGGAAGACTCTATCCAAAGACAAATTTCAGAAGACACTATCGGAAGAGAATAATTGCTTCCGAAGAATAAAAGTCAGAAGACACTATCGGAAGAGAATAATTGCTTCCGAAGAATAAAAAAATAAAAGGCAATTACTTCGGAAGACTTTCGAAGACATCTGCTTCGGAAAAAAACATTACTTCAGAAGACTTATGTATTTACATCAGCTTCCGATGAAAGAATAAATGTTTCCTTCTTCAGCTTCCGATATGATAGCTGATTCCTTTAATCAGCTTCCTTTGAAGAACTTCCGAAAGAACAACACCTTAGCATCAGTACAAATGTCTGAACCTCGGAAGACTTCAAGATCTTTGAAGATCCTAGTTGACTTTGCACTTGTACTTCTCTGATGCTACTGTGTCTATAATAGTGTCATCAGTCTTATCTATTTGTCTTCTTCTTGTATTTGTCCTGAAACATTAAATGTCGGGTCTATTTATACCCCAACACCAATTGTATAACATAACACACTTTTTCTGAATCTTCCTTGTGTTGCCTTACTATTTTCTGTTCTCTTTTTCTTTAAAACAAGAAAACTAAACACTAAAAACACTTAAGTACAAAATCCTAGAGGGAGCTAATACCAAAGGCTTTGACTCAGTATTTAAAGCTCTTGTTCCTGGTTGGATCAGTCTCTCATTAGGTCTCTGATTTTCTACAATTGGTATCAGAGCCTTGTTCATTAGTCTTGGTTTAACCATCAAGTCTAAAATTCAAAGCTCACTTTGATATCTTGTGTTTAGTTTCTGTGTTCATCTACTTTTCATAATTTGTTGAAGATTGATTTTTGAAACTCTAAAGTGTTCAAGAATCATTCAACCAAACTACCTTGAGTACTCATCACTTGTTGATTTACTCATAACTGTTTGAACACATGGCAGAAAAATTCACCCTAGATCCCCATAACACCGGTTCTGCCACAAAGCCACCAATTTTGGTTAGGCATCAATACAATATTTGGCAGAGACGGATGTTACATTTCCTGTCAAATAATCATACAGGATGTTGGAAGTCTGTCATGTTCGGACCTCATAAACCAATGGTCCTGGACACGGAGACTGGAGATGATGTCCCTAAGGACCCCCGGAACTACACTGAAGAAGACTTTCAAAAATTGGAGCTTGATGCCAAGGCACATGCTCAGCTGGCTATGGCCCTTTCGAATGAAATTTATTCGGGTCTTCTTCACCATGAATCCACTAAGGATTTATGGGATGCTTTAAAAGAGCAATTCGGTGGTACCGATGATGTTGTAGCCAACACTAGGGAAATATTGGCTCAACAATATGAAACTTTCTGCCAACTAAATAATGAGTCATTGACTCAGTAATTTGAAAGGTTCACTTCTCTATTAAGTGAACTAAAATTAGCTGGTCAAGTGTACCCTCCTGTCTCAGTTCTTAATCGATTTTTAAGATCTCTTCCTGAAAAATGGGAAACTCATTCTATAGTTATGAGATCTTCACCAAATTTTGGTAAAATCTCACTTACCCAACTTCATGGTAAGTTGCTCACATTTGAGTGAGAGATTGACCAGAAAAGAAAACTAATAAAATCTGGTAAATCAACTGAAGAGTATGTTCAAGGGAACACAGCTCTTCTCAGTCATAACTCTGTGATAAATGATCAGGGTTATGATGAACACATTGACATAACTACTGGCATCACCTCTTCATTTTCCTCGCGTGATGACCATTCTCTCCCTTCTGACCATCTGTGTTTTATCATGGACGATCTTCATCAAGTCCCAAGTGATGACTTGGAAGAGATGGACATTCTCCATCAACTGGCTCTCTTGAGCATAAGAACTAAGAAGTTCTATAAGAGGACAGGAAGAAAATTTCCTGGTATCCATGGAAAAACCAGGATCGGTCTAAATAAGGCTAACGTCCAATGCTATAGGTGTCATGGCACTGGACATTTTGCAAGGGAATGTTCTAATGCTCCAAATTCTAACCCTTCCTCTTATGTGACCTTCCCAAACATACCTTCACACACCTCTTCAACACCATTTTCTTCCACCTCTTCCTCCTCCTCTTTCAAAAGGTCCAATAATCCTCAAGAATCAGCACACATTGCACATAACTCTTCTTCCACCAATGTGCAATATGTACAAGCTGCAAACGGTAACATGTACCAACTCACTCCTGCTTCACTTCAAGTTGTTGCAGCTCCTTCTTCACAAATAAATGCACCAGGCCATGCTGTCCAGTCTTCATCATCTAGTCAATAGGCTCTTTTCTCTCAAGAGTACATAGACTGGAGCAGCTTGCCTGAAGATATTGGCTATGCCCTCATCACTTCTGAACCAACATAATTTGCTCTCATGGCTGTTGGTGAAGACTCCTGTTCTTCTGTTCAACCTGAAGCAGATATTTCTGATGCTCAGGTATCCTCTTCTACCTTAGAAAAACTATGTTCCAATGCTTGCATAGAGGCTTTTGCAAAAATAAAGAAAGCCAATATGTTGCTTCAAAAGCAGAATCAGGAGTTGGAACAACTCCTTGACAATAAAAATTCTGAAGTGGAAAAACTAATAAAAATAAAAGATAATGAGATCTCCGCCTTAAAAACTGAGAAAATCAACTTACAAGCATCATTTGATCTACAAAGAGAAAAATATTATGCTTGTAAAGATGAATTATCTCAAACTCAAGTAAGCTGTGAAAAGTGGGTTGAGTCTTGCAAAGGATTCAAAATGCTTTTACAAAAGCAAGTTCGCAGCAAAGCAAGATTTGGGATTGGGTATAATCACACTGCTCAACCAGAGGATTACTCCCCAATCGATAACAATAAGGATGAAACCACTCCTGAACCTATCTCACCAACCTTTCTTCCTGATGAAATTTCTCAAATAATAGATACACCTCCATTGGTGTATCAACCAAACTATTCTTCCAAGTTTGTATACCCCACTAATACAAATCTGACAAGATTAGAAGAACCTCAGTTGAACTCAGTTCAACACAATAACTCTTCAGAACAAAATGAGATTGCTCCTGATATGAGCTCTACTCACAGTTCAGAAGAAACAACTAAATCGGGTCTCTCTTCTAGCATCAAGTCAAATCTTGACAAAGGAAAAGGACCTATGGTTAATATCCAGTTTCCTCCTTCTCATCCTCATCCTCCTTACCCCACAATGAAAGTAAACAGACCTTTCATTCCAAATTATTCATCTCTTTCTCCAGCCTGCTTAAAATGTTTTAAGTACAACCATGCTACTCAAAAACTGCAGAACAAAACGCCTTTGGAGAAAGCTAGATTGAAGGCTAATAAGTTGAAAGCTGATCATGCCTCTTCATCTAGAGGGAACCTACATAATAAGATGAAGAAAGTAAGAACAACAAGTAAACAATTTGTTGGACCAAACCCCCATTCTTCGTTCAACTTGCCCTCTTCCTTGACTGCAAACTCTAGACCTTCTATTTTGGGAACACCACCTCCTTACTCTACGGTGAACCCAGTTTCTTACTCTCATAATGTTGCTAACACTTCTTCCGTGGATTCTCAAATCAATCTTCTCCAACAAAATCAGCAACAACTGCTGTTATTGAAGCAAAAATTGATGAATGATTCACAACAGAATAAACCAAACAAATAAAATAAAATAAAATTTCCCATGTCTAACCTATTGTACTTGATCCTCATGTGCAGAAACTCTCTTCAAACCAAAATCATCTCTGGTATGTGGATAGTGGAGGATCTAGGCACATGACAGGATGCAGATCCATTCTAAATGACTTCATTCCAAAGAATGGAGGATCTGTTTCCTTCGGAAAGAATGCAAAAGGTTGGATAGTGGGGTCTGGTTCTGTCTCAAGTGGAAATTTGAAATTTAAAGATGTTAGCTTAGTTGAGAATCTCAAGTTTAATCTCTTAAGTGTTTCTTAACTGGCTGACAAGAATTTTAGTTCATTTTTCACTAAAGACAGTTGCAAAATTCTCTCTCCAGAAATAAATTCAAAAATAAAGGTCTTGATTGATCAACACACTATGCTAACGGCTAGAAGAAGTGGAAATGCCTATATTGTAGATATGACTACTGACTCTCAAACATCTTCTCCTACATGTTTGATAGCCAAAGCATCATCTTCTGAAACTATTCTTTGGCACAGAAGACTCAGTCACCTTAATCACCAAACTCTTCATAAGCTTTCAACCCTTTCTTTAGTGAGAGGATTGCCTTCTAAAGAATTTCAATTTGAAGGTCAATGTGAACCTTGCTTAAAGGGAAAGCAACATAAAGCTTCACATAAGTCCATTGAGGAATCCAAATCAACTAACTGTCTTAATCTGCTTCATATGGATCTGTTTGGTCCAGTGAAGCTAGCCAGTTTGGCAAGAAAAAGATATTGTTTAGTTGTTGTGGATGATTACTCAAGATTTTGCTGGACCTTCTTCCTTTTCAGCAAAGACGAGACTTCTGATAAAATAATTGCTCTTATCACTAATCTTGAGAGACAATTTAGTCTCCCTGTTAAAATGATAAGGAGTGACAATGGCACAGAGTTCAAGAATCAAGTTCTTGATAAATTCTGTATCTCTAAAGGAATCCTTAGACAATATAGTGCTCCTAGAACTCCTGCTCAGAATGGAGTTGTAGAAAGAAAGAACAGGACACTAATTGAAGATGCAAGAACCATGCTTGCAGACTCAGGATTACCTTTATCATTCTGGGCTGAGGCAGTAAACACCGCTTGTTATGTCTTAAACAGAGTTCACATTGTAAAAAGACATAACAAAACTGCCTATGAAATCCTGTATAACATAAAGCCTCTCATTTCCTTCTTCAAAGTCTTTGGATATCCGTGTTTTATCTTAAACACAAAAGACTCCTTGTCCAAATTTGCTGCTAAAGTTGATTCTGGATATTTTGTTGGATACTCTCAGACCTCTAAGGCATACCGAGCCTTCAATCTTAGGACCAAAATCATTGAGGAATCCATTGATGTTAAATTCAATGAATTAGCATCAACCTCATCCTTCCCATATACTTCTGATGACCTCTATGATCTTGAAAGCTTATCCTTCATTCCTCCTATCTCCCCTCTTCACCTTCTTCAGAATCGTGTCAAACCTCTGAAGATCTATCCTCTCTAGATGAATGTTCTGCTTCTAAATTCTTTACTTCCTTTCCTTCTTATCAAATAAATTCTCAAGAAACAAACTCTCAAAACCTAGACAATCAAACATCTACTCCTTCATCTCCTGTCTTTGATAATCTACCCGTAGACATTCCTAAAAACACTCATGTCTCTCCTCCAGAAAACTCTCTGAGCCCCATCGAAAACTCACCTACTTCTGAAACTGCCTCCTCAAATAATTGTTTAGACATTATTCCTTTCAATAAAAATCATCCTCTAAAACAAATCTTAGGTGATTTAAGTAAAGGAGTTCAAACTAGGAGTCAGATTTCAAATTTTTGCCTTCATGCTGCCTTCTTATCTCAAATCCAGCCTTCTAAATATCAGGAGGCTCTCAAAGATAATAATTGGGTGGAGGCTATGCAAGATGAACTCTTACAGTTCAAAAGGCAAAATGTTTGGAATCTATGTCCTTTGCCAGCTGGAAAATATCACATCGGAACCAGATGGGTATTCAGAAACAAAACAAATGACAGAGGCATTGTAATAAAAATAAGGCCAGATTAGTGGTACAAGGCTACTGTCAAGAGGAAGGTATTGACTATGATGAAACCTTTGCTCCAGTGGCAAGATTAGAAGCCATCAGACTTTTCCTAGCATTTGCCATCTCCCATAATATAAAGGTATATCAAATGGACATAAAAAGGGCATTCCTGTATGGGACAATAAAAGAGGAAGTCTATGTGTGTCAACCACCAGGATTCGATGATGTTCATCATCCTGATTGGGTGTACAGACTAGACAAGGCACTTTATGGTCTGAAACAAGCACCCAGAGCTTGGTATGATACTCTTTCTCAGTTTCTCCTTTCTAATAAATTTTCTCGAGGAACCATTGATAAGACTTTGTTCATCAAAAGGGTAGATAAGGAACTTCTGCTTGTTCAAATTTATGTGGATGACATTATTTTTGGATCAACAAAACCTTCTATGTGTGAACAATTCTCTCAATTAATGTCTTCTAAGTTTGAAATGAGTGCTTTAAATGAACTAAAAACATTTTTAGGACTTCAAGTCAAACAAACCCCAAATGGGATCTTCATTCATCAATCTAAATATGTAAAAGATCTTCTAAATAAATTTGATATGAATGATTGCAAAATAATTTCTACTCCCATGGCAACAAGTCCTGGCATATGTCTAGACGACAATGGTGAACCTGTAGATCAAACTCTCTACAGGTGCATGATTGGTTCTCTGATGTATCTCACTGCATCAAGGCCAGACATTATGTATGCAACATGTGTCTGTGCAAGATACCAATCTGCTCCCAAACAATCTCATCTATCATTTGTGAAAAGGATACTCAGATATCTCAAAGGTACTCCTGTGCTAGGTATTTGGTATCCTGCTAATCAAGTTTGTAAGCTTGTTGGTTTTTCAGATAGTGATTATGCTGGCTGCTCGCTCACCAGAAAGTCTACTTCTGGAGGTTGTCAGTTCTTTGCAGGTTGCTTAGTGTCATGGCGGAGCAAGAAGCAAACATCAGTGTCAAATTCAACTGCTGAAGCTGAATACATTGCTGCAGCCCACTGCACTGCCCAAATTCTTTGGTTACAATACCAACTGCTAGATTTTGGTATAACTGAACTAAAGACACCTCTCCTAACAGATAGCGAAGCTGCCAAAAACATAATAAAGAATCCTGTCTATTATTCTAAAACCAAACACATTGAAATAAGGCATCACTTCATTAGAGACTGTTTTGAAAAAGGACTAATTGTTCCAGAACATGTCTCTACAAGTGACCAAATAGCTGACATATTTACCAAGCCCTTAGACTTCTCAACTTTCTCTAAGTTTGTGGCAAAATTGGGAATGATAAATATGAGTTAATAAACATAGATAAGATTATGTTTATTATCCTTTATATGAAAGGATAAATTTTTAATTGTCCTAACAATGGATATCTGATAAATCACTGTTAAAGAAATCTTGGTCTCTTTCAGTGTTTATCTCAACACATGGATAGGATCAGTGGTAATATGGTCACTGCTTCATATCTATCCGATGTTTAAACCTTCCATTGTTACATTTTTTAACCACTTTGGTTTCTTATCCTTCCGATGATTTCTCTTCCTTCCGAAAATCATCATGTGATAATTTAGCTTGCTTCTGAAAATTATCACATGACCATTTAACTTGCTTCCGAGGATAAGATTCCTCAGATATGCAAATTAATTTCTTGAGCTTCTCTGTAAGATTCGATTCTCAATGCTAACTCCCACGGCTCGAGAAGATACTTACCGTCATCTTAATAACCAATAATCTTATTTAAATCAATAATCACCTTTTCATTTCTCATCTCTCTCACCATTAATTTATTTAAACTTTCTTGATTCTCCGCTCATCAAGAAACCCTTCATCACCTTCAAAATTCTGAGTAATGCTCATGGCTACGGATGATCACTTGTCAGGCATGTCGCCTGGCACGGAGCACTTACACAAAATTTGTCTAAGCATTAAGCTTATAACAATAGTGTAACGGCTTCGGACCAGGCTTCATTCCTCACAAAGCTTCGTCTGTACTTCACGGTGTGCATTAACATGTCCTCCTGTCATGATATGTAAGTATCAAATTTTCTTTTCTTCTCTAAAATAATCATGAAGCTTTCGACTCATTCATTTTTATAAGGTTAAACTGAAAAACCTGATCGTGCATAAACACTTCTTCTGTTCTTTATATCACATGTCTCTACAATTTTAGGGAAAATCATTTCAATAACATGCGGTATATTAGCGTATCCTTGATCATCTGGTACATTACCAGAAATGTCCTTCGTCCCTGCCGTGTTTTCAGTTTGTCCCATTGATACTCATAATAACATGAAGGATTTGACAAACTAGTGTTCACAAGTTTGAACACTGATGGATGACACTGTAGAAACACCCATCTTCAGTGAACCCACATCCACCTTTCTTTCACACCTATAAAAGGTACCGGCCATAAAATGATTTTTCTCACAACCCTCTAAGCCTCATAAACCCAAAAAGTCTGTTCAGGAAGATGAGATCCCTAAACATGACTGTGTTCCTGCTGAACACATGGATACATCTGTTCCATCCTCACAGATGAATCAAGAATCTCTTCCCATCCAGCTCCTCATCAATCCTCTCAACATGATGATGTTGTACTCCTAAGGGAACCCTCACTAACCACTGAAATGTCACTTGACACTCAGATGGTCGTCCTCTCTCCCAAGGACATCTCTGTTCTTCCTAAAAACCCCCACTTTCACTTGATAAAGCTCTTACCCATGAAAAGAGGATGAGATCCGGATGTCAAGTCCATCTATACTTCTTGATCATATATCAGGAGCATCCATTTCACATGAAAATCCAATGAATTCTCATCTGAATGGATTAGGCAATAAGACTCCTGGTATGGCAACAGCCAATGAAGTTTTCTTTTAAACTAAGGCTGGAAATCCCCAGAACCAAGAAAAAGGGGTTGATGGCATTTCTGAGATGGACTCAGGTCATGATAAAACTGACTCTCAAAGTCAAGGATTCAGATGACATCTGTAAAATGATGGACGGATCAGTTCTTAACATTAAGGAATTGACGGATTCTACTTTTCATATTCAGATTGTTCTGACCACATTCATTGTGTTAAGTCACAACAATATTGGATATCCAAAGTCCTGCAATCCAAATCCAACCCAATGCAGGCATCTTCATTTGAAGGTCTCCTAAACTCTTCAACCACCTTCACTACTCCCACCTTCCTTCTACTGCTCTTCCAGAAGTTTAGCTCACTTCCTTCTGCCTCTCTCCCTTCCCTGCCTTGCCTTCCGGCTGATAAAGCCAAAAAGAGGGAGAATACATAAACCATTCTCAAAAAGAGGCTGAAGCTTAAAAGCATTTGTTGTACTGAGACCCCATTTGAACCATTCTCAAGTACTTTCACCATATAGTTTGATGTTCTAGAAATTGGTTGGGTTCTAAAGCTAAGTGGTTTTGGCTTCATCAGTCCAGAGGGAGATTGTTGGAAAATAAGGACTAACGAAGCAAAACCACCTTTCAAATAATCAATTTGAATAAATGTTGCAGGACACTAACTTCCGAATACATGAAGAATAAAGTTGTAAAAGATGCTTCGGAAGACACTAAATAAAAGTCAATTGCTTCCGAAGACAAAACTTCAGAAGATGCTTCGGAAGACTCTATCCAAAGACAAATTTCAGAAGACACTATCGGAAGAGAATAATTGCTTCCGAAGAATGAAAGTCAGAAGACACTATCGGAAGAGAATAATTGCTTCCGAAGAATAAAAGTCAGAAGACACTATCGGAAGAGAATAATTGCTTCCGAAGAATAAAAAAATAAAAGACAATTACTTCGGAAGACTTTCGAAGACATCTGCTTCGGAAGAAAAACATTACTTCAGAAGACTTATGTATTTACATCAGCTTCCGATGAAAGAATAAATGTTTCCTTCTTCAGCTTCCGATAGGATAGCTGATTCCTTTAATCAGCTTCCTATGAAGAACTTCTGAAAGAACAACTCCTTAGCATCAGTACAAATGTCTGAACCTCGGAAGACTTCAAGATCTTTGAAGATCCTAGTTGACTTTGCACTTGTACTTCTCTGATGCTACTGTGTCTGTAATAGTGTCATCAGTCTTATCTGTTTGTCTTCTTCTTGTATCTGTCCTGAAACATTAAATGTCGGGGCTATTTATACCCCAACACCAACTGTATAACATAACACACTTTTTCTGAATCTTCCTTGTGTTGCCTTATTATTTTCTGTTCTCTTTTTTTTTTAAAACAAGAAAACTAAACACTAAAAACAACTTAAGTACAAAATCCTAGAGGGAGCTAATACCAAAGGCTTTGACTCAGTATTTAAAGCTCTTGTTCCTAGTTGGATCAGTCTCTCCTTAGGTCTCTGATTTTCTACAGAGTGTTTCTCACATAGCAGACAAAAAATATAGTTATTTTTTACCAAGGACAGTTGTAAAATTCTTTCTTCTGAATAAATTCTAAATAAAGGTCTTAACTGACTAACACACTCTGTTGACGGCTAAGAGAAGTGGGAATATCTATGTTGTGGACATGACAACTAATTCTTAAACATCCATTCCTACATGTCCTATCGCCAAAGCTTCATCTTCTGAAACAACCCTTTACCACAGAAGATTTAGCCACCTAAATCATCAAACTCTTCATAAGCTTTCTACCCTTTCATTATTAAGAGGATTACCTTCAAAAGAATTTCATTTTGAAGAACAATGTGAATCTTGCTTAAAGGGAAAGCAACATAAATCATCACCTAAGTCTATCGAGGAATCTAAAACAACTAAATGTCTTAATCTGCTTCATATGGATCTATTTGGTCCTGTGAAGGTAGCTAGTTTAGCCAGAAAGAGATACTGATTAGTTGTTGTAGATGGTTACTCAAGATTTTTCTGAACCTTCTTTCTCTTCAGCAAAGATGAGTCTACTGAATTCAAGAATCATGTTCTTGATGAGGCTGCAAGATCCATGCTTGCAGACTCAAGAATCCTTAGACTATACAGTGTTTCTAGAACTCCTGCTCAAAATGGAGTTGTGGAAAGAAAGAATAGGACACTTATTGTCACACCCCTAGCCGGCGGGCTGGATCGACTTTCCCGTCGGGCGGAAAGTTCTCGGGGCGCGATATCGTTTGATAATCAAATTGATCAGATTTTTTGCATAGCACATGATATATAATTGAGAAATGTTAACATGTCAATGATATAGAATTACAAAATTAAATTACAATGTATCGTTCATAATTTAACCAAGTAAATCTATTCTAAAGAATCAATGAGTTTCTATCTTGTACCTGTACAAGATCTATAAAAGATGATTCATTATTTTGTCATTCAAAAGTATGCTCAACTCAAAATGTGGCTAGGTCTTCTAAAAGTCCACTAGCTATGTTCCTGATTGTCTGGTGACTAAACATGTTCGTCACCTGAGAAAACATGCATTTAAACAAAGTCAACACTAGGTTGGTGAGTTCATAAGTTTGATAATTGAAAACATTGATTTGTTCACATACACAGTCACAATGTCATACATGATACTTGTAAATGTTCGTTTCATGTGTTCACACTATTGCCTCTCTATAGTTATATTTACATGTAGTATCTCATCCTATTAGCTATGCTTATATATAGGGCATATGTAAGGGAACAAGCCCCAGCAAACATCCCACCACATACCTAATAGAACTCAACACCACTTGCAATACAACTATAGATACCCATTTTCATTTCACATGTTCATCCAGTTTGACATTTACTCGTCCGTTTGTGTTCATCACCCATTGTATCATATGTAGAATAATATAATAAGAGGGGTTTAGTTATCAAACCTAAGTATTGATAAACCCTCGATGTGATAAGGAAGATATATTAATTTAATCCAATCCTTGTTATTATTCTATTTCTTGTGGGATAACTGTTAATCACTTATTATAATAAGAGTGTTAGTTAACCAATTGATATCTGTTCTCAACTTGAAGTGCATAGAGCCTAAAAGGAATCCATTGCAATCCTCACGTAATCAAATTACAATGCATCCGATTTACCTCTACCACTTTGTATTCCCATAGGCCTCATCGAAACTATTACCAGTATTATGACATGAAAGAAAATCAATTCCTCAGTCTACTAGTTAACAGGAGTCGATGGATTAATTACAATTATCATTGTATATTAATATCACCATGTGTCGCTTACCAAACCCTAACTGTTCATCGCCCTGTCACCGGTCATACGTTACCGACCAAATGATAATACGATCAACATACCAGCCCTACAAGCCAGAGGTTTGTCAAACCTATGGTACCACTATGCTATCGTCGGTTTAGTCATGTCAAACTAACTGGTCAGCGATTTGTGTGAGCGACTTACAATGATCAACTTGAATACATGGCACATGATTATCATGATATAATACAGACAGTTCAATAGTAATCAATTGTTTTTGTGTTCGCCAGTGTTGTTTGTTCTCAATGTTGTATGCTTTCATTGTTGTTAACAAAGTTATATAAGATCTTGTCTTATTATGCAATGTTAGTCGTTGTGTGAATGATGTTGTTATCATGAAGGTACGTTATCATGATTATCATTCCTGTTGTTCCATTTGGTCACCATGTTGCCACTACAGTGTTGTAAGAACTAGTCTTACTACACTTAGTCGACTTAGGTGGTGGATGCTCTTTGTTTTGAGTTATCTTGTAGTCTGCACCAAGTTGTAAGCTGAGTGTTATAAGAACTTGTCCTATTACAGTTAGCTAACTCCGGTGGTGAATGATATTATGAAGATATGTTATCTTCGTATCATTCATGTTTGTTGTTGTTGTCATCATGTTCACCTATGATAATCTCATTGTTCGTTCTTGTAAGAATAATTAGATGTTATAAGATAAAGTCTTACAACTACATTATTCTATTGCATTGATGATTCATGAAGTTACATTATCATGTTTCATCTTAGTTGTCCGTGTCATGTTATGATCATACAAGCATGCATACAATGATAAGCGATAATAAGTCAAGCAATATTATCTAAATCATAGTATAACAATATTTTAAGTTAAGCTTAGTACTTAGTGTTATTGATTTTATGTATCACTTGCCTTAACTCATTCGTGAAATTTCAAAACCTTGTCATTATATACTAGTTAATTGTTTTGATGGGGAACTTAGTAATTCAACCCAAGAATAAACTTAGGTTTATGGTTTAAGACTCCACATGTTGTTCTTGTTAAGCTTGGAATAATTGCTACATAGTTAATAAATAACTAGGCAACAACCTTTGTAAAACTTGATGTTTTGAGTTTGTGAAGTTCATTATACCCAACCATGACCACCTTTGTAGTAAGTTAGGTTAATAATCCCATGCAAGTTGTCAACATAATGTGTTTGTTTACTATATTTGTGATGTGGGCCGAATCTGTCACGTGGGCCAAATGACTGGGCCGAACCAGTGATGCTGGGCCGAATAGATGGTCATGAAATGTGGGCCAATTGAATCACATGGGCTAAGCCAGTAGTGTGGGCCGAAACTCCTGGGCCGAAGGTACATGCTTAGACCGAATGAGATCTCCTTTGTCTCAGCCGAATGTTAAACCAGGTGGACGAATGGAGCATGGGCCAAGCGAATGGCCTTTGGCCGAGTGATGTTGATGGTCGAATGGGTAGGGGCGAATGGCTCATGCCCGACCGAAAAAGGCTAATACTCCAGTGGGGACCGAATGGGGCTGGTTCGGCAGTTGGTTGATTCGGCAGGGCCAGCCATTCGGCTGGCCTGCGTGGTTTCATTTGGCCAACCAGAAAACCAAAATCTCATCTTCGCCCAATCGATTCCTAGCCTCCCACAGGTGTTTACCCAAGTTCCTATGGTGTGTCTTGTGTAGAGTTTGTGGTGGCTAAGGTTCTTCAAGCTGGTTTAAGGCTAAGGGTTCGTTCAAGGGTTTAAAAACCCTAATTTTCGCAACTTTGGCAGCTAAATACCTTGATTTTCAGTGATTTTTTTCTCAGATCGATGGTACTTTCAGGTAAAGGATGAGTGTAGCTTCGATTTGGCACCAAGAACACCAAATTTCATCAAGAAATGAGAGAGATCCAAAGGTTTGAAGATTGAAATTTTTAGAGAGAGAGAGAGAGTTCCGGGAATGGGTGTTTAGAGAGAGAGAGAGTGAGAGTGATAAATGAAAGAGATGGTTCATTTAGTCTTTATATACCCCGAGGGTGTTCGGGTTCGTTTCGTTTGCTTGGTTCTCATTTTCGTTGCGTATCCGGAACGTAGCGCGCGCATTTACGGGTTTTAAATAAAAAGGATTTATTTTTAAGTTTTAAAGGTTGTGATTCCTAATAAATGTTTTTTATTTATTTTCCTTCTTTTATTATCATTCGAATCGTTTATCGATTTCGTTTCGTCAGATCGTGTCACCTTCGCGCGTATTCGTTCGAATCGTCACCCAAACGAACACGACGATGGTTTTACTTTCTGACTTTTGTTTTCTACTTTTCAGTCATCATTTCAGAACGTTAAACTCACATATATGTTTGTGTGAATCGTCACCCACGCAAACACACTGTCAGTTCGTTATTCTGAAACGACACTGCACTTAGGTTTTGAATTGTGTTTCCTCACTGACGGACTCAACTAAACTTCCTGTTTTCACATTGATAACCTTGATTTTACATTGTTTTCATACTGACATATCGGCCATCTGATTCCTGTCATCTATGGATATCATATCGCAACCGATATGTTCTTGTCGTTTGTTTGAACACTGTTGTTTCTCTTGATTCGTTGTATTAACTGTACTTAGATTTTCACTTAAATACTTACAACTTTTGTTTATCATGAGTTGTTTTACTTACAGTATTTAAGTTTTCACTTATACACGTACAACTGTTACTTGTTAACTGAGTTTTGTTATCCTGCACACTGTTTACACATTGTATTTACACACAGTAAATAGTGAAAGTACACGTACTGTGCGAACTTGCCGGACGATCAGGTACTGGATGTCACAGTCTCCCCTTGTTAAAGAAATTTCGTTCCGAAATTTAAGCATCATTGTCGGGCACAACTTCTTCGAACAGGTGGGGATACTTTGTCTTCATGTTGTCCTCACGCTCCCAGGTAAATTCTGGTCCGCGCTTGGAGTTCCAGCGAACCTTTACAATAGGAATACAGCTTCATTTCAGTCTGTTGAATTCACGATCCATAATCTCTACAGGTTCTTCAATGAAATGCAATTGTTCATCCACTTGTATATCTTCCAGAGGTATGATCAGTGATTCATCAGCGAGGCATCGCTTGAGATTGGATACATGAAATACGTCGTCTACTTCGCTGAGTTCATCAGGGAGTCTGAGTCTGTATGCCACAGGACCTATACGTTGAGTTATCTCAAACGGTCCGACATACCTTGGTGCTAGTTTGCCTTTAGCCCCAAAACAAACTACACCTTTCCACGGGGACACTTTCAACATGATTCAATCACCCACCTGCAATTCCAAAGGCTTTCGCCGTTTGTCTACGTAACTCTTTTGGCGGCTACGTGTTGCTTGTAATCTCTGTTGAATCTGGGCTATCTTATCAGTAGTCTCCTGAATAAGTTCAGGCCCAGTGATTCTGTTGTCTCCTACTTCGGTCCAACAAATTGGAGACCGACATTTTCTACCATATAGTGCTTCAAACGGAGCACATCCAATGCTGCTGTGGTAGCTGTTGTTGTAGGAGAACTCAATGAGTGGTAAATGTTTATCCCAACTTCCGCCGAAGTCTAGGATGCATGTTCTCAACATATCCTCTAGGGTTTGAATTCGCTCGCTTTGTCCATCTGTTTGTGGATGATAAGCGGTGCTCAAGTTAACACTTGTCCCTAGAGATTGTTGCAATGATTGCCAGAACCGCGACGTAAATCGACTGTCCCGGTCTGAAATTATAGACAATGGCCCACCGTGCCGCACTACTATTTCATCGACATAAAGTCTTGCTAGCTTTTCCATCTTATAATTCTCTCTGATCGGCAAGAAATGTGCGTCCTTAGTCAATCGATCAACGATGACCTATATCCATATAGAATCATGTCCGCTGGAAGTTCGGGGTAGCTTGGTAATAAAATCCATAGCTATTTGTTTCCACTTCTATTGTGGTATCTCTGGTTGCTCCAGCAAACCTGACAGTTTCTGGTGTTCAGCTTTGGCCTTGGCGCATGTTAAGCATTTGCCAACATAAGTGGCAACATCTTTTTTCATACTCGGCCACCAATAAAATGACCTAAGATCTTGGTACATTTTATCGGCACCAGGATGAACGGTGTAACTTGTCTTGTGTGCCTTTTCAAGAATGAGTGTTCAAAGTTCATCTACTGCCGGGATCCATACAGGATCCTGGAAATATATAACTCCATCTTGTTTTGTCTCAAAGTGTGTCTCGGCTCCATAATCGAGCTCGTTCTTTAAGTTTTTTCTTGCCATTGCTTCTTGTTGTGCTTGTATGGTTTGATCTTTCAGACTTGTTTGCACAGTCATTCCCATTGCTCTAACGTGCAAGGGTTTGACCCTTTCCTTTAGACTCAAAGCGTCTGCAATAACATTTGCTTTGCCCAGATGGTATTTGATCACACAATCGTAATCGTTCAGGAGCTCGACCCAACGTCTCTGTCGCATGTTAAGCTCCTTCTGATCAAATATGTGCTGTAAACTCTTGTGATCTGTGAAGATAGTGCATTTGGTACCGTACAGGTAATGTCTCCAAATATTTAAAGCAATCACAACAGCTCCCAGTTCTAAGTCATGTGCCGTGTAGTTCTTCTCGTGTATTTTCAGCTGTCTTGATGCATAGGCAATAACTTTTGTCTCGTTGCATTAAAACAGAACCGAGTCCCTAATGGGAAGCATCACAATATACTACAAAGTCATCATTGCCCTCTGGGAGTGTTAAGATTGGAGCATTGCACAATCTTTGTTTCAGTGTTTGGAATGCGTCATCCTGTTTCTGTGTCCATACGAATAGTTCACTCTTCTGTGTTAGCTTTGTGAGAGGCAAGGCTATCTTAGAGAAATTCGAAATGAATCTCCTATAATAACCCGCCAATCCCAAAAATGATCTGATCTCTATTGGTGTTGCGGGCACATCCCAATTCTTGATTGCTTCAATCTTGGCAGGATCCACGTGAATACCATTACTGTTAATCACATGACCCAATAACTGAACATCTCTTAACCAAAATTCACACTTGGAGAATTTGGCATAGAGTTGTTCATTCTTTAAATGTTCCAAGATTGTCTTGAGATGTTGTTCATGCTCCTTCTCGTTTCTTGAATAAATCCGTATATCATTAATAAACACAATAACGTACTGATCTAAATTTGGCTTGCGCACCCGGTTCATAAGGTCCATGAAAACTGCCGGTGCGTTTGTCAATCCTAATGGCAACACCATGAATTCGTAGTGACCATATCGGGTACGAAAAGCCGTATTGGGTATGTCTTCCTCTTGAATCCGGAGCTGGTGATAACCTGAGCGCAGGTCTATCTTTGAGAAATACTGAGCTCCCTGTAACTGATCAAAAAAATCATCAATCCTCGGTAACGGGTACCGATTCTTGATGGTGAGTTTGTTGAGCTTTCTGTAATCGATACACATTATGAAAGATCCATCCTTCTTCTTGACAAAGGGAACCGGAGCTCTCCAAGGTGAGAAACTCGGTCGAATGAATCCTTTATCGAGCAGCTCTTGTAATTGACTGGACAGTTCCTGCATTTCTGATGGTGCAAGTATATAAGGAGACTTAGCTACAGGATTAGCTCCCGGAATCAAATCAATTCGAAACTGTACCGATCTCTCGGGTGGCAGTCCCGGTAAATCATCCGGAAACACGTCCGCATAGTCTTTCACAACTGGTACATCCTGAATCTTGATTGCTTTGTTGTCTTTCTCTATCACATGAGCTAGGAATGCGATGCACTATTTTCTTAGGTACATGCGAGCCTTCATGCAAGATATTATCTTGACACTGCGTTTTGCTTGATCTCCATGAATTTCCAAAATCTGATTGTTTTCCACTGTATACGTAGTAGCTTTTTGGAACAGACAAACTCAACTCTGTTAAGAGATAGCCAATCCATTCCGACGATGATATCAAAACTGCCCAATTCCATCGGTATCAAATCGATGGAAAATGTGTGATCGCCAAGTGTTAGTGGGAAATTCCTAAGTACTGTTGTGTCAACTGTTATCTGTTTTCCGTTTGCTACCTCAATAGTATAAGGGGAGTCTAAAGATTCCACAACATGATTAAGATTGCATGCAAAGTCGGATGAGATAAAACTCTGATCCGCACCAGTGTCAAATAATATGGATGCATAAAAGTCAGATAGGAGATATGTACCCATGACAACATTCGGGTCCTGTCGAGCAGCAGCTCCAATCTGAAAGGCTCTTCCTCTAGCAACTTGAGCCCTTGGTTGATTCTTCTTTGGAAAATCCCGAGAAAAGTGTCCAGGCTCGCCACAGTTTTAGCAAAACCTGTTGTCAGCAGCAGCAGTAGTAGCTACGTTGTTGTTTCTGTTCTGGGCTCCCTTGCTCCGACATTGATTTGCCCAATGACCAAACTTCCCACAGTTAGTGCATTGTCTGCACAGGGTATTTGGTGGATGATGATATTGGCAGCTGTTGCACAAGGGTGCTGTGCCAGTGTAGGGGCTTTTGATCTGTAGCGGTTGAGGTTGGTTAGCCATTTGTTTCTTAGCCGGCCTTTTATCCGGCTTTCTTGAGCTTCCAACCTTGGATGCTTCAGCTTCTTTCTTCAGTGCCCCAGACGCAACCATCACGTCTGTCAGTGTTGATGACAGAGTAACAACCATCTCTAGGGTTGTTGGATGAGCAGCTATCACATGCCCTTGAACACATGCCAAAAGTCCACTGACATATCGCTCGATTCTCTTCTCCAGTGTTGGCATTATATCCGGTGCCAGTGTAGATAGCTCATGAAATCTGGTGGTGTAGGCAAGATGCCCAACACCAACCATAACAAGGTTGAGCAGCTCAGTTTCAACCTTTTTCAGCTCATTCTTTGGGCAAAACTCTGCCCTTAGCATTGTCTTGAAATCTTCCCAAGGCATAGACAGAGCCTCGTCTCTTCCTCTAACTTGGACTTAAGCGTTTCACCAAGTCAGTGCTCTCTTGTTGAATGAACCTGCAGCATATTTCACCTTGTACTGATCAGGGCAGCCACTGATATCAAGAGTTGTCTCCATCTTCTCGATCCATTGGATCAATCCGACGGATCCTTCATTGCCACTGAAAGTAGGTGGCTTGCGTCCCACAAAACTTTTGTTGGAGTAATCCTGCTGGTGTCTGGTGTTTCCACATCCTTCACCAGATGATCTGGTTCATCATATCGGGAATTATTTCCCTCAGTTGGCTAGTCAACAGTGTAGCCAATGCGATTGTGGCAGGATCCAACTCATGGTTGGGTGGTGGTGGAGGAGGAGGTGGAGGTGGAGGTGGTGGTGGAGGAGAGTGAGGTGGTGTCGGTGTTGAGGAGTGAGGTGAATGCGGTGGTGGTGGCAACAATGGTGGAGGTCTTCTTGGCGGCATTATGATAAAAACCGAAAAAAATCGGTTAGTGCAATGATCGAATGCAGAAGACGTATGCACATAGAGTCCTATGTTGTATGTTTTCTACATGAGGGTCCCTAGGTTATAGTATAGGCCAAAACGTTTAAGTAATATGACCTATATTTCTCTATAACGATGGCTCTGATACCAATCTGTCACACCCCGAGCCGGCGGGCTGGATCGACTTTCCCGTCGTAGAATGTATGTCAGCCCAAAACATATTTACACATAACATGTATAAAAGAGGGCATCTAAAACTCACCTGGTAGTAATGTGGCTCTTCCCTTCCTAGACTAGTATGCCTCGGCTAGGACTCAAGAACCTACATCCTTACATTATCCCATTACATTTCATTCATAGACTTGGAATTCATTCTAAGTCCTCATAGCTCATCTAACTATCCTCCGGTATCCGAACACCCTAAAGTTCTCGAAATTAACATGGAGTTCACGAAATGCATGGAGCTCAGGAAATCCCTAAACTATACAAACCTCAAAGCTGTGAAACCTGCAATTTCTAGGTCAAACATTATTTTAATTAAATGTTTCTTTAATTAGCATTTGCATATGTGGCATGACAGTTAAAGCACAGTCACACAACAGGATAATTCGAGGAATTATCGAAAAACTGCACACACGCGTCAGAAGTCACGAACGTTGGTGAACGTCACAGCAGTTAGGCACAAGAAGACTTCACGGGGCAATTATGACTAATAATTGACGGTTAGAGTTTAAACGATGCTAAAACGGCGCGTTAATATGGGTGAGGATATGAACATGCATGTGGATAGGAATATCATTAGTGTAAAATATGATGATATGTAGTATTAGAAATTGGTTTGGGATTGAATATATTGTGGTCATTTTAGACCTAGTTATTATATTTAGTAACTTTTCTAATCTAAATATTGCTAGATGATGATTTTGGTGAAATGAGTATGTTTAAATGACGATCGATGATATATTATGCTGATATTGAGTGTGAAAATGGATTAGAAATAATTAGGATAATCGTTTGATGGATATTCGACAAGGTTACTATTTTTAGTAACTTTATTTTGGGAAAACTTGATTTAATGATACTAGATATGTTATGAACATGATAAATGGCTTAACATGATGCAATATGATGATTGTGTATATAACTTGTGTGATTTTGATGATGAACATGCCAAAACTAGGAACCTTCCTTTTTAGGAAACTTTAATGAATGGGAATGACTTATATGTTTATGTGATTGTTTGTAACAATGTGTTATGCACTAACACGATCACGTAGGACTAAGAAACATGCTAGAAGCTTTAAAACGCTAAGTGTTGAGTAACTTGCTAAAAATGGAAACTTTCTATAAATAGTAAGTTATCCATAAACGTAAATTATATGCTTTACACAACACGTGCACTATGACGAATGTTACACGAACTATATCCGACACACGGTTCACCAACGGGTCGTTGATTTGACACGGTCAGCCACGGCCAGCCACTGTCAAAAACGGCCAAACACGGTCAAACACGGTCAATGTGGACCGACATGAACACAAACACGAACACGGTCACTTACACGAACTCACGTAAGCTATACGATATAGGTAGCTGGTGACCGACACGTCTACAAAGCAGGAGCTTACGCATTTCCAAACTATCACTAAGGTGAGTTTACGGCCCCTCTTTAACTCCTTTACAACTTTTCAACTAGGGGAAGAATACTTGTTGAATTGAGTCAAACATTATTACTGTACAAATATATTTGTGTATGCTGGTTTATTAGACAAAAATAAGTGTTTTAGTCATAACAAGCCCTCACAAAGTCTTACCATTAATGTACAAACAACAAAGTGAGTTTGAATATATGTATGTTTGGGTGCGACGAACCCCACGTGGCACATTACTGACTGGAGGTCGGGACACGTTAAATCTCGACCTATCTTGCCATGTTATTACGAGACATGGCGGAGGCAAGGGCTAACAAGTCTAGTTTGATAGTGACGTACTGACACTTGGAGCCTAAGGCTCGGGACTAACATATTAACAAACAGCATGACACACGATTTCTTATTGTTATCCATGTATATCAAAACCTATGAACTTACCAACCTATGTGTTGACTCTTTTTCTTAAACGTGTATTCTCTGGTAACTAGTTGTGTTTGGAATCAGGATGCACATCAGGAACAAGCATAGGGTCAACTGCATCCATATCATGATTTTGAAAACAAACAATTATTTCCTATGACTATGTATTAACAATGTAGTGTCTGATTATGAACTTTTCCAATACATTTTAAACACATTGCTTTCCGCTGCATGACTTCTGTATTTCCGCTGCATTAGTTATAAATTGTTTGGTTGTGTTTATGACAAACATTGTGTTTTGAAACGCATATAGAGTTGTTCTATACGACCATGAGCTGTTATTCTAGCCACGTCACACCATGTGGGCTGACACCACACGTGGAAATTTGGGGGTGTGACAAATTGGTATCAGAGCTTTGGTTATAGAGAACTAGGTTTGTATGTAGTAAACTTAGACTATAGCCATTGCTCAACGTTAGACGCTACACTTAGACCTTGCTCAATAATATGATATTATTGTTATATGTTACTTACTAAACTAAGATTACAGGATGGCCAACAACAACGCTGGAAGAAACTCGGGGAAACGCCCCGCAACTTATGAGCTGACCGAAGAAGAACGACAGAGGATACGTGACATCGTGTCCTGAGTGGATGCTGAGGAGTCTGAAAGAGTACGACGAGCGAGGCGCGCTAGGTCATGGAGCTGGTAACCCACGACAGTTTAGGATTGGATCGAGGAGGAGCGAGTACCCCTTCCTCGACTACTGAGCGATGCACTGAGCGTTCACCGACTACCGGCACTTGGCGTGCCACTGGAGCGGGCTTTCGCTGCCCATATCGCCAGATCGGCCCGTGAGGCATGGATGATGCATGAGCTGGTAGAGGAAGTTAGAGCTCTTCGCGAGGAGAACCAACACCTACGAGGACATGTGAATTATCTGCAGGAGCAAGTGGTGGACGAGATCGCAAGTATTCGAAATAGGACATCATAGTTAGAAGAACGACAGGGGGAAATCGCCGCGGTGGTTCAGGAGCACGGCGGATGACTGGCTGCTGTAGAAGTCGCAAATGAAAAAAGCAATGCGATGATCCAGGATGCCCGGGCAGGGCAGTTCATCGTAGAGCCTGAGTCGGAGGAGGAGCCTCAGTTTGAGGCAGAGTTCCTCGAGGAAGGAGACTTTGATGAGGATCCAGAAGAGGATCCTGAGGAGGATGAAGATGATGGATGCGCTGACAGTGGAGACTCACACTCCACGATCGCCACAGATTAGCTACCCTATTTTATTTCAGTTTACCTTACTTTTATTGTACGCCTAGATGAGCGGGATGTGCTCATACGAACCGTAATAGTAGCATTTTATTTTGAAAATCATTATACTCCAAGTTGATATTAATGAAATGATGCTTTGTTTTATTAATTGTGTATCTTGATCATGATTGCCTACTAGCATGACATCTAACATAACTCTTGACTTGCACTCTATCTAATGATGACTAACACTCTATCCCTTCCGTATAGAAACTAACAATGGAGGGAAGAGGAACGCACACTCAACCACACAAACGATCGATTGGATCGGCAACCATCAAGATGATGGTTGACCGAAGGGTTAGCAAATAATTGCTGACTACAAAGCGAACAGATTACAAAGTGAAACGAGCGGAACCAACAACGGGTCTCAAGGCAGCACTAACAAGGGATGCTCTTTCAAGACATTTCTGAGCTGTCACCCTCACACCTTCAAGGGAACGGAAGTAGCAGTCAGAATGCTTCGCTGGGTAGAGAAGGCATAATTCTTCTTCTCAATGTGTGAATGTGCGGATGAAAACCGGGTTAAATTTGCGACTAGTACTCTTGAGGGACCAGCCCTCACATGGTGGAATACCCATGTCTAGAACCTAGGATTGGACGGTGCCATCTCAATGACCTGGAAAGATTTCACTAGATTGTTAGAAGAAGAGTGCTGCCTAAGAAACGAGATCAAAAAGCTGGAGGAAGAGTACTGGTTTCACAAGATGGTGGGCTAAGAGATCGAAAAGTACTTCACACGGTTCCACAAACTGTGTAAGCTGTGCCCAGGAATGGTGACCCCGGAGTACAAAAAGATCGAGCAGTTCATCAGTGGACTACCCGAGCAGATCCAAAGCATGGTCACAACATCTGACCCAAACCTGATCCAACCCACCATCTGGCTGGTACACAAACTTACCGATAAAGTAGTAGTACAGGGAAAGCTACGCAAACGGGGTAAACATCTGAAACCACAAGACAGCCACAAACGTAAGTGGGAACCCAGCCACCACCAATCTCACTCATCGCACCAACAACAACCAATATCAGCACCAACAAGAGCCTGCAGTTCTACCCAATCTAACGATAACGGAAAGGGTGTATACCAGGGGAAATATCCCCTGAGCAACCGATGTTCATACAACCATTTTGGGCAGTGTGAAAGGTATCATTGCCTGAAATGTGGGCGACATGGTCACATGGCCCGGGATTGCAGAACCAAGATACCTAACAACAACAACAATCCCAACCACAACCAGAAAAACAACCAGAACACTCTCAAGGGGTGTTATGAATGTGGTAAACCAGGACACATGAAGATGGATTGCCCGCAACTAAAGAAGGCCGGAGGAGGTGCAACCAAGGGTCGCACATTTGTAATTGGCTTGGGAAAAGCGAAAGATGACCCGAATATCGTGGCCGATAGGTTTCTTTTAAATAGAGTCTATGCAAATATATTATTTGATACCAGTGCCAATAGGAGTTTTATATCTAGTGAATTTAGCAAATTACTTGACATTGCCCCAACACCACTAGATTATAAGTATATCGTAAATTCGGCCGACAGAAAACTTATTGAGACACAAAACGTCTTTCGAGGATGTTTCGTGGTTCTGGAGGATCACGAGCTCGAAATCGACTTGATGCCGATAACTCTTGGAAGCTTTGATGTGGTCGTTGGAATGGATTGGCTGTCTGCAAACCAGGCTGAGATCGTGTGCAACGAGAAAACATACAAGTTACATTGTCGAGTGGAGAACATATCTCAATTCAGGGAGAACGACTGGGGATACCTCTAAACATCATGTCTTGCATGAAGGCAAACAAGTACTTACAAAAAGGGTACACTGCTATGCTGGCCCTTATCATTGAGCAACCCAAGAAGGAAAGGAAGATCGAGGACAACGATGTAGTCTGTATCTACCTGGACTACCACCGAAGCGACAGATCGATTTCCAGATAGACCTCACACCAGGAGCTGCACCGATTGCTAAAGCTCCATACCGATTAGCACCATCCGAAATGCAAGAACTGTTTAACCAGTTGCAGGAGCTGTTAGACAAGGGATTCATCAGACCGAGTTTCTCACCGTGGGGAGCACCAGTCTTATTCATGAAAAAGAAAGACGGATCGTTCTGTATGTGGATCGACTACAGAGAGCTGAACAAAGTAACGATGAAGAATCAATACCCGTTACCACGATTAGACGATCTGTTTGACCAGTTGCAAGGGTCAAGCTACTATTCAAATATCGATTTGAGATCAGGTTATCATCAACTAAGGATATAGGAAGACGATATTCCTAAGACTGCCTTTAAACCCGATACGGACACTACGAATTTTTGGTCATGCCCTTCGGACTGACCAATGCACCAGCTGTTTTCATGGACCTCATGAACCGAGTGTGCAAACCATATCTCGATAAATTCGTAATAGCATTCATTGATGATATCCTGATCTACTCTAAGAGTAAGGAGGAACATGCCGAACATTTAAGGCTTGTCTTGGAATTATTGAAGAACGAGCAATTATACGCAAAGTTTTCCAAATGTGATTTTTGGATACGCGAAGTTCAATTCCTTGGAAATGTGGTTAATGAGAAAGGAATACACATAGACCCAGCCAAGATCAAGGCCATTAAAAACTGGGAAGCACCAAAGACACCAACCGAAGTGCGACAATTCCTAGGATTGGCAGGGTACTACTGACGATTCTTCGAGAGATTTTCGGAAATCGCCCTCTGACACACAAAGACAAAAAGTTCGATTGCGGAGAGAAACAGGAGTCTGCCTTCAACTTGTTGAAGCAGAAATTATGCACTGCACCAATCTGATCCCTACCAGAAGGATGTGATGACTTCGTGGTGTACTGCGACACCTCGAAACAAGGACTTGGTTGCGTGCTGATACAACGCGAGAAGGTTATAGCCTATGCATCACAAAAACTGAAGGTGCATGAGAAACCAGGATCTCAGATCATTAGACATAACGAAGACCTCTATATGAATTTCAAAACATACTTTGGTCTAAAACTGTAATATCAAAGTTCTAGCGTTGCGGAAACGTTTTTAAAACATAAACAATCATAACAGTTTTAAAATTGTAAATTACAAAGCAAAGTTTCAAATGTTCAAATCCAAATGACAGAAATGTAAAACATGCATGCGACTCGATCTCCTAGTCCATGCCTGCTTGCTTGTGTACCTTAGCGTCCTGAGAAAACATGTAAATCAAGTCAACACAAAGGTTGGTGCATTACACAGGTTTAAGCATTCACAAATGTTTGAAACAACTGTTTGAACAAAATGTTGCAGATAACATAATCACACATGCATAGTCATGATAGCTAGTCATTTATACTATTTACATAAGTGGTCGACACCGAAGCTGACTGTTGCATGCTAACGCATGTTTTGCCTTGCCACTATTGTCTAGCACAAACAATAGTAATGTGAATTGGCTAGTCAAACACTTGCGTAGATCCCATCTACCAAGTGAGGTTTGTCAAACCTAATAGATCTATTTCCAACTACCACGCTTTGCACTACGGCAAACTAAACGGTTCGAAATGTAAGGACTTGTAATGCTATGTTTGCACTCAATGTAAATAGCTAAATCATGCAAGTGATATGTATGTAAAAGTGTTTTTTGCAGATGTTTTCTCCCCCAAAACAGTTAAAATAAGAAAGGGGCCGTGTACGCACCTTTGAATGTAGCAGAATGATCAAATACGTGAAATCGCGTAGAGACTCCTCTACAAAGAACCTGTGTTTTAACAATAACTGAGTGTTATTCGGGATGTCATTTTGTGTTTGAAATCACATACGTGTCAACACACGTATGTTAGAGTGTTAGAAATGTGCATACGTAAGTACGCGTAACTTTGAAATCGTTTAACAAAATCATATCTTCATTTATGATTTTATTTAAACAAGCGTAATTATACGCGATTTCGTTTTCAGGTTAAAACATAAAATTTATTATTTCAAAGTATTCGTATTCCCGTTACGGTTCCAACACAACTCGAACGGGTTAAATTGGAATTGAAACGAAGAAGTTATGAATTAAAAACTAAGATTGGGTTTAAATCTCAAAAACTATAAGAGGCAGGGTTCGAACCATTGACCTCATGGACCAATTACCCACCAACTACCAATCCAACCAACTAAACTTTTGTGTTAGAATCTGATTCTTAATCCCTTTAAGCATGCATCGATTGATTCCCCTTTGTTTATGCTTAACCGAACCCAAATGGGTTCCAATTGACACACGATTCGATCATCAATGAACATGAAACCATAGGGTTATGTTTTCAATGACCAAATCGAGTTCAAAACTGTTTCCAATCGTTCTAATTCATCGAATTCTTAGAGTTTTATAACCCCAAATCGGTTTCAAACCCAAAACTATGTTCTTCAATGAATCCCTCTAATTCGCTACTGTTTTTCAACAAAATCATATGGTTTCTGCTACATAGTATATTTCGATCCTATCAGTAGTGTTCAATTTGAATAACAAGTCCAATTGATTCAAAACCCCTAAACCGTTGCATCTTAAGAACCCTAGAATTCGAATACCATCTATTCGTTGTTAATAGATGCAATTGACATATGGTTTTCAATTACTAGATAGTTTCGAACCCTTCTGCAAGGTTTAATTCAATCTTAGATCTCGTTTGATATAAAAACCCCTAACCCGATTGATAACATAACCCTAGAAACTCAAAATCATCAAATTCGCTAATGTTTGATCAAACCAACTTAGGGGTATCCTTAGTCGAGACCTTCTGAAACTACTAGCATCATGGAATTCGATTTTTGAACTCATTTACGTCAAAATCCCCAAAACAACTTTAATGATGAACTCTAGAACTCAATCATCTACAATTTGCTATCATTTCATGAAATTGGTATATGTATTTCCTTAAACGCATTACTCTGAAACTTTCTATGTGGTTTAATTCGACTATTAAACCGTTTAAACAAGAAACCCCCAAATCCGTTCTTAGTATAAACCCTAGAATTCGAATCCTATTAATCCGATGTTAGAAACTGAAATTAACCTGTGGTTATCCTTAGTCGGCCATGTTAGGAGGTGTAGGAACGAGAACTTACTTGTTTTGATGATCAATTGAACGAGATCGACTATGGACTTGAGTTTCGGCTTGGCTCTAGATCGAATCCTTCTTCCTGTAGCTTCCGCTTCAAATTGTTGTATGGAGTAGCCTCTAAAAGTACCAATTAGTATTTAGGAACCTCTAATTTGATCGATTAACCTCTTATTACACCCATTCGAACTCAACCGACTTCGGTTACACTTCTCAAGCCCTAAATTCGATTAATTTCAACAATTAATAGGTTAATAACTGTTGATAACCGTTGGTCATCATCATGGTGTGTTGATTGACAGATTGATTTTTGATATAACTCACTATTAATGTGAAATTCGAACTCTAGTTACAAAATTAGCCAACTTTTGACTTATAAAAGTCAAACTTTGGTTAATTCTTGTGATTTCAAATTTAATCCACACAATTTATGTGTTTGCACATCGTTTTGTTCGATCCCAACTATTCTAGTTTAATTTCGTATCATTTCATCTCGTTTCAGTTAGTTTTGGATTAACGGTGTTAATCCGGAAGAGCCGGATTGTCACATTCCATTTATAGTAACTTTTATGTTACAACATGTTAATATGGGTGAGGATATGAACATGCATGTGGATAGGAATATCATTAGTGTGAAATATGATGATATGTAGTATAAGAAATTGGTTTGGGATTGAATTGTGAATTGTGGTCATTTTAGACCTAGTTATTATATTTAGTAACTTTTCTAATCTAAATATTTCTAGATGATGATTTTGGTGAAATGAGTATGTTTAAATGATGATCGATGATATATTATGATGATATTGAGTGTGAAAATGGATTAGAAATAATTAGGATAATCGTTTGATGGATATTAGACAAGGTTACTATTTTTAGTAACTTTATTTTGGGAAAACTTGATTTAATGATACTAGATATGTTATGAACATGATAAATGGCTTAACATGATGCAATATGATGATTGTGTATATAACTTGTATGATTTTGATGATGAACATGCCAAAACTAGGAACCTTCCTTTTTAGGAAACTTTAATGAATGGGAATGACTTATATGTTATCGTTTGTAACAATGTGTTATGCAATAACACGATCACGTAGGACTAACAAACATGCTAGAAGCTTTAATGATACTATGTGTTGACTCTTTTTCTTAAACGTGTATTCTCAGGTATCTAGCTGTGTTTGGAATCAGGATGCACATCAGGAACGAGCATAGGGTCAACTACATCCATATCATGATTTTGAAAACAAACAATTATTTCCTATGACTATGTATTAACAATGTAGTGTGTGATTATGTACTTTTCAAATACATTTTAAACACATTGCTTTCCGCTGCATGACATATATATTTCTGCTACATTAGTTATAAATTGTTTGGTTGTGTGTAAGACAAATATTGTGTTTTGAAACGAATATAGAGTTGTTCTATATGACCATGTGCTGTGATTCTAGCCACATCACACCCATGTGGGCTGACACCACACGTGAGGTGTGACATACACGAATTCATGAAGTTCACGAAACCATGTTCACGTACTTGGGTTCCCGAAATTGAGGTTCACGAAGGGGGTTTGGATACTCCCATTTCGTGCACTCTTCGAATACTCATCTTTTCGTCATAAAACGTCTCAGAAAATTGTCCAAGACTTGAGGACCTAGTTCTAGTTTCCTTATAGCCTTACCAATGCATTGGAACCAAAAAGGAACGAACTTTCTGCATAAAGGCATGACCTTTATGCATATTTTCATTTTTGTCTCAAATTCATAACTTTTATGAATCAAACCCTTACCCTAGCTGTTTGATGATCCTCCTCGTAGTTTCCCGTGCATATTCTCTTCCTTTTTTCGATGAAAAGTTTTTTTTTGGTAGTTCACGAAGCTGCCCACTTTGAGTACTTGAGAGAGAGTGCTTCCTGCCAAAGGTAAACACGTTTTCCAAGGCACTCATATATATAGGCTAAGTTCACAAACTGGTTCACGAAAAAGGGAATTCACAAAGCTTAGTTTGTGTACTCTAGCTTCGTGAACTTCGGGTACTTTCAAGTACTCTATTTCATGATCTTTCATTCGGTTTATTTCTCATCTCTTTCCTACAAGTTAATTATCCGTTACCCATTCGTAAGTTCAACTAACTTGCTTGAAAATTTGGGGTGTTACACGCTTTTGGCCACATTCAAATTTTTTATCCTTTTGCATCAATGTAGTCAATGGTAAAGCTATCTTGGAGAAACCTTCAATGAGTCTTCTATAATATCCTGCTAAGCCTAGGAATTGGCGTACCTCAGTAGGGGTCTTGGGTACATTCCAATTCTTGATAGCCTCAATCTTGGCAGGATCAACATGTATGACTTTTTGATTAATTACATGCCTAAGGAATTGTACTTACTAATCAAGAAGTCACATTTGGAAAACTTGGCATACAACTTTTCGTTCCTTAGTAACTTCAAAATAAGCCTTAGGTGTTGCTCGTGATCTTCTTTGGTCTTGGAATATATGAGTATATCGTCGATGAACACAATGACAAATTTGTCCAAGTACGGTTTACAGACTCTATTCATAAGATCCATAAAAACTGTCAGGGCATTCGTTAATCCAAATGGCATAACTAAAAACTTATCATGGCCTTATTGGGTCCTAAAGGCAGTGATTGGAACATCCTCGTCCTTGACCATTACCTGGTGGTATCCTGAACGCAGGTCGATCTTTGAATAAAAACTGGAACCGTACAGCTGGTCGAACAAATCATCTATCCTTGGTAGCGGATACAAATTCTTGACTGTCATTTTGTTAAATTCTCGGTAGTCGATGCATATTCTAAAGGTTCCATCTTTCTTCTTTACAAATAAGACGAGTGCTTCCCATGGTGAGAAGCTTGGTCTTATGAAACCTTTGTCCAGTAAATCTTGTAGTTGGTTTGATAGCTCCTACATCTCTGATGGGGATAGCCTGTATGGCGATCAAGATATTGGTGCTGCGCCAGGCACCAAGTCAATTCAAAATTCGACTTGCATGTTAGGTGATAGTCTAGGCAAATCCTCAGGTAATACCTCTGGATACTCTCGTACAATCGGCATATCTTATAAGTCTCTTCTCTTTTGACTTCCTTTCCATGACGTGTGCTAATACTTCTTTAAATCCGTTGCGTAGGTACTTGTGGGCTTTCATACTAGAGATGATTTGTATCTCCTTTCCGCTCTTTTCACCATGAATTGAGAGAGTCTCTCCCACTTGGGAGTGGAATGCAGACTACCTTCTGACAGCATACAATTACTGTGTGGCTTATGGACAACCAGTCCATGCCGACAACCACGTTGAAACTTCCCAGTTTTACCGGTAAAAGGTCTATGGCAAAAAAATAATATCCTAGTTGTAATGTACAACCTATAATTATCTCACTAGTTTCTATCATTTTTCAGCTAGCTAGTTATATTGTGTATCTATCGTGTAGTGTAGTTGGTTTAGCTCTAATTAATGTGCTAAATTCAGTTGACATAAAGCTCTTATCCGCCCCAATATCAAATAGGACAGAAGCATATTGACTATTGACAAAGAACGTACCCATCACGAGGTTTGGATCTCGTTTGGCATCTCCGGCTACAATAACAAAGGAATTGCCCTGAGCATTGTTGCCACTTTGATTTGCTAGTTTTGGGCAATTCCTCCTGGGGTGACCGACTATTCCGCATTCAAAAGAAAGCCTATCTATCACTGATGTAGGTGCAGGGGCCCAAAAATTCCTTGCTAGATGTCCAGGTCTTCCACATCTGTTATACATGAAGGACCTACATTCTCCCTCATGATGGAACCCACATTTTTCAAACTTTGGATATTTCCCCGCGTAAGGTTTCTTATCGGTTGTCACAGTCGTGTTGACTTTGACCTGAGTCGGTTTCTTTTGTGGTTGATTTTGAGGATTGCTATTACATTTTCGTTTGTGACCAATGTTATACTTTTCCTCAGGTACCTTTGTCCCAAAGGTTCCACGTCGAACTGCCTAATCAATCAGTCGATGAGCCAACCGAATTGCACTTTAAATGGTATCTGGCTTAGAAGAGGTTACCATATCCTCAATACTTGCAGGAAGCCCTTTCAGATATTGATTTATTCGCTTGTACTTAGGAGAGGCCATTAACGGGAAAATTTGCACCAGCTCATGAAATCTAGTAGTATAACTGGCAATGTCACCCCTTTGTAATTTCAGGTTATAGAATTCTCCTTCCATTTTTTGGATCTCGCTTCGTGGGAAATATTCATCGCTTTGTGCGATGGCTCCATCAGGTCCATTAAAACTAAGAGGTTGGGTGTTTAAGAAATCCTTGTAAGAACATCCCTTTGGTGCAGGTTCAACTCTTCCGGCAGCCGAGCTGCCTCCAATATCATCATTACCACCTACAGCTCCACTATCGCTTCCTATTTAGGTGCCAATGGCAGCGGATCCTCCCTCTCTTGTTTGTTGTTGAGTTTTGTAGGTGGCCATACCATCAGCCATTTGTTGGTTTATGAGCTGGTCCATCTCTGCCGATATAGCAGGTTGCTTAGTTTCTGAATTGCCATGCGGATTTACATGCGGTTTCCGCCTTGGTCGTCCTCTCGGCATGTTTTTAAAATTCAACATCAATGTTTTATGTTAGAGTCATATGGCTATAGATTAGGTCTTAGTCATGCAACCTAATCCGCTATAACCAATGGCTATGATACCAATTTATCACGCCCTTGTCGTTGCGGAAGCGTGTGGTGTGACTTTCATGATTTCACAGTCATTGTTATAACAAAAGACACATATGTTTATCTATTAAACAACCAGGTTACAACTATACTTGTTACTAACTGTCTCAACAGCTAAAATAGAGTTTCATATATCTAGTATGCTACGTATCATACAACTGAGTCTAATTCTCGTAGATTCTACTATATGGATTTAAAAGTTGAGCTGTGACAATTATGTTTGAGGATTACGATATTATCGACTGATTGCACATGTCATTGTGCTTGAAATTTATGTTAATAGGACAATTGTGATTATCACGGTTTGAAAGTACGCGAAAAATCGTGAACGTGGACAAAAATCGTGCGCGAAACGGAGTTCCTGATTCTCTGGAATAGTAAACGAAGAAAAATTTTAAAGCACTGCAATCTGGGAGTCCTCGCGGTATGCCAAAACCAAAATGAGGGTCCTTGGTGGTATGCGAGGAGTCCAAAATATCTTTTGGACTCCGGATTCCGTCACGGTACGCCAAGCTCCATTTTTCCTTCCTTGGTGGTACACGACGAGTAGGGCGGTTTAAATGATCAGATTTCCATATCAGATTTCTTGTAACACACTATTCTTCTTCCTTATTGAACACTGGCATCACCATAATCGATCAGATCACCTTCTCGCCAACAAATCTCAGTTCTGAAGTTCTCCAAACGTCCGGATCGTGCTAGGGAACGTCTCTACATGTCCTGATCATCATTTTTATCCGAGAATTCCGTCCGATTAGGTAATAATGATTCGTTTCGTCCTACTAGTTTGATAATGGTTTGATTAAATCATGTTTTTGAATGTAATGCAATAGTTAGGATTGTTGATTATTGCCTAGATGATGGCTTGGAATGGTTAGAAACGCAGAACATAGTATTTTAACTGTTAAATCCTTGTTTTAATCAGTTGTAATGCCCGGTCATCATGAAACTATATCTTAGATCATAATGGTTTAAACCATTTGATTTTAACAATGCTTGTGATTGATTTGATCATTCCTTGAAATGCTAGGCTAAATCCAAATGTTTCAAGCTAATCACAATCATTAAGATACTCATTGGAATAACGATCTGATGTTTATGATAACAGTCAGATTAGAACATTGAACATGGTTATTAAACCTATTCTAATGTCACATTAGTATGTTTCATGAGATCTGGATAATCAGTAACAAGGATTGACAATTCCTAAGCCATAAATCTATCTAGAAACTGTTTTAGTAATACAATCAACAACAATACCTAATTGGTTAATCTGAGAATATTCTGATTAATCTAACGAGTCATTATCCGTGTATTAGGAACTTGAATCAGCATAGGATTCCACATTATCATACATTGTATGATATTCAACTAAATTAACTAATTAAAGACTTAATATCAGTTTGATGACTTTCAATGCAATGTCTTTGACATTGGACGTTCAGAAAGATCTAATCGGTAAGTTAAAACATAATTAACTTATTAAACATAAACTAACGCATAACTAAACTATTATTATCAGTCTACGCGTGATTCTACTATCTTTGAGATCTTAGGAGAGTTTCATACAACCCCTTTTATTTTTAATGTTTTACAAACATCGGGGTATCTCTGTGAAACTATTTCTGAACATATGATATGTATCACTGTTATCTGTGTGATTTCATGTGAACTTGTAAGATTTCATGGAATTTTGCCTGTAACTCTTTATCAAAGTATCGAAAAAATCCTCGTCTCTTGAATTGTATCTAGTGAACCCATGTGGGGCCGAACAGAAACATTGATAGTACTATTGGCCAACAACCCATTTTCCGGGAGCTTGCAACTCCCCTTGGCGTAAATGTTTGTTACCTGTTTCCGAAATATCATCTTAATGTTAGTGATAGACATTAAGATAATAAGGCATTAAGATATTTACCGACGGGTAGTATCTTCGTAAAATCATAGATGTGTCCGAAAGGAACTAGATATGGTTCCCATGGTTATCTTTGGAACTAGATATCGAAATCTTGTATATCATATCGTATTGTTTAAATCGAACATTACGAACTAACCAGCTTTGTGCTGACTTTTCAAAGTAAAACATTTTTGTAGGTAGATAGTTACGACCGGTGAGACTGCGCGTTTATGCACTTGTAATTAAATAATTCAATTTGTATAATAAGAAGTTTAGTTTGTAAACTATAACTGTGGTTTTGTAATGTATTATCTTTAAGTTAATGTGCGTCTTTGTGATAACGGATCAAATAAGTTTCATCTACAGGTGACTAGAGGTGTGGGTGTGACAGGGTGGTATCAGAGCCACGGGTTATAGAAATTTAGACTAACTTAGAGACCTAAACTATAACCATAGGTTTGCATAGTAACACTGAGGGATCCGAACATAACTATAGAACCAAACTTGTTTTGATCTGAGCCAGAATAATTAGGTGATACAAATTTTAAGTTATGAGTGGCCAACATAACTGAAATATACAACACGTCTGCGCTCTAGTAAATTTCAATACAAGCAGAACAATAATAACAGTAGTGAAGAATAGTTGCTTTCAGGTATGAGGATATAACATATCATGGTTGTTTTGAGTACTATTATTCAATATTCATTTCATGATACTGATCTGGAAATTTTATTTGTACAGCGATGGCTAATCCAGGTGAGCGCTACATATACCAGCGGTTTCCTTATGTGATTCTCGACGATACACCTAGCGCCAGTTCTAGCTCAGGCTCTGATCCGTCTGAGGCATCGTCAGCTGCATCTCAGGCAGTACCGCAGGTGCCACCTACACCACCATCACAGGTACCGCACACTCCACCTAGACATCCTCATGTATCGGATAAGGATACTCTATGGGCAGGAGAGAGAGTTCACCTCCACAAAGTGTTCCAGTATTCAACGGACTCAGACGTATGCGGATTCAGGCCCGCAAGACAACAGGCCTCCCTTCTAAAAGTCAGTTGGGACCCAGAGACGTGCCTGGCACCATACATGAGGTGGGAGAGTCCTCCCATAGGCGGAGCTTAGGGCGTAGCTTCGCCAGTTGACTCAGCATCATCAGGAGACTCGCATGGAGCTGCAAGAGTCATGCACTACTTTAGAGGACACTTGTACCACTGTGTTAGAGATACTCACATCTCACCAGACACTGATGGAGCAGGTGAGTGCCCTAGACTTAGGCACGCGAGCTTCGAGGCTTATTATTGAGGAGAGGATGAGGAGGACGACGATGCAGGTGCTGATTGCTGCATTTTGGTGGTAGGTTGAGGCATGGAGAGTGAGAGTCATGAGAGTGAGGGAGATTATGGAGATATTTGGGATGTTGATTGTAGAGGTTCGACTTATAGGATTGGCTATAGTGATGGCAGCTATAGCCATGTTGATTGCCTGCTTATTGTATTTCTTACAGTAAGTATGATTGGGGTGCAATTATTTTCGGATTTTAATTGTGAATACCATCAGATATAGGCGGATAGGTTGAGAATGTTGTGTGTGTGGATGTATTTGGTGTGAAATAGATCCCAGATAGTTAGTTTGTGGTAATATTGTTTTGGGACTCTCTTTGTATCGAAACTCAATGGTTGTATAAAACTGATATCGTGGTAATAAAATGTTTTATTTCTGTACATTTGTTGTGTGTCGTGGGTGAATAGGTGTGTTAATATCAAACCTTTATGAACAACAATTGTATATCATATCGAAATACCTTGTGTGGTATCGTGTCAAAATACCTTGTGTGATAACTTATCTGTTGTCTGTGTGACAACGTTAATACCTTGTGTGGTATCGTAACATAAATACCTTGTGTGGTATCGTATCGTAAATACTTGTGTGGTATCCTAGCTATTGTCTGTGTGACAAAGTAAATACCTTGTGTGGTATCGTATCATAAATACCTTGTGTGGTATCATATCATTAATACCTTGTGTGGTAACATATCTATTGTCTGTGTGACACGTAAATACCTTGTGTGGTGTCATATCGTAAATACCTTGTCTGGTAACATATCAATTGTCTGTGTGACACGTATCAAATTCCCGTATGATAATATATCCAAAAACATGTGTAGTAACAGACCGAAACATGGGTGATGTTGTATCTAGTGTTAAAAATAACATATCTGTATCACAATACTGTGTGTTGTGTGATACTATAACATGTTTTTGTGATAAAAGGACTGATTATAACTACAAACATCTGAGTGATTACCGTGTGATGAGAACATATCTGGATTATATCAATGTAGTTATACTATAATTCTTATAATCACATATCAACATGATTTTTCAGTATGACTGAATATGGTTGAATTTATGTGACTGAAGGGGTTATATTTTTAATATTCCTGAATTGACCTGAGTTTGTCTGCATGTGAGCAGAACAATGGCTCCAAGAAGAGGTCGACCAGCTAAGAAAACGGCTGAGAATGTTACTAACCCTGAAACGAATCATGTTCCACCTGTAAATCCACAATCAAATCCGGATCCACATATCAATCCGGAAACGAGCATGGTTTGTTGATGCATTTAATGTCCCTAGTTCAATTTTGTACTATTCATCATGTAAAGATTAAAGTTATATTAATGGAAGTTGTCTTTATTCATCGTTCTTAGTGTTTAATATTGATTATATGATTGTTTGATTGTTTGATTTGAGTTAAATTAAGTAATTGAGTATGAGTATTGTTCATTCGGCTGAATGACTCTAGCGTATGAAGTCATTCGCCGAATGTAACTAGAGTATGACTATAGTCAGCGAATGAGTCATTCGCCGAATGACTCATTCGACTGAATTACCTATTCGACAGAGTCATTCGCCGGATGAGTTGTTTCGGCCACTCATTCGGCCGAATGTCTACTGCCTATAAATACAAGTTCAAAATCATTTCAACCCTAACTTCTGAGAACCCTCATTCTTCCCTGTGTGCTCCAGTGTCAAACCCCTGAAGATTTGAGAGTTTCTTGCTGTCCAAGTTCGATTCATAGCTCGTGGTGTTCGATTCTCACTCTAACGTTCATCTCTTACATTCGAATCACCACGGTAGCTGTTGGTTTCGATTGGAAAACCCTGGAATAGGATTCCGCCCTATTCCAGAGGCTGTAGAGCAGATTTCTCTTGATTTCGTGCTGTTTCCGAGATCAATCTTGGTCCTACAAAGTGGTATCAGAGCTTTGGCTCTTGATTTTGCTCGATTTCCAATCCAAATCATCATATCTTTGATTGTTCGTTCGAGATCTGTAAAAACCCTAAGCTTTTTGTCCTAAAAGTTACTGTTTCATTGCAAATCAGTGAATTATTGTGGTGTTTTTGTCAAAACGTTTATCCCAATTTGTTCATTATCATCTCATGATGTTCTGTACCAAATTTGGTACTTAGATCTGGTCAAAATCTCAAGTTATCACGATTTTTGTTGCAAAAACCCTCAGATTGGCCGAATGTCAATGGTGGCCGAATAGTTTCAGTCGAATAAGCCTCATTCGCCGAATAGCCACATTTGGCTGTCTCGTTCGCCGAATAGCTCCATTCGATCAAATCATTCGGCGAATAGCCCTCATTCGATCTCTCATTCGGCGAATAGCTTCATTCGACCCTTTCATTCGCCGAATAGGTTCATTCTCTCTTCTCATTCGCCAGACAGTCATACTCAGCCTCTCATTCGCCAGTTCTATCACATTCGGCCCCCGACATTAGCCCTAAGGATCTTCATTCGGCTATCAATCTGCAAATTTTTCTAAGTGTTGAATCTTGTCATTTCTGATTAAATGGAAGATTTAGCACTGATGGCGAACCAGAATCATCGTATTCAGACTTTGTTATTGACTTAGACTGAGACTGGAAATTCTAATAAAGCTCCAAAGTTGTTATCTTTAGACGATTATCCACACTGGAAGTATCGGTTTGAGATTCACATCAATGGGGTGGATACAAACTTATGGATGATGATTGAGGGAGGTTATCTGAGGCCTCTGATTGAAGATGGAACTCCTATGCTAGTCACACGGATGACTGAGCCTCAGAGGAAGCTATATGATTATGAGAAGAAAGCCTATGCTATTCTATCCCAGTCCATTGCCACTGATATTTTCCATCAGTTTAGACAGTTTACCTCTGCAAAGCTATTGTGGGATGCACTACAACAAAGATATGAGGGTAATGATGCTTTGAAGAGCATCAAGTCAAAGGCATTGAGAAAGGAATTCAATAGCTTCATGTATGTGGGAAATGAGTCACTGGATGAGTTGATTGCAAGATTTTATCGTCTTTTAAGTGAGTTATTCAATCATGAAGTCAAGACAACTACTCAAGAAAAGATCCAGTGTTTGGCAGATGCTCTACCTCCAAAGTGGGAGTCATTTTTGATGGTCCTCAAGCAGAATCAGATGTTGGCTCATATGGACATAAATGATTTCATTCAGAAGCTGAAAGAGCAAGAGATAGAGAACAAGTGGAAGGCCAATAGAGTTGCCCAAGTCCAGGATCCATCGTTGTATTATTCTACTCCTAAAGTTGAGAAATCATCTTCTCATGCTCCATTGAAGACAACATTTGTTTCTCAGACTACTGAAGCTCCATCATCTGCTAAGATTCATTTTAGTCAGTCATCTTCTTCAACCAGTTCACAAAAGGAACATCATCAACCTGCTGCCATCTTGAAAACAGACAATTTTGATAAGGTTACTGTGGAGATTGCTAAGGAGCACATGGGTCTTTTGTCTACACTTGTCAGCTCTTATGATGGTTTAGTAGCTGGACAAATTGGCAATCCTTATCTGACTAATGATGATTATTCTCAAATAGACCCAGATGATATAGAGAGGATTGATATTATGTGGGCTCTAGCAAGTGCTGTTAGAAGAGCAAAAGAGTTTGTTAAGAGAACTGGAAAGGATATCAATCTCAACAAAGAATCCAAGTTTGGTTTTGATATGGCTTCTGTGACTTGTTACAACTATGGAGAAAAAGGTCATTTTGCTAGACAATGCAAGCAACCAAAGAAAGCTGGAAACAAGAATCCTTTTCAACATCAAAAGTCATCTAATTCAAATCTAGAAAGGAGATTAGTTCCCATTGATTCTCCTACTCAGGCTGGATCTTCTACTTCTGCAAGCGAAGCTTTAATGGTACAACAAGATGAAGGGGTGAACTGGGATTTTAGATTCAATGTAGATCAAGGAGAACAAGACAAAGCTTGTGTTGCTGAGATTCAACAGGTTGAAGATTACAGTGAGGAAAGTGTTGTGGTAGAAACAAAGATGAATGATGCTGAATCCTCAAGTTCAGAGTCGGATAACATGACTGATTCAGACACTCAAGAATCTGATGCTGAAAATGATGACTCCACCACTCAGTTTGCTTTGATGGTAAACTCTTCTGCTTCATCAGAGTCCGAGCAGGTATACACTGATTGTTCATCTTCACATTCAGAGTGTTTTAATTGTGTTGACCTTAGGAGTAAGGTCCTTGCTTATCAGAAACATAATAGTGATTTGATGAACGATCTCGACTTGTGCATTGAGGCTAACAAAATTTTAAAATCTAATGAAAAAGATTTTCAAGATAAAATTGATCTTTTAAATAGACAATTGCATGAGGCCGAGATCGCAGTTTTGAATAAGCAAGATGCTATAACTTCTTATCTTAATACCATCAATGAGATCAAGAAGAAGTTAGCAATAGTCGAGTGTGACTATGAGACCTTGGGACAAAAGCTCAAGAGCTATGAGAGCTCATCTTACATTATTGAGCACATGATCAGTAGGGGTACTGATCAACAGGGAAAGGGAAAAGTTAGCTATCAAAATTGTCCTCCACCTATCCTCAACGCCTTTGTTAATACACCAAATGACAAAGATGTTAAGGATTTTCAAGTCACTACTCCATTAGTAATAGATCCAACTGGACTATTTATTAATGAGGATTCCTCAAAATCTGAGAAATCTCGTGTGGATGGACTTGTTGAGGATTGGGTCTCAGATTCTGAAGATGAATCAGATGATTCATATGTCTCTACTCAGAATCAAGCCCCTGCAGTCATGAAAGGTGACCCAATCTCAAATTCAAAGGTTTACAAAGAATTGGGCTTTGTAAAAGCTTCTTAAGAGTCTGAAGCAAAATGTGTTACCAAGTCTGCTTTTATTGGTAACAAAGGGACAAAAGGGTTGGGTTTTAATCAAGACAAGCTAAAATCAAATGTTTTTAAATCACATAAACAGTTTTTCTCTGATTTAAAACATTTTCATAAAAAGGGTGAAAAAGTTTGTTTTGACTGTGGGGAACCTGGGCATATTGTTAGATTTTGCCCTCATTTGATCAGGCCAAAGGTTGTGCCTTTTAGAAAAATGACTTCAATTTTACCTAAACCTGTAAAATCTGTAACTAGGCCTGTTAAAACAAAACCCAAACACCCAGTCCAGATTAAATCTTTAGACAAGGGTAAAGGAAAATTGGAAAATTTGAATGTTCCATATGTGCTTAAAGTTAACCAAGCAAAACTATCATCCATTTATCTGAAACACTCTTTTGATAAAAATGCAATCTGGAAAGTTAAATCATCTGAGAGTTCAGTTCCACCCATCTCAGACAAGCCTATTTCAGATGGTAAATGGATTGATGTATTGATCCGAGACTCACTGGGTCAACCCAAGACTGTAAAGGCTTGGGTTCCCAAAGTGAACTGATTGTTTCATCTTTGTGCAGGTTGCCCCAAAAGCTGGTGTTAACAGCAATTGGATCGTTGATAGTGGGGCTTCCAGGCATATGACTGGTGATATCTCTTTACTCACCAATGTGAATGCGGTTCGCGGTGGATATGTCGCTTTTGCAGGTGATATAGGTGGATTCATTACGGGAGAGGGAATTCTGACCAACGGGCAAGTTTCGTTTGATAAAGTCAGATATGATAAGCAGTTGGAAAACAATCTTCTCTCAGTTTCGCAAATCTGTGACAAAGAGTATAAAGTTCTATTTGATGAGTCAAAATGCTACATTCTTAAGCAAGGTGTTAAGATTCCTGAAGACTGGATTTTGATGTCAGCTCCCAGAAAGCAAGACTTGTATGTTCTCAATATGGCCACAGCTTCAACAACATCCTCCACAGCTTCATGTTTTATGACAAAGGCAACTGAGAAAGATTCAATCCTTTGGCATAAGAAGATGGGTCATTTGAGTTTACGCAAGATGAATCATTTGGTGCATAATCATCTGGTTGAGGGAGTTAGCTTAAAGAATTTCAAGTTTTCTGATATCTGTGTATCTTGCAAGAAAGGGAAGCAAACCAAGCAGTCTCACAAGCTGAAAAAGTTTCATTCGATCAATGTTCCTCTTGAGCTTCTCCATATGGATTTGTTTGGTCCTGTGAATCGGAAGAGTATAGCTGGAGATCAATACTGTCTTCTAATCACTGATGAGTATTCTAGATATTCTTGGGTTTTCTTTTTGAAGGAGAAATCTGAAACGTTTGATTGCATTCAAGTGTTGGTTACCAAACTTGAATCACTTTATAAGCTCAAGATTCGTCAGTTTTGCACCGATAATGGAACAGAGTTTAAGAACCATAACATGGAGACTTTCTGTAATGCACGGGGTATTGTACAACAGTTTAGTGCTCCATATGTTCCACAAATGAATGGTGTTGCTGAGCGGAAAAATAGGACATTGATTGAGGCTGCTAGGACCATGCTTGGTGATTCCTCTTTGCCGGTTCAGTTCTGGAATGAAGCTGTAGCAAATGCTTGCTATACATTGAACCGGGTTCTTATTGTAAAAAGGCATGGGAAGACTTGCTTTGAACTGCTCCATAACAGAAAGCCAAATCTTAAGTATCTGGAACCATTTGGTGCTCCGTGCACTATGCTCAAGAAACACGAGCAGGGCAAGTTCAATGAAAAGGTGGAAGAAGGGTACTTTCTTGGGTACAGTACTCCAAATAAAAGAGGTTACAACACATCAACTCATAATGTGGAAGAGTGGTACCATGTTGATGTTCAGAAATATTCTATGCCTCCAACTGGAAAAGGCCCAGACTGGATGTTTGATTATTCTGGTCTTTTTGATTCTTTCAATATGCCTCCCATGTATTCAGATGAAGATGTTGCAGTTCAGATGTTGTATGATGCACAGAATGCACCTGATGAACCTTTGCAACCTTCCTCTGCATCTGTCCCAACCACACAGATAAATGATGACAGTTCACACACAGATGACAATCTTTTTCATCCAGCTGCTCCTGAACCAGCTGTTGACAATCTTGTACCAGATCTTGAGGATTTGAATCTGAACAACCTAGATCCTCAGGTTGAGGTTCCATCTCATCCTGTTGGAAGAGTTAATCGCATTCATCCTCAAGAAAACATAATTGGAAGTCCTTTGGATGGAGTTAAGACTAGAAATCAGCTTTCTTCAGGAGGTCTTGCTGACATCCTTGATTTTGCAGATGTAAGCTTTTGTGCTCATTCTTGCTTCATCTCCCAAGTCGAGCCACGTACTGTCACTGAAGCTTTAAAAGAAGAATCATGGGTTGATGCCATGCAAGAAGAACTCTTGAAATTTAAAAAATTAGGTGTTTGGCAATTGGTTGACAAACCCAAAGGTGCAAAAGTTATTGGCACTAGATGGGTTCTTCGTTGTAAGAAAGATGATCACGGGATCATTGTGAGAAACAAGGCACGTCTGGTGGTTCAGGGATTCCGACAGATAGAGGGTTTGGACTACAATGAAGTGTTTGCACCGGTTGCTCGACTCGAAGCAATTGGTATCTTCTTGGCATATGCATCCTTTAAGAAGTTTAAGGTTTATCAAATGGATGTCAAGAGTTCATTCCTTCACGGTGTGATCAGTGAGACAGTATATGTCAGTCAACCTCCCGGGTTTGAAGATCCATTACATCGAGACCAAGTCTACAAGCTAGATAAGGCCTTATATGGATTGCATCAAGCTCCGCGAGCGTGGTATGAGACACTTTCTACTCACCTTCTGAACAACGGATTCAGAAGAGGTGTCATTGACTGCACATTATTCATTCGTGAAAAGGATGGTGATTTGCTCTTGGTGCAAGTTTATGTGGACGACATAATCTTTGGTTCCACAAATGATAGTCAGTGCAAGGATTTCGAGAACGTTATGAAAGAGAAATTTGAAATGAGTTCAATGGGAGAGATGAAATTTTTCTTGGGTTTGCAGGTGGATCAGTCTGAGGCATGGATTTTCATTCATCAAACCAAATACGTTGGTGACATTCTGAGCCGGTTCAGTATGTCTGATGCAAAGCCTGCTGGTACCCCACTGGCTGTCACTCACGGGATTACAGCAGATGAAAAGGTGGAGTTAATTAATGCCACTCTGTACCGAGGAATGATCGGGTCTCTTATGTATCTCACTGCTTCTCGGCCAGACATCATGTTTGCTACGTGCTTATGTGCACGCTATCAGTCGAAACCAAGAGTATCCCATCTCATTGCTGTCAAAAGGATTATGCGTTATTTGAAGGGTACACCGGATCTTGGCTTATGGTATCCTAATGATGATAACTTTGAGCTTACTGCATATAGTGACTCAGATTATGGTGGCTGCAAAAGAGACTTCAAGTCAACATCTGCGGGATGTCAGTTCTTTGGAAACCGCTTAGTTACCTGGCAGTGCAAGAAGCAGACGTCGGTGTCTACTTCAACCTGTGAAGCTAAATACATTGCTGCTGCTAGTTGCTGTTCTCAAATCATCTGGATTCAACAACAACTCAGGGACTATGGGTTACATTTTTCTAACACTCCTATATATGTTGATAATACTGCTGCCATAGCTGTCACTAAAAATCCTGTTCAGCACTCAAAAACAAAACACATCGACATTAAATATCACTTCATACGTGATTGTTTTGAAAAGAAATTAATCGATGTCGTTAAAATTCACACCGAACACCAGAAAGCCGATCTTTTCACAAAAGCTTTTGATAAACCCAGATTTTTATATCTGTTATCGGCTAATGGTGTTTTCCAAAAGGATGAAGTCCTACCTTCATCTGAATCTAACAAATGATCATCGCTTTTCTTAGATAGTGTTTGTTTTGTTTATTTATTTTATTTTCAGTTTTCTTATCTAGTTTATTTTCTGAATCAAAAACTCAAAAAAATTTTCTGTTTTTAGGTTTTTAGGGGGAGATATCTGTTATTTGAAAAACCAAAAACATTTGAAAAACTGAAAAATCAAAAACATTTAAAGAAAATTCAAAAATCCAAAAACAATTGAAAAAGTTAAAATTGAGATGGTCTTTCTTTGAAAAAGTGACACATTAATCTATCATGATATAGAAGCTGAATTGAATGTGTAAGCTGAATACACAAGAAAATTATGATATGATGTACTGATAGGCCAACTCTACAAATTAATAAACAGCTTGTGATAACTTAGAAAGTCTGATTTGTGGAATCCATTTTATGAAACCACTTAGGTGAGAAATAGTTTTTGACTCAAATCAAGCATACATCGGTCATCATGGAATCAAATGAGGCTTCAATTAAAGAAAAACAAAAACAAGCTGGTATTAAGCTTGAAGAAAAATAAATGCAAGCTGGTATTAAGCTTGAAGAAAAATAAAAAACAAGCTGGTATTAAGCTTGAAGAAAAATAAATGCAAGCTGGTATTAAGCTTGAGAAATACTTGAACAAATTAAGTTCGATTCCATACACGTGCCATATTGCTGGGACGAACCTAGCTGAAGCCGTCCATTTGGATAGAACAAGAAAAATACAAAAAGATAATAAATTTGAAATCTTATTGAATTTATGATGACTAGTATTAGGATATGCAGAAATGAGTTGTCAACTGATTTTGATCTTTAATGGTGAAATGAAATAGGGAACTCAATCAGAAAACATGAGTAATCATAAAGCCTGTTTGGTAGTTGTGTATTGTATGGTTTAAGATTGGACAAATATATCAGTAATCGTATCGTAAGATAAATGTGTCTAAGGTGAAACAATCAATGAAGCTGATGTGATGTGATTAGATGCATGTGTTATCTTTTCAATAGACGTCTCACAAAAACATGTGTTTCTTTGTCTTTAGTTACTAGTTGTACAGTTGTAAGTTTGTTTCAGAAAAGTACATAAAGATTTCTATTTTCAATTTTAGTTTAGATGATCATTTGTAGGTTCAGATGTCTGTCACATCTGAATCCTGAACTAACCAGACATATCTTCATAATTTTTATAATTTTGATGTTCAAAATGTTAAATATTAAAAAAGTTTGTGTTTTGGGTGTTAAAATTTCCCATTCGCACGAATGAGGTGTGAGCTTAATTCATTCGGCCGAATGACCTCATTCTACGAATGAGTCATTCGACCAAATCAATCATACAAAGTAAGTCTCATTCGGCGAATGAGTTGTGTCGAATGTCTCTTTCGACATTCACATTCGGCGAATGAGTAGTGACGAATGTCTCATTCGTCAATCACATTCGGCGAATATGTTTGAATTTCATCCGACCTTTCGCCTGTCTCATTCGGCGAATGAGCAAGGCTATTTATACAGTCTGTCGGCCGAATGAAACTCATTCGACCAAATATCCTCTTTCGCCTAAACTGTGTGTGACTTTCGCCCGAACCTCATTCTTTCTCATTCGATCCTCTTTCTAGTGTTTGATCTTCACCCAGCCTCTGATAATCTTGTTCTATATCATTTCAGGTACTTGGGGAACGAATATCATCAATTTCCAACCATGAAATCATCGAAATCAGATCATATCTTAGGGTTTTAGGGTTTCTTGATTCGCCCTTAAAATAAATGGTCAAAAAGGACTTAAACCGAACTTGGGCATGTTTTAAACTTGTTAATCGGTTGTTTCTGAACATGGATATATGAGTTTTATTGACTGATTTGAATTTTTGATAATCAAGGGTTTAAATTTCAAATTCAGCCGAATGACGCCATTCGGCGAATGTCTCCTTCGGCGAATGTCTCATTCGGCGAATGAAACTCATTCGACGAATGACTCATTCTTTCACTGTCATTCGGCGAATGTGTTCTATTCGCCAAATAGAGTTCATTCGGAGAATGACTCATTCGGCAAATGTGTTCATTCGCCAAATTAAATGTCATTCGGCATATCAGTCTGAAATAATTCTGAGTTCTGATTTTGATCTGATTTCAACATTTTAAGTTATGTGAACTGTTCTAACATGTCTTTATATGATTTTCAGAATGGCTGGATTCAAATCTGTGACGAAGAACAACATCTGCACGCACTTAGATCTTGACATTCCGAACGCCAAGCACTACACTGAGATTATTACTTTTCTCAGGCGTTCGAGGATATTCACTGCCATCTCCACTTTACATGTGCCGTATCGTTCACATCAGCAAGATTTCTGGGATTCAGCTGATATAGATTGTGAGGCTGAACCTCCAGTGATCAGGGGTAAAGTGCTTGGACATGATGTGGTTATCTCAGCAGAACACATCAGGAGAGTCTGTGGCTTTCAGGATTCTCCAGATCAGCCCTATCTGTTAGACCGGTACTTGGTCCGTGGATGCTTTATGAGATGCAAGTATGAGGGAGATCTTGGAGCTGGAATTCTCAACAAAGCATATATGTCTCCTCAGTTCAAGTATCTTGCACATGTACTGATTCACTGTCTAGGATCCAGGAGAGGTGGATTTGATGATATGAGAGAGACTATTCAGTGTGCTTTTGTTGCCTTGGTGCTGAACAGACCATTCAACTTCTCTGAGATGGTCTTCACTCACATGAAGGAGAATGTTACACTGAAGGGAGACAAGAAGTTTTTGATGTACCCGAGGTTTCTGCAGCAATTGATCGATACTCAGTTACCTGATCTGCCGAAGATCAATGCTGATGTCATCAAGCTGGAACATATGAATGACTTAACCCTCAACAGGGTGATGTCATACAGAGGCAAAGAGAGGAAACCTGCTTCTAGATCTTTATTTGGTCATCTCTCTAGGCCAGATTACAGAGCTCCTGCTGGTCGTAGATGGAGACATGATGAGTCCGACTCAGATGTTGAGGATATTGTTGTACCAGATGATGGTGGAGATGATGAGGGTGGAGATGATGATGTTGAAGTTGATGTTGGTGCTGGTGCAGGTAGTGCTTCTGGTGGTGCTGATGATGTTGTGGGTGGTGTTGGTAATAGCTCAGTAGGTGTGAGCACGATGGCTGTTAGCACATCTGTTGTGACTCCTGATGCAGGATTTAGCATCACTGTAGCTGCAGAGGAGGAAGTTGATATTGATTCACTGATGGAGCTGGATTTCTTGACTACTACTACTACCTCCACAGTGATTACTTCTCTTGATACTACACTCACTACATCTGTAGTAGTTGAAGATGAGTCAGAGGAATCAAGTGAAGATGAGGGTGAGGCTGGTGCTGGTGAGGCTGACAGTTCTGATTCTGAAGAAACTCAGGATGATGAGTTTGAGAAAGTGATGGAAGGAGGAAAGATGGAGATGAGAAAGAGAAAGAGGAGTGAAGAAGAGATGGAGGAGATTACTGATCCCTTGTTTATTCCAGAGTTTGATTTATCTCCTACACCCCGGTCTTCTGCACCTGTTACTGTGATGATATCTGCTGCAGCTTCTCAGCCTACTTCCTCTAGAGCAGGGAGAGGAAAGAGGTCGAGGTTCTTGTTTCAGAGAAGGTCAGAACTGACAGCAGCTGCTACAACTTCTGTTACATCAGTAGCAGCTGTTTCAGTTTCTTCACTGACCAGGTCAAGGGCAACTCATGTTCATGCCACTACTGTCCCTCTGACCACCTCTGTGTCTCAAGCCCCTATTTTTACTGATGCATCTGCTGGTCCCTCCATCTCACGGGCTGATATGTCTTTACCTACTGTTTCAGTGTTTGATCAGTTGAGCACACTGAACAGTATGGTACTTCGATTGATGGAGAGGAGCCTAGAGCAGGAGAAGAAGAACAAAGAGCAGGAGTTAGTTATTGCCCAGCTCACCAAGAGGGTAGAAGAGCAGGATACTCTACTTCTTCAGGCTGCTGATCAGAGGACTGATCTCCGTGCTCGTTCTGCTCAGCAGGAGCAGCAGCTGCTGACATATATTGACGAACATCATCAGTTGGAATTAACTGTCACTGATTTCAGAGATCGGATACTATCCTTGGAAACTGAGAATGCTAGACTAGCATATCAGATTGACAGTCTCAAGGATAGTACTCCAAGGATTGAAGGCTCTGCTGCTTGTTCCGATGAATCAGACAAGGAGAAAGATGAAGAAGAAGAAGAAGAGTCTGAGGAGGAACAGGTGGATTATGAAGACTCAGACAAAGATGATGAGTCTGGTGATGAGGATAAGGACGGATCTGGGAGTGGGCCTTCTGATTCATCTAGCACTGATGATGATGATGACGATGATGATCAAGCCCCTTCTACATCGGAGATCCGGTCCAAGAAGGCTAATGATAAGAAGAAACAGGCTCATCCTCCTTCGTCTCCCTCAAAGACAGCTGAACCTGAAGCAACTGAGGAAGTAGAAGCTGTGCCTGTGAGACGTCAGCTGGACGAGACTCTCAGTGTGATTCTAGATGCTCAAGGCATTATACAGCACTCAGTTAGTTACGACAGGGAGGAGGGAGAGATCATTCACTGTCTTACTAAGGAACAAATAGCTGAGCTATTCAGGTTGAATCCTGACGAGGTTATCACTGACGATACCTCTGTTCCTGTTTTTGATGAGCCTGATCCAGAACTTTTTGATGACCTTGACGAGGTTATTCTGGAGGATATTACAGATGAGGAGTACCCAAAGTACACATCGGCTGAAGATGAGCTGCCTGCTTTTACTGACCAATTTGATCAAGCTACAGAGGATCTTCTGGTCAGGTACTTGGAAGAACAGGTTGAAGTCAGCAAGTCTGAAGCCGATGATCAGAAGAAAAGAAAAGAAGAGTGGGCGGCCTATTGGGAGGTCCTGAAGAAACAGAGTACGGAGAAGATGCCAGCTACTCACAAGAAGGTTTACAGGACCAAAGGCTATAAGGCTGGAGGTCAAATTCTTAGCTGGGCATACTTCCACGACCTTGGATGTTATGCAGTGAAAAGAGAGAGAGGAATAGATTACTTCAAGCATCCCCATGACTTTAAGACGTTGCCAAGCTTTGAAGTGAATCAATTAACACGTCTAAAGATGCTATACAGTGAAGATTCGGGGATGTCTGCTTGGTTTTCTCGACAGATCCAGTACGAGTACCGAAAGCGGTGGGTGAACTTCCAACCTCAACAGCCTGAACATTACTATCTTCCAGAGATTGATGGAGACACCCGGAAACATAAAGTTATCCTGAAGTGGCTTCCTCCTAAAGTCTTGAAGAAGATTCCTTTACGGAAGATGCGTCAAGATTTTATGGAAGGCTTCCTATGGTGGTATTATGACGATCGTACTGGAGAAGCAGTGATTGTTCTATGCAAGGACAAGAAATGGGAGACTGTGAGGATTTTTGAGCCTATGTGGTTGACTAACTTGTCCCACAAAGATGTTATAGCACTGTATCGTCATCAGATTTTCTTCGACGTACAGGATATGGAACAGGCACTTCAGTTCATGAGAGTGATCTGAATCTGCATATGCTTAAAGATTCATGCTGGAGCTGACTGGAAAGCGATTTCTGAGAAATATTTCAAGAAAGACACTTCCAAAAGCTGAACTAGGTCCAAGGGGGAGTTTGTTGATGCATTTAATGTCCCTAGTTCAATTTTGTACTATTCATCATGTAAAGATTAAATTTATATTAATGGAAGTTGTCTTTATTCATCGTTCTTAATGTTTAATATTGATTATATGATTGTTTGATTGTTTGATTTGAGTTAAATTAAGTAATTGAGTATGAGTATTGTTCATTCGGCCGAATGACTAGCGTATGAAGTCATTCGCCGAATGTAACTAGAGTATGACTATAGTCAGCGAATGAGTCATTCGCCGAATGACTCATTCGACTGAATTACCTATTCGACAGAGTCATTCGCAGAATGAGTTGTTTCGGCCACTCATTCGGCCGAATGTCTACTACCTATAAATACAAGCTCAAAATCATTTCAACCCTAACTTCTGAGAACCCTCATTCTTCCTTGTGTGCTCCAGTGTCAAACCCCTAAAAATTTGAGAGTTTCTTGCTGTCCAAGTTCGATTCGTAGCTCGTGGTGTTCGATTCTCACTCTAACGTTCATCTCTTACCTTCGAATCACCACGGTTGCTGTTGGTTTCGATTGGAAAACCCTGGAATAGGATTCCGCACTATTCCAGAGGCTGTAGAGCAGATTTTTCTAGATTTCGTGCTGTTTCCGAGATCAATCTTGGTCCTACATGGTTCCACATGTAAATCCTGAAACAAATACAATTCCACTTGAGAACCCAGAAGTGAATATGGTTCCACCTGCGACTACAAGTGGATCCGAACTGAACGAAGCAATGATAGCACAAGTCGTGATAGAACAGCTATCTTTTGTAGTTCATGGTATCTTAATGCAACATCATCAACATATTACTTCTGGTTCTGGTGGGGAACATTATCATTTTGAACACAATTCTACTAGTGGACACGTAGAAACACATCATACCACCGGTACAACAACATCTGTTCCTGGCCCACCACAGCAGGGATGTACTTATAAGTACTTTGATTCCTGCAACCCTTCTACTTTCACGGGTAAAGAAGGAGCGGCTGGACTTTTGAAATGGATCGAGGAAATGGAAACTAAACTAAAAATCTGCCAGTGTTTGACAGAGCATAAGGTGTCTTATGCTGCTTGTTTTTTTGAAAGATTCAACTTTATCCTTGCGGAATACCCAGGCAAAAACTTTGGGTTCAGCCACAAGCGATGCTATGGGCTGGAACGGTTTTAAAACTCTGATTATGTCAGAGTACTACCCAATCACTGAAATTCAAAAAGTGCAAGAGGAATTCTAGAACCACTCTACGATTGGTGCTGATTGTCTAGCTTATACCGATCGTTTTCATGAACTCACTTGTTTACTTCCCAATATGTTTCCTACAGAGGCAGCTTTGATTGAAAATTATATTAAAGGTTTGGTTCCCTAGATTCGGGGAATGGTGACTGCAGCTGAACCAACAACTCTTAAACGTACAATCTTGTTGACCACTAAGCTTACCGATGAGGCGGCAAGAAGTGGTACTTTGTCCACGAAAACTCAGATGGCTGTGGGATGTAGTGATCTCAGTACCTCTAGTACCACAGGTGTACAAAGCGAAAGTGGTTTGGGAAAAGCAAAACGAAAACTCTGGCTGAGACCAGCCAGAGCAAACCAATTGTGAAAAACTATGACGCGACTATTCCTGAGTGGAAAGCTTATGCTGGGTAGGCGCCCAAATGCAACAAGTGTCCATATCATCACACAGGACCATGTTCTGTTTGTGCAAACTGTAATCGAGTCGGACACTACACTAGATACTATAACTTTCCTGCTCTTTAACCAAACCAAGCACCAAGACAAACCACTCAAACATGCCGGTCGTGCTTCAAGTGTGGAAGTCTCGACCATTTCATGAGAAACTATCCGAACAAAAACAACATCAATCAAGGGAGTAAAGCTAGGGGAGAGTTTTCCAAATTGGTGCAACAGAGGCAAGGCATGATGCAAACACTGTCAATGGTACGTTCCTTCTCAATAATCTATACCTATCAGTTCTGTTTGATACAGGGGCAGATAAGAGTTATATCTCTCTTGAATTTGCATCATTACTTTCATTGCGTACAGTTGATCTAGAAAATCCTTATGTGATTGAACTTGCTAATGGCAAGTTGATCAAAACTAACAGTGTTATTCAAGGATGTTCCTTGAATCTAAATGATCACCTTTTCAACATCAATTTACTTCCCATTGAACTTGGAAATTTTGATGTTGTAATAGGTATGGATTGGCATTCTGATAACCAAGCGGAAGTTGTCTGAAAACAAGGTGATCCGTATTCCATTACCTGATGGTAATACACTGATAGTTCAAGAACAACGAGCTGGTGGAAAACTTGGTATCATATCTTTTATGTAAACTTAGAAATGCTTAAGAAAAGGTTGTCAGGCCTTAAAAGTACATGTGACAGAGAACTGTTCTTCACAAAAATGCATCGAAGATATTCCGGTAGTCAAATATTTTCCTGAAGTTTTTTCCTGAGGATATATCAGGATTACCCCCAGTGAAACAAGTTGAATTTCGAATTGACTTGATTCCAGATGCAGCAACTGTTGATAAAGCTCCTTATCATTTAGCACCATTAGAGATGCAAGAGCTTTCAGGTCCACTGTAGGAATTATTAGAAAAAGGATTTATCAGACCTAGTTTCTCACCCTGGGCAGCACCAATTCTTTTTGTGAAAAAGAAAGATGGGCCGTTCAGGATGTGTATTGACTACAGGGAACTAAAAAAATTAACAATCAAGAACTGTTATCCATTATCATGTATTGATGATCTGTTCGATAAAATGAAAGGTGTTACTTAGTTTTCAAAGATCGATCTAAGATCTGGAAATCATCAGTTACGAATTCATGATGATGATGTTTCTAAAACTGCTTTAAGAACCCGATACAGACATTACGAGTTTTAGTAATGCCATTTGGGTTAGCAAATGCACCTTCGGTTTTTATGGATCTGATGAATCGAGTGTGTAGACCTTATCTGGATAAGTTTGTGATTGTACTTATTAATGATATTCTCACTTACTCCTGAAACCAACAGGAACATGCTCAACACCTGAAACTAATTTTAGAACTTTTAGCATGTGAGAAGCTATATGCCAAATACTCCAATTGCGAATTTTGGTTACGGGAAGTTCAATTTCTTGGGCACGTAGTAAATGAGAATGGTATACAAGTGGATCCTAGTAAATTTAAGGCTGTGAAACAATGGGAAACACCACGAACCCCAACTGAAATACGTCAATTCCTAGTACTGGCAGGTTTTTACAGGCGATTCATTAAGAATTTTCAAAAATAGCCTTGCCAATAACCACTATGGCATTGAAAAATCAACCGTTTATATGGGGTTCCCAACAGGAGGAGGCATTCCAACTGTTTAAACACAAACTCTGCAACACACCTGTACTGGCATTACTGGAAGGTACAGATAACTTTACAATGTACTGTGATGCTTCTCGTCAAGGTCTCGGGTGCGTGTTAACGCAGAAAGACAAGGTAATTACTTATGCTTCTCGGTAGTTGAAAATACACGAGAAGAATTATTCCACTCATGATTTAGAACTTGGTGCAGTAGTGTTTGCACTCAAAATTTGGAGACATTATTTATATGGAACAAAGTGTATTATATACACTGATCAAAAAAAGTCTTCAGCACATTCTAGATCAGAAAATGTTGAACATGCGACAAAGGCGATGGATAGAACTTCTAAACGACTATGAATGTTAAATTTGTTCGTATTTAAGAGAAATATAGTAAGATAATAGACTAAATAGATAAGCATATAGAGCGGGTAGCAGGAATCGAACCTGCATCGTTAGCTTGGAAGGCTAGGGGATAGAGATTTTCTTTTTCATCGAAAATGAAGAAGGCCGAGGATGGCCTACGATGCGCCTTATCTGAAGGGAAAACATTTTTTCGACCGTGGGGTGGTACGATTTTCGGGCACTTTCCTCGTTCCGCCCGTTGGCCTATTGGGATAGCATCCTTCGGGCTTTGCCTGCCATTTCTAATAAAGAATTATGGCTCTCCCCGAGGAAGCAACCCCATTTTTCACCTTGAATTAGTCAAAATATGCGGACTTTCTTACTTTTCTTGGAGGATTAGACCACGTAACTGGAGGTCTATGGCTAACTGATACTGCACACCATCATTTAGCTATTACAATTCTTTTTCTGATAGCGGGTTACATGTATAGGACCAACTCGGGCATTGGTCATGGTCTAAAAGACATTTTAGAAGCTCATAAATGTCCATTTACGTTAGGCCGGTTTCGTCATTCACGCAATTCCCCCGTCCATCGATTGATCACGCGAGTACGCATCCAGTCAGCGCATAGCGAATGAAAAAAGTGTTCATCCTGGATTCTCCTCCTCAAAAAATGTCTATCCATTGATCCCTATTCATTCGGTCAAAGTCTCCACGGCCTTTTCACGCCCCTCTGAGGTGCACCATGTTGATAGGAATCGGCAAAGATCTTTTTGTGCAGGTCCTCGAGGTCACCCAGGTAAAGCGAATGTCGTAGCCAATGCCTTGAGTTGCAAGGAACGAGTCAAAACTTTATGTGTGAGAGTGTTAGGGATGAATATTCAAACCAGTCTAATTCCTCATATTAGAGAAGCTTAGCAACAAACTTTACAAGCAATCCACTACTTAGCTGAGGAACTAAGAGGATTAGACAAGCAAGTAGAAACCAAAACTGATGGAGTGTTGTATTTCAAAAGCCGAATTTGGATTCCTCTATTTGCTAGCATTAGAACAATCATCATGGACGAGGCGCACAAATCCAGGTATTCTATTCATCCAGGGGCTGATAAAATGTATAAAAATCTTAGAGATTTTACTCCTGGCCTGGAATGAAGAAACACATATCCGAATACGTTGATAGATGTTTAAAGTGTCTTAAAGTCAAGGCAGAACATCAAAAACCTTCTAGGTTATTGCAACAACCTGAGATTCCCATGTGGAAATGGGATCAGATCTCTATGGATTTCATTACTAAATTACCCAGAACATCACATACTCATGATTCTATATGGGTCATCGTTGATCGCATTACTAAATCTGTGCATTTCTTACCCATCGGAGAATATTACTCCATGGATCGACTAGCTAAACTCTGTGTTAATGAGATTGTATCTCAACATGGAGTACCGATCTCTATCATTTTTGACAGAGATAGTCGATTTATGTCATGATTTTGGCAAACTCTTCAGAATTTTTTGGGCACACAAATCAATATGAACACAGCTTATCATCCACAAACGGACGGGCAAACTGAATAAATGAATCAAACACTGGAGGACATGCTCAGAAGCTGTGTGATTGATTTCGGAGGTAGCTGCGATATTCATCTTCCACTTGTTAAATTCTCATACAATAATAGCTACGATACTAGTATTCAATGCGCTCCATTTGAAACATTATATGGACGCAAGTGTAGATATCCTATCTGCTGGTCAGAAGTAGGTGATTCAAGAAACTACATACAAGATCGCACTTATTCAAGAACGAATCAAAGCTGCTCGCGATAGTCAAAAGAGTTATACCGATAATCTTCGTAGGCCTCTAGGTGATCGACTAATGTTGAAAGTTTCACCTTGGAAGGGCATTTTTAGATTTGGGAAGCGAGGTATACTCTCACCAAGATTTGTAGGACCGTTTAAAATTTTTGAACGAATTGGAATAGTAGCTTACAGACTTGAATTACCTCCTGAACTTAGTAATATTCATGATGTCTTTCACGTATCAAATCTGAAGAAATGTCTAACTAATGAATCATTGATTGTACCTCTTGAAGAAATTCAAATCAATTATAAACTTCAGTTCATCGAAGAACCGGTAAAGGTGACGGATCGTGAAGTTAAGGTGCTAAAACGAAGCCGCATTCCGATGGTTAAAGTTAGATGGAACTCTCCACGGGAACCTGAATATACTTGGGAATGTGAAGATCTAATGAAAGAAAAATATCCTCATCTGTTCTTATAAACGATTGTCACCAGATAAGTCTTCACTAAATTTCGGGGTGAAATTCCTCTAACAGGAGGAGACTTTGACAATTACGTTTGAGCATTATGTTATTATCGATTGATTGCACATGTCATTGTGCTTGAAATCTATGTTAATAGGACAATTGTGATTATCACTGTTTGAAAGTACACGAAAAATCGTAAACATGGACGAAAACTGTGCGCGAAATGGAGTTCCCGATTCTCCGTAATCGTAAAACGAAGAAAAATGTCAAAGTATTGCAATCTGGGAGACCTCGCGGTACGCCAAGACAAATTGAGGGTCCTTGACGGTACGTGAGGAGTCTAAAATATATTTTGGACTCCGGATTCCTTTGCGGAACGCCCAGCTCCATTTTGCCTTCCTTGGCGGTACGTGACGAGTAGGGAGGTTTAAATGATCAGATTTCCATATCAGATTTAACGACACACATTATTCTTCTTCCTTCTCAAACACCAGCATCACCATATTCGATCAGATCACCTTCTCACCATCAAATCTTAGTTCTGAAGTTCTCCAAACGTCCGGATCGTGCAAGGGAACGTGTCTACAAGTCCTGATCATCATTTTTATTCGAGAAATCCGTCCGATTAGGTAATGATTCGTTTCATCCTACTATTTTATACTGGTTTGATTAGATGTTGTTTTTGAACGTAATGCAATAGTTAGGATTGTTGATTATTGCCAAGATGATGGCTAGGAATGGCTAGAAACGAAGAACACAATATTTTAACCGTTAAATCCTTGTTTTGATCTGTTTTAATGCCTGGTTATCATGAAACTATATCTTAGATCATAATGGTTTAAACCATTTGGTTGTAACAATTCTTGTGATTGTTTTGATCATTCCTTGAAATGCTAGGTTAAATCCAAGTGTTTCAAACTAATCACAATCATTAAGATAATCATTGGAATAACAATCTGATGTTTATGATAACAGTAAGATTATTACATTGAACATGGTTATTAAACCTATTCTAATGTCACATTATTATGTTTCATGATATTTGGGTAAATCAGTAACAAGGATTGACTATTCCTAAGACAGAAATTCATTTAGAAACTGTTTCTGAAATATAATCAACAACAATACCTAATTGGTTAATCTGAGAATATTCTGATTAATCAAACGAATCGTCAACCTTGTATTAGGAACATGAATCAGTATAGGTTCCCACATTATCATACATTGTATGATATTCAACTAAATTAACTAATTAAAGATTTAAAATCAGTTTGATGACTTTCAATGCAATGTCTTTGACATTGGACGTTCAGAAAGATCTAATCGGTAAGTTAAAACATAATTAACTTATTAAGCATAAACTAACGCAGAACTAAACTATTATTATCAGTCTGCCCGTGATTCTACTATCTTTGAGACCTTAGTAGAGTTTCGTGCAACCCCTTTTATTTTTAATGTTTTACAAACATCAGGGTATCTCTATAAAACTATTTCTGAACATATGATATGTATTACTGTTATCTGTGTGATTTGATGTGAACTCGTGATGAACTCATAAGATTCCATGGGATTTTTCCTGTAACTCTTTATCACAGTATCGACAACCCATTTGCCGGGAGCATGCAACTCCCCTTGGTGTAAATGTTTGTTACCTGTTTCCGAAATATCATCTTAATGTTAGTGATAGACATTAAGATAATGATGCATTAAGATATTTACCGACGGGTAGTATCTTTGTAAAATCATATATCTGTCCAAAAGTAACTAGATATGGGTCCCATGGTTATCTTTGGAATTGGATATCGAAAGCTTGCATATCATATCATATTGTTTCAATCGAACATTACGAACTCACCAGCTTTGTGCTGACTTTTCAAACACAAATATTTTTGCGGGTAGACAGTGACGGTCGGTGAGGCTGAACGTTTATGCACTTGTAATTAAATAATGCAGTTTGTATAATAAGTTTAGTTTGTAAACTATAATTGTGGTTGTAACGACTATACCCTTGTAATGAATTATCTTTAAGTTAATCTGTGTGTTTGTGATACCAGATCAAGTATGTTTCACCCCATCTCTGAGACATTACCACTATGCTTCCGCAACTTTCTTTGGGTAATCAGTGACATCATCTACAGGTGACGAGAGGTGGGGGTATGACATGAGCTCCCAGCTCCACCCCTATATCTTTATTTATCTGAGAAAAAAAATAGTTTTAAACAATCAGCATATTGCTAGTGAGTTCACAAGTTTTAATATTTAAAAAAAATGTATGTTTCCAATGTATCAAACCAAATCAAGTATGTTCCTAAAGAGATTCAAAAATACTCATGTCCCAACTTGAGACACCCCGCAAAATCCAGGTCAGCATCTGTTTTAATTAAATGTTTATTTAATTGATAAATGTATACGTGGCACTAGAATTAGTTTAATTTAATGTGACACGTGGCACGACAGTATAAACACTAACACAAACGCGATAAATCGTTGAATTATCGCAACACGCACACACATGTCTAAGAAGATACGAACATTGGTAAACGTTTAACACATCGTGTAACTAAACACTAAAAACCTCACGAAACGCTCAAACATTGAACTAGAGAGTTCAAACGATGCCAAACAATGTTCCATAAGCGAGAAAACGTCGAAAAACGAGCCAAACCATCGAAATTGGACGAAAAAGGCTCAACCGGGATCCTTCGCGGCACGCGTAGGACCCCGGAGAGGTCCTTGGCGATACGCGATGGATGGGCGGGGATTTTTGAATCCTGAAATTCGTTACGGTATGCCAAGCCCATAGGGACCCCCTTGGCTGTACGCGACGACATCTAGACGCCCAATCTTTATAAAACCAAGATAACCATTTCTATCCTACACTTTCCACGCATAACCTCCGGCTTAACACGCAACCACTCGACATTATCACTCCCAAGACCCTCTGAAACCCTCTGGAAGCCATTGTTAAACATTTGGAAGCTCAAGGTTGGAAGATTGAAGCTTGAAAGCAAGAGAGAGAGAGTTGGAGGCTTGACCACCATCACCATCACTCACATCTATTGAAGAGCTGCTCCCAGGAGTTCTTGAAGCTGCAACATCTCTATTCTTGGTGATTCAAAACCTTGTGAGGTAACTTCCATTTCCAAAACACAAACCCAACACCCATACACACACATGCACACCATGAAAACTCACATGCAAGCACACTAGCATCACATGCACGAATTTTTGGTTTTTAAATCTGGGTTTAATGATATTTTTCCTGATTTTAATCAACCATGATGTTACATGATGATCTACATTGAGATTTGTTGATGCATGTGTGATACGGAGCCATGAAACTATGAAATGAGGATATATGATTGCATGCATGTATGATTTAAAAGTGTTTAAGATAATTTTGGTTATTGAAAATTGATTCTTGATGATATTCAAGTAGATTTGCAAGATTTATTAGGATGTTAATGGTCAAAAATGGATTATTTGAGATTCTTGCCACTTATAGTAACTTTTGTCTTACAATATGATGATATGAGTGAAATTATGAACATGCATGTGGTTAGAGAGATCATTTGAGGGATATTATGATGATATGTGGCATAAAAATGGATTAAGAGTATTGATTTATGGTCATTTTGAACCTAGTTACTATATATAGTAACTTTATTAACTCAAATCTTGTTAGTTGATTATAAATGTGAAATGGACACGTTTATATGATGATTTATGATGTATTATGATGATATAAGCATAAGGAGATAAGTAGAAATGCTAGATTTGGTCATTGATAAATATTGAGTCATAGTTACTATTTTTAGTAACTTTATTTCGTAAAAACTCGTTATAAAAATGCTATACAGGATTTGTGCATGCTAAATGGCCTATCATGATGTAATATGACTATAGATGTTGTGATTTTTGATGTAAACATGTCGAAACCTAGAAACTTGCCATCTTAGGAAACTTTAAATACTAAAAACGGTTTATATGTTTATTTGGTCATATGTGGCAATGCGCTAAGTGCTAACATGATCACTTAGGAAAAAAAAACATGCTAGAACCATTAAAACGAAATGTGTTGTGAACTTGCTAAAACTGGAAACTTACTATAAATAGTAAGGTGTCCATAAACGCGATTTGTACGTTTTGCCCACAATGAGCACGATCACGAATGTTACATGAATCACAACCAACACATAGTTCACCAACGGGTCGTTGACTTGACACGGTCAAACACGGTCAAACATGGGCAAACACAGTCAATGTGGACCGAGATGGACTAACATAACAACCAAGGGTTGTTGAGCACAAACACGAGCACGAACACAAACACGGACAGTTACACGAACTCACGTAAGCAATACGATATAGGTAACAGGTGAACGAGTCACCTGCCGCATAACCGGAGCTTACGCTATCACTCTCTGGTTTTACTAAGGTGAGTTTACGGCCTCTCTTTAACTCTTTTACAAACTTTTCAAATAGGGGGAGAATACTTGTTGAATCGAGTCGAACATTTAAACTTATACAAACATATTGTGTATGCTGGTTTATTAGACAAACATAAGTGTTGTAATCATAACAAGCCCTCGCAAAGTCTAACCGTTAATGTACAAACAACGAGGTGAGTTTGAATAGATCTATTTGGGTGAGACACCCCACGTGGCACAATACTGACTGGAGGTCGGGACACGTGAAATCTCGACCTATCTTGCTATTTTTATGATGAGACATGGCGGAGGCAAGGACTAACAAGTCTAGTTCTGTAGTGACGCACTGACACTTGGAGCCTAGGGCGAGGGAAAAGCATTTTAATAAACAACATGACACGTGACAAACATTTTGATTATTATTATATATATATATATATATATGTATATCAAAACCTGTGAACTCACCAACCTATGTGTTGACACTTTTTCTTAAACATGTACTCTCAGGTAACTAGTTGAATGACATATGGACCAGGAGTGCACTTAGGGAAGAGCACAGGACTTGCATGCATACATATTATGTCATTTGAAACAAACAATATTTAATTTGTTATGTTTTGTTAAACTATGTAGTGTCTGACAAATTTATATTTTTCCGCTGCATTTCCAAACATATTGTAATCCGATGCATTGTAACTTAATTTCCGCTGCAATATTTTAAAACAATTTGACTGAGACTATGACAAACATTGTATTTTGAAACGCATATAGAGTCGTTCTACATGACCATGAGCAGTGATTCTAGACACATCACACCCATGTGGACTGACATCACACGTAGAAATTTGGGGGTGTGACAGACTGGTATCAAACCCTTGAATATAGAGAACTATGTTTGCATGTTGTAAACTTAGCATTGCTTGACACTAGACACTACACTTGGACATTATACAATAAGGTGATTATTATTATTATTATTGTGATATGTTATTTACTGAACTAAGATTACAGGATGGACAATAATGGGGATGAAAAAAACCAGGGGAAACGCCCGGCAGATTACGAGCTTACCGAGGAAGATAAGTAGAGGATACGGGACATCGTAGCCTGTGACAACCAATACCTGATCGTCCGGCAAGTCCGTACGGTACGTGTACATTCACTATTTACTATATGTAAATTCAATGTGTAAACAGTTGTATGTGTTTAAGTGAAAACTTACATACAGTAAATACAACAACTCATGAGAAACTACAGTGTGCAAACAAATGACAAGAATATATCGGTTGCTATCTGATATCCACAGATGACAGGAATCAGACGGCGGACAACTCAGTGTGAAAACAATGTGAATTTAATGTTAACAACGTGAAAACCGGCAAGTTAGTTGAGTCCGCCAGTGAGGAAACAATTCAAAACATAAGTTCAAAATCGTTTCCAAATGACAAGCTGACAGTGTGTTTGCGTGGGTGACGATTCACACAAACATATCTGTGAGTTTAATGTCTGAAATGATGACTGAAAAGTAGAAAATAAGAATCAGAAAGTGAAACCCTCGCCATGTTCGTTCGGATGACGATTCGAACGAATACGCGCGAACGTGACGCGATATGATGAAACCCTTAAAGTAAACGTCTTAGATAAAATAAATTAAGAAAATAAATTTAGAAGATAATTAGGAATCACAAACTAAAAATAAAACCCTTTTTATTTAAATACGTAAAATAGGCGCGTTACGCGCCGGAAAACGTAACGAAATTGAAAACTGAGCAAACGAAACGAACCCGAACTCACCCAGGGTATATAAACCCTAAATGAGTCATCTACCTCATTTATTTCTCTCACACTCTCTCTATAAAACCAAATTCCCGGTTCTCTCTCTCTAGAAATTTCAAACTTCAAACCACTAGATCTTTCTCATTTCTTGACCAAATCACTCAATCTTGGTGCCAAATCGAAGCTCTTGATCCCCTCTACACGAAAGTACAATTGATCGGAGCTTGGAACCACTTGAAACGAGGTAATGTGAGCCGCAAAGTCACGAAAACTAGGGTTTCCAAACCCTTTGATTGAACCCCTTCCCTTAACCGGTTTAAACCCCTCGTTCTCGACCTCATACCATGTGAAACAAGCTAGTTGCACCTATATCTACCACAAATCACCATGAACATTGACCGAGATCCCAAAACCATGAGACCATAGCTGGTCTTATGTCGTACGAACGACAACAAGAGTGAACCGACCGAATGAGAGCCTTCAACTAGGCCGAATGAGAGCTTTCTGTTTATGGCCGAATGTATACAATTGCATCGCCGAATGGACAGGCCGCATGAGTATGCGAAGAAGGAGGTCAGCGACCGAATAGGAACCTTCATTCGGGAGATAGCTCATTTGCAAGGTGGATCTATTCAGCCGAATATCCTTCGTATGGCTCACCTATTCCGCTATTCGGCCCATGTCTCATTCGCCTAGCAATCATCATTTGGCCAAAGCATGGAGTTCTCATTCGCATAAGAGGGTCACTAGTACACTTGGGACATCACCACCTTAACACTAAACCATATGCATCCCGTGCACTAATTACTACAAAGGTGGTAAAAAGGTTTTGTTAAATCAACTAAATAACATCCAACATCATTTTCATAAAGGGTTAAGTTATTAAGTTTACAACTTGCTCTTATCCTAGCACTTTTAAATAAACAGGATTAACCTAATTACTACAAGGGTGGTGGAACATTTTACTAAGCTAAATCATTTCAAGGGTTACACGAGTGTAATAAAGAATCATAACCCATAAACCTAAGGTTACACTTAGAAACTAATTGAATATCAAACTTTTACAACATGATAAGGTGCAAGTCAACTTAAACCTAAAATATAAAGACATGAAATGCTAAATTAACCTAAATGGTTAAGTGATAGCATATACCACCACAACGGAATAAGGTTCAAAGAACAACAAAGACCTTTAGGTGTTAGCCAACTTTAGGGCTAACACACGCATGCACACACACTCAAAGACTCATACTCATAAGTTACAAACATCGTGAAATCAATACAGGATCGTGAAAACAATATCAAGAACAACAACGAGCGCATGCATTTCTTGTTAGTACTTAGTCAACCACATCAACTACAAGGTGAGTTCATGCGCCCATTTTCTAATCTTAACTGATTTCAAATCTCGAGGCTGAGAAACATGCTAATTCTTTTAATTACTTAAAAGTTTTAGTACAACATATTGATTATACTATGATTTAGATAATATTGTTTGACTTTATTATTGCTTATCATTGTATGCATGCTTGCGTGATCATAACATAACTGAGATTTCTAGGATGAAACATGATAATATAGTTCATGAATCATCAACACAATAGAATAATACAAGTTGTAGATTATATCTTAGAACACCGTATTATTCTTACTGAAATGAACCAAGGGATAATCAAGAGATAACACGAACAACTAACAAGAATGATATGAAGATAATATAATTTCAAAATATCATTCACCACCGGAGTTAGCTAAGTGTAATTAGACAAGATCTTATAATGCTATGCTTCCAACTCAATGAAGACTATGGGGTAACACGAGACAAATACTAAAAGAACAAGAATGATGATCATGTCCACATGACTTCATGACATCATTCACCACCTAAGTTAACTAAGTGTAGTAAGACTAGCTCTTACCACACTGTAGTTACAACGTGGTGAAGGCTATGGATAACAAGAATGATAATCATGATAACGTAACTTTGATAACAAAATCATTCACACGTTTACTAACATCGTGTAATAAGACAAGTTCTTATAACACTTTGTTAAAGAATATGGAAACACATAACTATGAGAAACACACAACAATTGATTACTATTAAACTGTCTATATTATATCACAACAATCATGTGTTCATGTGTTCAAGTTCAATTGTAAGTCCCTTCAATAGAATCGTTTACCAGTTAATTTAGTGCGACTAAACCGACGATAACGTAGTGGTACCATAGGTTTAACAAACCTCCAACGAGTGAGCTCGGTACGTTGATCGTAATCTATCATTGGCCGGTAACGTATGACCGGTAACAGGTTGACTCAAGTCAGGTTTGGTAAACGACACATGGTGATATTAATCTACATCAACTAATTGTAGTTAATCCTTCGATCCTATTAGCTGGTAGACTGAGGAATTGATTTTATCTCATGTCATATTATTGGTAATATTTTTGTTGAAGGCTATGGGAACACAAATGTGATAGAGGTAAATCGAATGCATTGTGATCTGATTACATGAGGAACACAATGGATTCCTTTTAGGCTCTATGCATTTTAAGACAAGATCAATATCAATAGGTTAACTATCACTCTTATTATTGAAAATGAAATTTCAGTTAACCACACAAGCGAGAGAATAATAACAAGGATAAGATTAGATAAATCCATTTTCCTTAAAACATTGAGGGTTCATCAACACTTCGGTTTTGATAACTTTAAACCCTCATACTCTATTATTCTACATACAACACATTGGGTGATGAATACAATCTTATGCGGGAATATCAAACGGGTTGAACACATGTGAGATGGAAATGGGTATCCATAGTTGTATTGCAAGTGGTGTTGAGTTCTATTAAGTATGTGGTGGGTTGTCAGCTGGGGCTTGCTCGCCTACGTATGCCCTATATATAAGCATAACTGATATGATGAAATACTACTTGTAAATGTAACTATGGAGAGGCCATTGTGTGAGACAGGGAAACAATTTCAATGGGTATTGTGTATAACTTGTGATTGTGAATATTAACAAATCAATGGTTTTCAATTACTAAACTTATGAACTCACCAACCTAGTGTTGACTTTGTTTAAATGCATGTTTTCTCAGGTGACGAACATGTTTAGTCACCAGCATTCAGGGATTAAGCTAGTGGACTTTTAGAAGACCTATCTTCATTTTGTGTTGTGCATATTTTGAATGACAAAACTGTGAATCATCTTTTGTAAATCTTGTGAAGATACAAGATAGAAACTCGATGATCCTTTAGGGTAGTTTTACTTAGTTAAATTATGAACATAACAATGTAATTTAACTTTGTAATACTACATCAATGTCATGTTAGCATTTCTCATTTATATATCATGTGACATGTAAACAATCTGATCACTTTGATTATCAAAAAATATCGCGCCCCGGTAACCTTCCGCCAGACGGGAAAGTCGATCCAGCCCGCCAGCTCGGGGTGTGACATATTGGTATAAGAGCCATGGTTATAGAGAAATATAGGTCATATTACTAAAATGGTTTGACCTAGACTATAACCTAGGGACCCTCATGTAGAAAACATAAGACATAGGATTCTATGTGCGTGCGTCTTCTGCGTCAGATCACTGTACTAACCGATTTTCTTTCGGTTTTGATCAGAATGCCGCCAAGAAGACCTCCACCATTGTTGCCCCCACCAGCACATTCACCTCACTCCTCAACGCCGACACCACCTACATCTCCTCATCCACCTCCTCCTCCACCACCACCCAACCATGAGTTGGATCCTATTACCATTGCACTGGCCACTCTGCTGATCAGTCAACTGAGGGAAGTAATTCTCAACATGATGAACAGCATCAACTCTAGCAACAACCACACTGGCAACTCCTCTGGTGAAGGCAGTGGCAACACCAGAAATCACAATGGCTACTCCTACAAAAATTTTGTAGGATGCAAGCCACCCGCATTCAGTGGCAATGAGGGAGCCGTCGGATTGATCCAATGTGAAGTATGCTACAGGCTCTTTCAACAAACAAGCACTGACTTGGTGGAACGCTCAAGTACAAGTGAAAGGAAGAGATGAGGCACTGTCTATGCCTTGTGAGGAATTCAAGACTATGCTGAGGGCAGAGTTTTGCCCGAGGAACGAGCTGAAGAAGGTTGAAACTGGGCTACTCAACTTTGTCATGATTGGTGCTGGGCATCTGGCCTACACCACCAGATTTCATGAACTGGCTACATTGGCACCGGATATCGTGCCAACACTAGAGAAAAGGATATAGCAGTACGTCGATGGACTGCCAGCTTGTATTCAGGGGCATGTGATTGCTGCCCACCCAACTACCTTGGAGATGGCTGTCACTATGTCATCAACACTGACAGATGTAATGGATGCCTCCGGGGCACTGAAGAATGAAACTGAAGCAGCAAAGGTTGGAAGTTCAAGAAAGCCGGATAAACTGCCGGCTAAGAAACAGAAAGTGGTCAAGAATTTTGCTGCGACCACTCAAACACCAATGGCTAACCAACCACCGCCACTACAGATCAAGGGGCCTTACACTGGCACTGCACCTTTGTGTAACAGCTGCCAGTATCATCACCAACCAACTACCCAGTCCAGATAATGCAACAACTGTGGAAAGCTTGGTCATTGGGCCGCTCAATGCAGGAGCACAGGAGCACAGAACAGGAACACCAATGCAGCGGTTACAACTGTTGCTGATGATAACAGGTCATGCTAAACTTGTGGCGAACCTGGACACTTCTCACGGGAGTGTCCTAAGAGAATTCAACCAAGGGCTCAAGTAGCTAGAGGGCGAGCCTTTCAGATTGGAGCAGCTATTGCTCTACAAGACCCAAATGTGGTCACGGGTACATTTCTCCTATCTGACTTTTATGCATCTATATTATTTGACACTGGTGCGGATTAGAGTTTTATCTCATCCGACTTTGCTTGCCATCTTAATCATGTTGTGGAATCTTTGGACTCCCCTTATACTATTGAGATAGCAAATGGCAAACAGATAACAGTTAACACGGTACTAAGGGACTGCCCACTAATGCTTGGCGATCACACAATTTCCATCGATTTGATACCGATGGAATTGGGCAGTTTTGATATCATCGTCGGAATGGATTGTTATCTCTTAACAGAGTTGAATTCGTCTGTTCCAAAAAGCTACTACGTATTCCAATGCAGAACAATCAGGTCTTGGAAATTCACGGAGATCAAGCAAATCGCAGTGTCAAGATAATATCGTGCATGAAGGCATGCAAGTGTCTAAGGAATCAGTGTATCGCATTTCTAGCTCATGTTGTGGAGAAAGACAAGAAAGCAATCAAGATTCAAGATGTACCAGTTGTGAAAGACTACGCGGATGTGTTTCCGGATGACTTACCGGGATTTCCTCCGGAGTGATCTGTGCAATTTCGAATTGATTTAATTCCAGGAGCGGTTCCTGTGGCTAAGTCTCCTTACAGACTTGAACCATCAGAAATACAGGAACTGTCCAATCAACTACAAGAACTGTTAGACAAGGGATTCATTTGGCCAAGTATGATCACCATGGGGAGCTCCGGTTCTATTTGTCAAGAAGAAGGATGGATCCTTTAGAATGTGCATTGATTACAAAGAGCTTAACAAACTCACCATCAATAATCGGTACCCGTTACCGAGGATTGATGACTTGTTTGATCAACTACAAGGAGCTCAGCACCTGCTCCGGATACAACAGGACGACATACCCAAGATGGCATTTCGTAAACGATATGGTCACTACGAGTTTATGGTGATGCCATTTGGACTGACGAACGCACCGGCAGTGTTCATGGATCTAATGAACTGGGTGTGCAAGCCGTATCTAGATCAGTTCGTTATTATCTTTATTGATGATATACTGATTTAGTCAAGAAGCGAGAAGGAACATGAACAACATCTCAAGACAATCTTGGAACTTCTGAAGAACGAGCATCTCTATGCCAAATTCTCCAAGTGTGAATTCTGGCGAGGAGAAGTTCAATTCTTGGGTCATGTGATTAACAGCAATGGAATTCACGTGGATCCTGCCAAGATTGAAGCAATCAAGAACGGGGATGTGCCCACAACACCAATAGAGATCAGATCATTTCTGGGATTGGTGGGTTATTACAGGAGATTCATTTCGAATTTCTCTTAAATAATCTTGCCCCTCACAAACCTCACTCAGAAAAGTGAACCATTCCTGTGGACCCAGAAACAGGAAGAGGCATTCCAAACACTGAAACAAAGTGTCACACCCCGAGCCGGCGGGCCAGATCGTGTGTCCCGTCGGGCGGAAGGTTCCTGGGGCGCGATATTGGGAATGATAATCGTGATGATCAGATTGTTTACAATGCACATGATATATAATGTGAGACTGCTAAACGAAAATAGAATTACAAAGTTAAATTACATCAGTCTACTTCATAATTTAACAATGTAAATCTACTATCAACATCATATTTCTTCTATCTTGTAACTGCACATGATGTACAAAATAAATCTGTAAGATGATGTTTCAAAAATATGCATCTCCAAAAATGCTAGGTCCTCTATCTAACATCCTAGCCCAAAAGTAATAACCTCTTAGTTGACCTGTTCGTCACCTGAGAAGTCATGCAAAAAGATCAAGTCAACACATGGTTGGTGAGTTCGTATGATTTAGTATTTGAAAAATAGTTTTGCAAACCCTTTTCGGTAAAAACCCTAACCTCATTAACATCACCTGTAATATCCAGTTCGGTATGCTTATATATAGGGCATACGAAAGGGTCGAGCCTACAACCCGCCCAGACGCCATCCCACCACATACTAAACCACATCTACCATTGTTGTTAATGACAATTAATCATTTTTACCTACCATTCACTTCCATTCCACCATAGTTCTACACATGCACACAAAACATTTGTTCAACTCTCGGGTAACAACCTTAATCTCATTAACATCACATGTAATATCCAAGTCAGTATGCTTATATTTAGGGCATATGAAAGGGTCGAGCCTACAACCCGCCCAGATGCCATCCCACCACATACTAACCCACATATGACATTGTTTTTAATGAAAATTAAGCAATTCTACCCCTACCATTAACTCATTAGTTCTTCAATTCTTTGTTCCTGTAACTACACAATTTGAAATCTCAATTGATTCCTTAAGTTCATCACACAATCATGATCAACCATAAAAATTGTAGAAACATTTCAATAAATGCTTAGTTAAATAATTAAATAAACATTTAATAAAATCTAAGACCTAATGATTGGGCCTTGGTCAACTCAAGTAGACTAGTCTAGCAATCTAGGTTCTTAGTAGTGGAGGATAATCTGTAAATATCATCAAGCATGCGACCTATACTCAATCAGTCTAGCTAGGACATCTTTTGAAATATAGGATTTTACTGACCGTTCTTGACCGTGCTGGACCGTTCTTGACCGTTATTGACCGTTCACATGCTATCTTTGAATATTTCCCAGATATTCCTCAAAACGGTTAGGGAATACTGTAAATATCATCAAACATGCGTCTCATATTCGATCAGTCTAGCTAAGACATCTTTCAAACCTGAGATTGGCGCATGCTATCTTTGATATTTCCCAGTCAGACCCTTGAAAATAGTTCTTTGTACATAGTTCTTTGAAATAGATCGTTAGTTCTTTTTCAATACATCACACACACCACTGAAAATAGTTCTTTATAATAAACCGTTAGTTCTTTGAAAATAGATATTTAGTTCTTTGAAAATAGATCTTTAGTTCTTTGTAAGTAGACCTTTGGAAACAGTTCTTTGCTTTAGATCTTTAGTTCTTTGAAAGTAGATCTTTGAAAATAGTTCTTTAATTTGGAATAGTTATCTATTCATAATGAATAAACAACTTATCTTGAAATCCTGTATATTGTATACCTAAACAGCATTTAGGATAACAATTATACATGTAAACATATGTTCAGTAAAAGCATTAAGTAAATATCATCTTACGAAAATAATTTACGCATGCTTCTCAGCCTCGCGTTTGAAAACAAAATGTTTATAAAAGGGGCAATGAACTCATCTGTGTTGCTCTGTATTGAGTTATCACAAAATTGCGCGCTCTTTGTTTGTAGACTATGTTTCTTCGGTTCCTGAGCTGTTTTAAGAGAATGCGAATACTATAAGTATTTATAACAGTCGCAACCAGGGGTTGATCTCAGTGTGTAACTAAGTGTCCTACGTACTAAAACGTTTTTAAATTAATTTACTTTATGTTAAACATTAAGTTAAAATCATTTATTTTAATTTGAAAGAGCTTACCATTCAATTTCTTTTATTACAAGCAAGATTAATTTAAGAAAAGTATAATTTACACATGATGTGCTTGGATTAATCTCATTTGATTAACCTTAGGCCCCTTAGTAGTTCTTTGATTGCTCATGATTCCTTGATCGATTATGTATGAAATCCACCTTAGGTAGTTCAAATGAACGACCTAATGTGGTTATTTGTTTTCCTTAAAATTTCTAAGTGTTAAGTGTTAATTTGTGATATCAACACTTTAACCTTAGACTATGATTCTCCATGTATTTCCAAGTGTGTTAATCCCAAATGATGTTAACACTCCTAACTTCATTATCTTTTGTTACTATTAATAAAAGCCTTAGTTGCTGCCACATGACAAGGTCATGTTAGTTTCCCTATTGTTCAAGCTCCATACCAAGTTCACAACCCAACCTAAGTAGATAATATGTGTTGAAACCCTAGTTTGCTTCCCATGCACACATACACAAGATAACTTCCCATGCATGCAATCACGTGGTCCAACCCTACCTAACATATGGTGCCATCCCATGACCAGCCGAATGGTTCTTGGCCGAAGTAGTCTCGGCCGAACCAAAGGAGCCGAATGTGACCTGGCCGACCGAAGGACTGGGCCTACGAAAGACTTGGCCGGCAAAGGAGTTGGCTCGCGAAGGAGTTGGCTCATTCGGCCGAACAAAATCAGGGAGAGCTCATTCGATGGCCTGGGCCGATTGAGAGTGACGACCGAATGAAGGTGGTGGTCGAATGAGGACTGCCGACAGAATGAAACCAGGCCGAATGAAGAACGGGGCGAAGGAGGGAGGTGCCGCACGAATGAAGTGCCTCGGTTGAGCAGCTAGCCATTCGGCCGAGTGTGGCTCAGTCGGCCACCTGGTAGGCGCCATTCGGCCGGTCGTGGCCTGGTGGTGTGCAGCCCCTATTTTCCAAGCTAATCGACTAAGGAACTAGGTAAGGTTTGCTCCTACAACATTCTAAGTGATTGTGGTGGGATTTTCCTAAGCCTTTGAAGAGTTTTAGTCAGGTTTTCAAGGGAGACCGATTCTAGGGTTTTCAAACCCCAAAACCGAACATAAATTCGTAGTTTTACCTCAAATCAGTTGGATGGAAGCTAGATCCTTTGTACTTTCGTGATCTACTAGTGATGGTGGTGGTTTTGACACCAAAATCGCCCGATTTCGTGGAGAAATGGAGGAGTTGTGGCTAGGGTTTTCTAGAGAGAGAAAGAAGAGAGAGAGAGAGTGACGAGTTGGGCGGGGAATCTGGTAGGTGGGGGAGAAGATGGCATTAATTGCCATCATAAATTATGGTGAAATACCCAGTTATGTCTGGGTTCGTTCAGTTCCGCTCGGTTTCGCGTAAATCATCGATTTCTCGTTGTTTTTGTAACGAAACGACACAGTTTTCAAATGAGATTTATAAAATTATTTTAGGTTGTGATTCCTAATAAATTAACTAAATATCTTCCATTTATTTTAAATTTCTGAATTATTTAATTATCTGTTTAAAATCGAATCGCACAGTCGTTGCACGTATTCGTTCGAATCGTAACCCGTACGAACACGACGATAACTATACTTTCAATATGGTTTTCTAATTATCGGATATCATTCAGAACGTTAAACCTTCAGATATATTCGTACAGATCGTCACCTTTACAAATAATCCATCAATTAGCGTTCACGTAACGACATCCGTTGTTGTTTTGTTCTGTAAGGCCTCACATACGTTTATACCTAATAAAATCTTAACAAACAATAACATGATGGTTCTGTATCGCCAGATAATTATCTGACTGATGAACCATGTTTCCGAGTTTTGTTTCTCTGAATTGATTCTGAACTTGCTATTTGATAACATTAAATGATAATAACACATGCTATGAATATGACATACACTGAAATACATATAGTTTGTACCTAATTACTATTCGTGTTACTGTTGAGATCACTGTTCCGGTGACGTTTTCGGCACTGATGTTGCAGTCTCCCCTTGTTAGAGAAATTTCGTCCCAAAGTTTAAGAGTCGTTATCAGGTACGGCTTCCTCTGTAAACAGTTGGGGACACTTTGACTTCATGTGATCTTCTCGTTCCCAAGTAAACTCGGGTCCGCGCTTTGAGTTCCAACGAACCTTTACAATCGGAATACGGCTTTGCCTCAGTTGTTTAACCTTCCGATCCATAATCTCTAAAGGTTCTTCGATAAAGTGTAACTGTTCATCCACTTGAATTTCTTCGAACGGTATGAGGAGCGACTCGTCAGCAAGGCATTTTCTTTAAGGTTGAGACGTGAAACACATCATGCACACCACTGATTCCTCTGGTAATCTCAGTCTGTACACCACATGACCAATATGTTCGATAATCTCGAACGTTCCCACGTATCGTAGTGCTAATTTGCCTTTCTTCACAAAACGGACTACGCCCTTCCAAGGAGATACCTTCAACATGACCCGGTCTCCCACTTGGAATTCCAACGGCTTACGCCGTTTATCGGCATAGCTCTTTTGTCTGCTCCTTGTCGTTTGCAACCTTTGTTGAATTTGGTAATCTTGTCTGTAGTCTCTTGAATAAGTTCGCGCCCCGTTATACGATTATCTCCAACTTCAGTCCAACAGATCGGTGATCGACATTTTCGACCATAAAGAGCCTCGAACGGTGCACATCCGATACTGATGTGGTAACTATTGTTGTAAGAGAATTCAATCAGTGGCAAATGAGAGTCCCAATTTCCACCGAAATCTAACACACAGCTTCTCAGCATGTCCTCCAGGGTCTGAATCGTACGTTCACTTTGACCATCCGTTTGTGGATGGTAAGCTGTACTCAGATTTAAGTGCGTCCCTAGAGATTTCTGTAATGTGAATCTGCTATCTCTATCATAAATAATGGACAACGCTACACCATGGCATACCACTATCTCATTGATGTATAGTATTGCCAGTTTATCCATCATGAAGGTTTCACGCATTGGCAAGAAGTGAGCAGATTTTGTTAAACGATCAATGATCACCCAAATCATATCATGACCACTAGAAGTGCGGGGAAGCTTGGTAATGAAATCCATAGCTATTTGTTCCCACTTCCAGAGCAGAATTTCAGACTGTTCCAGTAAACCAGACGGTTTCTGGTGTTCCGCCTTCACTTTCGCACACGTAAGACATCGGCCGACGTACTCGGCTATGTCTTTCTTCATTCCCGGCCACCAATAAAATCCACGCAAGTCTTGGTACGTTTTATCAGCGCCTGGATGCACGGAGTATTTAGTCTTGTGTGCTTCATCGAAAATAACTCTTCTCAATTCGTCTACTGCCGGAATCCATATACGATCCTGGTAGTAGATCACTCCATCAGGCTTAGTCTCAAATTGTTTCTCCGCTCCGCAGTCAAGTTCTTTCTTCAAATTCCCTCGGTCAACTGATTTTTGTTGTGCCTGAATGATCTTGTCACGTAAGCTGGTCTGCACAGTCATTCCCATTGCTCTAACGCACAAGGGTTTGACTCTTTCCTTCTGGCTCAAGGCATCAGCCACAACGTTCGCCTTTCCCGGATGATACTTGATTTCATGGTTGTAATCATTCAGAAGTTCAACCTAACGTCGTTGTCGCATGTTGAGCTCCTTCTGATCGAAGATATGCTGCATACTCTTGTGATCTGTATATATGGTACATTCAGTGCCATATAAGTAATGTCTCCAAATCTTCAACGAGAAGATTACAGCTCCCAGTTCCAGATAATGAGTAGTGTAATTCTTCTCATGAATCTTTAACTGTCTTGATGTATAAGCGATAAGTTTGTCCCGTTGCATTAGTACGCAACCAAGTCCCTGATGGGAGGCATCAGAATAAACAACAAAGTCATCACAGCCTTCTGGAAGATATAAGATTTAGGCGTCACATAATTTCTGCTTCAATGTCTGAAAAGCATCTTCTTGTTTCTGTTCCCAAACAAACGGTTCACTTTTCTGAGTTAGTTTGGTGAGAGGCAGAGCTATCTTAGAAAAGTTTGAGATAAACCTTCTATAATAAACTGCCAATCCCAGAAAAGACCATATCTCCGTCGGTGTCTTAGGAGTATTCTAGTTCTTTATCGCTTCTACCTTGGCAGGATCTACATGTATACCCTCACTGTTGACTACATGACCTAGAAATTGAACTTCTCTTAGCCAGAATTCACACATAGAGAATTTGGCATAAAGTTTCTCTTCCTTCAACAGCTCCAAGATCTTCCTGAGATATTGCTCGTGATCCGCCTTGCTTTTAGAATAAATCAGTATGTCATCAATGAAGACAATGACAAATTGATCCAGATACGGCTTGCACGCTCGGTTCATGAGGTCCATGAAAACTGCTGGTGCATTCGTCAATCCGAAAGGCATCACTAGAAACTCGTAATGCCCATATCGAGTTTGGAATGCCGTCTTCAGTATGTCTTCATCTTGAACCCTTAATTGATGATATCCAGACTGTGACAATCTGACATTTCGGATTAACCCCGTTAATCAGATTTTAACAGAAACAATATGAAATTAAACAAAATTAAATTAGAGAGATTGGAATTAAACAAACAAGTTTACAAACACTTAAACTACAAGGATTGAAATTGTAATTTACTAATATGATCAATTTTGACTTTAGAAGTCAAAATTCGAACTATATGATCAATTGAAACCGAAATTTTCATTAACACAAGTTTTAATTGGATTAAATTGCCATTAAACATCATATTTATGATTCCTATCATTAATTCATCGGTTAATTGTGACCACAAAGACAAATTAAACCCAATTGTATTTCAAAAGCTTAAAACCGACATTTGCAATCATGGAGCATTTACAATTCGACTTTAAACTCCCAAATTGAGCCTACCTAAACTCTAATCGGTACCCTTAGAAGCTTAAGAACACATCAATTTGATCTCAGAAGCATCGGATCGAAGAAACCAATCGAGAGTAGGCTGAAACTCAACTCAATAGTCGAACCCCACCAATTCGATCTCAAATCAGGTAACAATCGATCCTTACACTTTCTAAAACAGCCGATTAAGCAAATACACATCTTAATTCGAAGCTGTAATCTTGAATTATACAAGAACGAATTCTAGGGTTTCCTATGAAAAATGATTTGGGGATTGTTGATCGAACGAGGTTAATAATCAAATTAAAACACACCGAAAGTTTCGGCATATGGTACTAAACGAAATCTACATATCAATTTCACATAACAAAAACGAATTGATCAAGTTCATGTTCTAGGGTTCTTGAGTTAAAATGGTTTGGGGGTCTCGATTCAAACGACTTTTAAAATCAAATTAAAGTTTACAGAGAGATTCAGAACACCCTTTTTACAGAAAACCATACGCCAATTTCCTAAAACAATAACGAATTGTAGGAGAACGATTGTTGGGGTTCTTCGTGTAAAATGATTTGGGGATTTTGATTATAACAAATATGATAATTGAATTAAACTATTCAGATACTTTCGGAATCTCTTCTATAACAAAAGCCTTATGTTAATTTGATCGATATATCTCGAATTGGACACGAACCGGTTTCACGTTTTTGAGTAAAAAACGAATTGGGATTTTAAAGAAACAAGAACCAAGATTTCGATTAAACAACACAGATAATTTCTTTGTGATATAAGAATGAAAAGCCCTATAATTTTACAGTTTAATGTAAATGAATTCGAATCAATTGCATAGGAGGTTTTAGAACATGGGTTCGAACCTTTTAGACACCATTTTGTTGATGGTGACAACTTCTTTAAGAAATTGAGACCATGGGTGAACTCGCCTAGACCTGTGGAGTAATAGCCCCATGGTTCAGTAATCGATTAGGTTCAAATCAGGTGCAATCGGGACCCAATTGATTCGGTTAATGGTAATAAAGGGAAAACTAGGAATTTGTTCTTAAAACAAATTAATTCTGAGTCCTTATTCAAATGTTTAACCGGATGGGGTGGTAGTATCCATGAGATTGGAGTGGAGGGTCACGGGTTCTAACCTGGGGCTCCACTGGTTTTTGCAATTAAAGATCAATTTTTGATATTTTAATCATAACTCTTTCGTTTTAACTCCGATTTAACACATTCGAAATCCGTTGGAACCATAATTGAATCCCGAACATGATAAAATAATAAAATATATATTTTGGCTCGAAATTTTAGCCGCGAGTGTTTATACGTGTATAAACATAATTGTAACTGCACAAAAGAAATAAACAAATGAATTTGAAATTATGCGTACATTGGTATGTACATTACAGACAATCTAACATACGTGTGTTGACACGTATGTGATTTCAAACATAAAACGACCTTCCAAATAACACAACGTTATTGTTAAAACACAGATTTCTCGTAGAAGACTGTTTACGCGATTTCATGTGTGTTTGATCATTCTACTGCATTCAAAGGTGCGTACACGGCCCTTTTCTTATTTTAACTATTTTGGGGGAGAAAACATGTGCAAACAAACACTTTTGGATACATATCACTTGCATGAGTTAGCTGTTTATTATAAGTGTGCACATAACACTCAAAGTCCTTATACATGGAACCGTTTAGTTTGCCGTAGTGCAAAGCGTGGTAGTTGAAGATAGATCTATTGGGTTTGACAAACCTCACTTGGTAGATGGGATCTACGCAAGTGTTTAACTAGCCAATTCAACATTACTATTATTTGTGTTAGACAATAGTGGGAAGGCAAAACATGCAATAGCATGCAACAGTCAGCTTCGGTGTCAACCACTTAATTAAATAGTACAATGACTAGCTATCATGACTATGCAATGTGTGATTATGTGATCTGTAAACATTTCTTACAAACAGCTTGTTCAAACATTTGGTTCAACCATTTGTGATTATTCATACAAACCTGTGTATGCACCAACCTTTGTGTTGACTTGATTTACATGTTTTCTCAGGACGCTAAGGTACAAGATTAAGCAAGCATGGACAAGGAGATCGAGTCGCATGCATAATTTACATTATAGTTGCTTTGGATTTGAACATTTGAGACTTTGCATTGTAATTTACAGTTTTCAAACCGTTAAGCTTGTTATTGTTTTAAAAACGCTTCCGCAACGTTAGAACTTTGATATTACAGTTTAGAACAAAGTATGTTTGAAAATCATATAGAGGTCTTCGTTATGTCTAATGATCTGAGATCCTGGAACAAAGTATGTTTGAAAATCATATAGAGGTCTTCGTTATGTCTAATGATCTGAGATCCTGGTTTGTCACGTCCCAAACGGTATGATTCCGTTAGTTGAAATTTGGGGGGTGTGACAGATTGGTATCAGAGACATTGGTTATAGCGAACTAGGTTGCATTGGTAGACTTAGACTATAACTGTTAGACATTAGACACACTTGCTTACACGATAGCTTTGCATAGCACCTACATATGGTATTATGTAGCAGACATGGCATAACTATCCACACCTACTAGTGACAACGAACATCAAGTCGTATTGTCACCAGCATCCAAGAAGAGGCGACCTGAGCCAATGGATGACACGATTCACTACGATGAGGAGATACACAAACGACCGAGAGAGAACGGCCAGTATTGGCAGTGGATCCCTGATCTCATTCGCAGTTGGGTGCGTGAGGAGCGAGTACTTCCGCCACATACTCCTGGCACTACTACTAGTAGGTGGACATTACCTACTCTAAGATACCCACCAGAGCAAGCAATTGCAGATTTTGTTGCTCGTATGAATCGGGAGATTCACAACATGCGAGAGGCAGCTGGATAGATCACTAGATTACTAGAGGGATAAAATAGGCTCTACGATTCACAAAAACAAGTCAAGAGATGAAATAGGCTCTGTGACTCACTAAAACAAGTCAAGGGATGGAATAGGCCCTGTGACTCACTAAAACAAGTCAAAGGATGAAATAGGATCTGTGACTCACTAAAACAAGTCAAGGGATGAATTAGGCCCTACGACTCACTAAAACAAGTCAAGGGATGAAATAGACCCTGTGGCTCACTTGAACAAGTCAGGGGATGAAATAGGCCCTATGGCTCACTCAACGAGTCAGCGGATGAAATGAACCCAATGACTCAGACAATACCACTCCTTAGCTCGGGACTATATCTACTAGTTCCATTAAAATTCTAGTTCTGACAAATGATTTGTCACTCTTTACAACACTGATAGCAGTTAATAAGGTTGTGACTTCAGTCTTAACAAGAAAACATCAATTTTCTTTCTAACTCCTTGACAACATTCTTGTAGCTCTTTGTACTTCCACATGTACGGTTTACAAGGACCACTTTATATACTCATCAACTGTAAGATGAGAATTCAAACCCAAAGTCTTGTTACGCTTGAGGAACCACCAAGCGGACACTAGAGTGATCACGCGGGAAAGAATTCCGTTACAGGTGCATACGTGAAGGCAAGTTACACTATATGAAAACCTTGGTGATCTCTATTGTGAGTCAAGTAGCAACTTGGGAACTTATGGGAGATACATTGACTGTAAGGTGGTCAACTCCAAACAGCTACACTAACACCCACACAATGAGTGTCTAGACATCAGGTTACATAAGAAAAACACACTCAAGCTGAATGGCTATCCTTGAAGGATCTACACTAGACCCTATACTAGCATTCAACTAAAGTAACTATCCCTAAGTATTTCTTTGGATAGATTATCCAATCATACATCATGTGACTATTGTCTGAATCTTGATGTCCTGAATAAACTCTGAATCCCACAGCTCAAGGTAGGAGGAACTAGAATTCTTATGTAAGGTAAATTGACGATCATGGTGCGCAACGTAATCGTGAATTTACAGGTACGCATTAATTCTGGAAAATTCTATTGTGAGCCTATTTTCGGAACACATACATAAAATATTCGCCTATCCTTCATTCAGGTGACTGTAACGAATTCAGTTAACATATCAAAATTCCAACATAACATTCATTAAGTTCCAGCTGTAATTCTGGTTACTCTGTGTTCATAAAAACCTTACGGTGTGACTTTGCACTTCACCTAGTTAACTTCATGTGTATGTCAAAACACCTACTTGTGAGCATTTGTAAAGAATCCCTAGCAAGCAAAGAACGAAGTCTGATTTCATGCGTCTACCGAGTAGAGTTCTTAATGATCATAACAATAAGAAACACCCAAAGGATGCTTCGGATGCAAAAAGCCAGGGCACTGCAATTGAAGTGCGCTGGTAGTAACAACAAAAGGAACGAAAACAATGGTATGAGGGGGACAAGCATTCATGTAAGGGGAATCTAACTATTCCTCTATAGAATCTAGTTGGCATGCAAAATCGGTAGAGATAAAACTCTGATCCGCACCAGTGTCAAATAGAACAGATGCATAAAAATCATGTAAAAGAAATGTACCAGTGACCACATTCGGGTCTTGGTGTGCAGCTGGAGCTCCTATAACGAAAGCTCTTCCACGGGGTGCTTGGACTGCCTGTTGTGCTTTCTTCGGGCAGTTCTTTGCAAAATGGCCAATTTCGCCACAGTTGTAGCATCCACCGTTGTTCTGGTTGTTGGGTGGAGGGAGAGCTAAAGCAGCATTGTTGACTGCTTGGTTAGTTGTTATCCGGCAGTGTTGGACCCAATGGCCCTTTCTTCCACATCCCGTACATTGCTTGCAGGGAGTGTTAGCAGCATGATGATATTGACACTTGGCACACAATGGGTATGTACCAGTGTAGGGTCTTTTGTTGGGATTCTATGGTGCAGCTGCTACTTCTCGGAGAGGGGTGGCCATTGTGTAGTACTTAATGACCTTTTGCTTCATCTTGGGGCGATGGTGGGGTTTCTTAGACGATTCCTCCTTGTGTTTGCCCGAGTCAGCCTCTTTCTTTAAAGTACTAGAAGCTACCATCAGATCAGTGAGTTTTCCAGACAAACTCACAGCAGAATCCAAAGTGACAGGGTTTTCTGCAACTACTAAACCCTGAATGCAGGCGGGAAGTCCACCTACATATCGATCAATCCTTTTCTCCAGGGTTGGTACCATGTCTGGCACCAAGGCTACCAACTCATGATAGCGGTTAGTGTACCCCAGATGATCAGCTCCCTTCATCACATGATTTGCCAACTCAGTTTCCATCCTTTGTAGCTCATTCTTAGGACAAAATTCCGTTCTCATGAGGGTCTTGAAATCTTCCCATGTCATCAACATGGCTTCTTCTCTTCCTCTTGCTAGGATCTGAGAGTTCCACCAAGTCAAGGCTCGTTTGTTGAAAGTACCAGCAGAGTAACGAACCTTGCGGTGATCTGGACAACTGCAGAGGTCCAGAGTAGCCTAGATCTTTTCTATGCATTGGATTAGACCAACGGCTCCTTCGTTACTGCTGAATGTCAGCGGCTTCCATCCCATAAAAGACTTGTAAGAGTGATTTGAAGCACCGCCAGTGTTTCCACTGGCTTCCCCTGATGAATGCCCGGTGTTGTTGCTGTCGTTCTGTAAACGATTGAGCATATCCGGAATCACCTCTTTCAGCTGATTTTCCAGCTGACTGCTCAGTAGTGTTGTCAAAGCGATGGTGGCAGAATCCAGTATCTGAGTCGCGTTCGGATCAACTGGTGGAGTGTGTGGAGGAGGAGGAGGCAGAGGCGGAGGAGGAGGTGGCGGTGGTGAATCAGCTGGTGATGGCGTTGACGAATGTGGAGTTGAACTCTGTGGGGGTGGCACAATAGAAGGAGGTCTTCTCGGCGGCATTCTGATCATAACCAAAAGTATATTGGTTAGTGCAATGATCGAATGCTGAAGACACAATGCAAATAAAATTTTAAGTTCTGTGTTCTCTACGTGCAGGGTCCCTAGGTTATAGTTTAGGCCAAACCGTTTAAATAAGTGACGTATATTTCTCTATAACCATGGCTCTGATACCAATTTGTCACACCCCGAGCCGGCGGGACGGATCATGTGTCCCGTCGGGCGGAAGGTTCCTGGGGCGCGATATTGGGAACGATAATCGTGATGATCAGATTGTTTACATTGCACATGATATATAATGAGAGACTGCTAAATGAAAATATAATTACAAAGTTAAATTACATCAGTTTAGTTCATAATTTAACAATGTAAATCTCCTATCAACATCATATTTCTTCTATCTTGTAACTCCACATGATGTACAAAATAAATCTGTAAGATGATGTTTCAAAAATATGCAGGTCCAAAAATGCTAGGTCCTCTATCTGACATCCCAGCCCAAAAGTAATAACCTCTTATTTGACCTGTTCGTCACCTGAGAAGTCATGCAAAAAGATCAAGTCAACACATGGTTGGTGAGTTCATATGATTTAGTATTTGAAAAATAGCTTTGCAAACCCTTTTTCGGTAAAACCCCAACCTCATTAACATCACCTGTAATATACAGTTCGGTATGCTTATATATAGGGCATAGGAAAGGGTTGAGCCTACAACCCGCCCAGACGCCATCCCACCACATACTAACCCACATATGACATTGTTGTTAATGAAAATTAAGCAATTCTACCCCTACCATTAACTCATTAGTTCTTCAGTTCTTTGTTCCTGTAACTACACAATTTGAAATCTCAATTGATTCCTTAAGTTCATCACACAATCATGATCAACCATAACAATTGTAGAAACATTTCAATAAATGCTTTGTTAAATAACTAAATAAACATTTAATAAAATCTAAGAGCTAATGATTGGGCCTTGGCCAACTCGAGTAGACTAATCTAGCAATCTAGGTTCTTAGTAGTGGAGGATAATCTGTAAATATCATCAAGCATGCGACCTATACTCAATTAGTCTAGCTAGGACATCTTTTGAAATATAGGATTTTATTGATTGTTCTTGACCGTTCTTGACCGTGCTTGACCGTGCTTGACCGTACTTGACCGTTATTGACCGTTCACATGCTATCTTTGAATATTTCCCAAATATTCCACAAAACGGTTAGGGAATACTGTAAATATCATCAAACATATATCTCATATTCGATCAGTCTAGCTAAGACATCTTTCAAACCTGAGATTGGTGCATGCTATCTTTGATATTTCCCAGCCAGACCCTTGAAAATAGTTCTTTGTACATAGTTCTTTGAAATAGATCGTTAGATCTTTGGCAATACATCACACACACCACTGAAAATAGTTCTTTATAATAAACCGTTAGTTCTTTGAAAATAGATCTTTAGTTCTTTGAAAATAGATCTTTAGTTCTTTGTAAGTAGACCTTTGGAAACAGTTCTTTGCTTTAGATCTTTAGTTCTTTGAAAGTAGATCTTTGAAAATAGTTCTTTAATTTGGAATCGTTATCTATTCATAATGAATAAACAACTTATCTTGAAATCTTGTATACTGTATACCTAAACAGAATTTAGGATAACAATTATACATGTAAACATATGTTCAGTAAAAGCATGAAGTAAATATCATCTTACGAAAATAATTTACGCATGCTTCTCAGCCCCGCGTTTGGAAACAAAATGTTTAGAAAAGGGGCAATGAAATCACCTGTGTTGCTCTGTATTGAGTTATCACAAAATTGCGCGCTCATTGTTTGTAGACTATGTTTCTTCGGTTCCTGAGTTGTTTTAAGAGAATGCGAATACGATAAGTATTTATAACAGTCGCAACTAGGGGTTGGTCTCAGTGTGCAACTAAGTGTCCTATGTACTAATGTGTTCTAGGATTTCATCTACTAGTCTAACTTATTACCCGTTGGTAACCCTATCCCACGATTAATCATTTCAAGTCTTTAATTAACACGTTTTTAAGTTAATTTACTTTATGTTAAAGATTAAGTTAAAATCATTTATTTTAATTTGAAAGAGCTTACCATTCAATTTCTTTTATTACAAGCATGATTAATTTAAGAAAGGTATAATTTACACATGATGGGCCTTGGGTTAATCTCATTTGATTAACCTTAGGCCCCTTACTAGTTCTTTGATTGCTCATGATTCCTTGATCGATTATGTATGAAATCCACCCTAGGTAGTTCAAATGAACGAGCTAATGTGGTTATTTGTTTTCCTTAAAATTTCTAAGGGTTAATTTGTGATATCAACACTTTAACCTTAGACTATGATTCTCCATGTATTTCCATGTGTGTTAAGCCCAAATGATGTTAACACTCCCAACTTCATTATCTTTTGTTACTATTAATAAAAGCCTTAGTTGTTGCCACATGACAAGGTCATGATAGTTTCCCCATTGCTCAAGTTCCATACCAAGTTCACAACCCAACCTAAGTAGATCCTATGTGTTGAAACCCTAATTTGCTTCCCATGCACACATACACAAGATAACTTCCCATGCATGCAATCATGTGGTCCAACCTTACCTAACATATGGTGCCATCCCATGACTAGCCGAATGGTTCTTGGCCGAAGTAGTCTCGGCCGAACCAAAGGAGCCGAATGTGACCTGGCCGACCGAAGGACTGGGCCTGCGAAAGACTTGGCCGGCGAAGGAGTTGGCTGGCGAAGGAGTTGGCTCATTCGGCCGAACAAAATCAGGGAGGGCTCATTCGATGGCCTGGGCCGATTGAGAGTGACGACCGAATGAAGTGGTGGTCGAATGAGGACTGCCGACAGAATGAAACCAGGCTGAATAAAGAATGGGGCGAAGGAGGGAGGTGTCGCACGAATGAAGTGCTTCGGCTGAGAAGCTAGCCATTCGGCTGAGTGTGGCTCAGTCAGCCACGTAATAGGTGCCATTCAGCCGGTCGTGGCCTGGTGGTGTGCAGCCCCTATTTTCCTAGCTAATCGACTAAAATATCAAGAACAACAATGAGCACGTGAATTTCTTGTTAGTACTTAGTCAACCACATCAACTACATGGTGAGTTCATACGCCCCTTTTCTAATCTTAACTGATTTCAAATCTCGGGGCTGAGAAACATGCTAATTCTTTTAATTTCTTAAAAGTTTTAGTACAACATATTGATTATACTATGATTTAGATAATATTGTTTGACTTTATTATCGCTTATCATTGTATGCATGCTTGCGTGATCATAACATAACTGAGATTTCTAGGATGAAACATGATAATATAGTTCATGAATTATCAACACAATAGAATAATACAAGTTGTAGATTATATCTTACAACACCGTATTATTCTTACTGAAATGAACCAAGGGATAATCAAGAGATAACAAAAACAACTAACAAGAATGATATGAAGATAATATAATTTCACAGTATCATTCACCACCGGAGTTAGCTAAGTGTAATAAGACAAGATCTTATAATGCTATGCTTCCAACTCGGTGAAGACTATGGTAACACGAGACAAATACTAAAAGAACAAGAATGATGATCATGTCCACATGACTTCATGACATCATTCACCACCTAAGTTAACTAAGTGTAGTAAGACTAGCTCTTACCACACTGTAGATACAACGGGGTGAAGGCTATGGGATAACAAGAATGATAATCATGGTAATGTAACTTTGATAACAAAATCATTCACACATTTACTAACATCGTGTAATAAGACAAGTTCTTATAACACTTTGTTAAAGACTATGGAAACACATAACTATGAGAAACACACAACAATTTTTACTATTAAACTGTCTGTATTATATCACAACAATCATGTGTTCATGTGTTCAAGTTCAATTGTAAGTCCCTTCAACACAATCGTTTACCACTTAATTTAGTGCGACTAAACCGACGATAACGTAGTGGTACCATAGGTTTGACAAACCACCGACGATTGAGCTCGGTACGTTGATCGTAATCTATCATTGGCCGGTAACAGGGCGACTCAAGTCAGGTTTGGTAAACGACACATGCTGATATTAATCTACAGCAACTAAATGTAATTAATCCTTCGATCCTATTAGCTGGTAGACTGAGGAATTGATTTTCTCTCATGTCATATTATTGGTAATAGTTTCGTTGAAGGCTATGGGAACACAAATGCGATAGAGGTAAATCGAATGCATTGTGATCTGATTACATGAGGAACACAATGGATTCCTTTTAGGCTCTATGCATTTTAAGACAAGATCAATATGAATAGGTTAACTATCACTCTTATTATTGAAAATGAAATTTCAGTTAACCCCACAAGCGGGAGAATAATAACAAGGATAAGATTAGATAAATCCATTTTCCTTAAAACATTGAAGGTTCATCAACACTTCGGTTTTGATAACTTTAAACCCTAATACTCTATTATTCTACATACAACACATTGGGTGATGAATACAATCTTACGGGGGAATATCAAACGGGTTGAACACATGTGAGATGGAAATGGGTATCCATAGTTGTATTGCAAGTGGTGTTGAGTTCTATTAAGTATGTGGTGGGATGTCGCCTGGGGCTTGTTCCCCTACGTTTGCCCTATATATAAGCATAAATGATAGGATGAAATACTACTTGTAAATATAACTATGGAGAGGCCATTGTGTGAGACAGTGAAACAATTTCAATGGTTGTGTATGACTTGTGATTGTGAATATTAACAAATCAATGGTTTTCAATTACTAAACTTATGAACTCACCAACCTAGTGTTGACTTTGTTTAAATGCATGTTTTCTCAGGTGACGAACAGGTTTAGTCACCAGCATTCAGGGATTAAGCTAGTGGACTTTTAGAAGACCTAGCTTCATTTTGTGTTGTGCATATTTTGAATGACAAAACTGTGAATCATATTTCGTAAATCTTGTGCAGATACAAGATAGAAAACTCAACGATCCTTTTGGGTAGTTTTACTTAGTTAAATTATGAACATAACAATGTAATTTAACTTTGTAATACTACATTAATATGATGTTAGCATTTCTCATTTATATATCACGTGCCATGTAAACAATCTGATAACTTTGATTATCAAACGATATCGCGCCCCAAGAACCTTCCGCCCGACGGGAAAGTCGATACAGCCCGCCGGCTCAGGGTGTCACATAGCCAGAGTAGACTCTCAGGAGTCTAAGAGAGCTCGACCAACGAGAAGCACTGGATCGTGGGATTGGTACCCGCTACCATAGCTACATGGGTTTGGGAGGAGAGAGTCCCACAGCTACCCTTTCTAGGTGATGCAACTAGCGGACCCGCACTACCACTACTAGGCATGCCCATGGAGCAGGCATTCGCCGCGTTGGTCTTAAGGTTTACTCTTGAGTCCCGACTGTTGTATGAGTTGACTGATGAGGTCAGAATCCTCCGAGAGGATAACCAGCGCCTTCAAAGACGCGTGGACTATCTACAGGATGAGCTTGCTTATACTGACCGAGTGCATGACGGCTTGGTCAGTATGACTAAGGACTCGATCCGAAGGCAGGACGAGACGGCGGACGTGGTCGCAGATATCCGTGACAGGACTGGACAGCTAGAGGAGCAGCAGGGGCTATAGCTGCAGCAGTGCACGAGCACGGCGGACAACTAGTGGAGGTGGAGGTAGTGTCTGGGGAGAACACCGCGATGATCCAGTCCAGCGACACCATGATAAACGCTTGGGTGGAGCAGTTCATTGTGGAGCCACAGCCCGAGGAGGAGCCTCAGTTCGAGGCGGAGGACCTCGAGGAGGGGGACTTCGACGAGGATCCAGAAGAGGATCCCGAGGAGGAGCAGGACGACGGGCCTGCAGACAATGGAGACTCACACTCCATAATTATCTCAGATTAGCTACATCATTTATTTCAGTTACTTTATTTTCTTGTACACCTAGATGAGCGGGATGTGCTCATATGAATCATGTTAGTAGTATTTTGTTTTGAAAACTATTGTACTCAAAAGATGTTGCTTAATGAAATGATATTTTGATTTATCATTGTGTACTTTATTTATGATGCATTCTAACATAACATCTAACATCATTGACTGCTAACACAACATCTACTTCGTATAGAACTAACATTATTGCTGGAAGGGGAACACCCTCACGTGCACACAAAAGGCAAATTGGCGCAGTGACCATTAAAATGATGGTTGACCACCGGCCTAACAAGGCGATTGCCGAGTACGAGGAAAATTGTCTACATAGCCAGACCAGTGGAACAAACAACGGTACTAACCTTTGCTAAACCCGACTAACATAGTGTAGCTAACACGATCACTAATATGCGACATTGGTTACTGACAAACAGGACCCCAAGGCAATACTAACAAGGGGTGCTCATTCAAAACCTTCCTTAGTTGTCATCCCCATACTTTCAAAGGAACTGAAGGAGCTGTTGGAATGCTCCGATGGGTAGAAAAGGCTGAATCCGTCTTCTCAATATGCGAATGTGCTGATGAAAACCGGGGCAAGTATACGACCGGTACTCTTGAGGGCCCGACCCTCACATGGTGGAATACCCATGTCCAGACCCTAGATTTGGATGGCACTAACTCTATGACCTGGGAAGATTTCACCAGAATGTTACAAGAAGAATACTGCCCGAGGAATGAGATCAAAAAGCTAGAGGAAGAATTTTGGGTTCACAAGATGGTGGGCTCTGAGATTGAACAATACTGCAGACGGTTCCATGAACTGTGCAAACTGGGTCCGGGGATGGTGACCCCCGAATACAAAAGATCGAGCAGTTCATCAGTGGACAGCCCAGGAAAATTCAAAGCATGGTCACAACCTCTGACCTGACACAGATCCAGCCTACCATCAGACTAGCCCACAAACTGACTGATCAAGCAATGGCCCAGGGAAAATTGCCCAAACGAGGTGAACATCTGAAACCTCAAGAAAGCCACAAGTGCAAGTGGGAACCCAGCCACCACCAGTCTCATTCTTCACACCAACAACAACAAAGACCATCACCTGCCAGAGGTTTTACTGCAACCCAACCCGACACTAAAGGGAAGGGGTGTACGAGGGGAAATACCCTCTGAACCGATGTTCATATCACCACTTCGGGCAATGGGAGAGGTACAGTTGCCTAAAGTGCGGACAACATGGGCATATGGCCAAGGATTGCAGAACCAAACTACCTAACAACAACAACCCCAACCACAACCAGAACAAAAACAACCAGAACACTCTCAAGGGGTGTTATGAATGTGGGAAACTGGGGCATATGTGGAGGGATTGCCCGCAATTGAAGAAGGCTGGAGGAGGTGCAGCCAAGGGTTGTGCATTCATGATTGGCTCAGGGGAAGCCAAGGATGACTCGAACATCGTGACCGGTACGTTCCTTTTAAATAATGTCTATGCATGTCTATTATTTGATACCGATGCCGATTGGAGTTTCATATCTAGTGAATTTAGCAAACTGCTTGATATTGACCCAACACCATTAGACTATAAGTATACCATAGAGTTAGCCGATGGCAAACTAATTGAGACACATCACTTCTTGCGAGGATGCGTCATGGTTTTGGCAGATCTCGAACTTGAAATCGACCTAATGCCGGTAACTCTCAGGAGCTTCGATGTGGCCGCTGGAATGGACTGGCTATCCGTGAACCAAGCTGAGATCGTATGCAACGAGAAGATTGTACGAATTGTGTTGCCGAGTGGAGAACAGATATCAATTCAGGGAGAATAACGAGGAATATGGCTAAACATCATGTCTTGCATGAAGGCGAATAAGTATATACAAAAGGGGATACACTGCCATACTAGCCCTTATTACAGAACAACTGAAGAAAGAGAGGAATATCGAGGACATCACTGTAGTCCATGACTTTCCTGAAGTATTTCCTGAGGATCTACCTGGACAACCGCCAATACGACAAATCGAGTTCCAGATAGACCTCAAACCAGGAGCAGCACCGATCGCTAAAGCTCCACACGACTAGCACCAACAAAAATGCAAGAGCTGTCTAACCAGTTGCAAGAGCTGTTAGACAAAGGATTCATCCAACCGAGCTTCTCACCATGGGGAGCACCGGTCTTATTCGTGAAAAAGAAAGACAGATCATTCCGTATGTGTATCGACTACCGGAAGCTGAACAAGGTGACGATCAAGAATCGATACCCGCTTCCATGAATAGAAGACCTGTTTAACCAGCTGCAAGGGTCAAGCTACTACTTGAATATCGATTTAAGATCGGGCTACTATCAACTAAGGATACAGGAGGACGATATTCTTAAGACTTTCTTTATGACTCGATATGGACACTATGAATTTCTCGTCATGCCCTTCGGACTGACCAACGCACCAGCTGTTTTCATGGATCTCATGAACTGAGTGTGCAAGACCTATCTCGATAAATTTGTAATAGCTTTCATTAACGACATCATGATCTGCTCCAAGAATCGGGAGGAACATGCTGAACACCTAAGGCTTGTCCTTGAATTATTGAAGAATGAACAGTTGTAAGCGAAGTTTTCCAAATGCGACTTTTGGATTCGCAATGTCCAATTCCTTGGACACATAGTTAATGAGAAGGTAATACACATAGACCCAGCCAAGATCGAAGCCATCAAGAACTGGGAAGCACCGAATACTCCAACTGAGGTGCGACAATTCCTAGGTTTGGCAGGGTACTACCGACGATTCATCGAGGGATTTTTGACAATCGCACAATCACTAACTTCTCTGACTCACAAGGACAAGAAGTTCGACTAGGGAGAAAAACAGGAGTCTGCTTTCAACTTGTTGAAGCAGAAATTATGCACTGCACCAATCCTATCCCTACCGGAAGGATGTAATGACTTCGTGGTGTACTGCGACGCCTCGAAACAAGGACTCGGTTGTGTGCTGATGCAACACGAGAAGGTCATAGCATACGCATCCCGAAAACTAAAGGTGCACGAGAAGAATTACACAACTCATGATTTAGAGTTGGGAGCTGTGGTGTTTGCCCTGAAGATTTGGCGACACTACTTATACGGCACGAAGTGCACAATCTTTACCGATCATAAGAGCCTAAAACACATCTTCTATCAGAAAGAGTTAAACATGAGACAACGAAGATGAGTTGAACTCATTGGCGATTATGATTGTGCCATCAAGTATCACCCTGGAAAGGTAAACATAGTTGCCGACGTGTTAAGCCCGGAAGGAGACAACAAAACGCGTGCATGGACTACAACTCACGATCCATTATGAACTGCCACAATAGATCAGGAAAGCTCAACAGGAAGCTATGAAAGTTGAGAACCTCACCCAAGAATCCTTGCTTGGCATGGATAAAAAATTAGAGGTAAAGACCGACGGAGCGTACTACTTCATGGATCGGATCTGGATTCCACACTACGGAGGACTGAGAGACGTAGTTATGGATAAAGCTCATAAGAGCCGGTATTCGGTGCATCCGGGTTCTGACAAAATGTACCATGATCTGAAGACGACCTATTGGTGGCTGAACATGAAAGCCGAAATAGCAACTTATGTAGGTAAGTGTTTAACGTGCTCAAAAGTCAAGGTTGAGTGCCAAAAGCCATCAGGTCTACTTCAGCAATCTAAATACCAATGTGGAAATGGGAGAAAATTTCCATTTACTTTATAACTAAACAGCCTAGGACGACAAGTGGTTGCGATACCCTCTGAGTAATCGTAGACCGATTGACTAAGTCTGCACACTTTCTACCCATCAAGGAGACCGACAAATTAGATAAATTGACTCGGATTTATCTGAAGGAAGTGGTTACTCTGCGTGGAGTACCAATCTCAATCATCTCTGATCGTGACAGTCGATTCACGTCGCATTTCTGGAAATCCTTGCATAAGACATTGGGCACGAAATTGGATATGAGTACCGCTTACCACCCGCAGACTGATGGGTAGAGCGAACGGACTATACAGACATTGGAAGACATGCTCCGCGCATGTGTCATTGATTTTGGCAGTAGCTGGGAGACTCGTCTGCTGCTAGTTGAGTTCTCGTACAACAATAGTTATCACACCAGCATACAAGCTGCACCATTCGAGGCACTCTACGGACGTAAGTGTCGATCACCCATCTGTTGGGCGGAAGTTGGAGAAAGTCAACTGACTGGCCCCGAACTTGTGCACGAGACGACCGAGAAGATCATGCATATATGTAAACGAATGGCAGTAGCTCGGGATAGACAGAAAAGCTATACCGACAAACGACGTAAGCCATTGGAATTCCAGGTGGGGGACAGAGTGTTACTCGAGGTCTCGCCCTGGAAGGGAGTTATCCGATTTGTTAAACGAGGAAATTTAAATCCCCGTTACATCGAACCTTTTGAGTTCACCAAACGGATAGGCCTCGTGGCCTATGAGCTGAACCTGCCTAACAAGTTGAGCAGTGTACATAACGTATTCCACATATCCAACCTCAATAACTGCTTATCCGACGAAACATTCGCTATTCAAATCAATTAACAATTAAACTTCGTTGAGGAACCGGTGGAAATTATGGACTGGGAAATCAAGAAGCTTAAACTCAGCAAAATACCGATAATGAAAGTGCGATGGAATTCGCGACGTGGACCGGAATTCTCATGGGAGCGTGAGGACCAAAGGAGGAAGAAATACCCACACCTCTTTGTTGAACCGAAAAACACAAACAACGCGGGCAGAATTTCAGAACGAAATTCTTTCTAACAAGGGGATGACGTGACACCTCGCAAAATCCAGGTCAGCATCTCTTTTAATTAAATGTTTATTTAATTGATAAATGTTTACGTGGCACTAGAATTAGTTTAATTTAATGTGACACGTGGCACGACAGTACAAACACTGACACAAACGCGATAAATCGTTGAATTATCGCAACACGCACACACGTGTCTAAGAAGATACGAACGTTGGTGAACGTTTAACACATCATGTAACTAAACACTAGAAACCTCACGAAACGCTCAAACATTGAACTAGAGAGTTCAAACGATGCCAAACAATGTTCCATAAGTGAAAAAAATGTCGAAAAACGAGCCAAACCATCGAAATTGGATGAAAAAGGCTCAACCGGGATCCTTCGCGGTACGCGAAAGACCCTGGAGAAGTCCTTGGTGGTACGCGATGGATAGGCAGGGATTTTTCAATCCCGAAATTCATTACGGTACGTGAAGCCCATAGGGACCCCCTTGGCTGTACGCGACGACATCCAGACGCCAAATCTTTATAAAACCAAGATAATCATTGTTGTCCTACACTTTTCACTCATAACCTCCGGCTTAACATGCAACCACTCGGCATTATCACTCCCCAAGACGCTCTGAAACCCTCTGGAAGCCATTGCTAAACATTTGGAAGCTCAAGGTTGGAAGATTGAAGCTTGAAAACAAGAGAGAGAGAGAGAGAGAGAGAGAGAGTTGGAGGCATGACCACCATCACCATCACCATCACCATCACCATCACCATCACCATCACCATCACCATCACCATCACTCACATCTATTGAAGAGCTGCTCCCAGGAGTTCTTGAAGCTGCTACAACTCTATTCTTGGTGATTCAAGACCTTGTGAGGTAACTTCCATGGCCAAAACACACACCCAACACCCATACACACACATGCACACCATGAAAACCCACATGCAAGCACACTAGCATCACATGCACGAATTTTTGGTGTTTGAATCTGGGTTTAATGAAGAACACGGTATTTTAACCGTTAAATCCTTGTTTTGATCTGTTTTAATGCCCAGTTATCATGAAACTATCTCTTAGATCATAATGGTTTAAACCATTTGGTTGTAACAATGCTTGTGATTGTTTTGATCATTCCTTGAAATGCCAAGTTAAATCCAAGTGTTTCAAACTAATCACAATCATTAAGATAATCATTAGAATAACAATATGATGTTTATGATAACAGTAAGATTATTATATTGAACATGGTTATTAAACCTATTCTAATGTCACATTATTATCTTTCATGATATATGGGTAATCAGTAACAAGGATTGACTATTCCTAAGCCAGAAATTCATTTAGAAAATGTTTCTAGAATATAATCAACAACAATACCTAATTGGTTAATCTGAGAATATTCTGATTAATCAAACGAGTCGTCAACCTTGTATTAGGAACATGAATCAGTATAGGTTCCAACATTGTCATACATTGTATGATATTCAACAAAATTAACTAATTAAAGATTTAAAATCAGTTTGATGACATTCAATGCAATGTCTTTGACATTGGACGTTCAGAAAGATCTAATCGGTAAGTTAAAACATAAGTAACTTATTAAACACAAACTAACGCAGAACTAAACTATTATTATCAGTCTGCGCGTGATTCTACTATCTTTGAGACCTCAGGAGAGTTTCGTACAACCCCTTTTATTTTTAATGTTTTACAAACATCAGGGTATCTCTGTAAAACTATTTCTGAACATATGATATGTATCACTGTTATCTGTGTGATTTGATGTGAACTCGTGATGAACTCGTAAGATTTCATGGGATTTTTCCTGTAACTCTTTATCACAGTATCGAAAAAGTCCTTGTCTCTTGAATTGTATCTAGTGAACCCATGTGGGGCCGAACAAGAAACATTGATAGTACCATTGGCTGACAACCCATTTGCCGGGAGCTTGCAACTCCCCTTAGTGTAAATGTTTGTTACCTGTTTCCAAAATATCATTTTAATGTTAGTGATAGACATTAAGATAATGAGGCATTAAGATATTTACCGACGGGTAGTATCTTTGTAAAATCATATATATGTCCGAAAGGAACAAGATATGGGTCCCATGGTTATCCTTGGAATTGGATATCGAAAGCTTGCATATCATATCATATTGTTTCAATCGAACATTACAAACTCACCAGCTTCGTGCTGACTTTTCAAACTCACATATTTTTGCAGGTAGACAGTGACGGTCGGTGAGGCTGCACGTTTATACACTTGTAATTAAATAATACAGTTTCTATAATAAGTTTAATTTGTAAACTATAACTGTGGTTGTAAAGAGTATACCCTTGTAATGTATTATCTTTAAGTTAATATGTGTGTTTGTGATACGGGATCAAGTAAGTTTCACCCCATCTCTGAGACATTACCACTATGCTTCTGCAGCTTTCTCGGAGTAATCAGTGACATCATCTACAGGTGACGAGAGGTGGGGGTATGACATGAGCTCCCAGCTCCACCCCTATATCATTATTCATCTGAGAAAAAATAGTTTTAAACAATCATCATATTGCTGGTGAGTTCACAAGTTTTAATATTTAAAAAAATGCATGTTTCCAATGTATCAAATCAAGTATGTTCGTAAAGAGATTCAAAAATACTCATGTCCCAACTTGTGACACCCCGCAAAATCCAGGTCAGCATCTGTTTTAGTTAAATGTTTATTTAATTGATAATTTTTTACGTGGCACTAGAATTAGTTTAATTTAATGTGACACATGGCACGACAGTACAAACACTGACACAATCGCGATAAATCGTTGAATTATCGCAACACACACGTGTCTAAGAAGATACGAACGTTGGTGAATGTTTAATACATCGTATAACTAAACACTAAGAACCTCACGAAACGCTCAAACATTGAACTAGAGAGTTCAAACGATGCCAAACAATGTTCCATAAGAGGAAAAACGTCGAAAAACGAGCCAAACCATCGAAATTGGACGAAAAATGCTCAACCGGGATCCTTCGCGGTACACGAAGGACGCCAGAGAGGTCCTTGGTGATACGCGATGGACGGGCGGGGATTTTTGAATCCCGAAATTCATTACGGTACGCCAAGCCCATAGGGACCCCCTTGGCTGTACGCAACAACATCCAGACGCCAAATCTTTATAAAACCAAGATAATCATTGCTATCCTACACTTACCACTCATAACCTCCGGCTTAACACGCAACCACTTGACATTATCACTCCCCAAGACCCTCTGAAACCCTCTGGAAGCCATTGTTAAACATTTGGAAGCTCAAGGTTGGAAGATTGAAGCTTGAAAGCAAGAGAGAGAAAGAGTTAGTGGCTTGACCACCATCACTATCACTGACATCTATTGAAGAGCTGCTCCTAGGAGTTCTTGAAGCTTCTACAACTCTATTCTTGGTGATTCAAGACCTTTTGAGGTAACTTCCATGGCCAAAACACACACCCAACACCCATACACACACATGCACACCATGAAAACCCACATGCAAGCACACTAGCATCACATGCACGAATTTTTGGTGTTTGAATCTGGGTTTAATGATATTTTTACTGATTTTAATCAACCATGATGTTACATGATGATCTACATTGAGATTTGTTGATGCATGTGTGATACGGAGCCATGAAACTATGAAATGATGATATATGATTGCATGCATGTATGATCTAAAGTGTTTTAGATAATTTTGGTTATTGAAAAATGATTCTTGATGATATTCAAGTAGATTTGCAAGATTTATTAGGATGTTAATGGTCAAAAATGGATTATTTGAGATTCTTGCCATTAATAGTAACTTTTGTGTTACAATATGATGATATCAGTGAAATTATGAACATGCATGTGGTTAGAGAGATCATTTGAGGTATTATGATGATATATGGCATAAAAATGGATTAAGTATTGATTTATGGTCATTTTGGACATAGTTACTATATATAGTAACTTTATTAACTCAAATCTTGTTAGGTGATTATAAGTGTGAAATGGACATGTTTATATGATGATTTATGATGTATTATGATGATATAAGCATAAGGAGATAAGTAGAAATGCTAGATTTGGTCATTGATAAACATTGAGTCATAGTTACTATTTTTAGTAACTTTATTTCGTAAAAACTCGTAATAAAAATGCGATAATGATTTGTGCATGCTAAATGGCCTATCATGATGTAATATGACTATAGATTTTGTGATTTTTGATGTAAACATGTCAAAACCTAGAAACTTGCCATCTTAGGAAACTTTAAAGACTAAAAATGGTTTATATTCTTATTTAGTCGTATGTGGCATTGCGCTAAGTGCTAACATGATCACTTAAGAACAAAAAGCATGCTAGAACCATTAAAACAAAATGTGTTGTGAACTTGCTAAAACTGGGAACTTAATATAAATAGTAAGTTGTCCATAAACGCGATTTGTGTGTTTTGCACACAATGAGCATGATCACGAATGTTACACGAATCACAACCAACACATAGTTCACCAACGGGTCGTTGACTTGACACGGTCAAACACGGGCAAACACGGTCAATGTGGACCGACATGGACTAACATAACAGCCAAGGTTTGTTGAGCACAAACACGAGCACGAACACGGACAGTTACACGAACTCACGTAAGCTATACGATATAGGTAACCGGTGAACGAGTCACCTGCGGCATAACCGGAGCTTACGCTATCACTCTTTGGTTTTACTAAGGTGAGTTTACGGCCCTCTTTAACTCTTTTACAAACTTTTCAAATAGGGGGAGAATACTTGTTGAATCGAGTCGAACATTTAAACTTATACAAACTTATTGTGTATGCTAATTTATTAGACAAACATAAGTGTTGTAATCATAACAAGCCCTCGCAAAGTCTTACCGTTAATGTACAAACAACAAGGTGAGTTTGAATAGATCTGTTTGGGTGAGACAAACCCCACATGGCACAATACTGACTGGAGGACGGGACACATGAAATCTCGACCTATCTTGCCATTGTTATGACGAGACATGGCGGAGGCAAGGACTAACAAGTCTAGTTCGATAATGACGCACTGACACTTGGAGCCTAGGGCTCGGGACTAACATTTTAATAAACAACATGACACGTGACAAACATTTTGATTATTATATATATATATATGTATATCAAAACTTGTGAACTCACCAACCTATGTGTTGACACTTTTTCTTCAACATGTATTCTCAGGTAACTACCTGAATGGCATATGGACCAGGAGTGCACTTAGGGAAGAGCACAGGACTTGCATGCATACATATTATGTCGTTTGAAACAAATAATATTTAATTTGTTAAGTTTTGTTAAACTATGTAGTGTCTGACAAATTTATATTTTTTCACTGCATTTCCAAACATATTGTAATCCGCTGCATTGTAACTTAATTTCCGCTGCAATATTTTAAAACAATTTGACTGAGACTATGACAAACATTGTATTTTGCTAAGTTGGAGAAATCGCTAGGCGCTAGTCGGGCGGTGAGGTGGGGACTAGGGATTAATCGGGATTAGTCGGGATTAATCGGATTGAAATTTTATAAGTAATTTACTAATTTTTTATTAACAATTGGATATATACACAAAATTTTATATATAATTTTTTAAAATATATATAAATTTCTAAATAATTTAAGAATATCGATCAATTCGTTTACTAAATAAATTTTATGGTAGTAATTTCATATTTCTTTTCTTTTTAAATAAGAACTATTTTAAGATGTATTATTATTATTTCAACATAATACAAAAAATGTTAAAATGAAAGTTAAAGGGAAACTCTGTATGCGTGCTTTCTTGTAGGGTTAGTAACTTGGCTTCTTGTTCTCGCCGCACAACAGAGCACCACCTCCAGCGCAAAATCGTTCAGCCACCACCTCCAGCAAAGAACCCTATATCCACCACCACCATCGCCATCCATTCCCGCAAGTGCAACCGTAGGCTCACAACCTCACTGCCACCATTCCCGATGCCCAACCACCATAGCCTCTGTCTTTCACAAGGTTAGTTTTACTGTTTTCATCCTGATTTTGGTCCGATTGTAGTCCGATTTTGTCCGATCTTAGTCCGATTTTGTCCGATCTTGACCGATTTTGATCACCTTTGACCGACTAGCGATTTTAGGTCCGATTTTAGCCAAATCGCGACGCCGGAATTCCGATCAGTGACTAGTCGCCGCCTAGTCGGCCGACTAGGGCGATTTTTACAACCTTGGTATTTTGAAACGCATATAGAGTCGTTCTATATGACCATGAGCAGTGATTCTAGCCACGTAACACCCATGTGGACTAACACCATACGTAGAAATTTTGGGGTGTGACACAACTGGGTGTAAAACATTGGTTTCCAATGCAACATTGTTTTCATCAACAATGTCATGTTGTTCTAACCAACCACATTGTTGTGTTGCAACCAACAACACTCGAGTGTTTCAATCAAAAAAGTCCCTAATAACTCTTATGCTCCCATAACCGAACTGACGAGTTCAATTGCCCTTTCCCAATGTCTTTGTTGCGAAACATTGTATAGGTATCCCCTTATTGAGCGCCCGCTACAAGAAAGTTGAGTTTTACTAATACATAATTTAGCTACACTTGTACATGTGTAGGTAAATTACCTACACATGTGTGTATATGTGTTGGTAATGGTTAATAATATATTTTCATAGTGGCCAACACTTAATATGTGTTGGCAATACATGCTAGCTACACTTAACATTGGTGGGAAAATTTCCCTACAAAATTTACCATAAATTAAATGTTTAGTTACCCACACATTTGATAAATTTATGCTATGTGTAGGTAAATTATCTAGACACATAAATATGTGTGGACAATTTATTATGCTTTAACAACACATAATATTTGTAGATAAATTTAGTATGTAAATTTTTATTTTATTTTCTAAAATGAGATGGCAAAAATAATTCCAACACATTTCAAAATGTATAATATGTGTAGATATTGGATACTTATTACATATACAAAATATTGATTTTAATTAAAATGCGAAGATAAAAATATAATGATATAGAAATAAATATTTACCTACACATGTTTGTATATGTGTGAGTATTGATTGATGATATCTTTCTAAAATGACTAAGTGTTGTTTTACAAACTTTTAGTGATTTTATCAAAAGAATACATTTTAATCAGTCAGTGTTAAATTTTAGTGACTTGATAGATGTCTTAATGATTTAGGGAAAAAAAAAAGTCTGCATTCAACCCGAATAAGAATTCGGGTCGTTTTTCGGGTTTCGATACGATTTGGATTTCGGTATTTGTAAACAGTCCTAGACTTTTGGGTTTAAAAAACAACTCCATATATTAAAACATAAATCTAGACTTTTGGGTTTAAAAAACAACTCCATATATTCAAACATAAATCTAAATATGCTCTCCATGACCCAGGCCACTTAAAAAAAATAAAATTTTAAATAGCGTGTAAAGAGATTAGAAAGTTTTACGACCAAAACATCATCCAATTGCCACTTAACCAAAGTCATATATGCAAAACTCCAGTCTAATCTAAAACCTAATAAATGATTATACATTTGTTAGACACGTGTCTCCTCATAAGGAATCATCTCAATACCGTTTTCCCGCCCATGAAATTTGGTGGCACGTCTCAAAAATTCGCGGATCCAACCCGCATACGGTATCTATACATATCAGAGAACGCCTAAATTTCTGTGTTATTCAAATTATTTCTATTCTCTATATACTCTATGCTTGATTGCTTGCGGCTCTTCTCCATTTGTTAATCGGATCGTCATCACAAGAAAGTCATTTGGTAAGATTTTTTTCGAACACTTCATAATTTTGTGTATTCTTCATCTATACGTTTGATTTGTTTAGGATGCATTATTTGATTTTTTTTGTGAATATGTTATACCTATGTTAGGGGTAGGATTATGTTCGTTTTCCCAAGTATTTCAATTTGATTATGTAAATTCCTGCATTTATCGATTCATACTTTCATAGTGATTAAATTTCAACCTTTTTCCTCTCAATTTCTTGATCAAATTGTCACAATCATCTTTTTTTAATTTATTAATCGCATCATCATGATTTCTTTTTCCATTTTGTGAGTTTTAACCAAGGTTGTTAGGGGTTCCGTCTAAATTTAGTTAGCTTTGATATTTATTTAGATCAATATAGATTTATATTTTTTTCTTTACCTTAAATTAACCAATTTCTTATATGGGATGTTGAAGCTAAGATTAATAACCCTGCGATTAGTAGGGCAACAAAATGCTAGCATTATATGGTGATTTGAAAAGTGTGTTGATACAGGGTGTATCTAAAGGTCACAGTGGGTCAATTTGAATTTGCCAACCCACAAAACATTATTTTGTATTCTGCTTTCTAAGATACTAATGATAAATTATGTTTTATAAATAATTAAAAATCTACTAATACCATTTTTTATAATGATAATCTATATTTGAAATAAAATTGAGTTCTTATCTTTTTGATACCATGGGCGTCTCAATCTGGTTCATACATTCAATATGCTTTTGTTTTTTCTAAACTTTTATAGTTCACTCATTTGATCTGTTAGAGAAAGTGTTCTGAGTGACTCATTTACTCATGGAATGTATCAAAAGCGTTTGTCTTGCTTTTCAAATCTTAAGATAGAAAAAAGATGTTTTATGTTATTTGCTTGGCAGATTTTGACTGGTCATGATGAAAATACAGAACTTTTTATTTCATGTGCTAAGTGAACCCTTTATGCTATTTAGAGGTGATGTATTGCAATGACTCTTTGTGTTTCGTTTTTCTAGTAACAATAATAATTGTAGTTAATAGTTAATATACTCTATTTTCATTGTTTGTGGCAGGCTTAGGTAAAACAATTGTGTCGTGTCCAGTGGAGTTTCAATAACTATCTGATTTGCTGAAGTACACTGCAAGTCTTCTTCATTGTTCTTTTTATTAATGTTATATAATCTATATATACAAAGTTGTTACACATTGTGTATTATACTTCCCTATATTATTGGACCTTTTAGTTAATGTGTTGATTGAAATTCGACGATCACAGCATAAATTCCCTTCCTGTACATGTCCTCCCATCATAGAATGATTTTGGAATTTTGTCTATGGGAATGCTTTGTTGTATAGATTAGGATTTGGTTTCAATTTGTGTACTTGTGTGACACGTGTGAGCTTTCTGCCACTGGATCCAATATACTGTTGTGGTTACTGCTTGAGTAAAGTGTTATGCGTATTTAAATTTATAAATTATAGGAACAGACTGCTACTGAGTATGGATCTATCATTTTGTTGTGTATCCAGCATATCATGCATACAATGTGTACCTGGAAGTAACTTGGAAATTATTTAGTTGAAGAATAAGCAATATTTTAGCTAGTTTTGGATTTCAACATGAAAATAAGTATCAAAAAACTGTCAATCAAAAGTCCCAATTACACTTTCTTACTCTTTCAAACTGAAATTTCTCTACATTCTATCAAAATTCTGGGTAATTTGCTGAAATAGTAAGTTCTTAAGTTATAATATGCATTTATGCATTGTATGAGTATCTAATCGACTATTTTTTGGGTTTATGATGTTTGATTAAGGCTTTATTTTTAAGCTTTGAGGAGAAACAATCCACTAGCAAACGGTGAGTAGGGGGTATTGACTCTTGAGCTCGGAAATAAGGTAACCATTGTGTTGGTAGTTTGTAGGTTCCTTTTCTCTTTTAGACTTTTAGTTTACTCACACAACGTGTGTGTCTATGTTAAGACATATTTATATGAACATTAGAACAAAATAACCCACAATAAATTCTTGCCAGTAAATGTCAACATTAGGTGTCTTATTTTATAAGTTTTTTACGAATTCGATAAATCTTTCTCCTTTTACAAAGAAACAAAGAAAGAAAAATAGGCTGCAAAAAAAGAGTTAAGTATCCTTGCTCATCTATAGCTTGTTAATTTTTTATGTTGCTTCCTGTGGTTAAAATGTATCATAAAAGCTTTTTATTTTGCTAAGAATTCATCATCTTGGTATTAAGTATTATTCTGTGAGATAATTTTAGGAGGCTTCTTTGCAAATGGTTTTAAAAGAGCCTTCAAGATCAATGTGCAACATGTATACATGATTTGAGCTTTGTATGCCACTTGTACACATATTCTTATTTTATTGATTTATAATTTTATGTAGGATTTTGGGATGGTATTCCTAGACATGGTGGTTTCGACAAACTGAATGAATTTTAGGTGGCTGTACAAATTCTCTTACATGTATTGTATCTTCTATTAAAGGGTTACAACCTTTCCTTTGACATCCTTTTAACAATTTTTTTATTTGTAAAAAAACTATTAAAAACTTTTAGCTTTCAGTCTTTATGCAATTTGTTAACTTATTTGTGTAGATCTAATGAAGTTCTTTTGGTGTTCAGCTTCTAACTAGGGTTGAAGCATGATGCAGGCTTGTGTGTTCATTGGTGTGTTCATTGGGAAATATGTAAAAGTGTAATTTACAAGTGCAACATGTATCTATTATAGTTTCTAAATTGTTATAAAACACAGGTACGACAAAAGCACACCATGAAGTTTGCAAGGTCTCCAACAAAGTGGCTATAGAAATACTATATAATGATCAAATCATTGATGCAGATGGTGTGCAAGCTCTCCAAACACAACATGACCATCTCAAGGTGATACATTATAGTGTGATCAAAATGATTAGTATGTTAGTTTTAGTATTTTCTGCAACTCATAGTGACATATGAATAACTTATGTTTTGTTACTTTGAGTATTTAAGTTTGTATAACCAGTACTTTCCTTTGTGGTTGAATGATGATGTTTTAATTCCTTCAATTAAGTTTTGTTATTTTGGTCACATATGCATCTATTTACATTTGCATATGTTTTTTATTTATTGGTATGCATTAGAAGATTATTACTTACATACATTGTGTTTAATCTTTATATATAAATATTTTTTTACCAATACATTTATTTTTCTTTCTATATATATTGAACTCAATAATACCTACACATATTCTACTTTCATCTACACATAGTGTTACTTTTACCAACACATACATTTATGACATGTGTCAATAACGCATTGTAAGAAAATGTGAAGCCATCAATTATGTACATGTCAATTGCCATGTCAGTTGCAAGTCCACTGCCAACTAAACAAATCATTATACTTCTAACAACATATATTAATTAGTTTTAGCTACACATATATGTGTAGGTAAATCATGATGTATACCTACACATAAATGATGTGTTGGTAATAATCTATCTCAATAGTTGTGAGGCAACACATCATGACACTTAATTTATGTGTAAATAAAGACAATTAGCAACACATAATACACTTTTATCCACACATACTATTTGTAGGTAAAGACCCAAATTTCTTGTAGTGCGGCCGCTTGACCTTTGGTCGTGGTTTTAGCAATGAACCACGGGCGTGGATTGTCAATCACAAATAGATCTATTCCCAAAAATCACGTTCCCTCACGATTAACGGTTACAGAATAGGGGACTTAGCGACAATGTGTAGCCCGTGAAATAATGACAAGTTTCATTTATAGGTTTCAACCAACTCGTTTACAAAAACTGAGTTAACATGTTTCACAAAATGTATCAAAAGCATTAGGAGTTTCACCTGATTCCAAATCAGGTTTCATGTTTCAGAAGTTTCATAATCCAATATTGAATCAAAACATTATGTTTCACAATAATCGTAGTGTTTCAAATGCCATTTTATGTTTTCCCGATCCCCCGGGTTTTGAAAACCAAAATAATCTAAAAGGGGGTCATGAACTCACCTTAGCTTAATAATGTACAATCAGCTAGCTTTCCCCGTTATCCTTACTTTCTCACGTTCACAATTATATCCTATTGATATGGATAACTTACGATGATTATAAACTTATCGTATAATATAAACCCTCTTTTCAGGGTTTCTAAACCGGCAGCACAACGGATATGTTTTAGTTATCTCTAATACGAGTTTTTAGCTTGTTATAACAACCTAGGGAGTTTTATCAACTTAATCTTACTTATATTAAGTAATAATAATTTGAAAATAACCCCATATAAGTTTCTAATAATTACAGAGATAACTATAACCATCATCTTAAACATAAACTTTACATGGACAACACTTTGTTTATGCGATCTGATGGTCCCGAATGTTTTTTCCGATCTTCGTTAGACTTTTATGTCTTCAAAGGGGGCTTATAGAAGTGTATACGTTGAGAGTAAAATATGATATTTGATTGGAATACGTAGAAAATGAAATTTTGAAGTCTATTTATAGAAACAGGCATGCAAATCGAGGCAACAAGGTTCCGACACTTCATGGGACACATGGCAAACTCAAAGACATGTGGTAAACTCACAAGAGACGTGGCAAGCTCATATGACCCCTGTCATAGGGCTGGGACATGTAGCATGACTCCCAGACATGTTCTGTGTCGCGCGGTATAACCCTGAACTTTGTTTCACGATTCCAGCTTCATACGAACTCTGTTTTGCGTGATATTTTCGCTCACGTTCACGATTTTCCAAATTCTTTCTAACCATATCAAGTATTCCTCTCAGGGGTGTACTGATTATGTGGGCCATTTTATAATTATGGTAAATTTCCTGCTTACCGTAACTTTTACTAATAGCATTATTTGTCAATTCTACTTTCACACTATAAAATTTATTATAAATTAAATGATTTACTTAGGTTACATTACTCTTAGATACTCTTTTTAATTTACTCATGTAGGTTGCTATTGCGTAACTTACGTCTGGCAAATCATGGCATTCCTAATCCACACACACACACAAAGACTTATACATATATATATATATTAAAAGGTTGATTTCTTGTTTTGATTATTTTAATGTTAATAACACTTAATTAAGACTAATGTACGAAATTCTAACATGGAATTGCGAATTGTCACAAAAACTTTAATTGTCAAGACTTATGAGACACACTGACATTTAGAGGTAATCTTTAGTGAAACGAACACATTTTCAACATATGATAAATTCAAAGGTATTCTTTTAATAAAATCAATAACAGATTATAAAACAATTACTTACTTTTTTTTTATTTTATAAACATTAGTGTTTTGTATTTAATTGCCTATGTGAAAATTGTTGGCATCGAACACTGGCTTGTCATTCTTAACGATTCTAAATACAAATTTATCTCTTAATTTAACAAAAAATAAAATAAAAAGTACTTAGTTTTTGATCATATGAAACGTCAAATAATGAAATTCGTACGATTTAAGGGAAAAAATGAATCAATTTTGTTAAAAAATTGTCTCGTAAAAAAGTTTATGAATTACTTTTTGCATTGCTTAAAGTCTTTAGTACTGTTACATTGCAAGTATCGATAAACTAAACGATAACTTGTAGTTTGTGATCTTATCATTACATATGTATATCCGATGTAAGATGTGGGACGCTACTTTTTTTTTAACGTCATTTGATCTCAACATGTGAACCACTGGTTTTCAGGCACGTTACCAAGGTCTAGTTACCATGACCTCCGTTGAGATCCCAACCACCACCCTAGGAGGAAACCGCACCGGAAAACTCCCGACCTCTCAAGGACCCCTATTTCGTCTTAGGAGGGATTTGAACCAGTGACCTCCCACAGGAAAGCCAAATGGGTAACCATCAGGCTATGTTCCCGAGTTCTCTTAAATAGAAAAAAATTAAAGAAAATAAAAAGGAAAAAAGAAACATGTTTGTATTTCTGCGTATTTATTTAATTAAAAAAATAAAACAGGCTAAATTTTTTATTTTTTCTTTTATATTTCTTTCCAAATGAATGAAAAGTAAGTTTTACAATTAAAAGACTTGTCGTTTGTGTTCGTTTATATCTTTTAAATTGTGTTTGTTTATGTTTGTTAATTAGTGTTCATGTTTGTTTATGATTGTATAATAGTGTTAAATAATGTTAATTTATATTTGTTCGTTTATCTTGGTTCGTTTGTGTTCGTTTGTGTTCATTTATGTTCATGAAGAGTTCGTTTAATGTATTAATGAACGAACACAAACATATTTATTTTCTTAATAAACGAATACGAACACAAAATTAATGTTCGGTAAAGTGTTCGTGTTCATGTTTGTGTTTGGTTAAATTTAAATGAACCTATGTCTGTGTTCGTTCAGTTCGTTTACAGGCCTTGTTGTGTCTATAACCCCCTTCACCGTGTGAGAAATGGCAATTTTTTTTTACGTTTTAGCATTGTCAAATCACATGTTCTTTTGATAAGTTTAAATCTTAAATAACGATCAAGTTTTTTTTCGTAATGTGTTTGGATAAACAACTTGCAAAAAGCAATGAAAAAAAATGGAAACGTAGGAAGAGGTTAATATTTACTAATATTAGAGTAATAATGTTATATTTAGGGATACGTTTCGTTGAAAAATGTAGATAGTTGTTACTTGTGAGCTTCCCATCTCCCGAGTCACACTACTTGTAGATTTACACAAACACACATGAAAATAATGCAGATTTACAGCGGAAATTTAAAAACTTTACAGTTTGGTAGATTACATGCGACATCCCAGCCTAGTTAAGGCTGACGTGTCGCTATTACAGAAATCAAAACAATGCATATTTCCATATTTAATGAACTAACGCTAATTAAATACAAAATATATAATTGCATCATTAACTATCTTAATCAGCTTTCTAATCTTTTTATCTTCTCTTCACACATCCCTTGAATCCCATGAGTACCTGTTTTAAAAACAAAGAAAATAACAAAAAAAATACGGCTGAGCCAAAAATTGCTCAGTAACGGAAGAACAATAGTACTGGTTGTGAAATCTGAAAACGGGAACCGATTAAAGAGTGACAAAGAATAACAATTTGGAAATAGCACGGTCAACGAAAGCGTTACAATATAACGTTCATAATTTATCATAACAAAATGTCAGAACGAAGTAACCATACGATTAACAATTGCAATTAATCAGAAAGAATACATAATCAAACAATGTCGTATGGAAATGACATACCCATTTGAGCACAAAACAAAGCAAATGGTGTACACAGACCCGTCGGCCTAATGTACCAAATTGTGAGCTGTATGTGGGCACACACCAACACTCACCGAAACAAAACAATTATCCTAAGACCAGTCCATACGCCTCCTAAAATATCACTCCTCAACTGCCAAAATATGGAGACGCCGTGAACCAGTCACACCGTCACGGAAAGTGTTACGCCATTGATGCCCCAATGACGCACCGGTAGAATCACCTACCGGAGGCTTTGCTCGGGTATCGGATTTGAAACAGTTTACAATTAACAGATAATCAAATATCTAAACAAAGTCCAAATGCAATGATTTTAGAAGTTGATATAACGGAACATGCGATAATGAATACTATTTAATAATTATATCTCATGCTTAACAAATCAAAATCAAAGGATGCTCGAAATCAAACAGTTCAACTTATTGAAATGAATATAACGAACAAAATAAACAAATATACTCTGAATTAAATAAACAGAATCCGTACCAGAAATGAGGCAAAACAAATATACTATGAGGTAAAGGTATAAAATCCGCACCTTAACCTTAGCAAATAAATCAGCAAGAAATCTGATAATAAGCGAGTAGCCTGGATTCCGATAATTCAATAATCTGTGATTTTCGTGTGATTTCTTGTTAGTTTAAATGAATTATAATTAATATAAGAAATCGGTTAGATTTTTAATAATTCTTACATTTTAGAGTTAAACCATTTGAATTGGTTTCTTTCACTAATTCGTTGATTAAGATTTGTAAATAATTTTTAAGTTTTAAAAGTTGTATATTTTTAATGTTTTCGATCGTAACAATTATGTTATACACGACTTTAAAATACAATAATTAAAAACGTGTTTCGAATAAAACTCGAACTCATAACATTTTGAATTGGATTTTCAAGATTTAACCGTTCACTTACCTTACAAATATTTATTTAGATATTTTTAAACAAATGATGATTTTATACAAAAATAAACTTAAAAAGTGGTCTAGAAGTGTTCAGAACTTGCAACCTCTCAAACATAACCCTTGAATCCAAACCAATTGATCTAACATCTTCTTAATGTTTATATTGAGGCATATTAATTATTTACTATTTTATTTACTAAGTTCATCTTCTTCTTATTTCTAGTTTCCAAAATTTATAGTAGGTTTAATTTTAATTTTATTTTTATTATTTATTTATTTATTTATTTTTGAAATCTCCTTCACGTTTACATACTTTTATACATATATATTACATACATATATATATATACATATATATAAATATATGTTTAAATATGTGTACCTATTTTTCAACCCAACCCAAGATATCACGTTTATTTCTTCGGTTTGTTTGTGGATGATTAAACAAGTTTTCATATAATATAACACGGGACCATAACGTACCAACCGAAACTACTAGATTCAATCGATTAGAAGTTACCTTAACCGTAGCACAACCCCGTGGTGAAGCAGCGACGATGCGGTGGTTGTACGGTGTTGACGACGGTGGTTCGTGTCTCCGACTAAAACAAATGGTAGTGACCAACGGAGGCGCTTTTCTTCTCGATTGGAATGAGCGGTGGTTCCGGATAGCAAAGCAACGATTTTCTTTGGTATATACAAATGACACGGTTTTATATTGGATAATATCTATAGAACAATATATATGTGTAATTGTGAAGTCGGTTTACAAATCTTGGATAGGAAGATTTCGTTTTCTTTATTATCATTATTGTTTTAGATTATTATTATTATTATTGTTATTATTATTGTTATTGTTATTATTATTATTATTATTATTATTATTATTATTATTATTTTACACAGTTTACAAAATAAATAAAACTAGAATATGGTTCGGGTATGGGTCGGTTCCATGTCGGTTTTCATTTTAGTTGAATACGGTTATGAGTGTCCGTCGAGTGATATTTAATTAGATATTACCAATTTAATCAAGTGAAGTTTAAATGGAATTTTAACTATTGCAAACAATAGGTGTCTGATTAGATCATTCGTTTCGGTTTGTTTAAAATAACTGTTGAAGGTTGTTAATTTAAATAGTTCACTTATACCAGTTGTCTAAATGTTCGGTATCTAAATTGCCTTGCTAATACATCGAAACTTGTAATTAAATTTGTTGAAACGTTATTATCATTTAATTTTGTTTATTGAGTTTTAATTTAATTAATATTTAGTATTTTATTTAAATATTTAATTGTTACGTTTTACGGGTATTATAATTTTACCCCACTTAAAAAAATTTCGTCCTCGAAATTTTAGATTTTACAGAACAATTTATTTTTAGATTTATAGACTTAGTCATTTAATTTTTACTATTCGCATACCTAACTTTATGTTGATTTTATCACAGAATTTTAGGTAAATTTTTTTTTTTTCGAGGAAAAAAAAAACAAATTATAACAAATACATTCCTAAGTTTTCCAACAAGTCGAATATCAAAACAATTCATGGAATTTCAAAGATAACACACTTTTAACGACTATCAAATAACGGTTCTTACACAAAAAGTAAAACGATGGAGACTTGCTACAAACTACTTCGTTATTTATTGACATCTTATTCTCTTACTAAGTTATTTTTGCATGATTATTTAGAGTGTCAAAGGTCTAGTCAGATGTCAATGTAAAAACTCTCCCACCAATATTAAGAGCTGCATTTGTCCCTCCAGCATTTCCATTATGTCGAGGTTTTGGATTTTTACAATCCTTAGCAAGATGACCAGTTTGTCCACATTGAAAACGTGCTCCTGTCAATCGATAGCATGCGCCTCGATGCGTCTTCCCACAATGTTTGCATGTCTCAATAAAATTGTTGTTTCTTTCTTGGTTTGGTAGTTGATACATCTGCATTTGGGTGTGACGGTTAGGGCCATTTGATTGAATCTTTTTGTTTCCAGAAGAGGTATGATTGTTATCATCACGATCCTTTTTTCGGTTCTCCCTAGCAGAAATCATTTTCTCTGCTAACTCTAGTGTCTGAACAGCATCAGCAACCTCGGTGATGTTGTTAAACTTACTCATCACAATCAACTTTCTAAACCTTTTACAGACTGCCCACTTAATTTTGTTACCTTGGACTTGTTGGTTTCCCGCAGCCTCTCCCAGAAACTAGCCAAACGTGTGAATCGAGCCATGAATTCCATCATCGGTTCATCATCTCTCTGTGCGATCATTGCATATTCTCGATAATATTTTTCTTGGTGCGAGGTAGGGAAATATTGTCTATAAAATACTTCCTTGAATTCATTCCAGGCCAACGTTGCTGCATAAACATCTCCACCTTGAGCATGCTTGATTCCCCTCCACCAGGATTGTGCATCATCTTCAAGCTTGTAAGCTGCTAATCTCACCTTAAATTGTTCTTCAACTCCCAAGACTTAAAAAATCTTCTCAATATGCATGATCCAGTTACATGCATCCATAGGATCTTGTGCAGAACTAAAAGATCGTGGCTTTTGTTTCTGAAATCTGGTCAGCCACTCATGAATTCCTAAGTTTGTGTTGTTGGTATGAGTTTCGGGATCAAACGGTGGTGGATTCGGAATATGAGGAGGTGGATTCGGTGGAGGAGGAGGAAGTAGATTATTCTGGTTATGATTTAACCGTCCCATGATTGTTTCCACGATATTTGGAATTTGTTCCGTGAATGCTGGATTGACAGCAGCAGTAATCGCAGGATCAGTTTGTTTATTCTCAGAAGACATCTATAATGAAAATACTCGATTTAGGAATATAAAATGATATACCAGAAAATTACAATCCTAACCCGATGTCTACCCATTAATCTCACATGTCTTATTTATTTAGTTTAAGTTTTCTACAGGAAAGAGCCTTTGCTCTGATACCATAACTGCGACACCCCAGCCTAGTTAAGGCTGACGTGTCGCTATTACAGAAATCAGAACAATGTATATTTCCATATTTAATGAACTAACACTAATTAAATACAAAATATCTAATTCCATCATTAACTATCTTAATCAGCTTTCTAATCTTTTTATCTTCTCTTCACACATCCCTTGAATCCCATGAGTACCTGTTTTAAAAACAAAGAAAATAACAAAAAAAATACGGCTGAGCCAAAAATTGCTCAGTAAAGAGTGACAAAGAATAACAATTTGGAAATAGCACGGTCAACGAAAACGTTACAATATAACGGTCATAATTTATAATAACAAAATGTCAGAACGAAGTAACCATAAGATTAACAATTGCAATTAATCAGAAAGAATACATAATCAAACAATGTCGTATGGAAATGACATACCCATTTGAGCACAAAACAAAGCAAATGGTGTACACAGACCCGTCGGCCTAATGTACCAAATTGTGAGCTGTATGTGGGCACACACCAACACTCACCGAAACAAAACAATTATCCTAGGACCAGTCCATACGCCTCCCAAAATATCACTCCTCAACTGCCAAAATATGGAGACACCATGAACCAGTCACACCGTCACGGAAAGTGCTACGCCATTGATGCCCCAATGACGCACCGGTAGAATCACCTACCGGAGGCTTTGCTCGGGTATCGGATTTGAAACAGTTTACAATTAACAGATAATCAAATATCTAAACAAAGTCCAAATGCAACGATTTTAGAAGTTGATATAACGAAACATGCGATAATGAATACTATTTAATAATTATATCTCATGCTTAACAAATCAAAATCAAAGGATGCTCGAAATCAAACAGTTCAACTTATTGAAATGAATATAACGAACAAAATAAACAAATATACTCTGAATTAAATAAACAGAATCCGTACCAGAAATGAGGCAAAACAAATATACTATGAGGTAAAGGTATAAAATCTGCACCTTAACCTTAGCAAATAAATCAGCAAGAAATCTGATAATAAGCGAGTAGCCTGGATTCCGATAATTCAATAATCTGTGATTTTCGTGTGATTTCTTGTTAGTTTAAATGAATTATAATTAATATAAGAAATCGGTTAGATTTTTAATAATTCTTACATTTTAGAGTTAAACCATTTGAATTGGTTTCTTTCACTAATTCGTTGATTAAGATTTGTAAATAATTTTTAAGTTTTAAAAGTTGTATATTTTTAATGTTTTCGATCGTAACAATTATGATGTACACGACTTTAAAATACAATAATTAAAAACGTGTTTCGAATAAAACTCGAACTCATAACATTTTGAATTGGATTTTCAAGATTTAACCGTTCACTTACCTTACAAATATTTATTTAGATATTTTTAAACAAATGATGATTTTATACAAAAATAAACTTAAAAAGTGGTCTAGAAGTGTTTAGAACTTGCAACCTCTCAAACATAACCCTTGAATCCAAACCAATTGATCTAACATCTTCTTAATGTTTATATTGAGGCATATTAATTATTTACTATTTTATTTACTAAGTTCATCTTCTTCCTATTTCTAGTTTCTAAAATTTATAGTAGGTTTAATTTTAATTTTATTTTTATTATTTATTTATTTATTTATTTTTGAAATCTCCTTCACGTTTACATACTTTTATACATATATATTACATACATATATATATATATACATATATATAAATATATGTTTAAATATGTGTACCTATTTTTCAACCCAACCCAAGATATCACGTTTATTTCTTCGGTTCGTTTGTGGATGATTAAACAAGTTTTCATATAATATAACACGGGACCATAACGTACCAACCGAAACTACTAGATTCAATCGATTAGAAGTTGCCTTAACCGTAGCACAACCCCGTGGTGAAGCAGCGACGATGTGGTGGTTGTACGGTGTTGACGAGGGTGGTTCGTGTCTCCGACTAAAACAAATGGTAGTGACCAACGGAGGCGCTTTTCTTCTCGATTGGAATGAGCGGTGGTTCCGGATAGCAAAGCAACGATTTTCTTTGGTATATACAAATGACACGGTTTGATATTGGATAATATCTATAGAACAATATATATGTGTAATTGTGAAGTCGGTTTACAAATCTTGGATAGGAAGATTTCGTTTTCTTTATTATCATTATTGTTTTAGATTATTATTATTATTATTATTATTATTATTATTATTATTATTATTATTATTATTATTTTACACAGTTTACAAAATAAATAAAACTAGAATATGGTTCGGGTATGGGTCGGTTCCATGTCGGTTTTCATTTTAGTTGAATACGGTTATGAGTGTCCGTCGAGTGATATTTAATTAGATATTACCAATTTAATCAAGTGAAGTTTAAATGGAATTTTAACTATTGCAAACAATAGGTGTCTGATTAGATCATTCGTTTCGGTTTGTTTAAAATAACTGTCTAAGGTTGTTAATTTAAATAGTTCACTTATACCAGTTGTCTAAATGTTCGGTATCTAAATTGCCTTGCTAATACATCGAAACTTGTAATTAAATTTGTTGAAACGTTATTATCATTTAATTTTGTTTATTGAGTTTTAATTTAATTAATATTTAGTATTTTATTTAAATATTTAATTGTTACGTTTTACGGGTATTATAATTTTACCCCACTTAAAAAAATTTCGTCCTCGAAATTTTAGATTTTACAGAACAATTTATTTTTAGATTTATAGACTTAGTCATTTAATTTTTACTATTCGCATACCTAACTTTATGTTGATTTTATCACAGAATTTTAGGTAAATTTTTTTTTTTCGAGGAAAAAAAAACAAATTATCACGAATACATTCCTAAGTTTTCCAACAAGTCGAATATCAAAACAATTCATGGAATTTCAAAGATAACACACTTTTAACGACTATCAAATAACGGTTCTTACACAAAAAGTAAAATGATGGAGACTTGCTACAAACTACTTCGTTATTTATTGACATCTTATTCTCTTACTAAGTTATTTTTGCATGATTATTTAGAGTGTCAAAGGTCTAGTCAGATGTCAATGTAAAAACTCTCCCACCAATATTACGAGCTGCATTTGTCCCTCCAGCATTTCCATTATGTCGAGGTTTTGGATTTTTACAATCCTTAGCAAGATGACCAGTTTGTCCACATTGAAAACATGCTCCCGTCAATCGATAGCATGCGCCTCGATGCGTCTTCCCACAATGTTTGCATGTCTCAATAAAATTGTTGTTTCTTTCTTGGTTTGGTAGTTGATACATCTGCATTTGGGTGTGACGGTTAGGGCCATTTGATTGAATCTTTTTGTTTCCAGAAGAGGTATGATTGTTATCATCACGATCCTTTTTTCGGTTCTCCCTAGCAGAAATCATTTTCTCTGCTAACTCTAGTGTCTGAACAGCATCAGCAACCTCGGTGATGTTGTTAAACTTACTCATCACAATCAACTTTCTAAACCTTTTACAGACTGCCCACTTAATTTTGTTAGCTTGGACTTGTTGGTTTCCCGCAGCCTCTCCCAGAAACTAGCCAAACGTGTGAATCGAGCCATGAATTCCATCATCGGTTCATCATCTCTCTGTGCGATCATTGCATATTCTCGATAATATTTTTCTTGGTGCGAGGTAGGGAAATATTGTCTATAAAATACTTCCTTGAATTCATTCCAGGCCAACGTTGCTGCATAAACATCTCCACCTTGAGAATGCTTGATTCCCCTCCACCAGGATTGTGCATCATCTTCAAGCTTGTAAGCTGCTAATCTCACCTTAAATTGTTCTTCAACTCCCAAGACTTAAAAAATCTTCTCAATATGCATGATCCAGTTACATGCATCCATAGGATCTTGTGCAGAACTAAAAGATCGTGGCTTTTGTTTCTGAAATCTGGTCAGCCACTCATGAATTCCTAAGTTTGTGTTGTTGGTATGAGTTTCGGGATCAAACGGTGGAGGATTCAGAATATAAGGAGGTGGATTCGGCGGAGGAGGAGGAAGTAGATTATTCTGGTTATGATTTAACCGTCCCATGATTGTTTCCACGATATTTGGAATTTGTTCCGTGAATGCTGGATTGACAGCAGCAGTAATCGCAGGATCAGTTTGTTTATTCTCAGAAGACATCTATAATGAAAATACTCGATTTAGGAATATAAAATGATATACCAGAAAATTACAATCCTAACCCGATGTCTACCCATTAATCTCACATGTCTTATTTATTTAGTTTAAGTTTTCTACAGGAAAAAGCCTTTGCTCTGATACCATAACTGCGACACCCCAGCCTAGTTAAGGCTGACGTGTCGCTATTACAGAAATCAGAACAATGCATATTTCCATATTTAATGAACTAACACTAATTAAATATAAAATATCTAATTACATCATTAACTATCTTAATCAGCTTTCTAATCTTTTTATCTTCTCTTCACACATCCCTTGAATCCCATGAGTACCTGTTTTAGAAACAAAGAAAATAACAAAAAAATACGGCTGAGCCGCTCAGTAACGGAAGAACAATAGTACTCATTGTGAAATCTGAAAACGGGAACCGATTAAAGAGTGACAAAGAATAACAATTTGGAAATAGCACGGTCAACGAAAGCGTTACAATATAACGGTCATAATTTATCATAACAAAATGTCAGAACGAAGTAACCATACGATTAACAATTGCAATTAATCAGAAAGAATACATAATCAAACAATGTCGTATGGAAAGGAGATACCCATTTGAGCATAAAACAAAGCAAATGGTGTACACAGACCCGTCGGCCTAATGTACCAAATTGTGAGCTGTATGTGGGCACACACCAACACTCACCGAAACAAAACAATTATCCTAGGACCAGTTCATACGCCTCCCAAAATATCACTCCTCAACTGCCAAAATATGGAGACGCCGTGAACCAGTCACACCGTCACGGAAAGTGCTACGTCATTGATGCTCCAATGACGCACCGGTAGAATCACCTACCGGAGGCTTTGCTCGGGTATCGGATTTGAAACAGTTTACAATTAACAGATAATCAAATATCTAAACAAAGTCCAAATGCAATGATTTTAGAAGTTGATATAACGGAACATGCGATAATGAATACTATTTAATAATTATATCTCATGCTTAACAAATCAAAATCAAAGGATGCTCGAAATCAAACAGTTCAACTTATTGAAATGAATATAACGAACAAAATAAACAAATATACTCTGAATTAAATAAACAGAATCCGTACCAGAAATGAGGCAAAACAAATATACTATGAGGTAAAGGTATAAAATCCGCACCTTAACCTTAGTAAATAAATCAGCAAGAAATCTGATAATAAGCGAGTAGCCTGGATTCCGATAATTCAATAATCTGTGATTTTCGTGTGATTTCTTGTTAGTTTAAATGAATTATAATTAATATACGAAATCGGTTAGATTTTTAATAATTCTTACAATTTAGAGTTAAACCATTTGAATTGGTTTCATTCACTAATTCGTTGATTAAGATTTGTAAATAATTTTTAAGTTTTAAAAGTTGTATATTTTTAATGTTTTCGATCGTAACAATTATGATGTACACTACTTTAAAATACAATAATTAAAAACGTGTTTCGAATAAAACTCGAACTCATAACATTTTGAATTGGATTTTCAAGATTTAACCGTTCACTTACCTTACAAATATTTATTTAGATATTTTTAAACAAATGATGATTTTATACAAAAATAAACTTAAAAAGTGGCCTAGAAGTGTTTAGAACTTGCAACCTCTCAAACATAACCCTTGAATCCAAACCAATTGATCTAACATCTTCTTAATGTTTATATTGAGGCGTATTAATTATTTACTATTTTATTCACTAAGTTCATCTTCTTCCTATTTCTAGTTTCCAAAATTTATAGTAGGTTTAATTTTAATTTTATTTTTATTATTTATTTATTTATTTATTTTTGAAATCTCCTTCACGTTTACATACTTTTATACATATATATTACATACATATATATATATATACATATATATAAATATATGTTTAAATATGTGTACCTATTTTTCAACCCAACCCAAGATATCACGTTTATTTCTTCGGTTCGTTTGTGGATGATTAAACAAGTTTTCATATAATATAACACGGGACCATAACGTACCAACCGAAACTACTAGATTCAATCGATTAGAAGTTACCTTAACCGTAGCACAACCCCGTGGTGAAGCAGCTACGATGTGGTGGTTGTACGGTGTTGACGAGGGTGGTTCGTGTCTCCGACTAAAACAAATGGTAGTGACCAACGGAGGCGCTTTTCTTCTCGATTGGAATGAGCGGTGGTTCCGGATAGCAAAGCAACGATTTTCTTTGGTATATACAAATGACATGGTTTGATATTGGATAATATCTATAGAACAATATATATGTGTAATTGTGAAGTCGGTTTACAAATCTTGGATAGGAAGATTTCGTTTTCTTTATTATCATTATTGTTTTAGATTATTATTATTATTATTATTATTATTATTATTATTATTATTATTATTTTACACAGTTTACAAAATAAATAAAACTAGAATATGGTTCGGGTATGGGTCGGTTCCATGTCGGTTTTCATTTTAGTTGAATACGGTTATGAGTGTCCGTCGAGTGATATTTAATTAGATATTACCAATTTAATCAAGTGAAGTTTAAATGGAATTTTAACTATTGCAAACAATAGGTGTCTGATTAGATCATTCGTTTCGGTTTGTTTAAAATAACTGTCGAAGGTTGTTAATTTAAATAGTTCACTTATACCAGTTGTCTAAATGTTCGGTATCTAAATTGCCTTGCTAATACATCGAAACTTGTAATTAAATTTGTTGAAACGTTTTTATCATTTAATTTTGTTTATTGAGTTTTAATTTAATTAATATTTAGTATTTTATTTAAATATTTAATTGTTACGTTTTACGGGTATTATAATTTTACCCCACTTAAAAAAATTTCGTCCTCGAAATTTTAGATTTTACAAAACAATTTATTTTTAGATTTATAGACTTAGTCATTTAATTTTTACTATTCGCATACCTAACTTTATGTTGATTTTATCACAGAATTTTAGGTAAATTTTTTTTTTTCGAGGAAAAAAAAACAAATTATCACGAATACATTCCTAAGTTTTCCAACAAGTCGAATATCAAAACAATTCATGGAATTTCAAAGATAACACACTTTTAACGACTATCAAATAACGGTTCTTACACAAAAAGTAAAATGATGGAGACTTGCTACAAACTACTTCGTTATTTATTGACATCTTATTCTCTTACTAAGTTATTTTTGCATGATTATTTAGAGTGTCAAAGGTCTAGTCAGATGTCAATGTAAAAACTCTCCCACCAATATTACGAGCTGCATTTGTCCCTCCAGCATTTCCATTATGTCGAGGTTTTGGATTTTTACAATCCTTAGCAAGATGACCAGTTTGTCCACATTGAAAACATGCTCCCGTCAATCGATAGCATGCGCCTCGATGCGTCTTCCCACAATGTTTGCATGTCTCAATAAAATTGTTGTTTCTTTCTTGGTTTGGTAGTTGATACATCTGCATTTGGGTGTGACGGTTAGGGCCATTTGATTGAATCTTTTTGTTTCCAGAAGAGGTATGATTGTTATCATCACGATCCTTTTTTCTGTTCTCCCTAGCAGAAATCATTTTCTCTGCTAACTCTAGTGTCTGAACAGCATCAGCAACCTCGGTGATGTTGTTAAACTTACTCATCACAATCAACTTTCTAAACCTTTTACAGACTGCCCACTTAATTTTGTTAGCTTGGACTTGTTGGTTTCCCGCAGCCTCTCCCAGAAACTAGCCAAACGTGTGAATCGAGCCATGAATTCCATCATCGGTTCATCATCTCTCTGTGCGATCATTGCATATTCTCGATAATATTTTTCTTGGTGCGAGGTAGGGAAATATTGTCTATAAAATACTTCCTTGAATTCATTCCAGGCCAACGTTGCTGCATAAACATCTCCACCTTGAGAATGCTTGATTCCCCTCCACCAGGATTGTGCATCATCTTCAAGCTTGTAAGCTGCTAATCTCACCTTAAATTGTTCTTCAACTCCCAAGACTTAAAAAATCTTCTCAATATGCATGATCCAGTTACATGCATCCATAGGATCTTGTGCAGAACTAAAAGATCGTGGCTTTTGTTTCTGAAATCTGGTCAGCCACTCATGAATTCCTAAGTTTGTGTTGTTGGTATGAGTTTCGGGATCAAACGGTGGAGGATTCAGAATATAAGGAGGTGGATTCGGCGGAGGAGGAGGAAGTAGATTATTCTGGTTATGATTTAACCGTCCCATGATTGTTTCCACGATATTTGGAATTTGTTCCGTGAATGCTGGATTGACAGCAGCAGTAATCGCAGGATCAGTTTGTTTATTCTCAGAAGACATCTATAATGAAAATACTCGATTTAGGAATATAAAATGATATACCAGAAAATTACAATCCTAACCCGATGTCTACCCATTAATCTCACATGTCTTATTTATTTAGTTTAAGTTTTCTACAGGAAAAAGCCTTTGCTCTGATACCATAACTGCGACACCCCAGCCTAGTTAAGGCTGACGTGTCGCTATTACAGAAATCAGAACAATGCATATTTCCATATTTAATGAACTAACACTAATTAAATATAAAATATCTAATTACATCATTAACTATCTTAATCAGCTTTCTAATCTTTTTATCTTCTCTTCACACATCCCTTGAATCCCATGAGTACCTGTTTTAGAAACAAAGAAAATAACAAAAAAATACGGCTGAGCCGCTCAGTAACGGAAGAACAATAGTACTCATTGTGAAATCTGAAAACGGGAACCGATTAAAGAGTGACAAAGAATAACAATTTGGAAATAGCACGGTCAACGAAAGCGTTACAATATAACGGTCATAATTTATCATAACAAAATGTCAGAACGAAGTAACCATACGATTAACAATTGCAATTAATCAGAAAGAATACATAATCAAACAATGTCGTATGGAAAGGAGATACCTATTTGAGCATAAAACAAAGCAAATGGTGTACACAGACCCGTCGGCCTAATGTACCAAATTGTGAGCTGTATGTGGGCACACACCAACACTCACCGAAACAAAACAATTATCCTAGGACCAGTTCATACGCCTCCCAAAATATCACTCCTCAACTGCCAAAATATGGAGACGCCGTGAACCAGTCACACCGTCACGGAAAGTGCTACGTCATTGATGCTCCAATGACGCACCGGTAGAATCACCTACCGGAGGCTTTGCTCGGGTATCGGATTTGAAACAGTTTACAATTAACAGATAATCAAATATCTAAACAAAGTCCAAATGCAATGATTTTAGAAGTTGATATAACGGAACATGCGATAATGAATACTATTTAATAATTATATCTCATGCTTAACAAATCAAAATCAAAGGATGCTCGAAATCAAACAGTTCAACTTATTGAAATGAATATAACGAACAAAATAAACAAATATACTCTGAATTAAATAAACAGAATCCGTACCAGAAATGAGGCAAAACAAATATACTATGAGGTAAAGGTATAAAATCCGCACCTTAACCTTAGTAAATAAATCAGCAAGAAATCTGATAATAAGCGAGTAGCCTGGATTCCGATAATTCAATAATCTGTGATTTTCGTGTGATTTCTTGTTAGTTTAAATGAATTATAATTAATATACGAAATCGGTTAGATTTTTAATAATTCTTACAATTTAGAGTTAAACCATTTGAATTGGTTTCATTCACTAATTCGTTGATTAAGATTTGTAAATAATTTTTAAGTTTTAAAAGTTGTATATTTTTAATGTTTTCGATCGTAACAATTATGATGTACACTACTTTAAAATACAATAATTAAAAACGTGTTTCGAATAAAACTCGAACTCATAACATTTTGAATTGGATTTTCAAGATTTAACCGTTCACTTACCTTACAAATATTTATTTAGATATTTTTAAACAAATGATGATTTTATACAAAAATAAACTTAAAAAGTGGCCTAGAAGTGTTTAGAACTTGCAACCTCTCAAACATAACCCTTGAATCCAAACCAATTGATCTAACATCTTCTTAATGTTTATATTGAGGCGTATTAATTATTTACTATTTTATTCACTAAGTTCATCTTCTTCCTATTTCTAGTTTCCAAAATTTATAGTAGGTTTAATTTTAATTTTATTTTTATTATTTATTTATTTATTTATTTTTGAAATCTCCTTCACGTTTACATACTTTTATACATATATATTACATACATATATATATATATACATATATATAAATATATGTTTAAATATGTGTACCTATTTTTCAACCCAACCCAAGATATCACGTTTATTTCTTCGGTTCGTTTGTGGATGATTAAACAAGTTTTCATATAATATAACACGGGACCATAACGTACCAACCGAAACTACTAGATTCAATCGATTAGAAGTTACCTTAACCGTAGCACAACCCCGTGGTGAAGCAGCTACGATGTGGTGGTTGTACGGTGTTGACGAGGGTGGTTCGTGTCTCCGACTAAAACAAATGGTAGTGACCAACGGAGGCGCTTTTCTTCTCGATTGGAATGAGCGGTGGTTCCGGATAGCAAAGCAACGATTTTCTTTGGTATATACAAATGACATGGTTTGATATTGGATAATATCTATAGAACAATATATATGTGTAATTGTGAAGTCGGTTTACAAATCTTGGATAGGAAGATTTCGTTTTCTTTATTATCATTATTGTTTTAGATTATTATTATTATTATTATTATTATTATTATTATTATTATTATTTTACACAGTTTACAAAATAAATAAAACTAGAATATGGTTCGGGTATGGGTCGGTTCCATGTCGGTTTTCATTTTAGTTGAATACGGTTATGAGTGTCCGTCGAGTGATATTTAATTAGATATTACCAATTTAATCAAGTGAAGTTTAAATGGAATTTTAACTATTGCAAACAATAGGTGTCTGATTAGATCATTCGTTTCGGTTTGTTTAAAATAACTGTCGAAGGTTGTTAATTTAAATAGTTCACTTATACCAGTTGTCTAAATGTTCGGTATCTAAATTGCCTTGCTAATACATCGAAACTTGTAATTAAATTTGTTGAAACGTTTTTATCATTTAATTTTGTTTATTGAGTTTTAATTTAATTAATATTTAGTATTTTATTTAAATATTTAATTGTTACGTTTTACGGGTATTATAATTTTACCCCACTTAAAAAAATTTCGTCCTCGAAATTTTAGATTTTACAAAACAATTTATTTTTAGATTTATAGACTTAGTCATTTAATTTTTACTATTCGCATACCTAACTTTATGTTGATTTTATCACAGAATTTTAGGTAAATTTTTTTTTTTCGAGGAAAAAAAAACAAATTATCACGAATACATTCCTAAGTTTTCCAACAAGTCGAATATCAAAACAATTCATGGAATTTCAAAGATAACACACTTTTAACGACTATCAAATAACGGTTCTTACACAAAAAGTAAAATGATGGAGACTTGCTACAAACTACTTCGTTATTTATTGACATCTTATTCTCTTACTAAGTTATTTTTGCATGATTATTTAGAGTGTCAAAGGTCTAGTCAGATGTCAATGTAAAAACTCTCCCATCAATATTACGAGCTGCATTTGTCCCTCCAGCATTTCCATTATGTCGAGGTTTTGGATTTTTACAATCCTTAGCAAGATGACCAGTTTGTCCACATTGAAAACATGCTCCCGTCAATCGATAGCATGCGCCTCGATGCGTCTTCCCACAATGTTTGCATGTCTCAATAAAATTGTTGTTTCTTTCTTGGTTTGGTAGTTGATACATCTGCATTTGGGTGTGACGGTTAGGGCCATTTGATTGAATCTTTTTGTTTCCAGAAGAGGTATGATTGTTATCATCACGATCCTTTTTTCGGTTCTCCCTAGCAGAAATCATTTTCTCTGCTAACTCTAGTGTCTGAACAGCATCAGCAACCTCGGTGATGTTGTTAAACTTACTCATCACAATCAACTTTCTAAACCTTTTACAGACTGCCCACTTAATTTTGTTAGCTTGGACTTGTTGGTTTCCCGCAGCCTCTCCCAGAAACTAGCCAAACGTGTGAATCGAGCCATGAATTCGATCATCGGTTCATCATCTCTCTGTGCGATCATTGCATATTCTCGATAATATTTTTCTTGGTGCGAGGTAGGGAAATATTGTCTATAAAATACTTCCTTGAATTCATTCCAGGCCAACGTTGCTGCATAAACATCTCCACCTTGAGCATGCTTGATTCCCCTCCACCAGGATTGTGCATCATCTTCAAGCTTGTAAGCTGCTAATCTCACCTTAAATTGTTCTTCAACTCCCAAGACTTAAAAAATCTTCTCAATATGCATGATCCAGTTACATGCATCCATAGGATCTTGTGCAGAACTAAAAGATCGTGGCTTTTGTTTCTGAAATCTGGTCAGCCACTCATGAATTCCTAAGTTTGTGTTGTTGGTATGAGTTTCGGGATCAAACGGTGGAGGATTCGGAATATGAGGAGGTGGATTCGGCGGAGGAGGAGGAAGTAGATTATTCTGGTTATGATTTAACCGTCCCATGATTGTTTCCACGATATTTGGAATTTGTTCCGTGAATGCTGGATTGACAGCAGCAGTAATCGCAGGATCAGTTTGTTTATTCTCAGAAGACATCTATAATGAAAATACTCGATTTAGGAATATAAAATGATATACCAGAAAATTACAATCCTAACCCGATGTCTACCCATTAATCTCACATGTCTTATTTATTTAGTTTAAGTTTTCTACAGGAAAAAGCCTTTGCTCTGATACCATAACTGCGACACCCCAGCCTAGTTAAGGCTGACGTGTCGCTATTACAGAAATCAGAACAATGCATATTTCCATATTTAATGAACTAACACTAATTAAATATAAAATATCTAATTACATCATTAACTATCTTAATCAGCTTTCTAATCTTTTTATCTTCTCTTCACACATCCCTTGAATCCCATGAGTACCTGTTTTAGAAACAAAGAAAATAACAAAAAAATACGGCTGAGCCGCTCAGTAACGGAAGAACAATAGTACTCATTGTGAAATCTGAAAACGGGAACCGATTAAAGAGTGACAAAGAATAACAATTTGGAAATAGCACGGTCAACGAAAGCGTTACAATATAACGGTCATAATTTATCATAACAAAATGTCAGAACGAAGTAACCATACGATTAACAATTGCAATTAATCAGAAAGAATACATAATCAAACAATGTCGTATGGAAAGGAGATACCCATTTGAGCATAAAACAAAGCAAATGGTGTACACAGACCCGTCGGCCTAATGTACCAAATTGTGAGCTGTATGTGGGCACACACCAACACTCACCGAAACAAAACAATTATCCTAGGACCAGTTCATACGCCTCCCAAAATATCACTCCTCAACTGCCAAAATATGGAGACGCCGTGAACCAGTCACACCGTCACGGAAAGTGCTACGTCATTGATGCTCCAATGACGCACCGGTAGAATCACCTACCGGAGGCTTTGCTCGGGTATCGGATTTGAAACAGTTTACAATTAACAGATAATCAAATATCTAAACAAAGTCCAAATGCAATGATTTTAGAAGTTGATATAACGGAACATGCGATAATAAATACTATTTAATAATTATATCTCATGCTTAACAAATCAAAATCAAAGGATGCTCGAAATCAAACAGTTCAACTTATTGAAATGAATATAACGAACAAAATAAACAAATATACTCTGAATTAAATAAACAGAATCCGTACCAGAAATGAGGCAAAACAAATATACTATGAGGTAAAGGTATAAAATCCGCACCTTAACCTTAGCAAATAAATCAGCAAGAAATCTGATAATAAGCGAGTAGCCTGGATTCCGATAATTCAATAATCTGTGATTTTCGTGTGATTTCTTGTTAGTTTAAATGAATTATAATTAATATACGAAATCGGTTAGATTTTTAATAATTCTTACAATTTAGAGTTAAACCATTTGAATTGGTTTCATTCACTAATTCGTTGATTAAGATTTGTAAATAATTTTTAAGTTTTAAAAGTTGTATATTTTTAATGTTTTCGATCGTAACAATTATGATGTACACTACTTTAAAATACAATAATTAAAAACGTGTTTCGAATAAAACTCGAACTCATAACATTTTGAATTGGATTTTCAAGATTTAACCGTTCACTTACCTTACAAATATTTATTTAGATATTTTTAAACAAATGATGATTTTATACAAAAATAAACTTAAAAAGTGGTCTAGAAGTGTTTAGAACTTGCAACCTCTCAAACATAACCCTTGAATCCAAACCAATTGATCTAACATCTTCTTAATGTTTATATTGAGGCATATTAATTATTTACTATTTTATTTACTAAGTTCATCTTCTTCCTATTTCTAGTTTCCAAAATTTATAGTAGGTTTAATTTTAATTTTATTTTTATTATTTATTTATTTATTTATTTTTGAAATCTCCTTCACGTTTACATACTTTTATACATATATATTACATACATATATATATACATATATATAAATATATGTTTAAATATGTGTACCTATTTTTCAACCCAACCCAAGATATCACGTTTATTTCTTAGGTTCGTTTGTGGATGATTAAACAAGTTTTCATATAATATAACACGGGACCATAACGTACCAACCGAAACTACTAGATTCAATCGATTAGAAGTTACCTTAACCGTAGCACAACCCCGTGGTGAAGCAGCGACGATGTGGTGGTTGTACGGTGTTGACGAGGGTGGTTCGTGTCTCCGACTAAAACAAATGGTAGTGACCAACGGAGGCGCTTTTCTTCTCGATTGGAATGAGCGGTAGTTCCGGATAGCAAAGCAACGATTTTCTTTGGTATATACAAATGACATGGTTTGATATTGGATAATATCTATAGAACAATATATATGTGTAATTGTGAAGTCGGTTTACAAATCTTGGATAGGAAGATTTCGTTTTCTTTATTATCATTATTGTTTTAGATTATTATTATTATTATTATTGTTATTATTATTATTATTATTGTTATTATTATTATTATTATTATTATTATTATTATTATTATTTTACACAGTTTACAAAATAAATAAAACTAGAATATGGTTCGGGTATGGGTCGGTTCCATGTCGGTTTTCATTTAGTTGAATACGGTTATGAGTGTCCGTCGAGTGATATTTAATTAGATATTACCAATTTAATCAAGTGAAGTTTAAATGGAATTTTAACTATTGCAAACAATAGGTGTATGATTAGATCATTCGTTTCGGTTTGTTTAAAATAATTGTCGAAGGTTGTTAATTTAAATAGTTCACTTATACCCGTTGTCTAAATGTTCGGTAACTAAATTGCCTTGCTAATAAATTGAAACTTGTAATTAAATTTGTTGAAACGTTATTATCATTTAATTTTGTTTATTGAGTTTTAATTTAATTAATATTTAGTATTTTATTTAAATATTTAATTGTTACGTTTTACGGGTATTATATTACATTTATGCACATCATATGTTCAAAATATACAACCCCAACATATTGTAAGAATAAAAAAATTGCTACTAACAAATTTCAAGAGTATAAGTCATAAACTTTTGGTTTAATTTCTTCGAAGATATCTTCTCTGAATATATCGTCGATATATACTTTAGCTTTTTCTTTATTGTTCCCGCCTTTTAACTTTATCAGATACACAAATCAAAAATTATCAATTTTTACGGGTGAGTTCTAAGTTTATAAATTCATGAGTTGTAATAGCATTTAAATCAAATTCACATATAATATAATTCAATAATTCTTTCGTAAAAATTCTGAACAATAATCAATTGAGCTATACCAATATTAAAACACTCTTTTATTACAAACAATAACACTCGGCAAACATCAACGAACAAATCATTGTCTAGGGTCACGTTTACCTCTGCCAAGCTCGGACGTCACCAACCAATACATTTAATTGATCAATCAACCCCTTACACACATGATAGGGCTATTCCTCCTTGAAGAATAAGTGAAATATCTTCTATATGAAATCGACAGTATACAACTTCGTTTATCGATCTATTGCAAAGTCTACAATCACAACTCAAGTTTATAAAACATTAGGTTAGCATTTGAAAGTAATATGTTTCAAAGATTGTATACCCGCTCAACATTAATTAAAATAGAGCATCATAGAACTCACATGAATGCTTCCTCGAGTTGATTCCTTCTAACTCGTTAAACAGACTACACTTTCCTATATACAATACAATCTTTATTAATTTTTCATGTTTTAAAAGTTTATATTCATAAACTGTTATTCTAGTCTTATTCGTAGTCACTCTGCGAATAATATCAATTATACTTGTACGTTCGCAAACATGAGTAATTACCCATCCACAAATACTCTAACTATATTTACTCATTCACTTATATCCCTTGTTTTATATATCCCTCTCTCTTCACCCTTACATTAAAATGTTACAATTAAATAATTTGCTTGAAACATAATTTCAAATAACGATCTTCATAATAGTTTTTATTTGTTCAATTATCAGCTTAATTTGACAACATTCTCTTCCTTTTGGATTATGCATAAGTAGAGAATGATTCACTAATGACATAATCTTACTGAAAAACATAAAAATTAATGTAGTACAATAAAAAATGCAGTACAAGATTTATCTAATATAAAATAACAAAATATTATATAAAAAAATAAAAAATGAAGTACAAAATAAAATCTAGTGTATTTAGGTAAAATTATGTTTATATTTGAGCCTATCCAATGTATAAATTGTATGTCATAGCTTTCTTAATGTTATCTTAACATACAAAATGAAAATAACATCATAAAATCATATAATCAAAACGACATAAGAAGCTAAAAAAAGCAGCCTTTTAAGAATAAGTTAGAAATGAAATACATAACAAATGACAAACCTCCAATATGTAAAGAATGTTGAAAGAACATATTTATCATTGTTAACACACAATAAGAGAATAATATATATAACAATACATACACATACATAACAGATAACTTTATGTATTGTAATCAAGGTTGCAAAAATCGTTAGGCGCTTTCAGGTCGGAATAGCTCCTTGGAGCGAGTAATCGGGGAGTACTTGGCCCTAGTCAGGAGTACTCGGGTAAAACTCAGGAAGTACTTGGCCTCGGGACAACCCCTTGAAACGAGTACTCGGCCTTGGAGGCCGACTTTTGCAACAGTGATTGTAATCACTTATATATCAATAACACACAAGGTTGCCACAAGACATTTAGATCAGAATCATCTAGACCAAAAGTCACGGAGAACAAGGATCATTCATACCAAGAGCCATCTTGACACACTAATTAGAATATCATGAACACACTAAACATGTAGAGATTGAATTCTAATGTATTTCAGATAAAAATGACACACTAGGAGCTCTTAGCTCAATTAAGTGGAATTGTTGAAATGAAAATTAATCATGTCCATGTCCCATTACAACGCAAGAACGTCATATATTATCGACTATTGAATCTTTTTAACATGATTAAATGCAACAATGGCTATAATGGTTGGTTAGATATCCACCTTTTGAACATAGCAAAACATTCTTCAGGCTTGTATTGAGGGGCTGTGTGCCCACCACCCTGTAACATAAACAAAATGTTTAGTTAAAAATCTTTATCTTCACTCATAATATCAACATTCAAATTGCTTGCCTTCACAGTCGCAAATGTCATCATATTTGAGTAACTCTGTGTGTACCTGTCAATACGAACACACAACTTGACATAGTTACATTTGCTTACGCTGCCACAAAAAACTTTAGTTTTGAAATTACCCGGCAATTTGATTATTATGCTTCCATTGTCGCCATTGATCAATTACTGAGTAGTTTAGGTCTTTAGTCCATGCTTGAGTTGACTGATGGGGAATGACCATATCATGATCACCACTGTGTTAGATGACAAAAGGTTATTAAGGACATTGTTGATGTATTCTTTCACAAAAAGATCAAATCTTGATGCAAAAAATCGAATATTGACGCAAGTTTGTGAAATGAAGAGGACCTGTAGATAAGAGACCGGTAGCCCTTGTTGCTAAGGCTTAGATGGTATTGTCTCACATCGTAAGTTGTTATTGTGAAATTTAAATCCGGGCATCGTATCCATTCTTCTATTGTTTCCTGTGCCGTTTTAGCTGTATGAGCAATGTTGTGATTTTACAAAGTGGAAATACGTACAAATACCTTTCGAACATGCAAGGCTTCTTGAACATTGGCATCATTGATCCAGTAGTAAACTAACTTATATTCATTAAACTGCGCAATTCAAAAACATCATTAAAGTCTGTTATAGTTGTCTTACAACCTGGGTTGATTTTGTTTTCAAAGATTCTAAATGTGTTTGGAAAAAGACCAGTTTTCATCATGTTATAGCTGTCTATTGCAAACTAATTTTTATCTGATCTCATTGATTAGCATGGTAATGAGGTGTCTTGTAGCTTTTTCAGGAATGGGTTCTCAAAGTTATCAAAAAATAAATAAATAATGATATAATAAACTTACACGACATTTAACCGAAGAAAGACGAGTGTGCTCTTTAAGCGGCTTTTGGGTCGGTAGTTTAATTAGCCAAACATGACCACAATAAGGTTCCAAAACTTGAGGAGCTTGAATCCCATATATGCTCTAGAAAAACATCATATTCATGTTTATTTCTATTGTTTTTTGCTTCAAGATGGAGCGATTTGTGAACGAGTTACTGTGAATGAAGTAAAGAACCTGTTCATACAACTCAATGTTTTGAATACATTCTACGTTGTTTGGGCTTATATACTCTGATCGATACTCTCCACCACAAGCATGGAACAATGACTATAGACGATGGAAATGGAAATGAACAACATTAGTTGCTAAAATAAGTAGTGAATTTAGGGCATGTGTAAGGTCATATGAACATAACAAACCTTGTAGAGGTCATCTGAAATAATTCCCATACCGTTACAAAAACGGATTTTGAAATTATCTTCTTCTGGAAAAGTTAAAGGATTGCCAAGAAGATATCCCTAATGTGCAAAATTAATAAATCGGTTTGGTAATCTTACATCAAGCTATTTCATTTTTATATCAAAGATATTGATCACATTAAATATGAGAAAAAAAAAAAAAAGGATTCATAAAAATTTATTTTCTTATGATAAGACTTAGCAAGACCTTTAAATTAATGTGAGGTTCATAGCCAGCTTCATTTCCTGTGCATAACATACAAGCTATGGATGATTAGAGTGCCCATGATCAAGTCACCTATGATAACTAATATATATATATATATATATATATATATATATATATATATATATATATTATATTTATATTATATATACAATTAAAAATATTAATTATTTTTAAAAAACCGGTTCGACCGCAGGCGCCGGTTCCTTAAAAAACGGTTTACGAGCACATAACCGGGCCATCCTTGGTAGTCCTGTCCAGGTTTGAAAACATTGGTTACAATTTATTTGAACTTGAACTAAATTGATATTTCTTAAAAATGACTCATTTAGACCAAATTAGTTTTGTTTACAACACATCCCGACTCGCACCAATCCTGACCCAAACCCTTGCTAACCCGTTACCTGATCCTATCTAACCAACCATTTTGACAGGATTAATGATAACCTTCAAGGGGTTGATGAACACTAAATAAGTGCTCGTTTCTCTTTACCAAAGGTCTCATGTTCAAATTCAGTTTTCACATGTTTTCAGCCCTCAACCCTCTTAAAGGTCAGGTGAATATCTGCATGGTTAGCAGGGCATTGATGAAACCCACATCTTTTGTAACATGTTCTAGAAAAACAAGAATGGATTAAAAACAAATTCTAAGTGACTTTCAAACGGTTACAAAACAAAATCAACTATGATATGTTTATAGAGACAAATGTTACCATCTGATATAAGTTGTGTGATTATCGGGATAGGGAGTCCCGAATAGGAATCTCCTCCTATATAGAACGGATTAGATACAAACTCTGGATGACTTTTAAACCACTGCACAAAGAATAGCAAATTAGAATAAATAAACTTGGCTAAAAAAATCTTTTAAGTTTTAACATGTGTGAACAACGAAGTGTGTTTGTGGGTCTTTTCGAATGCTTTATATAAATTTCAGAATCAATTCCATTGGCCTTTTTATTTTTTGAAATTTGTATGCGCATTATCAATTTGTATTTAATTGTTGAATTTATAAATTAGAGAGATAAATAACATCAGGTGTCAAATGCATTACATCCCAGTGGCATCTTGTTGGTAGACAGGATAAGACTAAGAAACCATAAAGTCTAGCTTCGAATCCCACATGAGTGTTTTCTCAAAGTATTGACTTTTCTTCTAAACATGTGATTTGATGATGGATATGATCGGGTGACACCGCTACGGTAGACCTAGGAATTTTTTTTAAGGGGTCAGAAATTTTGTCAAGATAATTATTTGTTGTTAATTTTTTTTTTGGACCAATTCGAACAAGGTCGGGTCGGATCACCCAAAAAATGATTAAACTAAATTAAATCACAAATACATAATAAAAGTACGCCAAATCATCCGGTTAATTAGGATGACTGATGATATGATAAAATTGGTCTTCCTTTGGCAGAATTCGAATGAATACTATTCAAATCACCAAATTAAAAATTCAACTAAGTTTTATTTTGAAAAATTGTTCCATATTGCGTCATTTTGGTACCTTTTATAAGTTTTGTTTTTAAAATGGTTTTAGAATGAGCTTTATTAGGGCTATCAAATTTTTATGGGGGTCGGGAGAAAATTTTCTTGGGGTCAGTAGAGATCGGATCCTATATATAACGTTAAAAATAGAAAGTTTATGGGGGTCGGTCGACCCCCATCCCTACAAGGTGGGTACGCCCCTAGCTAGTACAAACGCATACCCACATTGGTGAGTAGGGGCAACCGCCATACTTGAATTTTTTTTATTAGTATATATATGTTAAAATGTTGACCAACATCCTTAGTATTTTGAACTCACTTCCTTAAACTTGCATAATAAGAATTGTGATGAGAATTTAAGTGATAGTTTTACTTGTTTTTTTAAGAAAAGTTACTTAAAAAAGTGTTGGTAGATGTTGTTTTGGTCCTTTTGGATATATTTCAAAAAATAAAAATCCGTATATAACAACTTCAGATGTACTAAATTTTTATTATATTTATATATATATATAGGGAGAGGTTCAAATGTTAACCCTCCCTTATAGCGTTAACCCGTTAACCCTGGCGTTTTTTGCCCGAATCTTTGTTTTTTTTTTCATGGTTTTATTATACATAAATAGGGGGTTTTCGTTTTTGTGTTTTTGCTAATTCATCACCGTTTAGAAATTAAACGGTGATTTAATTTCTAAACGGTGATGAATTAGCAAAAACACAAAAAAGAAACCCCTCTATTTATGTATAATAAAAACCATGACAAAAAAAAACAAAGATTCGGACAAAAAACGTCAGGGTTAACGGGTTAACGCTATAAGGGAGGGTTAACAATGGAACCATCCCCTGTATATATATATAGAGGGGAGTGATATTTTAAGAAAGCTAAAAACCATGAGAAGCGTGAGAAGCAATCTTGTCCCTTGATCTGTGGTGTTTTACTGTCAAGATCGTGCGGTGGCAATTTTGTAAATAATATGGCGTTTGAAAGTCGCGGGATGGGCATAATAGTAATTTGGTGTTTTTTGAATTAAAACTAACCTCCCCAACTTCTCTCCATTCCGTAAAAAACGCCTTTAATCTAGATTTTACCCCGACGAAAACACCAAAATCCCCAATGTCTACGGTCGATCGTTACTCACTGAAATACCAAAGTCCCCAATTTATCTCAATATGGTGTTTTTGGTTATTTTGGTGTTTTTGGCGTTGATTTTGTATGTGTTTTTGTTGTTATGTATCTTCTTTGTTGTTCTTGGTGTTCTGTTAAGTTGTTATGGTGTTTTTGAAATTAATTTAGTTTATGGTGTCTATGTTGTTTTGTTCATTTTAAATGGAGATTAAGATTCTGGCTTTATGGTGTTTTTGGTTATTTTGGTGTTTTTGGCGTTTATTTTGTATGGTGTTTTTGCTGTTATGTATCTTCTTTGTTGTTCTTCGTGTTATGTTAAGTTGTTATATATGGTGTTTTTGAAATTGATCACGTCTTGACAATGCTAATATAAACACCATAACAGAAAATATGAAGCTAACTGAAAACGCCAAATAACATCATATTATTTAACCACCATTAAAAAACACCATACATGTTTATAAAATAAAAAACAGAGCATTATTTAAAAGAAAAAACTCCATAAAATTTTAAAATATCATGGTGATTAGGGCTTTTGGATTCAAAATAAGTTGTAATACTTGGATTCAAAAACACCATACAATCCAAAAACACAATACAATATACAAAAACATCATACAATTTGAAAAACACCATAATATCAAAAAAAAAAAAAAAAAAAAGAGCATATAACATACGAAATAACACCATACAGTCTGAAAAACACCATACAATCTGAAAAACACCATAATCTTCTGTGTTCGATTCCATCACAACGTTAGCCTTGAAAAACACCAAACGAGCATTCGCCAGATGAAATTGGAATCATAAAATCAATTACAATCCGTGATTTCTTCTTATAATCGGTAATTGATTTGGATTTTGAAAAATTGCTTTGCGACAATCATGTATTTCCCCAAAATAACCACCAACAATAATGAGAAGAAATTACCTTAATACCCATATCTTGAAAACCTATGAAAATACACGTGTAGGGCTGAGATTACTTTTCACACTTCTCATGGTTTTTAGACTTTTTAGCCAAACCTCGATCTATATATATATATATATGGATTCATTTTATTGATAACCAACAAATTGTAAAGAACTAAAGGAACCACATTTATAACCACAAGTTTTAAAGGGTATAAAGGTAATTTTCCTTGAAAATAGGGGAACTTACCTTTATACCCTTCAAACTTGTGCATAGAAATGGTTCTTTTAGTTCTTAACTTACAATGGTTCTCAATTGAACATCCCTTTATATATATAGGGAGATGATCAAATATTATCCCATGTTTGTTGCGTTAACCGAATAACTACATTTTATTACTTTGGAGCCCACATTAAAGTAAATCTAAATATGTATGTTTTTTTCTTTTTTAATTAATGTAGGACCTACTTACGTTAATAAAAAAAACTAAATCTTTAGATTTACTTTAATATGGGCCCCAAAGTAATAAGATGTAGTTGTTCGGTTAACGCAATAAGGAATGGTTAACATTTAAACCATCCCCAATATATATATATATGAAAGTTAGTTTGATTGTACTATTTTTACATGACCCGACCTGATTTGACTCGACCCAACTTGAACAAAAAAGAAAAAATTTAATTATATAATGATCCTTAAACGATCCTAAAAAATTTTCACCCACATAAAAAAGCTATGGGTCGCCACTGTGCTGGTGGCACGACAATACTCCGGTGATTTATCACAAATCCAAATTAATCGTTCAAAAAAAAGAGTCCTACGTATTAGGTTTTTGAATTATTAAAACAATACTATAATTATAATAATAATTACAAGGGATGTTCAATTGATAATTATTATTACTTGAGAACTGAAAGAACCAATTCTAACCACAAATTTATAAAGGTATAATAGTAACATCTCCTATTTTTAAAAAAAAATTATATTTATACTGTGACGATTGCGTACGAAAAATTCGGCATTTATGACGTGAGCACATTTGGTCGTGCTTGAAATCCACGATGATTTAGCAATTTTGGTTATTAGAGGTTGATAGTATGCGAGAAATGAGGAACGTGGGCGAAAACCGTGCTCGAAACGGAGTTACGGATTGTCCGGAATCGCGAAATGAAGTTTAAAATCAAAAATTGGAAAAAAGTACCCTGGGGCGGTACGCCCCACGCCAAGCACCGAGCTGGGGCGATACGCCTGGCGGGTTAAGTCGGCAAATTTTTTTAAAGAGGATCAGATCGCATGGGGATTCAACGTATTTCTTCTTCTCGACCTTTCTTACTGCCCAGACGACCAAACATCAGTTTTTCATCATCCAAACCTTATTTTGAAGCCTTTGGATCGCGTGGATCGCACCCAGGAACGTTTCTGCAAGCCCTGATCATTGTTTTAACCGCAGATATCCGTCAGATTAGGTAATGATCCGTTTAAACTTTCTGGTTTGATTTTGATTGATTAGATCTTGATTTTGAACGTAATGACATAGTTAGGATTGTTGATTATTGCCTAGATGATGGCTAGGATTGATTATAAACAGAGAACACGAAGTTTTAACGGTTAAATCCTTGTTTTGATCCGTTGTAATGCACGATTTGCATGAAACCATATCCATGATTATAATGGTTTAATCCATTTGATTATGACAATGTAGGTGATTAGTTTGATTAATCTTTGAAATGCAAAGGTTAAATCTAAGTGTTTCAAACTAATCACAATCATTAACATACTCATTGGAACAATTATCTGACGCTTATGATAACAGTCAGATTAGTATGTTAAACATGGTTATTACACCTATCCTAATGCTACATTGTGATATTTCATGATATTTGGGTAATCAAAAACAAGGATTATTCATTTCTAAGCCATTAAACCATCTAGAAACTCTTTTAGCATTATAATCAACAACATTAACTATTTGATTAATCTGAGATTATTCTGATTAATCAAGAGTGTCATCAACCTTGTATTAGGAATCTAATGCAATGTAAGTTCCTACATTATCATACATTGTATGATATAATACTAAAGTAACCAATTAAACATTTAATATCGGTTTGATGACTTACAAAGCAATGTCTTTGACATTGAACGTTCAGAAAGATCTATTCAGTAAACTAGAACATAAATAACTCATTAAATATAACTAAATGCAGAATCATCTCTTTGTTATCAGCTTCGAGATATTTTGCTACCTTTATATCATCAGGTGAGTTTCGTACAACCCCTTTTCTTTTAATATTTTATAAACATCGAGGTAACTCTGTAAACTGTTGTCTGAACATATGATATGCATTAATGATATCTGTGTGATTTCATGTGACTTTTGGGGGATTTCATGGGATTTTGCCTGTAGAACTGAACTCTATCATGGAACTAAAAGTCCTCATTCTTGAACTGTATCTAGTGAACACATGTGTGGCCGAACAGAAAACATTGATAGTACTATTGGTTGACACCTCATTCGCTGGGAGGATTGCATCTCCCCTTGTGTGAATGTTTGTTATATGTTTCCAGAACTTCTTAATGGTATGATAGACATTAAGACAATGAGGCACTAAGATATGTACCGACGGGTAATATCTTGAGAACAGAACTAGACGTCCGAAAGGAACTAGATACGGGTCCCATGGTTATCCGGAACTAAACTTTTGAGAACATGCTTATCATATCATATTGTTTTAAATTGAACTGTCGAACTCACCAGCTTTGTGCTAACGTTTCAAACTCAAACCTTTTTGCAGGTAAACAGTAAGAGCCGGTGAGGATGCACTTTTGGGATAATTGCACTTGAATAAATTAGTTGTAATTAAATAGACTTAGTTGTAGACTGTAATGTGGATGTTAATGACGAACCTTCTAATGTATTTACTTTAAGTTAATCTGTGTGCTTGTGATATCGGATCAAGTAAGTCACCCCTCACCTCTGAGACATCACCACTATGCTTCCGCAACCGGTTCAGTGACATCATACATGAGGTGACGAGAGGTGGGGGTGTGATAGGGTGGTATCAGAGCCACAGGTTATAGAATTTAGGTTGACTTAGAGACCTAGACTATAACCATAGGCTCGTATAGGGACACAGAGAGCACCGAACATAACAACTGAACAAAACTTGTTTTGAATTAAGCCAGGATAATCAGGTGGTACAAATTCCAGTTATGAGTGGCCAACATAACTGAAATTTGCAACATGTGTGCATTCTAGTTTACTTTAATTCAAGCAGAACCTCAATAACTATAAAGACGAATAGTTGTCTGGAGATAGGAAAGACCATCATATCATGTTTATGTTTATGTTAAATATTGTTATTTAATATTTACTTCATGATACTGATTAGAGATTTTGATTGTACAGCGATGGCCGATTAAGCCGAACAGTATATTTACCAGAGATTTCCCTATCTGAGGTTGGATGACACCCCTAGTTCTAGTGCAGGAACAGACTCAGATCCTAGTGAGGCTACATCTGCAGCCTCTCAGGCGACCCCTGCCGGACCACACACACCATCATCCCCCAGACCAGTTACACCACCACCACCACCATCACCAGTACTACCACCAGCAGCCCCCATTCTACCCAGTCCCCCTCATTCACCCTTGGTTCATAAATCTGCTGAGAGAAGACAGGACTCCTCTCCACGGAGAGTCCCCGCGTGGGACGGATTACGACGAATGCGGGGACAGGCCCGCAAGACTACGGGGCTACCCCCGAGACATCAGATGGCTCCCCGAGATGAGCCACAGACCATACATGAGGTGGGAGAATCCTCTCACCAAGCTGAGTGGAGAGCCCAGCTACAGCAGATCACTCAGGATCTGCAAGGGATGCTTCAGGATATACAGCAGCAGACTGCTATGATAGACGATACCCGTAGCACTGTTTTAGAGATTTTGACTTCTCACTTGACCATTATAGATCGAGTGAACACATTAGAGGTAGACACATAGGCGTGGAGGACTTCGGTGGAGGAGCGGTTGCGTAGGACGTGGGTGCGGAGGATTATTGCTACCTTTTGGCAGCAGGTTGAGTTGTTGAGGGTAGGAGTGATGAGGGTGAGAGAGTTTCTGATTTGGCTTGGGATGGCCAGTTTCGAGACTAAGATGATAGTTTTGGGCGTGTTTATGGCGGCAGTAGCCATGGTATTTTCCTGCTTATCGTACTTTTTACGATAAGTATGTTTATGTGGTTCTTTTTGGGATATCTTATGTACAGACGAATAGGTTGTTAGTGTGTGATGTGGATGGGAAGTTTTGTTTGTGAAATGGATCCCCGATAGTTAGTGTTGATGTATCGTTTCTGATAGTTCTTGTATTAAAACTTTGTGATGTATAAAACTATGGTAATGTAATATGATGGGTGCATTTGTATATCTGTCTGTGTACTGAACTATGTGTCTGATGTGTGAACTATAATTAATTCTTCTGTGTGAGAACATAACTTTATATGAACGTATCAATATGAGAACATGTCAAACTAAAAATATATATTTTGCTGAAATACAGTACGGGAGCAATACTGTATGCGAATATATCGAACTAAAAATATATATTTCGCTGAAATACAGTACGGGAGCAATACTGTATGCGAATATATCAAACTAAAAACATATCTGTAACTAAAGTACAGTACGAGAGCCATACTGTACGAGAACATATCTAAGTGTGAACATATCTATAACTAAAGTACAGTACGAGAGCCATACTGTACGAAAACATATCTATTGTTTGTATGAGAACTTAGTGCATGAACTGAGAACATATCAGAGAACTTGTGTGAGAACATATCCTAGTCCTGTATGAACATATCTCTAAAAACATGTGTTGCAATGCAAGGAGCTGAGTAATACTCTAACATGTTTTTGAAATAACAAGACTAAGTATAACTACGAACATCTGTGTGATCTGTGTGTATTGAGAACATGTCTGGACTAAATTCATGTAGTTATACTGTATTCTTTATAATCACATTTCAATATAAATTTTCAGTGTAACTGAATATGATTGAATTTATGTGATATAACGGGTTATATCTTAATGTTCTTAAACTGACCTGAGTTTGTCTGCTTGTGAGCAGATTAATGGCTCCTAAACGAGGTCGACCAGCTAAGAGAGCTACTCAGAACATTACAAACCCTGAACAGAATCAAATTCCACCTTTGAATGTTGAATCAAATCCGGATCCGCGTGTAAATCCGGAAGCGAACATGGTTCCACCTGGGAACTTGGAAACAAATACTGCTCCACCTGCTGGTACAAGCGGATCTGAAACAAATGAGGCTATGATAGCACAAATTGTGCGTGAACAATTATCTGCTTGTGGTGTTCTGACACAACACCAACCACATATCACCGCAGGTTCTGGTGGGGAGCACGATCATGCTGAACATAATGCTACTGGTGGTCACGTCGAAACTCATACTACCACCGGTGCAACAAACACAAAAACAACTGTTCCTGATCCACCACAACAAGGGTGTACATATAAGTACTTTGCTTCTTGCAACCCTCCTACTTTTACGAGCAAGGAAGGAGCGTTTGGTCTTTTAAGGTGGATCGAGGAGATGGAAACCAAACTCAAAATTAGTCAGTGTTTTGAGGAGCATAAGGTGTCTTATGCTGCCTGTTCTTTGAAAGACTCAGCTTTGACCTGGTGGAATACTCAGGCCAAGACTTTGGGTTCAGCCACAGTTGACTCGATGGGCTGGAATGATTTCAAAACTCTGATTAGATCAGTGTACTGCCCAATCACTGAAATTCAAAAACTCCAGGAGGAATTCTGGAATCACTCTATGATCGGTGCTGATTGTCTGGCTTACACCGATCAGTTTCATGAACTTACTTGTTTACTTCCCGATATGTTTCCTACGGAAGCAGCGTTAATCGAGAAGTACACTAAGGGTTTGATTCCCCAGATTCAGGGAATGGTGACTGCTGCTGAACCTACAACTCTGAAACATACGATTCTTTTGACCACTAAGCTTACCAATGAGGCGGTAAGGAGTGGTACTCTGTCTTTGAAACCTCAGACGGCTCACAGCCGTAGTGATGTCGGTACCTCAAATGTGTCGAAAGGTACCAAACGAAAGTGGTTTGGCAAAACCAAGGCGAAGGCTCCGGCTGAGATCACCCAGAGCAAGCCAACTGTGAAAAACTATGGTGGTGCTATTCCTGAGAGGAAAGCTTATACTGGGCAGCGCCCAAATGCAATAAGTGTCCACTCCATCACACAGGACCATGTCCTGTTTGTCTGAACTGTAACCGAGTTGGACATTATGCTAAATATTGCAACTTTCCTGCTCAAACACCAAACCAAGCACCACGACAAACCACTCAAACCAACCGGTCATGCTACAAATGTGGAAGCCCTGACCATCTCATGCGAAACTGTCCAAACAATAACACCAATCCGGGAACTGAAGCTAGAGGGAGAGCTTTTCAGATTGGTGCGACCGAGGCGAGGCATGATGCAAATATTGTTACTGGTACGTTTCTACTTAATAATCTTTACGCATCAGTTCCCTTTGATACAGGAGCAGATAAGAGTTTTATCTCTCCTAAATTTGCATCATTAATTTCATTGCCTACGGTAGATCTAGAAACTCCTTATGTTATTGAACTTGCTAATGGCAAGTTAATCAAAACTAACAGTGTTATTCAAGGATGTTCCTTGAATTTGAATGATCATCTTTTCAATATCAATTTACTTCCTATTGAGCTTGGGAGCTTTGATGTCGTTGTTGGTATGGACTGGCTTTCTGATAACCAAGCGGAAGTTGTGTGTCAAAACAAGATGATCCGTATTCCATTACCTAACGGTAATACACTGATAGTTCAAGGAGAACGAGCCGGTAGAAAACTTGGTATCATATCTTGTATGAGAGCTCAGAAATTCTTAAGGAAAGGCTGTTATGCTTTTCTGGCACACGTGACTGAGCACAATTCTTCACCCAAACGAATCATAGACATCCCAGTAGTCAAAGATTTTCCTGAAGTATTTCCTGAGGATATCTCAGGATTACCCCCAGTGAGACAAGTTGAATTTCGGATTGACTTGATTCCAGGAGCAGCACCTGTTGCTAAAGCCCCGTATCGGCTTGCACCATCAGAAATGCAAGAACTTTCAGGTCAACTGCAAGAACTGTTAGACAAAGGTTTTATCAGACCTAGTTTCTCACCCTGGGGAGCACCAATTCTTTTTGTGAAAAAGAAGGATGGTTCATTCAGAATGTGCATTGACTATCGGGAACTCAATAAACTGACAATCAAAAACCGTTATCCACTACCTCGTATCAATGATATGTTTGATCAACTACAAGGTGCAACTTACTTCTCAAAAATCGATTTAAGATCCGGATACCATCAGTTGCTTATTCATGATGATGACGTTCCAAAAACTGCTTTCCGAACCCGATACGGACATTACGAATTTCTAGTAATGCCGTTTGGCTTAACAAATGCACCAGCAGTTTTCATGGATCTGATGAATCGAGTATGTAGACCTTATCTGGATAAATTTGTGATTGTGTTTATTGATGATATTCTCATTTATTCTCGGAACCAACAAGAACATGCTCAGCACTTGAAATTAACTCTACAACTTTTGGCTCATGAGAAATTATATGCCAAGTTCTCCAAGTGTGAATTTTGGTTACGAGAAGTTCAATTTCTTGGTCATGTAGTGAATCAAAACAGTATTCAAGTGGATCCCAGTAAGATTCAAGCAGTGAAACAATGGGAGACACCACGAACCCCGACTGAAATACGTCAATTCTTGGGGTTGGCAGGTTATTATCGCCGGTTTATCAAGAACTTTTCAAAGATAGCCTTGCCACTCACCACATTGACCCAAAAGAATCAACCATTTATATGGGATTCTCAACCAGAGGAGGCGTTCCAACTGTTGAAACACAAACTCTGCAACGCACCTATCATGGCATTACCGGAAGGTACTGATAATTTCACAATATACTGTGATGCTTCTCGTCAAGGTTTTGGGTGTGTTCTAATGCAGAAGGATAAGGTAATTGCTTATGCTTCTCGACAACTGAAAGTACATGAGAAGAACTATACCACACATGATCTAGAACTTGGTGCAGTGGTGTTTGCACTCAAGATTTGGAGACATTATTTATACGGAGCTAAATGTATTATATACACTGATCACAAAAGCCTCCAACACATTCTAGATCAGAAAATGTTGAACATGCGACAGAGGCGATGGGTTGAACTTCTAAACGACTATGACTGTGAAATTCGTTATCATCCAGGTAAAGCGAATGTCGTAGCCGATGCCTTGAGTCGCAAGGAACGAGTCAAACCTTTACGTGTGAAAGCGTTAGGTATGACTATTCAAACCAGTCTAATTCCTCAAATTAAAGACGCTCAGCAACAAGCTTTACAAGCAACGAACTATTCTGCTGAGGGACTGAGAGGATTAGATAAGAAACTCGATACCAAAAATGATGGACTGTTGTATTTCAAAAACCGAATGTGGATTCCTTGCTTCGGTAACTCTAGGACAATTATCTTGGATGAGGCGCGCAAATCCAGGTATTCCATTCATCCAGGTGCTGATAAAATGTATAAAGATCTTAAAGACTTTTACAGGTGGCCTGGAATGAAGAAACAAATAGATGAATACATGGATCGATGTCTAACATGTCTCAAAGTTAAGGCCGAACATCAACGACCTTCTGGGTTATTACAACAACCTGAGATTCCCATGTGGAAATGGGATCAGATCTCTATGGATTTCATCACTAAATTACCCAGAACATCACGTAATCATGACTCTATATGGGTTATCGTTGATCGCCTTACAAAATCTGCGCATTTCTTACCCATCCGAGAAGATTATTCTATGGATCAACTCGCTAAACTCTATGTTAATGAGATTGTATCTCGACACTGAGTACCCATCTCTATTATCTCTGACAGAGATAGTCGATTTATGTCACGATTTTGGCAAACTCTTCAGAAAGCTCTGGGCACACAAATCAATATGAGCACAGCTTATCATCCACAAACAGACGGGCAGACTGAACGAACAAATCAAACTCTTGAAGATATGCTCAGAAGCTGTGTGATTGATTTTGGAGGTAGCTGGGATATTCATCTTCCACTTGTTGAATTTTCATACAATAACAGTTACCATACCAGTATTCAATGCGCTCCATTTGAAGCACTTTATGGACGCAAGTGTAGATCACCTATCTGTTGGTCAGAGGTCGGTGAAAGTCAAATCATAGGCCCGGAATTCATTCAGGAAACAACTGATAAGATCGCACTCATACAGGAACGAATCAAAACTGCTCACGATCGTCAAAAGAGTTATGCTGATAATCGTCGTAGACCGTTAGAATTCCAAATAGGTGATCGAGTAATGTTGAAAGTATCACCTTGGAAAGGCATTTTCAGATTCGGGAAACGAGGTAAACTTTCACCAAGATTTGTAGGGTCATTCAAAATTCTTGAACGAATTGGATCAGTAGCCTACAGACTTGAGTTACCTCCTGAACTTAGTAACATTCACGATGTTTTTCACGTATCCAATCTGAAAAAGTGCTTAACTGATGAATCATTGATCGTACCTCTAGAAGAGATTCATATTGATGAAAAACTTCAGTTCAGTGAAGAAACCAGTAGAGGTAATGGATCGAGAAATGAAAGTGCTGAAACGTAGCCGCATACCAATCGTTAAAGTACGATGGAACTCGCAACGTGGACCCGAATATACTTGGGAACGTGAAGATCAAATGAAATCAAAGTATCCACATCTGTTCTCATAAACGACTGTCATCAAGCAAGTCTTCACTAAATTTCGGGACGAAATTTTTCTAACAGGAGGAGACTGTGACGATTGCGTACGAAAAATTCGGCATTTATGACGTGAGCACATTTGGTCGTGCTTGAAATCCACGATGATTTAGCAATTTTGGTTATTAGAAGTTGATAGTATGCGAGAAATGATGAACGTGGGCGAAAACCGTGCGCGAAACGGAGTTACGGATTGTCCGGAATCGCGAAATGAAGTTTAAAATCAAAAATTGGAAAAAAGTACCCTGGGGCGGGACGCCCCACGCCAAGCGGGCTGGGGCGGTACGCCTGGCAGGTTAAGTCGGCAAATTTTTTTAAAAAGGATCAGATCGCATGGGGATTCAACATATTTCTTCTTCTCGACCTTTCTTACTGCCCAGACGACCAAACATCAGTTTTTCATCATCCAAACCTTATTTTGTAGACTTTTGATCGCGTGGATCGCACCCAGGAACGTTTCTGCAAGCCCTGATCATTGTTTTAACCGCAGATATCCGTCAGATTAGGTAATGATCCGTTTAAACTTTCTGGTTTGATTTTGATTGATTAGATCTTGATTTTGAACGTAATGACATAGTTAGGATTGTTGATTATTGCCTAGATGATGGCTATGATTGATTATAAACAGAGAACACGAAGTTTTAACGGTTAAATCCTTGTTTTGATCCGTTGTAATTCCCGATTTGCATGAAACCATATCCATGATTATAATGGTTTAATCCATTTGATTATGACAATGTAGGTGATTAGTTTGATTAATCTTTGAAATGCAAAGGTTAAATCTAAGTGTTTCAAACTAATCACAATCATTAACATACTCATTGGAACAATTATCTGACGCTTATGATAACAGTCAGATTAGTATGTTAAACATGGTTATTACACCTATCCTAATGCTACATTGTGATATTTCATGATATTTGGGTAATCAATAACAAGGATTATTCATTTCTAAGCCATTAAACCATCTAGAAACTCTTTTAGCATTATAATCAACAACATTAACTATTTGATTAATCTGAGATTATTCTGATTAATCAAGAGTGTCATCAACCTTGTATTAGGAATCTAATGCAATGTAGGTTCCTACATTATCATACATTGTATGATATAATACTAAAGTAACCAATTAAACATTTAATATCGGTTTGATGACTTACAAATCAATGTCTTTGACATTGAACGTTCAGAAAGATCTATTCAGTAAACTAGAACATAAATAACTCATTAAATATAACTAAATGCAGAATCATCTCTTTGTTATCAGCTTCGAGATATTTTGCTACCTTTATATCATCAGGTGAGTTTCGTACAACCCCTTTTCTTTTAATATTTTATAAACATCGAGGTAACTCTGTAAACTGTTGTCTGAACATATGATATGCATCAATGATATCTGTGTGATTTCATGTGACTTTTGGGGGATTTCATGGGATTGTGCCTGTAGAACTGAACTCTATCATGGAACTAAAAGTCCTCATTCTTGAACTGTATCTAGTGAACCCATGTGTGGCCGAACAGAAAACATTGATAGTACTATTGGTTGACACCCCATTCGCTGGGAGGATTGCATCTCCCCTTGTGTGAATGTTTGTTATCTGTTTCCAGAACTTCTTAATGGTATGATAGACATTAAGACAATGAGGCACTAAGATATGTACCGACGGGTAATATCTTGAGAACAGAACTAGACGTCCGAAAGGAACTAGATACGGGTCCCATGGTTATCCGGAACTGAACTTTTGAGAACATGCTTATCATATCATATTGTTTTAAATTGAACTGTCGAACTCACCAGCTTTGTGCTGACGTTTCAAACTCAAACCTTTTTGCAGGTAAACAGTAAGAGCCGGTGAGGATGCACTTTTGGGATAATTCCACTTGAATAAATTAGTTGTAATTAAATAGACTTAGTTGTAGACTGTAATGTGGATGTTAATGACGAACCTTCTAATGTATTTACTTTAAGTTAATCTGTGTGCTTGTGATATCGGATCAAGTAAGTCACCCCTCACCTCTGAGACATCACCACTATGCTTGCGCAACCGGTTCAGTGACATCATACATGAGGTGACGAGAGGTGGGGGTGTGATATACCCCTTCAAATATGTGGTTCAAAATTAGTTCATTTGGTTCGTTCATATATATTAAATGGTTCTTACTTAATCCATTAAGAACCATTAAATATTAAAGAACCATAAGAACTAATTTGAACCACATGTTTTATGGGGTATAAAAGTAAATTTCATTTAAAATATGGGAAGATACTTTTATACATTTATAAACTTGTAGCTACAATTGTTTTTTTTAGTTTTCAAGTAGAAATATTTCTTAATTGAACATCTCGTTATGTATGTATGTATGTATGGTAACTTGGTAAGGATCCGTTGTTAAGCCACTTTAATTGTGGTAACCCATTAACTTTGACAAAATAAACCAAATGCTTAAAAAAATCATGACATTAATTATACAATTATAGGGAGATGTTCTTTTTTGTGTTTTTGTTAATTTACAAGAGTTTAAAATTTAATTAAACTATATGTAAGTTTGCATTAAACTCCATATATTTATTTATTGTTACGACACTTACAGTGACGTAATATCCTGAAAGGTGGTGAATTTTCACAAACAAATAAAATAACATATTTTGTACGTGTATAATAAACATCATAAAAAAACCCAAAGATTTAGCTTGATCTTGTTGGATTTAACCGGGTTTCCTCAATTAATCTTGGTTTTATTTGAACTCAATCATATATATATATATATATATATATATATATATATATATATATAAAAGTTAAGCATTCCTTATTCCGATAACCGAATAACTACATCTTATTACTTTGAGGCCTACATTAAAGTAAATCTAAAGGTGTATCTTTTTTATTTTTTTAGTTAATATAACTAATGCGGGCCCTACTGATATTAATAAAAAAACAGAAAAAACATACATCTTTATATTTAATTTAATGTAGGCCCCAAAGTAATAAGATGTAGTTATTTGGTTATCGCAATGAAGAAGGGGTTAACAATTTTACCCTTTCCTATACACACACACACACACACATATATACATACATACATATATAGTGAAAGGAAGAAAATAGAACTCATCAAAAATGAACCAACTCATTATAAATTAAGTGCATATCGTGTCACGTGTCATTTTCCATTTTTTTAATATGACAAGACGTTTTGCAACCATTCAAAAAGTTACATTTAATAATAATATGATGGCAACAAGTGTCGCAATCTAATATATTTTAATAAATCTAATTTTTATATAAATTTTACCCTTCTTTTATTAAACATTAATAACTTTTTATATATTGTATTATTTTTTAAAAAATTGCACAATTATCCTCGTCTCATTTTTCTGTTTAATTCCGTTATGGCCACGATTAGTTTTTTAAGATGTTCCGTATTTATATAACTGTAACTAGGGGTGTGCTCCGTTCGGTTCATTTCATTTTTGGCATAAGAAAACAAAACCGATATAGTCGGTTTTTAGTTATTGTGAATGTTTGGTTTTCAGTTTTTTGGTTTACGTTTTTTCGGTTTCGGATCCGTTTTTTGATTTTTGTTTTTTTAAATGTTCCGTATTTCAGTTTTTTGATTTTTTTTGTTTTTGTTTTATTTTCTCTCACACACAATATTGAAAATACAAACATAACCAGAAATGGATTATTCATAAATTAATTGATCGAATGTTAACTCTTCCTTATTACGTTAACCGAATAACTACATCTTATTACTTTAAGACCCACATTAAAGTAAATGTAAAGATTTAGGTTTTTTCTTCTTCTTTTATTAATATAAGTGGGCCCTACATTAATTAAAAAAAAAAGAAAAACATACACCTTTAGATTTACTAAAATGATTATTCGGTTAACGTAATAAACACTAGTTAACATTTGATCATCTCCCTATATATATATATATACACATATAGGGAAGGGATCATATAATAACCCACCTTAATTGAGGTAACCCATTAACTCTGGCAAAAAAAACGCTTAAAACTTTGAATTTTTTTTTCATGGTCTTTTTTTATACAAAAATAGGGGGGCTCATTTTTTAAGTTTTTGCTAATTCACAAGCGTTTAGAAGTTAAACGGAGTGTAAGTTTGCGTTACACTGCGAAGCTTAAATATATCTTCCCAGTGTAACGCAAACTTACACTCCGTTTAACTTCTAAACGCTTGTGAATTAGCAAAAACTTAAAAAGGAGCCCTCCTATTTTTGTGTAAAAAAGACCATGAAAAAATTTTCCGAAGATTTGAGCGTTTTTTGCCAGAGATAATGGGTTACTTCAATTAAGGTGGGTTAACAACGAATCCTTACCCTATATATATATATATAGGGGATGGTTCCATTGTTAACCTTCCTTATAGCGTTAACCCGTTAACCCTGGCGTTTTTTGCCCAAATCTTTGTTTTTTTTTTTGTCATGGTTTTTATTATACATAAATAGGGGGGCTTCTTTTTTTTTGTTTTTGCTAATTCATCACCGTTTAGAAATTAAATCAAAATGTAAGTAACTGTAAGTTTCTTACACTTACTTACATCAGATAGTGTAACTTAAACTTACAATTGATTTAATTTCTAAACGGTGATGAATTAGCAAAAACAAAACAAGAAACCCCCCTATTTATGTATAATAACAACCATGAAAAAAAACCAAAGATTCGGACAAAAAATGTCAGGGTTAACGAGTTAACGCTATAAGGGAGGGTTAACATTTGATCCTCTCCCTATATATATATATTAGTATATATATATATATATATATATACTAATATATATATTAGGTTACTACTTCATGTTTTACACACGATGAATAAATAATAATAAATATTCAGTAATGAAAATTTTAAAACTATAAAAATACTTCGAAATTATATAATATGGTTAAAATTGCATTTTAGTAGATAATTTTAACAATAAAATAAAATATCATTTTTTACGCATTTAGTTTAAAAAAAATTGTATAGGCCCGATTTTTAATATGTCGTTTTAATAAACCATTTCGATGTTTGAAAACTTGGTTTTAAATTATTGTTTTTTAGATTTTCCTTTTTAAAAAAATTTTTTTATTAAACTTTTGCTTTTCAAAAAGATTGTCTTTAAATAATGTCGTATTCATAAAAAAAAATTCTTCTTAAAAGATTTCATATTTTATAATTATTTGTTTTTTTTAAAGTGTGTTTTTTGATATTAAGATTTTTTTTCTTTTGATATACTAAAAATTTTTTTAAGATAATATAAATGCAATTGACATTCATTTTTGTTTAAGGTAAATAAAATTTATGATTTTAAACATTTGGAAAATCATTTTACTTACAATTTCATATTTCTATAAAAATCAAACTATTATTTACAAACTCAATTTTTTTATTTTAGTTAATGTTATGCACGAACTCAAATAAATGAATGAAAGTCTCATAAGAACGAAAATTATTAAGATTATTAAAGTAATGATCCGGTAATTAATAGGTAAATCAAGATTTTATAATCTCCCGCAATCTGAAATCAAATTTATGTTATTTTAAACGACTTGTTACAATGACACACAAGACGAGATTTCAACCGTCTCCTTCGATTTGATGCTTTGAGGTGTATGCCTGAAAACACATTAGAAGGAATCCTACAACTAGGTAAACCCTATAACCCTGTCTCAGCAAGTATTTCTCACCCTGAAGTTAAATCTAAAACCTTTCATGTGAAAGTAAAAGAAGTAATCTTTAGGTTATAAGCCTTTAGCTAAATCAAATACTATTTAAGTAACATCAAATAATCATGATAATTAATCAATTTTTTATTTTTATATGATTAGTATTAACTTTATTTTATAAATTTTTATCATACCTTTAAATATACAAATTAATTGTTCAAGCGTTTATTAGTCTTTATGCTAGTGTGTTGTGTTCCATGTCGTGACATATCAAAAATATGTAACGAAATTATGTCTGGTACCTTTCTCATAAATTCGTAGACTTGGTCACAAAGTTGGATGTCGGTCGAGTGAGACGCAAACGTTGTTTTTGCATATGAAAAACCGGAACCAACCGGAACATCTAGAAAAATTATGCTTGTCATCTGCGTATAAATACCAATCATTAAAAATGTTTGGAATACATAAAAAGTTTCCAAAGACAATTTTGATTTTAAATACTTATAGTTTATGTTTTTCATCTCAAACTGTTATGTTGTGGACGCGCAGGTTGAATTTTACAAGCCGAACAGAACACACATTTTTATTCTTGTGAAAGCTTTTTATTTTAACGTTGATAGACATAAATTTAGGTTAACCTGAATATGATTTGTTTAACTCGTTCATTTAAACTAATGAAACAAATTTGCGAGTTTAATATGTGTGTATGGCTAAAAAATAGTTAATATAAAATTTTAATAAAATGATTAATATTATTATAACCAAACATATAATTACGGAAATCACAATCATAAAACACGAAATATAAAATAAAGTTCATTTCTATGATTAGCTAAAAGGAAATTATGATCCTAACGAAAAGAATAATGCTAATAATAAATTTGGAGTGGTTGGGACGGGTGGAGTTGAGTCGGTGATTGGCTGTTGACTTGGGGATGGGTTATTATTGAGGTTTTGCTGGTTATTGAAAATGAGGCAGTTGAGGTCGGGACATGATTGGCTTGGGTGTATGGGTGCATGCATGGTTCTATACTGATTAATTTCTTTTAATTGGGATTCTTTTGCTTCAAGTAGGGAGTAGGACTTTGGATTGGTCATGAGTTTTGTGTGAGGTCTCGTGTCCTAAGTCAAGGCTTCACCAAATCCTTATGGGTTTGTGCTAGGTTTAGGAAAAGGCTTTTCAACTGGATCGGATCCCACGCAGATCTGAGGATCTATTTTATGATGTTTTCTCTTTGGCTTGTGAAATGAAATTTTAGCTCATATAAAATTTGTGTGTGATTGAGGCTAGTTTTGCTCTAAGATGCGGGGTGGGGATGGGTCGGTTGATTTGTATATATATCCATTGACGAAGCTCTGTTTTTTCGTCCGTAGAGTTAATTTTTTGGCCGAAAGGTTAATTTTTAGTTAAAAATAGAGGTTTCGCCCCCCCTTGCGTAAAAAAATTAACATGTATTCTGGCTCCGGTAATTTTTCGCCCCCCCTATCTGAGCCTTCAAGCTCCGTCACTGTTAATATATCGGTTAGCTTAATTAGGTTGTTGGTGTGGGGGTGAGTTTCAGTCCCTGCATGTGGAGGGTTGATTTGTATATATATCGAATGAATTGATAACCGTTTCTTGAGATGATGGAAGCATTGATTCAACATGGATAACGGTTATTATGCTTTGATTATTTATTGTATTTTCTTTTATCATATTTTGTTAGCTTAGTTTTTTATATTTAATGATGGCTGTTTAAAAAAAAAAAACCAAACCAGAGAGAGAGAGAGAGTACTGGGGAGAGAGAGACCTTGGTCCAGGAATAGGGTTTCAAAATCAAGTTGGGAAAGCTTCCATTGTAGTCCATAGCCTCAAATTGTATGGGACCTGCATTATTGAAATGGTTCAGATATCCAAATTTGAAAACAAAAAATAACAATTATCAAATAAATTAAAATAAAATACCAATCTCGTAGATGAGGCCGGAGATGGAAGAACAACCCGGGCCACCTGTGATCCAAAGCATGAGCGGGTCATTGTTGGGATCCGACTCTGACTGAATGAAGTAGTAAAAAAGCTGAACATCTTCATTCTCACCCACACCCACATAACTACACAATTGCTTCTATAATTAACATAATCACACAAACACGGGATGATGATGATTCATCCCCAATTTTGCACCAAATCAAAAGAAATGTAAGATTGATTACCCAGTTTCAAGATAAAATGGGAGTGGCCCTTCGAAACCAGGAAGATACTCCACTCTCCCTGTTGAGTTTGATGCTGAGATTGAACAATGATAACAGAGGAGGATGATGATGAAGCACCGATTCATGATTTTGATTTTAGTAAGCAATAGTGTGTTAGGATGAAAATTGAAATATGGTGATTTTATTTTGGCATCAATGTTAGGAATTAAATAATAACATTTGTATTCACGTGTCAATAAAGACTAGGGGTCCAAGTTTTCTTTTTTTGAACGGCATTTGATCTCAACGTGTGAACCACTGATTTCCAGGCCACGTCACCAATGTCTGGTTACCATGACCTCTGTTGAGACCCCATCACCACCTCAGGAGGAAACCGCACCGGAAAACCTCCTGACCTCCCAATGACCCCTATTTCGCCTTAAGAGGGATTTGAACCCGTGACCTCCCACAGAAAAGCCAAAGAGGTAACCATTATGCTAAAAGCCAAAGGGGTACAAGTTTTCTGACCGACTATTATATGTTTGTACGCAGATATTTTGCAAAGGGTCATTATATTCTCACATCTACCGCCACCCTTTACCATCTTAGTATGTCTCGTATAGTTGAGTAGTTATTGTTTGTTAGAATTTGTTAGTGTCACTCGGGGCTATACAGCTCGTATAGTCCTAATGTGAGACATATGTTCAATGATGTGTTAAAATAAAAACATTAGATGTGTAAATAACCAACCATTTTCCAAAATTAGATATACTGTATCGTTAGGTAAGATATTATTAGAAGACTTTTATGTGACGCCATTTTTACATTATTACACGTTAGGCGACATCAATTATTAAGACAATCATCTATGACTAATAAAGCATCTTATGCAATTTTAGTTGACTTGTTTTTCGTCAATTTAATCAAGAGATGAATAGCAATAGAGATAGAGGATTCATAAAAAATAATAAATAATTTTTTATTATGTTCCATAAATTTTTATTTTTTTCTTTAAATTTTCAAAATTAGTTATTTAAGTTTCAAACATCTTTCCTATGCACCCATTGATTTTGCTCGATGGGATATTAAGAATAAGCAGCGCAAGAATTAACAAAATAGGACATAAATATAAAAAAATCATCTTTATTTCTCGGCCAAAGTAAAACGTTTGGAAACTCAGTCCTTAAATAATTGATTTTGAAATTTCTATAGATAAAATAAGCATCTAATAAAATTTATGTAATTATAAAGTAACAAAAATAAAATTTACTCTCGTTTTATTTTGGCTGATGAAATAAACATTTTTTTTTAAATTTATGCTCTCTTATTATGTTAATACTTAACAAATTTAATAAACAAAAAACCGAGTTTGCAACGTTTGAAATCTTAAAGGATTAAATTTGAAATTTCTAAAGATAAAGGACCATCTTTGAAAATTTAGTAAATATAAAAGAACAAAAGTAAAATTTGCCATAGAAAAATTTGAATATGTTAGGAGGAAGATTCAGATGAAGATATAGCCAGTTGAATTAGGGATGAAAAGAAAAAAAAACAAAACAATTAGAACATCCAGCTTAGCTGGTTATCCCTGTTCAGTTTAAGACTCTGAACCGGGTAAACGAGGGTTCGAATCCAACAGAGCCGGTATTGGCTACTTTTGCCATTTTATATGTTATTTATTTGGGTTTATTTTTTCCGAATTCTTTAAAACAATTATTTTTGTTTTAATATTCTGCTTAAACTTTAGTTAAGGTTTAGAAAACATTTACATTTTTTAATTATTTAAATGTTAAGAATTATCTATTAAACCACTTTAAAGACTATTTAAATATATAAATTATAGAAAACTCATTTATATTTGGTATTATATTATACATATATTTTGGAATATCACGAATTTTTAAAAATACATTTATATATATATATATATATATATATATATATATATATATTCCGCCAAGATTAATCCAAATATTTATTTCTTTTTTAATTATCATTATTACACATCAACAACATTTTCTTCTTTTATGTGTATTTGTAAAATTATCACCGTTTATGATTTAAAAGCAATGTAAATTTTGCTTACATCAATAGGATTTATAATTTTCAGTACCATGTAATTTAAACTTACAATCTTTTAAATTTAATTGGTGATAATTTACACATACACATAAAGTGTTGTTTATGTGTAATAGTGATATATAAAAAAAAAGAAAACAAAGATTATATATATATATATATATATATATACATATATATATATAGTTTCGGGTAAAAATTAACAAGTTTAATTTTTAGAAAAAAAAAATTAGTAAAGTGGCATATTATGCTTTATAATCTAAATAATAGTTTTTATGTATGTTTCAAGAAAATTATAGAAAAAAAATTTAGTAAAGTGGCATATTATGCTTTATAATCTAAAAAATAGTTTTTATGTATGTTTCAAGAAAATTATTCCTAGGGATCCCTAAGAATATTGTAATGACATATTAGCAAAGATTTATACGAGAAAAAATCCTTTATACCTTAGGATTGCCGACATAAAACCTCGGGAGATGACAATTGTCACTCTACCTTGCTTATATTTAAATAACAAATGAGAAATACAAAGAAGATGACAACGATTGATCGATTTTAAGTGAATGTGTAATTGCAGAGTAATGTTGTAACTATCGAGAGTGCATAGTGTGTGTTCCTATTTATCAATGCCTCAATATTTATGCATAGATTGACAACAACGTCTATTTCCTAGTCGTTCCTAATATTCAGCAACTAATCCGCTCACTTCTTGGTGTCACACCCCGGGCCGGCGGGCCGGATCGGAGACCCGTGGGGCGGAAGAGTCTCGAGGCTTGATGTGAATCGGAGTGATCAGATTGTTACATTGCAAATGATGATATGAGAAATACTAAAATAAACTGATAAAATAAAATAAAATTACAACTGTTTTATAATTTAATTCTATTACAACTTGACTTGGGCATCTGGAGCGTGACCCAGATGTCTCACGAAATGCCTTACAGAAAATGCAAGTCTTATATCTTGTAGCGTGTGTGGCCTCGTAAGATTTCATGTAGGTTCATCTAAGGGATCCTATCTTTCTCTCTCTAAAAGTCATCCTGCTTTCACCTGTTTTTCACCTGAAAACATGTAAAATCTGTCAACACTAGGATGTTGAGTTCACACAAGTTTTAAAAAATAATAGGTTTTGTAAAAGGTTTGATGAAAGCTCTTTCCATTTACACTTGTTTTGAAATTTGGTGTGTAAATGGCGTTGAAAAACAAGAATGAATTACACAAGTGTTTAAATCTGAACCTCATTATTGACACCATCCCAAATCATCGAAGGTAGTTTATGTATAGGGCATACGTAGAGCCAAGGCTCGGCAGCCAGCCCACCACCCCTTCGGTGATCCATGAGGATGTCCTTAATGGAAATCAGATCTCGTCACTTTTGTACCTTTATTCGACACGACATGACAGATGTTTTGGAAAAAGAAATGTCTTGAGAAAGAAGTGTATGCTTTGTCTCCTGATATAGGAAAAACTTGTTTTGTTAGTTTATTTTGAAAATCACAAAGGTTACACTCCATTCTTGTTGATTGACATTGCTTGCTGTGTACTCATTTGAAAATCATTCAAGATCAAGACTTGAACATTTGTTTGGATTGAAAACTCATTTCATTGTTTGTGTGGTGTGTCCGTAATATCACATATGTGATCATTTACCAAACCTAACCAATATGCCCTTGTTGATTAGTTCCCATGGAGCTAATCCGAGTTGTTATTTCACGTATGTATGCGTGTAGCGTACCAGCCTCGACGCTGGAGGTTGGTTAGAACTATGGCACCATCTACGTTATCATCGGTTGACCCACGTCAACTAATGGTAAATGACTCTACAAGGGACTTACTTAAGAATTCCACAACGAAATCTTGATGTGTATGTTATGGGGACACATGCTCTAGTAAATTACCCTAGACAGACCATGCAAATTTATTGTCGGTTTGATGGGGGATTCCCATGAAAATGTTTGTTTTCGATTGTTCATCAGCACAATTCCTCGGATCGTGTTCGTTTACCTCTTGGTTAGGCACAAAGCCTCGACTTTTAAGGTTAACGGACACTTTCGTGTTGAATTGTGTTTTGAACCCTCGGAATCATTATTTGAGTTTGAAAACGTTGTTAGTGATGCGATGAACGCACAGTAAAATGATTGAAAATGCACTTATTCGAATAAGAGGTTGAAGGTTCATCTTTTCATTTAAATTATTTGAAAATAACTCTTATTCGATTATCATTCGAATAAGAGGGTTCATGATCTCAGCCCCAAATGACTTGGAAGGCAATAAGTTAAAGAAAAAGGGGTCTATGAACTCACCTGTGGTTATGGGTCGTCGATGCACTCGCTCGGTATGTTCTCTCGGTTTGAATCTTGCGTTATAATTTGATTATTAGTTATTTAAGTGTTGGATGGTTGTGTGTTCTGTGTCTTGATGTGATTTTGGAAAATGTGTTTTCATTTCGTTTTATTTTGATTAGATTTAAAATTTGGTCTGAGGTTCGGTTCTATCGACGCGGATGGTCGATAGGACGTTCAACACTTAGCCATTTTTGGGCTCCTCTTGGTGCGAATGGCCTATTCATGCGAATGACCTTCATTCGTGCGAATGGGTCTCCATTCATATGGTTGTTCTATGCGAATGAACCCATATCATTCGTGTGGTTGCTCATTCTTCCAGAGGTTCATTCTGGTGACTTTTCTCAACGAAGGAGGTATTCCATTCGCACGAATGAGCTCTTCGTATGGCTCATTCGCCTGCAGATTCACCAAAAACGTCATTTTTGAAATCGGTGGTTGTTTATGGTGTTTTTATGATTAAAAATGATGGTAAAACGTTTTGGAGTGTTTTGGTGCAAAGAATCGGTGCTAATACTCATTTTGGAGCTCGTATTTGACCGAAATGGCTTGGGAATGGTTGAAATCTTGAAATTGAGGTGTTGGGGTTGAAATACACACAATTTGGACGGTGAAATGGTCCGATTTCGTGTGGAAATGGCCGAAAAATCGAGGGGCAAAAGAGGGTTTCGATTGATAGAGTTGGGTGAAAAATGGGTTTGAAAAACAGAAGTGTTGCTTTTATAGCTGTGTTTCGCACGACTGAGTTATTCGTACGAATGAGTTATTCGTACGAATGACTCCCATTCGGCCGAATGACTCTGTGGCTGTAAAGCTTCACTGAATAAACCTATTTTTACGAATGTGTGTCCATTCTTACGAATGGTTGTATGTGTTAAAGTTTTGATTGTTTATTAAATTGTTTTGGTGAGGTTTTGTTAAAATTGTTATTATTTTATATCAGCATTGTGAGATTCACGCAGACATCTGCATGAATCGTCACCCATACAAAATTCGCGTTGGATTTAACAGCTGACATTGTTTTGTACTGTAAAGATATCATTTAGTGTATCAAATCTAACAACATATCCACATGGATTGTCACCCATGTGGATATCTCGTTGGATCGATGTAACAGCAAGTGCCAGATCGTCCGGCAAGTCCGTACGGTATGTGTACTTTCACCTTATTCTATGTGTATATACGTAAGTCTAAACAGTACTTGTATTAACAGAATCCTAAATACAAGAAACCGTTGTACGTATTTTCGTATAAACTTAAATACATTAAGTACAACGTACATTTGAAACATTAGTTGTGTTTATTAAGTGAAAACTTAATTACAGTTAACACAACAAATCATGAGAAACAACGGTATTCAAACAATATTCGGAAACATATCGGTTGCGATCTGATGTCCACAGATGACAGGAATCAGATGGCCGACAAGTCAGTACAAGAACAATGTGAAAACAGAAAGTATAGTTGAGTCCGACAGTGAGGAAACACAATAAAAACGTTAATGCAGTGTTATTTCAGAATGACGAACTGACAGTGTGTTTGCGTGAGTGACGATTCACACAAACATATCTGTGAGTTTAGAGTTCTGAAATAATGACTGAAAAATAGAAAACAAAAGTCAGAAACCAAAACCATCGTTGTATTCGTTCGGGTGACGATTCGAACGAATTACGCGCGAAGGTTACGCGATCTGACGAAGCGGCAATGAAAACACGTCACGAACGATAATAATTTAATAAATAATATTTTACAATTTTGAAACTCATCAAAATAATCAAATTAAATCCTTTTATTTAAATCCTTTTAAATTACGCGTAATTTTCCGGAAAACGTACGAAATTACGAACCGAGCAACGAAAACGAACCCGAACACCCTCGGGGTATAAAAACCCAAGAATGAGAGTTTTCTCTCATTTCCATCATCCTCAACCTCTCTCCAAACCCAAAACCCGGCTAACACCATTTTTAGGGTTTTCTCAACTTCAAATCTCCATAACTTCTTCATTTCTTCACCAAATCACTCCATTTTTGAACCTACTTGAAGCTCTCGACACCCTCTACAAGAAAGTACAACGGATCTAAGCTTTACACCACTGAAAGTCTAGGTATTTGGCTGCAAAGATTTCGAAAATTAGGGTTTTTGACCCCCTAGTCGACCACCACCTTTTAAATCGGTGCTAAGCTCTCATCCTCCAACCCACGACCACTAGAACCACCATAGCACCTTCTATCTTCGAAATCACCTATGGGCTAGGCTGAGATAACCAGGTTCGAAACCCCAGACCTCCGAATGTCTTCATGGTCGAATGGCCAAGGTTAGGCCGAATGAACCGGCCCTTCGCCGGTGCAAAGGCTCATTCGCCCTTCCCTTTTCGACACTCATTCGCTTGGATGCATGCCTGCCATTCGCCAATTCATCATTCGACTATAACCACCGAAGGACTCCCTTCATTCGCCAAATACCATTCGGCCACCACCACCATTCGGCAGGTAGTCAGTCGCCACCATGTCTCATTCGACCCTACTCCATTCGCCAACCCAGGTCTCATTCGACAGCCATGTCTTTCGGCATGCCATTCGTGACCCACACATTCGGCCATGAGCACCTACATTCGATCAACAATCATTCGTCAAACCCTATTCGACCCATGGACTGTTATTCGGGCAAAGAACAAGAGGACCCCATTCGGCTAACTCCTTAATGAGGCCACTCAGCACCTACACCTCCTTTCCTTGTCTGGTTACTTTCATTAACCTAAAGATGGCCAAGAAAACCCTAGAGCCTAATCCATTTAGGCCCAATAGGGAGTAAACAGGCCCATATATTACATACAAGCCCAATGAGGTGGCTATTGTTCAGCCCATATGCTATTTGGTCTAAAGGACCTAGCTGCCATGGTGTGGGAACATTGCTTGAACCGTTGGTTGGCCCACACAAATATTGGAATGGGCCACCAGTAGGCCCACATCACCCCTCCAGGCCCAATACATCCAAAATTGACCCATTAACTCTGGTAAGGCTCAACAGGAAAGGAATGGCTCAAGGCCCACGGTTTAGGGCTCAAGGCCCATTGCCTTTGGCCCAAGGTCACAATTTTGGCCACAAGCCCAAATTCAAGGCCCACTATTGTTTCAGTCCATGTAACCGGGGCCCAGCTTGGCCCATGAACTCTTTTGGCAAAGGCCCGAGACAAAACTCATTGGGCCTAGCAAAATCAGCCCGAGGCCCACAGAAACTAATTCAAGGCCTATTTTGAGGCCCTTGTCCTCATTTTGGAGCCACTTTGTCATTGACTTGGTCAACAGCTTATTTCTGGCCCAATTTCGATTCCTACAGCCCATTATAACATTAGGCCCAACAAATCTTGCCTGGGCCCACCTTTGGCGCAACAAATTCCCTCGAGGCCCAATAAAGACCCACAAGACCACCTATTCACTAGGTCTTGTAACATTTGAACGAGTCCTCGAGTTTCCACAACATATATCATTGGTTCACACATCCCAATATGGCCTAACACTCTCAAACGTTCAAGATCGGTCCAAGGCCCATAGGTTTGGGCCCAGGGCCCAACTTGTTACCTAGGGGCCCAACCTTAGACTTGGTCACATGGTTCGGTCCACATTTCATTTCAAGCCACCTGGTTTTAACACATTTCATAAGATCAAAGTGTACAAGTTCAAGAATGAATCAAGTTCAAAGTTGCAAGATAATAACTCATAATGTTATTGACTTAAAACCAATATAAAGGACCGAACGGTGATCATGACCAAGTCTTACGCATGAAAGCCCACTTTAGGGCTAACATCCACACATACACACACAGAACCTTACAAAACTTAAACTTACAACAACGTGAAATCAATACAGGATCATGAACACAACAAATTCAAAGAAGAGCGCGTGCATTCTCATATAAGCTAAGTCAACCCTCAACAACTACAAGGTGAGTTCATATGCCCCTTTTCTCTAATCTTTACTGATTTTAAACTCTCGGGGCTGAGAAACATGCTTTACTTTTATTTATTTAAAAGTTTTGCTTACATATTGTTAATACTTTGATTATTTGATATTAAATTGCTTATTATCATAAATCATTGTATGCATGCTTGTTTGAATTCAAGAATACAGGAAAGATAAGATGATGATGATATTTTAATATCATAACTCATCGATACAATAGAATAACTTAGTAGTAAGTTAACTCTTACAACACTTAGTTATTCTTACAAGAAATGACGTTGTAACAATTACAAGGAAACATGATGACATGATTACAAGAACAAAACTTAAGAATGATATAAAGATAATATATCTTTATTACATCATTCGATACAAGAATTAAGTGAGTGTAATAAGACTAGTTCTTATAACACTTAACTTTATAATTCAACACATATTACAAGAAGAACAAGTAGCATGGAATGATAATCATGATAACATAATTTCATGATAACAACATCATTCACTCAATTAATTAACATAACCTAATAAGACTAGTTCTTATTTAACTTTGTTAATATCACGGAGAACATATGACAATGGGAACAAGAGTACAAGTGAATACAATTACAATTAGTTACATTTGACCTGTTTGCATTATATCACTTCAATCATGTGCCAAATTGTTCAAGTTGATCATGTAAGCCCCTTTAATTCGCTGACCAGTTAGTTTGACGTGACTAAACCGACGATAGCATAGTGGTACCATAGGTTTGACAAACCTCTAGCTTGTAGGGCTAGTATGTTGATCGTATTGATTCATTGGCCGGTAACGTATGACCGGTGACAGGGCGACCTCAAGTCAGGTTCTGGTAAGCGACACATGGTGATATTAATCTACAGTGATAAGTAATTAATCCAGCGAAAACCCTATTGACTAGTAGGTTGAGAAAGTGATCTGCTCTCATGTTACACTACTAGTAATAGATTTCGTTGAGGCCGCGGTACATGCAAGGTGGTAGAGGTAAATCGGATGCATTGTACTCTGATTACGTGAGGAGTACAATGGATTCCTTTTAGGCTCTATGCACTATGGTTCAAGGATAAGTTGCAAGGGGTTAACTCACACTCTTAATATTTAATAGAGTATCATCAGTTAACCCACCTCAAGTATAGAATAATACAAGGACAAGATTATATTAATCTAAAATTCCTTAATACATCGAGGGTTATCAATACTTCGGTTTGATAATTAAACCCCATACAATATATTATTCTATCATCAATACAATAACTGAATACATATCAAGTGCGATGAATAAGCAGGGGAAATGGATATCTTTAGTTGTATCGCAAGTGGTGTAGAACTTGACTGAGTATGTGGTGGGATAGCGTCTGGGCTTGACCCTTTCTTGATTCCCTATATATAAGCATACTTAATCAGGTGATACACTACTTGTACATATAACTAAGGAGAGGCCATTGGGTGGAACAGGTGAAACAAGTATTACAAGTAACAAGTATGACATTGTGGATGTATGCATGATCAATTCAATGGTTTTCCATTTACTTACTTATGAACTCACCAACCTAGTGTTGACTTTGTTTAAATGCATGTTTTTCTCAGGTGACGAACAGGCGTAGATACAATTATGCAAGTGTTAAGCTAGAGGACTTATAGAAGACCTAGCTTACTTTTGAGTGCATACTTTTGGATGACAAACAGTGAATCACTTTTGTATATCTTGTACAGTTCAAGATATAAACTCATTGATTCTTTTTGATTAGAGTTACTTAGTTAAATTATGATGTACAATGTAATTTAACTTTGTAATTCTATTTCATGTCATGATTAGCATTTCTCATTTATATCTCATGTGCTATGTAAACAATCTGATCAATTGATTATCACTCAAAGACATCGCGCCCTGGGAACCTTCCGCCCGACGGGAAAACCCGATCCGTTCCCGCCGGCTCGGGGTGTGACAATCGACAATCCAAATGTTATCCATTCAGTCTTTGTTCATTGTTTTCCCTCATAAGGTGTTTGTCTTTTCTTCTGATTCATGTATGTGTGATTCAATGGATTTTCCTAACTGTTTTAGGGATAATCCTTGTATTTTTGTTTGTTGTTTATTATCGTTATCGTCACTCTCTTAGCACAATCTTCTACGCTATTGTCGCGTACACCCATGGATTTCAGACTCATGGTAGCTCGTATGCCAGTTGTCACACTTGGACTTCTTCAAGTGACTGTTATCAGTTTTACTCGGTCCATGATTGTACGTGCTAAACTTCCCATGACCGGATTATTAGGAGTTATTGTTGAGACTTGTTTGACCTGCATAATTAATTTGAAAACAGAAGACTACATTTTTATATCATTAATAAATCATACTAATATTAAGTCTTCCGTGCATGCGCTGTAAAACTGTAACACCCCGACCAATGGCGGAATCATCGGAGCGTACGCGAAGTGTAGATTGTTCAAAAACACATGGTGTTTATTGTAATAAATTCAAACCATTTATTATAATAAATCCAAACTTAACATTCAAATATGCATTACATCATAGAAAGAAAATACTAAATAAAACATTTAAATTCTAAACATAATAATTAAATAAATCAAATCTTCTTGCATGTCTAAGTAGCATTTCCACCTGAAACATGTTTAAATAAAAGGTCAACTATAAAGTTGGTGAGCTTCACAGGTTTAAGCACACACACCAAAAATAGTTGAATAAAATGTTGATAAATGTTATAAGTAATATGTGTAACCAAGCATTATGAACATACAATATTGAATTAGTAAATAAAGCAGATCAACTAATGTTAACAGAATAATGTTTGACCATGGTAAGCATCGCAATGCTTAAACTAGTAACTATCACTGCGGGCTTCCCCCGAAGGGTAAATCAAACACAGTGGAATGGCCGGTCAATAGATCTATCATAGTCACCAGGGGTGATCAATGCTAAATGTTAACTAATGTTCAATATGTATAATGTCATAAACTAGTTGCACAAAATAGTTTAAAATTTGTGATAACATGTTTCACCCCAAATAATAAAAACATAAAAAGGGGCTATGAAGACTCACCTCGTGTGATGAGCTAGTCGTTGCAAATAAATGATAAATAGGTAGTCCAAATGGTATTCCAACACGATCTAGCTTAACCTATAATTTAATCGTACATAACTAAGATAACTTTGACTTTGCATAGAATCTCCATAATGTATTTGTGTTTCATATGTTTATAACCAATTCCATACTTATGATTTTATAAAAATTGTTTACAATTCATGTCATTGTTTAAAGTTTATAATATTTATAAATGTTGAAAAATAATAGTAATACTATCATTAATACTATCAAAATAATAATAATTATATTAATAATGATAATAGTGATAAAAGTAATAATACTAATGTTAAAAATAATACTAGTAATAATAATAATAATATTAATAATAATAAGAATAATAGTAATAATGATATTTTTAATAACATCAATAATAATTGTAATAATAATAATATTAATAATAATAATATAATAATTTTGTTAACACTATGATCATAATAAAAATATTAATATTCACAATAACAATTATACTATTAATAATGTTAGTAATAGCAATATTAATATCTTTGATAATGGTAATAATAATTAATAATAATATTAACTATAATAACCATAATATGATAATACTAATTTATAATATTAACTAAAATAATTACACTAATAATAATAAGATGGTACTAATTATAACATCAATAATAATTATTATATATATATATATATATATATATATATAAAGAAATAAGCAAATGAATAAATAATACATAAAATAAATATAACTTTTTTTTATATATATTTAATTAAAGAAATAAATTAATAATTAATTTAAATTAATTAATTAAACTGAATAATATATGTTTTCTTTATTAAATTAATAGTTTTTAAGTTTCTAAAAATTTAGGTGAAATCAGATTTTAAAAATAATAAGTAATTAAAAAGTTATAAAAAAATTGGTCCAAACCCGCCGTAGCCGGGTCTCGAACCCGTGACCATGAGTCCCGAACCCACACACCTTACCAGTTGATCTAGGGCTTTGGCCTTGTCAAAACTCCATATCAAATGTATTTAACATAAGCTAAAACCCGTCCCTACCCCAAATCAGTTATACAAACGAACCCTAGTTTCTTTGGTTCCAATTTCGTTCGATTAACAATGAGATGGAATCCAGAAACATGGGGCTTTTGTTGGTTATTCAAAAACGAATCTAAAGACGTGTAAAACACTAACCTTAGTGTTCGAATGGATGGATTTCGATTGATGGTTCAGATCGCGACTCGGCCGGACCTTTGTGTCTCGATTTCTCGATCTTGAGAGTTCGTGATGGTGTTTCGATTACACAGAAAGCTTCGTCGAGTTTAGGTGGGTGTGTGGGTTGGTTTAATTTGAGTTTTATACTCGTTTATATAGATTTTAGCATACACGATCGATTCCGGTTAATTAGGAACGAACTTTGAATAAATCCTTAACTTATTCGACTAATTCTTTGATGTTAACGATCCCACGAAGTTCGTAGATGATAAAAGTTCAAACTTTATCGATTTTTACTCCCAAAATCACGTTGTGAGTCGAAATGGGTCGAAATGGGTCAAAATGGGTATCCATGAGATGAATGGGTGAAAGAGATGAGAACTATGGGGACTTGACACTTCTAGTCCTTCCTTGTTTTCTTTACTTTAATTTTTCAACTTTTATAATTATAACCCCTACAAGTTTTTAAAACCTTTTAAAAATTTTTATTAAATTAAAAACTTTATAAAATCACCACATTTTTCTAAATTTAATATTTATACATTTTAATAATAATAATAATATAAATTTTATCGTTGAAAATATATATTTATGAATTCTTAAAGACCTAATATGTTATTTATATTATTGTTATTATTGATATTATTTGAAATATCATATAAAATGATAATAATGTTAATAATCATAATAATAATGATAGATAGATAAATAATTAAAATTTCTCATTTAAATCTTCGAATTACATATATTCGAAATGTTACAAAAACAAATAATTGTGAGTATGCTAATATATTCAAATATTCCTATATATCTTCAATGATTCCTTATTCCAAAATATTCCCGATAATAAAAAACTGATGCTAAACAATTGCCCACAGATTTTTTACGGTTAATGGTTTAAATATGTAAAAAATCCAATTTTCTAATTTTAAATTTGTAATCATGTTGATCGCATGGTTAGGAAACCGTGGCGGTTTTCGAGGGTTATTTATTTATTCAATATTTTACAGAATATAATTATTGTCTGAGCTTTCATTCTTACTCGTCTTCCCCAACACGACTTTTTTCAAATTATTAAGCTTTGTTACCCAAAGTTAATGCCTACGGGATGGCGCCTCCTTTATACCTTATGCCATTTAAACCTAACTTATAATTTAAATATTGGCATCCCTAAAATAGCCCTAATTTTCCAACTCCGTACTTACGGATTTTCTCGTTTTGTATTCCAAAGAAGGAGTGGAGCTCTTGTTCTGGTTCCCGGAATCACAATGAACGAGAGTGAATAGAGGAATAAATTTTTCTTTGTTAAAAGGCGGTCGATTTTGGACGTGGAATTATTGCCCCTAAAAAGGGGGAAAAGGGTAGGATCTAGAACATTAAGATAATTTACGTAAATTAAAAAGTTATTAATGAGAATCCGAAATTTCGTTCTTGTTAAATTCATTAAATATAAATATAATAAATGGAGAAAATAATAATAACAAGGAATATTGTATACATATAATGATACTACAAATAACAACAATAGTAATAACATTTTCAAATTTTTAAAAAGTAGTTTTAGTAAAAATAATAAAAAGAATAATCAAAATGATAACAAGTTTCTAAGGTTTAAAATAAACAAATAAATAAATAACTAAGTTTTTTATTTATATTTATACAAATGAGTTGTTAATGAATTACAAATTTTTATAAACCATAGTAAGTTAAAAAGATTTTATAAATTCCTTTTCATAAACTAGGGGAACTAAAGATGTTAAATTCAAAACTGAAATGTGAGGGACTGGAATTGACAATCCCAAATTGTTACTCCTTCTTCAACCCAAACACACCTTCCATGGATACCCAGTTGACCCATCAATGACCCAACCTTCAAATTCGACGATTAATGGATAAAACCGATCAAGTTTCAAACTTTAAACACCTACGAACAATTAGGAATCGATATCTATCATCAATTCGTTGTTTCAAAGTCAAATCTATACAAAATTCTAGCCTAAACATCTGTATTCGACTGAGCATTCAAAAATCTATATAAATACGCATAATAATCAAATTAAAGCAACTCACATGCTCATATAACACATGTGAATCCTTCTGTGTACTCGAAATCAACTTATAACCTCTCCAGATCGCGATATCAAGCTCCAAAACCAAACCCTTTCTTCGTTCTTGAGCCTCCAATCAAAATCCATTCATTCGTAAACAAAGGTTAGTGTTATTCACATCATTCTATTTGTTTTACAATAGGGAACAAAAGCCCTATTATTTTAGAACCGATCCCATCGTGTTTAGAACGAATTTTGGATCGAAAGGGGCTAGGGTTTCGGTAAGCTTAAAACACATTTGGGGAGACCGGGTGAGGTTAGGTTAAATTTAATTGGAACGGGATTCAAACGCAGCTAAGGCCCTAGAGCGACTGGTTACTTCCGTGATAGTTCAAAGCGAGGGTCTTGGGGGTCGAAACCCGGCCGGCACTTTTTTGGGCGGTTTTTTACATTTTTTTAATATCTTTTTATTTATTAACTATTTTTAAATTTTGATTTCAACTAAATTTTTATAACTTAAAAACTATTATTTTGACACATCAAAATAATATTCGGTTTTATTTCGTCATTTAATTTATATATTTATTTATTTATTTTTATATACAAAAGGTATTTTGTTTAAAACTTTATTTTTGGAATTTATTCTAAATATTTTAGCTATAGTTTTATGCAAAACATGAAATTTAATTTTAAAATTTGTACATTTAAATATGAATAACTATTATGAAGTTAGTTTAATATAATTTTTTTTGTAAGTTTTACGAAATTACAAAGAAAATATTTTAACAACATTGTTTTAAATAAATAACAATGTAATTATTATAACAAAAAATATATTATTTATTTATCTTAAATTGTTTATAAGTTAAATTATTTGGTTTAACATACGAATTATAAACAATCTTTTTAAATTAATAAGAAATCTATATTATTTTACTAGGTGAGTAACCCGTGTAACACACCGGCTGACTTTAAGTTAAGATAAAAAAAAAGATTTTAATATAATGATATAATTTGAATAGACGTATAACACTATGATTTCAATCATTAAACATACATAAAAATAAAATATGAAAGCATGATTTCAATTGACATGTCATATCGATAACCATGTTTGGTCAATTAAATATTAGAAAAAAAAAACATCAACACAAACCATTGAAAAACTTGACTCTTGCAAACTGCAAAATGATTACTATGTGTTCGTCCAGCTTATGTGTAGACATATACTTGAACAATTGGTTAGCATAGTGATCCCATAAGGTTAAAAACACAGCACTGCCCTTGCCATTAAAAAATAAAAGTAGACATGTTAATAAAAATTTTATTACAAATACAATTATAAAATAATAATTTTTCAAACTGGAGATCATGAAGCTGCATAGTGATGCGGGTTTTGTTTTTGTCTTCATTCAATCTTTGATTGTCTTTGTTGAAAAACTTCACAACGTGTCCAATAACATCTATAGAAGTTAAAGAATATATTAGTAAGGTTAATAAAACATAAACATTAGCAAATAATAAATTTAAATACCTATTGTTATGTTTTCAGGCAATAGATTGTCTATAACAGTCTGAAAGGATGAAAACGAAAATCATGTTCTTGACCCACGAAATCATTGCAGTTGGATACATAAGTCTTGTAATTGAAGTTAACTTTGTTAGGATTGTCAACAAACTTGTTCTTTGACATATTGATTCCCAGACTTGGCCTCTTAATCAACAAACAAGCATTTTTGTTCAAATACTTCTCGAACCTGAAAAACCACTTCTTCAAAACATGTGCTTGTATTTTATTACCCTGCATTATTAAATGAAGTATGTTATATTAGAATGATTAATGAATAAATATCACGGATGAAATTATTTTATATTAAACTGATGCTTAAACAAACCTCTTCATCGATTAAGATCATCTCAATCGAGTAGTCCTCGGCCGGATATTTGTGATCCGGTTGACGCCACTTTCTTAGTATGTGCACCTTTATTACATACTCATCAAATGAAACATCAAGATCGTTAAGCATAGTTATTTGGGGTGCAGCAACAATTGTTTCCATTGTTACCTCTAAAAAGTATATGTTGTATGATTGAAATTGATGTTGAAATGCTGTAGGAAGAGGATGTATTTATATGGCAAAAGGTTTATCATTCTAATTTTAGTAATGATTAACATGCTAAAAACGGTTTGAGAATGGCATGGAATCCGTAACTCATAAAAATAACGCTCCACATTGTTTTAGGAATTATAATGTATTTTGATATAGACTGATTTTATTTAGAAGCGTCAGTTACTATCAATTAATTAGAATTTATGATGATTTTGATTTTGGTGAACCGATTATATTGAGAAGTGTGAGTTAGTATTTATTAATTAGAATTTATGAAGATTTGAGAAGCGTGAGTTACTATTAATTAATTAGAATTTATGATCATTTTGATTTTGGTGGAACCGATTATATTGAGAAGCGTTAGTTCATATTAATTAATATGAATTTATTATGATTTGAGAAGCGTGAGTTACTAATTAGAATTTATGTTGATTTTGGTGAACGGGAATATATTGAGAAGCGTGGGTTATCATTTATTAATTAGAATTTAATAATAATTTGAGAAGCGTGAGCTACTATTAATTAATTAGAATTTATGATGATTTTGGTGAACCGATTATATTGAGAAGTATCCTGTGACACAGAATGCTAATCCGTAACTGGAGGACTAATGTAATAAAAAATTTTATTATCATATCTAATGTATTGCTTATTAGTATAATTTGAAAAGGGGAAACACATGTTAGCAGGTCAACCCACCTGTTTACACCTGTCCAAACACTTACCCGTTTGACTCGTTGCCATCAATTATGAGAAAATATATACTGTACCTGAATTGCGGGGTTGGAAGTTAAAAGTAAAGATATGCCAAGGCCATCAAATGCTTCATTCCAACTGCCTTCTGTAAGCATTGATCAAAGCCCTTTTGATCTCCCAAACGTGCTTGTCTGCATTCGTGATTATGCTGTATCTAGAGGCTATATAATAATATCAGATGTATCTTTGCTGGTTAGAGACATTATGGATAACCATTAAGTAAACAAACACTCCTAAATCTTGAATTCTTGATAACATAATAATATAAAATAAACGAGTATCAGAATTAGGGTGTGTAAATTAGGGACTCCAGATGATCAGATAATAGGTTGATTGAAGTTGATTAAAGTTTGATAAGTTCACATTTATCTGATTAAACTGTTAGACACTTTTCGTGTTTGAATAAATAAATATTACTTCTGGCTGTTTAATTATTTAGTGGTCAAAAAGTTAGTTTCATACCAGCACAATAAAACTGATTATTTAATGTTAAAATATAATTAGCAGTTTACCATCTTCTAACATGCTTTTAGATACCTTTACACTCACTTCTACATATATTTTATAAACTTGATTATTAGATCCAGATTATTTAATCACATAAACCACACTTTAAAATCACACACCAAACACCATTGCTTCTCCAAACCTGGTTATAGGACCAAACGCTAAATGTCACAGATTAAACGTTTGCAAGTATAACTTGAAGCACAAAAAGTTAAATTAAATAATAAAATAAAATGAAATCAACATAAATATAACATTAAAGAAAAATGTGTGAACTTCTAACCTGAGTTATGATGGCAGTACAGGCATATGGTTTTCTTGCAAATTTAGATGGTTTATAATGTTTCCTACGATTTGATTTTCTTTAAAATTCATTATGAGCTTGCCTTTGTGGACCTAAGAACAAATCCTCTGATTCATATTGTTGGCATTGTGCATGGTAAATCGTTGTAATTATTACAGCATATTTCACTTGGAGATTTGTTTTCACAGACAGTTGCTTGAATTATTTGAAGTAGACCTATGGTTTTCTTGCATAATCCTGGCTTAGGTTTATGAGTATTCTGATCACGATACGGCTCCTAATTAATATCATGATCATCATTGCGCCTAAACAAACCCAAATTGTTTGGCTCTGATGTGTCAACTTCATGGAGGCAATCATTTACTTGCTCAAGAACAATCTCATTAGTAGATTTTGTTTCCCAGTTTAAATTGTCAACAAAATTAGGTAATTTTCTTAGTGAGATAGTGTCTGGATCTCTAAGTGATCTTACTCTTCGAAGAGCTATCAATGTTTTTGATATAGGAAGATCAACCGAATGTCTCTGACCATCCATTCTCTCCAAATTAGTTCAATTTATTAACCATAAACCCACTCACAATCACTTGCCAGACTGAAAATAGGTGAAAACATTTAAAATCATAAAGCAGTCTCCTAGAAAGATCAAAAAGCAAGAAACTTTCATCTTTATATTTCAAAAAAAGAATCTAAACTAGATCTCCGGAACAAATAACAAAATATGGATTTTTTTCCCCTCTAAATCAGTATTATACAAGTTTCTTTTCTTATTGCCAGATCATTTTCAATATACCAATTTAAAAAGTAGAATTATTTCTTTTTTTTCCTCATAGATACCACCCATAATGGGAAGGTATATACACAAAAACACCTATAAACATCCATACCAAACACACAAAAAATAGAAAAATATGGATACCTTTAACATTATCAAACAACAACAGTAGAAAAGGTTGTAAAAGAAAACCCACATTCCCTTCTTCACCTGCAACAAAAACAGAGCAAACCAACTCAACAAATGTAACACCCCGACCGACGGCGGAATCATCGGGATGCCACGAGGGATGTGTAGATTGTTCAAAAGCTCGTGGGCATCTAAATCAAATCATCATATATCATTTAATCCACCAAAATAATTACACAAAAATCATGTTCATCATGAATCAAGTACATTAGTTACACAAAAGAATTAGTTAAACTAACTAAACTCTAATCGCCAGAAATTTAGTTAATTAACTAAGTCCAAGATCCTATATGAGGATGTCCAAAATAGAAGAGATCCTCTCTTCATTCCTACTTGTCTCCATCACCTGAAACATGTAAGAAATCAAGTGTCAACTACAAAAGTAGTTGGTGAGTAATCATAAGTTTTTATATTTAAAAATGTTTTAGTAAAATGAGTTTGAAAGTTTATGCTTAAAATGGTTTTATAAAATGCTTTGTTTAAAACGAGTATAAAACTTATGATTTTCTTGAGAAAATCCATATGAATACCTGTATGAGATAATCCAACACACATCCATCAATTCAACAGCCAAACACATACACAATCACATAACCACATAACCAAATCAATCATAGCCAATCACAAATAATCATAATCAAATATAGATAATCAATCCACAAACTAATCAACCAATCTCATCAACCATATTCTCAAATAATGTTCGTGACTATACATGATCATTATGTAATTAACATAAGTTAAATACATGATTCATGGAGTGGTCGCTAACCACGTCACAATACATGAAGCCAAAGCAGATAACCGAAGTCAAAGGCAATGCTTCACAGATATGGAAACCATCCACGTGACAATACACGATGTCAAAGCAATTAACCGAAGTTAAGAGCGATGATTCTCGGGATTTGTGCCAATACTTGTAATCTTTGTTATTGACCTAGGTCAATAACAATGTTTACATGGATATAAAATAATAAGAGATAATCCCATAATAATGATAATTTCAAATGTGAATATCATATTGATAAACAGGTATTAACCTTGTGTTATCAAAATAATATTTAATTTGGTATACATGTTTCACCTCCGGGTTTTAAAACCAAAAACAGTTTAAAGAAAGGGAGGTTATGAGAACTCACCTGAAGTCCTTAGTATCTGTGTTCTCGTATTATGCGCGCTCACCGTTTTCGTACTGATGTTGTATTCACAGTCCTGTGTTTGATTAACTGTTATCTAGAGTTATGATCCCTTATTTGATTGTTCTTTTTGAAATCTAAGTTGTTAATTGAGTTGGTGTAGTGAAAATGACTCATTCTTGGGATTTTCATAAGAATGGCTCATGCTAATGAGTTTTCACCCGAATGAGTCATTCTCCCAAATGAGTCCCGAATGAGAGTCATTCTCCGAATGAGTCCCGAATGAGAGTCATTCTCCGAATGAGTCCCGAATGAGAGTCATTCTCCGAATGAGCTCATACTCCACTCATTCTTCCGAATGAGCTCATACTCCACTCATTCTCCCGAATGAGCTCATACTCCACTCATTCTCCCGAATGAGCTCATACTCCACTCATTCTCCCGAATGAGCTCATACTCCACTCATTCTCCACTCATTCGCCGAATGGCTCATACTCATGGGCCATTCGCCCGAACGGGTTTTCAGCCATGGGAGAAGATGATTTCGAGGTATAGTCGTATATATAGTCGTTTTGAGTGGGTTTAGGTGAGTAAACTCATTTAGAAGGTGTATGGGTCGAAAAAGTGATGTTTTGAACCGGTTAAAGTTCGGTTTTTGTCGGGTTGTAGAAAACCCTAAAAAAACGTACCTTCTCACTAAGATTTCGAGAGTTTGAGGTGGAGATAGGACCGATCCTTTGTACTTTCGTGTAGAGGATGTCGAGATCTTCAATTTGGCGCAAGAATGAGGTGATTTGGTTGAGTTTTGAGTTAGTTATGGTAGAGAGAAGGTAGAGAGAGAAAGTGGTGACGGGTTTAGGGTTTTAGTGAGAGAGTGTGTGTGTAAAAATGAGGAAGAAGATGGTGATCTTCTTCCTTATAACGCGTATTATTGCCCCGTGACCGGTCTCGTTTTTATCGCGATAAAATAAAAAAAAATATAATAAATGATCGGTTATGCTCGGTTTTTAACGAAAACATATTTAAACATAACATGAATAAATAATTGAATTTCATTAATTAAAATGATTTAAATAATTTCATTTCGTAAAACGATTTCATTTTATTTTTACAAAATTAATTATTTTAAATAACTGATTTACTCGGTTTTGCTTTACGTTGTGATTCCTAATAAACGTTTTCAGTTTTAATTTATTAATTTTAATATCATTTGATATTATTTAATTATTTCGTCGAAACGCGTCACTCGCGTACGTATTCGTAAAGATCGTCACCTTTGCGAATTCGTCGCTCGTATCGTGTTTCGATTCGATTTACGATTTATTGAATATCGTTTCAGAATATTATTCCTAATAATTATATTCGTGTGAATCGTCACTCACGCGAATACATTTATTAAGTTAATATTTCTGAATTAATATTCGTGTTTAGATAACGTTCGTAACCTCACCATCGCGTAATCAGTTCCATTATTTTATAAATTTTAATATTAAAATTCCCAAACCAAAACCCATATTCATTTTTATTCCGAACCAACAATCATCATTTCCAATAATATTACTGCGATAAACTCTCTGGTTCTGTTTAGTTGGGTTACAACTAAACTTCCCATGGTTTACGCGTATAATATGTGTTATAATCATGCATACCAGTAACAGTGACAATATCAGCAAGGTCAAACAATAATATCATAATCAATAATATTCATAAATCTCCGGTCGTACAGTACAATCGTACGGATGTACGGATGTACGGACAACCGAAAGTACAGTGATGTTACAGTCTCCCCTAGTTAAAGGAATTTCGTCCCGAAATTCAACTTGGAGTGACCGTGGTAAATAAATGTGGGTACTTAAGCTTCATCTGATCTTCTCGCTCCCATGTGAATTCTGGACCCCGCTTCGATTCCCAACGTACTTTGACAATTGGAATTCTACTGCGTTTGAGCTTTTTAACCTCACGATCCATTATCTCCACTGGTTTTTCAACAAATGCATGGTATCATCGATGCGAATATCATCGAGTGGTACCTGAAGATCCTGATCAGCTAAGCACTTTCTTAGATTGGACACGTGAAACGTTGGGTGCACATTACTAAGTTCAGGAGGAAGTTCTAACTTGTAGGCAACCTTCCCGATCCGTTTAAGGATCTTAAAAGGGCCAACATAACGTGGAGCAAGCTTTCCTTTCTTCCCAAATCGCACAACGCCTTTCCAAGGCGACACTTTAAGCAAAACCATATCTCCCACTTCAAACTCTAAAGGTTTTCTCCGTTTATCCGCGTAGCTCTTCTGTCGGCTGCGAGCAGCTAACAAATTGTCGCGGATCTGGCGGATCTTGTCAGTGGTTTCCTGAATAATCTCTGGACCAGTCATCTGCGAATCGCCGACTTCAGTCCAACAAATAGGTGACCGACATTTCCTGCCATAAAGAGCTTCAAACGGTGCCATACCAATGCTCGCGTGATAACTGTTGTTATACGAGAACTCAACCAATGGTAGATGGCTATCCCAATTGCCACAGAAATCGATGACACAAGCTCTCAACATGTCTTCCAATGTCTGAATCGTTCGCTCCGTCTGACCATCCGTTTGAGGATGATAGGCAGTGCTAAGATCCAGTCTTGTTCCAAAGGCTTCATGAAGTGATTCCCAAAATCGTGCCGTGAAGCGAGCATCACGGTCCGATATTATGCTTAAGGGAATACCATGTCGACTAACGATCTCATCAATGTAAATACGAGCTAACTTCCGCACAGGGTAAGTTTCGCGTATCGGTAAGAAATGAGCCGACTTGGTCAATCTATCAACAATTACCCAGATGCTATCCTTACCGTTCGTGGTTCGTGGAAGTTTAGTAATGAAATCCATAGAGATATTCTCCCACTTCCACATCGGTATCTCTGGTTGTAATAACAATCCCGAAGGTCGCTGATGTTCCGCCTTGACCTTAGTACAGTTAAGGCACTTAGACACATACTCAGCAATATCCTTCTTCATTCCAGGCCACCAGTACAAGCCCCTAAGGTCTTGATACATCTTATCAGAGCCCGGATGGATTGAGTAACGAGATTTATGAGCTTCATCCATAATCAGCATCCTCAGATCACCCCTGTTCGGTATCCACAACCGATTCAAATAATACATCAAACCGTCATCCTTAGTTTCCAATAAGATTTCAGCCCCACAAGACATCTCATTTTTCAAGTTATCTTGAGCTAATGAGTGTTGTTGGGCTGTGAGAACATCATTACGGAGATTAGTGTGCACTCGGACACTATGAATCTGAACTTGACTTTTGCGACTAAGCGCATCTGCTACTACATTCGCTTTACCAGGATGGTAGCGAATTTCACAGTCATAATCATTCAACAGTTCAACCCATCTCCGTTGTCTCATGTTGAGCTCTTTCTGATTCAAAATATGTTGCAAACTTTTGTGATCAGTAAAGACTACACACTTCGTGCCATAAAGATAATGTCTCCATATCTTCAAAGCAAACACGACTGCACCGAGTTCCAAGTCGTGTGTAGTGTAGTTCTTCTCGTGAATCTTCAACTGTCTTGATGCATAAGCCACAACCTTTCCTCGTTGCATGAGAACACAACCGAGACCTAGGTTGGATGCATCACAATAAACCACGAAATCATCATTTCCATCAGGCAATGTCAAGACAGGAGCATCACAAAGTTTCTGCTTCAAAGTCTGAAATGCCTCTTCTTGCTTTGGTCCCCACTCATATGGCCTATTCTTCTGAGTCAAAGCAGTGAGAGGGACAGCAATTCTGGAGAAGTTCGATATGAACCGCCGATAGTAACCAGCAAGTCCAAGAAACGAGCGAATCTCCGTCGGTGTCTTCGGTGTACTCCAATTCTTCACAGCATCAATCTTTGCAGGATCCACGTGAACACCGTATTCGTTGACTATATGCCCCAAGAATTGAACTTCCTTAAGCCAGAATTCACATTTAGAGAATTTGGCATACAGTCGCTCCTCTCTTAGGATCTCCAAAACCAACTTAAGGTGTTTCTCGTGGTCTTCCTTAGTCTTTGAGTAGATCAGAATATCATCAATGAATACTATCACAAATTTATCCAAGCATGGCCTACAAACACGGTTCATGAGGTCCATGAAAACCGCAGGTGCATTGGTAAGGCCGAAAGGCATTACCAGAAATTCATAATGGCCATATCTTGTTCTGAAAGCAGTCTTGGGAATATCATCATCATGTACACGAAGGTGATGATACCCAGACCTAAGATCGATCTTTGAAAACCATGCCGAACCTTGAAGCTGATCGAAGAGATCATCGATGCGCGGCAGTGGATATCGATTCTTTATTGTGAGTTTGTTCAATTCGCGGTAATCGATGCACATTCGGAATGACCCGTCTTTTTTCTTGACAAATAGAACCGGTGCACCCCATGGTGAATGGCTCGGACGAATGAATCCTTTATCGGTAAGTTCTTGCAGTTGGCTCGCCAATTCTTGTAACTCCGAAGGCGCAAGTCTATAAGGAGCTTTGGCGACTGGGTTCGCACCAGGTACTAAGTCGATCCGAAACTCAACTTGACGTTCTGGTGGAAGACCCGGTAAATCGTCTGGAAAGACTTCTGGAAAATCTCGTATCACCGGAACATCTTCAATTCTCTTTTCTTTCTCTTTCTTCTCCACAATGTGTGCTAAGAAGGCTATACATTTCTTCCTAAGGTACTTATGTGCTTTTGTGCAAGACATCAGCTTAAGACCTCTACTAGCAGTTTCTCCAAATATTCTCAAAGTTTCACCCGAAGCTAAAGGAATACGAATATATTTCTCATGACAAACAATCTCCGCTCTGTGGGTGGCCAACCAATCCATGCCTATGATAACATCGAAGCTACCAAGATGCATAGGTATGAGATCAATTGGGAAAACGTGATCATTTAAGTTCACCGTACATCCAACGATAATAGTGTCAATATCAACAGTGTTTCCGTCAGCCACCTCCACATTGAACGGTTTATCTAAGTATGTACGTGTTCTACCAAGCAAGCATTCAAAATCATATGAAACAAAACTCCTATCGGCACCAGAATCAAATAAGACAGATGCATAAGAGTTGTTGATCAGAAATGTACCGTTGACCACATCCTGGTTGGCTTGAGCAGCTGGAGCATTCAGTTGAAAAGCCCGGCCTCTTGCCACCCTTTGATTATTCCCGGTCAACTTTGGGCATTGATTCCTGAAGTGACCCACTTCACCACATTCATAACAAGCCCTTGCCTGTGCTTGAGGTACCTGGCGAATGGGTACAGCCGGAATAGGTTGAGCATGAGGAGCTGGCAGTGCAAGCGGTGCATGTTGCATCCTTTGTGCTTGCAATGCACTCCTACAAACATTAGCATAGTGCCCAAACTTGCCACAGTTGTTGCAGACACGACATGGCAAGTTAGGTGCGTGATGATACCTGCAAGTATTACATTGGGGAGTGTTCCCAGTGTAATTTCTTGCAGTAGAGTTATTGGATGATTGCTGCGCAGACTTCGCAGCAGGTACAGTTACCATGAAGTTCCTATTCTTCCTCTTCTTGTTGCTGCTTTTGGACGAGCTAGCAGCTTCAGACTTGACTTCAGTTTTGACTTCCTTTGCAGCAGTCTTGGTGTCAGTCTTCTTATACCCCTTCCGGGTAAGAGTTCCATTCCTCACGTGATTATCAGTAAGAGTTGCAGATAATCGGATTGCAGCCTCAAGTGTTTTGGGATTGCTCCCATAGACTGTATCCTGAATCTGCACCGGCAGCCCGCCGATATACTTCTCAATCGCCCTTTCCAAGGGTGTCACCATATGAGGCACCAGTAAACTATACTCATGAAACTGAGTATTGTAGATGACATTCTCTCCGCTATCTTGCTTGAGTTCCTAGAACTCAGTCTCAAGCTTCCTCATTTCGCTTCTAGGACAGAATTCAGAGGTCATCAGAGTCTTGACCTCTGTCCATGTCAGTGCTAAGGCAGCATCTACTCCCCTAGTTCGCTTTTCCCCATTCCACCAAGTCAGTGCTCTCTTTTGGAAAACACTGGTGGCATAGCGAACTTTCAGATTCTCAGGGCATTCGCTGTTGATGAAGGTGTTCTCCATACTCTCAAACCACTGCAGCAAACCAGTGGCTGATTCAGCACCCGTAAATTTCAGGGGATTGCAGGAATTGAAGTGTTTGAATGTGCAAGTTGTCTGGTTTGCACCACCTCGGTTCTGGTTCGCATTCTGGTTAGCCTGAGTCAGTTGGCTAACCAATCCAGAAATAAGTGTGGCTAACTCTTGTATGCCGGAGTTGGCATTACTGTTGTTAGTCTCCCCATTGTTCGAGTCATCCTCGTTGTGACGGCGAGGCGGCATGTTTCTGAAGGAAATAGAAACATGTTACTACCGTTTACAACGTAAGTCTTACAAACAATGTTTAAATGAGTTCATTAGACAATTAGGATTACATATAGGAACTATATTTATCTCCTATCTGTCATTAAACTCAGAATGTGCATAATTCCCTATTATTTTACTAAGTGTCCTAGTTGGTCATAACTAGTGCTAGCTAATTATTCCTAAGTCCTATACATTCCTCACTCTATACTAACACTGACAACCTCCCAATGAAATGCAACAAGCTTATATATAGGGCATATGCAGAGGTAGATCGCAATCTCCCCTACACCGTCCCACCACCGTTCCATTGCACCACGATTATGCCATTGCTAGTGTGTAGAGTGTGTCATGTATTTCACCATAATTCTCACTTCACAAACCTTATCCTTAGTAGGATAATTTTGAGTGAAGTGATCTCAAGTTCCCTTGGACAATTAAGTTTACCTAATGTCTAAGTTCACCTGACATGTAGGCTTGCCTATTTCTAAGTTCACCTAATGTCTAAGTTCACCTGACATTAAGTTTCCCCCAACTGTCTAAGTTCACTAAAATCCATATCAATTCCAATGTCAATAATCATCATTAAGGGTTCATATCATCACAAAGTGCTCTTATTGTCACTAGGTGTTCATATCTTCCCTATAGTTTAATCTCATCCAGTGTCCATACCATCACTAAGTGTTAGTATCATCACTATGCGTTTATATTATCATCAAGTGTCAATATCATCTCCCAAGTCCATATCACATCACTAATCACTCATTATCTTTCGTTAATCCTATGCACCCTACGTGTCCAATCTGTGTGTTTCATAAGTGAGTTTATAAATATTTATCAAGTATAATCATCCATGAACCAATCCAGTCAATCCATCAAATATATCATCAACAGTCCACAATCATATCCTCTCAACCATTCCTGGTAAGGTCCTAATAATATCCTATGTTCCTGACACTGACAGACCCCCAATATACTACAAATGGTATATGTATAGGGCATATGTAGGGGTCAGTCGCAACTGCCCCAGCCACCGTCCCACCACCTTTGTAGTATACCACGAGTGTGTCCTTGTCTGGAGTTTATAGATCAAACAGATAATTTTCCTAAAACAGAAAATTCCTAAGCAGTTAATTTCCTAAACAGATAATTTCCCAAACGGGTAGTTCCCACATTCTTCAATACTGACATCCACCCAATGTACCGTAAATGGTATATATATAGGGCATATGTAAGGGTCAGTCGCAACTGCCCTAGCCAACGTCCCACCACCTTTACGATACACCACGTGCATGTCCTTATCGAATCATTAGGGCACACGTAAGCAAGAAATTAATAAGCAGCATATATATATCAGATGTATAACAGGAGTTCATATAACATGTAATAAACACATAAGCATGAAATCCTGAATATACTAACTAGTGTATGAATTTATTCATACTAGGGTATCCTACGGTTATAGACTAGGTCAACCATTTCTAGTAACCTAATTCCCTATAACCCAGGCTCTGATACCAATCTGTAACACCCCGACCGACGGCGGAATCATCGGGATGCCACGAGGGATGTGTAGATTGTTCAAAAGCTCGTGGGCATCTAAATCAAATCATCATATATCATTTAATCCACCAAAATAATTACACAAAAATCATGTTCATCATGAATCAAGTACATTAGTTACACAAAAGAATTAGTTAAACTAACTAAACTCTAATCGCCAGAAATTTAGTTAATTAACTAAGTCCAAGATCCTATATGATGATGTCCAAAATAGAAGAGATCCTCTCTTCATTCCTACTTGTCTCCATCACCTGAAACATGTAAGAAATCAAGTGTCAACTACAAAAGTAGTTGGTGAGTAATCATAAGTTTTTATATTTAAAAATGTTTTAGTAAAATGAGTTTGAAAGTTTATGCTTAAAATGGTTTTATAAAATGCTTTGTTTAAAACGAGTATAAAACTTATGATCTTCTTGAGAAAATCCATATGAATACCTGTATGAGATAATCCAACACACATCCATCAATTCAACAGCCAAACACATACACAATCACATAACCACATAACCAAATCAATCATAGCCAATCACAAATAATCATAATCAAATATAGATAATCAATCCACAAACTAATCAACCAATCTCATCAACCATATTCTCAAATAATGTTCGTGACTATACATGATCATTATGTAATTAACATAAGTTAAATACATGATTCATGGAGTGGTCGCTAACCACGTGACAATACATGAAGCCAAAGCAGATAACCGAAGTCAAAGGCAATGCTTCACAGATATGGAAACCATCCATGTGACAATACACGATGTCAAAGCAATTAACCGAAGTTAAGAGCGATGATTCTCGGGATTTGTGCCAATACTTGTAATCTTTGTTATTGACCTAGGTCAATAACAATGTTTACATGGATATAAAATAATAAGAGATAATCCCATAATAATGATAATTTCAAATGTGAATATCATATTGATAAACAGGTATTAACCTTGTGTTATCAAAATAATATTTAATTTGGTATACATGTTTCACCTCCGGGTTTTAAAACCAAAAACAGTTTAAAGAAAGGGAGGTTATGAGAACTCACCTGAAGTCCTTAGTATCTGTGTTCTCGTATTATGCGCGCTCACCGTTTTCGTACTGATGTTGTATTCACAGTCCTGTGTTTGATTAACTGTTATCTAGAGTTATGATCCCTTATTTGATTGTTCTTTTTGAAATCTAAGTTGTTAATTCAGTTGGTGTAGTGAAAATGACTCATTCTTGTGATTTTCATAAGAATGGCTCATGCTAATGAGTTTTCACCCGAATGAGTCATTCTCCCGAATGAGTCCCGAATGAGAGTCATTCTCCGAATGAGTCCCGAATGAGAGTCATTCTCCGAATGAGTCCCGAATGAGAGTCATTCTCCGAATGAGCTCATACTCCACTCATTCTCCCGAATGAGCTCATACTCCACTCATTCTCCCGAATGAGCTCATACTCCACTCATTCTCCCGAATGAGCTCATACTCCACTCATTCTCCCGAATGAGCTCATACTCCACTCATTCTCCACTCATTCGCCGAATGGCTCATACTCATGGGCCATTCGCCCGAACGGGTTTTCAGCCATGGGAGAAGATGATTTCGAGGTATAGTCGTATATATAGTCGTTTTGAGTGGGTTTAGGTGAGTAAACTCATTTAGAAGGTGTATGGGTCGAAAAAGTGATGTTTTGAACCGGTTAAAGTTCGGTTTTTGTCGGGTTGTAGAAAACCCTAAAAAAACGTACCTTCTCACTAAGATTTCGAGAGTTTGAGGTGGAGATAGGACCGATCCTTTGTACTTTCGTGTAGAGGATGTCGAGATCTTCAATTTGGCGCAAGAATGAGGTAATTTGGTTGAGTTTTGAGTGAGTTATGGTAGAGAGAAGGTAGAGAGAGAAAGTTGTGACGGGTTTAGGGTTTTAGTGAGAGAGAGTGTGTGTGTGTAAAAATGAGGAAGAAGATGGTGATCTTCTTCCTTATAACGCGTATTATTGCCCCGTGACCGGTCTCGTTTTTATCGCGATAAAATATAAAAAAAATATAATAAATGATCGGTTATGCTCGGTTTTTAACGAAAACATATTTAAACATAACATGAATAAATAATTGAATTTCATTAATTAAAATGATTTAAATAATTTCATTTCGTAAAACGATTTCATTTTATTTTTACAAAATTAATTATTTTAAATAACTGATTTACTCGGTTTTGCTTTACGTTGTGATTCCTAATAAACGTTTTCAGTTTTAATTTATTAATTTTAATATCATTTGATATTATTTAATTATTTCGTCGAAACGCGTCACTCGCGTACGTATTCGTAAAGATCGTCACCTTTGCGAATTCGTCGCTCGTATCGTGTTTCGATTCGATTTACGATTTATTGAATATCGTTTCAGAATATTATTCCTAATAATTATATTCGTGTGAATCGTCACTCACGCGAATACATTTATTAAGTTAATATTTCTGAATTAATATTCGTGTTTAGATAACGTTCGTAACCTCACCATCGCGTAATCAGTTCCATTATTTTATAAATTTTAATATTAAAATTCCCAAACCAAAACCCATATTCATTTTTATTCCGAACCAACAATCATCATTTCCAATAATATTACTGCGATAAACTCTCTGGTTCTGTTTAGTTGGGTTACAACTAAACTTCCCATGGTTTACGCGTATAATATGTGTTATAATCATGCATACCAGTAACAGTGACAATATCAGCAAGGTCAAACAATAATATCATAATCAATAATATTCATAAATCTCCGGTCGTACAGTACAATCGTACGGATGTACGGATGTACGGACAACCGAAAGTACAGTGATGTTACAACAAACGACGTCCACATAAAACAATAACAAAGACGGATGCAAGTGAAGCCAACAATTTTTCGAGTGAATGTGAAAAAATAGGCTAATGGCACCTTCACGGAGCTCAAAATCGAAGACTTTGGGGATGAAAATCGTACAGTGTGAAATGCAAATACAAACAAACAGCGTGCGAAAAGACAAATAGATGGAAATATAAACCATCTAAACATTATAAACCATCTAAATTTGTTAAAGATGAGAGCTTTGAGGTTCAAAGTTTTACGATGATAGAGTTTTAGAGAGAGAAAACAATGCAAATTTTAGAGAGAGAACGTTGGAGGATTTGCAATACCTTAACTATGGATCCGATATCGGATCTTGTAGACGATCAATCGCAAGTCCCTGAAACGTCGGGATCCAAACATATTGTTAACCTGCAAGTTTTAGAACGAAATTACACCTAAATTAGTCGAAGTGTATGACCGAAATCAACGATGTATTGGAAATCAGGGTACCTGTGATGAGAGGGTTCCCCTGGTGTAATCGATGGCTGATCTGAGAATTGAAATTGGGGATTAGGTTTTTGGAAGGAAAGGGGATCCGCGTGTTATTACATGGATCGGGTGGTAGATCCACGTTAAATTGTAAAACGGGTGGAATAGTAATGGTGAATTGGTAGCCCCCTTCTGTAACGACACGTGGATTTTCTTACAAGTGGCAGATTTAAGAAGTTGACATGTGGCAGATTAGTGAGGTGGATGGGCTAGTTAAATGCCATATGGCATTAGAGTTACTCCTTTATTAGGAGTAGAAGATGATGGACTATTAGTTAAAATTTATTTAATTCAAATCATAAAAATTCAATAGAATCATATGAGTCTATACTTATATAAATATTTTGAACAAAAATCACTTGTAAACAAATTTCCATATTATAGTTGTATTAAAAAGTTCATAGAAATCATAGGTACATTAGTTTACATATGATTGAACAACTTTAGGTTGATTGATTGTTTGATATTGCTTGACTACACACTTGGCTTTATTTGCAAATAAGCTCATCAATCAGGGTGTGTCTTCATAGCCCCTTTTTATGCTTTTATTATTTGGGGTGAAACATGTTATCAAAATTTCTAAACTATTTATGTGCAACAAGTTTATGACATTATACATATTGAACTTTAGTTAACATTTAGCATTGATCACCCTTAGTGACTATAATAGATCTATTGACCGGCCATTCCACTGTAGTTTGATTTACCCTTCGGGGGAAGCCCGCAGTGATAGTTACTAAGTCAAGCATTGCGATGCTTATCATGGTTAAACATTATTCTGTTAACATTAGTTGATCTGCTTTATTTACTAATTCAATATTGTATGTTCATTATGCTTGGTTACACATATTACATATGACATTTTATACACATTTTATTCATGTTGTTTTTGTGTGTGTGCTTAAAACCTGTGAAGCTCACCAACTTTATAGTTGACCTTTTGTTTAAACACGTTTCAGGTGGAAACGCTACTTAGGCATGCTAAGAGATTGGATTTAGTTTTCTTGTTATGTTTAGACTTTGAACGTTTGATTTAGTATTTCCTTTTATGATGTAATGGATGTTTGAAGTTATTTGGAATGTTAAGTTTGAATTTATGATAATGAATGGTTTGAATTAATTACAATAAACACCCTGTGCTTTTGAACAATCTACACTTCGTGAAAACCCCGATGATTCCGCCATTAATCAGGGTGTTACAGGATCCTAGCTTTATTTATGTTTTTTTTTTATTATCTTCATATTTTTGATGCATTGTTTTATATGTTTTAGCCCTGAAATTGAGTCCTTGGTTGCCAAGAGTGAGGAAAGAGTGGGCAAAATTTGAGCTCTAATCATTATAGAAGAAAGAGAAAGAAGGTTTGGAGTAATCCGAGAAGCATCCAACCCCATTTCATCCCTTAAACAATCTCAGAGTCATATGGTCTACGTAGTTATTTCTCTTTTTATTATTATATTATTGATTTGTAGTTTTAGTATTTTGACATATTTTAAAACAAAATTTGCCTCAGATCTTGAAGATCTGAACTTCTTTTTAGTCGTGAACAAAGAAAATACCAGCCCCATCGCATCGAAAAGCATGCTCATGCATACCCATTCCTCAAAAGCTGCTAAGAAGCGCAAAGGTCCTGGAAATGAGGACCTCAAAAAATCCAGTTAGCTCTCTGTTGCCTCCTTGAGAAGTTTGTTATCCTCTTGTGAAGTATAATTTCTTTGTTTATCCTTACTTATTCCTATTTATCCTTATTTGGTAGGCTTCCCACAAACTCTCCTAAAACAAAGAAGCCTACAAAAAGAAAATTGAGGAGTTGGAGGATCAGAAGAAGATTGCTTCTGCTAAAGCCGGCCACTTTTAACAGGAGAATGACAAACTGAAAAAACAATTGAAGGAAGTGGAAGCCTCCCACAAATTGAAGATAAAAGAGACTATCGACAGCCGCCATCACTATTCTTCATGCAAAGATAAAAATGGCCGCCCATGCTAAAGAAGATGGTGCGAATTTGTGGTCCTCAGATCTTCCAGTATGTAGCAAAGTCTTGGCTAATATTACCAGGGATAGGACAAAAACTTCCAATGAGGTAGCAATGAAGGTGGTTGATGTGGCTGACGCAAGCAAAGCAGATGAGGCTGAGGATGCCGATGCAGGTGAAGTGGAGGCAGTGATGGGCATACAATTTACATTTTCCCTGTGTTAAACAATGTTGCTTCGGGAAAATCCCCTAGTGTAGGGGCATACATTTTACATTTTAGTAATTTTTGGGAATATTTAAGGTGGAGGGACCATGAATTTCATGGTGAAGCCTTAGATATACCTAGATATGCTAAACTTAGATGACATTAATATTTTGGGTTGGGGGACCATGAGTTTCATGGAGAAACTATGTATATTAACTTTAGCTGCTTTAGATTAATAATATAACAGTTAATCTTTGCAACTTGTGTTCTATTTTTTTATATTTCTAAATTTTGTTGTTGATTTTAGGATATTTTCAAAATATTCTTAATGTTATAATACATATTCCTTAGAACACTATATTATAAGTGATATTTTAAAATCTAATCTTTTTTGGCACATTCAAGAGTACCTGTTGTGGGTCAAATTTTTATGGTCTGAGCTTCGGAATAGCCAATGATACTCCGGAATATGGGATTCTTAAGTATCCTCAAATATCCTAAATACTAACATCACTAATCGATCTGTTCTTTGTATAGCTTGACTTAGTCTTGCAGGTTACTTATTGTGGACTTGATTTTACCTTAAAAGTCAGGATAAAGTTAAAGGAAACGTGGTGAACATGCTAAATAATGGCTACAAGTGGAGAACAAGTCTCAAACGGTCATATTGACTAGATTGGACCTAAAGATTCAGGATTTAGTTAAAAGAAACGATCACATGCATTTAGTGGGCGTTTAAGTGGAATTGCCAACCGTTGGAAACGTGGTAGCTGTCACAATTGAAGACATGGTCATGATTCCGATATTCTCGCTAGAATATTCGGGAATACTGTTAATTGTATTTTAGTGTAAATTGAGGCATTTGATTGATATAGGACGTCACTTTTGTACACCAGATCACTTTTTCACTTCTTTCACTTTCATTTGCAGTATTTGAAGCTCTGTAGAACTTTTGAAGCTCGCAAACACTTAGAGATCGATCATTTGTGATCATTTGTGCTCTTTCTTTGTACTTTTTGCTTTGTTGTTTTCATAATAACAAGGCAGAGTGATGATTGTCACCTCCCGAGGTTTTTATGCTGGCAATCTTAAGAGATTAAGGGCTTTTCCTCGCATAAATCTCGTGTGTTTGGGTATTTTTCTGTCTAATATTCTGAAATATCCCTAGGGATCCTTAAGGATAAGCTCATTGCAATTTGCTTATAAATAATTTTGTTGATTGTAAAACACAAAACCACGCTAAACTAATTCAGTTTTGCTAAAAATTATATTTGTTAATTTTTACCCGAAACAGTACCTAAGAGTAGTTTGACTAAGTGTCTATTAATCGTATTTCTCTAAAGAACTTTGGAATTTTTTCTTCTAAGAGATATGCTTTAAGTTTAGTTTTTCTCAGGTATAATTAAGCATAATCAGGAAGAGTTTAAGTTATACTTAGTATAACTTGTCTAGGATATTCATTATTGTAGTGGTGGATTATATCCTTAAAACATTTCCATTATTGACCCAAAGTGCTTTTAGAATATCCTTAAACATTTGCATACCTTAGTATTCTATAGTAAGTCATGTGCAGATGCGATATCCCAAAATATTCTGGATAATTATTCCATGTATACATTCAATAAACAAGAAAACTTGAGACAAGCCCAAGGTACTAGAAACAAGGCGGATTATACTATCAACTAAGGCTAAATTTGCTGGCGACAAGGCCAATTATACAGGTGACTAAGGCCCAGTTGTATAGCATGTTAATGTTTTTTTTTGCAGAATCCCTGGTTATATGTCACACCCCCACCTCTCGTCACCTGTTGATGATGTCACTGAGAAGATTGCGGAAGCATAGCGGTGATGTCTCAGAGATGAGGTGTGACTTACTTGATCCGGTATCACAACACACAGAATAACTTAAAAGAAATACATTACAAGGTTCGTCATTACAATCCACATTACAGTTTTCAACTAAGTTTATTTAATTACAGAACTAAATTATTCAAGTACAAGTATTCCAAAAGTGTATCCTCACCGACGATCACTGTTTCCCTGCAAAAAGGTTTAAGTTTGAAACATCACCACAAAGATGGTGAGTTCGTAAGGTTCATGTTCCACAATATGATATGTTATACAAGTTCTCAAAATGTTCTGTTCAAGATAACCATGGGACCCGTATCTAGTTCCTTTCGGACGTTCTGTTCTTGTTCTATAAGATATTACCCGTCGGTAACATCTTAATGCCTCATTATCTTAATGTCTATCACAACATTAAGCAGTCTAAAAACAAAACAGGTAACAAACATTTACACCAAGGGGAGTACCAAGCTCCCGTAAAATGGGTTGTCAGCCGATAGTACTATCATTGTTCCCTGTTCGGCCCCACATGGGTTCACTAGATACAGTTCAAAAATGAGGACTTTTAAGTCTGTGATGGTGTTCTTGTTCTCCAGGAAAAATCCCATGAAATGCACAAGTTCTCAACAATCACATGAAATCACGCAGATAACAGTGATACATATCGTATGTTCAATAAAAGTTCTACAGTGCTACCCCGATGTTTGTAAAAGATTAAAAAGAAAAAGGGTTGTACGAAACTCACCTGAAGTCTCAAGATAATAAGATCACTAGCAGACTGGTAGTAATATTGTACGTCTGCATTAGTTTATGTTAAATGAGTTATTCATGTGTTAACTCACTGATTAGATCTTTCTGAACGTTCAATGTCAAAGACATTGCTTTGCAAGTCATCAAACCGATATTAAGTATTTAATTGGTTAATTTAGTGTTATATCATACAATTTATGATAACGTAGGAACCTACACTGAATTAGGTTCCTAATACAAGATTGATGACTCACTTGATTAATCAGAATAATCTCGGATTAACCAAATAGTTAATGTTGATTATAATACTGAAACAGTTTCTAAACGGATTAATGGATTAGGAATGATCAATCCTTGTTATTGATTACCCAAATGTCATGAAATATCACAATGTAGTACTAGAATAGGTTTAACAACCATGTTTAACATACTAATATGACTGTTATCATAAACATCAAATAATCATTCCAATGAGTATGTTAATGATTGTGATTAGGTTGAAACACTTGGATTTAACCTTGCATTTCAAAAATTAACCAAACTAATCACCTACATTGTCATAATAAAATGGTTTAAACCATTATAATCATGGGTATGATTTCATGCAAACCGGGCATTAGAACGGATCAAAACAAGGATTTAACCGTTAAAACATCGTGTTCTTTATTTATAATCAATCCTAGCCATCATCTAGGCAATAATCAACAATCCTAACTATGTCATTACGTTAAAAATCAAGATCTAATCAATCAATAACAAACTAGAAGGATAAAACGAATCATTACCTAATCTGACGGAGTTTTGAGCGTAGAACAGCGATCAGAACTTGCAGATACAATCCCTAGCACGATCCGTGAGTTTTAGCAGCTTCAAATTGAGGTTTTGATGGCAAAATTTCGTATGGTTAGTGTTTTGTGCGCATATGTTCGAGAAATGTAATAAGAACAGTTTCTGCATGAAATCTAATAAAGAAATCTGATCCATTGCACCGCCTCATCCGTCGCGTACCGCGAAGAGGAGACAAAAAGAGCTTCGCGTATCGCGAAGAAATACGGAAGAATTTCAGATATTTTGGTCCATCGCGTACCGCTAAGAACCCTTAACCCTTCTGTCACGCCCCCAATTTTCAACTAACGGAATCATATCGTTTGGGACGTGACAAACCAGGATCTCAGATCATTAGACATAACGAAGACCTCTATATGATTTTCAAACATACTTTGGTCTAAAACTGTAATATCAAAGTTCTAACGTTGCGGAAGCGTTTTTAAAACAAAAACAAACATAACGGTTTGAAAACTGTAAATTACAAAACAAAGTCTCAAATGTTTAAATCCAAAACAACAGAAATGTAAAATATGCATGCGACTCGATCTCCTAGTCCATGCTTGCTTGATCTTGCACCTTAACGTCCTGTGAAAACATGTAAATCAAGTCAACACAAAGGTTGGTGCATACACATGTTTGTTTGATCACAAATGTTAGAAACAACTGTTTGAAATGAAATGTTTACAGATAACATAATCACACATGCATAGTCATGATAGCTAGTCATTTGTACTATTTACATAAGCGGTCGACACCGAAGCTGACTGTTTGAATGTTGGTTGCCTTTCCACTATTGTCTAGCACAAACAATAGTAATGTGAATTGGCTAGTCAAACACTTGCGTAGATCCCATCTACCAAGTGAGGTTTGTCAAACCCAATAGATCTATCTTCAACTACCACGCTTTGCACAACGGCAAACTAAACGGTTCGAAATGTAAGGACTTGTAATTGCTATGTTCGCACTTATAGTAAACAGCTAACTCATGCAAGTGATATGTATTTAAAATGTTTGTTGCACATGTTTTCTCCCCCAAAACAGTTAAAATAAGAAAAGGGGCCATGTACGCACCTTTGATGGTGAACAGAATGATCACACACGTGAAATCGCGTAGAAAATCCTCTACGAAGAACCTGTGTTTTAACAATAATGTTGTGTTATTCGGGATGTCGTTTTGTGTTTGAAATCACATACGTGTCAACAAACGTATGTTAGAGTGTTAGACATGTGCATCTATAAATACGCGTGCCTTTAAAACTCGTTTAATTAAATCATATAACCGTATATGATTTCATTTAAATAAGCGTAATTATACGCGATTACGTTTTCAGGTTAAAATATAAATTTTATTATTTTATTTGGTTCGGGATCTTGTTACGGTTCCAACGCAACTTGAACCAGTCGAAACGAAGTTATAATGAAGAAGTTATGAATTAAAAACCAAAATTGGTTTTAAACTCAAAAACCAGTGGTGCATAGGGTCGAACCCATGACCCCCCACCCTCAACACACGCTGCCTACCACCTCCTCTATCTTAATTTTTGTTAACAGATTGATGATCAATTGGTTTTAACCACAACCGAGCTGGTTCCCCTTTGTTTTACCTTAGCCGAAGCAAAGACTACCCAGATGGTCCCCGATTGAACCCAAAACCTTAGGGGTTTTGTTTCTGGGATTCAACCGACTCTGTAGATGGTCTTAACTCGAACCATCATTCACCATAACCTGATTAATCGGGCATTAACAGTTTCGAACTCAAGTTCTCAAAACCCAACTCAAAGTCGTTCAATTCGTTAATGTTAATGTGCCAAATCATAGGGTTTTCATTAAACTAGGGATTTAGAAGCTTTCTGTACAATTAATTTCAAATTTCGAATATGTTTAGTTCAAAACCCCCAAACCGTTTTTTTCTAAGAACCCTATCAATTGAAATCATGCAATTCGTTGTAATTGAATGAAATCACCATGGGTTTTATGAAAATCGGAGGTTTCTGAAACTAACATTAACAATTAATTTCATTTTCGAACCCCCCTCGATCGAAACCCCTAAAATCGCTTAACCGAGGAACCCTAATACTCGATCTTGAACAATTCGTTATTATTTTACGAAATTGATAGAGGGTTATCAATCAAAAGAGAGTTTCGAAACTCTCTATGATGTTAGATTTGAGTTTTGAATTCATTTAATTAAAAACCCCCAAAACCGTTTATGTGATAAACCCTAGAATTAGAAATCGTTTAATTCGCAATTGTTTGTTAAAAATATCATATGGGTTTCATTACATTGATGTTTTCGAAGCTCTCTGCATCGATTAATTTGATTAACAAATTCGTTTGATACGAAACCCCTAAATCGTTTTGTGTAATGAACCCTATAACTCAAATTCATATGATTCGATGTTATAGATCAAAATTAGTATATGGTTATCCTTAGTCGGCCACTTTAGGTTGTTTAGGAGTGCACACTTACTTGATTTGATGTAGACTTGATACCGATCGACTAGAGCTTGATATTCGGCCATCCCTTGATTCAAATCCGCCTCCCGATGGTTCTAAGATCGAATTGTTGTTTGTAAACACCCCTAAGAATGCCGACTTGTGTATGTTAGAGTTTAATCGAATGGATTATGACCGGCTTATGTGAATTTGATACCCATTACGAACGGTTACAACCTTTTGGTTTCATTGTGGACTTAATTCGACGAATTAATGGCTCCATAACGTATTTAAACTGTTAGTAATCATCAAGGTGATGATTTTAACTAATTTAATTCGATTATTACCTGATTCAAATATAAATTTTGAATTTAATTGTGATTTGGTCGAATTTTTGACTTGTAAAAGTCAAACCTTGCATTTTAACCTAATTACTAACCTTATTCTTGTAATTATGGATCTTATAACTCGTTTTGTTCAATTTCAACCCTTGTAGTTTGTTTTTGTTCAATTTCATATCATTTCGGTTAGTTCTGAGGTTAACGATGTTAATCCGAAAAGTCGAATTGTCACATCATCCCCTTGTTGAAGGAATTTTCGTCCCGAAAATTGCTAGATGTAAGAAGTAGTTAGGAAACTACTTGCGAGTTCAGATTGTACGTGTTAATGTGATGTCTGATCATTCTATGTGCTTGTGTGTGCTCACACATAAAGTTCGATGTTTGTAACATCACACCTAAGTGTGATCGTTCTATGTAACTGTTTGCGTGCACAACAGTTAGTACACCTAACTGTGAATGTTTGTGTTTGATCATACTGTACTATGTAACCTTGCACATAGTGAATGTTCACAACTTTTTGCACTATGTATCCTCGCATATAGCAAATGTTTGAAACTAATCTTGTATGTACTATCATAACATGTAACATATGAAATGTAGCATATAAAATGTAATGTAGCACAAATGTTTGTAACAAAACCAATTGCATAAAGTGTTTGTGCTTACAGTTTGAAATCTGAAGTGTTGATATGTGAAGCATCACGTCATCCCCTTGTTGAAGGAAATTTCATCCCGAAATTTAACGTGTCTTCACAATGTTTGCAGTTGTCGTTTTGAACAGATGAGGATACTTCTTCATCATTTGATCTTCCCTTTCCCATGTGAATTCAGGACCATGTCTTGAATTCCACCGGACTTTGACTATCGGAATCTTGCTTTGTTTGAGCTGTTTGACCTCTCGGTCCATGATTTCAGCTGGTTCTTCAATGAATAGTAACTGTTCGTCCACTTGTATTTCTTCAAGTGGCACTATCAATGTCTCATCGGAAAGACATTTCTTTAAGTTTGATACGTGAAAGACATCATGAACTCCACTGAGTTCATCCGGTAGTTGGAGTTGATACACAACCGGACCAATCCTTTTCAGGATCTCAAAAGGTCCTACGTAACGTGGGCTAAGCTTCCCGCGCTTGCCGAATCGTATCACACCTTTCCAAGGTGATACCTTTAGAAGAACTCGGTCTCCTACTTGAAATTCCAATGGCTTACGACGTTTGTCAGCGTAACTCTTCTGTCGATCCCCCGCCGCTGCCATACGGTTCCGGATTTAAACTATCTTTTCTGTTGTTTCGTGTACTAGTTCAAGACCTGTAATCTGACTGTCACCAATTTCAGCCCAACAAACTGGCGAATGACATCTACGACCGTATAAAGCTTCAAACGGTGCTGCCTGAATACTTGTATGATAACTGTTGTTATAAGAGAATTCCACTAACGGTAAGTGGTTTTCCTAGCTGTCACCAAAGTCAATTACACAAGCTCGTAACATATCCTCGAGCGTTTGGATTGTACGTTCACTCTGACTGTCGGTTTGCGGATGATAGGCGGTACTCATGTCTAAACGAGTTCCCAATGACTTATGAAGTGATTTCCAAAAGTTTGAAGTGAATCGGGCATCCCGATCTGATATAATAGAGATTGGCACACCATGTCGTGCTACCACTTCCTTGATGTAAATACGAGTCAGTTTCTCCATTTTGTCAGTTTCTTTAATTGCCAAGAAATGTGCAGATTTCGTTAATCGATCGACAATTACCCATATCGTATCGCAACCACTTGGTGTACGGGGTAACTTAGTAATGAAGTCCATCGAAATCTGTTCCATTTCCACATCGGTATTTCTGGTTGTTGCAGTAAACCAGATGGTTTCTGATATTCAACTTTGACTTTAGAACAAGTCAAACATTTGCTAACGTACCTAGCAATGTCGGCTTTCAGGTGAGGCCACCAATACAGTGCCTTCAAGTCATGATACATTTTGTCTGATCCCGGATGGACTGAATATCTAGACTTGTGTGCTTCATCCATCACGAGTTCCCTTAATCCACCATGCAATGGTATCCAAAGCCGATTAATGAAATAACGAATTCCATCGGGCTTGACATCCAATTGTATTTCCATCCCTCGTAAGGATTCCTGTACCAAGTTATCCTTTTCTAAGGCTTCAAGCTGAGCACTGCGTACCTTGTCAGGTAAATCAGTATGTATCGTCATCATAAGTGCGCGAACCCGTCTTGTTGATGTTGTGTCTTTTCTGCCTAAAGCATCAGCTACCACATTAGCTTTTCCTGGATGATACTTGATTGCACATTCGTAGTCATTCAACAACTCGACCCAGCGTCGCTGTCGCATATTAAGTTCCTTCTGATCAAAGATATGTTGCAAACTCTTATGATCAGTGTAAATGGTACACTTGGTTCCATATAAATAGTGCCTCCAAATCTTCAAAGCAAATACACTGCTCCTAACTCCAAGTCATGAGTAGTGTAATTCTTTTCATGTGGTCGTAGTTGTCTTGAAGCGTAAGCAATCACCTTATCACGCTGCATCAGCACACATCCCAAACCCTGTGCAGATGCGTCACAATACACCACAAAGTCTTCCGTCCCTTTCGGTAAGGACAAAATCGGTGCACTGCAGAGTTTCTATTTCAATAGCTGGAATGCAGCTTCCTGTTTATCAGTCAAAACATACTTCGTCCTTTTGTGCGTAAGAGCTGTAAGTGGTTGAGCGATCTTTGAGAAACCTTCAATGAATCGTCGATAATAACCCGCCAAACCAAGGAATTGTCGTACCTCGGTAGGGGTCTTTGGTGCTTCCCAATTCTTAATCGCCTCAATTTTTGCTGGATCAACATGTATGCCCTTTTCATTGACTATATGACCCAGTCGAAACGGAGTTATAATGAAGAAGTTATGAATTAAAAACCAAAATTGGTTTTAAACTCAAAAACCAGTGGTGCATAGGGTCGAACCCATGACCCCCCACCCTCAACACACGCTGCCTACCACCTCCTCTATCTTAATTTTTGTTAACAGATTGATGATCAATTGGTTTTAACCATAACCGAGCTGGTTCCCCTTTGTTCTACCTTAGCCGAAGCAAAGACTACCCAGATGGTCCCCGATTCGAACCCGATTGAACCCAAAACCTTAGGGGTTTTGTTTCTGGGATTCAACCGACTCTGTAGATGGTCTTAATTCGAACCATCATTCACCATAATCTGATTAATCGAGCATTAACAGTTTCGAACTCAAGTTCTCAAAACCCAACTCAAAGTCGTTCAATTCGTTAATGTTAATGTGCCAAATCATAGGGTTTTCATTAAACTAGGGATTTAGAAGCTTTCTGCACAATTAATTTCAAATTTCGAATATGTTTAGTTCAAAACCCCCAAACCGTTTTTTTCTAAGAACCCTATCAATTGAAATCATGCAATTCGTTGTAATTGAATGAAATCACCATGGGCTTTATGAAAATCGGAGGTTTCTGAAACTAACATTAACAATTAATTTCATTTTCGAACCCCCCTCGATCGAAACCCCTAAAATCGCTTAACCGAGGAACCCTAATACTCGATCTTGAACAATTCGTTATTATTTTACGAAATTGATAGAGGGTTATCAATTAGAAGAGAGTTTTGAAACTCTCTATAATGTTAGATTTGAGTTTTGAATTCATTTAATTAAAAACCCCCAAAACCGTTTATGTGATAAACCCTAGAATTAGAAATCGTTTAATTCGCAATTGTTTGTTAAAACTATCATATGGGTTTCATTACATTGATGTTTTCGAAGCTCTCTGCATCGATTAATTTGATTAACAAATTCATTTGATACGAAACCCCCAAATCGTTTTGTGTAATGAACCCTATAACTCAAATTCATATGATTCGATGTTATAGATCAAAATTAGTATATGGTTATCCTTAGTCGGCCACTTTAGGTTGTTTAGGAGTGCACACTTACTTGATTTGATGTAGAATTGATACCGATCGACTAGAGCTTGATATTCGGCCGTCCCTTGATTCAAATCCGCCTCCCGATGGTTCTAAGATCGAATTGTTGTTTGTAAACACCCCTAAGAATGCCGACTTGTGTATGTTAGAGTTTAATCGAATGGATTATGACCGGCTTATGTGAATTGATACCCATTTCGAACGGTTACAACCTTTTGGTTTCATTGTGGACTTAATTCGACGAATTAATGGCTCCATAACGTATTTAAACTGTTAGTAATCATCAAGGTGATGATTTTAACTAATTTAATTCGATTATTACCTGATTCAAATATAAATTTCGAATTTAATTGTGATTTGGTCGAATTATTGACTTGTAAAAGTCAAACCTTGCATTTTAACCTAATTACTAACCTTATACTTGTAATTATGGATCTTATAACTCGTTTTGTTCAATTTCAACCCTTGTAATTTGTTTTTGTTCAATTTCATATCATTTCGGTTAGTTCTGAGGTTAACGATGTTAATCCGAAAAGTCGAATTGTCACACCTTCCTTGGCGTACCACGACGATCCCCGGAGTTCAATACTTGCAAATTTTTCTTCGATTTTCATTTCCGGACAATCCAGGACTCCGTTTTGTCCACGGTTTTCGCCCACATTCATCATTTCTCGCATACTTTCAATCTATAATAATTACAATTGTCAAATCAACATGGATTTCTAGAACAACCAAATGTGCTCACATCATTAATGACGTTATTTCTCAACTGCAATTGTCACATTATAGCCTTTGAAAGTAAAATTGTCAGCCATTGTAATGTTTACTAGTTCCATAGTCTTCCACTATACCTGGATAATTTGTTGGATCCATGGTTATGGCCTTTGATAATGAAAGTGCCAGTCGTTTTAGCGTGTACTAGTCCCACTATTTCCAACTATACCAGGATAATCGTTCGCCACTGGCGAGGGTGGGTGCATAAATCCGATTTGAGTGGAAAGGCAAGAGCCCCTAAACTTTTAAAGATTTCATCATAATCTTAAAACATACGTCAGATGATTCGTCTCTGCCTTGATGTAATCCCTAGGGTTTCATTTAAATCTCAAGAATTGTAATCGTGTTCAATTGGTAATAAATAAAAAGCTTTGGATGTTCTTTGAAACATTTGTATTCATAAACTTATAGATTTATATAATAATCGCCGACCTATACATATAAACGGGTATACTTATGACTGAACAAGTGTATCTAAACACATGCAGGAACAAGACCTCAGACCCTTGGTGATGTAAGAGGTTGCACTAAGGACCATAAATGAATAAAATTATGAATAAGGCTCACATGCGATGAAGACAACCAAAAGAGTAATATAAGAACTATTAAAATGGGGTCAAATAATACTAATAAAAGCCACGTATGGTTCAAAATACACACGAATCCTTATTACTTGAAAGTATACACCACGAGATGACCATATTTCTAACTCAAGTTAAAGAAAAACTAGACCCAAACTGTATCTATACATGTAAGTATATACCCACATATATGGACCTACCCATATGGATACATAAAGCCGAGTTCGACCACTTATACCATATCAAAAGACACCAAACACATCTACTCATAAGCCATATTTGGGTAAGCCCACAAGATTTAAGCTAAAAGTACAAGTATTTTTGAAAACCATATTACATACTAAAGTGACTTAACCAAAAAACTAAAACAAGATGAATAAAGTAAACCAAAAAGGATAAGGAATTTAAACATGAAAAAAGCATAACATAACTCTATTATACATGTTGAGCAAAGACTAGCATGATGATATGAAACCTTGAATATTGTAGGAACTGTGTAGGGGCTACACATAATTCACTCAGCTTCTTATTATCCAGAATCAAAACTCAATTGTGAGTTTCACAACCCCTTTTTATACTCTTTTATTCTTTGGGGTGAAAAGAATGATTAATTAAACCCTTTCTTTCATTATGTTATATATGTTATTGTTAAAAGATAAGTTAGTTGGATGTAGATTGCATGAGACATTTACTCTTTTATTGTAAGTCCCTTACTTATTTCTTAGACACAACCATTTACTCAAGGGTTTGAGCCAATGGACATATATTGAATTGTACTATTTTGGGTTGACATCCCATTCATCTATCGGGTGGTCTTGCTAGATACAGTCATGCCACACCCTCACCTCTCGTCACCTGTTGATGAAGTCACTGATCAAACTGAAAAGATTGCGGAAGAATAGGGGTGATGTCTCCAAGATGGGTGCAACTTACTTGATCCGGTATCACAACAAACACATTAATTTAACGATATTACATTACAAGGATAATGTTACAATACAACCACAAGTTACTATTTACACTTAAAGACACTATACAAACTAAGTTATGTAATTACAAGTGCCTGTTAGTGCAATCTCACCCGTCGTCACTGTCTAGCTGCAAAAATGGTTAAGTTTGAAAAGTCAGCATAAAGCTGGTGAGTTCGTAATGATTGATCCACACAATATGACATGATATGACATGCAAGATATTGATACACAGTTCCAAAGATAACCATGGGACCCATATCTAGTTCCTTTCTGACTACTCCGTTATGAAGATACTACCCGTCGGTAAATATCTTTATACCTCATTCTCTTAAATACATTAAGATTAGATGTAACAGGTACATTCACACAAGGGGAGAAGCAAACCTCCCAGTGAATGGGTTGTCAGTCGATAGTACTATCATTGTTTCCTGTCCGGCCCCACATGGGTTCACTAGATACAGTTCGATGATTGAAGAATTTTAGATACTATGATAGAGAGCTATGGGCAAAATCCCATAAAATCCCACAAAAGTTCATTACAAGTTCACATGAAATCACACAGATAACAGTGATACATATCATATGTTTAAGAAAAGTTTCACAGTAGTACCCCAATGTTTGTAAAACATTAAAAAGAAAAGGGGTTGTAGGAAACTCACCTGAGATATCAATGTTAACATACTACACGCAAAATTGTATATATGGTTTAATTCTGCATTAGTTAATGTTTTACAAGTTATTTGTGTTTTAACTTACTTATTAGATCTTTCTGAACATGCAATGTCAAACATTGCATTTAAAGTCGTCAAACTGATATGTAATTCGTAATCAGTTGTTTTAACTAGATATCATTCAATGTATGATAATGAAGAAACCTATAATGATTCAGGTTTCTCATACAAAGTTGATGACTTGTTGGATTAATCAGAAAGTTTCAAGATTAATCAAATAGGTATTGTTGCTGATTACATCATTGAAACAGTTTCTAGATGAATTTCTGGCTTAGGTATAGTCAGTCCTAGTTATTAATCATTTAGGTATCATGAAACATAAGAATGAGATATTAGAATAGGTTTAATAACCATGTTCAATGTACTAATCTAAATGTTATCATAAACATCAGATCGTTATTCCAATGATTATCTTAATACTTGTCATTAGTTTGAAACACTTGGATTTGACCTAGCATTTCAAGGAATGATCAAGACAATCACAATCATTGTTATAATCAAATGGTTTAAACCATTATAAACTAAGATATAGTTTCAAGATAACCGGGCATTATAACGGACCAAAACAAGGATTTAACCATTAACATACCGAGTTCTTCGTTTCTAACCATTCCTAGCCATCATCTAGGCAATAATCAACAACCATAACTATTGCATTACGTTCAAAAATTAGATCTAATCTATACAATATCAAACTAGTAGGAAAAAAACGAATCATTACCCGATCAGACGGATTATTCGGATGAAAACAACGATCAGGAGTTGTGGAAACGTTCCCAGGCTTGATCCGGATGTTTTGATGACTTGATAATTGAGTTTTGGAGTTGGGAAGTCGATTTGATCATCAAAATGTAGCTAGAGTTCGATAGAATGAAAAAGATAAAAATTCTGCATGGATTTTGACTTTTCAATCTGATCATTGAACCAACCTAGTCGTCGCATACCGCCAAGAAGCATGAAAACTGCTTGGCGTACCACGAAGAAATCCAGAGGAAAATCAGATATTTTAGATCCTCCGCATACCACCAAGGGACGTTAAAACATCCTTAGTGTACCGTGAAGAGTTCCAGAATGAAATATCTTCGAATTTTTTCTTACTTTTTTGATTTCGGAGAATCGGGAACTCCGTTTCTCGCACGATTTTCACCCACATGTACGATTAATTTCTCACGTATTTTCAAATTGTGATAATAACGATCGTTCTATTTACGTGGATTTCAAACAAGAATGACGTGAGCTTCAAGCGTAATTGTCACAAATAACCTAATGATGGAGTCAATCAAGATGAATGAATATCTCCAACACTTACATTATGAACTCGAGAAGAGTTGTTGATCTATGGATCACTAAGGGCAGTCAGTCATAGGCTTGGTTGTGGACTTATGTAGATTGCATCCTATCGCATTTATGGATAACATATTATTACTTTAAAGATAGCATAACACTTTGGGGAGATAAACCCAACGATTATTTATCGAGTTTATAAAACTTGTGAGACTCACCAACTTGTAGTTGACCATTTTCTCAAATTTTTAATGTCTTTAATGACAAGATTAGACCGGGATATCTTTTGAGTTACACAAAAGATTTATTATTATAGCCAAGATGTGTAGGCCATAATTCTTTTAGAATCTTTTAAATATGTAATAGTTTGATTTAGACAATGATATTGTGTAAGCCCCAAAATCCAAACAAGCATAACATATGTTTTAAAACATCATAGTTTAGGTCCCAGATTTTTTTTTAACTAAAATATCAAGTTTAAACACCCAAAACAACCCAACCCTTCACCAGAAGTCATTTACAAATGTTTTGTCAAGCAAACATCCTAAATATCTTTACAATATTTCTAAAATGTTGGGTTTTCAACCAAAAACGCGTTCCACCCAAGTTCTTGAGAGCAATTTGATCACTTACGCCTTCACCCTTTTTGTTCACCTGAAAACACCACATTTAATTCACCGTTAGTTCGTTAGAACTAAGTAAGATCACCCTTCTATTTCCCCAAGTGTATCCCATAACACCATATGGATACAATAATAATTTCCCAAATATAATTTGGTAACATTATTCGACCCGAACACAAAACGATTTACTAATGGGTCGTTTTCACCTAAAACCCCTTAAATCTTTAATTATTGCTCAACCCAATTAGATTTACCCATGGAATCCGCATCAAAGTTGAAATAAGTCAATTTATGACATTTTCAGAGATACAGACGCAACATGGGCGTGTTTCAGGGGAACATGGCCATGTCAGAAAGTTTCCAGAATCTGATGTGCAGATTTAACAGGGGCATGTTCCAAGGGACATGACCATGTTAAAATTGCTTCCATATATATATATATATATATATATATATATATATATATATATATATTCTTTGTTCTCTCCCCTCATCTCTTTTCAGTAAGGATTTCAAATTGCACAACCACAACAATATATTCAACACATTAAATTCATATTCATAGCACTTAAAAATACCAATAAAATGCTAGAACATAAAAATCACCAAATAAAAGTCAAAATTATTCACCATGTCATTGAGACTTCATTTTTTCACCAAGGATTCTCAAGGTAGGTAATTACACCACTTGTGATTTACCTAAACTCCATAAATTCACCTTGGGAGGCTCACACCACTTGTGAATCAACCCAATTCACATTTACACCTCATGTGAATTGTTTGACCGTTTTCAGTCAAACTTCAAATAAGAAGTTCACACACCTTGTGAATCATTCTTATTTCACCACACCACTTGTAAACACACTATATTACAATAACTAAGCAATTAAAACACCGATCGCATGTTATTGTTAAACCATAAATATTCAATCACCAATTCACCAGAAAGTCAAATCTTCAATACATGAACATTCATATATGCATAAACACCATAGCACATATAAATAAGACAAGTTGGGTGACTTATCTTGCACCAATGAGTTATCCACCACATTCTCTTTTCCGGGCCTTTTGGTTCCACTAACACCTCCACTAGCGTTTCTTATATATCCCCATTTATAGGTTTAACAAAATGTTGACTACAACTAGTTTAAATACACCTATTCAACCCATTTTCACCATTCCTTATTAATTCCCATTCATATGACCCATTATCATCCAAATTCACCATTTATATTTTACATCCAATTGACCCATACTCATACCAATTCATCATTTTTTTTATTTCATACATACATATTCCATATTATCATGAACTTAAAACTAAGTTTTAAAACTAAGTTTTAAGTTAAACTCCAAAAATTGACATTTCATCAAACACCTCATATGCATGAATTTACCTGCTTATGATCATTGATCATTAACACATCTATCAAACTCCATTTTTGACTCATGAGATGAGTAAGTTTATCATGTACACCAACAAACTACAACAACTTTGTGTAATCATCAAATCCCCAACTTTTATACTATCTTTAATTACCTAGTTCATATACCCCATGAACCATACAAAACCCCCTTTCATCATATTACATCATCATGCAAGAAATGATCAAAATGATGTTCCTAGATGATTATCACTATGAATAACAACATTTAACACCCTCCAAACACCCAAAATTCGTATCTCACCATACCCTACTCATACCCCATATGAGACCCACGAAAATTACACCAAAAACACCCAAAACTCCATACCTTGTTGTTGTATGTTGCTAGTATAACTCAACTATACGCTTGCATTCAAGATCAAACCGTAAATCGAGCACCAATTTGATCCATCTTGTGGTTTAGGGTTTTCTCCTTTCTTCTTCTTCTCTTGAACGACATAGACAAAAAAAATAATAAAATGGGAAAATGAAATTTGACCATAGTCAAAGTCTTATCCCCTCCATTTCCATCTTTGGTCAATTGTCGCATTTGGTCCCTCAATTTTACTAGTTTAAAATAACTAATTTATAACTAACTTAGTTAAATTAATTAACACCCACCAAATAATATTTAAGATAATTAAATTTTATAAAACACCAATCAATTAGAATAAAACATAATTATACACCAATTATATTTGTTTTATAATATTCCCAAAATGGGTCGTTACACGTGGTAAAACTTTGGTTGTTGTTTTGAATTTTAAGTATCGTTTGCATTTATGTTAACCCTATACTCTTGATTTCCATATCGTCGCATCTCTCATGATTTCGTTGTCTGCGGGGGTGTGACACAAGAATTCTCTTCACTAAATCATATCACCGACAGATCCATAATAGACCGAAGTAAAGTTTATGTATAGGGTATACGTAGAAGTCGGCCGCAACCTATTCAGTCGCTAGCCCACCACCACTTCGATAAACCATGACCTATGTCTTTGTCTATACTTAGTGATAAAATCTTACAATATTACCATAATTATTCCAACAGAAATATGTTATACATATTGAACTGCATAAACCATTCTGAGCATGTCTAGTTATATTACAATTACAACTTCCCAATGGTTTGTGCGTTTCACATAAGATTTCTCAATAATGTAAATCAAAGTCTAACTTAAAATGCTAGGTTATACAACCTCAATAGCATAATATGTTCTATCAACAGTACACTCTCTACTAAAGGTGCACAAATCGGTTAATCGGTCGAAAACCGGTTTTGGAATAACCAAACCGGTTAACCGGTCAAAGGCTAGAAACCGATTTTTTCCAATAACCGGTTCAGTTAATAACCAGTTTTAAGCTTAAAAACTGAAACCATATAATAACCGAAACCGGTTAACCGAACTGGTTAACCTTCAAATAACCGATTTTTTAGTTACTTGGACCAGTTAACCGGTTTGGCCTCTTGAAACTTCAAACCGGTCCTAAACCACCGGTTTTTCCAAAAACCTATAACCGATTGCAATAACCAGTTTCTAACCAGTTAGAACCGGTACCGGTTCGGTTAACCGGTTTTTTTTTGCATCTCTGCTCACTACAGTAACAAGTTTATCTAAAACAGAGTGATTACAAGCTTTAATTGCAGTCTAAGCTGTGAACCACTCAAGGTAATCATGTTTTCTAAGTTTTTCTTTAATCACCATAGACAAACATGAAGGGGGATACGAACTAGGGGTTTAGGAAACATGAAATTGGTGAAATTCTGAGTGGCTATAGGATCCTAAACTCTTGTTATGTTGTTTTAATATGTTTTATAAACTATTTGATGTCTAAGGTCACGGTTTTGCAAGAAACCCAATTTATGGTTCGTATGGGTGGTTGAAGAAGATGATCTAAATAATATGAAAGTTAGAATATAAATTATCTAAAAAGATTGAAGCTTGAATGTTTAGTGGAAGGTGATAAATATGAGAAATTATACATAAGTATGATAAATATGTTAAACAAGTTCAAACGGGTCGGATGAGTATAGTTTGTGGAATAAATAAATAAATAAATACGTGTGTACTACATACATGCATATATCTATGTATGTATATATATGCGCCTGTGTGTATGCATGCAAATATGCATATATAAATATTTCGAATAGAAGTGTAAATATGTAAATATATATTGATACGTACAAGAAATCAAGTTTTCAAACAATTGGATAATCGTTCGAGATCATCTTATAGTCGAGGTAAGTTGTCTAACCCAAGCATATTATATGAGGAACAATTTAAACATGATATATTAAATAATCTTAATTTCTTAGCATAATTTATTTAATAATCTTAATTTTTTATATATGGTTAGTGAATTTTTTTAGAGAAATAAAAAAAATTAGATTCCGTAATAGGTTACTCATATAATATCTTGAATGAATGAGAACACTAGAAAAAAAACTAAGTTAATAATCATTATACGTAAATATAACACTTGATATAAAAATTAAATTTATTATCCTACAACAAAACAAAAATTTAGAAATAATATTCATAATTGAAATTATTTTAAACTAATTTTTCAAAAATCTTAGTATAATTACAATTATTATTTTCAGTTTATTTTGTTTACAACCGCAAATTAAGAACAACTATTGAATTATCCTCAGATTAAATTTTCTTGAACTCAAAAATGTAAAAATATTGATTTCGGATAGTGATTCCTTACACGATCAGATAGATTTTTAAGTGTTTATCGGCGAATTTCTCCAAAAAAAATACGTAAACAAAAAATGAGTGAAATTATAAACAAAATATATGTATCGATTCATTGCCAGCATTATTGAAATATCAAAACCAAAATGTAGTAAACGAACATGAAAAACTAATAGCAGTTTTCGATGACTTTCAGTTTGGTAGAGTCCATACCCAAAATAAATAAATAAATAAATAAATGAAAAGTCCATCCCTGATACCAACACTTTGAATGATTAATACAGTCCTCACGATGGTAGCATAGTGGTAAGAGAGTAGGAATCCATAATAGAGGTCTAGGGTTCAAAGCCCGGCACCACCCAATTTTCCTTGGGTCACGTAATTTACCTCCCTCATGTTGGCCGTGGGACCGGTTGATGAGAGGCACCTAATGGTGGCGTTCACAATTTTTTTTTGAATGATTCATGCAGGAAAAATGTAATTTTGCAGCAATAAAAAGCATTGGGTAAATATTTGAAATTCACAATTTATCTTGTAAAATAAAATTAATTTAAATGCTTTTCTTTGGGCAATCTATGTACATTATCATTTAAAAATTAATATGATTCACATCCATTTGAACTTTTTTTTTTGATAAATTTATATTCCAGAAATAATATTTAAGTAGTAAATTGTACAAAATATAATAACATTTATGACACGCTTATTGTTCAATGAAATAAAGAGTGAATGATATATATAAATTTTTTTGAACGGCACATTTATTATATTTCTAAACTATCCCAAACTGAATTAAATTATTACATGAAATTAGACTCATAACATCTTATTCTAAAAAGTAATGCCTTTACCAAGTGCACATATACTTGATTTTCGTAATATGATTCAACTAGTGTTGATGAAGCTTCATAAAATCCAAGTATGACTTACCATCAAGCTTTCGAGCAAAAAATCCCTTAAAGTATGCATCAAGGGGTACTCGCCTGTAATTTGCGACATTATGTTTTGCAACAAGGCTTCGTGCAGGGCCTAACTCAGTACCCATATTTGAGCTGTAAAATGTTGCTACCGACATCCTCTTATCGTCTGAGTTCACTATCACTCGATGCTCAATGCTCTTGTACACACCGTTACTTATAATCTACAAAACATGTCATATTAAACACATTAACAACACGATGAATTCCATGGCTTCACCTACTCGTAGATTATGAAACCTTTGGACAAAAAGTGATATACTAGCAAACCACGTACGTGAACTATCTCGGCAATTTACTCGGATTAAAATGATTATTACAACTATGCTATCTTTTGAAATATATATATATATATATATATATATATATATATAGGGCATGGAATTTTTGATAACCCTCATCTTTTGTTACAACCCATTAACCATCATCCAATGGTTACTTGAAAAAGGTAAATGTATAGGATCGTGCCACGTGTCAATTCCTTTGTCTTTAGTATTAAGGGCATTTAGGACATTTGTTATTTATGTAAAGTTTACCCCTTTTTTTTAAACATTCATAACTTTTTATACTATATTATTTTTTTAAAAAAATTGCACCATTATACTCGTCTCATTTTTCTCTTTAATTTCGTTATAGTCTCGACTAGTTTTTTTTTTATTTTTTTGATGTCATGTATTTACATCATTGTAACGAGCTTAACGATAGCAAATTAATTAGAAATTTTTTCTAACAATGGTAAATTACAGTAATGTAACACAAAATGAAGTAATGTAACACAAAATGAAGTAATTTACAATGACATAATTAACGGTGACGTAACACATTATTTACAGTGATGTAATTTTCTCTTTAATTCCCGTTATAATGTTGACTAGTTTTTTTAATTTTTTTCTCATTGCCCATTATTAACATCGATATAACGAGCATAAATATAACACATTATTTTGAATTTTTTTTCTAACAATGATAAATTACAGTGATGTAATTAATATAACACATTATGTGACACCTCGTAATTTCCAGGTCAGCAACTCTATTATTTTAATAATAATGTTTATTATCATTTCATACGTGGCACTAGAATAAATGCATTTAGTGTGACACGTGGCACAACAGTCTGAACACACCGATAATTCGATGAATTATCGCACGAAACTCGCACGTGTCTTGAATGACGAACGTTGGTGAACGGATCAAACCGTAACACTTTCACTGCACAATTAGGTTCTGGAGAACCTAAGATAGTAGAACAACGCTTATGTGTCGAGAAACGGTGATCGTATTCGAGAAATACGAAAAATTCGGTTCAAAACTACGAAATTGGGCCTATAGGACTCTGTGTGGGCCCATCGCGGTACGCGATGAACCCCAGAAATATCAATCGCGCTACGCGACAAGTTTCGGGAAATTTGAATCCCGAATTCCGCCGCGCTACGCGAGGAACCTTTTTGACCCCTCTTCGCGGTACGCGACGACTCCAGCACGCAAAATCTTTATAAAACCAAGACACCATCATTTCTGGCCACCCTATACCACCATTACCGAGCTCTGAGCGGCATAATCACCCCTACCATCGTCTTCAACCTCTGGAGAGCTGAAAATACCACTAAGGAAGCCATTTTTGAAGAAAAGAAAGCCTGGAGGAAGCTTAGGGAGACCACTAGAGCACCATCTACCACCACCACCCTCTTGTGCTTGTCGAAACCAAGGAAACAGGAGGTCCAGCAGCTGCTATCCTCACCATCTCAGGGACTTGGAAGCTTGGAAAGGTAGTTTTATGCTCAAAATCCATTTTCACATCGTTTACACACACATGCATGTGTTAAAACTCACATGCAAGCACCTTAGATGCACTCACACGAATTTGGTTCTGGGTTTGTTCATTTAGATGAGTATTTTGATGATCTAGAGTGTTATAATGATGATTTGTGATGATCCATGAAGTGGTGTATGGTTATAATGCTTGATTGGTAAATAAGGTGATGAGATCTTGACATGCATGCATGATATATGTCTATTTGGATGATTATGAGTATTTTAATGTGTTTATGAATGATATAGGAAGATGATTCTATGATTAGATTATGTTGAAATGGTCAAAAATGGTTTATTTATGATTATTTCCATTTTTAGTAACTTTCTAGTTACAAGATGATTATTTGGAGTTGGGGATGATCATGCATGTATATAGATATGTAGTTTGAATGATATTGATGATGATTTGGTACATAGGAATGCTTAGAATGGTCAAAAGGATGACTTCTATAAAAGTTACTATAAATAGTAACTTTTTGTTGCAAGATTTCAAATGGGTAAAATGTATGATAATGTTTTGAGTCTAACATGTTCATTTAGTGATTATATGATGTTATTGGAAGGGATATGTTATTGGGAAACTTGACTTGGTGTTATTTTCATAAGTTACTAAATATAGTAACTTTATTTTGTTAATTCTATGAATTGTCACATGTTAGTTGCAACGAGCATGATTAATAGATTGTCTAGGACTAATATGACGATAATAGATGATGTTGATTGTTAAATTTGTGAAAACATGCTTATTTTAGAAACTTTCCAAAAATGGAAACTTTTACGCGCAAACTAGGTTAAACCGGCTATGTGTAACTACGTGCTATGTGATAACATGCTCATTTAGGATAAATATGCATGTTAGAATAATCGGAATATAATTATATGCACAACCTGCCAAATATGGAAACTTTCCTAAAATAGGAACTTACCATAAATAGTAAGTTTCCTCATAGGAATGAATTTGGTATCCGTACACTTCACCCGACACTAAAACCGCACGATACACGAACACTTGATCCAAACCGTCACCAACGGGTCGTTAGGTCAAACACGGTCGACACGGTCAAACACGGTCAACTCGACCTACATAACCACTTAGTGTTGTTGAACACTAACACGGTCCGGTGAGACCCACACTTGTGAACACAAACTCATAGTACCTATGTGATATAGGTGACTACTAGCCGGCGAGCTACACTTACTCTCTTTGAGCTAACGCATATCTAAACTCAGGTGAGTTTACGGCCCCACTTTTACTCTTTAATTGCTTTTACTCAACTTTGGGGTGAGAATACTATGCAACTGTTTTAGATGTATGACTGGTATGTTGTAAAACTATTTTCGAGTGTACTCTTTATCGCATAAAGCCCTCACTTATCCTTACCGTCAGTTGTATGACAAACGAGTCGTTATTACGTAGTACTACTGGGTTTGACTAGCCCCACTCGGCAACAACGTTGACTGGATGTCATAACGAGTGTAATATCGATGTGAATTGCGAGTTCAGCGATGACTCGCGGAGGCAAATGGAAACAGCCTAGTTTCGGTAAGATGACATGACACACTCACGGATCGTAGATCCAACAACTAAACTTAAACATGTCCAGTATATATCTGTCTACAATTTCTGTCTGTCTAAACCTGTGAACTCACCAACTTTTTAGTTGACACTTTTCGCATGTATTCTCAGGTAACTAATGGAGCACACGCTAGGACGCTCACAAGGACACACTAAGGAGTCAAGCTTACATTTAGACTCATGTCCTAGGCTTGTGTGCATGTGTTCTGTTTTGAAAACAATTTAATCATTTGTAGTGTTTCTTTCAAACAATTACTTTCCGCTGCGATTATATGTAATTCTGATACTTAACATTTTCCGCTGCATACTTATATAAACTTGTTTGGTTTTACAAACTGTGTGAATGTGTAACTCATATGGAGTCGTTCTATATGACCATGAGCTATGATTCTGGCCACGTCACACCCACGTGGACTGACACCACGAGTGGGAATTTGGGGGTGTGACACATTATTTTACTTTTTCTCTAACAATGATAATTACAATGATAAATTACAGTGATGTAATATAACACATTATTTTGATTTTTTTTCTCTAACAATGATAATTATAGTGATGTAATTTATCATTGTTCGAAAACAATTCAAACTAATTTGTTGTATTTAGGCTCGTTACAAATTAGGGATGAGCAAAAAGCCAAAAAAAACCGAACCGAAACCGAATTAACCGAAAAAACCGAACCGGAACCAAATTAACCGAAAAAACCGAAACCAAATTTTACGTCAATGTAAATTACATCACGATAAATTACGTCAATGTAAATTACATCACTGTAATTTATCATTTTTAAAAAAGTTTCAAATAAATTTATTATATTTAAGCTTGTTACAATGGTGTAAATATAGGGCATCTAAAAAAAGTAAAAAAAAATTAGTCGAGACTATAACGGAATTAAAGAGAAAAATGAGACGAATATAATGGTGCAATTTTTTTAAAAAAATAATATATTATAAAAAAGTTATTAATGTTTAAAAAAGATGGGGAGAAAAATTTATAAAGGTAAAATGACTAGGATGCCCTTTTTAATATTTTAATGAAAAGCTTATGTGTAAGTTTATGATTGGTTGAAATGAGTTATATAGTTGTAGCAAAAGATGAGGGTTATTTTTTATACCCTTTCCTATATATATATATATATATATATATATATATATATATATATATAAAACATCTGTTGTTTAATAAATACTTTTAAAATTTGAAAAAAATGGTTACGGGTCAACCCAAAAGTAACTGGGCTCAAGGACCATTACAACCCAAACCCATGATGCCACTCTTGAACCCAAGTTAAATCATCAATTCTAGTCATGTTACAATAATCTAAAACATTGCTACTCATTACCTCCAATATGTCTCCAACGTTGACTACTAGCGCGTCCGGTCTTGGTTTAACCGTTACCCAATTTCCGTCTTTGCGAATTTGGAGGCCCGCGGCCTGGTTTAGTTGATAGAGAATGGTTAATGCGTCTGCATCAGAATGAGAAGAGAAGCCCAAAGCCATTTCTGGCTGGGGACATGGTGGATAGTAGTTCATTCTCACTGACTGGACACCATCCTGGAACAACTCAGTCATTTCATGTGTGTCCATCCCTAGAGCCAGAGCCATCTGACCCAAGATAGCCACTGCTAGCCTTTTCATTTCCATGGAGTAAGCTTCAAACTTCTCCCTGCAGTTTAAAACGACTAAATCAATCATATATAGCATACTTTGGTTTATGATTATTATTTTATATATATCTACGGGTCAATTAATCATTTCGATCATATCAAACAAGTACCAGTAAATTTCACTCATAGTAAAACGTCAGAGAAGTTTTGAAGAGAGTGAGATGCAGGCAAAACTTACTTATATCCGTGTCTCCGTGAGGAAAGAAGGTTGCTTTCCCAAGGATAAAGATAAATTTTGTTAATATTTCACCTTTCTTAAACCTTATAAATAGTTTTTTTATAACTGGTATTTAATGAATATAACTGTTGTTTTTTTGGTATGAAAGTGATTATACGACACATAGGTAGTATGTTAGATAATAATTGGTTTCATACAAGCTAGCTACAAAGAAACATCATAGCAAAACCAATTTCTTGCGAGTGTTTTTGACTGTTTAAAGATTACTTGAATTTCTTTGGTTATTAAACAAATCTAATAACATTAAAATATCGAGACAACATTAAATCACTAACATTTCTAATCATGACTTCAAGATAATCTGATGATTCCAATTCAAACACATCCCCACGATATTGTTAGAAGTAAATAATCAAGAAATTGATGGTCAAAATTAGAAGTCAAATTGCAGAAAGTCAAATTAAGGCGGTTAAAGTTAGTTATTTAACACCAAAAGTTAGTTAATATTGTTGTTTGTGTAACCGCCACTTCAAAGGGTATAAATACCCTCATTTGTATGACATTTTGTGAGTGGAATATATAGAACTTGTGTGTGCATATTGTGTGTTCTATGTTTCTGCCGAGATGGTCTGCACATGTATATGTGCAGAACCCATAACCTTTAATCCAATATTTATCTTGTTCAATCCAATCTAGTTAATATGATCCTCTAAATTATCGATCATGTGGGCAACAAATATCTCCACAATCATTTTTTATATCTGATTCTAATTACTCAATATTGTGTAATCACTTTCAAAACACACCTATGGTTTGTCAGTAGAAGCTATTATTTGTAGAAGAAAAGAGAGAACCTGAGGACTTGAGGCAAGTTTTGAAAGAGTTGGGATTTCCTGAGGTTATGTGGAAGAGTAGTTATGTAAAACATGTCCGACCAGTCGAGCTTTTGGTCCTCGGATACAACGAACAACTGACCGAAACCTTCGTGGTTGTCTTCTTCCTGCCAAAGCTTCAGTTTCTCCTCCATTGGAAGGTTGAAAAAGCTCAAGATTTCCCTCTTGAAATCCTCTAATAACGACTCACTTATTCCATGATTTATAACCTGTTCTTATCAATCATATGGTATGTATTTCAATCTTTATTGCATTGGTTAATTAATTAAACGTTGTAATGAACCATTTAACAAAGCTAAATTGTATTTTTAATGATTCAAACTTAAGCCTGTTAACCGACAATAATTCATACTAATAATTTAATCAACGACATCTCTAATTTTCATTTTCGTTGTTAAGGACAATGTGATCACATAACTATCATAGGCTTACACTTGATCCCCATTTGATTTTCGCTTACAACGATGATTATGATTGAAATAGACAAACTCACCTTCGTTGTGAACGAAATTAAGTTGAAGTCAAGCTTAAATCTATGATGATTTTCATGATTAGAATAGCACTTGGCAAACCTAGTCAAATTATTAGTATGAATTATTATCGGCTAATAAGTAATAGTTGCGAAATGAAAAACTACCTGTTCATAAATCCGGGTGAATGAATAACTATTTAACTGACTTTTATAATAAAAAAAAAAATAGGCACTTGGCATGTTTTAAGCATTCATTTCATGATTAGTCGTAAACAAGAGAATCTATAAAAAAACAAGTTGATCAAGAACACTAAACCTGGAAGAAACCCCATTCTTTAGAAGCTGTATGAAGCTTATTGAGCTCAGAAGAATAAGCCAAAGAGCCGGAAGCTTCTACAAACAAGTAGCGAAGATCAATGACCGGCACAGACGGAGTGGGTGCGGGTGCGGGTGCGTTATCTGATGCGTGATGGGGATCATGGTGCACATACCGAGGTGGGATGTTGGTGATCGGTTGCTTAGCAAGTTCTTGAACACTTGGTACAATCAGTGATCTACCGAAGTTAATTGGCTCCTCTTCGTTGTGTTGTTCCATTGAGTCGGTCTATAACAAATTGACAAGTGATTAAATCATGGTACCTTTGGAATCATAAGACACGGGTTTTTTGTTTTTTGTTTGTTTTTTATGTCTCATATGCCTCGTTTTAAACATAAAAAACGATAAGAACGGAAGAACCAAAAACAAAATTTGTGATGTATATTATAAAGAAATCTTATATTAGTAATTGAATAAGAGAAAATTGTATTTTGTTATTTGGGGCCCTCTCTTCACCACCCCCATGTGGATGGTCTAAAGGGTTCATAACTACTCCTCTTACTACAGGACGCTTACCTAGCCAACGCTTAGATGCGACTCTACCCAAACTTTTTTCAACGATTGACGAAAATTAGGGGTGTGAGGATTTTTTTATTTTTACTAAATTCAGACCAAAACCAAAATTTTGGTTTTTGAACCCGTTTGGATTCTACGATTTTAAGTTTTCGGTTTTTGATTAGGGTTCGGTTTCAGTTTCGCTTTTTTTACTTAGGCCTTCAATTTTTTGGCTTGAAAAAGACTAACCTAAAATATTGTACCGTAACTACAAATATTTCGACTGCAATATTATTAAACATATAAAATTACATAGGCTTTGATATTATGAACCTAAAAATATTGTTAGGACATTTTTGTAATAGTTTGCTTTTCAAAATGTATAAGTTATTAGAGGTTTGGCTAAGGTTCGTCTGGCCCACGAACCTAAAGCAGATTCGGCGAACCTAAAGCAGGTTCGGCGAACCTAGGTTATATGTTGTAAAGGTTCGTCCAGCGAACCTCAAGGTTCGGCTGGCGAACCTATAGGTTCGGTTAGGTTCGCTGAACAGTATGTATGTATATATAGCAGGTTTGTCTAAAGGTTTGTCACTTCTAGAGTTTTTGTGAGTGAGACATATCTGTTTTCTCTATGTGAGATTGTAAGAACTGTGTGTTCTTGTTCATTTCATTGTAATCAGATTATTACATTCAATGAAATGATGTTTATAGAAATGATTGTTTGTCTTTGATTCATATAGATCAAATTTAGATTCCGAATATATTTGATTGTTAATAGGATTCCGTTGATCGATCGAGAGTTAATCTACAGTGGTATCAGAGCCAAGGAGGAGTTCTATACAAGTATTTCAAAGATTTACAAACATTTTGGAAATAAAGAGATCAAGAGATGGATTAAAATTCAACTTTCTTTGTGTTTGATTGTTGTGTTGATAGAGTTATTATAATCTATTGCATATAGGCTTTTAAAATTGTTTATGACTCTATGTTTTGTTAAATTTTCAATTGCTAAAATCTTCGATTGTTAATTTTATTTGTTGCTTTTGTTTGCCATGAGCTTGTTAGATATTAGTTATGTTATTATCAAAAATTTTATCATGTTAAGTATTATCAACATTTATTAGAATTGAAAGTAAAATATTTATTTATTAAAAGAAACTAAAATATTATTAGTTGCTTTGGATCCCTAAAATGCTTGGACCGACCCTGAATACAAGTTATTTCACATCGAATTTTTGGTAAGTGAATACGACTAAGGTTTTATTTTGAATATATGAATTTAACTGATTAATAGTTCAAGTTTTGCAAGAGTGATTATAGTGTATTTAACTTTCTTCTAACCTTAGATTACTATCTCTTTGACTTGTTTTAACTAACTCATTTTGACTCTTTTTAGCCGACCCGTTTTAACTGTTTCAACAATGGCGTTTTCATATATTTTTTTCCCCCATTTGCAAAAATTTCTGGATCCGTCACTGCTTGCATATGTCTCATATTTTCGTTCATTGTATAGATCGTTTTATGCATTTCATATATTGTGATTGCGAGTTAGCATAGCCGGCCCCGAGAATCAAAAAAATTTCTGGGGCCTGGGGCGAGAAAAAAAAGAGTCCTTTCAGAGGCGGCCCTAAGAATTAAGGTGACAAAAACGAAACGGAAAAAAAGACCTTCTAGTGAATTCAAATATTAAATTAGGGTGTTCGAGAAAGCCGAAAACCGAACCGTATTCGAAACTGAAAAAGACCGAACTGCATTCGTAAATGAAAAAACCGAATCGTGTTCGTAACTGAAAAACCGGACCGGATTTTGAATTCAGTTTTCGTTTTGGTTCCTCACTCCGAATTTTGGTTTTTTGTTCGGTTATCGTTCCAAATTTTTTTGAATTCGGTTTGTTTGGTTAATCGATTAACCGAATTCAGATTTAAATTTATTATCTTATTAATATGAATTCGATTTATTCAAATTGGTTTGTAACCAGTTTATTTGGTTTTTAATCAGTTTATTCGATTGAATTCGGTTTATTCGGATCTGTTTATTTGATTTTAGCCGGTTTATTTGATTTTTAATCGGTTTGTTTGGTTTTAACCGAAACCGAACCAAATCTCAAATTCGATTCGGTTTTTGGATAGGGAAAAAATTGAAAACCAATTAAACCGAACCGAATAAATCATTAACCGATTCTCTATATATACATATATATCAAAATTTTGTGCCTCCTTAAAAAAATTGGGCCCAGGATAGAGATCGGGTTTGCCCTTTCCCCGACCACTCATGCACCGTTTTAAACATTGATGTTATATATTTCTCATATAAATTTTTTGTATATATAATATATAATTTTTTTAAAAATTTCGGTCCCCTCAATTGTCGGGCCCGGGGCGGTCGCCCACCCCGTCCCTCCCCATGGCCGGCCTTGCGAGTTGGTCACATAAGAAACATCAAAGGTTAGATTTCTGACTTTTCATTCAATACTTGAGCTTCAACCATGCCTATTGCCGAGGGTAAGTTGCAAAACATTGTTGCTCATCAACTGACAATGGCATGTGATGGTGAATGGAGGGATTTGGGTTGCAAATTCGAGAGAGAGTTGTAAGGATATGACCAATTGGTTTAATGAGTAGCAGATGACATTGCTCCAAACTCATGGGTTGATTATTTGAAGATACTAAATAAAACTTCACAATCACAAGACTGTCTTTACATATCTTGTACATACATTAGCAATATACGCATGCAATCTAACTTGCGTAAGCCAACATAGAACGATATTGTACTTTTGCACTAGGTTTCATGATAATAAAAATTGTTAATATTTGTTAAATCTTTTTATTTTATAAATAAACACCTATATTAATATATTTACTATTTTAGTTTATTAATAATTAATCTAAAAAATATATATATATTTTTTTAGTTCATTCCTGATTTTACATTCCATAAAAAGTAAAAACCCTTCCTCAGTTCCTCCCTCTCCTTGTTTTCTTTGAGTTTCCCTCCATCCGTCTTCCTAATTCACTCTCTCAGGTCTCACATATTTCTTCCTCGTTTACAAAATTAGGGTTTCAGATTGACAATGGAGAATCCTGGTGACAAATTTGCTTCATTCATCATACCTAATTGCCAGCGTACCTCCTCACAGGAGGAGAAGCTACTCTGTTGCCCTTTCACACGCGAATCAAAAGCATCATCGGACGACATCCAGTCGTCTTCATCGCCGGAGCAGGCAACCGGAATAGAAATGCTCAGTCTGCCGGATAGCTTTGATGAGTACCAAACTCCCCCAGATCATCATTCCTGCTCTCAGAACTCCAACAATGAGGGCCAGAGAATTGTGGATTTAACCAACGAGTCAGATGTTTTAGATACTGAACAGATGGACATGGATGAAACAGAAGCTGCAAAATCGGTAAACGAAGCTCACCAGACAGAGGTAATATGTTCGCCTGAGGAGAACACACACCAAGTGTTTGTAGAAATGCTTCAAAGAGAACAAAAGCAAAACAGCAACAGTTCTAATAACGAGACCTTCAAAAATATCGTGAAACATGTTTTGAAGATGGTGGCAGAAGCAAAAAGCAGGAGTGGTGGTGGTGAAGATGATGAAGGGGATGTTGATTTTATGGAGACAGCAAAGATGAGGGGTTTGATTCTCCCTCGTCCTAGATGGTGGCCAGCAGAAGGTTTCAAAGATTAAACATCATGGATATAAAAATGGTAACTTTTTTAGATGATTGCTTTAGTTTCTTTAAGATCTTTTTGCTAGTATTGATCACTTTCATATGTAACCATCATCATCATCATCCTTATCATCTTAACTATCAAGTAAAGAATCATGAGTTTGCTATTTGGTATGTTGATTGTTGGATAATGGAAATTATATGAATGAAACGTGGTCTCATATCTATACTTCTTGCAATGCATTAACATTCTTTTTTTAAGGGACTTTGTTTTGAGTAAAAATTGAATCTGATTAACATAGCAATAATCTACTTGCATGATGAGTTATGTAGTATTGTAGTGACTCTTTATTGGAGCTGAGCAAATGTAATTGAGGTGTGTTTTCTACTAGACAAGTGCTTGTTTGTTTAGGTTCCGGTTTGTTAAACAATTGGGATTATGATTTGGTTTGTTAAATATGTTTTAGTTTGTTTTGCCATTGTATATTTGCATTCATATTACATTACAACCATTTTAAATAGGCTTTGTTTGTATAAGAAAATAGAAAACATAATTATTCTAGCATAAACCAAAAACTGTTCAACCTAACATGGTTAAACCTGAGAGTCAAAACTATGCCCGGCAAAATTGGCGGGTTGGGTCGGGTTGGATAACGGGTCAGAACGGGTTCGGGTCAGGATGGGTGCGGGTCAGAACGAGTTTTAAGCAAAATTAGTTCGGGTCTAAATAGATTGTTCTTAAAAAACATCAATTTAGTTTAACTTAAGATGTATTATAAGTAAACAAATAGTACATTTGGATAATTTTTAGTGTTTTTCTCAACAAATATGTTATTAATCATTCTTAAATGTTTAAATCCATTACATTTACATACTTTTTTGGTTAACCATCTTGACCCGCATTAACAATCTCAACTCATTCAATATTATGATGTTATCCGTTTCAACCCATTATACTACAATTGTTTACCCAAACCAACCCATTTCCTTTGACATGGGTAAAAATTGTCACCTCTAACCAAAACCCAAGAACAGAACATACGTTAATTATTTAGTTCGGTTCTTGGTTACATTTTCATATTTTCCAAACCTTAATAATCCAACCCGAAAACCCAAAATATCAACTCAAACGACATCCCTAATGGTAAAGAGGCATTTGTTATTAAAAAACCACTAGAGATTTATTTATAGACTATATTCGAAGTTCTTAATACTTAAAGATTAAAATAAATAAGAAATGAAAATAAATAAATATAAAAAAGCTCTACTACCGACATAGAAGTTTAATGCGTAATCATAAAAAGTATCACTATAGGTGTACAAGTAGTCTATGAATTAGAATCAAGTAATCTATGCAAAAACTCGCTTAATAACCTCATCGGCACATCGTACAAGCTTATTAATCACATTATAAAATGATATAAACAGGTCTTTTAGGTTTTCATTTTAATCAATCTGTTCAATGGATTGCTCTGCTCAAAGTTCAACTGCAAATATATAATCCTTTATCAAAAGAAAATATTCTTTTATATGATTTAAAATCTCAGATCTGAAATTAGAAACATAATAAAGAAACTGGGCTCCTTGGCCTGGGACAATTTTCGGTGGGTGACTAATACAAGTATACAACCAACTGCAAAGCGTGTGGGACGAGGACTCCTAAATTCAATAATCTCAACCTTTACTCGAGTTAGATGGGGAAAGAATTGGAGTGAACTGGGTCAATCCAGGAAGAAACGGAAGCAGAAGAGGTCGCAGGTCAAAGGTCAGAGAAACGGGTTAGCAACTGGGCCGGGCCTAATCACTTGAGACAATACACAGACTGACAGACACAGTCATCTTATCTTATGATTGTTTCTGTAATCATAGCCAGCCCTTCTCCATGAACTTTTTTGTGTTTCTTAACTTGGATTCTAGATGGTAGATTGATAGATTCACATTAATAAATTATATCTTGGTACAACAATCAAGTTTTTTTTCGATGCGATCATTGAACCTTGAAAAATGTTAAAAGATCCAAAGCACGGATGAAAATTTCACCTACCTTTCACTACAAAAACAGCCATATGAGTTCTAGGACATTATTTGGAAGCAGAATAATAAGATAGTTCCCAATGGCACTTGTCATAACAGCTTCTTATGTTTGTGATAAGTTAACGCCATGTCATAGTGGTGTAGCGAATCCTGTCATGCAAACAAATTGAAGCTAAATTATATCATTAATCATCAATAATCGCCAAGAGACTATCAAAAGATGGTTTCCAAAAGCATGTTGGCCATAGGGAGTATGTAATGCTGGTCCAATGCAGTTATCTTAACAAATCCCTGAAAGGTTATACACATTGGACATCTTCTAGGGCTGAACATGTTGTAGATCGGTGCGGTTATGGTCATTTTCGTAACCAAAACCGATACTTTGGTTTAAATAAATCCATATCCACAGCCATAGTCGATTGGTCGGCTAACCATGAATCGGTTAATCATTAGTTGTGATTCGGTTTCTATTAAATTCGGTCAAGTATTAAAATTATTGAAAAGCTAACCAAAACTTGTAGATAATTTCGTACATCAGAGATATATTGATGATAAATATCCAAGTGAACTAGCAGGATTTTGAACTGGTTGAGAATAAGTGAACAAAAGTAAAAAATCACATGAACTCTAGCTCACCTTTTGCTATATTTAAATTCATATGTGACACATAATATCTTCAGCTAATAAAAATTTATGGCTCACTTTTTATATTTAACTTGTACCATAACTTCTTCAAAAAAAGCCTACACACACGTACATATATTTAAAAAAAAAAACATACAATAATTGGTTTGATTAAAGTCAGTTAATGTCTTAGCTTAACTATAACCATAACCAAGTAGGTCATTTAATGACTTAGCTTAATCGTAACCATCAATTATAGTATGTTTCGATTAAAATCGGTTATAATTCGAGGCGGTTATCAGTTATTTTTCGGTTATGTTTATACTATGCTCACCTCTAACAACTTCTATGGTTAAATCTTGAAACTATATCTGAAAAAACGGCCGAGATGAGTTGCATTCAAGTAATGGCCTAGTTTCAGGTCACTACTTTCATAATAACTTGTATTAATTATATCATGTAATTATTTATGAAACTTCTATATGAATAGTCAAAAAAAAAAAAATTTGGTTGCAAGTCAACCCGTGTTTGATGCATTACCTCTTGTATTCGTTTGTAACACTTGGTGGAGAATAATGATTCTCACAGGTCTGAATGATTATTTCTAAGGTTGAATGAGCTGCCTTAATATTGTGATGCACCCCAAAAAAAAAAACACTGGTTAATGAAGTTTTCCAGTTTCAGAAGAAAATGATTTTTGAAAGCTATAAACTAGAGCCATTTACAACTATTGAGATTAGAATTAAGGCTTGAATGTAACACTATAGGTAATTAATGTAAACAGCGTCCTTAATCAGCACAGATAACATTTGTATTCATTTTCATATATCATAGCAGAAACTAGTAATTGACCTTTTACGAACAGCTGATATTGAAGATAACGACGTTGAAAGAAATAATCATGTTGCCCGTTTTACTAATTGCCACAGGGGTGATAATTGTTTCCTGTTTCAGGTTGGTGGAATGAATAGTTCAACTGGAACACAACCCAAATATTTATCTGTCAATGATATCAATCCTAACCTAGCTACACTTAAATCCATGTAACCGAACATGACTTGTTAGTTTAGCCATTCATTCAAATGTCATGGCAGGTTGTAATAAATGGTCATAAATGGGTTGGTGTGCTGACTTATTTAATTAAAGGGGTTGATAAACCTGTTTAACTAGACAGATTAAACAAAGTCAACCCAAACACAACTTGTTTAATGAATGTGATTATTTTTGTGTCATGTTTAAAGAGTTCAAATCTTAAACTTCTGCATTGTCCACAGCCCAATGAAATATGTGTGATAAATTAGTGACTTGTGCATAGTTTCTTTGTTCTTCTAAGAAAATGGTTATGTACTTTGAGCATTAACTTTTTTAAAAATTATAAGTTAATAAAAGACAATGCATAATGCACAAACTTCTTCGTATGCTACAACGTTTCCACAACAATCTTAAACAGAACATACAACTAGCTCTATCAGAAACCCGACATGAAAGCAATATAGCATTACTGAAACAAATATAGGAATCACAAGATAGTTTTAATGTATTTCTAACTTGAAATTCAAAAGCAAGTTTAAAGGATGCACCTTCAGATAAAGAACCCCACTGGCCGATCTCAGAAGACAGCATCGACTGGAGCAATGCAGAAGCAGTTACAGAATGAAGAGGCATCAGAGATTGCATACTCCCCAACTCCACTGGCAGCCTGCAACATAAACATGACGTAGCTCACCATATACTCAATTCAGTGTTGTTCTAATGCGCTAAGATGCCTATTGCAACTTCATTTCAAGATTGCTTTATAAATATGATTATAATTTCGATGTTTCAATTATTTACGGTCAAAATAATCATATCGTATGATAAAACCACCTAATTGTTCAAAAAATTTACAAGCTCAATGATAAGAGCAGTAGCGATGGCCATGTGTATGTAAATTGTCAATTTGAAGATGGTCGAATGAAATTTTTGAATATCGTGATACAAATGTTTATACTGTTAACATTCGGATATCGAATGAAAAGGATATGGCAGTAGAAATGAACCTGGATAAGAAGCGAGGGTTCCGGCAACCGGTGATGCCGGAAAATGTTTTAGAAGATTCCGGTAAGAGACCAGTTATATTAGACTGGAATTGAAGTTTGCGGGTTGAGGTGAGGAGCGACCTGACTCGTTGAAGCAGATGTTTTCCTGGACTGGATGCCATTGTCGGAGATCTCGTTGTGTTCAAAATCGAGGGATTGATAAACCCTAACGCAGACGCCGGCAAACTTTTTGTGGGTTTTCGTCTTTACGGGTTCAAAACCCACGGGCCTTAGCCTTCATGTAACAAAACAAAACGTATATAAAGGCCCCTTCTTACCTCATACAAAATAGAAAAAGTGAATTCTTGCGATTTTGTTCGGCTGTCGAGAAAACATTCATTAATCGGGTTTTGTGGATCGGATCATCCTATAATATATAAAGACAAACTCCAAGTATTTGAGATTTTTCTCTTTGAATAATATCTCAATTCTAATGTTGGTGAATTCTTCAGAAAAAATTGTCTTCCACAATGGAATATGATAAATAATCACGTAGTGTTTGTTCATGTTATTTGACGTTTAATTGCGTGATTATATTTGTTTTTGGTCCGTAATACGTTTCCTTTGAGTGCATTTATGATTTTCTGGTGTTAAGATTCTAATGACGTGGCTCGAAAGCTTATTGGATGTTAGAAGAGAAGTTGAGGGACCAAAGGTACAAATACATGAAGTTTAGAAGCCTAAGACTTTGAAGAGACATATATCGGGCTAGAAGATGAGTTACCAGACCCACTATATATGAAAACTACGTTTCTCAATGAGACGAATATGAATACGAAGTCTGATTGGGGGTATCATATGCTCATTTTGGCTTTATGATACGCCAAGTTTTGGGCGTTGACAGAAAGTTTGTGGCGTATGTTAATTGAGTGGGCGCATGATACGCCTAGTCCTGGCGTATCATACGTCGCTGGCCGGGAAAATCCATTTTTTGGCTTAACTTTACCTTATTTAAACACATATCTTAGGGTTTCGATGGGAAGTCTTTTGGACGGTTTTCTAGGCGAAAAGAGACAATTTATGAGCCTTCCAAATCTATTTAAGATCATTCTCAATCAAATATTGAAGATCCAACCATGAAATTACTCGACAACTGTGAAGATTCAATCATGGTGATGTCCGGCTAAACAATTCGTGATCCTTTCCGGGTGAATTGTTAGTCTTAATAGCTAGGTTTGTTTTTGTTTGTTAAACTTTTGGAATTGATTGTATTTTATTTGGATCTTACTTTCAATTTTATTTGATTGCAATACATTAAATGAATTCTGGTTTGTTTGCAGCTTTGAATTCAATTCAATTGCTTTGGTTTTCATTCATTATTTCAGTAAGCGATTGGTGTTTAGTGAATTGTGAATCTAGGCTATTGGGCTTTTAAAGTATTCTAGAAATTATCCATTTTTTGTGAAATAAGTAATTAATCAGGTCATTGATTTGTTTCCAAAAACATAAGTGTAGAGAAATTCCAGAAAACACGAACACCGGATGAATCGAAAGTCGTGGAACACACTTTCAGATCAAACTATTTGCGGTTCACCCAAATATTTGATCGGATAAAATTCGATTTCGCTCAAGAACCAGTATGAAAATTCGCTGTGTATTCGATTGAATGAACCAGGCTGTAAATCTCGATCATTTTCTGGGCGCAAAAGTTTGGAAACTGCCTCCAGGCAGTTTTTTTTTTTAACTTTCGTTTTTCACGATTTAGCCACAAAAGTTGTAAACCAAATTTTTATGTAAAATTCATAAAATCAAATTTTCTATTGATTTTTTAACATAACAACTTAGGCTATAAAATTTTTTTGACTAACTTGAAACTTGAAGGGATCACCTTTCCAATTAATGTTTGCAATTGCTTTAATTTAAGTATTTTTAATTAGTATAAAATTTTTTTTACTTAAAACCTACATTCCAACCTTTCAAGTTTACTTTTAATTGCAATTAATTAATTTAATTGTTTTCGAAATTACTTTCCACTTGACTCTTCGTTGATCGACACCCGACTTTCCTAACTAATTAGGTAGTAGGACTTGAGTTTATAACTCTTATTTTTGATTGTTACTTCACATCGATTAATAAGTGAGATCAGTATCAGATTAAACTTATTTCATGTTTAACTAACACAAGCCATGTCTGGTTTAATTTGACAAATCTATGTTGTAATTAATTGCGATATTTATAAATTAATTCGACAACTAATAATTGCATGAATCGGTGAATCCTTAAGATTTCTTATTGAACAAAAATTCAAGAAAAACCTCAAAGTCAATCTAAGATTTATCATTTCTTTTTTTAAAGGTTTATAATAAAAGTCATCATAGCTAATAAACTGCACGAATTGTTGATCCGTTATGTTTTTGTTAACTGTGTTATTTGTCTCTCATAAGTCATCCTACTTTCTTTCTAATTCATATGATAGTAAGTTTCATTGTCGTTTAAAGACACATGCAACATTTGAAGACACATGCCTTAGCTTCACGAATATTACATCTTCTTATGTGATAAACATTAAGTATTTCATCGGTCTTTGTGTGATCAAATGATACCTCTAAGTCCTACTTATTATATAAGATGTTAAGTTTGGAGATCTATGCCAAGTATTGTGTACCTAAACTTATGGAAGGTTAGAGGTTGGTCATCTAGCGAGTGCTAACAAATTGTTGCCTATTTATTCTATGCACCGCCTTCGAAGGTGGTTGGAGCTTTGTGAACTGATGCATACATAAAATATGTCTAACTATAGACCACAAGGTTTCTTTCGAGGACGTACTAACCAGCCGATTATTTCCATTCAAATATACACACCACAAGGTTGGCTTTTGGGTATAAACCCAATCATAATAATTTTCGTCCAAGTGTACTCATTTGACCTACAATAGTGAGTGATTGGTTGTCTATTGACCAACATAGACTCAAATTCTATTAAGTGTTAACACAATGGCTTTTAAAAGGGAAAGTGTGGTGGCTAATGGCTATAAGTTAACCAATATAGATATGTTTTGGATTAACCCAAAAAATGTCATATGTTGGGTATGTTTTAATCAGTACAATAATATCATTAAGAAATTCATAAAGACTAGGTGTGATATCTACAATATAAGAATTCCACATAATACAGTGTCTATCGACAACTCAAGCACTCTTGTTCAAGTCAAAGATTTGATAGAGGGAAAGAACTTATACATTTGATAGCAAGTCATATATAAGTTAAAGAGTTTGCATATGCTTCTCCTTATGGCATTTAACAATTGTACAAAGACGATCCAAAGATCAATATCTTCTCTCTCTATTGAATATTTAAAATGTAAAAGCCAAATTCACATAGAGATAAAATAGAAAATGTCAAAACAAGTTATATAAGCCTAACATAACATACCTAAAACTAAGTTATACTAAACTTTAAGGGATTTATAGAGTTGTAAATGTATTTCATATTTGGCCAATTGGCCTCACATTTGGGCTCAAGCTTATCGTAAGTCTACCAACGCTTATTTCTCTTTTCTTGTCTAATTTTATTATGCTTTTCATATAATTTATACACGACTTTGAATTATCACTTGTGTGTTTTTATATCTGAACAAAATTATGTTTGTATTCATTCATCACTTGTGTGTTTTTATATCTGAACAAAATTATGTTTGTATTCTGATATTTGAAATCGTGACGAAATACTCTGACACCCGAGAAACCCACTTGTTGTAATTATTAACCATGTGTGCTTAAGATATAAGTATATAACATGATTAATTGATTCAAGAAGACCTCTTTAAAACGCGCCACGTCAGTGACATAAAGAGTCTTTCAGTTAACCGAGAAATGAGCGGGCGAGTGTCCAAAAGTTCATGGCTTCCCAATAAACTCCCTACTTTATCCGATCGCAAAACCGGTCATCGGAAAACTTACACGAATTCCGGTCAGCGACTAGTGTTTGGAAATGGGTAGCTTAATGTCATCGATCAAAGAACCGCCACCGCCGATGGTGTTGGTTCCGCCGCTCTTCGATTTCCCTCCTCTTGCCGCGCGTACCAGGTCATTATTTTTTCGTTATGCTTTGTTGATTCGTTATATTGATGCCAGAAAATCGATTGTCAGAATAATGATTTCGTTGGAATCAGTTTTTCAATGTTGTTTGCTAATCTATAGGAAATCACATTGCAGTTCTTTCATCTATCGAAATGTTGGTAGGGCTGGATGAAAAATTGAATTAGGTCTTTCAATATCGTATAGGTGATCTCTGCAGATATGGTGTCATATTTGATCTTTCAGGATGATCTAAATAGGGTCTGTGGTCAATTGATCGTTATGATATGATAAGCATTTTGTTCTTATGATTTAGCTACAAATAAAATCCAACAATGATTTGAACTCTTTTGATTGTATTCTTAGCTTATGCTGCTATAGGTAGGGTTGGCTCAAATTTTTTCAGGGTAAAATGCGAATCCTAAAATTGGGGCTTTTTGTAAAACATGTAATTACTTTGTTTACAATAATAGTTAGCGTCATTACTATTTGCAAAGCCCAAACAAATTGGCCGCACTGGCCACTGGGATCACAGCATGTTACAAAGCAAATTTTTACGTAGCATATGTTTCGACAAATTATTCGGAAAAATTAACACTAGCAAGAAAAATTCACATAGATGTTACAAATCAACTGAATATTTGAAAATTTATGAGGTTGTTACCAGACATCTAATAATTGAAGTTTATAGATGCATGTTAAACGACAATTTTATCAATTAATCTGTGCTTGATGGTTGCAACTACAGTTAAGTTGAACCTCTATGAATATATCCCTATAACACTCTAAATACTCAGATTTAAGAAGTAAAAGTCAAATATCATTGTCACTCTTGGGCCAAAATTCTAATCTTAAATTTTTTTTTGGGAGCCCTTAATTTTGGTGCTTAAACAAGGGGTTTTCTTTAAAACAGTAGAGACGATCCCTGGTTGTTGGGTTTACTTCTCCTAGGAAATCAACTAAAAATTTGGTTTTGATTGTAATAAACTGTTAGTGGTTCAGGATGTTGGAGCCATCATATAATCTGTTATTTGGGAAGCTTGCATTAAGAAGCCTCTTTGAAGATTATTTTGATGCTGCAAATCATTTCAGTACAATCTTCATGTTGAAGCCAATTGAAGATCGTCACGTCGATTTAATAGCAACTGTATCCATCAAAGTATTTCATTCCTTGCATGAATATCTATATGTCCATGTATTCTGACTTATATTTCATTAGGAGATATTATGCTGAATGGGTACAAAATGTTCCTTAGCCTACATTCAGGTTTCAGGTCCTCTTGATAACAAGCCTGAGGAAACAATTGTTGGTAAAGCAGTTTTTCGATTACAAAGGTATATAAAGAATTAAATTATCCCCAGATTTTCTACTGTGTTTTACTTGTTTTGAGATCTTTACAAAAAAAATTTCTTTTATGTTTCTCACAGTGATGCTGATGACCCTCACACGTTCACAGATCTTTATGTTTCCAGTTCGGATCCGTAAGTAGTAGTCTTTCATTCCATCAAAGCAATTTTTATTTTCATCATTGTCTCCCTATATTCTCTTACATGTTTGTATCTTCAGGATATTACTCATGAGAGCATGTGCGTACTACCCAAAATATGGTTTTGGAGCATTTGGCAATTTCCCGGTCCTTAAAAAACACAGGTTTGTTCATTTATTATCAAGAAATCATGCATTTTAACCTTTTGGATTTTTGTATTGTGGGTGTATGTTCACTTACAAAGCTTATTGCTTATGCAGAATATGTTCAGATGACTATGGTACATTGGGTTTGAGATATGGCTCATCAAATTTGTCATTTGGAGCCATGCTTTTTCCATATTCATGTATGGATATGAAATGTATGTTAATGAACTTAACCACTTTTCATATACAGTGCGTTCCCTTTTAGTTCTAATAATATATGTTTCTTTGATGTCATTGTTGTTCCTTTGCTACTGTAATCTACTATAAGTCTATAACGCCACAATTTAATTTCACCACAAATTATACAACAAAAGGATGCTGCACTTTTGATTTACCTATATTCAATAATAATGTAACAAAACTTATTTTGTCTTTAAAACACTATTCTCTGATTGTAGTGGGAGATGACTTCCTGAAATCTTCATGGCTAGTGACCAAGGTGGGAAGGTTAACTGCTGGGGTCCAATATGATCCTCAATGTAAGATTCTTACTCATGCATCTTTGTTTATGATTCTAGGTATTGTTCATTTTCCTAAGTAATTTACTACGTCCTCTTTCTAGATGAAGGGGAAGCAGTATATTAATAAATTGTTATCAATTTTGTAGCATACTGTAATTCATCAAGGTTCTGATCTTTTTGAATCATGTCTCTTATATAATTTTTATGGAAAGCGTATGTCACATGTTCTCATGGTTATTCTACTTGAGTAGTTGAAAAGAAGGATGGTGCAAAATATAAAAATTTGAAGAACTGGAATTGCGCCATAGGCTATGGAGTCGGATCAGGCAGCCCATTGAGCCCATCTTTTAATTTCGGTCTTGAATTTGCACAAAACTCTCAGGTTTTTATTTGCCTCTTCATTTTTTTTTTTACATATTAAGAAGTCTTTTTCATTTATACTTCACCAGAACTAAAGTACTTATTTTTCTTTATAAAACCTCAACTGCAGTTCATAGCCTCTTTCTATCAGCATGTGGTTGTCCAACGAAAGGTACTCTCTCTCTCTCTCTCTCTATATATATATATATATATATATATATATATATATATATATATATATATATATAGGATCCGCATCCTATAATAACCCTCTCTTATTGCATAACCCGAAATAACCCTGCAAGATGAACCCGAATCTTTGGTTTTTTTTTTTTTCAAAATCTTAGTTTTACATGTACAAGAATATGTTCTTATATGTGTTTGAGCAAATTCTTTTTCGTTTGAGATCCTACATCAATGTAATTTGCCTTACAGCACTGTAATATTTACAGTACATGTAAAACTAAGATTTTGAAAAAAAAAACCAAAGATTCGGGTTCATCTTACAGGGTTATTTCGGGTTATGCAATAAGAGAGGGTTATTATAAGATCTTTACCCTATATATATATATATAGGGGAGGGTTATTTTGAAAACATCTTTTAGTTGAGAAAACTTTAGAAAAATGAAAAAAACCATCAAAAAAGTTTTTTTTTTTCATTTTTTTTACAATTTGGTTACATCATTAGGGTCATTTTTATAAAAAAAAAAAATAGAAAAAGCGCCGACTAGATTTTTTTAAAAAAATTAATATAAAAACCGATGTAACACAGACGTACCATCGTTGTACAGGCTTGGAAGAAGGAATTACGTCAGTGTTACATTGTTGTTTTATTATTTTTTTAAAAATTTCTTGTCGGTGCTTTTTTTATATTCTTTTATAAAAATGACCCTAATAATGTTACAAAACTATAAAAAAACTTAAAAAAAAAATTTTTACATAGGGTTTTTTAAAGGTTTTTTCAACTCAAGGGGGTTTCCATTTTATATATCCCCTATACATATATATATATATATATATATTCGTGTATGTGTTTTTGTTCATGCTTCTTTATCTACATGAAAATGGCAGTAACTAGTTGAAAAACTTGTTCTATGAGCATGCCACTATTCAATAGATGATTGGCTGTTGAATTATGTAGGTAAAGAATCCTCTGGAAGAGAGTGAAGTAATTGGAATTACTAATTACATAGACTTTGGATTTGAGCTGCTTACAAGGTAATTTAGGCAGTGTGACATCCACCAACTGTATAGAATGTGAATCTGAGTTTATATTTGTTAACAGAATGAATGAAGAAAAGGGATCAAACAACATCCAAGATTCCACTTTCAATATTGCTGCATCTTGGCAAGCCAATAAAAACATCTTGTTTAAGGTTACCCATCTTGGTATATGTTTCATATGTGGATTATGTTATGTTTGTAATTTTTTTTTCGTGTATGCTACAGGGAAAAGTGGGACCTCTTAGTTCATCAGTGTCATTCTCTTTTAAGTCATGGTGGAAACCTTCGTTCAGTTTCAGTGTGTCAGGTATGGTTATACCAGTTTTGGTCAAGAATGTTTGTAAACTCTGGAGTTTTTAAGTTATCAGTTTAGAAAATGTTGGTAAAGTAAAAAGTTAGCTTCTTTTTTTTATTCAAGTTTAGCATTTTACATTTTTGCCTGCAAGTTTTTGCTGGAACAAGCATAACAAACGCAATTGATACTTGGAGTGAGCAGGAAGCCCGCACTTGTTTTAGCATGTTTCTAAGTAGATCTGACTCCTGAGTCTCTTTAAGTAGTTGGGTTGTGACAATATCATCAGCATCGTACTTAGTATATCCCACCATTAGCAAAATTAAGATACAGTTTGAGGAAGGTAAGATGTAGACAGCCTTACCTCTACTCTATAGAAATAGAGAGATTGCTTCCAACGAGACCCTCGACTCATTATGTCTGATTAACCGACCAACCCAACGCTTTTAACGTTATTTTCACAAAAATTAAGTAAACAATCGTTTAAATTAGTGCAATTTTACTTTTGCCACCCAAGGGCTGACACATATATACATTATATGTGCGCACCGCAAACGGGGCCATGGTTTGTGACAATATGCAAACATTATTCCATGAATAAACATGCACCCCATTTGAGGTGCACGCATATAATGTATATATGTGTGGGCCCTCAAAGGGCAAAAGTAAAATTGCACTTATTTTAACGTTATTTTACTTATTTTGTGAAAATAACGTTAAAAGCGTCGGAATGATTAACTTCAAACGATAACTTTGAGCCGGAGACTTCTTCGGATCAGCCTCTCTTAGGGGTAAGGTTTGTATCCATCTTTCCCTCCCAGACCCTACTGAAAAGTGGGAATATACTGGGCAAGTTTGTTTACGCTTGTTTTATTCCATGAATAAACATAAAACCTTATATCACTAATATGTGAAGATGATATGATTTATATACATGTGGCAGCTATAAGAGACCGTGCCATTGGAAAGACATCTCTTGGATTTGGTCTTCGTGTGGACAATGTCAGAGAAGCAAGGTTTGTGTTATACAAGTTGATTAATAATGTTAGTTGTGACAGATTTGAAAGATTTAAAATGAAAAATGCAGTTACCAAAGGGCGGATCCGAATTTCGTAATGCTTACCCCAAACAAAGAACATCTAGCAGAGGGAATCCAGTGGAAAAGTGGCAAGAGACCAATGTTGCAATCAGATGTGAACTCTGGAAACTTTGATGGTGTGCCCAGGGAACTCAGACCCTTGAGTAGAATTCTATGATTTTGTTTATTATTTTTTTTAATTTTCCAGTTACACTGACAAATCCTCAGAAAACATGTACTACAGCTGGGATTGTTTACATCATTTACTTGGAGTCTTTTCTATGTTCTCGGTTACTTTAAACTGAATAATTTCAAATGTTATAGGCGAGGCTGGTTAACATAATTAATCACAATTATAATTGGAACCGACTACATGAACCGTAACTGGTACAATCTGAATCGGCCGGTGTAAACAGTTTTAGTTTCTTAGAGAAATTATAACCTGAAACAATTTTATCTTTACCCGTCAAAAACGGGAACCGGCCAAAAAGTGATCAAAACCCACACTAACCGGAACATGTGCTTGAGTTAGTTGACCAAAACCGAACCGGTTCCTCTTCAAAAAAAACTGTATTTGTACCTTTGCTAGTTGTGGGTGTGACAGGCAATTCATCGCATATATGCCCCTATATATGACCACAAAATCTTACCATTTATGGTAACCGATCACCCATCCAATCTAAACAAAAAAAAAGGTTATTTTTTTTTTGTTTAATACATATAACTACCATTTGTTTCCTTCATCTTCTTAAACCTTTCTATTTTTATTTCACAAGTGTTGTAACAAAAAATAAAGGTTATTTTTTTTTTCTATTTAATACATATAACTACCATTTGTTTCCTTCATCTTCTTAAAACCTTTCTATTTTTATTTCACAAGTGTTGTACTCTCTAACTTTATTTGATGATAGCTAAGGCTAGCAAAACATGTCTTAACGGGTTTAAAAGTTTTCAGACAACGTGATTAATGCAAATATAAAACATGAAAGCAACTTGTTTAATACTTGGTCCGGTGACTTAAACATGTCAGTTCTATATTTTATGTAGCAGAAAAGAAAAATAATGAATTCTAGCCTCTTAATTTTTATTATTTTAAAAAAAATATCAAATCAAATAGTAAATTTTCTTGTTAAACAAGTCTAGTCGTGTCTTAACAGGTACTCATTTTGCCCGCCCTAAATTGATAGCTAAGATGTTGGAACTCAATAGATGATAGTAAGTGAGCAAATACAACTAGTAATGTGTCATGGTAGCGTTTCAGTCAATATTCATGAATACATTGTGATGGAAATATAAGTAGCACACATCACAATGGTAAGAGCCTGTATGAACACCTTATTTTCAACCAATTAATCTAAAATGTTCATTGAAAAATTAATTTTTCTATTTCATTTATACAACAAACCAAATTTAGTTTTTACTCTCATTCACAAATCGACCCAACCAACCAATCATAGGTTGCCAAGTGTCAGTTAAAACAAAATAATAATTAAAAAAATCTAACCATTGGTTGGTCAAGCAATCAGGTGGCCAGTTATATGAATTATTATTTTTTATTTGTTTCCGCCAAACAACCAAGAAAAATGTTGTGAACGTGGTTGTTCCAATATTTGTCTCATTTAGGGTCCGTGTAGGATTGCTTATTTAACTTTAAAAATATTTTTTGTCAAAAGTGCTTATTAACTTATGACTTTTTGAAATGAAGTTTTTAAAAAAGTGTTTTGATTAACTTAAGACTTTTTGTCAAAAAGTTAAAAGCTATTTCCAAAAGCTAAAATTTTTAGCTTTTTGAAAACAACTTTTCAAGGCTAATCAAAAAGTTAAAATGAAAAGTGCTTTTGAGATTAACAAACACTGTTTTAACTTAATAACTTCTTCAAAAAGTTAATAAGTTAATAAGTTGATTTTAAATGAAATCCCAAACAAGGCCTTAGTACAACACACAATAATGGGTAAGCCTGTTAGAAATCACTTTTTTTGCTTTGAATATTTGGATGCATTATTTATAAAGATATTAGATGTAGCATTTGTCACAGTCACAAATGTCCTAAATACTGTTGACCAAAACATTTCATCATGAGTCATAAAAAATGGTTTGACTTCATATTCTATCCAAAATCCATGAGGATGGTTGTGACCAGCTTGTAATTGTTTGTTAAAAACAAAGGAAGCTAATAACGAGGTTGAAGAGAAAAACTTAAAATTCAAAAAATAGGAGTCAAATGACAATTTGAAAAATAAAATACTTGTAGATTGAAAACTTTTTTCAGGTGGGAGTTGAGAGATTTAAGAAGAAAGAGGGATGAGAAGCATGATTACCATCAAGGTAAATAATTATAATAGATGCAGTTCAAAAAAACATAAAAATCGTTTATAATAATAACTAGGTTCATTCAACCCGCACGTTGTGACAGGTTATCACAGTTGACTCTCGAGAACGGGCATTATATATATCATTTGTGGAAACAGAAGTTACATAATATAATCAAATATCTCATCACGAACTCTATACGAATTTTTTATAAAAATATAAAATCATACAAAATCCTCACAAGTATGTTACAAATATAATAAATAAAATTGCTTTGAAAATCCTTCTTGCCGGCAACCAGTCGTTTCAATGAAAATAAAAACCAAAATGTCTAAGCAACTCTCTCAAATTTAATAAAAACTCAATTTTCTAAACAAATATTTTATGTATGTATGTATTTACTATTTAATAAAATATATGTATATTTAAAGTTCATGAATATATATGTATTTACTATTTAATAAAATATATATAATTACTATTCATTTTCATGAACTTTAAATATATATATAATAATAATAATAAAAACAACAACAACTAACTAACTTATTAATCTGTGTATAATATAACGTTTTATAAAAAAATAAGTATTACAAAAACATTAACTGATAAAAAATAAATATACAAATAATGTATGTCACACCCCCACCTCTCGTCACTTGTTGATTATGTCACTGAATACACTGAGAAGGTCGCGGAAGCATAGTGGTGATGCCTTAGATATGGGGTGTAACTTACTTGATCCGGTATTACAACACACAGATTAACTTAAAAATAATATATTACAAAGGTATCGTTATCGCAACCACGGTTACAGTTTACAAACTAAACTTATTATACAAACCAAAGTATTTAATTACAAGTGCTTAAACGTGCAACCTCGTCGGCGGTTACTGTTTACCTGCAAAAAGGTTTGAGTTGGAAAAGTTAGCACAAAGCTGGTGAGTTCGTAATGTTTAAGTTAATCAATATGATATGATATGCAAGTTTTCGATATACAGTGTTCAAGATAACCATGGGACCCGTATCTAGTTCCTTTCGGACACATATACGTTTTTACGATGATACTATTCGTGGGTAAATATCTTAATGTCTATCACTAACATTAAGAGGATATTTCAGAAACATGTAACAAACATTTACACAAAAGGAAGAAGCAAACCTCCCAGTGAATGAGTTGTTAGCCGATAATACTATCATTGATTCCTGTTCGGTCCCACATGTGTTCACTAGATACAGTTTCGAGAGATGAGAACTTTTTCGATAATGTAATAACGAGCTAACGGCAAAATCCCATGAAATCTTACAAAAGCCACATTAAATTACACAGATAACAGTGATACATATCATATGTTCAAGAAATGGTTTCACAGAGATACCCCGATGTTTGTAAAACATTAAAAATATAAGGGTTGTACGAAACTCACCTGAGGTCTCAAAGATAGTAGAATCACACGCAGACTGATAATAATAGCTTCATTCTGCATTAGTTTATGTTTAACAAGTTATTTATGTTTTAACTTAGTGATTAGATCATTCTGAACGTTCAATGTCAAAGACATTGCATTGAAAGTCATCAAACTGATATTAAGTTTTTAACTAGTTGTTTTAATGTAATATCATACAATGTATGATAATGTAGGAACCTATACTGATTCAGGTTCCTAATACAAAGTTGATGACTCACTCGATTAATTAGGATATTCTCAGATTAACCAATTAGGTATTGTTGTTAATTATATTACTGAAACAATTTCTAGATAGATCTCTGGCTTAGGAATAGTCAATCCTTGTTACTGATTACCCAGATATCATGAAACATCATAATGTGACATTAGAATATATTTTATAACCATGTTCAACGTACTAATCTGACTGTTGTCATAAACATCAGATCGTTATTCCAATGGTTATCTTAATGATTGTGATTAATCTGAAACACTTGGATTTAACCTAGCATTTCAAAGAGTAATCAAGACAATTACACACATTGTTATAATCAAATGGTTTAAACCATTATAATCATAGATATAGTTTCATGATGACTGGCATTACAACGGATCAAAACAATGATTTAACCGTTAACATACTGGGTTCTTCGTTTATAACCATTCCTAGCCATCTTCTAGGCAATAATCAACAATCCTAACTATGTCATTACGTTTGAAAAACAAAATCTAATCAAAGCATTATCAAACTAGTAGGATGAAACAAATCGTTACCTAATCGGACGGATTTCTCGGATAGAAGTGATGATCCACACTTGTAGAATTGTTCCCTGATGCGATCCGAACGTTTTGACAACTTAAAAACTGAGTCTTGATAGTGAAAAGTCGAACTTTTCGTCCCTGTAGGTGATGAGAGTTTGAGAAAGAAGAAAAATGAGATGCTGCATGAAATATGATGTTGAAATCTCATTCTTTAAACCGCCACATGCCTCGCGTACTGCCTAGCGGGATAGGTTGGGGCTAGGCGTACCGCGCGGACTCCTAGATTGCAATATTTTTGAATTTTTCTTCATTTTACGATTCCGGAGAATTTGGAACTCTGTTTCGCGCATGATTTTCACTCACGTTCACGATTTCTCGCATACTTTCAACTCGTAATAATCACAATGGCTAAATTAACGTAGATTTCAAGCACGACAATATGTGCTTTCAATAGATAATGACGTAATCTTCGAACGTAATTGTCACAACGTAAAATTTTTAACATTTTTTATAAAAGAAAAAAATAAATTTTATAAATACAAATGAGTATTGGAAGTTTTGAATTTTTGAAATCATTGATTAGAAATTTAAAAGTTTAAAATGATTGAATTCAGTAATATTTCATGAAAATAAATATTAGTTTTTTTTTAATTTAAATAATTGACTTGTTTGTATAAATTGAAATTAATCTTTAAATTTGTCAAATATGTCATGTGAATAGCATAAAAAGACGTTACTTAACAAATGGGATATTGAAAGCCAGAAAGACACCATGTATTATATAGTTATTCTTTTATTATATACTATAAATTTAAAAAAAATAAATGAGACATCAATTATAAGACTAATATATAAACTTAGAAATTAGTATGCATAAAGTTAAGGTAGAATAAGAAAAAACTCTTACTATACATCTGTGTAACTCTAATTGTATTAAAAGCAATTTACTAAGGAATGGAAATGTTGTAATAGACAACCAAAGGAAAAATAAAGGTCAAAGTCTTCAAATCTTCACAAGAAAAATGGATTATTTATTATTGACAAGATGATCATGAAGGCATTAGTTCAAGTAAATTGAAAAGAAGTACTTGAAGAACATCAAAGAAGGCAACATTCAAACGAAACTACGTATTCATGATCTATGGTGAAGATGAAGATAAAGATAAAGAAGACGATAAAAATAGTGAGAAAGAAAACTCAAACTTGGTTAAAAGATTTGTGTGATGTGAGAGGTGCTAATTTTAGCCTTATAATAATTGACGTGGTTTATTTGAAATTTAGTAGGTCAATTATGCAATAATTATGTGTTTTAGTCATTTATATAAGGGGAAGGTTCCCCTAAAAAGTCTTTTTTGCCTAAGAAGGCTAAGAAGGATGTTTAAAAACTCAAAAACCGACCTAAACAAACTCCGATTGAATTTATTTTTACATCATTGGAACCGGCTTGTAATTCCCTAAAACATAAACCTTAAATCATAAACGATAAACCCTACTAATGAAACCAAAATTATAAAAACAAACCCTAAACCTAAAGATAAAACCTAAAAGCTAAAAAAACATGCCCTAAAATCCAAACTCTAAAACTAGTTGGTAAAGACAAAACCAAAAAGCAAATATTGTAGGGTTTAATAAGACGGTTCCAATGACGTCAAAATGAGTTCAATCGGAGTTCGTTTGGTATGGTTTTAGAGATTTTTAAAATCCTTTTTAGCCTTCTTAGGCAAAATATACTTTTTATTTGATCCTTACCCTTTATATAATCATATTTTTAATAGATGGGTCAAGAGTGTAAATCCTCATGTTGTAATTAAGACCGTATTTGAAGTCTAGGGATGCGATGATTCACAAGAAGGGTTGCACCGTTTTCCGGTGCGGTGTTGAGCATATCTGTATCCTAAGCCTGATAAAATAGGCGGTTAGATCGGATTGGATAATTAGTCAGAATGGACGCGAGTCAGAACGAGTTTTAAGCAGGGTCAGTTTGGGTCAAAATAGATTGTTTTAAAAAACATCAATTTGGTTTAAGTCAAAATGTGTTGAAACTAAACAAATAATCTATTAAAACAAATTTTAGTGATTTCTATCAAATATGTTATTAGTCATTCTTAAGCGTTTGAATCTATTGCATTCATATATTTTTTTAAGTAACCCATATTGATCCATATTATGTTAAAAAGTTACTAAACACAACCCATTTCCATCTCATGCTATAATGTTACCCATTTCAAACCATTATACAATAATTGTTCACTTAAACGAACACATTTGTTTTGATTTGGGTGAATATTATCACTACTAATGTATCCAAATGAAAAGTCAAACATATACTATTCATGGCAATTAAATTGAAGTTATTATTGGTTCTTGATTATCATTTATGAATTGGTTGCGTTAACTAATATTGGGCCAATATAATTTAAAGTCGGGTCTAAAATGATTTAAGTGAAGATTTTGACTTGTGGTACCATATTATTAAATTAAATTAAATTTTATTTCAAAATTATGATACAAATTTCTCCCAAAACAAAGAATTTGAGTCCTCAACGTTTATTATTCATCCCTGTCATTTTCTTTCCGAAAAGATTAGATTTTATGCATTTCCAACCTTATCTCCTACGCTAGTTTGTATGCCTCTTATCCGAAAATCTGGATACGGGATGAGCTTGGTGGCCCCATCTTACCTTATGAATAAAGGTGGATTTCCTTAAAAAAATTTAAATAAAATACATCTTACTGTTATAATATTTAAATGAATGGTTAAAACTAAAGTGTTACATAATTTTTATGTACATTGTTTCAATGGTACCCCATGATTCTTTCAAATGGAAGGTCTTGGGTTCAAAACCTTACCGCAACAAAATTGGGGTCTCAAGGGGTCCGGGGGTTTTCCCAGTAGGGATTCCTTCTAAGGGGACTCGGAGTGGGGCTTCGGGATGAGCCGGGGAGGCATTTCCCGGTCCGGGAGAAAATGGGAACACCACCCCCCGGAAGTGGGGTGGGGTGAATCGGGGACATCACACCGTTTCTCGCCGAATGGGGAACCAAATTCAACCGTTTGACAACGGTTAGTTTTTAAAAAAAAAAAAAAACCAATTTTTTTCTATTTAAACAACTTAAAAACCAATCAAAATCTCACACTTTTTTCTCTCATCTTCTACAATCTATACACTAAAATTTATAAAATTTTCAACTAAAATGGAAGGAGGTTCATCACGTGGTGGGTCGTTAACTAAGAAATTTAGAAAACCACGACAAAAAAATGTTCAAACGCCTCAAATGAACCCGTTCAACACACCCGGGTATCATCCACAAATGCCATCTCCGAATCAACCAACATTTTACTACGATCCAAAATCTCACACTTTTTTTATTTTAAATTTAATGAATCTTTTTTTATTTTATTAATATTATTATTATTATTATTTATTGTTAAAATAATTAATTAAAAATAAGATTTGAAAATGGGGAAAAGTGGGGAAAAGTGGGACGACACCGTGCAAAATGGGGAAAAGTGGGGAAAAGTGGGGAAAGCTGATGTGGCGCTGATGTGGCAACGGGGAAAAGTGGGGAGTTCCTAGACGACTCCTTGTGCTCTAAGGTGATTGTGTGGCTTATGGGAATTCCAGGTAACTAGACCTTGGTGACATGGCCTGGAAACAGTGAGCTTAATTTTTATGTGAAAATACTTTTTTTTTCTTTATAATAATCTAACACATAAAATCATACGTTTTTTTCCGCCTTAATTTGAGTATAGTACTAATATACTTTATTTAACTAAAAATTAAATTACATATATTACATTTTTTTTATAATTTTCTTTCTGCAAATAAGAGAATATATATGATTTAAAGCTTTAGGTAAATAGATATGTATAATTTCAAAGGTTGAGCAAGAGGATTTATGCAATTTATTTTTTGAATCAGGTTTATATGTGGACGATATATGTCATTATCTGTGCTAATTAATATTTTATTTTGTTTAAGAAGGTCGTTTTAGAAAAAAATATAGCATTAGATGAGAAAAAAAATTGGAGATGGCTATTCTAAGAAAGAGGCAGTACACACACAATAAAAATTGGACAACAATTTGTAGAGAAACCCTAAAAAACAATTTAATCAACTATTTTGTCCAAAGATTTTGGAGAGAATTTACAACAAATTTTACACATATTTGAAAACAAGTATACTTATACATAAACACATAACTGAATCTCACCGTTTTTTACAAAACATATAACTGCAATAGATTTTTTGTAGTAAACAACTGTTTCTGCAAGATTTATGGTTTTTCAACTACTTCTTTGAAACTATACAACATTTTCCCAACTAAAAACGATAATTTTCTTCTAAGTTTTAAGTTTGTTGAGGCACACTTTCAGCCATCTATAGCCACTTAACGCGCGGGGAAACTAGAACTTGAAGCGGACCTGCCTTTGCATTGGTCATTCCAACATTCGCGGTCATATCAACTGGCGCGTCGCTTGGGGTTGACATCTCAAAGTTATGAAGTAAAGTGGCTAGAACTATGTGTAACATTTGTAATGCCAAACGTGTCCCAGGACAAGACCTTCTTCCTGCACCAAAAGGGATCAACACAAAATCCACTCCTATAACATCTAGACCCTTGTGGTTTGAGTTTAAGAACCTCTCTGGTTTAAACTCGCATGGGTCTGACCATATGTTTGGATCACGATGAAGTTTCCACATGTTGACCAGGAGCCATGTGCCTTTTGGGACATGGTAGCCAGCTATGGTGCAGTCTTCTGAAAAGGCTCTTGGACCTCCAAGGAACGCTGCGGGGTATAGTCGCAATGCTTCTTTCACCACGGCCTCGAGGTAGGTTAGATTTACAAGATCCGATTCGTTTACTTGTCGATCTTTGCCGACATGCGCGTCTAGCTCTTCTTGAGCTTTTTTAAGTGTGTCACGGTTGTTTAGTAGTAACGAGAGTGCCCATGTTAGCATCACAGTGATTGTATCCGCGCTACCAACAATAAGTGTCTGCCAAACATGTTGATTAGTACGAATAAACAAAAATTCTTGTTCGTGTTTGTTTTATAAAAAATTAAACTTGTTTACGAACATAAATTTATATAATATTTAACATTTAAAATAAAAACAACGTTCTTAATCACAAACGTAGACACAATCTACTTATTTAAATAGAAATTGAAGTACTTACTATATTAATCACATCATAATTATTTGTAGATAAAGCACAAGTTACAAATAATAAATATAATCATAAGTTTCAAATAATTAAGTTTTTAAGAAGATAATAGCTTTAAATTACTAGATTTTGAATTTAAAGATTAAAGTAATAAATTAAACATTTAAAATTCAAGAACGTACATATATAAAACATCTATACTACCTAATAAAAGAGTAACAATTGGCCACATGACATCATTTTAGGCTATCCACATCATATTAGTGCCACATGGCATCATTTTAGGCTATCCATGTCATATGTTTGCCACATGTCAATACTATATTAATTGTAGACATTTTAAAAATTAATTTCATTTAATAAATATAATTAATTTGTACTTTAAATGAGGTGAATTAATAAGTCAAATTATCTTTAAATTTTAATTAAATTTCAATCATGTCAAAAGGTTTAATTATTATTTCATACTTTGAATTATCAAGATACATAATTCAAAAGTTTAAAATTCTAGCTAAAAAAATGAAAAATAATGATAATAATTATTATTTATGGATATTAATAATTTTTAATAAGTTAATGTCGTTAGATGGTAAAAATGCAATATGTCAAATAATAATGAATATGTTTTTTTTTGAAAAACTAAGTTTTAGTTCTTAATTTTATACGTATTTATTATCTTAGAACATATAGTTTTGATATGTGGTTCGTATGATTATTAAACCTAATAATCACACTTTATTAATTACGATTTTTAAAACATTTGTTGTCAATATTTAGTTCATACTATCATATTTAACACATTTTAATGATTTTTTATTTCTCCTTTCTTAGATAAAATTAATCAACATCTTAAGAAAAACTTTAATTTGTTATCTTTTATTATTATATGTAAATATGTAATAGGTAATTTTCATCATATCAAATATTTATTACAATATTGGTTTTGTGTATACAATCTTGTATATAAAGAAGTGTTTAAAGATTTGTAAATTATACTATTTTAATTTTCCTTTTAGAAAATGTTAAAAAGTTTACTTTATCTATCTCTAATTTTTATTAAGTAATCAATTTAACAAATGTTTATTATTTATACGACTCCGTGTTGTACACGGGTTAATAACCTAGTATTTAATAGACGAGTATAAACAAATATAAACAAACATACCATGAATCGTTCATGAACACAAATAAATAAACAAGACCTATATTTATGTTTATTTATTTATTCAACAAACCAACATATATGAACAAATTTTCCATCAAATGTTTCACAAATTATTTGTTAAATATTCAGTTTTTTTTAACGCATAAGCTTATTCTCCTCCTAAACTACTACACTATTGCATGAGATTGTACCCATGACCTCTCATTCTACCAAGTAGGCTTGTCACACTTTTACGTTAAATATTCAGTTTGTTATTCTAAGATAGGATGGTGTCAAACCTTTCATTTATGATGAAAGATAATTAAAGAAGCTCCTACCAGCAAAAGATCAACAATAATCTATTGATTTGGTCTATATCAATCATCATAACAAATGCTTGCACATCTAGACAAAATCAAGAAAACATGACAAAGATAAATATCCATATTAAATTTAAAAGGTAGTTAAACTCACCATGCAAGTGGTTTTAATAATTGTATCCGTATCATAACCCACCAAACGGTTGGCTTCAGTCACTGATATCATGACATCCATGAAGTCCATATCTGTTGTAGTGACACCATCTGCCCTCTTCTTGCGATGCTCCTCTAACCATTTTGTGACCATCGAGTCTAACCCAGAAGCCACTCGTCCCATGGTCTTCTGATGTCCACCCAAATCCAGCCACCCAAGAAAAGGAAAAGCATCACCCACCACAAACCTCCCTAAGTAATGAAACCATTGGCTCATCAATTCACTATGTCTCTTCATCTCCTCTTCATCTCCAACATTAACAGCAGCTCCAGTGTATTGTTTCCCAGCAACTGTTCTAAGAACTATATTCATATTCAATTCCCAAAACCATTTTTTCATCTCCACCAACACTTTCCCTTCTCCATCCCTCTTCTCCTTCCAAAGATCGCGTATGTTTTTCATCGAGTTTTCTAGTCCCAATACGCGAACAAACTCAAGCTTCTGGAGCCTGCTACTTGACATCAGTTCTGTGGAGATGATTTTACGAATGCCTAGCCAATACGGACCATATGGAGCAAACGACAAAGCGGCATAGTTGAATCCCAAAATTTTGGCCGCGAGGTACTTGGGACGGTTGGAAACTATCAAATCATGGGTGGTGAAGATCTCCTTAGCAATTTCCCAATTACTAACCACCAAGATTCTCCGTACGCCTAGCCAAACAGTGAATATGGGGCCACATCGGTCAGCCAGGGAGGCCAAGGCTAGATGGGGAAGATCAGATGAACCACTAAGAAGGTTTAAGTGGCCTGTTATAGGCCACGCACCACTTGCTTTAGGTGCAGTACAAGTGTTATTTGTGGTTTTATAGATGATCAAGGATAGCAAGGAATAGAGGGCTAGAGTTATTGCTAAACCTTCAAAGACGAGAGTGTAACTATCTTGCAAAGGGAAGAGACCCATGATGGTAGTATCTGTGTGTGATGCATATATCTATCTATTTTATACACATAAGTATACACAAGTAAAATTTAGAATACAAAATGTGCCTTGCCCCAATCAAAAGATTGTGGGGAGTTTGAAGGTTGACAAAATTATCCTACATTATTTAGGTGTTAGCAACTTCATTCTAAATATTCTAGATGATATTGTTCCAAAAAAAAGGTATGTCTTGCGTGTGAAGTTAACAAAGTATGCGTAGAATTATCGTCTAAGAAAGATTATCACTAGCGTGGATGGGGGATAAAACTATTATACATATGAATTATGCACGATAATTCCATCTTTGTATAATATTATCAAACAAGTGATAATTCTTCTTGCGTGATAACTTCACATATAATGTCTATACAAAATTGACATTTGTACAATAATTGACTCTATATCACTAAAAGAAGTAATATAGTTATGTAGTGATGACAACTACAACGTCAAGCTTCTGATATAGCATATAACGACGAGATGTTACTGCTGTCAACCTCCTATATAATCAAATTTGACGAATTTGTCTATGTATCTACCATTCATATGTTTGTAAGTGTAGGAAATATTTAGTTATAAACTCAAAGTTCGAATTAGTTTTTAATTTTTTTAATAACGACTACAATAACAAATGAAAATCAAATAAAAATATATATGTTTAAATACTTAGCAACAACATCTTGTTACCATAAGACCACTCTCATTCATGACTTGAATGTTTGGTTGTTTGCCAAAAACTAAAAAAAAAAAGAAAATTGATTAAAAACCCACAACCAAGTTGGTCCACCAACCATTGGTTGGTCATTATAATATTATTAAACAAGTTTTTTTATGCCATGTGTATTTTTGTGATTGGTAAATATTATTAGGTTGGGTTGGTTGTGAATGAGAGTGAAAAAATTAAGTTTGGTTGTTTGTATGTATGAAAGAAAGATAAATTAATATTTTATAGAATAGTTTTGGTTGGTTGGTTATGAATGAGAGTGATATAAGGGTTTCACATTGGCACACCCTTTTTACCTTATCCCGCCAACATGACAATAATATATAAATAAATAAATAATTTAACTTTTGGCGACACTCACTATATGTTAACAGTCAATTTAAAGTAGTTTTCCCCCTTTTTAGATCATTTACAAAAAAAATCATATTTTTATCATGACGGTATGTACGTGCTGTATATTTAAATAATTTTTTTAATTAACTTAACTTTTATAGATTTTAGTTTTTTTTTGAATGGCCAGCTAATCAACTACGTGATACTCTGTACGGGGTCCTCAATGGATAAAGGATACCAAGCTGGCCACTAGTCCAGACAGACGGAGCCTCTAGCCTACCAACCACCAATTCCCGTAGAAAATCCGACCCAAGCACCCACTAAAGGCACGACGGTGGAAGGTCGGTAAAACCGGGTGGGATCAAGAATCGAACCCAGAACGTGGATCTTCTATCACTTCCCCGGCCATGCCTCCATCTTACCAATAGGATAAGACATCATTAGTTATTTATAGTTTTTTAATATTATGAGATGACATATTGTCACTATTTATATAAATTAATTTGTTTCCTGTTCATCTGTTAAAAAAGTTATTTTCTATTTAATAACCTCATAAATATGCATAACATTAATAATTAATAAAATTAAAATAATATAAAATATATGGTTAAAATTAAAAAAAGTTCTAGATCGATTAAATACATAGAGAAAGGTTAAAATAAAAAGGCTTTTTAACATGCGAAGTATACAAAAAAAAACGAAAATATTACACAAGTTTATTCAACATTTTGCATCATTATCACTTACAGATGTGTATATATAAGATTTAACGTCATTATCACACTTAACATTTGCTTGGTTAAATTTTTTGAATTATAAATCATATTTGTGTAATTATTCCTTTGAAATAAAAATAAATGCGTTTGAGAGAAGAAATATGTATGTATGTATGTATGTATGTATGTATGTATGTATGTATGTATGTATGTATGTATGTATGTATGTATGTATGTATGTAGGTTCATATACAAAATGAGTTTTTTTATAAAAAGTGTAGGAACCAACCATGTGTTAACGCTTGGCATTTTATTTGATAAATAAGAAAGGGTAATTTAGTCAAATTAAGTATTAGTGTAGATTTAATAATCCCCTAATTAAGGAAATATTGTTAATCAGTTACGTTAGATGATATCATTCCAAAAATTCAACATCTTTATTCGATTATCAATATTTCACGGCAAATAATAAAGCAAAATTTCATAATTCGATAATGAGTTCATCGATTCAAACATAAACTAGATTGATGATTTCGCACAACAAAGAATACGAACGAAGATCATGAAAATATTGGTATTTGTTGCCTATTTTATTCAATTTTTTGTATTTAATTATTGTTTGTAGAATGAATAATCATTGAGATTATATCGATTCGGATATTGAAGGTTCGATTCAGGAAGATTCAGGTGGCTTTTTTTTTGTTATTGTTAATTTCTTTATTGTGATAGTATGTGTTATTATGTATAATGATGTCGAATAGGATATGTTTATATGTGTTGTTATGTGCTAGCAGGTGCTATTTTATGTAGAACGATGTGAATATGAACTTATAAATATATTATTATTCAATAAATTATGTTATTTGTTTGTGATGGTATGGGATCTAATTTGCTAAATTGATAAATTGTTAAATAATTTGCTAATATGTGCTCGTATGAATGATAGGATAATTATTTAGCTTATTTTTAGTGTTGTTGTGTGATGTCATGTTTTAATTTAAAACACTAAAGGACATATATTTTGTAGTGTTATTATGTGCTGATATGCACTGATGTGTGTTGTTTAATGCACAGATAGGTGATTTGGTATATTATTAATAGTTGCGTGCTTTTAGCTAGTACAGAGATTTACCAAAAAAAGATGAAATGTTGGTATTGAACGTATATTTCTAAGAACTGGTAAAAAGTTTTATAAACATGATGCCCACTGTCAATTAGGCCAGAATTTGGTATGTTGTTTAAAACTGTAGAGGAAGCATACATATTATTATGAGAGGTATGCTACGAATGAATGTTTTACAATACGAAAAAAATACAAATGTTACCAAGCATGGAATTACCTCACTTAAATATTTTGTATGTTCAAAATAAGGTAATAAACTTTTTGTTAAGGTCAAAGTAGATACTTTGAATGGAATAAATGATCCTTGTAGAAAAGAAAAACTTTGCAGAAGCAGACCATCTATTCGCACAAGCTGCCAAGCACGTATGCATTTACAGTTATGTGATAACAGTTCATATAAAGTTTATGGATTTGTTGAAGAACGTAATCATCCACTTGTTGATGTTTATCATCTATTAAATGTTACTAGGAATCTTTCATTTAATCAGTAAAGCCTTATTCACCATCTATCTAAGTTGAATATTGGTCCTATAAAGGCGTTTACCATAATGCGAACAACTTATGGTGGTTTTGAAGAAATGGGAGTGACGAAAGATGATCGTAAGAATTTCAAAAGGGATATTAATCTTTTTATTGGTAAATATGATGCTGAGATGATCGTAAGACGTCTTATGCGGAAAAAAGAATTTTTACCATATTTTTCGTGTGAATATTTTACTTCAGAAGACAATTTTCTTGCGGGGTTTTTTTTGGACAGATGAAGAAATGAAACATAATTACATCAACTTTGGTGATGTTATTTCATTTTATTCAAAATTTCGTTCTAACAAGTAAGTTTATATAAAATTAATACTAGCGCTTATTTTTCTTATTTAATATTCAAATTATATTGAATATAATCCATATAGTTTTGTTTTGTATTTATTATTATACAGATACAATATGTTGTTTGTCCCACTTACTAGTATTGATAATCACCATCGAAATATCACTGTTGGGGCTGCATTGTTAGCATAAGAGACCGCTGATTCGTATAAGTGGTTGCTAGGCACATTTAAGAAATGAATGGGTAAAGAACCTCGTGTGATTGTTACTGATCAAGATCCTGCTATGAGAAAAGCTATAGAAGAGGTTTTCCTTACATCTAGACACCGCTTGTTTATGTGACATATTATGAAGAAGGTCGCTGACAAGGTAAGACATGTATTTTATAATATGTCGTTTCATAATGCTTCACATATTTAGTACACCATAATGCATGTGTTGTTGATATATATGTATAATCATATGAATTTGCAAAATCATATTTGTTTGTTTGATAATGCGTATTACTTTTTTTTTTGTTTTATATTTTAATAGTGTTAATATATTTGTGTGTTGGTATATATAATGTTTATGATTGTTTTTATTAGGTTGGTAAATCATTGCGTAAAGTCAAAAAATTTAAACAACACATTTGTGATATTGTGTAGAATGAGTCTGTTGAACTCGACGATTTTGAATCTAGATGGAAGGATGTTATGAATGAATTCAATCTAGCTGCAAACAAATGGCTGGCAGGCATGTATTCTATACGAGCTGATTGGTTACATGCATATTATCGTCACGAGCACATGTTAGGTCTTATGAGAACAACTTCTCGTTCTTAAAGTGAGAACCATTTTTTTTTGGTAAATTTAGTAATAACAAAATCACGTTGGTTTAATTTTTTAAATAATCTTGAAACTGCTATAAAATCATAAATATTTACGCATCGAAAGAATGACCATGATACAAGGTATAAGACTCCTGATTGGGTTACGGAATACACTAGGAAAATATATTTTCTATGATGTCCAACAGGAAATTTTTCAAGCAGTCAACAAATGCATGTCTGTTCATACATCTGAAGTTGGTGATTTTATAAAGTTAAGATTAAAGAGTTAGATCATGAAGATTCTGGATTTTACGAGGTATCCAATAAAATATTGATATTTATTTTATTAAATACATACTTTATGATGTTCTATGATGTTCTGTCATTTGACAGTTCTTGGATATAAATGGATTAAACTTCAACATATTATGAATTACATTGTTTGATGATGTGATGCCATTTGTTTTGATGGGATAATATTGAAAAATATATGCAATTGTATATTAGCATGTAATTTCAATAGATTATGTTACTTATGTATGATGTCATGGGATATAATTTGAAAAATTGATAAATAGTTAAAGAATGTGTATTGTGTGCTGTGATGTTTTTAGTTTTAAATGCTAAATGACATATATTTAATAGTGTTGTTATGTGCTGCTATAATAAATTTTTTATAATATATCTAATTTATGTTATTTTGATATTATAGGCAATCACATATATTTGATATGGACTTAACGATTTTATTTTATTTTTAAAACCAGGTACTATACAGAGATATTGATATGATTGCCTTATGTAGTTGCAAAATGTTTGAGCAATATGGTTTGCTATGTAGACATGTGTTTTATGTGTTGAGGGTATGTGAAGTCAAATTCTTCCTAAAAAACTATGTAATCAGGAGATGGACTAGATATGCAGTTCCAACCATGTATACCAAGGGTCATATAGTCTCTGAAAACAATAAAGATAACACGAATGATGTCGATGGGGTTGTATGCGAGATCATGATATCTAATAGTTATATTGTAAATCAATTGGTAGACAACATGGAAAATTTCGTTTTATATTGAGACGAGCTTAGCAACAAGATAGCTGCGCTAGCATAATCTAGAAGAAAATCACAACCCATTCCTAAGAAGGACATGATTGCAAACTTGCTTAGATTATTTCAACCTTCAGAAGGCTATATTATTCGTTCACATGGTATTAGGATGAAAGGTTTTTGAAGTAAGAGAAGATTTAAAGATATACAAGAACAAGTTTCAAACAAACCCCAAAGGAAACTACGTTGTTGCCGGTATGTAGATCATGTTATCAATTTGAATTTGGATTTTAATTTTTTATATAGTGTTAAACATCTAGTATGGTTTTGTTTATGTTCTAATATGGGTGCCAATGTGGTGATATATGAATATATGTGTTTATGGGTGTTCAAAAAATTCAAAATCCGAAAAAATCCGAAAATCGAATCGTATCCAAACCCGAAAAAACCGATCCGAATTAAAGATTAGAATATTCAGATATATTCGGATCGGATACCAGATATGCAAAATCTTGTTTATTCGAATCAAATATCCGAATTCAATCTGAATAACCCGAATAAATACTATTTATTCGGGTTGTTCGGATTATTCGGATGAAAAATAAGTTTATTCGGGTTTTTCGGGTTATTCGGATAGATTCGATCGGATTAACAACTTTTGAATTCGGAACAGGTCAGGTTTCGGATAGGGTCTTAAAATTTTCAAATACGAATAACCCGATCCGAATAATTTGTTATCCGACTCGATGAACACACCTATATGTGTTGATATATAACATGTGCTCATATATGACTAAATGTGCTCATATGTAATATGTGAAAATATTACGTGTTGATATATGACTAAGGTGCAGTTTGTTTTTGAAGAGATAAAACGTCTGCAGTATGCGGACCATATCTGCAGCAGAAGAGCTGGACTAAACGTATGCAGTATGTAAAAAGAAGACTGTTTTTTATCAACGTCTGCAAACTTTTAAAATAACATTTCCACATGCCAGTTTTTATTCAACATACCAATTTTGCAAACTTGATTCACATAAAAACTTGGTTTTACATACAACAACAAACAACAAACAACAAACTTGGTTTCACATACAAATCTTGATTCAACAGCAAACAGCAAGCAACAAACTTGAGATTCAACATACAACAAAATCCAACATAACATCAAATCTTGATTCAACAAGAAGTAGCAAATTTTGATTTCAAAATTGAATAACAGATCTCTAACAACAAAATTAGCAGTGATAAATGATGAAGAGAAACAACATAAATTAACAACAAATCAAGAAGTAATCAAGAACAAAAAACCGTATTAGATCCGAAATTGTGTAAAAAGGATGGAAAACCTTTAAAGCTTGATGCGTGCGTCAGACTGTCGGAGGTGGAGGTATAGAAGCGTCGGAGTGGAGCAGCGTCGGTGGTGGACCAGACGGTGGTGGAGCATGTCGTTGGTGGTTGCTGTGTGCGTTCGTGAGAAGGGGAGATGATGGAACGATCGGTGTGTTATGCGGGAAGGGAGAGGGGCGATGTGTTTTTTTGTAAACCTAGATAGGTTTGAAGATATGAGAAGGGGTTGTACTAAGTCTGCAAGAAAAAAAGGTTTCGCAGACCTTTTTTAATGAAACGTTTTAGGAAAAACAAACACTCTTCATCTGCCCATGGTATGTGGAGCGCAGACAAAAGAGGTTTAGAAGATCTTTTTCATAAAAACAAACACCACCTAAGTGTACTGATATAAAACATGCAGAAATACAACATGTTTACATTCATATAGATCTGCTCATCACTAACTAGTAATGAGAAACCACCATCAGATTATAAGAAAATAAAATGTTATGATATCAAATCACACACGTAGGTAGAACCAAATGTTAGAAGATAACTAAATTTATATATTCAACAATATTAATAAACAATTCACAAGTTAAAACATAAGAGTACTGCAAATTCCAAAATAACAACTAATATCCACATGCACTCGAGTACAAAAAAAAAATACTACTATCGAAATTCTGTTTTTGATTTCTAGAATGCTGATCAAACTCTGTTTTTTGATCCTTTCAAACACATTGTCTCTTAGTTTTTCTTTTACATCATTGGGCAAATTCACATATATACGCACTTCTAAAACGACTTGATTTCTGTGTATGTTGATGTCCTAAAGCAAAATCTTCGCAAGATAGTTGATCCTCAGGTCGTTAATTTGTCTTTTATGCTCATCAAACTTGGTTGTTAGTCCACATTTCCATTCCTTGACTGTTGCTCCTTTGAATGTGTCCATATGACGCATTGTTAACACCCCACAATCTACAGAGTTGTTAAGAGTCCTCGATGACATTGATAGTCTTTTTGGCTTCATGTCTTCAGAGAAAATGCAATTGGATGTGATGTCATAACTAGGTAGATATATAATTTGGATTTCTATAAATCGGACAAAATTATTTGTTATGACATATGTGATATTAGTTATTTAAATGTGTGCAATATAAAAAAAATGTGTTACATTATTTGCGGCAGATTAACATATTTGATCTCAAAATCCACATCCGTACCAAGGTTTTCTATTATGTAAACATGTAATGTCATTAAGTTGTAACAAATGACATAGTAGTGACTCGCATGTATCATTGGAATAAACAGCAGATCAACCCCTAGTAAGCTGTCAAGCCCTGTTGATTTCAGAACACTTTCCATATTGCTTGTAAATGAAGTTATACGGTAACATCAACCTATAAATTTTTCAAATCAATATATTAAATAACATCATATTTTTAAACTAACTTAATGTTATTTTAATTGATAATACCATAAATTTAATTGAATTACTTACCAACATAAGACATGATGTGAATAACCTTTTTGGATCATTCTTGTTCCTCTATTGGTCTTCATTATTCAGCACACCAATCCAACAATTTAAAACACTTACATGTACATCCACGCCTGGATATAATGAATCAAATGACACTCTTGTAATAGCAGCTACCGCATGTTCAGATTGGAAGACAAAGTCCCAGCAAACCAAGTGTTATGATGAATTTGAGAACATAGAAAGTGTCATAATAACATTTATGAACTTAAAAAATATACCAATCATTTTTGTTTGAACAAAAAATTTCTACTACTACACTATCCTCCAGGTTAGACCTTTTCACACAAAGGTTATCTTTAATCTGCACAAAAGGTAAGCGTAGAATGTCGGGCAATTTTATGCTACACAAATTACATCTTTCTTTTTCCTGTGCTGGTGTTGGTTATTGGTGTTGATCACATATGGTTGTGCTGGATTCACATATGTTGGATCCACATGTGTTGGAACTTCTGAGGTGCCTACTGGTGATATCAGTAAATCAAAAGATGGCACGTCACCTAGAGTCTGAATTTCACATTTTGTCTTTCCATTTTCATTGTATCCATCGTATTTGCTCAAAACACTGTTTTCTAACTCCTCCATCATTGAACAGCTGATATTGTACTGTGTTGAATCAAAAACATCTTTTAAGTTGTTGTCCATGTTATGCTCATTATCAAAACACTTAGCATATTCATCAACCATGTGTTTACCAAACTTTCTTATCTTAGATCTCCATTCACTCATTGCGTCCTTGATGCCTTCATCATCAGGATATTGAACCATTGCTTTCTTAACACATCCATCATTGTCATAAACAAGCTCATCCAACTGTTTCATCTTATTATTTATCAAATACTTTCATTCCTAACAACAGTGTATTCATATGAAAGTTTAAAATTGATAAATCGTTGAAGAATGTTAGTAAAATGTGCTAATTTGTAAAAATGATAAATTGTTACAAAATTTGATGATTTGTGCTTGTATGTATTTGTATGTGATATAAGAAATTATGTAAAATTAATGAACAGATTTGTGATATAACTTATACTGGTATGTTATGATATAAAAGAGTGTGTTTCGTTCTAATTTATTACGTTATTTTACTAACATGAGGTCATTATAAATATAAGTTATGTTACTAAAATATGATAATTTCTAATATTGAGAAGTGAATAAAGAATGTGATGACTCATGCTGGTATTAATTATAGGATAATTATTTTGGATCATTTTTAGTGCAAGTGTGTGCTTTCATGTTTTAATTTAAAAGTTAAAGAGACATAATTTTGTAGTCCTGTTGTGTGCTGTTATGTATTGGTATGTGCTACCATAAGAAAGTATGTTAAATTTATGCACAGATACATGATTTGTTAAATTACCAGTTCTCTTTGTGGCTCACTTTGATGTGCGACTTCATAAAATGATGAGCATGTCGATAATCCAACTTGCGAGTTTGTAGGTTCTGGTGTCAACAAAACTTTAATAAATTCATCAATCACAACAGTAGGTATAAGAGAGACAAAACCTAAAATGTTAAGATTACCTTCTTCATCATCATGAGCTTCTTTACTTGAACCACGTCCCTTTTCAGGTACATTACCATCATTTATCAATCCTCATTGGCCCTTTTGAACATCTGATCACAAGCATCCGCATCCTTCTTTTTACTTTTCAAATAATCAAGAAATGTGTTGGTTGATGAAATCAGATTATCTTGAAGCCCCTTAAGGCATAACTATTATAATGTTGAATTGCTGGTAAGGATGTCAATATTCAATTCCCTTTATCATGAGCATATACTAACTGTTCAAAGGATAATAGAACTTACCAAATTAGACTTCTATGTATTTTTATGATAAAAATGATATAACACACTTATAAAACGTAATAATACATACCGCCAAAAAACTTAGTGGTCCATTGTAGTGTTCTGTTCCACTCCATTTAAGTTTAGTTCTGTTCAGACAAGTGATGATGTATGCACACCAATCAAAGTCTTCAACAATAGCTCCTGCAACAATTGATTTCAAGAACTTCAAATTCACTGTCCCACCTTTGGTTGTTTCACTAATGATTGTGTTGAACACAACTAAGAAGTTTAGGATAAACTTCCTACCATGATCATCAGATGATTTGATTTTCTTTACAACTTTTGTAGTTGTTGGTAAAACTGAACCTTTTCCAAACTGGTTCCTAAACTCAGCAACCACGAGATCGGTATAACTAGGCTTGACTATCTCAGTTACCGGTTTTCTACCAATGGGGATACCTAGAACATCCCTCACCAACTCTCATGTTATTGAAATTGTGTGCGACCCCAGATGCAAAGTTTTACTTGTATGGTCAGAATTTGTCAACAACCATAAACCCATACATGTAGGCACACCATCCAACCTAAAGTCTAACACACCAGAAAATCCTATCATGCTAACTACAATATGTTGGCTATTAGAAAGACATTGTACTAAATCAGCCAGGTATGATGGATTATTTCGCATCCTAATCCTGCCCTTGGTTATACCTTTATATGTAAATACATGGGTACCAGAGTACTAACTCCTATTTTTAATAGTAACATGTAATTGCATTTATTAAATACATATACACTTAATTATATTAGTACAACAAAATACACACACTAAATTACCTGTTGGAGGAGGACATACAAAATCATCATCAGAGGTTGTATCCACACGTTGCTTCACTGCAAGAAGTATTATATTTAACAAACCCATGGTATCACATACCAATATTACTATCATTAGTATGTTGTACACTATGTAGAAAAAAGTTAATGTTACCACGCTTTAAAAATTTTTTCCCTATTGATAGTGATGACGTAGGATAGATTATCCTGGCTAACCTGCCAAAGATAAGAACAACGTAGAAAATGGAACGTACTGGTTGACTTACCAAGACGAAAAGTAGAAGAGAAGTATCTTGACTAACTTGCTAAACAATCCAATGACACAGCGTAAGACAACCAGACAGCCGGAAAGCCGAATAGCATGCACTCGCGAATAGGATAAAATAGACGTACATTGAGAGGCGGGAAAGAAGCCTAGAGACTGACAAAGGAAGCCATCTTGTGTCTAAAGGATAAATCTGGTGTTTCAAGAAATAGCAGTCCCTAGGAGAAGTTCTCAGAGACCAGCAGAACAGTAGAGCAACAGTAGTCAACTTCTTATACCAAAAAGGGGACTAGTCACAGTAATTAGGGAAAACGTCTGGATACCAGGAAGATACGATACCCCAAGAGGAATGTAGTTAATCTAGGAGGGCATAAGCTCCCAGGACCCAGCACTATAAATAGTGGAGCAAGGCATATCAGCAAGGGCCCAGACATTTCAACCCCACATTTCACTTCTATTCTCACTTTCACTTGTATATCCTATCCGACCTACCGGTGACTAATCCTGACGTCGTAGTATGGTAACAGGAGGTCTCATCCTGCCATACAGCCAAGAGTGTTGTTCCTGCCTTAGCAGGATAGTAAGGAACACTAGTTCCAGGTCGTCTTCCAAGGCCCAGCAAGTAAATACTTCAATGTAAGCTACATGAACGAGTTGGCCTTGCCAAGTTGCCAACTATAGCAAGGTCCTTCTTGTCCCAACCATACTTCTTATATATATATATATATATATTGCTAACTGGCTACAGGTAAGGTCTTGGTTCCTAGTAAGACCAAGACAAACTTTTCCTTGCAGTTCTTCTATCCTGCCTGGCACTCACATTTCTCTTATCTCTTATCTTTCTTAATTACTTGTCTATATGATCATATATTCTTCATAAAGATACTGACTTGAGCGTCAGAGTGCCCTCTGGGGAATCCCCTCGAGCCCTCTAACGCAGATATTCTATGTTGTTACAGTTAGGATCCATACTCGGGAAAGCAAGGCACAACTTGACTCGGGATAACAAGGCACAACTTGACTCAGGATAACAAGGCACAACTTGACTCGGGATAGCAAGGAATTACTTGACCTGATATCACACCCGCCCGGATTTGGATACTTCAACAGATAGCTTCCGCTTCTTTCCTTTTTTTTATTCGATCTTATAGAGCCTACATTACTTGCATATGGGTTCATTTCTCTTCTTTCTCATAATGTCATACAAATTAGCACAATAACACAATGTTAATACAATACACAACTAATATAATAACACAATGTTAATTACATTACCTATACTAGGAGGTGATACCACATCTTGATTTGAACCTCCCTCCATTTGTAGTTTACCTATAATTTTTCACTTAATACAACTATAATAAAAATCATTTAAGTTTCAAAAAACTTACGAGAATCTGCAACACCTCCTATTGTCATATTACTCTTTTAGCATTAGATTTACACCTTTTATATCCGACAAATCTGCCTTTAATTGGTCATCCTTATCATTATGGACATCAACAACCAGTCTTCTTGCAGTAGCCTTTGTAGTCCTTATTACTTGCATAGTGCTGACTTGTGATTTTACATATCGTATGAATGATAACACCGACTGTTAAACATGGTATGAATGATAGACTAATAAATTGGGGTCATTTATAGTGATTAACATTACAACACATATTACACAGCCAAACAACACACATGTCCATCAACTTATACTTTCTAGCATAACCAGCAGTAATGTTTAAATCAACCTATAATTTAAAGCATACTATTTTAGCACCATACTTATGATTTCAAGCTTATAATTGAAGCACACATATGAGCATGACCATGTTCAATCAGCTTATAATTTCAAGCATACTATCTTACCAACATACTTAACCTTGAATGAAACACAAAATAATTACGATACTACATTCTAACATATATTAACTAGAAGTAATGTTATTTAATACCTTTAGTAGCTACTTCATTATGCATGTCAGGTACTATCCTTTTGGCAATTTCCTTTGAAATTCTTAAAGTTGAAACTTTTGTTACAATAGCCTCCTTCTGGGCACTAATGTCAGCAAATTCTATAAAAAAAATAAATAATTAGAAAGCAAAATACAAATGTAACAACACACAATATACTGTTTCCACTTGGATAGGTTAATCCTGACACAATACAAATGTAATAACACACAATATAATATGTTATAACCATATTGAATCTTTAATTGAACACATTATAACTACTTCTACAGTCTAATATATACCAACCAAAAGTAATATTATTGAATACCTTTAGTAGCCTGTTCTTAACACACATTAGGTACTATCCTTTTAGCATCTGACTTTGAAATTCTTGTAGTTGAAAATTTTGGTGGGCTAGCTTCCTTGTGGGCACTGATGTTATCAAATTATGTAAAAAAACATAAACACTGAGCAACCAATAAAATAAGGTAACAAAAGACACACAATAAAATGTTACCACATGGTTGTTCATATTCCATCACAAGTTAAGCTAATAACCTAAAAATGTAACTTGAATACATGTTTCATCACATGTCCAGATAATAACCACAAAAGAATCAGTTGCATATATTATAACCAACACTGTAGAACAGTGGCCTTCCCAAAATTGATTTGGATTGATCTTTCATCTTCAATACACAAATTACACAAAAAACACAAATAGAAATTGAAAGAGATTGTAAAAATACGAACTTGAGATCTTGAATAACATACAAGTTTATTACAAGAAATCGATGATTATGTTTGACACTAACAACACCTAATTATACCCATAGGTACGATCGAACGGTTGTAACCGCCAAAAATGTCACCCATATAATCGAACAAGTATATTCGATTACCCATAAAGAACCCTAAGGTGGGTATATGTGAATGACAGTGTTCCAATCGGTAGTATACACAATTGGGATGGGCTTACTAATTAGCCCAATCATACAAACTAATTCAAAGGACTTGACCCACTAATATTTACATAGTTTTGACCCACTAAATAAATATAAAATAACAATAAGATAACATTCTAAACTATGAGTGGATTATATCTAAAAATCACCCCGCTAATCCATTCAAGTTTGGACTGTCTTCTTTCATTTTCCTGCTGCAGTTGTGTTTTCATCCAGAAGGATGAAATCTTCAATGTCATCATAGTCTTCAACACATAGAGCATCCTCAAATCCTTCATCTTGTAAGTTGATGTTTTCATAATATTCAATTTCCAAAGCTATATCATCAACTTGTTTATTCTCAGCTTTTCCTTCTGTCTCTTCAGTCTTGGTTTCTTCAATTTTGAAAATCAATGGATGAGAAGAACTTGGTTCTCCAACCTCATGTGCACTTTCTTTTGCAACTTGGTATTTCCAGGACATTAAATCTATATAACCTTGATATGTTATCATCAGGTTTACAGCAACCGACTCATTGAACCCAACTTGGTGGCTATCTCTCCCCATTTATTATTTTTGGAGGCCTTTTCATATCCTCCATCCTCCGCAACAAGCATATAGAGATAAAAATAAATCAATTCACAGCCGTTATGATTTTAGGTGGGTATTTCTTATCCCTTTGGTTGAAATGTTCTTTATAGAACCATTTCACAAACTTTGCAAACTCTCCCCTCAAGTATTATTTGGAACTTTCAACATAGTTTGGGATGTGCAAAGGGTCAAGAAAAATTATCCAACCATTCGGATCAATACCCTCTTGAAATTCCTTGGTTTTTTCAATGCAATACCCCTCATTTTGGGTACTTTTCTCGTTACTGTTTGCTTCACAGTCAATTTGATCACACAGATCAGTTTCTGAAAGCTTTACACAAATTTTCTCAAGATTAATATCCTCTATATTAGTCTCGCAATTCTCAGACTCTATTCCCTTTTCAAACATATTTGTTATGACAAAATGATCTCCTTGAGTTTTCACATCAAAACCTTGATTAATCAATTGCTCATAACTTAGAACATTTTTGTTCAATTTTGGCACATAGTGCACACTAGGAATAAGTCTTTTCTGACCATTAAGTATCATCTCAATCTCTCCAATTCCAATTGAAAAGAGTGTTTTTCTTTCATTGGTTATTTTCTCAATACCAAACCAATCTCTCTTATTTTTAAATAAACTCTCATTCCCTGTCATGTGTTTCTTAAAAGAGTGATTCACAATCCAAATTTGGTTCCATGCCCCTGAATCCGTACCCTTCACAAGATAATTAGTAGGCATAGAAAGTTCAGAAGAATCAAACTTACCAAGGCATTTGGCTGCTATGTGACCTAGATTTCTACATGAAAAACATCTCCTCTTCTTTTCTTTATTGAAAGCATTTCGATCAAAAATCTGGTGAATTTGTCTGAATCCACGTTTAAAGGCTCTTGCCTTCTCGATTGCTTTCTTGGCCATGAGATGTCTCATGAAGAATCTTGGTGTTGTTTTGCTTTGCCATTTCGATTTGAACCATTTCCCAGTTCCAATTTTGCCAAACCCCTTGTGATTCCACTCTACCCGATTCTTGGCACACAATCACCGTCTGCACCAAATCGTGCGAAGCCATCACGACCCCTTGGTGATCGCACCCATCCAACAATCGGATCAGAACCATTGCCTGGACACAAACGTCCGAGGCTTGAAGCACTAGAAAAACCGCGATGATTCCTAGCGAGTGATTTGCCTTTGTAAGCGTGACTCCTCTAATCATGCGCTCTGATACCACTGTAGAACAGTGGCCTTCTTAAGATTGATTTGGATTGATCTTTCATCTTCAATACACAAATTACATAAAAATCCCAAATAGAAATTGAAAAAGATTGTAAAAATACGATCTTGAGATCTTGAATAACGTACAAGTTTATTACAAGAAATGGATGATTATGTTTGACATTAACAACACCTATTTATACCCATAGGAACGATCGAATGGTTGTAACCGCCAAAACTGCCACCCGTATAATCGAACAAGTATATTCGATTACCCATCAAGAACCCTACGGTGGGTATATGTGAATGATAGTGTTCCAATCGGTAGTATACACAATTGGGATGGGCTTACTAATTAGCCCAATCATACAAACTAATTCAAAGGACTTGACCCACTAATATTTACACAGTTTTGACCCACTAAATAAATATAAAATAACAATAAGATGACATTCTAAAATTTGAATGGATTATATCTAACAAACACATATGCATGGTTAAAATGTTTTAATTCTGGCCACTTCTTAATGTTGTTTGTACTAAACACCAATTATACTAATAACTAGCACACATATATTAGCACATATTAACTTCAATTATAACAATTGGTGTTTGATTTGGTTTGAGCATATATGTTGGTATGTGTTGAGCATATATGTGTTGAGAGAAGAAATATTATGAAGGCTGGTTTAGAATATATTGTTTGTTTGATTTGGGATTGACTAGAGGAAGCAGACGAGTTGTGTGTGTGAGTACCACTACTAGAAAGGCTGTTTTTTCCAATAGATTTTTCCTATAGAAAAAAGGTCGGAATTTCCGATAATATTCAGACAAGATAGCAAAAAAAAGTGAACTCTAAAATTTCATATTAGTTTCCGACAATATAGTGACAAAAAAATTTTTGTAGGAAATTTGTCGGAATTTTCCAATGCAATTCCAACCAAAACATATTTGATGACAAAAATTCCGACTAAAAACTTTTCCGACGAATTTCCTACAAAAGAAGTGAATCAATATTATTTCATACTAAATATAGTTATTGTTGTTTCAAATTAAATTCTAGTTAATAAGTATTATCATATTTTTGTGTTAATGGTTATAATATTATTTAATTATTTGGTTAGGTTTACTTATATTATTTAAAGCATACTACAAATATCAAAGTAATAATATTTCAGTTATTGATTTTTAATGTATGTGTGGACATATAATTATATAGGGCATGGAATTTTACATAACCCACTATTCCGGCGATAACCCAAATAACTTTGGGAAGATGAAGCCAAATCTTGGATTTTTTTTGAACATCATTGTAACACATTTTGAACACTATGTTCTTTTATGAGTTTGGGCTAATTCATCACCGTTTAAAAAATATCATCGTTGTAAGTTTTGTGCTACAGTACTGTAAGCTTTAAATATTTAAAAACTTACAGTACTGTAAGTTTTTAAACGGTGATGAATTAGCCCAAACTCATAAAAGAACATGGTGTTCAAAATGTGTTACAATGATGTTCAAAAAAAAAAAAATCCAAGATTCGGCTTCATCTTCCCAAAGTTATTTGGGTTATCGCCGGAATAGTGGGTTATGTCAAATTCCTGATCCTAATTATATATACGCCTAACTGTGTGTATGTTTAGAAATATATGTATGAGTATGATTGGCTATGTATGTGTGTGCATTAATATGAGTAGTATAGTATATCTAGTGGATGGATGTATGTATGTTTGTGTCTTCATATGTATATGTATGAGTATGCATGTGTGTATGCATATGTGCATATGTCTGGATATATCTTAAGTTCATGTGTGGGTGTCTTATAATACACTTGTTATGTATATCAATCATGTACATGTGTGTTTATATCTAGGTCAATATGTATATTTTGGTATGTATATAGGTGTGTGTATAAATGGTTATGCAAGTATGTGTTCCCATGTAGACACAAACACATACATATATATGCTTAGACAATGAGAAACCTTAGTTTGAGTAATGGGATTTGATTTATCAACACATACTTATGTATAATTTATGTATAAATTGGTGATGTAAAATTATTTCATGTATCATGAAGTTTTTTGAAAGTTAAGACGAAAAAAACAACCTTAGGACCTATAGAAAGCAAAAAAACATAATATTTTTGTAGGAAAACGGTAGGAGATTGTGACTATTTTCAGACAAATATTTTATCTACTAAAAAAAACGAGTTAGTATTACCTACAAGTTTTTGACAAATGTATATTTTGGTAGAAGGTGTTGGAATTTCCGAAACGTTTCCAACAAATCATTTATCAATTAAAATAATTATTAAAAGTCTCATTTTTTGCTACAAGTTTCCGACTAGATTGTTTTTTTTATATTATTATTTCTAATAAAAACAAAACACTAACTTTTGAGTTTTGAGTAGGAATGACAATTTCAGAAGCGAACCAGTTAACACGACACGACATGAAATTATTCTTAGGGTTGAGGGTTTGATCACAAAGGAGCACCTAGGGAATGAACTCGCAACCTATTGCTCTCTATACTTTGAATCGACCATTGAGACACGTCATAAACGAGAGCCAAGGAATTTCGCGCCACAACGTCCCATCTCTTCAAGTGGAGGTTCTCAACTAAGCGTGTGTGTATGTCCATCGAGAAGGTTATATGAAAAATGTGGAAAGCAAAGATTTATGAAACCTTAAGAACTTCACAAGACGCACACGTATGTTTTACTAAATTGTACAGAGTTGACCTGTAACATATACGATTTTCAATGAATACAAAAAGGTGCTTTCATGATTCATTATATTCTTAAATGATTCAATATAGTTTAGTATGCAAATTTCAAAGTTATTTCACAATGTTTTCACATGTGAAATCGATTTAGTTTCATTAGTTCACACAAAAAGTTTACAACACATAAATCACACACGGACGAACCGAGATGCCTAGATTACTCAATTATTTAACAAATAACATTCAAATATAGTGTTTTAGTTGTGAATAATCAAAGTTAATAAGAACTTAATAAAACTTTAAGTAGAAAATGCAAAAATTTAAACTATGGTGCCAATAGTAAATATTTGGTTAAACTTGGTGAGCAAGTTTAATATCCCCACAAAGTGGAAACAAAATCACAAAGATCTAGTCCCTAAAGCAATGTTAAGGCCAAAATGGCCTTCATAAGACCATTCTTTGATTTTTTTTTACCCTAATTCCTATTCTATAAATACTTGACCTCAATCCTCAATTTCTCTTCACACCTTCAATCAAAATTTCAAGAAATCTCTCTCTTTTATTACCTTGAAGAAATTCGTCCAGCCTCTAGAGTGTTCAAGAAGTTCTCTTTCAAAGATCCAAGTAAGTTCTACCATTGATTTTGATCATGTTCTAGAGTTTCTAGTTTGTTCTTCATGATTTCTTCACTTCCAATCTTGTTTTCATTCAAAAAAAAATCTTATAAATATTGTTAATACTCATATAATAATGTTTTACTAAATCAAAATACAATTTTATTCCATAACACTACCAATTAATGGTAGTGGTTATGGATCAAAACTTCACAACTTGCAAGAACACCTTCACGTTCTTGCAAGAATCCACCTTCACCTTCACTTCCATATTACTTTCAATTCATCATCATAATTTATGTTTATATATCATAATCATGTTTATAACAAGAAATTAATCCAAATCAAGCTTTAAATCAAATAGAACAATCACAAACAGTGAAGAACACAAAAATTGTATTATGTCAGAAATTAACAGCCGACTTCTAAGACTTATATCTCTCTCAAAACTAATCCAAATCAACTAATTCTTGTTTTAAAAGTTAAATTCAATCTCTTATATTTAGTTTGATATATAATGGGTTACCTAAATCATTCGGGAATAGTTTCAAAATAAATTTTAAAGATTGAAACTCAAATATGTAAACTGGGGATTCTCAGCAACGAAACCTTAACTTCAAAAATTCATAACTAACTCATAAATAAATCAAATTAAGAAATTATTATTTTTTAAATTAGGTTCAGAGAATAAGCTTTCCAAAAATATAATATTTAAACCGTAATTCAGAGAATTCAACCACTTAAAGACCAAAACAAAACAGGTGTGCAAGTAGCCCACTTGTTGTAAAAAGTCCAACTTCAACAATCCATTAAGGACACTTAATGGGTTAAACATAACTCAATAAAATAATTAAATTCAATATTATATTTTAACTAAGACATGTTAAAAATTCAAATCCGAACTTATAACTTTAGAATTAATACTAAATTACAAAGTTTGGGCCTCCAAACTACAAAAAAATCTTGGTTTCAGGAATCTAAACCAACTGCATAATGAATACCCAACCCATTTCAATTACTATAGCCTTTCTAAATTCCATTTCTGTGTATTCAAGAATGAATAAGCAGATACCCTAACTTGTGGTTCTGGCTAGGAAAGACAGGGTACTTAAGTTGTCCATTGTGACTCACCCCTCTTTCCTTGGAACTCGTTTGTTAGTAAGTATTGTTGGTATGTCCATGCCTACAAATGGTTCCGTCTAGGAAGTACTGGGTGTTTAAGCGAGTCCAATTGGACCCACCGCTTATCCTGGGAACCTTTGTTAGATAAACTACATTCATGCTAAAATCGTTCTTATATACATTCACCCATTCCAACTCCAAGTCTATCATCGAGTCATTTCAATTAATCAAGTATATACATAAACCAAAACTAATAAAATATATATGTTATCTAGGGCATCCTTGAGAGGTTCACTTCACATACAAGTTAAAACACAAGGTTCACTATTCAAACAACTAAGGTGAGTCTTATAGCCCCTCTTTTACTTGTTTTGAACTTTTGGGGTGAAACATGTTATCTTCGAAGTTATCTTAACTTCTAAACATTTTCATGTGAACTTAGCTAATGGCTTTACAGTTTGTGAACTTTAGTTAAGGATAGGGCATTGATCACACATATTTAGTGACTATGATAGATCTATTGGACTGACTATCCCACCAATGTTTGATTTACCCTTTTTAGGGAAGCACGTGGTGATAGTTTGCTACTTTGAGCATTGTTTGTAGTGCTAAATATTGGTCAAACATCATTTGTTAACATTAGTTGATTTGCTATACTTGCTTGTTCATTTTAACTATGTTCATTGTGCTTTGAGTTCACATAAAGACATTATTAATAACATATTTATAAACATTTTGGTGTGAGTGTTCAAACCTATGAAACTCACCAACTAATCGTAGCTGACCTTTATTTTTAACATGTTTCAGGTGGGAATGCCAATTAGCATTATTTTGAGCTTGGAGATTTATTTTGATGTTTTGAATTCTAAGTGATGTAATAGCTAGGTTTTGAATTTATGAACAATATATTGAATTCTTGAGTTTATTATTGAAATTAATGAAATATTTGATTATTTACATCTTTGTACCCTGTGCTATGTACAATCTACACTTCATGGCTCCCCGATGTTTCCTCCACCGGTCGGGGTGTTACATGACCTTACGTCATCGAGTTTGATAAAGTGGCTCCACGACTGTATCCAAATGAGCCAATCGAGGGTCTTAGAGATAAATATTTTGCTCAATGGTTTCAATACGATGTAAGTGAAAACGATAAACATCTTGAAGTTTTATCAAGGAAACCATCAAATATTTCCCAATCTCACAAAGGTTACTTTGTAAATGGTTATAAGTTCCACACACAAGAACATGCCAAAGGACGTGTGACAAATAATTGTGGTGTAAGTGTGAGAGGGGAGACATATAATGCCCAAGAGTCCGACTACTATGGCTTATTGGATGAGATAATAGAGGTCCAGTATGATGGCAAAGGGCTTTCAGTTGTTCTTATTTTCAAATGTACTTGGTTTGATAACAAACGTGACAAAGTTGTTAACAAGAATAAGTTGGTTGATGTTAAACCCAACTCTCGACTTCTAACTAACGACCCGTTTATCTTGGCATCTTAAGCAGAGCAAGTGTTCTATACATCGTACCCTGCCACGAAAAAGGATATAAAAAATTTATGGGCGGTTGTCAAGACCAAATCTTGACATATATATGATGTTGCGAACGATGGAAACGAAGAAGATGGGGTTCTTCAGATTGATGAAAGGTTTGAGTCACCGAAAGAAGTAAATAGTAGTGAACGTCTGTGTCTAGTCACAAATGAAGTCGAGGAAGATACAACTGATGATGATGATCATGACGACGATGACGGCGACGACGACGATGTTGACGACGATGATGACGATGATGATGATGGCGACGAAGACAATGTTGATGATGATGATCATCATTATCATCATCAAACGGTCTATTCTGATCGCACTTCTGATTAAGACGAGTTAAGTGTTTATTTTTTGTTGTATACTTCATATTTCTTGTGTTTTGTCATATGATATGTTCTCTTTCGTATTTATTAGCATATGGTAATTTCCAGTCTCATTTTATCTATATGATCATTCTTTTTATATTATATGCAGGGATATTATGGCAAGTCATAGTGGTGGACGTGTCCCTTCTCCAGGCAATTAATCATTTGGTCGTGGTCGCGAAGATCATTTAGAGACCAGTCTTGGGCTTAGTGGTACGTTAGGGCGTGGATCTGCTGGTGTTTCCACTGCTGATACACAAAGGGTATCTAGGTGCATAGGGATTGAGAAAACGGGATCACAGCATGAGGGATATGAGGGATCCCATCATTCTCATCGTGGATTTGATAGACTTACTGATTATGTCTTATCCAATGAAGAAGAGGATTCTGTGACATCCAGTACCTGATCGTCCGGCCAGTCCGTACGGTATGTGTACTCTCACTTTTATTGTGTGTAAATACATTATATGAACAGTCTTCGTGATCACAGAATTCAAAATACAAGAACCAGTTGTACGTATTTATGTGAAAACTTAAATACCGTAAGTACAACACTCACGATAAACAATAGTTGTTTGTATTTAGGTGAAAACCTAAGTACAGTTAATACAACGAATCAAGATATACAACATTGTACAAGTAAACAACAAGAACATGTCGATTGCGATCTGATATCCATAGATGACAGGAATCAGATGGCCGACAAATCAGTACGAAAACTATGTGAAAACAGGAAGTTAGTTGAGTCCGTCAGTGAGGAATACAATTCAAAACATAATTGCAGTGTTGTTTCAGAATAATGAACTGACAGTGTGTTTGCGTGGGTGACGATTCACACAAACATATCCGTGAGTTTAACGTTCTGAAACAGTGACTGAAAAGTAGAAAACAAGCATCAGAAAGCAAAACCATCGTCGTGTTCGTACGGGTGACGATTCGAACGAATACGCGCGATGGTGACGCGATCTGACGAAACGAAAACGACACGAACGATAATAAAGTTAAGAAAATATACACGTTTTACAATTTTGAAACTCATCAAAAATAAATCAAAGAAACTCTCTTTATTTTAAATGACGTGAAAATACGCGTAAAAATCCGGAAACGCAACGGAGACGAAAAACGAGCAACCGAAACGAACCCGAATACCCTCGGGGTATTTAAAGGTTAAATGAGGCTTCCCACCTCATTTATTTCATCTTTTCCTCTCTCTAAAACCACCACCCACGAACCTTTCTTCCTCTCTCTAGATTTCAACTTCAAATCATCAAATCTCCCTCGTTTGTGGACGAAATCGGGCGTTCTTGGTGTCCACACGAAGCTATCAATGTCCTCTACAAGGAAGTACAAACGATCTGAAGTTTTGTCCGCTGAAAATCAAGGTAATGATCAAAAGAAACCCACAAAAGCCAGGGTTTTCATACCCATGTTGACCCCACCCACGCAATCGGCCTAGAACCTTTGTTAGTCGACCCTATACCCTCGAAAACTGTCCCTGGTACGTCAACCACATGGAAGCAGCCCTGCAACAATATGAAGTTCGATGTTGATGATGATGAACCGGGTTCGTGACATACAGGTGACCGAACCTAGGGGCTACAAACATAGGATGCATAAGCGAACCTATCATCATCAACCACGAACCTGTAACTTGCAAACCTAGACAGCCACGAACCTCTAATCATCAGGCGAATCCATCATCATCCTAGACGAACCTTCAATCTTCACGAACCTACATGCATGCGAACCTGTGAGCTGCTATGCACGAACCAATGAGCCTCAAACCTTTGAGATACGAACCTTTGCAATGCCGAACCCATGAGGGAGTGGGACGAACCTATGCTGGATTAGACACCACACAGCCGAACCTTAACTCACATTTGGACGAACCATGTTCACGAACCAATGTTCCACGAACCAATGCTAAAGGGCCGAACCTAGGATCTCTAACCAGCCGAACCATCCATTGAACGAACCTTAGAGGAAGCAAGAAGGTTCGCTGACCAAGGGTTCATCGATCTTAACCTTTGTTGATCCACCTCATCCCATGTGCAGCCCACACCTTCAGCTCAAGCAGAAATTAATCGGCCAATCATGGAACCACATTTAGCCATCCCACAAGTCTTATGCGGCCCATGTGATTTTTCTTCTCGGCCGAAACCAATTGCAGCCCAACACCATAGCACAACCGGCCCAAAACCCTATCACTCGGCCCACTTTGGTTAATCGGTTCACGATATTTGGCCTAGCCCACAAAATTCCCTCGGCCCAATAGATTATTCAGACATGGTGATTTAACCCATGAAACCCTTTCGGCCCAATAGATGAGCCCAACATTTTGATTTTGGGCCAAGGAATTAAGTGGACTAGACTATGGTCAATGAATTGGCCCACTATCATTCGGCCCACCTAATGAAGATACAAACTTATAGATGGAAACGATTAAAGGGTTTATAACAGACACGGTAATCATGGGGTGAATACTATAAAGGTGACAAAACATTGGGTGTAATTTCATAAAAACCTAAGTTTATACTTAGGACTCTAATAACATGACGTTAAATCAAGTTGAATCTCAAGTCAATAATTGAGTGTTTTAAATTTAACCTAATTAGGTTAAGTGTTTCTAAAGCCAATAACAAGTACACAGGGCCGAATGAAGACCAAGACCGAGACTTGCGAGTGTTAGCCAACTCTATGGCTAACACAAACACATACACGTACACAAATCCCCACGACTTAATACTCATAAGTTACATACAACATGAACTCAATACAGGATCGTGAACATTACAACAAGTACAATCAAGAGCGTGTGCACTTCTTGTTAAGCTAAGTCAACCACTTCAACAATAAGGTGAGTTCATATGCCCCTTTTCTAATCTTAACTGATTTTAAACTCTCGGGGCTGAGAAACATGCTTAACTTTTATTTACTTAAAAGTTTTATGTTTAACATATTGCTTATGCTTTGATTTAGATAATGTTGCTTGACTTATTATCGTTTATCATTGTATGCATGTTTGTATGATCATGATATGATAGAACAACTAAGATGAATATGATAATATAACTTCATAAATCATCAACACAATAGAATAATATAGTTGTAAGATTCTATCTTATAACATTAAATTATTCTTACTAGAACAAACATTGAGATTATCACAGGTGAACATGATGACAAGAACAACAACAAAGAGTATCCACCACATGAGTCCACTAAGTGTTGTAAGAATGGTTCCTACAACACTGTAGTGGCAACATGGTGACTATATGGAACAACTAGAATGATAAACATGATAACATACCTTCACGATAACAACATCATTCGCATAATAACTAATACTGTAAAATAAGACTAGATCTTATATAACTTTATTAGCAACAATGGGAACACACAACATTGAGAACAAACAACATTGGTGAACGCAATACAATTGATTGCTATTGAACTGTCTGTATTATATCATTTCAATCATGTGCCATATATTCAAGTTTCATTATAAGTCCCTTATCAGAATCGTTTACCAGTTAATTTAGTGGGATCTAAACCGACGATAGCATAGTGGTACCATAGGTTTGACAAACCTCCGACGAGTGAGGTCGGTATGTTAGGCGTATCATCAATTGGCCGGTAACGTATGACCGGTAACAGGGCGACAATCAGTCAGGTTGGGTAAACGACACATGGTGATATCATTTGACAGTGATATTGTAATTAATCCATCGTTTCTTGTTGACTAGTAGACTGAGAAATTTATTTTCTCTCATGTCATATGGCTAGTAACAGTTCGATGAGGTCTATGGAAATACAAAGTGGTAGAGGTAAATCGGATGCATTGTAAGCTGATTACGTGAGGATTGCAATGGATTCCTTTTAGGCTCTATGCACTTCAAGTTGAGAACAAATATCAATTGGTTAACTAACACTCTTACTTTTAAAAGTGATTAACAGTTAACTCCATATATAATAGAATAATAACGAGGACCAGATTAAATTAATATAATTTCCTTAACACATCGAGGGTTTATCGATACTTCGGTTTGATAACTAAATCCCTCATATTATATTACTCTACATATGATTCAATGGGTGATGAATACAAATGGACGGGTGAAATGAAAATGGGGATCCATAGTTGTATTGCAAGTGGCATTAAGTTCTATTAGATATGTGGTGGGATGTTGGCTGGGGCTTGGTTCCCCTACATATGCCCTATATATAAGCATAACTAATAGGATGAGATATCACTTGTAAAAATAACTATGGAAAGGCCATTGTGCGAACGGGTGAATCAAACAACTTACAACCAACAAGTATGTCATTGTGATTGTGTATGTGAACATTTCAAGGCTTTCAAATATCAAACTTATGAACTCACCAACCTAGTGTTGACTTTGTTTAAATGCATGTTTTATCAGGTGACGAACAGGTTTAGTCATCAGATATCAAGAACATAGCTAATGGACTTTTAGAAGACCTAGCTACATTTTGTGTGATCATACTTTTGGAATGACAAAACAGTGAATCATCTTTTGTATATCTTGTACAGATACAAGATATAAACTCATTGTTTCTTTTGATTAGATTTACTTAGTTAAATTATGAGGAAACAATGTAATTTAACTTTGTAATTCTATTTCATTGTCATGTTAGCATTTCTCATTTATTTATCATGTGCTATGTAAATAATCTGATCATTTCGATTATCAAACGATATCAAGCCCCGGGAACCTTCCGCCCGGCGGGAAAGTCGATCCAGCCCGCCGGCTCGGGGTGTGACAGATTGGTATCAGAGCCATGGTTATAGAGAAATATAGGTCATGTTACTTAAACGATTTGGCCTAGACTATAACCTAGGGACCCTCATGTAGAGATCATATGACATAGGATTCTATTTGCATGTGTCTTCTTCATCTGATCACTGCACTAACCGATTTTCTTTCGGTTATGATCAGAATGCCGCCTAGAAGACAACCAGCTTTACTGCCGCCACCACCACATGATTCAGCACCGCACTCATCGACACCGACACCACCTGACTCTCCTACACCTCCACCTCCTCCTCCGCCACCGGCTGTTCATCAGTTGGATCCTGGTACCATAGCACTGGCCACTCTGCTGACCAGTCAATTGATGGATATGATTCCCGATATGATGAACCGGATTAACAGCAATAACAGTAACATTGCCAACTCATCTGGAGAAGGCAGCGGTAATATCCGACATCAGCAGGACTACTCCTACAAGAACTTTGTAGGATGCAAGCCACCGAGTTTTAGTGGCAGCGAAGGAGCCATCAGATTGATCCAATGGGTCGAAAAGATGGAGACAACTTTGGAGATCAGTAACTGTCCTGAGCAGTACAAGGTGAAATATGCTGCTGGTTCATTCAACAAGAGAGCGTTAACTTGGTGGAACGCTCAAGTTCAAACTAGGGGCAGAGATGAGGCTCTGTCTATGCCTTGGGACGATTTCAAGGCCATGCTGCGGGCAGAGTTTTGCCCAAGGAATGAACTCAAGAAGGTTGATACTGAGTTACTCAATCTTGTTATGATTGGTGCTGGGCATCTGGCCTACACCACGAGATTTCACGAGCTATCATCATTGGCACCGGATATAGTGCCAACATTGGAGAAGAGAATTGAGCGGTATATCGGTGGATTACCGGCTTGTGTGCAAGGTTTTGTGCAAGGCGGGAACTTCAAGGAAGCCAGATAAAAGGCCGGCCAAGAAACAGAAAGTGGTCAAGAATTTTGTTGCAACCACTCAGACACCGATGATCAACCAACCGCCACCACTACAGATCAAGAGGCCCTATACTGGCACAACAACATTGTGCAACACCTGTCAGTATCATCATCAACCAAACACCTAGTGCAGACAATGCACTAACTGCGGGAAGTTTGGTCACTGGGCTAACCATTGCAGGAGCACGGGGGCTCCGAACAGAAACAACAATGCAGCGGCTACAACTGCTGCTGATAACAGATCTTGCTACACTTGTGGCAAACCTGGACACTTCTCGAGGGATTATCCCAAGAGAATTCAACCAAGGGCTTAGGTAGCAAGAGGACGAGCCTTTCAGATTGGAGCAGCTGCTGCTCGACAAGACCCGAATGTGGTCACGAGTACATTTCTCTTATCTGAATTTTATGAATCCATATTATTTGACACTGGTGCGGATCAGAGTTTTATCTCATCCGACTTCGCATGCCATCTTAATTATGTTGAGGAATCTTTAGACTCCCCTTATACTATTGAGATAGCAAACGACAAACAGATAACAGTAGACACAGTATTTAGGAATTGCCCACTAACACTTGGCGATCATACATTTTCCATCGATTTGATACCGATGGAGCTGGGCAGTTTCGACATCATCATCGGAATGGATTGGCTATTTCTTAACAGAGTAGAGATCATCTGTTCCGAAAAGCTATTACGCATTCCAGTGGAGAACGATCAGATTTTGTAGATTCATGGAGATCAAGCGAAACGCAGTGTCAAGATAATATCGTGCATGAAGGCTCGCGAGTACCTCAGAAAACAATGTGTCGCATTTCTAGCTCACGTGGTTCAGAAAGACAAGAAAGCAATCAAGATTCAAGATGTACCAGTGGTGAAAGACTATGCGGACGTGTTTCCGAATGATTTACCGGGACTGCCACCTGAGAGATCGGTGCAGTTTCGAATTGATTTGATTCTGGGAGCGACTCCTGTAGTTAAGTCTCCTTACAAACTTGCGCCATCAGAAATGCAGGAGTTGTCCAATCAATTACAAGAACTACTCGACAAAGGATTCATCTGACCGAGCTTTTCCCCGTGGGGAGCTCCAGTTCTTTTTGTTAAGAAGAAGGATGGATCGTTCAGAATGTGTATTGATTACAGAGAGCTCAACAAACTCACCATCAAGAATCGGTACCCGTTACCGAGGATTGATGACTTGTTTGATCAATTACATGGAGCTCAGTACTTTTCATAGATAGACCTGCGTTCAGGTTATCACCAGCTCCGGATTCAAGAGGAAGACATACCAAAGACGGCTTTTCATACCCGATACGGCCACTACGAATTTCTGGTGATGCCATTCGGATTGACGAACGCACCGGAAATGTTAATGGATTTGATGAACCGGGTGTGCAAGCCGTACTTAGATCAGTTCATTATCGTCTTTATTGATGATATACTGATTTATTCAAGAAACGAGAAGGAACACGAACAACATCTCAGAACAGTCTTGGAACTCCTGAAGGAAGAACGACTCTATGCCAAATTCTCCAAGTGTGAATTCTTGTTAAGAGAAGTTCAGTTTTTGGGTCACGTGATTAACAGTAATGGTATTCACGTGGATCCTGCCAATATTGAAGCAATCAAGAACTGGGATGTGCCTACGACACCGACAGAAATCAGATCATTCTTGGGATTGGCAGGTCATTACAGGAGATTCATTTCGAATTTCTCTAAGATAGCCTTGCCTCTCACCAAACTCACATAGAAGAGTGAACCTTTTGTGTGGACACAGAAACAAGAAGAGGCATTCCAGACATTGAAACAAAGATTGTGCAGTGTTCCAATCTTAACACTCCCAGAAGGCAATGATGACTTCGTAGTATACTGTGATGCTTCCCATCAAGGACTCGGATGTGTGTGAATGCAACGAGACAAAGTCATTGCTTATGCCTCAAGACAGTTGAAGATACACGAGAAGAACTACACAACACACGATCTAGAACTGGGAGCTGTTGTCTTTGCTTTAAAGATTTGGAGACACTACCTGTATGGTACGAAATGCGCTATCTTCACAGATCACAAGAGCTTACATCACATATTTGATCAGAAGGAGCTTAACATGAGACAGAGACGTTGGGTTGAGCTCCTGAACGATTACGATTGTGTGATCAAATACCATCTGGGAAAAGCGAAAGTTGTCGCAGACGCCTTGATTCGGAATGAAAGAGTCAAACCTTTGCGTGTTCGAGCCATGGGAATGACAGTGCAAACAAGTCTGAAAGATCAAATCATACAAGCACAACAAGAAGTAGTGGCAAGAGACAATTTGAAACGCGAGCTTGATTGTGGAGCCGAGAAACGGTTTGAGACAAGACAAGATGGATTTTTCTATTATCTGGATCGTGTTTAGATCCCGGCAGTAGATGAACTTCGAACACTTATACTTGACGAGGCACACAAGACACGATACTCTGTTCATCCCGGTACCGATAAGATGTACCAAGATCATAGGTCGTTTTATTGGTGGCCGGGAATGAAGAAGGATATTGCCACTTATGTTGGCAAATGCATCACATGTGCCAAGGTCAAAGCTGAACACCAGAAACCTTCGGGTTTGTTGGAACAACCAGAGATACGACAATGGAAGTGTGACCGACGTCGAAGTACCGATCAAATAAGAGTTAATGAGAGTGTTCCTAGCTACCTTAACTAGTAGGCTAAGTAGGGCGTCGAACCACGAAGAGTTTAGTGGATGGTGTATTGTTATTTGATTTGACCTAACTTAACTAGACGAGAAATTGTAAAATCAATGAAGGGTTATTTGAACTTTAGTAAAAAGCTAGTTTTGTAACAAATTAACAATGAAAGCAAATGGATTGTAACTTAATTATTAAAACGAATCACACCCGGGATGTGAATTAGAAGGAAAGTAGGAACCTTTATGACTTAATTGCTCAAGACAATCACATAGACATGATTTGTTACTTTTCGTGTAAACGGATATTCATAAGTGGAAAACCTAATCTTAGTAATCACTTGATAAAAACCAACTAATTTTAATCCTAGGATACCAATTACCAGTATCAATTTGAAAGTGATAATCCAATTGACATTCAATGTTTCACAATTGTAAACTGAAAAATGATGAACATGCAATCAAATCAGAAAAGTTAAATCATTCGAATCAAGACGAAAAGCAACATACAAACAATTAGAAAGATAGAAACCCAATATTGTTTGTAGTCAAATACAATTAGAATCATAGAAATCCCTAAACCTAACTAACCATTCACCCGGGCGTGATTTCAATGGATTTAGGCTTGCATCTTCATTCGGTTGTGTGCTATCATCAATTCGGGAATCTCCGTGGTGTTTGGAATGGTTAATTGTTGAATTCCTAGGCTTTGGAAACCCCCTAGAACCTCCAAAAGTCGTCAAAGTCGAAGATAGGTCGAAACCCTAGGTTCTTGGGCTTAAATAGGTGGCAAAACGGGAAAATTCCGCACTTTGGGCTGTACCTGGTGTATGATACGCCCCATACTGTTGTATCATACGCCTCCCCTGCACTCTTGAATGGTTGGCTCTGTAATACGCCCCAATACGCCATTTTGATACGCCACTTCATGAAAACCTTCATTTTTGGATATTTTGGCCTCCCAAGGACCATTCCTTAGCCACCCTTTGATTCTTGGACATCAAACACTCATTCTCTTCACCCGAAAACCTGCAAATCATCAAAACACACAAACAATCACCATATTCCATGGATTTAAATCATAAAAATGCATCATTACACACCTAAATCACATGAAATTACCCAAACCATCACATCCCCACATTTGCCCTTTGCTTGCCCCAAGCAAAGCTTCGTGCACAATCCAACAAGGATTATTCAACGAATGGATTATCCATAACCTCCCCGATAATCAAGAATTCAAAAATCATGATCAATCCCCATGACTTAGAACGTGAAATAGATTTACATCTATCAAACAATCCACAAGTACCAACACCATCCACAACTACATTTATTCCATTTCGAATGAGTCATTACATGCGTTCACATTTCTCACAATTCACACTCCACTCGGTTTCATGTATAGACTAGTAGTTATGAACTAGTATGTTTATGACACTCACTCCTATGGTGAAACACCCTTAGCATAAGCTTGCAAGGCAATCAACTCTCCATCATTGATTACTAAGTCATACACAAATTAAGAGGACTTTTTCAGGTTGGCTTTGGCTAAGGTAGGTATGGTTGGTGTTATTACAGGTGACAATGGGTGAATCCACTAGATAGTCCAACACTTTGATAAACTTAACTTGTGCACATGTTTTGTATTGTGCTTGCTTTTCCTTTTATTCTTCCTTTTGCACAATCTTTATTCATTTTGTTTCTTTTTCTTCTCTGTTTTTTTTCAAACCGTTAACACTTCCTACTTTGGATCCACCACATGGGTTAAAATTTTAAACGGCTAAGAAGGCTAATTGGGGCTGAATTCATGGGTTAACAAACAAATATGTATTTGGCTCAACGGGGCTTTGTTGTGGGTGCGTGAAACTAACAACACATGCTAAAACAATGGGTTTTCCTATTGCCTCTATCATCTTTATGCATAGATTAGGTTGTGATCTTAAATTGCATTGACAATGCAAGTTCTACCTTAGGTGTTCACTATAGTCATCACACATCAAAGAAACTGAGCAGTTATTCCTATTACCATATTTGCTAGACATAGGCTCAATATCTCACGAAAACGGTGGTTAAAGGTTAAAATGTGACACATCTAACAACTCATTCTCCACTTCCTATTCTTAGTCATGCATTGCTACTAACACTTACGGATTGCTTATCAAGAATACTTTATTCCGCAACTTAAAAGGTTATTCACAACTTAGGAATTTGCTTCATTATTTGGTTTGCTCATGTTTTCCCCATTTTGTTTTTAAATCATGTTTTCATGCACATATCAACTTGCATTGGAGAAAGTTTGCAAAATTTTGAAAATTACCCAATTTTCCCCATCCCCACATTTAGTCTTACATTGTCCCCAATGTAGTTTTATACTAAGTCCGAGTGTCAAATGAGGGTAATGGGATGATCCACCTGAATCCATATTTCAAACCAACATTAACTCATCAACCAAATCATAATAAAAGTGAGGTAGGAAAAACACATGGACCTGATAAGTTAAACAAACGTGATTGGCGACCCTTGGATTTTTGGTGATTCACCCCCGAGGCACATGATGGATGTGTCAACATGATAGTCCATTGCTCTTCCACACACTTGAGTGTTTGAACGGAATAATTAAACCTATACAAAACAAGACAACAAGAAAAACAAAACAAACAAACAAAAACCAACTCACTTTCGTAGGAAACACGGTTGCATTTAGCATATGCAACAAGCCTTTTAAACCCCCCGGTAGCCCGAGTGGACGAGTGTAGGCTCGTGAGGGTTTTTAGTAAACACACCCACAAAGTTCTCGGGTTGCCTCCCGGAAGCGCTAAGTTTAATGTCCTCCGCCCGACATTGCCTAACCTGATCTAGTGTTTATGGTGGTCGAAAGGTGAATTTGCTTTGCATGGTATCGTGACCAATTCGGCTGTTATCCACCCAATCGAAGTTTCATACCCTTTGCTTTCCATCTTAACTTCCTTGTCTTCTTCTCTCTTCTTCACAAATTCCCCGTTTTCATATGAATGTTTCACAAACTTGGAGGGTTTCTTTAAGTTGATTGATGCTTTTGGTGACATTGCCTCTAACTTGATGTGGTCTTTTGAGCTTTCTACTTGAGGTCTCTTTGGTGATTTCTCTCTTTTAACAGTTGTTCCCTCAACTTTTTGCTCTTCATTCATCACCTTCTTGTCATTCTTCTCATGGGACCTATCAAACATGAATTCTTTCTCTATGGTGTCACCCTCATTCACATTGTAAATAAGGGGACACTTGTTAGTAGTACCTATCATAGAACATTTATTTTCAATAACATAAGTGAAAGCTTTTGACAATATATTTAAATTCAACTTACGGTTCCCAAATGTCATGCTGACCAAACTATCTCGGCAATTGATTTGTGCATTCGCTGTTGCCAAGAATGGTCTTCCAAGTATGACAGTAACTTGCCCCTTCTGCACAGTTGGTGCATAGTCAAGCACCAAGAAATCCTCAGGGTAATAGAATTCCCCAATCTTCACAGCGACTCCAATCAGCATACCCCGAGGGCGTTTACGTGTCATATCTGCTAACACCACGGTGGTGTCCACCGGTTGTAAGGGACCAAATTCATATTGGTCATATAAGTTCCCAGGAAGAATGCTGACACTAGCTCCATAATCCAGAAGTGGTTTTTTAACTTTTAGTTCTCCAATTTGGATTGGAATGAGAGGTACTCCAACATCTTGCTCTTCTTCTAACTCATTATCCTTTACATCTTGACATGTGCTCACTACACTAATGTGCACATTGCTTGTATTCTTTGATCCAGAAGCCTGATGTTGTGGGTTGAATTTTGTATCACTTGGCAGTTTACCTTTATCTCGTGTTGCAAATTGCTCTGCCAATTGTCCCAATTGCTTGGCATGTGACTCACTAGTCTTCTGTTGCAACTCCTGTTTTTGTACAACCCCAGTTAGCATCAACCTTAACTCATTGATTTGATTGGCAATATCTTCCATTGAGATGTTGTTTCCTTGTTGACCTCCTTGGAATTGATTTTGACTTCCTTGGCTTTGTTGGAAGTTTCTTGATTGTCCTTGATTGTAGCCACCTTGTCCACCTCCTTGACCACCTTGGTTGTAGTTCCCTCTTTGGTAGTTACCTTGATTGTAACTCTGTTGTCGGTTTTGATATGAAGGCCCTTGATTTCCACCTTGTTGGTTGCTACCCTGAAAATTAGGATTCAATTGATTAGATGAATTACCATACCTGAAATTAGGGTGATTACGCAAACCCGGGTGATATGTGTTAGAGTTCATGTCATTGTTTCTCTTTTCATTCTGGAACGAGCCTTGTACTTGGTTCACTTCCTCATTCCTGTTCATGTTCAACATGCACTCCGACTTCAAATGACCTATATCACCAAAAAAATTGCAAACATCATAAACATTAGACACATTAGAATTGTTCTTACCTGAGGTTCTATTGAAGTTTGCAATTTGTCTTTCAAGGGCTTCAAATCTTTCTTTTGTCACATACTCCCCTCCTGGCTTCCCAATAACATGCTTAGCCTTCCTGCTTGCTGAAGCTTGTGTCTTCGAGCCTTTACTTAACCTTTCAAGCAATTCCCAATCATCATCTTCTGAGTTGGTTAAGAATGTTCCATTACTGCTGGAACTGACAAACTTCAAGTCTTCTGGTGTTAAACCATCATAAAAGGCCTTAATCAACTCCCACTTGGAATCTGGTGGTGTGGGGAAAATCTGAGCAACTCCTTAAACCGTGTGAAAGCTTCGTGTAGCAACTCAGCCGATTGTTGTTGGAAGGTTCTGATAGCATTTCGAGCTTCACTTATCTTGATCATGGGATAGTACTCATCCAAAAACAACTGTTGCATCTCTTCCCATGTGTAGATACTACCAGATGGTAGTGTGTGAAACCACTGTTTAGCCCTTTCCTTTAATGAGAATTGGAACAAATTCAGCTTAACTTCATCTGGGGTGAATCCTTGACCACCAATGGTGCTACAGATAGCACCAAACTCAGATAGATGGACATATGGTTCTTCAGTTGCAGTTCCTCTGAAATTAGGAATAATGGCCAAGTATTGTGGCCTGATCTCAAAGGATCGTCCTCGCAGCAGTGGAGGTACAATTGGTGAAGGATTTTGAGTCACTGTTGGTCTGAAGTGACTGTCAACTCCTTGAACAGGAGCTCTATGGTGCCATTCGTGACCAGGGTTATTGTAACCCCATCTCCCATTGTAGTTCATGGGTGGTTGCCTATTCCACCCTCCTTGTCCATTCCATCCACCATACCCATAGTTATTGTGAACTGGATGATTCGGTGGGCCTTGTGGTTGCCAATTCTCATCATTATATTCCCCATGAGGTGGGTAGTTGTTGTTATCTTCCTCTTCATGCAATTCCTCATGCCAAGATCCGTGTTCCCCCGAATTGCTTCTGCCACCTGAAATATGATCTTCCTTGTGAAGATTGTTTCCCGGATTGACTCCATGGTTTGGATTGTTAAACAGTGGATTTTGTGCCATTCTAAGATTAGGCATGGCATTAGGTGGTATGTTTAGTGGTGGGTTGTTCTGGTTGAACGGATTTGGTGGGATGACTGGGTTTGGGTTTGGTGGTGGCATGTGAGCATACTGGTTAAATGTTGGAATTGGTGGTGGTGGTGGTGGGTTTTGGTTGTTCTGATCAGCCATAGGTACAGACTGATTTGAACTCTCTCCGGTTTGATTGGTGTTTCTCGAGCCCGGAGTGACAATCCTGTCTAGCCTTTGTAATGTTCGATTTATCCTCACGGTTTTCTCGATCTCTGGATCAAATTCCAATGGTGAGTCACGACCTGAAAACCGAGTATGCATGCAATCAACCTGTTACCTGCACACTAACAAACCTCGCGTAACAAGGAAAAGACAAGAAATAAACAAAATTGAACAAAACCTACTAAATCAATTAACAAACACCAAACGCACTAACTCCCCGGCAACGGCGCCAAAAATTTGACCGACTCTAAAAACCGACTCTAAAATAGACACAAAGTAATAAATCTAGACTCTCTAAAACCTAAGCTACCGACATGCAAGTGTACCTATCGTATGTAGCAGAGCAAAGCAAGTCCAGATATCGAACCCACAGACTTCTACAGACTGTACTAACCAGACTCTATGACTTATCTATACAAAATTTGTACTTAAATAAAATAATATTAAGGAAGGGGGGTTTTCTAACAAAACTAAGAATAACTTGAATGAAGACTAAAGAGAAGACACCCAAAATGAACGAAGATAGAAACGAAGATCAGACGAAGACAGAACACTACCTAGGCATGAATCCTACACATGCTCAACAAAGAATCTATCGGTTAATGGGAACTATGTGATACCGGGATCTTAGAATACTAAACTCTAAGGAAACATAGAGCACCCTCGACCCTTCTCAAGGATTGTCAGCTAAGAGTCCTAAAAGCCGTGAAACCACCGGTTAAATGGATTTCCCTCACAGGTCATCCAATTATACTCAAAATGTATCCGCTAGACAATCTACCTCATGGCAAGATAATCTCAAAACACCTAAGAAGTAACTGTTGAACAATCTACCTCACAGCGTGAAAGTCACAGTTTTCTTAAATGCTAGGGATGACTTGGGTTTTCCTATTGGATTCGGTAAACAAAGATATAAGATGAACTAGAAAGATCTTCTCACAAAGCTTCTAAACTAGCAAATCTAACACCCTAGACAAACCGGCAATCTCTCACCTCACGGCTATCAAGATTGGTTGCACATCTAATATATCTATATCAAGATAATAACTCCTATGATAAACTCGTACGCAGTAAACCATCCAATAATCAAAAACACACAGTAATTGGCCTAGCATGCACCTATTACATGAAAGGCATTCACCAAGGCACACAAGGAGTAAATCATCAATCCATAAACAATCATAGACACACATAAACATCCAATAATCCAATCCAAGTTTGTTACATCATGAGTTCATCACATAAACCTAATCCAAAACCAATAAAAACCAATGTTAAACATGTGCAATCATCAAAACCTAGGTAGTTCTAAAACATTAGCCAAGAAACATCATACGAATACATTCCATAATCTGCTTAAAGTGAATGAGAAACATAGAAATCAAAGAAAACAAAGAAACAAAGAAAACCGAATGAAGAACACCCGAATTCCTTGATCCTAGGCCTTCAATCTTCAATCCAATGCTTTCCCAACCTTTGATTCACCTTAGAATGGCCTTTCCTCGTCCTCCTAGTCGCCTCCAGCCGTTCAAAAACATGTTCTCCCCTTAGGGTTTTCGACTTTTTGGCTTAAAACTGATTTTCTGCGATTTTAGACCTGTGGCGTAGCGCGACAGATACCTCTAAAGCTGTCGCGTAGCGCGAGAGATATCAGAGGGTATTTTGGTCTTTCCCACCTCTAGCGTAGCGCGACAGGTTTCGGATTTCAGTTTTCTTCTTTTCTTCTTTCCGGGTCCGTCCTTACCCAACCGTGAGCTCGTTTCTTTGTACTTTATCACCGAATATACGTGTTTATTACCTGCAAGCATCAAATTACAGAAATGTGAAGCACCAACTTAAATCGACTCTAAAACTGAATAAAAAGGTACTGAAACTTAACAAAAACAAATGGAAAAATAGATGTGTTTTACAACACATCACATCCCCAAACTTATCTCTTTTTCGACCCTGAAAAAGACTTATGCAAAAAACTAGGATCATAGCTAGGTAAAATGGTTTCTACACAATTAAACTCATTAATTCAAAATTAAATGCTTTGGAAAAGATTGCAAGTATTGTTATCCTATTAAACCCATACTGATTTTCCCAGTCCCTTAGTCATGGTCCATTATGTTCATGTTCTACATTTCATTTCATTAGACCCACACTTAGGAAATTAAAACCAAATCAATCCTGGATTCTAGCTTTCAAGTCATCCTTACATATAAACAAACAAGAAATTTCTGAAATCAGATTTTTATAATGGAAGCAGATGAAGGCGTGAGCATTTTTCTTTTATTCATTTTTTTATTGAACTTAGCTTAGTGGTGTTTCAACCAGGCTACAACCCAGCGTGTGACACATAAGTTTCTCGTTCAACTTCTTTTCTTTTATTATTATTTTTTTACTCAGCTTATTTGGTGAAATGAAGGCGCCATAAGACTCGGATTTATTCTCATAAAAAGAGTACTTATATGCCAAACAAAAATCAGATTTTCAAAACTCTAATCTGTTATTATGCAAAGATTCCTTAATAACTAGAAAACAGTTTCATTAATTCCAAATCCCCAAGATGTTTCCCATGAAAATCATGCATTTAAGTAAGATTTTACCAATCCTACGGAACTATAAATCAGTTGAGCATACCCACACATCCTATAACCAAAGCATAAACCCAAACCAACAAGTTAAACATGAATGAAACCACAAAACCCAACTTTTCTATCATTTCCCATCATGCTTTTGCAACCAACTTAAACAAAGACAAGAAAGATTTAAGCTAAAAACTAAAAATGAAAATAAATTTAAAAAAAATTTTGACTCAAAAAAGTAAACTAAAACTAAAATTCAAAAACTAACTACTGAAACAAATTTAAACCAAGTTTCCCATCCCCACACTTAAACTGTACATTGTCCCCAATGTAGAGAAAAATGAAAACCAAAAGAAAAACTAAAAATTAAAAACTAAAAACTGAAAATGACTTAGCTGGTTAACGAGAAGACTATCGAGTGCCAGTCTTTCCAAGAAAGCTCCACAATCTACAATTTTGCTCCACAAGCTACAAACATACCATAAGATCTACACAAAGACAAAAATAAAACAAGCATCAACCCATCCAAAACATGATAACAATGATATCCATGATTAAGTCCAACCACAAACCAACTCGGATTCCCGAAACCAGCAAATCAAAATTTACAGAATGCAAAATTGTCTAATCAACATAACAATGAATGAATAAACCACAAGAACCACACGCCTCCCCACACTTAGTCTTCATCATCACCACTGCCTCTCATCTCAGGTGGCCGCAGTGTATGAGAATGGAGGGGCAATGGAGAAAAAGAGAAGAAATGGGGCTAAAAATCTGATCTCTGAGGCTTGAAAAGCTTTTAGCTAATCTGGGAGGCCGTCGCGTACCGCGACAACATGTGAAGAAACCCTCGCGATACGCGAGGGAACGTTGACTCGCGACGTTGACCATGTCCTCGCGTAGCGCGACATATTGCACTGTGGGTGTCGCGTGACGCGACGATGCTCTTTTTCCAGAGAGTTTCCAGATTTCCATGCCTTAGCCAAATTTTCGACCCCAAAACTCACTAAACCATCCACAAATGTTCTAAAGCAAGAAATGCATACCTGGTGGCTCCAATTCATCATTATGGCATCAAATTGATTAAAAACCTGCAAAACAAATTAAAACACACAAAAATGAAAACGAAAAACAAAAAACAATCACGAAAAATGCAAAACACCAACGACACTAGACATTACTAATTCACATACTCTACACTTGGGAGTTTAACCCAAGAGCTCCCTCAAAATCAACTCAAATGGGAGGATCCAAAGAGATCTCCTCCCCTATAATCACCTCATGATCACTATCACCAACCTCCCATGGTCCTTCTCCTATAACCTCATTCATACCTACATCATCACTAACCAAAATCACACCATCCACTTGATGGACTAACTCACCTCCGGCGCTCATAGAATTCGCTATCTTCAGACAAACACTCTCATCACCCACTCTAAAAGTGAGTTTACCCTCATACACATCTATGATAGCCTTGGCAGTGCACAAGAATGGGCGGCCGAGAATGATGGGAATCGCCGTGTCCGCCTCCATATCCATCACCACAAAATCCACAGGAAACACAAACTTATGCACTTTGACTAACACATTCTTCAAAATTCCCCGTGGACATTTAACCGACCGGTCCGCCAATGACAAGGTCATGCGTGTGGGGGACAAGTCACCAAGAGCTAGCTTCTCATAAAGAGAGTATGGCATCAAATTGATGCTAGCCCCTGAATCCGCCAAGGCATGCCTCTTAACATCATCCCCAAATAAACACGGGATTGTAAAGATTCCCGAATCTGCAAGCTTCTCAGGCAGCTTGTTTAAAATCACCGCAGAACACCCCGCGCTCACAGGGGTGTTGGCAACCTCTCCCAACCGATCCTTACTCTTCAACAACTCTTTGAGATACTTGACATATTTTGGTATATGCTGAAGAGTTTCAATAAACGGGAGATTGATCTTGAGCAGTTTAAACATGTCAAGAAAGTGCCCGTATTCCTTAGCGTGTTTTTGATTAGTTAAACGCGCAGGGTAAGGAACACGGGAAAGATCAATCCCCGAGGTGGGTTTAAACATGACCGGCTTACCAACTGCCGGCTTCTCAATGGGAGACTCACTGTTAGGTGCGGTACTTGCTGGGACTAGCCTCGGGGGCACCCTCCCAGGAGTCTCCATCTCAATTTCCTCATCCACCGGTTCCTCCTCATCTAAATCAATTGGTGGAACCAATCTCTCACTCTCCTCAACTTCCACCAACACTGGTGGTATGAACCCTTCTCCTCCACCTCTTCCAAAATGAGTAGTGACCGCCTTAACGTGGGCGTTTGGGTTGGTTTGGGGCTGACCCGGGAACTGGCCTTGGGGCCGTTCATTCAACCGTTTGGCTATGTCACCAACCGTTCGCTGTAAGTCCAAGAACGCAGATTGCTGGTTCTTGAGGAGAACATCATGCTCATGTAGGATATTCTATGTAGTGGCATCTTTTGCCACTAACTGAGTCAATAACTCCTCTATCCTACCCATACTACTACCACCACCAGAAGTGCTACCAGAACCACTACCACTAGGAGCTTGACTACCACTATGCCCCTGGTTCTAAGGATATCCAGAATGAAAACCAGGGGGTTACCTGAAGATCTAAAAGGTTGGGGATTCTGAGAATTTCCCCATCCGGGGTTGTACGAATGCCCAAACCTACCCTGTCCTCCTACATAATTAGCCTGTTCCTGGCTCACCAAACACTCAGAAGTGGCATGACCACCCCTGCAAATCTCACACCGATCCACTCTCATCTTCAAATCCCTAACATCCCTAGCTAAAGACTCAAGAGCAGCAGCAACACTAGTGTCCACATTAACGTGGTGAATTCCTCTTGTTGAGGAGGAAGAACTAGTGATAGGAGTTGAATTCCTATTTGCATACCGCTGCTCATGCTCGGCCTGAGCAAAACTCTCAAAAAGATCATTGCATTCAGCCACATCCCTCTTACCTATGAGGTGGCCTCCTGCAGAAGTGTCAAATCGGGCACGAGTCTCATATGTGAGCCCATTGTAAAATTTCTCTACAAGGGCCCATTCAGACAAACCATGCTGGGAGCATCGGCTTAGAAGGTTTTGGAACCTCTCCTAAGCAAGATAGTAGGGCTCATCAGGAGCCATTCGGAACGAATGGATATCATCTCTCAGGCGGGCGGCCTTAGCAGGTGGGAAGTACTTTTTAAGAAAAGCATCCCGGAGGCTAGCCCAAGTGGTAAAAGTGCCTGGAGGATGCGAGTCAAGCCATGTGGCAGCTCTCCCCGCAAGTGAGAATGGAAACAAATGCATAAAAATCGCATCTTCGGTAGCACCTTGAAGATTAAAGGTGCCACAGATGCGTGTGAGGCGAGCAAGGTGCGCGGGTGCATCTTCATCATAACGACCGCTGAATTGAGCATTATTAATAGCGGTCATGATATATGAATGAATCTTCCACGAATTTTCATTCGGGATCGGTGGCAATGTGATGGGGTTGTTAAGCCCCGTGAAACCCGCAGTGGCCTGCTGGTGAACTGTGCGACGCGCCGCCTGGGTGGAACAAAATGAAAACGTGGGCTAGAGTGAGTAGAAGAAGAAGAAGATGGTGTGTGCTCAGAAAAATCTGCAGAAATGGGAGTAGAAGCACTTACCTCGCTCGTAGAACCTTCAGAGAAGTCCTGCGAATCGCTCCTTGATGGCAAACGAAGCTCAGGTGGCGGTCCGTGTGAGCGTAGGTGTGGCATACACTACCAAACCTGCAACAAATAAAAATGAATCAAAAAGAAATAAAACAAAACAAAACAAAATAAAATTGAAAAGCAAAATAAACACTAATATGCACAGATAAGAACAAGAACTAGTAAGCACAATCGACTAAGAAGTCCCCGGCAACGGCGCCAAAAACTTGATGTCGACGGAGCTTAGCTAATAAACTAACTAAAAACCGACTCTAAAATAGACACAAAGTAATAAATCTAGACTCTCTAAAACCTAAGGTACCGACAGGCAAGTGTACCTATCGTATGTAGCAGAGCAAAGCATGTCCGGATATCGAACCCACAGACTTCTACAGACTGTACTAACCAGACTCTATGACTTATCTATACAAAATTTGTACTTAAATAAAATAATATTAAGGAAGGGGGGTTTTCTAACAAAACTAAGAATAACTTAAATGAATACTAAAGAGAAGACACCCAAAATGAACGAAGATAGAAATGAAGATCAAACGAAGACAGAACACTACCTAGGCATGAATCCTACACATGCTCAACAAAGAATCTATCGGTTAATGGGAACTATGTGATACCGGGATCTTAGAATACTAAACTCTAAGGAAACATAGAGCACCTTCGACCCTTCTCAAGGATTGTCAGCTAAGAGTCCTAAAAGCCGTGAAACCACTGGTTAAATGGATTTCCCTCACAGGTCATCCAATTATACTCAAAATGTATCCGCTAGACAATCTACCTCATGGCACGATAATCTCAAAACACCTAAGAAGTAACTGTTGAACAATCTACCTCACAGCGCGAAAGTCACAGTTTTCTTAAATGCTAGGGATGACTTGGGTTTTCCTATTGGATTCGGTAAACAAAGATATAAGATGAACTAGAAAGATCTTCTCACAAAGCTTCTAAACTAGCAAATCTAACACCCTAGACAAACCGGCAATCTCTCACCTCACGGCTATCAAGATTGGTTGCACATCTAATATATCTATATCAAGATAATAACTCCTATGATAAACTCGTACGCAGTAAACCATCCAATAATCAAAAACACACAGTAATAGACCTAGCATGCACCTATTACATGAAAGGCATTCACCAAGGCACACAAGGAGTAAATCATCAATCCATAAACAATCATAGACACACATAAACATCCAATAATCCAATCCAAGTTTGTTACATCATGAGTTCATCACATAAACATAATCCAAAACCAATAAAAACCAATGTTAAACATGTGCAATCATCAAAACCTAGGTAGTTCTAAAAGATTAGCCAAAAACATCATACGAATACAATCCATAATCTGCTTAAAGTGAATGAGAAACATAGAAATCAAAGAAAACAAAGAAACAAAGAAAACCGAATGAAGAACACCCGAATTCCTTGATCCTAGGCCTTCAATCTTCAATCCAATGCTTTCCCAACCTTTGATTCACCTTAGAATGGCCTTTCCACGTCCTCCTAGTCGCCTCCAGCCGTTCAAAAACGTGTTCTCCCCTTAGGGTTTTCGACTTTTTGGCTTAAAACTGATTTTCTGCGATTTTAGACCTGTGGCGTAGCGCGACAGATACCTCTAAATCTGTCGCGTAGCGCGAGAGATATCAGAGGGTATTTTGGTCATTCCCACCTCTAGCGTAGGGCGACAGGGTTTGCTGTGGTTGTCGCGTAGCGCGACAGGTTTCGGATTTCAGTTTTCTTCTTTTCTTCTTTCCGGGTCCGTCCTTACCCAACCGTGAGCTCGTTTCTTTGTACTTTATCACCGAATATACGTGTTTATTACCTGCAAGCATCAAATTACAGAAATGTGAAGCACCAACTTAAATCGACTCTAAAACTGAATAAAAAGGTACTGAAACTTAACAAAAACAAATGGAAAAATAGATGTGTTTTACAACACATCAACTTAATGAGAGTGTTCCTAGCTACTTTAACTAGTAGGGTAAGTAGGGTGTCGAACCACGAAGAGTTTAGGTGGATGGTGTATTGTTATTTGATTTGACCTAACTTAACTAGACGAGAAATTGTAAAATCAATGAAGGGTTATTTGAACTTTAGTAAAAAGCTAGTTTTGTAACAAATTAACAATGAAAGAAAATGGATTGTAACTTAATTATTAAAACGAATCACACCCGGGATGTGAATTAGAAGGAAAGTAGGAACCTTTATGACTTAATTGCTCAAGACAATCACATTGACATGATTTGTTACTTTTCGTGTAAACGGATATTCATAAGTGGAAAACCTAATCTTAGTAATTACTTGATAAAAACCAACTAAGTTTAATCCTAGGATACCAATTACCAATATCAATTTGAAAGTGATAATCCAATTGACATTCAATGTTTCACAATTGTAAACTGAAAAATGATGAACATGCAATCGAATCAGAAAAGTCAAATCATTCGAATCAAGCCGAAAAGCAACATACAAACAATTAGAAAGATAGAAACCCAATATTGTTTGTAGTCAAATACAATTAGAATCATAGAAATCCCTAAACCTAACTAACCATTCACCCGGGCGTGATTTCAATGGATTTAGCCTTGCATCTTCATTCGGTTGTGTGCTATCATCAATTCGGGAATCTTCGTGGTGTTTGGAATGGTTAATTGTTGAATTCCTAGGCCTTGGAAACCCCCTAGAACCTCCAAAAGTCATCAAAGTCGAAGATAGGTCGAAAACCTAGGTTCTTGGGCTTAAATAGGTGGCAAAACGGGAAAATTCCGCATTTTGGGCTGTACCCGGCGTATGATACGCCCCATACTGTCGTATCATACGCCTCCCCTGCACTCTTGAATGGTTTGGCTCTGTAATACGCCCCCAATACGCCATTTTGATTCGCCACTTCATGAAAACCTTCATTTTTGGATATTTTGGCCACCCAAGCACCATTCCTTAGCCACCCTTTGATTCTTGGACATCAAACACTCATTCTCTTCACCCGAAAAACTGCAAATCATCAAAACACACAAACAATCACCATATTCCATGGATTTAAATCATAAAAATGCATCATTACACACCTAAATCACATAGAATTACCCAAACCATCAAAGTGGGAACAAATAGCTATGGATTTTATTACCAAGCTACTCGGCACTTCTAGCGGACACGATTCAATTTGGGTCATCGTTGATCTATTGACCAAGTCCGCACACTTTTTGCCGATCAGAGAAACTTACAAGATGGAAAAACTAGCAAGGCTTTATGTTGATGAAATAGTAGTTCGGCATGGCGTGCCATTATCTATTATTTCAGACCGGGACAGTCGATTTGCATCGCGGTTCTGGCAAACATTGCAACAATCCTTAGGGACAAGTGTCAACTTGAGCACCGCTTGTCATCCACAAACGGATGGACAAAGCGAGCGAACCATTCAAACCCTAGAGGATATGTTGAGGACATGCATCCTAGACTTCGATGGAAGTTGGGATAAACATTTACCACTCGTTGAGTTCTCCTACAACAACAGCTACCACAACAGCATTGGATGTGGTCCGTTTGAAGCACTATATGGTAGAAAATGTCGGTCTCCAATTTGTTGGACCGAAGTGGGAGATAACAGAATTACTGGGCCTGAACTTATTCAGGAAACTATTGATAAGATTGCCCAGATACAACAGAGACTACAAGCAACACGTAGCCGACAAAAGAGTTACGCAGACAAACGGATAAAGCCTTTGAATTTGAAGTGGGTGACCGAGTTATGTTGAAAGTGTGACAATCCGGCAATTCGCGGTTAACTTCGTTAACCAGAAACTAACTGAATTGATGTGAAATCATCCAAAATCAAACTAGAGGGGTTGTAACTGATCAAAATTAATCTTAGAATGTTAAAACTTCAAGGATTAAAGTTGCAATTCAATAAAAGTCTCAATTTTGACTTTGAGAGTCAAAATTCGGCTATATTTGCAAACAAAACTCTAAATTCGTATTAATTTGGTGTTAATAACCAAATTAAACTTCCTAGCAACTCATTATGATGATGATTAATTGGTAATCATCCGTTATCAGCACATGATGGATCGAATTTAACTCAATTGGCAATGAAAAGCCAAAACCGTTACTTGTGTTGATAGAACTCTCATCAATCGATTGAAACATCACAAATTGAACACTGATAAACCTTATTCGGCACCCTTAGTATCTTTCACACACGACAATTCAAGACCAGAAGCATCGGGAGAAGAAATTGGGTTTGGAGTGGCCGAAACTAGGGCTCGTGATCGAATTACATCAATCGGACATCAAAAAAGGTAACAAATCTCTGTTACACACTCTAACATAGCCGATTAAGAGAAAACCCATCTCAATTTCGGCTGTTAACATCGAATAGTAGGAGTTTTGATTTCTAGGGTTCTTGCAATAAACGATTTGGGGGTTTCGGTCGAGATGGGTCTAAAAACGAAATCCAATAGTACCATTAGTTTCAGAGAGTCTCGATAAATCTAACTCATGTGCCAATTTCAGGAAACATTAACGAATTGGTTAAGATCAAGTTTCTAGGGTTCTTAGATAAACGGATTTGGGGGTTTCCATCTTAATGTGTATAAAAATCGAATTAAACCTAACAGATAGTTTCTAAGTCTTCTTTTTAGGGAAAAACCTATGATGATTGGATCGAATAACATCGAATTATAGGGGTTCGGTTTCTAGGGTTTATGATGAAAAGTCGTTTGGGGGTTTCGAAGCTACTGGGCTTGTTACTCGAATTAAGATGCTCAGAAAGCTGCGAAATTCATCATCTAATGAAAACCCTATGGATTAAAAATCTAACCTAATCGAATTTGATGAATTCGAATCAAAAAGATGGGTTTTAGGTTCGAATCTGATCGGGACTATAAAACCGTATGATTTCGATAATAGAGATCACATAAACTCACATTATTACTCGTTTGAATCCATGGAGCAATAACCCCATGATTACAAGGTCGATTAGATTCGAATTTTGGGTTAATTGAAGCTTGGTTGGTTCGGCTAAGGGTAAATCAAAGGGGAACCGGTTCGGTTGTGTTTAAAACCAACTGAAACGAATCCATTAACAAATGTTGAAGCAGAGCGGTTGGTAAGATACTTGGGTTTAGATGGGAGGGTCACGGGTTCGAACCTGGGATCCCACCTGTTTTTGGAATTAAGATCATTTTTGGTATTTTGATCATAACTTCTTCGTGATAACTCCGATTCGATCCGTTCAAATTTCGTTGGAACCATAATTTCATTCTGAACATTCTAGAGTAATAAAATTTATATTTTAGATCGAAAACGAAATTGCGTATAATTACGTTTATTTAAATAAAATCATATATGGTTTTATTTAAACGATTTCAAAGGCATGCGTACATATGTGTGCATGTTCTTAACAATCTAACATACGTGTGTTGACACGTATGTGATTTCAAGCACAAAACGATATTCCGAATAACACTAAGTTATTGTTTAAACACAGATTTTTCGTAGAGGATTTTCTACGCGAGTTCACGTGTGTTTGATCATTCTGCTACAATCGAAGGTGCGTACACGGCCCCTTTCTTATTTTAACTGTTTTGGGGGAGAAAACATGTGCAACAAACACTTTTAGATACATATCACTTGCATGAGTTAGCTGTTTACATTGAGTGCAAACATAGCATTATAAGTCCTTACATTTCGAACCGTTTAGTTTGCCGTAGTGCAAAGCGTGGTAGTTGGAAATAGATCTATTAGGTTTGACAAACCTCACTTGGTAGATGGGATCTACGCAAGTGTTTGACTAGCCAATTCACATTACTATTGTTTGTGCTAGACAATAGTGGCAAGGCAAAACATGCGTTAGCATGCAACAGTCAGCTTCGGTGTCGACCACTTATGTAAATAGTATAAATGACTAGCTATCATGACTATGCATGTGTGATTATGTTATCTGCAAACATTATATTCAAACTGTTGTTTCAAACATTTGTGAATGATTAAACCTGTGTAATGCACCAACCTTTGTGTTGACTTGATTTACATGTTTTCTCAGGACGCTAAGGTTGCGCAATCAAGCAAGCATGGACTAGGAGATCGAGTCGCATGCATATTTTATATTTCAGTTATTTGGATTTGAACATTTGAAAGTTTGTTTTGTAATTTTCAGTTTTCAAACTATTATGTTTGTTTTTATTTTGAAAACGCTTCCGCAACGTAGAACTTTGAAATTACATTTTTAGACCAAAGTATGTTTCGAAATTCATATAGAGGTCTTCGTTATGTCTAATGATCTGAGATCCTGGTTTGTCACGTCCCAAACGGTATGATTCTGTTAGTTGAAAATTGCGGGTGTGACAGATTGGTATCAGAGACATTGGTTATAGCGAACTAGGTTTACATTTGTAGACTTAGACTATAACTGTTAGACACTAGACACGCATACTTACACATATCACTTAGAAATTACATATGACATTATGTAATAGACTTGCTTACACATTCCATGACACTGCACTTACATATGGTATTATGTAACAGACATGGCATCTTCATCATCAGCACCATACATACACATTATTGATTCGGAGGATGAGGAGCCGGTAGCTCCAGTACCACCATCATCACCAGCACCACCTATCCCATCTCCTCCACCATCTGAGAGGGATGATTCAGACCCTGAGGAGGATCCGGAGGAGGATCCGGATGAGGATCCGGAGAAGGAGCCTAAGGAGGAACCAGCTGAGGATACTCAGGAGATTCCTGCTGAGGGACCTTCTACTCATCCACCACCTGCATTGGATGTTCCTGAGCCTAAGAGGCAACGGACTGATTCAGAGGAGATTGCCCAACTACGTCAGGACTTGTACTGGGCGAATGATAGGATTGAGTACAATGTTCGGGAACTCTGGGATGCGAATGAAAGACACGATAACCTTTACAACTTGGTCAATGGGATGCGAAATGAGATTATCCAGTTGACTGATCTTCTCCAAGATTCTGAGAACCGAGCTGAGATTCTGGAAGGCAGACTTGTAGCCTTGGAAGACTTGGTGGCCTCGGAGAATGAAGAAGAGGATGAAGAGGAGGAAGGGGAGGAACCAGCACCAGCTGTTGATTCTGATCCTGAATCCACTATTGATGATCCGGAGGACTGATCTAGTTAAACTTATTAGGGGCGGGTTGTGTCCCTACATTAGATGTTTGAAAAACTTGTGTTTTGATTTTGAAAGTATTGTACTCAATCAGATTATTATCTATTGAAAACTATTACTTATTGCCAACAGTTGTGTTGATTTCTACATTACATGTTCGATGTTTGTTGTATTGTTTATTCGTTTCACATTGGACTTTGATAACACTCTAACATTTCTTTTAACTAGGAAGATAATGGCCGGTGAGAACGTACAGATGACAGTTGCTGAGCTCAATGAGCTGATCAATAACAGGGTTGCGGAGGCAATCGCGAACTACGTTCAGACACACACTACAGGGCCACAGGGTCCAGCAGGGGGATTGGTGAACCCACAGGCGTGCACGTTCAAGATGTGCTTGGACTGTAAGCCACATAACTTCACAGGATCGGAGGGAGCCATTGGACTCCTACGATGGATTGAAATAGCCGAATCAGTTTTTGAGATGTGTAACTGTCCTGAGGAGAATAAGGTTAAGTATGCCACTGGAACCTTGGAAGGTCCGGCATTGACTTGGTGGAACTCGAATGTTCAAACATTGGGATTGGGCGAGGCCAATGCCCTAACTTGGAATGGTTTCAAGACCTTATTGCAGGAGGAGTACTGTCCTCGTAGTGAAATGCAGAAATTGGAGGAGGAGTACTGGCATCTTAAGATGGAGGGGTCTAACATCGAGGAGTACACGACTCGGTCCCATGAACTGGCCAGACTTCTACCTCACATGGCTACTCCAGCAAGCAAGTGGATAGAGAGGTACATCGGAGGATTGGTGCCTCAGATCTAGGGATTGGTCACTTCTGCAAATCCCACAACAATTCAACAAGCTGTTAGTTTAGCGCACCAACTGACTGATCAGGCAGTGTTACAGGGGACTCTGCCTAAACGGACATCAGCTACTAAGGTGGGAGACCACAAGAGGAAGTGGGAAGGTAACAACTCCAAGAATTGCAATCAACAATCGTTTCAGCAGAACCGAAAGCAGGATTCAAACAAGTCTTACCACAATTCGAACAGTGGTCAGCAGTCATCATCATCAGGGGGGTATATTGGTAAGCATCCAAAGTGCAACAAGTGTGGATTTCATCATGCTGGGAATCAGTGTGATAAGTTTAAGTGCCAACGGTGTGGCAAAGGAGGACATGCAGCTAAGGATTGCCGCGGAGAGCTGCAAAACAATTCCAACAATCAAAATAACAATCAGAACAACGCACCGAAGGGTTGTTTTGAGTGTGGTAAGATGGGGCACTTCAAAAATGATTGCCCACAACTAAAGAAAGGCGGGACTAATGATGCAACTGGAAACGGCAACGGAAATGGCAATGGCACTAAGAACAACAACAACAACAACAACAACAATGGTGCTAGAGGCAGGGCTTTTGTGATTGGAGGGCGTCAGGCACGGGAGGATCCCAACATTGTCACGGGTACGTTCCTCTTAAATAATCACTATGCCTCTATGCTATTTGACACTGGTGCAGACCAGAGTTTTGTATCTAGTTCATTTTCTAAGTTGCTAAATGTTAGTCCCACTGCCTTAGAAAGTTCATACACTGTAGAATTAGCCGATGGCAAGTTAATTGTAGTTGAACAAATCTTTAAGGGATGTATCCTTGATTTGATGGGTCAAACATTAGAAATTGATCTTATGCCTACCACTTTAGGCAGTTTTGATGTAGTCATTGGCATGGACTGGTTGTCCAAACACCAGGCTGAAATAGTATGCCATGAAAAGATCGTTCGTATACCTCTTTCGCATGGAGAGACATTGTATGTACAAGGAGAAAAGATCAGTACGCCACTGCGTCTCATATCTTGTATGAAAGCACACAAATGTCTGCGTAAAGGTCATACAACAGTTATAGCACTTATAACTGAGAAGCCGGTAGCTGAGAAGAAGATTGAAGACATCCCAGTAGTTTGTGAATTTCCCGAAGTATTTCCAGAAGACTTGTCGGGATTACTGCCTATCAGACAGGTGGAATTCCGAATCGACCTTACACCAGACGCAGCACCGATAGCTAGGGCGCCTTATCGACTTGCACCATCTGAGATGCAAGAGTTATCTACACAATTGCAAGAGTTGTTGGATAAGGGCTTTATACGACCTAGTTTTTCACCGTGGGGAGCTCCAGTCTTATTTGTCAAGAAAAAGGACGGGACTTTCCGTATGTGTATCGATTACCGGGAACTTAACAAGGTTACCATCAAGAACCGGTATCCGTTACCTAGAATTGACGATCTGTTCGATCAGTTGCAAGGTTCGAGTTACTACTCGAAGATTGGTCTCAGGTCTGGTTATCATCAACTCAGAGTACAGGAAGAAGATGTCCCAAAGACAGCATTCAGGACGCGCTATGGCCATTATGAGTTCTTGGTCATGTCATTTGGGTTGACAAACGCTCCAGCTGTATTCATGGATCTCATGAATCGTGTTTGTAAACCTTACCTTTATAAGTTTGTCATTGTTTTCATTGATGACATTCTCATCTATTCTCAAACTGAGGAGGAACACGCTGAACATCTTCGATTGTTGTTGGAATTACTGAAACAGGAACAATTGTATGCTAAGTTCTCGAAATGTGACTTCTGGATGCGAGAAGTACAATTCTTGGGTCATATAGTCAATGAAAAGGGTATACATGTTGATCCAGCGAAGATTGAAGCGATTAAGAATTGGGAAGCACCAAAGACCCCTACCAAGGTACGACAATTCCTTGGTTTGGCGGGTTATTACCGACGATTCATTGAGGGATTTTCGAAGATCGCTCAACCACTTACAGCTCTTACGCACAAAGGAACGAAGTATAACTGGACGGATAAACAGGAAGCTCCATTCCAGTTATTGAAACAGAAACTATGCAGTGCACCGATTCTGTCCTTACCGGAAGGAACAGAAGACTTTGTGGTGTATTGTGATGCATCTGCACAGGGTTTGGGATGTGTGTTGATGCAACGTGATAAAGTGATTGCATACGCTTCAAGGCAACTACGAATACACGAAAAGAATTACACTACACATGACTTGGAGTTAGGAGCAGTGGTTTTTGCTTTGAAGATTTGGAGGCATTACCTATATGGAACCAAGTGTACCATTTACACTGATCATAAGAGTCTGCAGCATATCTTTGATCAGAAGGAGCTTAATATGAGACAGCGACGGTGGGTTGAGTTGTTGAACGACTACGAATGCGCGATTAAGTATCACCCGGGAATAGCTAATGTGGTAGCTGATGCTTTAAGCAGAAAAGACACATCAACAAGACGGGTTCGCGCACTTATGATGACGATACATACTGACTTACCTGACAAGGTACGCAGTGCTCAGCTCGAGGCCTTGAAAAATGAAAACTTGGTACAGGAGTCCTTACGAGGAATGGAAGAACAATTGGATGTTAAACATGATGGAATTCGTTATTTCATTAATCGACTGTGGATACCTTTGCATGGTGGTTTAAGAGAACTCGTGATGGATGAAGCACACAAGTCTAGATATTCAGTCCATCCGGGATCAGACAAGATGTATCATGACTTGAAGGCACTGTATTGGTGGCCTCACATGAAAGCAGACATTGCCAGGTACGTTAGCAAGTGTTTGACTTGTTCGAAGGTCAAAGTGGAATATCAGAAACCATCTGGTTTGCTACAACAACCAGAAATACCAATGTGGAAATGGGAACAGATTTCGATGGACTTCATTACTAAATTACCCCGTACACCAAGTGGTTGTGATACGATATGGGTGATTGTCGACCGATTAACGAAATCTGTACATTTCTTAGCAATCAAGGAAACCGACAAGATGGAGAAACTGACTCGTATTTACATCAAGGAAGTGGTAGCACGGCATGGCGTGCCAATTTCCATTATATCAGATCGGGATGCTCGATTTACTTCCAACTTTTGGAAATCACTTCATAAGTCATTGGGAACTCGTTTAGACATGAGTACCGCCTATCATCCACAGACCGACGGTCAAAGTGAACGTACGATTCAAACGCTCGAGGATATGTTACGAGCTTGTGTAATTGACTTTGGTGATAGTTGGGAAAACCACTTACCGTTAGTGGAATTCTCTTACAACAACAGTTATCATACAAGTATTCAGGCGGCACCGTTTGAAGCTTTGTATGGTCGTAAATGTCGTTCACCAGTTTGTTGGGCTGAAATTGGTGACAGTCAGATTACAGGTCCTGAACTAGTGCACGAGACGACAGAGAACATAGTTCAAATCCGGAACCGTATGGCAGCGGCCTGGGATCGACAGAAGAGTTACGCTGATAAACGTCGTAAGCCATTGGAATTTCAAGTAGGAGATCGAGTTCTTCTAAAGGTATCACCTTGGAAAGGTGTCATACGATTTGGCAAGCGCGGGAAGCTTAGCCCACGTTACGTAGGACCTTTTGAGATCCTGAAAAGGATTGGTCCGGTTGCGTATCAACTCAAATTACCGGATGGACTCAGTGGAGTTCATGATGTCTTTCACGTATCGAACTTAAAGAAATGTCTTTCTGATGAGACATTGATTGTACCATTGGAAGAAATACAAGTGGATGAACAGTTACGATTTATTGAAGAACCAGCTGAAATCATGGACCGAGAGGTCAAACAACTTAAACAAAGCAAGATCCCGATAGTCAAAGTCCGGTGGAATTCAAGACGTGGTCCTGAATTCACATGGGAAAGGGAAGACCAAATGATGAAGAAGTATCCTCATCTGTTCAAAACAACAGCAACAAACACTGAGAGCACACGTTAAATTTCGGGACGAAATTTTCTTCAACAAGGGGATGACGTGATGCTTCACACATCAACATTTCAGATTTCAAACTGTAAGCACAAACACTTTATTCAATTGGTTTTGTTACAAACATTTGTGCTACATTACATTTTATGTGCTACATTTCATATGTTACATGTTATGGTAGTACATGCATGATTAGTTACACACATTTTGCTATGTGCGAGGTTACATAGTACAAAAAGTTGCAAACACTTACTATGTGCAAGATTACACAGCACAGTATGACCAAACACAAACAGTCACAGTTAGGTGAACTAACTAGTGTACACACAAACAGTTACATAGAACGATCACATTTAGTTGTGATGTTGCAAACATTGGGTTTTGTGTGTGAGTACACACAAGCACACAGAATGATCAGACACCACACTAACACGTACATTTTGAACTCACAAGTAGTGTCCTAACTACTTCTAACAACTAGCAATTTTCGGGACGAAAATTCCTTCAACAAGGGGATGATGTGACAATCCGGCAATTCGCGGTTAACTTCGTTAACCAGAAACTAACTGAATTGATGTGAAATCATCCAAAATCAAACTAGAGGGGTTGTAACTGATCAAAATTAATCTTAGAATGTTAAAACTTCAAGGATCAAAGTTGCAATTCAATAAAAGTCTCAATTTTGACTTTGAGAGTCAAAATTCGGCTATATTTGCAAACAAAACTCTAAATTCGTATTAATTTGGTGTTAGTAACCGAATTAAACTTCCTAGCAACTCATTATGATGATGATTAATTGGTAATCATCCGTTATCAGCACATGATGGATCGAATTTAACTCAATTGGCAATGAAAAGCCGAAACCGTTACTTGTGTTGATAGAACTCTCATCAATCGATTGAAACATCACAAATTGAACACTGATAAACCTTATTCGGCACCCTTAGTATCTTTCACACACGAGAATTCAAGACCAGAAGCATCGGGAGAAGAAATTGGGTTTGGAGTGGCCGAAACTAGGGCTCGTGATCGAATTACATCAATCGGACATCAAAAAAGGTAACAAATCTCTGTTACACACTCTAACATAGCCGATTAAGAGAAAACCCATCTCAATTTCGGCTGTTAACATCGAATAGTAGGAGTTTTGATTTCTAGGGTTCTTGCAATAAACGATTTGGGGGTTTCGGTCGAGATGGGTCTAAAAACGAAATCCAATAGTACCATTAGTTTCAGAGAGTCCTGATAAATCTAACTCATGTGCCAATTTCAGGAAACATTAACGAATTGGTTAAGATCAAGTTTCTAGGGTTCTTAGATAAACCGATTTGGGGGTTTCCATCTTAATGTGTATAAAAATCGAATTAAACCTAACAGATAGTTTCTAAGTCTTCCTTTTAGGGAAAAGCCTATGATGATTGGATCGAATGACATCGAACATCGAATTATAGGGGTTCGGTTCCTAGGGTTTATGATGAAAAGTCGTTTGGGGGTTTCGAAGCTACTGGGCTTGTTACTCGAATTAAGATGCTCAGAAAGCTACGAAATTCATCATCTAATGAAAACCCTATGGATTTAAAATCTAACCTAATCGAATTTGATGAATTCGAATCAAAAAGATGGGTTTTAGGTTCGAATCCGATCGGGACTATAAAACCGTATGATTTCGATAATAGAGATCACATAAACTCACATTATTACTCGTTTGAATCCATGGAGCAATAACCCCATGATTACAAGGTCGATTAGATTCGAATTTTGGGTTAATTGAAGCTTGGTTGGTTCGGCTAAGGGTAAATCAAAGGGGAACCGGTTCAGTTGTGTTTAAAACCAACTGAAACGAATCCATTAACAAATGTTGAAGCAGAGCGGTTGGTAAGATACTTGGGTTTAGATGGGAGGGTCACGGGTTCGAACCTAGGATCCCACCTGTTTTTGGAATTAAGATCATTTTTGGTATTTTGATCATAACTTCTTCGTGATAACTCCGATTCGATCCGTTCAAATTTCGTTGGAACCAGAATTTCATTCTGAACATTCTAGAGTAATAAATTTTATATTTTAGATCGAAAACGAAATTGCGTATAATTACGTTTATTTAAATAAAATCATATTTGGTTTTATTTAAACGATTTCAAAGGCATGCGTACATATGTGTGCATGTTCTTAACAATCTAACATACGTGTGTTGACACGTATGTTATTTCAAGCACAAAACGATATTCCGAATAACACTAAGTTATTGTTTAAACACAGATTTTTCGTAGAGGATTTTCTACGCGAGTTCACGTGTGTTTGATCATTCTGCTACAATCAAAGGTGCGTACACGACCCCTTTCTTATTTTAACTGTTTTGGGGGAGAAAACATGTGCAACAAACACTTTTAGATACATATCACTTGCATGAATTAGCTGTTTACATTGAGTGCAAACATAGCATTATAAGTCCTTACATTTCGAACCGTTTAGTTTGCCGTAGTGCAAAGCGTGGTAGTTGGAAATAGATCTATTAGGTTTGACAAACCTCACTTGGTAGATGGGATCTACGCAAGTGTTTGACTAGCCAATTCACATTACTATTGTTTGTGCTAGACAATAGTGGCAAGGCAAAACATGCGTTAGCATGCAACAGTCAGCTTCGGTGTCGACCACTTATGTAAATAGTATAAATGACTAGCTATCATGACTATGCATGTGTGATTATGTTATCTGCAAACATTATATTCAAACTGTTGTTTCAAACATTTGTGAATGATTAAACCTGTGTAATGCACCAACCTTTGTGTTGACTTGATTTACATGTTTTCTCAGGACGCTAAGGTTGCACAATCAAGAAAGCATGGACTAGGAGATCGAGTCGCATGCATATTTTATATTTCAGTTATTTGGATTTGAACAAGCATGGACTAGGAGATCGAGTCGCATGCATATTTTATATTTCAGTTATTTGGATTTGAACATTTGAAAGTTTGTTTTGTAATTTTCAGTTTACAAACTATTATGTTTGTTTTTATTTTGAAAACGCTTCCGCAACGTAGAACTTTGAAATTACATTTTTAGACCAAAGTATGTTTTGAAATTCATATAGAGGTCTTCGTTATGTCTAATGATCTGAGATCCTGGTTTGTCACGTCCCAAACGGTATGATTCCGTTAGTTGAAAATTGGGGGTGTGACAGAAAGTGTCCCCATGGAAAGGCGTGGTTCGTTTTGGGGCTAAGGGCAAACTAGCACCAAGGTATGTCGGACCGTTTGAGATAACTCAACGCATAGGTCCTGTGGCATACAGACTCAAACTTCCTGATGAACTCAACGGAGTACACGACGTATTTCATGTATCAAATCTCAAGAGATGTCTCGCTGATGAGTCATTGATCATACCGTTGGAAGAAATACAAGTTGATGAACAATTACATTTCATTGAAGAACCTATAGAGATCATGGAATGTGAAGTCAAAAGACTAAAATGAAGCCGTATCCTTATTGTAAAGGTTCGATGGAACTCCAAGCGTGGACCAGAATTTACCTAGGAACGCGAGGACAACATGAAGACAAAATATCCCCACCTGTTCGAGAATTAGAGCCCGACATTGATGCTTAAATTTCGGGACGAAATTTCTTTAACAAGGGGAGACTGTGACATCCAGTACCTGATCGTCTGGCCAGGCCGTACGGTATGTGTACTCTCACTTTTACTATGTGTAAATACATTATATGAACAGTGTTTGTGATAACAGAATTCAAAATACAAGAACCAGTTGTACGTATGTGACACCCCAAATCTCAAAACATGTAATTTTAATCAAATTTGCAGAATTACAAAAGTGGTCCCAGTTTTTAAAACATTTAACGTTAACGAAGTTAATTTAAAACTTGTTGGTCCAAAGTATAAGGATATCATATCCTATTCATATGAAATTTACAAAAATATAGTTAAGACGTCATAACAAACATTTCCAACAAGTTTGACAAAGATTGGTTCGATATTCCAAAATCCGTGCTCGATCATACGTTCGTAGCCGACCTATTTCTGACCTGTAAACACCAAATTTAATCAAGTGTTAGTTCATAAGAACTAAGTGAGTTAACCCCATCAACCCCCGAAAGAAATTCCATCAATTGGAAAAATTTCTACATAGGCCGTAAGGTAGGCCGTAAGCTATGGTCTCAGGGCCGTAGCTTACGGTCCTGCCCAAATTTTGACCATAAGCAACGGTCTAAAGGGCGTAAAACAGAGGCTTTCCAGGGGTAGGCCGTAACCTACGGCCTTAGGGCCATAAGTTACGGTCTTGACCTGCAGAACACCCATTTTTAGTGCAGTTTTTGTCCAATGCCTTATAACTCATATTTTTAACATCCACATCAGAACTAAGGCATTTCTCATACATTTATATGCATATTTTCAACATAATTTCATAACATCATATAGCATATAACTATATACAAAGTTTAAGTAAATTTTTATTTGCCAACGGGTCAAACCCATCCATTTTATTTACTTAACCATTTAACCCACCCTTTTGTGGATTACCCCCAATGCCACACCAATGTGGACTTACATGACAAACTCCAACGCCATTTCAATATGGTCTTACATGACAATCACCAATGCCATTTCAATATGGACTTATATGACATATACCAATGCCATTTTATTATGGTCTTACATGACAAACACCAATGCCATTTATCTATGGACTTACATGACAAACACCAACGCCATAGATCACTATGGACTTGCATGTCAAACACCATTTTATATAGATTTCCATCTTACTAGTGCCAATTTATGTTTTTAACATATTATGACACATAATATCAATTCAACATTCAATTGATCACCATTACTTTAAATTAATCATAAGTAGTTATACCAATCATAATCACATAACACACAAACACTAATATGTCTTATGGTTGCATATTAGTGAGTAGTTAACTCACCTTGGCCCTTAGTAGTAATCGGGTCAACTATTTCCTTTCCGGGTCTTTGATTAGCAACTTCACCTAGATCATATAATTTCACATAAGCATACAATCTAGTAGCTAATCACCTAATTCATCAACTTGTATTCAATTTGACTCATTTATTATCAAAATTATCATATTAACTTTAAAGTCGTTGCTTTAAATCAAACTTCTCATTCTTTTATCAGTTTGACCAAAAATTACCTATTTGGCATTTCATCAAACACTTAATGTGCAGGAATTTATCCACACACCAAAAACCCATTTTCAAAACTTACTAAATCCCAATTTTGTTTCAAAATCAATCATTGCATCAAAACCCATTTGAAATAAGAATTTATTCATCAAACTTATATTTCATTTATCATTCAAAGTATATATGAACTATCACTAGTTCATCTAAGCATTCAATACACCATGTCTATCAAAACCCATCTTACAAACTTGTAATCATATGCAAATGAATATGATTTCAGTTAGTTTACTTGATTCTAAGCAACCTAATGACATAGAACAAGTAATTACTAACAAATTATTGGGTTTTACTCTAACCCAACCCACACCTATGGAAACCCACGAAAATACAACCAAAATCATCAAAGAAACTTACCAACATGTACTACAACATGTGTAGAACACTAATTTAAGATTGCATTGAAGATCAAAGCTTCCAAGGTGGGTCAATTTTGCTTCAAAACCAATTTTCTTCTTGGGTTTTTGGTGCTCCACGTTTTCCAGAGAGAAGAAGAAGAAGAGAGTTGGGATTTTGACTTTGGTCAAATCCCCTCTTTTATATTAAGTTATCTTTGCCCAATTGTCACTTTACCCCCTTCTACTTTTATTTAACTTTAAACAACATTTTAAATTTACTAGTAGTTAATATTTAACAAATTAACCTACTAGTTAATACAAATCCAACTTTAAACATAACCATAATATTAATATAATTACTTAATCGAAATTGGGTCGTTACAAATTCTACCCCCCTTAAAGGGGTTTCGTCCCCGAAACTCAAATTACATTTCAAATAAAAAAAGGATAAAATTTCTTCATTTCATCTTCCAACTCCCATGTTGCGTCAGATCCCCTTCTATTCTTCCATTGTACTTTGACTATATTCAACGACTTGTTTCTAAGCCGTTTAACTTTCCGATCCAAAATTGCCAATGGTTTTTCAACATAATCCAATTTATCAATCACTTCAACATCTTCTAACGGTACATAAGCAGACTCGTCCGCTAAACATTTTCTTAAGTAGGATACATGGAAAGTGTTGTGTATTCCTTTTAATTCCTCCGGTAGCTCTAATCGGTAAGCAACCTCACCGACCCTTGCCAAAATCTTGAAAGGCCCAATAAAACGTGGGCTCAACTTTCCTCGTTTGCGAAAACGAATGACACCCTTCCATGGAGAAACCTTTAGCAATACAAAGTCTCCCACTTGAAACTCGATCGGCCGTCTTCGCTTATCGGCATATGACTTCTGTCGGTCTTGAGCTGCTTTTAAATGTGCTCGAATTTGATCAATCCTAGCATTAGTTATTTTAACCACTTCTTTACTAGCAAGCTCACGAGGACCAACCTCCTCCCAACACACCGGAGTTCGACATTTTCGACCATACAACATTTCATACGGAGGCATTCCCAAACTGGAATGATAACTATTGTTGTAAGAAAATTCTGCCAATGGTAGATAGTCATCCCAATTTCCACCAAAATCGATAATGCACGCGCGTAACATGTCCTCAAGGGTTTGAATGGTCCGCTCACTTTGACCATCGGTCTGAGGATGATACGCGGTACTTATCAAAAGTTTTGTGCCCAACTCTTCTTGAAATTTTCTCCAAAAATGGGAAGTGAATCGAGTGTCTCGATCAGACACTATTGTCACTGGTACCCCGTGTCGTGACACCACTTCTTTAATGTAAACTTCAGCCATTTTCTCAGATGAATAAGTCTCACGAATTGGAATAAAGTGAGCACTTTTCGTTAACCTGTCAACAATGACCCATATCGTATCATGCCCCCGTTTTGTTCTAGGGAGTTTTGTGATTAAATCCATTGTGACATGCTCCCACTTCCATAAAGGAATCTCTAACGGTTGTAACTTGCCATACGGTTTCTGATGTTCAGCTTTCACCTGCATGCAAGTTAAACATTTCCCCACATATTTCACAACATCTCTTTTCATTCCTGGCCACCAATAATTACTTTTAAGATCACAGTACATTTTGGTAGCTCCAGGATGAATCGAGTACTTAGATTTGTGAGCTTCTTCCATTAAAACTTCCTTGAAAGGACAAGTGGGTGGTATCCACATCCGACCCCACCTTGTCAATAAGCCACGCTCATCTTCTTCCAAATTCTTGACTTGCCCTTTTATTCTGTCTCTCTTCCAATTTTCTTCCTTAATGGCCTCCCGTTGAGCTTCTTTGATTTGTGAAATAATTTCTGAAGAGATAACAATTTTCATCACTTTCACCTTTATGGGTGAATAATCTTTTCTGCTCAAAGCATCCGCGACTACATTTGCTTTTCCCGGATGGTAGAGGATTTCACAATCATAATCTTTGATTAACTCTAACCACCTTCGTTGCCTCATATTCAACTCCTTTTGGGTAAAGAAGTATTTCAAACTTTTATGATCGGTGTAAATAGTACATTTCACACCGTAAAGATAATGTCTCCAAATCTTTAACGCGAAAACTACCGCTGCAAGCTCAAGATCATGAGTCGGGTAGCTAACTTCATGTATCTTCAATTGTCTTGAAGCATACGCAATGACCTTACCCCTTTGAATTAAGACACAACCTAACCCCGAATATGAAGCATCAGAATAAACTACAAAGTCATCGGGTCCATCAGGTAGTGCCAATACAGGAGCTTGAGTTAATTTCATCTTTAATTCTTGAAAGGCTTGTTCTTGGTTTTCTCCCCATTCATACTTCACACCTTTCCTTGTTAGCTTAGTCAAGGATGAAGCAATCTTAGAGAAATCTTGTATAAATCTCCTATAATAACCAGCTAGGCCAAGAAAACTCCTAATTTCAGTTGGAGTTTTAGGCTGACTCCATTTTGCAACTGCTTGAATCTTAGAAGGATCTACATGAATGCCCTTTGAGTTCACCACATGCCCTAAGAACTGTACTTCTTGTAACCAAAAAGCACACTTAGAAAATTTCGCATATAACTTCTCCTTACGGAGTGTTTCAAGCACTTCACGCAAGTGGCAAGCGTGATCACCCTCATTTTTGGAATAGACCAAAATGTCATCAATGAATACAATAACTGATCTATCCAGCATCGGTCTACAAACCCGATTCATTAGATCCATAAAAGCCGCCGGTGCATTCGTCAACCCAAAAGACATAACAAGAAACTCGTAATGCCCGTAACGAGTACGAAACGCTGTTTTCTCGACATCTTCATCTCTAACCTTGAGTTGATGATACCCCGAACGAAGATCTATTTTTGAAAACCATTTGGCTCCTTGTAATTGATCGAATAAATCATCAATCCGGGGTAATGGGTAACGATTCTTCACAGTCACTTTGTTTAATTCCCGATAGTCGATACACATCCTCATACTCCCATCCTTCTTCTTGACAAAGAGCACCGGAGCACCCCAAGGTGAGATGCTAGGACGGATGAAACCTTTATCAAGAAGATCTTGGAGTTGAGTCATTAACTCTTGCATCTCCGTTGGTGCTAACCGATATGGAGTTTTGGCTATCGGTTTGGCTCCGGGAATTAGATCAATACGAAATTCTACATCTCTTTCTGGAGGAACTCCCGGTAAATCATCTGGGAAGACATCCGGAAAATCTCTAACAATTGTTACATCTTCTAACTTGTTCACTTCTTTATCAACATCAACTACATATGCTAGAAACGATTTGCCTCCATTATTCATATACTTCATGACCTTAGCTAGGGAACACAAAACAGCTCCGCACCTTCTTTCCCCTTGAATAGACAATTCTTTACCACTTGGAGATATCAATTGGACTACTTTGCGATTACACACTATGTTGGCTTGGTTTAATGATAACCAATCCATTCCCACCACTACATCAAACTCCCCTAACATCATAGGTATTAATTCAATTGCAAAATCCTCACCCTCTATAGAAATCTTACAATTTCTATACACATTAAACACTAAGAAGCTCTTAGAGTCTGCTACTTCAATTTCTAAAGGTGAAGATAATTTTTCTAACACAAATGAAGAGTGATGAGAAAATTTGGTAGATACAAAGGACCTACTAGCTCCAGAATCAAATAATACATAAGCTGGCATAGAGTTGACCAAAAAGGTACCTGTCACAACATCTGATGTATCTTTCGCTTCTTCAGCAGTAATCTGAAAAGCCCTGCCTTTAGGTTTTGGCAGCTCTAACTTTTTCCCACTGCTGCTTCCTTTGAATGGTTTGCTTTCAGAACTCCCATGAGATTGCCTTTTCAAATCAGGGCAATCACTTCGTTTGTGCCCCGGCTTGTAGCAGTTGTAACAAAGGTTGGAAGAATTTGTGCACTGAGGGGCAAGATGCCCTTGTTTACCACATTTATAACAAAACATGGTTTTAAAGTGACATTCTCCTAGGTGATTTTTACCGCACGTAATGCATGGTTTGATATCCCGAGAAGAACCAGATTTCTTGGGAGAATTAGCAAATTTTATCTTCTTTGAAGACCCAACATCTTTCTCAACCTTCCTCTTTTCGCCTCTATCCTCTTGTCTTTTAAGTTCCAGTTCTCTTTCTCTAGCACAATCAATAAGCTCTGATAGTGTACTACACTTTGAAGGTGAGAGAAATTCCCTGAACTTGGCACTCAGCATGTTATGATATCTGTTGATCCACATCTTCTCAGTTTGTAGAAGATCGGGACAAAATCTGGCTTTGTCAAAGAAGATTGCAGTAATGGTGTCGATGCTTTCATCTTTGTGTCTCATGTTCAGAAATTCTTCAGTTATTCGATCTATTGCAGCCTGAGGGCAAAACCTCTTAAGGAATAACTCCTTGAATTCAGCCCATGTGAGGTCCTTCATCCCATCTCTACCTTTCTCCTTGCGGAGAAGTTCCCACCAATCTTTGCCTCTTTCACGAAGTTGATTCCCAGCAAAGATAACTTCATCAGATGAATCGCAATGGCATGTTTCAAAAGTGCCTTCTATGTCTGAGATCCACCTTTGACTCAATAATGGATCTACTTCACCCTTAAACTCTGGTGGTTTGCATGCAACAAAGTCTTTGTAGGTGACCTTCTTGGAAGCACGTTCCATTTCACCACTAGTTTTGAGAGTTGCAAACTCTTGTCGTATAAAATTTTGTAAGGAAACTTCCATCCCCTCCATATACGTGGAAATATTGGCTTGAAGTGCCTTGGCCACTTCCTCTTTCACCATATCTCTCATTTGAGTGAGATCAATGTTATGGCTACCCTCGCCTGTGTTGTGCTCGTCAGCCATACTAAGACTGAAATAGGTTAATAGGTTGGTTAGTCCTATTTTTAAGTCATAGAATATATACAAATATAAACCACCACTTGTGATCCTAAAGATCACTTTACAAACAAATTTTCTAACACCTTACCTACTACTCTATGCCAAAATTTTAAGTTGAATTCATTAAAGATATGTCCATGTCATGCGAATATAATTATACTGGCCAGGCATAATGATATCCCCATCACAAGTTCACTTTCCTTAACTTCATCATTTTAAAACCTTGGATAAGAGGTTCGGGTCACATATCACATAGTCATCACAATATCCTTAGTTCAACATACTCATATTTCAATCTTTCATTAGGTTATAACTCTATATGTTAAGGCACTCATTTATAACATGTAATCACATTCATTTCATTTACTAACCTTAGGTCCTTGGCCACGTGATCGAGTCTTGGATTGAACCATTCTTTCCTTTAGATCAAGAGCACAAAAGTTTGAGTTCAAGTGGTTGTAACACACTTGATTCACTCAAACCAATGGCTCTGATAACAACTTGTGACACCCCAAATCTCAAAACATGTAATTTTAATCAAATTTGCAGAATTACAAAAGTGGTCCCAGTTTTTAAAACATTTAACGTTAACGAAGTTAATTTAAAACTTGTTGGTCCAAAGTATAAGGATATCATATCCTATTCATATGAAATTTACAAAAATATAGTTAAGACGTCATAACAAACATTTCCAACAAGTTTGACAAAGATTGGTTCGATATTCCAAAATCCGTGCTCGATCATACGTTCGTAGCCGACCTATTTCTGACCTGTAAACACCAAATTTAATCAAGTGTTAGTTCATAAGAACTAAGTGAGTTAACCCCATCAACCCCCGAAAGAAATTCCATCAATTGGAAAAATTTCTACATAGGCCGTAAGGTAGGCCGTAAGCTATGGTCTCAGGGCCGTAGCTTACGGTCCTGCCCAAATTTTGACCATAAGCAACGGTCTAAAGGGCGTAAAACAGAGGCTTTCCAGGGGTAGGCCGTAACCTACGGCCTTAGGGCCATAAGTTACGGTCTTGACCTGCAGAACACCCATTTTTAGTGCAGTTTTTGTCCAATGCCTTATAACTCATATTTTTAACATCCACATCAGAACTAAGGCATTTCTCATACATTTATATGCATATTTTCAACATAATTTCATAACATCATATAGCATATAACTATATACAAAGTTTAAGTAAATTTTTATTTGCCAACGGGTCAAACCCATCCATTTTATTTACTTAACCATTTAACCCACCCTTTTGTGGATTACCCCCAATGCCACACCAATGTGGACTTACATGACAAACTCCAACGCCATTTCAATATGGTCTTACATGACAATCACCAATGCCATTTCAATATGGACTTATATGACATATACCAATGCCATTTTATTATGGTCTTACATGACAAACACCAATGCCATTTATCTATGGACTTACATGACAAACACCAACGCCATAGATCACTATGGACTTGCATGTCAAACACCATTTTATATAGATTTCCATCTTACTAGTGCCAATTTATGTTTTTAACATATTATGACACATAATATCAATTCAACATTCAATTGATCACCATTACTTTAAATTAATCATAAGTAGTTATACCAATCATAATCACATAACACACAAACACTAATATGTCTTATGGTTGCATATTAGTGAGTAGTTAACTCACCTTGGCCCTTAGTAGTAATCGGGTCAACTATTTCCTTTCCGGGTCTTTGATTAGCAACTTCACCTAGATCATATAATTTCACATAAGCATACAATCTAGTAGCTAATCACCTAATTCATCAACTTGTATTCAATTTGACTCATTTATTATCAAAATTATCATATTAACTTTAAAGTCGTTGCTTTAAATCAAACTTCTCATTCTTTTATCAGTTTGACCAAAAATTACCTATTTGGCATTTCATCAAACACTTAATGTGCAGGAATTTATCCACACACCAAAAACCCATTTTCAAAACTTACTAAATCCCAATTTTGTTTCAAAATCAATCATTGCATCAAAACCCATTTGAAATAAGAATTTATTCATCAAACTTATATTTCATTTATCATTCAAAGTATATATGAACTATCACTAGTTCATCTAAGCATTCAATACACCATGTCTATCAAAACCCATCTTACAAACTTGTAATCATATGCAAATGAATATGATTTCAGTTAGTTTACTTGATTCTAAGCAACCTAATGACATAGAACAAGTAATTACTAACAAATTATTGGGTTTTACTCTAACCCAACCCACACCTATGGAAACCCACGAAAATACAACCAAAATCATCAAAGAAACTTACCAACATGTACTACAACATGTGTAGAACACTAATTTAAGATTGCATTGAAGATCAAAGCTTCCAAGGTGGGTCAATTTTGCTTCAAAACCAATTTTCTTCTTGGGTTTTTGGTGCTCCACGTTTTCCAGAGAGAAGAAGAAGAAGAGAGTTGGGATTTTGACTTTGGTCAAATCCCCTCTTTTATATTAAGTTATCTTTGCCCAATTGTCACTTTACCCCCTTCTACTTTTATTTAACTTTAAACAACATTTTAAATTTACTAGTAGTTAATATTTAACAAATTAACCTACTAGTTAATACAAATCCAACTTTAAACATAACCATAATATTAATATAATTACTTAATCGAAATTGGGTCGTTACAACGTATTTATGTGAAAACTAAATATTGTAAGTACAACACTCACGATAAACAATAGTTGTTTGTATTTAGGTGAAAACCTACGTACAGTTAATACAACGAATCAAGATATACAACAGTGTACAAGTAAACAACAAGAACATGTTGATTGCGATCTGATATCCATAGATGACAGGAATCAGATGGCCCACAAATCAGTACGAAAACAATGTGAAAACAGGAAGTTAGTTGAGTCCGTCAGTGAGGAATACAATTCAAAACATAATTGCAATGTTGTTTCAGAATAATGAACTGACAATGTGTTTGCGTGGGTGACGATTCACACAAACATATCCGTGAGTTTAAAGTTCTGAAATAGTGACTGAAAAGTAGAAAACAAGCATCAGAAAGCAAAACCATCGTCTTGTTCGTTCGGGTGACGATTCAAACGAATACGCGCGATGGTGACGCGATCTGACGAAACGAAAACGACACGAACGATAATAAAGTTAAGAAAATATAATATTTCACGTTTTACAAATTTGAAACTCATCAAAAATAAATCAAAGAAACTCTCTTTATTTTAAATGACGTGAAAATACGCGTAAAAATCCGAAAACGCAACGGAGACGAAAAACGAGCAACCGAAACGAACCCGAATACCCTCGGGGTATTTAAAGGTTAAATGAGGCTTCCCACCTCATTTATTTCATCTTTTCCTCTCTCTAAAACCACCACCCACGAACCTTTCTTCCTCTCTCTAGATTTCAACTTCAAATCATCAAATCTCCCTCGTTTGTGGAAGAAATCGGGTGTTCTTGGTGTCCACACGAAGCTATCAACGTCCTCTACAAGGAAGTACAAACGATCTGAAGTTTTTTCCGCTGAAAATCGAGGTAATTATCAAAAGAAACCCACGAAAGCTAGGGTTTTCATACCCATGTTCGACCCCACCCACGGAATCGGCCTAGAACCTCTGTAAGTCGACCCTATACCCTCGAAAATTGTCCCTGGTACGTCAACCACACGGAAGCAGCCCTGCAACAATATGATGTTCGATGTTGATGATGATGATGATGAACAAGGTTCGTGACATACAGGTAACCGAACCTAAGGGCTACAAACATAGCATGCATAACCGAACCTATCATCATCAACCACAAACCTGTAACTTGCAAACCTAGATAGCCACGAACCTCTAATCATCAGGCGAACCCATCATCATCCTAGACTATCCTTCGATCTTCACGAACCTGCATGCATGCGAACCTGTGAGCTGCTATGCACGAACCTATGAGCCTCAAACCTTTGGGCTACGAACCTCTGCAATGCCAAACCCATGAGGGAGTGGGACGAACCTATGCTGGATTAGACTCCACACAGCCGAACCTTAACTCACCTTTGGACGAACCATGTTCACGAACCAATGTTCCACGAACCAATGCTAAGGGGCCGAACCTAGGATCTCTAACCAGCCGAACCATATTGAACGAACCTTAGAGGAAGCAAGAAGGCTCGCTGACCAAGGGTTCATTGATCTTAACCTTTGTTGATCCACCTCATCCCATGTGCAGCCCACACCTTCAGCTCAAGCAGAAATTAATCGGCCAATCATGGAACCACATTTAGCCCGGTCCCCAAGTCTTATGCGGCCCATGTGATTTTTCTTCTCGGCCGAAACCAATTGCAGCCCAACACCATAGCACAACCGGCCCAAAACCCTATCACTCGGCCCACTTTGGTTAATCGGTTCACGATATTTGGCCTAGCCCACAAAATTCCCTCGGCCCAATAGATTATTCGGACATGGTGATTTAACCCATGAAACCCTTTCGGCCCAATAGATGAGCCCAACGTTTTGATTTTGGCCCAAGGAATTAAGTGGACTAGACTATGGTCATTGAATTGGCCCACTATCATTCGGCCCACCTAATGAAGATACAAACTTATAGATGGAAACGATTAAAGGGTTTATAACAGACACGGTAATCATGGGGTGAATACTATAAAGGTGACAAAACATTGGGTGTAATTTCATAAAAACCTAAGTTTATACTTAGGACTCTAATAACATGACGTTAAATCAAGTTGAATCTCAAGTCAATAACTGAGTGTTTTAAATTTAACCTAATTAGGTTAAGTGTTTCTAAAGCCAATAACAAGTACACAGGGCCGAATGAAGACCAAGACCGAGACTTGCGAGTGTTAGCCAACTCTATGGCTAACACAAACACATACACGTACACAAATCCCCACGACTTAATACTCATAAGTTACATACAACATGAACTCAATACAGGATCGTGAACATTACAACAAGTACAATCAAGAGCGCGTGCACTTCTTGTTAAGCTAAGTCAACCACTTCAACAATAAGGTGAGTTCATATGCCCCTTTTATAATCTTAACTGATTTTAAACTCTCGGGGCTGAGAAACATGCTTAACTTTTATTTACTTAAAAGTTTTATGTTTAACATATTGCTTATGCTTTGATTTAGATAATGTTGCTTGACTTATTATCGTTTATCATTGTATGCATGTTTGTATGATCATGATATGATAGAACAACTAAGATGAATATGATAATATTACTTCATAAATCATCAACACAATAGAATAATATAGTTGTAAGATTCTATCTGTCACACCCCCAAATTTCAACTAACGGAATCATACCGTTTAGGGCGTGACAAACCAGGATCTCAGTCATTAGACACAGCGAAAGACCTCTATATGCTTTTAAACATAATTCAGTCTTAATTTGTAAAATCAAAGTTTAACATTGCGGAAGCGTTTGAAAATCAATAACAAAGTGTAACAGTTGTAAAACCATAATTACAAAGTTCTGTGTTTTAAATCAACAATCAAAATAAAATGTATGCATGAGACTCAACGTCCTAGTCCTTGCTTGTCCTTGCTTGTGCCTTAGTGTCCTGAGAAAACATGTAGATCAAGTCAACACAACGGTTGGTGCATACACAGGTTTGTATGAATAATCACAAATGTTTGAATCAATTGTTTGAACAAGCTATTTGTATATAATGTTTGCAGATCACATAATCACACATTGCATAGTCATGATAGCTAGTCATTGTACTATTTACATAAGCGGTCGACACCGAAGCTGACTGTTGTAATGTTTGATAGCCTTTTCCCTATTGTCTAGCATAAACAATAGTAATGTGTGTTTGGTCAGTTAAACACTTGCGTAGATCCCATCTACCAAGTGAGGTTTGTCAAACCCAATAGATCTATCTTCAACTACCACGCTTTGCACTACGGAAAACTAAACGGTTCGAAATGTAAGGCTTTGTAATGCTATGTTTGCACTTAATGTAAATATCTAACTCATGCAAGTGATATGTATCTAAAAGTGTTTGTTGCACATGTTTTCTCCCCCAAAACAGTTAAATAAGAAAAGGGGTCGTGTACGCACCTTTGATAGTGAACAGAATGATCAACACACGTGAATTCGCGTAGAAAATCCTCTACGAAGAACCTGTGTTTTAACAATAACTTAGTGTTATTCGGGATGTCGTTTTGTTCTTGAAATCACATACGTGTCAACACACGTATGTTAGAGTGTTATAAATGCACATACAAAAGTATGCATGACTTTGTATTCGATTGTTTAAACCGTATAAACATATACGATTCCTTTTAAACACGCGAAATTATACGCGATATTGATTCTGGTTAAAAATATGAATTTTATCGTTTCATGTTGTTCGGAATTGAATTCTGGTTTCAACGCAACTGGAATGAGTTAAAACGGAGTTCGAACGAGGAAGTTACGACCAAAATACTAAAAATGGTTTAAAGCCCAAAAACAGCTGGGGCCCGGGTTCGAACCCGTGACCTCCAACTCTAAACACAACCATTTAACCAGTCCAGACTAGTCCACATTTGTAACAGATAGCCCAAGTTATTTGTTTTAATCATAAACCAAACAGTTCCTTTTCGATTATCCTTGACCGAACATATTGAGCCCAAATTGACCCCGATTTCGATCACAATTGAAACTGAAACCATAGGGCTTTCGTTGCTATAACTCAATCGAGTCTACCCATGGTTTTAATTCAGTTTTTAATCAACAAACAGCCTCAATTCGTAACCCATAGGATTTCGAACATGGTTATCCACTTCCATGATCCAAACTTGTTCATTTCGTTTAAATTACACTGTAAATCCATATGGATTTCATATAATAGTTAATTTCGACCCTTTCTGTATGTTTTAATTCGATTAACAACCTCGTCTAAGATAAAAACCCCAAATACTTTGGTGTCAAGAACCCTAATTATCAAATTAAGTCAATTCGTTGTGATTTTCAGAAATCAACCAAGGGTTTTCATTAAATGGATCGTTGCAAAGCTGTTTACATAGATTAATTTGATTTTTAAACACATTAGGAGCAAAATCCCCAAATCATTTTAAATAACAAACCCTAGAATTAGAAATCGCTTAATTCTTTGCTTTTACATGAAATTGATACATGGTTTTCATTCATTTATACATCACGAAAATGTCTGTGTTGTTTAATTGGATTTTATAACTCATTTGAATCAAAACCCCCAAACCATCTTTATTCAAGAACCCTAGCAATCAAACTTAATCAATTCGTTATTGATTCATGAAATTGACTTAGGTTAAACTTAAATCAGAATCTTCTGAAGCTAATGCTATCAATCAATTTGATTTTAACACTTGTTTGTTCGAAAACCCCCAAATCGTTTTCAATGAGAAACCCTAGAACATGAACTTGATTAATTCGCTATAATGTGATGAAATTGTCATAAGGATTTCTTTTAGTAGGGTATTCTGAAACCCTCTGTGTATTTTAATTCGATTATAAAATGCGTTTGAATCAAAACCCCCAAAACGTCTCAAACAGTAATCAGGTTCTATCAATTCGTTGTTAGAACCAAAATTTAGCATAGGGTTATGCTTAATCGGTTAGTTTAGGTGATGTAGGAATGATTTGTTACCTTGTTTGATGTAGAATTGTTGTAGTTCAAATTCAAGCCCTAGTTTCGGCCCCTTCACAATCGAATCCTTCAATCCGAACTTCTGGAATCAAATTGTCGTATGGAGAACTTGCTAAAGGTGCCGATTGATGCTATGGAATGCTCAATTTGTGATGTTTACATCGAATTATGAGAGTTCTATTATCACAAGTGACGGTTTCGATTTTTCACTAACATTTGAGTTTAATTCGATTATTTAAGAGTTTATAACGTATGATAACTGTAAATTATCATTGATATGATCATTATGTATGATTTAATTAGGTACTAACAGATTATTATAGTGGAATTAAAATCCCAATTGATTTTTGTCGAATTTTGACTTCAAAAGTCAAAATCTTGCATTTTAACCTAATTACAACTTAATCTTAGTAATTGTGGTGTTTATAACTTGCTTTGCTCAATTTTTATCCTTGTAGTTTGTTTTCATGTGATTTTGTGTCCTTTTTTTGTTAACTTTTGTTAACTTTTGTTAACGGGGTTAACCCGAAAATATCGGGTTGTCACACTATCTTATAACATTAAATTATTCTTACTAGAACAAACATTGAGATTATCACAGGTGAACATGATGACAAGAACAACAACAAACAGTATCCACCACCTGAGTCAACTAAGTGTTGTAAGAATGGTTCCACCTGAGTCAATTCTATTGGATATGATTAGCATTGTTTCCGATTGGTAAGCTAATCATATATTATCAATAATAATAATAATTATTTGTGTTTACTTTAACAAATATCACATGTATATATTATGTGTTTATGTAGGAAATTAAATTGGGTCGACCACCCACTTTTAAGGAACTATTCCTTCATACACACCTTAAAAAAAATTCAAAGGCGAAATTTTGGGCAGGGAATTATGATGATAGCCCGGAAGTAATGGAGTTTTGTACACAACAATCGAAAGAAACATATGTAAGCTACTTTTATCATATCTATATAAAGTCTATATCAACTTAAATACGGTAACAATCATTTTATTTTGAGAAATTGTAGGAGGCTTACTCAATATACATGGAGGAGAAGTACGGGGAAGATGAAACTCAACATCCGGTTGGTGATCTTAATTTGTGGGAGCGTTCGCAAGGAGAGAAAAGACGCTTATTCGGAATAGGATCTTCAGATCGTAATTTCATCCTGGCGGGACTCCGTCTTCATTGTCGGGTCTACGCCATCACAAGCTGCGTTCGAGCTGTCACAACAAGAGGTATTATTAGTTTTCCTTATTTTCTAATTGTTATAGTTTATTGTTAAACTAGGTAGATTAAATATTAAGATATAACTTAGAATAATTAAACAATTAGGTAGTTATGACAGTTTGAAGAGACACATCTCTTCACTTGTGCTGTTGCATGTGTAATATATATATATATATATATATATATATATATATATATATATATATAGGGGAAGGATCAAATGTTAACCCTTCCTTATTGCGATAACCGTATAACCCTAGCATTTTTTGCGTTTTTTGCCCGAATCTTTTTTTTCTTTTTTTCATGATCTTTATTATACATAAATAGGGGGTTTCCTTCTTGTGTTTTTGCTAATTCATCACCGTTTAGAAGTTATTTACAACCGTAAGTAACTGTAACGACTTACAGTTACTTACATCACACTTCCATCAGATACGTAATGTAAGTAACTGTAAGTCGTTACAGTTACTTACGGTTGTAAATAACATCTAAGCAGTGATGAATTAGCAAAAACACAAGAAGGAAACCCCCTATTTATGTATAATAAAGACCATGAAAAAAAGAAAAAAAAGATTCGGGCAAAAAACGCAAAAAAATGCTAGGGTTATACGGTTATCGCAATAAGGAAGGGTTAACAAAGAAACCATCCCCTATATATATATATATAGGGGATGTAATTTTTAATAACCCTTATTTTTTGTTACAATCCATTAACTATCATCCAATGGTTACTTTAAAAAGGTAAGTGTATAGGATCGTGCCACGTGTCAATTTCTTTTTTTTAATAAGAAGGGCATTTAGGACATTTGTCATTTATGTAAAGTTTACCCCCCTTTTTTTCTAAACATTCATAACTTTTTTATACTATATTATTTTTTAAAAAAAATTGCACCATTATACTTGTCTCATTTTTCTCTTTAATTTCGTTATAGTCTCGACTAGTTTTTATTTTATTTTTTTGATGTCATGTATTAACATCATTGTAACGAGCTTAAAGATAGCAAATTAATAAGAAATTTTTTATAACAATGGTAAATTACAGTAATGTAACACAAAATGAAGTAATGTAACACAAAATGAAGTAATTTACAATGACATAATTAACGGTGACGTAACACATTATTTACAGTGATGTAACTTTCTCTTTAATTCCCGTTATAATGTTAACTAGTTTTTTTAATTTTTTTATCATTGCCCATTATTTACATCGATGTAACGAGCATAAATATAACACATTATTTTGAATTTTTTTTCTAACAATGATAAATTACAGTGATGTAATATAACACATTATTTTATTTTTTTCTAACAATGATAATTACAATGATAAATTACAGTGATCGTAATATAACACATTATTTTGATTTTTTCTCTAACAATGATAATTATAGTGATGTAATTTATCATTGTTCGAAAAAAATTCAAACTAATTTGTTGTATTTAGGCTCGTTACAAATTAGGGATGAACAAAAAGCCAAAAAAAACCGAACCGAAACCGAATTAACCGAAAAAACCGAATCGGAACCAAATTAACCAAAAAAACCGAACCGGAACCGAATTAACCGAAAAAACCGAAACTGAATTTTACGTCAGTGTAAATTACATCACGGTAAATTACGTTAATGTAAATTACATCACTGTAATTTATCATTGTTAGAAAAAATTTCAAATAAATTTGTTATATTTAAAGCTCGTTACAATGATGTAAATATAGGGCATCTAAAAAAAGTAAAAAAAATTAGTCGATACTATAATAGAATTAAAGAGAAAAATGAGATGAATATAATGGTGCAATTTTTATTAAAAATAATATATTATAAAAAAGTTATTAATGTTTAAAAAAGAGGGGGGGAACTTATAAAAGTAAAATGACTATTATGCCCTTTTTAATATTTTAATGAAAAGCTTATGTGTAAGTTTATTATTGGTTGAAATGAGTTATGTAGTTGTAGCAAAAAAAGAGGTTATTTTTTATATCTTTCCATATATATATATATATATATATATATATATATATAGGGGATGGTTCCTTTGTTAACCCTTCCTTATTGCGTTAACCGAATAACTACATCGTATTACATTGGGGCCCACATTATAGTAAATCTAAAGGTTGTGGTTTTTTCTTATTTTTTTATTAATGTAAGTGGGCCTTACATCAATTAAAAAATACAAAAAACCACAACCATTAGATTTACTTTAATGTGGGCCCCAAAGTAATAAGATGTAGTTATTCGGTTAACGCAATAAGGAAGCTTAACATTTGATCATCTCCCTATATATATATATATATATATAGGGCATGGAATTTTTGATAACCCTCATCTTTTGTTACAAACCATTAACCATCATCCAATGGTTACTTTAAAAATGTAAGTGTGTAGGATGGTGACACGTGTCAGATTCCTTTTTTTTTCTTTTTTTAATATAAAGGGCATTTAAGACATTTGTTATTTAAGTAAAGTTTACCCCATTTTTTTTAAACATTCATAACTTTTTTATACTATATTATTTTTTTAAAAAAATTGCACCATTATACTCGTCTCATTTTTCTCTTTAATTTCGTTATAGTCTCGACTAGTTTTTTTTTTTTTTTGATGTCATGTATTTACATCATTGTAACGAGCTTAAAGGTGGTAAATTAATTAGAAATTTTTTCTAACAATGGTAAATTACAGTAATGTAACAAAACATGAAGTAATGTAACACAAAATGAAGTAATTTACAATGACATAATTAACGGTGACGTAACAAATTATTTTATTTTTCTCTAACAATGATAATTACAATGATAAATTACAGTGATGTAAATAGAACACATTATTTTGATTTTTTTCTCTCGCAATGATAATTATAGTGATGTAATTTATCATTGTTCGAAAAAAATTTAAACTAATTTATTATCAATGTAAATTACATCACTGTAATTTAAACCAAATTCACCGAAAAAAACCGAAACCGAATTTTACGTCAATGATAGTTACAATGATAAATTACAGTGATGTAATAGAACACATTATTTTGATTTTTTTCTCTCACAATGATAATTATAGTGATGTAATTTATCATTGTTCGAAAAAAATTTAAACTAATTTGTTGTCAATGTAAATTACATCACTGTAATTTAAACCAAATTCACCGAAAAAAACCGAAACCGAATTTTACGTCAATGTAAATTACATCACGATAAATTACGTCAATGTAAATTACATCACTGTAATTTAAACCAAATTCACCGAAAAAAACCGAAACCGAATTTTACGTCAATGTAAATTACATCACGATAAATTACGTCAATGTAAATTACATCACTGTAATTTATCATTTTTAAAAAAATTTCAAATAAATTTGTTATATTTAAAGCTCGTTACAATGATGTAAATATAGGGCATCTAAAAAAAGTAAAAAAAAATTAGTCGATACTATAATGGTAAATTACAGTGATGTAATTTACATTGATATAATTTATTTGAATTTTTTTTTCTAACAATGGTAAATTACAGTGATGTAATTTACATTGATATAATTTACAGTGAAGTAACATATTTTTATCCAGAAATGTAACTTATTATTTGCAGTGATGTAATTTTTATATTTAATTCCGTTTTAATGTAACAACCAAATAATTAGCACATTTGATCATGTATAAAATCTACGTTGAATTGACAATGGTAATTACTACAGATTGATAGTACACGAGAAATGATGAACGTAGGCGAAAACCGTGCGCGAAACGGAGTTACGGATTGTCCGAAATCGCGAAACGAAGAAAATTTTCAAAGTATTGAACTTCTGGACTCGTCGCGGTACGCGACGGAGATTTGAGGATCTGCCGCGGTACGCGATGGACCTAAAATATCTAAAATCCCCCGAATTTCTTCGCGATACGCGAAGCTTTATTTGGCCCTCGTCGCGGTACGCGACGGGTGAGGCGGTGGAATAAGTTGATATCTTTCATCAGATTGCATGAAATGTTATCTCATCTTCAAATCTCGAACAAGAAAGCCACCAGACGAACATCAGACGAGTTTTCATCATCCAAACTCAAATTTGAAGCCGCCAGAGTCGACGGATCGCACCCGGGAACGTGTCTACAAGTCCTGATCGTTGTTTTCACCGTAGAACTCTGTCAGATTAGGTAATGATTCGTTTTTAACCTTCTAGTTTAATTTTGATTGATTAGATATTGATTTTGAACGTAATGACATAGTTAGAATTGTTGATTATTGCCTAGATGATGGCTAGAATTGATTAGAAATGAAGAACACGATGTTCTAACGGTTAAATCCTTGTTTTGATCCGTTGTAATGCCTGGTTTGCATGAAATCACAACTATGGTTATAATGGTTTAATCCATTTGATTATGACAATGTAGATGATTAGTTTGGTTAATCTTTGAAATGCAAAGGTTAAATCTAAGTGTTTCAAACTAATCACAATCATTAACATACTCATTGGAACGATTATCTGATGTTTATGATAACAGTCAGATTAGTATGTTAAACATGGTTATTAAACCTATTCTAAGACTACATTGTGATATTTCATGATATATGGGTAATCAATGATAAGGATTTATCATTTCTAAGCCATTAATCTGTTTAGGAACTGTTTTAGCATTATAATCAACAACATTAACTATTTGATGACTTTCAAGACAATGTCTTTGACATTGAACGTTCAGAAAGATCTAATCAGTAGGTTAAAACATAAATGACTTATTAAGTGTAAACGAATGCAGAATTGCACCATTAGTACCAGTTTGCGAGTGATCTTGCGGTAAGACATCAGGTGAGTTCTATGAGCCCTCTTTTACTATTTTAACGTTTTAGGGCTGATATGCATGTTATAAAGTTATTTTAGGTAAATGATTGTTTTATCTGGCTACGGTCAGATAAGAGAATATGTTAAAGTAAAGAATGTTTTCAAGTAAAGAATGTTTTAAAGTAAATAATGCTTTAAGTCTCAACTACAATTGAGAAGTAAATGATTTTAAGAACCTCAGCTGAGATGTCAAGGATGTTTTAAAGACTCAACTACGGTTGAGAAATGAATGATTTTAAAAGTCTCGGCCGAGGCCAATTAGGAAACGTGATTTTGAAGTCCCGGCTGCGGTTGGGCAAATGTTGAGCACTGCGGTGCGGATAATGGTTTATGATTATAATGGTTTATGATTATAATGGTTTATGATTATGATGGTTTAAATGATTTAAACCATGTTATGTATGAATGATGTATGTCAACAAGTCTTGTACCGGTATGAGCCGTCAATTTCGGTTGATGGTTTAAGAAGTCCTGTGAAAGAACAGGCAGAAGTCCTGTGAAAGAACAGACAGAAGTCCTGTGAAAGAACAGGCCTGCCGACTGTGTGTCGCCAGTTGAGGAAATCTTATGCATGCATTGCATGTTGACTTCGGTCAACAGGATAGGCTACATTTATGCACTGTATGATTGATGTTATGATGTCATGTATGTTATGTATATGAAATGTTTTATGTTTAGTATGATTTAGACTGTTGACTTCGGTCAGCAGTGAAGGCTAATGTTTTATGTATATTAAAGATTTTATTTTTATGAAAAGTTAACTTAGAACTCACCAGCGAAAGCTGACTTGTTTTAGCATGCATGTCAGGTCGAATGGTATTGAGGAAGAATGACAGTAAGGCTCATGGCATACGTTGAAAACTACCCTGCCATAAACTTGCTATGTATACAACCATAGAGTCGTGGGTTATGTGTAAAATTTTGTTTAGATCTATATGATATTTATGTTGTTACCCTACATTCCGCTGCTATGATAATGTAATTATGGTTTAAGTATTATGGGTTTGATGTTTTGCCAACTGAGGGGCTAGGGGCCTCTCAAGTTGGTATCAGAGCCATAGTTTGAGAGATCCGGTCATCTCTAATGACTAGACTTAAACTGAAAACGGGACAGAAAGATAAGAATGCCAGTCAAGGGTAGTTTGATGCCATGAGCTGAATGTTATGTACGAGTTAAGACGTAGGTGTAAGGTTAGAAAGGTAGTTAGAGTCATGCACGTTGGGGTGACGGGATGGGAAACGTTTAGAGCCTATGAGTTGGGTAAATGGTTAATAACACCTGATCAACGTCATTAACGATTTACAAAGCTTATTTTGTACTAAACTAATCCTGTACTGACTCTCCAATTGTTGCATCCTGTAGGTAGTTAAATGGCTGGACAAAGGGGTAGACCACGTAAGCAACCACAGGAACCTGAAGAACCACATATCGAGAATGAAGAACCCGTCAATGAAGACGACTACGAGCACAATGAGCAACCGGAAGATGAAGACGAGTTTACTCTAGAGCCTATCGTAGTGAAGGCTATTTCTGATGAGGTCTCTAAAGTTTTGGATGATAAGTTACCAGCTTTGGTTACAAAAATACTAAAGGATACTTTGAACGACAAGTCTGAAGGAACTAAGGACAGCACCAAAGAAGAGGAAGTTGTGATCACCGGAACTAAGAACGGTGATTCTACGTCAGAGAAACGGAAGGGTTGTGATTACAAGGCCTTCAAAGGATGCAGTCCACCTTCCTTTGATGGTAAGAAGGATGCCGTGGCCACCTGCCACTGGGTTTCGGCTATGGAGTCTGTGATTGCTATCAGTGAATGCCGGGAAGACCAAGCTGTGAAATTTGCAGCTCACTCATTTACTGAAGAAGCTCTACATTGGTGGAACACCATCAAGCAGTCAAAGACCACTAATGATGTGGAGGGCTTAAAATGGGAGGAATTGAAAGAATTAGTTATGAAACACTTTTGTCCGAAGAATGAAATTGATAAAATCGAGCGGGAATTTCTGACTTTGAAAGCTGGACGTATGAATCATCGGCAATATACGTCAAAATTTAATGAAATGTCAAGATTGGTCCCTCATTTGGTAAGTACGGAAGAACGTAGACAGAAGTTATATGTGGAAGGATTACCACCTAAAGTCCGAACGCGTGTCAAGGCACATGCTCCTAGAACTTTTGAATCAGCCGTAGAAATTAGCGGCATTGTCTGGGATGATGTTGTTGAAGCTGAACCAACAAAGGAGGAACCGAAGCAAAAGTGGTCACCTAAATTTAAAAGAAACAGAAATGACAAATCCGAACCCCATATGAAAAGGTTTAGAACGGAAGAAATTGAAAAATGCCCTAAGTGTGGAAAGAGACATAGGGGAGAATGTCTTACGGGGACTACTTTGTGCTACCGTTGTGGAAAGACTGGACATCTCTCTTATGATTGCCCGAATATGCCAAAATGTTACAATTGTGGTGGAATCGGTCACGTGAGCAGGAATTGTTTTAAACCAAAGATAATGCCTACTGAAGCCATCAAACCTGAAAGTAGCAAGGGAGGTGAGAAGCAAAAGGCAAAAGCTTGTGCCTTTACTATGACTAAGGATCAGGCAGATAAAGACCCGGATGTGGTGACAGGTACATTCTTGATTAACGATATCCCTGCTTCAGTACTATTTGATTCTGGTGCAAGTATGAGCTTTGTGGCTATTGCTTTTTGTGATAAACTGTGTGCAAATGTTAAAAAGATAGAAAATGCATTTAACATAGAAACTGCTCTTGGTAAATCTACTAGAGTAACGGAGGCTATTGATGATGATTGTTACATTGATATAGAAGGTCATAGATTTCCTGTTAAATTATTTGTGATTACGTTAGGAGGTTTCGATGTAGTGTTGGGTATGGATTGGTTGGCCAAACATGAGGCTAACATTGTCTGTCAACGAAATATGATTTTCTTAACGGCTCTTAATGGGAGTTCAGTAACGGTTTATGGGGATAAAGGGATTAATGCGCCTAAAGTCATTTCAATGATTAAGGCAAGTGAATTTATGAGGCGAGGGTGTGGGGCTTATCTGGCTTATGTTATTGATAATGAAATTAAAGTAAAAGAATTGGAAGACGTACCCGTGGTGTGTAACTTTCCTGATGTATTTCCTGAGGATTTGCCAGGAATTCCACCTGATCGGGAAATCGAATTCCAAATTGATGTTGTGCCAGGAGCTCAACCCGTCGCCAAGGCACCATACCGTCTGGCTCCAACAGAGATGAAAGAATTAATGACCCAACTACAAGACCTTCTAGACAAAGATTTTATACGCCCAAGTGTGTCACCTTGGGGTGCACCAGTGTTATTTGTAAAGAAAAAGGATGGAAGTATGAGAATGTGTATTGATTATAGGGAATTGAATAAGCTCACAATAAAGAATAAGTATCCGTTACCAAGGATTGACGATCTGTTTGACCAATTGCAAGGAGCAAGTTGGTTTTCTAAAATTGATCTCAGATCAGGGTATCATCAACTAAAGGTAAGAGAACAAGACATTCCGAAGACAGCGTTTCGCACACGTTATGGACACTATGAGTTTCTTGTGATGTCTTTCGGATTAACAAACGCTCCTGCGACATTTATGGATTTGATGAATCGGGTGTGCAGACCCATGCTAGACCGATCAGTGATTGTGTTCATTGATGACATCTTAATATACTCAAGGAGTGAAGGTGATCATGCGTGTCATATCCGGGAAGTTCTTGAAATACTAAGAAGAGAAAAGCTTTATGCTAAGTTCTCTAAATGTGCCTTTTGGCTACGGGAAGTACAATTTTTAGGTCATGTTATTAGTCCAGAAGGCATAATGGTGGACCCAGCTAAAGTAGAAGCAGTAATGAAATGGAATACTCCGAAAACACCAACGGAAGTTCGTAGCTTTCTCGGGTTAGCAGGTTATTACAGAAGATTTATTCAGGATTTCTCTAGGATTGCTACACCGTTGACAAAATTAACTAGGAAGGAAGTAAAATATGACTGGGGTCCTACTCAGGTCCAAGATTTTGATGAATTGAAAAGGAGATTAACTGAAGCTCCTATTTTAACACTGCCGGATGGTAATGAAGACATGGTTGTGTACTCAGATGCGTCTTATCTGGGTTTGGGTTGTGTACTTATGCAAAGGGGAAAGGTAATAGCATATGCCTCAAGACAATTAAAAACCCATGAAGCTAATTATCCAACACATGATTTGGAATTGGCTGCTGTGGTATTTGCTTTAAAAATTTGGAGGCATTATTTATATGGAGTGAAATGTACAATCTACACAGATCACAAAAGTTTAAAATACTTCTTTGAACAGAAGGACTTGAATATGAGACAACGAAGATGGCTTGAACTGCTCAAAGATTATGACTGTGAGATTTTGTATCACCCGGGCAAGGCCAATGTTGTGGCTGATGCTTTAAGTCGTAAGACAGAGCACTCTGCTATACGGATTAAGTCTTACAGTTTGGTAATCACACCAGATTTTCTAAATGAACTCAAAGATGCGCAGAAGGAAGGATTAAAAGAAGAAAATGTTGGATTCGAAAGAATCTTTGGTCAAGTTAAGAATTTAGAAGAAAATGAATTTGGTGTTAAGATCCGATTTGGTCGAATGTGGGTTCCACGAAACGGGGACATTAGGTTAAGGATTCTAGACGAAGCACATAAGTCACGTTACTCTATTCATCCTGGTGCAATGAAAATGTATCAAGACCTCCGAAGGGATTACTGGTGGCTAGGTATGAAGTTTAATGTGATGCAGTACGTAAACAAATGTTTGACATGTGCGCAAGTGAAAGCTGAACATCAGAAACCCTATGGTTATGTGCAACCTTTAGAAGTTCCGGAATGGAAATGGGAACACATCACCATGGATTTTATTACCAAGTTGCCTCTTACAGCAAAACGTCATGATGTTATTTGGGTGATTGTAGATCGGTTAACGAAAAGTGCTCATTTCTTGCCTATACGGGAGACTTATACGTCGGAGAAACTGTCTGAACTATTTGTGAAAGAATAAATTACCAGACATGGAGTTCCAGTTTCTATAGTGTCAGATCGTGACACGCGGTTCGTTTCAAGATTCTGGAAACAGTTTCATGAATCAATGGGCACAAGACTTAATATCAGCACTGCGTATCATCCTCAAACAGATGGACAGTCTGAAAGGACTATCCAAACCTTAGAAGATATGTTGAGAGCTTGTATTATTGATTTTGGTGGTAGTTGGGATGATCATTTACCACTAGTTGAATTCTCGTACAACAACAGCTATCATGCTAGTATTGGAATGCCACCATACGAGGCATTGTATGGACGGCGTTGTAGGACACCTGCGTGTTGGGGAGGAGTAGGACAGAAAGAAGTGGGAAGTAAGGCTGCAGTAGTTGATTTGACTGAAAAGCTCCAGCTAGTTAAAGCACGAATGAAAGTTGCACAGGATCGACAGAAGTCCTATGCTGATAAAAGACGGAGACCAATAGAATTCGAAGTAGGTGATCAAGTACTGTTAAAAGTTTCACCATGGAAAGGAATTATTCGATTTAGGAAAAGAGGAAAGCTGAGTCCGAGATTTATTGGACCTTTTCGAATAATGGCACGGGTCGGTAAGGTAGCCTATCGATTAGATCTGCCAGATGAACTAAGTGGAATTCATCAAACATTTCACGTTTCACATTTGAGAAAATGTCTAGCAGATGATGTAGCATATGTGCCGTTAAATGACATTGAAGTTGATGAAAAGATAAACTACATAGAAGAACCAGTTGCAATTGTTGATACGAAAGAGAAACAGTTACGTAACAAGGTGATTAGGCAAGTCAAAGTTCAATGGAAACACCGCAAAGGATCTGAGGCAACATGGGAGATTGAAGACGAGATGAAACGACTCTACCCAAATTTGTTTGAAACGTAACAGGTTTCGAGGACGAAACCTCTTGTAAGGAGGGTAGATTTGTAACAACCAAATAATTAGCACATTTGATCATGTATAAAATCTACGTTGAATTGACAATGGTAATTACTACAGATTGATAGTACACGAGAAATGATGAACGTAGGCGAAAACCGTGCGCGAAACGGAGTTATGGATTGTCCGGAATCGCGAAACGAAGAAAATTTTCAAAGTATTGAACTTCTGGACTCGTCGCGGTACGCGACGGAGATTTGAGGATCTGCCATGGTACGCGATGGACCTAAAATATCTAAAATCCCCCGAATTTCTTCGCGATACGCGAAGCTTTATTTGGCCCTCGTCGCGGTACGCGACGGGTGAGGCAGTGGAATAAGTTGATATCTTTCATCAGATTGCATGAAATGTTATCTCATCTTCAAATCTCGAACAAGAAAGCCACCAGACGAACATCAGACGAGTTTTCATCATCCAAACTCAAATTTGAAGCCGCCAGAGTCGACGGATCGCACCCGGGAACGTGTCTACAAGTCCTGATCGTTGTTTTAACCGTAGAACTCTGTCAGATTAGGTAATGATTCGTTTTAACCTTCTAGTTTAATTTTGATTGATTAGATATTGATTTTGAACGTAATGACATAGTTAGAATTGTTGATTATTGCCTAGATGATGGCTAGAATTGATTAGAAATGAAGAACACGATGTTCTAACGGTTAAATCCTTGTTTTGATCCGTTGTAATGCCCGGTTTGCATGAAATCACAACTATGGTTATAATGGTTTAATCCATTTGATTATGACAATGTAGATGATTAGTTTGGTTAATCTTTGAAATGCAAAGGTTAAATCTAAGTGTTTCAAACTAATCACAATCATTAACATACTCATTGGAACGATTATCTGATGTTTATGATAACAGTCAGATTAGTATGTTAAACATGGTTATTAAACCTATTCTAAGACTACATTGTGATATTTCATGATATCTGGGTAATCAATGATAAGGATTTATCATTTCTAAGCCATTAATCTGTTTAGGAACTGTTTTAGCATTATAATCAACAACATTAACTATTTGATGACTTTCAAGACAATGTCTTTGACATTGAACGTTCAGAAAGATCTAATCAGTAGGTTAAAACATAAATGACTTATTAAGTGTAAACGAATGCAGAATTGCACCATTAGTACCAGTTTGCGAGTGATCTTGCTACAGTAAGACATCAGGTGAGTTCTATGAGCCCTCTTTTACTATTTTAACGTTTTAGGGCTGATATGCATGTTATAAAGTTATTTTAGGTAAATGATTGTTTTATCTGGCTACGGTCAGATAAGAGAATATGTTAAAGTAAAGAATGTTTTCAAGTAAAGAATGTTTTAAAGTAAATAATGCTTTAAGTCTCAACTACAATTGAGAAGTAAATGATTTTAAGAACCTCAGCTGAGATGTCAAGGATGTTTTAAAGACTCAACTACGGTTGAGAAATGAATGATTTTAAAAGTCTCGGCCGAGGCCAATTAGGAAACGTGATTTTGAAGTCCCGGCTGCGGTTGGGCAAATGTTGAGCACTGCGGTGCGGATAATGGTTTATGATTATAATGGTTTATGATTATGATGGTTTAAATGATTTAAACCATGTTATGTATGAATGATGTATGTCAAGAAGTCTTGTACCGGTATGAGCCGTCAATTTCGGTTGATGGTTTAAGAAGTCCTGTGAAAGAACAGGCAGAAGTCTTGTGAAAGAACAGGCAGAAGTCCTGTGAAAGAACAGACAGAAGTCCTGTGAAAGAACAGGCCTGCCGACTGTGTGTCGCCAGTTGAGGAAATCTTATGCATGCATAGCATGTTGACTTCAGTCAACAGGATAGGCTACATTTATGCACTATATGATTGATGTTATGATGTCATGTATGTTATGTATATGAAATGTTTTATGTTTAGTATGATTGAGACTGTTGACTTCGGTCAGCAGTGAAGGCTAATGTTTTATGTATATTAAAGATTTTATTTTTATGAAAAGTTAACTTAGAACTCACCAGCGAAAGCTGACTTGTTTTAGCATGCATGTCAGGTGGAATGGTATTGAGGAAGAATGACAGTAAGGCTCATGGCATACGTTGAAGACTACCCTGGCATAAACTGGCTATGTATAGAACCATAGAGTCGTGGGTTATGTGTAAAAGTTTGTTTAGATCTATACGATATTTATGTTGTTACCCTACATTCCGCTGCTATGATAATGTAATTATGGTTTAAGTATTATGGGTTTGATGTTTTGCCAACTGAGGGGCTAGGGGCCTCTCAAGTTGGTATCAGAGCCATAGTTTGAGAGATCCGGTCATCTCTAATGACTAGACTTAAACTGAAAATGGGACAGAAAGATAAGAATGCCAGTCAAGGGTAGTTTGATGCCATGAGCTGAATGTTATGTACGAGTTAAGACGTAGGTGTAAGGTTAGAAAGGTAGTTAGAGTCATGCACGTTGGGGTGACAGGATGAGAAACGTTTAGAGCCTATGAGTTAGGTAAATGGTTAATAACACCTGATCAACGTCATTAACGATTTACAAAGCTTATTTCGTACTGAACTAATCCTGTACTGACTCTCCAATTGTTGCATCCTGTAGGTAGTTAAATGGCTGGACAAAGGGGTAGACCACGTAAGCAACCACAGGAACCTGAAGAACCACATATCGAGAATGAAGAACCCGTCAATGAAGACGACTACGAGCACAATGAGCAACCGGAAGATGAAGACGAGTTTACTCTAGAGCCTATCGTAGTGAAGGCTATTTCTGATGAGGTCTCTAAAGTTTTGGATGATAAGCTACCAGCTTTGGTTACAAAAATACTAAAGGATACTTTGAACAACAAGTCTGAAGGAACTAAGGACAGCACCAAAAAAGAGGAAGTTGTGATCACCGGAACTAAGAACGGTGATTCTACGTCAGAAAAACGGAAGGGTTGTGATTACAAGCCTTCAAAGGATGCAGTCCACCTTCCTTTGATGGTAAGAAGGATGCCGTGGCCACCTGCCACTGGGTTTCGGCTATGGAGGCTGTGATTGCTATCAGTGAATGCCGGGAAGACCAAGCTGTGAAATTTGCAGCTCACTCATTTACTGAAGAAGCTCTACATTGGTGGAACACCATCAAGCAGTCAAAGACCACTAATGATGTGGAGGGCTTAAAATGGGAGGAATTGAAAGAATTAGTTATGAAACACTTTTGTCCGAAGAATGAAATTGATAAAATCGAGCGGGAATTTCTGACTTTGAAAGCTGGACGTATGAATCATCGGCAATATACGTCAAAATTTAATGAAATGTCAAGATTGGTCCCTCATTTGGTAAGTACGGAAGAACGTAGACAGAAGTTATATATGGAAGGATTACCACCTAAAGTCCGAACGCATGTCAAGGCACATGCTCCTAGAACTTTTGAATCAGCCGTAGAAATTAGCGGCATTGTCTGGGATGATGTTGTTGAAGCTGAACCAACAAAGGAGGAACCAAAGCAAAAGTGGTCACCTAAATTTAAAAGAAACAGAAATGACAAATCCGGACCCCCTATGAAAAGGTTTAGAAGGGAAGAAATTGAAAAATGCCCTAAGTGTGGAAAGAGACATAGGGGAGAATGTCTTACGGGGACTACTTTGTGCTACCGTTGTGGAAAGACTGGACATCTCTCTTATGATTGCCCGAATATGCCAAAATGTTACAATTGTGGTGGAATCGGTCACGTGAGCAGGAATTGTTTTAAACCAAAGATAATGCCTACTGAAGCCATCAAACCTGAAAGTAGCAAGGGAGGTGAGAAGCAAAAGGCAAAAGCTCGTGCCTTTACTATGATTAAGGATCAGGCAGATAAAGACCCGGATGTGGTGACAGGTACATTCATGATTAACGATATCCCTGCTTCAGTACTATTTGATTCTGGTGCAAGTATGAACTTTGCGGCTATTGCTTTTTGTGATAAACTGTGTGCAAATGTTAAAAAGATAGAAAATGCATTTAACATAGAAACTGCTCTTGAAATTAAAAAAATACCTTATTTATATCACTGTAACCCTCATAGAAAAATAAAAAATACATTATTAAAAATACATTAAGTTCATTGATTGTAAAAAAATACAATATTAAAAATACTCAGTTGTAAAATACGTCTTCTATATAGATGTGGTGATTTTAGAGAGAGAAATATGAAAACTTAATTATTTTTTAAATCTAATTTTTTATATAAAGTTTACCTCCTCTTTTTTTAAACATTCATAACTTTTTTATACTATATTATTTTTAAAAAAATTGCACCATTATACTCGTCTCATTTTTCTCTTTAATTTCGTTATAGTCTTAACTAGTTTTTTTTTTTATTTTTTTTGATGTCATATATTTACATCATTGTAACGAACTTAAAGATAACAAATTAATTTGAAATTTATTCTAACAATGGTAAATTGCAGTAATGTAATTAACGTTGATGTAATTTACAGTGATGTAACACATTATTTACCGAGATGTAACTTATTATTTTTAGTAATGTAATTTTTCTCTTTAATTCCGTTTTAATCTGAATTAGTTTTTTAATATTTTTTTCTATTATTCCGTTTTACATCGATGTAACAAACATAAACATAATACATTATTTCAATTTTTTTCCTAACAACAGTAAATTAAAGTAATGTAATACAAAATGAAGTAATATACATAATTAACAGTGATGTAACGAACATAAACATAATACATTATATTTAGGCTCGTTACAATTAGGGTGAGCAAAAAGCCAACAAAACTGAACCGGAACCAAATTAACCGAAAAGACTGAACCGGAACCGAATTAACCAAAAAAATCCGAACCGAACCGATTTTTAATCTTGTTTAAAAATTTATATATGTAGTTGGTGTTTGATAAATTAATTTATGAATTATCCATTGTTAAACATGTTTGTATTTTCAATATTGGGTGTGAGAGAACAAAAAAACAACAAAAACAAAAAAAATAAAAAACCAAAAACCGAACTGAAACCGAAAAAAACCGAAACCAAATGGTTCATAATAACTAAAAACCGACTATGTCGGTTTCGATTTCGGTATTTGCCAAAAATTGAACCGAACCGAGCACACCCATAGTTACAATGATGTAAATTCGGAACATCTAAAAAAAAACTAGACGAGACTATAACGGAATTAAAGAGAAAAATGAGACGAGTATAATGGTGCAATTTTTTTAAAAAAAAATAATATAGTATAAATAAGTTATTAATGTTTAAAAAAGAAGGGGGTAAACTTTATTTAAAAAATTAGATTTATTAAAATATATTAGATGGTGACACTTGTCACCACCATATTAAATATAGCTTTTTAAATGGTTTCAAAATGACTATCATACCCTTTTTTATTATTTAATAAAATGCTTAAGTGTAAAGAGCATATTGGTTTAAATGGGTTATTTGGTTGTAGCAAAAGATAAGGGTTATTTTTTTAACCTCTTCCTATATATATATATATATATATATATATATATATATATAAGGGATGGTTCCTTTGTTAACCCTCCCTTATTGCGAGAACCCGTGTTAACCCGGCATTCTTTGCCCGAATCTTTGTTTTCTTTTTTTCATGGTTTTTGTTATACATAAATAGGGGGTTTCTTTTTTGTGTTTTTGCTAATTCATCACCGTTTAGAAATTATTTACAACCGTATGTAAGTGTAAGTAACTTACACTTACTTATGGTAGTAAATAATTTCTAAACGGTGATGAATTAGCAAAAACACAAAAAAGAAACCCCTCCTATTTATGTATAATAAAAACCATGAAAAAAAAAAAACAAAGATTCGGGCAAAAAATGCCGGGTTAACACGGGTTCTCGCAATAAGAGAGGGTTGTTATTTGATCATTCCCCTATATATATATATATATATATATATATATATATAACTAAGTTATATCAAAGAAACTATTAGGTGTATCACATATGACATATAAGGCCTTGTAAAACACTTTCCCACGACCTGCCATGCCAAACATACATACATACATACATACATACATACATACATAGGATTGTGAACGAATAATAACCCACTTTTAAAGCGATAACCCAATAACTTTGCCAAAACGAAGCCGAATCTTGAATTTTTTTTTTAACATCATTGTAACACAATTGGAACACTATGTTCTTTTATGAGTTTGTGAAAATTCATAACCGTTTAAGAGATATCATCGTTGTAAGTTTTTGACATAGTGTTCTAACTGTTACAATGATGTTAAAAAAATTCAAGAGATTCGGCTTCGTTTTGGCAAAGTTATTGGGTTATCGCTTTAAAAGTAAGTTATTATTTGACCACTTCCCTATATATATATATATATGATAAGATTCTCCAAGACAACTCAAGTTATGCACCAACTTTCCTTATTTCCTGCCTAATTAACTCGTTCAAATACTTGCTGGATGTAAATATGTGTATAATTATGTATTGTTTGTTTATTAATTAATATGTATGTTTAACAAATTTGTAGGTTCGAGAATTGCGATCCCATATAGTTGAATTGCAATCTCAGTTTGATACTCAAAAGGAGCAGATGAGACTATGAGAGAGGCGATGAGGGAGGAGATAAGGGAGGAGAGGGAGAAAATGAAGGAAGATATGAGGGCAGAAATGCAACTACAAATGGCCCAAATCATGAAACAAATGGGTATTCATGGAATCATCCACCGGCTTAGTTCGCTTTATGATTTTGTTGTTAAACTTGAATGCTTGTTAGCTACTTAGCTTATTTTATGTTTTTGTTAAACTTGAACTCTTATGTTTTTGTTAAACTATAAGGCCTATCATAATCATCCACCGGCTTAGTTCGCTTTATGATTTTGTTGTTAAACTTTAGGTCATCTTTTTGTTAAACTTGAGCTATATTAGTTTAGTTTATGAATTATGACTGTATTGATTATAAATAGGGTTTGTATCAGATTTTTATGTATTATTTTTGATTTTTGAATTTTTTTGATTTGTTTTTAAATTTTAGAGAAAATTACACATGCAGTCCAATGGTTTGGTCATATTGCAAGTTTAGTTTCTATAGTCATTCAAAACTAACGGGCGTTAATTGTTGGAACTAAACTTGCAATCACTTCACAAAAATTTTAACCTATAACCTTTAAAATATTAAAACTAAACCTTACGAATTATTTATTCAATTTTCTCAAAAATCAAACTTAAATTCTAACTACAAGAAACAATCATGTAATTAACTCTATATAACATGTCGGTTGGAATGAGTACAAAAAACAATAAATAACCATTAGATATTATTTGTATGGCCTAAAAATAAAATAAAAAAGGTAACTGCACATACGTTGCACGTCGGGTGTGTTATATTGTAGCAAACGTGTGGTTGTCTAACTCTGATTTGCGTTGGAAAAACGAACCTCTGTATATACTTAAATGGAAACATAAATACATGGTATGGGTAAAAAATGAAACAAGAAAAAAAACTAATAAAAAAGGAATCAGAAAAAAAATATATATGGTGGATAGGAGTTTAAATAGCTTCCTCTTAAGATTAAACTATAAAACTATCCACATTGGTAACCTACTAAGCAAATTGCTAGGTTGTTAATTAAGATTTTTTGTTTTAAAAAAAAAGAAAAATTAACTTAAATCAACGACCTGATCATTGTATCAACTTAGGTTATAACCAAAAGCTTCAACAATTTTTATATACGTCAAGAATTTATATATACAAAATTTATTTCGAAAAACAAAAAAGTAAAAATTGGGTACAGATAGGAAGCCTGCATCGACCAGGTGTCATAATTGGCACGGGAGCCACTCGTCCAGGCTCCTAAGTCCTACCTATTAAAGTTTCTTTGAAAAAAATTAGAGTATGGTGTTATTGTAGGGAGTGGTTATTTACACACCCCACTTTTTTAATTTAACACCCAACCTTTTCTGGTACGTATTGTATAGGTCTCTACGACACGTACAACACCACCTCCAACCTTGTTTTCTGCGTGTCGTACGTCGCGTACACCATACGTGGCGTACGATATCTGACACCTGCAACCTTAAATTCCTAGATGTGACTGGTTAAATTCATTGTTGTAAGCCATGTAGGATGCTGTACGTGGCGTATAGGTTTTCTGAATCAAATGACTTGTTTTTAGCCCATCTCAACATTGAATTCTTATACGTATAATATGGTACTATACGACACGTATAGTGTAAAACAATTATTTTTTTTTCAAACTTTAAATTAGAATAAAATTGTTAATGCTATAAATTTAGTTTTATAAATTTAAACATTTTTTACGTTTTTCGATTTCATAATTAATTTCATTAATTTAATATTATTTTTGTTTAAACAAATACATGTGTTAAACAAAAACATTGTACATATATACAAATTAAAAAAATAAACAACCAATCAAAACAAATCACATAATATATACATAAACAGTGTCTGTACAATACAATAAAAAGAAATAAAACTACTGATCCTGGGAAGGTGATGGCGGAAGGGGAGGATGCTCAATGCCAGGTGCAGATGACCTAGGGCTCCGCCTATAATGGTGATATAGGCACCGCCATATATGACTCCGCGCTGCTGCCGGTGCTAATATGTCGCGAAGTACTCGGCAACGCAGCGCGCGAACTGGCATGTACGGCCGATGATCAGGCTGTACAAATAAATCAAATCCTGCAACGTGCACCACTCGCGGCTAGCTTCTGCCACGTCCAACAATCGACGTGGCAATCATCCGGTGCATATATCGAATGAGAGAGTCGTGGATGCGACTGACTCTCGCCTTGGTCTCTACAAAGGGATCCTCGGCAATATGAGGCCACCATGCACGCAAGGTGGCGTCATCAATCTCAATGATCCCCGCTGTGTACAGCGGGGTAACAGTCTCTGGCTCCCAGTAGAGACTAGAAAGAACTGCGAACTCGACCAGCGACATCTCGTGTCGTTGGCGAAGGAATATCCCAACAAGTTTGGCTCGAATCCGGACTCGTATGGCTCGATATGAAGCTTGAGTGGGTTGAGAGCTTGAATGGCGTATATGGTGGTGGTTTGGGAGGCATATGCCCAATCAAGGGCTTTTATAGGGCCCTGTACGTGTCGTATAGATGCCTACGTGGCGTACAGTATGGAGTATGGCTATACTACGGGCCATACTCCACAGCAGAAAATATGTCTGAAAGCTTTTTATATTTATTAGGTGAACAATCACAGCAAATCTTTGAGCAATCAGAATCCCGGTGTAAGGCATTTGCATCCAATGTCGGAATGGTGCCGCTTGAACTTGCTACTAGTTAATGCTGTTATAAAGGAAATTATACATGCCTTTTTGTATATTTTCAAATATCGACCAATATGCATCCCTTTGTGTATCCATCTCATCTAGCAGTTGTTGTCGAACGTAGAGCCACATATTTTCATCAAAACCTAAACCCACGAAAATAGATTAGAAACGCAGTTGCCGTGGGGCATTACGTCCTGTATGCGTGAAATGTGACCGTGAAACAAATCTGGTATAAAGATTTTAAATCTGTTAAAATTCCAGATACTTTCGTTTTCAACGACTGATTGGAATGAAGGAGACTCTTGTGATAATTGGATTGGATCGTTTTTTTCTTTAGCTTTCCCTCTTGAAGATGTTGACCGACTATGCTATAGTGCGGCATTCTGATCTTTCACCTTGGAATAAGTGTAAGAACTATGTCTGGGTTGATCAATGACGTTGTGTTGTGAGTCATGTTTCTTTTGTTGTTGCACTTTAGAACTAGGACGTCCACGAATATCTGTCTGAACAATAGACGGTTTCTTATCACTTTTCTAAGGAAAGCTGTAGCCAATATTTTCTTCATCATACTTTTTTTCACTTCGGTCGGTTGTGTCATTATTTGTTGTTTCACGGCTTGTAACTGTTCTTCAACATTAATTTCTTCTTCGTCTAAAAATAACGGACGAATATCAAGTTTGGTCCAGAATATATCTACAACGGCAAGTGGAATTTTGGTATCTGAAACAAAATTGATTATCAAAATTTTTATCAAATAAAAAACGTTTATTATAATAAAAATGAAAGACGTTTATCATGTTACTTGTGTTTTCGTATTTCGACAGAAGACAAGCACACGGCAAGCCACAACTGGTGAAAAGTTGACATTTACAGGAATGATTCCCGGTCCGCAATACCTGTATCTTGCTTTTTCAAACAACTAGCAAATCAAGAGCCTTGTGTGAAACCCTACCTTAAAGGTAATCAAACAACACTATTTTGTGATGACTCATAGTTTTCACCTTGCTTGTTTCAAAACCGTGGTTTATCTTCACCTCTTGTGAATTTACAACTTTGTCAACAAACCCGACAAGTGTGGCAAGCGAACTATTTGGTGTGTTTAAACATCGCTTTAAGTTCGCGTGCTGACTTTCGACTCTATTGGTTGTATGTTGACCGAAGTTCCGGTTTTTGTTGGTCCAAGCGGATACAAACATTTCTTTGTAACTGTTCAACCATGTTTGCATTAAATAATTTAAAACGCCTGAAACAAAACGTAACCACATAATTAGTGTATATATCATATATGTATGTATGTATGTGTAAAAACTTACGCTGCCGTTTGTCTTTGGTTAGCTGTTCGTATAGTTTGTTATAATTGTATTAATAAATGTCCTAAGATGACGACTCACACAATGTCGTCCACATATGGCGGAATGTATTCCAATCACTGTTAGAAAAACTTGCCTTACAGTGTTTAGAAATGTTTTCGCTTATATTCCACCTGCATAAGCAACTAGATGCGTTAGGAAATACTAGCTTACACGCATTCATCAGTGCAAGATCTCGGTTTATTATTATTACACGGGGCTCCATACACTTGTCTAACATTTCTTTCAGCATTTGCAGTACCCACAAGTAATTCTCTTCACGTTCTTTTGTTATAAACGCATGTGCAATACAAAACGTATGGTGTGTTGAAGTCACACCAACAATCTGTACAAACGGAATTCTGTACATGTTTGTTTTGTATGTGGCGTCAATCATCAACACATGCGGAAACGCTCGCTAGTATGTTTACGACTTCGGATGACAGAAGAACACTTCCTCGACGACATTTGTTGCATGATCTTCTCTAGTATAATATACATAGCCCTTAGAATGCAGTAGGTTTTCCAGAACCTGCATCGGAGTGGTACCTACTTTCATTTGTTTCATGATCTTTTCATTTTTTATTTTCTATTAGGCGTTGTATATGTCCCTGATTACGAAAACATTATCAGGGTTTTGCTTCTTGATAGTTGACAGAATATTGCGCGGGTCCATATGTTGTTCTGCCAACTTTCTTACCATCTTATGTTCGTCTTGAGACAACCTTGTTACAAATGGATGCCCCTCTAGATGTTGAGCAGCCTCATGGTTATGCTCGTCATTTCGGACCTCTAACTGCCAAACAAGACGCTTTTCGTTGTAAACGCCAACCAGTTTAAATGGACAACCAATTTTCTTGCTGCCGAAGCGTCTGCGCGTCGCAACAGTCTTGTGTTTGCCACTACGATCACAAACAAGCCATACCTTCTGTACAATGTCTCATTTCTTTTTAGATCGAGAGGTGACTACAATATAACCGTTGTCAATCGCTCTGCATTTCACCCAGGCAACCAGCTCATCATGAGACATAAATTTCTAAAACAATAACACGACTTAAAATATATCTAATGTTAAAAACACGAAATTCAATCTAAATTATACCTTATTGGTATCCCAAAACACTTTATCATGATGGCCCCCGTCGAAATAATCATGCCCGCTATTTTGTGGTTCTGAATATACATTATTTTCTTCATGCCTGTATGAAGGCGGACTTTCCCATCCAAATTGTTGCTGGTTTTCTTAACTGTAAAAATATTCAACATTAAATCGGGAATCCTATTCGCGTTGTATGATTGAAAGTCGGGTTCCTCGTTTAAATCAGGCAGCTCTTGAGGTCTACTGTCACCATGATAATATCGACCAACATAATCCTGTTCCATCTTTTCGTCTCCAAAGAAGAAGTTTACGGCCCAAAATGACATTATGTGAATACAATAAACAATTGAAAGAATTAAAATAGAGAATTCGTAGGAAGAAAAACGCGAATCAATTCGAAACGTTCGTTCGTTCGATATATATATAATTTATGGAATCTTACGTTGTTTCGTTATTTGTACGAGATTTCAATTTCAAAATCATGTCGTATAGCACTATACGTGGCGTATAAGGCCCTTTTCAGTACAATCAGCAGACTCTAAAACCAATTATTGTCCTTTATACCCTCGTATAGGACTCTACGTGGCGTATAACTTTTAAATCATGTCAGGCTCTAGACTGTTCCTCTCATATTATTCTCATTTATACGCCACGTAGAGTACTATACGTGGTGTACAACAACCCACTCATTGCTTAGAATGTCAGCCTAGAATGTTGTTGTACGTGGCGTAGGGATCTCTACGCCACATATAGAAACCTGTACGAAAACTGTACGTGGCGTAGGGATCTATACGACACATACAAAGGGTGTGAAAATATAGAATTGGGTGTGAGACTAAGAAAACCCTATTTTAGTGTTCGTTATTTGTATGTCTCGCAAAAATCGATAGGGTTGTGTTGGGTTGCGTAACATATTAGCATAAATTTTAGGCACAATCAGTTTGAGTGTAAATGAGTCGTATCAAAAAAAATCTTTTAATTCAAGTTAAAATGAGTTGTAAGTAAATAAACAATTTATTTGCATAGTCTTTAGTAATTTTATCATCAACTTTATTATTGAGAATTTTTACTCGTTTGAATATATTATTTTCTTATAGGTTTTATTACTCATCTTAACTCAAATTGTGTTAAGGTGTTTCTCATCTCAACCTCTTTTATATTATGACACTGCCCATTTTAACAAAAAAATACAATAATTGCTCAATCAAACTAGCACATTTATTTTGCTTTAGGCCAAGAGTGACACGTTTACTCGTTTGGTTACTTTTGCCATTTCATTAAAAGTTTCAATCTTATATTTTTGTTACTATGATTTTATTTTATTGACATTTCAGTCTAATTAGCTAACATTGTTAGAAATTTTGTTCTAATATATTTTTGTCAATTTAATTTATTTACAAGACATAAATATATGGGTACAAGTTTTATGTCTATACAAAAATTAAAAAAAGAAACATTTTAATTAGAGAGACGACGATAGTGCTCTTGTTCGTGTATCATTGAACTTGTTTGTGTAGCACCGAACTTGTTTGTGCAGTACTGAACTTGTTCACGAATGATTTATAAACACTATCCAATCAAAACGTTTTGTTCTTGTACGTTCTTTAATTAGAGAGACAACGATAGTTCATTTTTAGAGTCGTAAGAGAACACGAATGAGTCATTCTTTACATTTGTTTGCTCAAAACTGAACTTGTTTGTGAAGAGTTCAAAACCAATATTTAAACTAAAAATTTAGTTTTTTTGTTTGTTCATTAAGGATTTAAATTTGTTAACAAACGATTCAGTAATACAATTGAACATATATTATTAAAAAATAAATTAACATGCTTAATCCAAAATATTAATCGTAGTCATTTAAAGTAAATATAAAGTTAAGAAAAAAAATTCCGTTCGGTATGTGTTTATGAACTGTTCATGATCAAGTTCAGTGCTACACAAACGAACAAGGACAAGACTTCGTTTGTGAAGAGTTCAAAACCAATATTTAAACTAAAAATTTAGTTTTTTTGTTTGTTCATTAAGGATTTAAATTTGTTAACAAACGATTCAGTAATACAATTGAACATATATTATTAAAAAATAAATTAACATGCTTAATCCAAAATATTAATCGTAGTCATTTAAAGTAAATATAAAGTTAAGAAAAAAAATTCCGTTCGGTATGTGTTTATGAACTGTTCATGATCAAGTTCAGTGCTACACAAACGAACAAGGACAAGACTTCGTTCATGTTTATTCAATTCATTTATGAATTTAAAAAGGAATCACCGTTGTGTCTCTAAATTCTCTAGTGTAAGGGTGAGTATACAAAATTGATAACCGAGAAAAAACCGAAACCGACTTAACCAATCGGTGACGGTTAAGATAGGGCAAAAATCGAAGCATTTAGTTACGGTTTCGGTTTACCCGTCTCCAATAACCGAAAACCGAAACCTATGTTTTCATGTATGTTCATATGTTTTCCATGTATTTCCATGTATTTAAACCATATTTTCATGTATTTGATGTAATTTTCATGTATATGTATATGTATATGTATATGTATATGTATATGTATGTTTAAAAGAGATCCAAATCCCTTTTAAAACACTTTAAAACAATCAAAACGAGTTCGAGTACTAAATTTATAACTTTAAAATAATAACCCGAAAATAACCGAAACCAACCTCTCTTACCGAAATAACCGAATCCCGTGCTTGGTTTCGGTTGACTAAATTCCAATAACCAAACCATCGGTTTCGATGGAACCTAATAACTAAACTAAGCCAACATTTTCACACCCCCGCTCTATTGTTCAAAAGAAATTAAATACTTTTTATATTGACATAAATCTTGTACTAATGTATTTATGTCTTTTAAGTAAATTAAATTAACAAAATTACTATTAGCTCATAGGATTGTACGACTGAAAGGACAATAAAATGAAAACGATAAAATAATAATAAGAAGATTTAAAATTTTGGATTGAAATAAGAAGGTGACCACGTTATATGATAAAAAAAATGACAATTAATCAAAATGATATACAAAATCCTTTTACCTTTACAACTTTGCCATATAAAATAGTGGGTATTGATAGATGTAACTTTAAATATTAAAAAAGCCTTTTACAACTAAAAGTTATTAATCGAACGAAGATATAACGTCAGGGAATTTTGCTTAATATCTCTGATTTATCCATTTTTCTTTTTCATCACTTGTTTTTGTTTCATCAATTTTAAGAAACTAATAATAGGACTACGTGAAGATTGATATTTTGTGATGTTAGGATCATGGGTTCAAATCATAGAAAACAGACTCTAACACAAATGTGTAGGGGTAAGGCTAAATACATATAATCACAAAGCGATCCAGTTCCTCCCGTAATCTACGCAAAGCAAGAGCCACGTCAAGACGTCGGCCGCTAGGTACGTTTTTGATTTAAATACACTTAGAGAATTAAATGTCATCCTGTATGGATAACAATTAAAAACTATAAAAAAGATTCAATGCAAATAAAAGCAGCATAAGAAGAGAAAAGAAAAAAAAACACAAACACAAACTTGTTTGTTTGAAGCTAGCTTCCGATTCTCATCATGATCATCTTTATTCTGTTACTCATGTCAATCTTCTACTTGTTGTCCTTCTTGCTCAACAAGTTCACCAGTTCCAAACTCAGACCACCTCTTCCTCCTGGTCCAAAACCCTTGCCCTACGTTGGCAGCATAATCAGCATGCTACAAAACAAGCCCACGTTCCGATGGATTCATAGGATGATGGACCAAATGAACACAAAGATCCTATGCATTCGCCTCGGTAACGTGCATGTTATAGTCGTGAGTGATCCGGATATTGCGGTTGAGTTTTTGAAGGATAAAGACGGAATCTTCTCGTCTAGGCCCGACACCATGTCGGGCTATCTGACGAGTGGTGGTTACTTGGACACTGCTCTTGCTCCAATGGGTGATCATTGGATGAAGATGAGAAAAATGCTATCCAGAGAGATTCTTTCAGTGACTAGGCATAAATGGCTTCTAAATAAGCGTAACGAAGAAGATGAAAATATACTGAGGTTGTGTATGGCTTTTATTTTGCTGACATGCTTTCAAAATAGATACTAATAGTTTGATTGTTTTATTAAGCAAAATTGGCAACTTTTTTAAACTTGCCTATATTGGGCAAACCAACAAAATCAATTTTGATTGACTTGCCTTATTTAGGCTAAAGTTTTTAATTTAAATTTTCTATTTTTGCATAAAAAAAGAAACTTAACGTACACTTGTGATAATGAAGTATGACTTTGTTTAATCATTTGGTCGCTTTCAATTCAACTGAATTTGTTATAATTTTGGTTTGTGGTTACAAGAAGAAGGAGGAGGAGATAATTAGTTCATATTTTTTATGATTAACCATCAAGGAAGTGTTGCAGTGGTTAAAGTGAATGAGAGACTACCTAGAGGTTTCAAGTTCAACCTCGATCCACTTAGAGCAATTTTCCTAGGCGGCCACCAACCTGATTGCTTGCAGCCATACTTTACGTGTTTCTCTCGGTTAGTCGAGTATTGTGAGGACCCGGAGGTTTACCACGCAAATGGGTTTCCTCAGTCATAAAAAAAAGTTTATATAGTATTATGATTAGTATTTTCTAGTTAATTTAAGTTCGTATTAAGCCAATAATGAGTTTGTCTATATATTTTAAAGTAAATTGCCAAGATGGTCACTCTGATTTGCTATTATTTCAGTCTTAGTCTTTAGGTTTTATAAATTATTAATATGATTCAAACTTTAAATATTTATAACACATACAAACTTTAGGTGTGGATAACTTGGTCAAGCATGTGAGGATAGTTTAATAACCTAAGTGTTGTATATGTTAAAAATGTTTAAAGATTTTAGACCATATGGGTCGTTTATGAAGCCTAGGACCAAGAGTAAAATACTATTAAACCATAAGGATTATTTTGACAATTTAGTCTTTATTTTATTATCTAATAGTGTTTTGAGTTGAGTTAGGGTTAGTATATGTTTAGTATGAACATAGGGCTAGTGTAACTAGTTTGGGGTGCAAAGCTGAGTTTATTTAATAAGAATAGTTGGTATCAACGCTTGGTGTAAGAGCTTGAAGGCACGATTTAGAAGAAATAGCATCAAAAATATATATGATCAAGAACAGATAAAACACATTACTAGGTTGTGATCATTGTAATCATAATTATGAGAAGATTGTTGGAAGGATTTAATTTAAGGTTACTTGGATTAAAAGTATCGTAGGAAACCAAAGGGTTTTCTCTGGAAGATTTAGGTTTGAATCCAAGCAAATATATATTTGTGGAGGCAAGTTCGATCAGAGGATTTGTATAGTTGTGGGTTTCTCATGGTTTGGATTAGACGACGCATGCCCCAACTAGCTAAAGTGTCAAACCTAAGAGAACGGTAGAAATCTCGTCGTTTGCTTTTTAAGGCGTTCAAAATAAAGTATAGGAGATAAGTTAGACTTTGTTTAGGATTATGATAAACATTTTATAACTTGCTATGTTTATTTGAATCCTTATCAGGAAATGTTTTGTATATTTATGTGATTATTTAATATTACTTAAATTGGGTTAGGATTAGTATAAGTTTATTATAAATAGAGGGTTAAATTAAGACAAAATGAGTTTATTTAATTGCAAAAAGAATTGACTCATATATATATATATATATATATATATATATATATATATATATATATATATATATATATATAGGGGAGGGTTAGAAAATTAATCACAATTGTTATCAATCAAATTTTTTTTTTCGTTTTTTGTTTTACATTTTGTTTTATTATAAGGTTATATTTGTTAACAAAAAGAAAAAAAATAAAAAAAATACATGTAATTCATGTTATTACATATATGTAACTCATTGATTACATATATGTAACTTGTAAAATACATATATGAGTTACATATATATAACTTTATAGGTTACATATACGTAACTTCGTGATTTACATATTTTTATTAATTTTTTTTTTGTTTATAACAATTTCAAGCTAATAATAAAAAATCATGAATTTTTTTTTCTAAAAATTGATTGGATAGTAGAAATTTTCTTAGTTTTCTCTAAAGTGAGGAGTTTTCTTTTGAACCCTCCCCTATATATATATATATATATATATATATGCCAACGTACGACCATAATCTTATATATGGTCTAATTTGGGCATCAAAATGGGTACATCTTTTAGGTACATAAACAATCAATGCAAGACGAATCACGGGGTCACAAAGAAGTTGATTAATGTAAGGATCCTTGCGCAACAATACACAACCAACATGGTAAGAAAGCTCATCTTTGGTGGTAGATATTTTGGCAAAGGGAGCCAAGATGGTGGACCTGGTGAAGAAGAGATCGAGCATGCTGATTCACTTTGGACGATTCTTGCTTATCTTAACGCGTTTTGCGTGACAGATTACCTCCCATGGTTGCGTTGGATAACAGATTTTGATGGGCACGAGAAGATAATAAGGAATGCGATTGTTACCGCAAGAAAGTATCAAGATCCTTTGATTATTGAGAGGATTCAACAATGGAAAGACGGTGTTAGGACTGAACAAGACGACTTGCTTGATGTGTTAATAACTCTTGAGAACCCTCAACTCACCGCGGACGAAATCAAAGCACAAATACTTGTAACATTAATAACAAATTTTGTTCTTTGTCTTGAAGCATATCAATTTTGTTGAATTTTTGGTAACTTTAGGTGTTTTATAGAACAATAAAGATATTTTGGGTATTTTTTTAAAACATGATTTTTCTACTTAATTTGAAACCTTGTTACGACTTCAGAAAAGACGAAGCTTTATAATATCGCAAGAGTTGTGAATTTTAGCTCTTTGGTTTCTAAAGTCACATTAGTTTCAACTTATTTAAAGAAAACTCAGTTTTTAACAAAAATACTTAAAAAATCTTATTATTCTTCTACATCACCTAAACTTACAATAAATTCCAATCTTGTATTGTGTGATACTAATTAATTTTTTTTTTGTACAGGATATAATTCTAGCGGGTTTTGATAATGTATCAAATAACATTGAATGGGCGATGGCGGAAATGATAAATGAGAAAAGTATATTCGATAAAGCAGTCTGTGAGCTCGATTTTGTGGTTGGAAATGATAGATTGGTTTACGAATCTGACCTAAAGAACCTCAATTACATCAACATCCTGTGTGAAGGAGGCTTTCAGGTTGCACCCTGTTGCGCCTTTCAACGTCCCACATGTTACAACTGTTGACTCTACTGTTGGTGGATACTTCATACCCAAGGGTAGTCACGTGTTAGTGAGCCGTCTTGGGCTAGGGAGGAACCCAGATGTCTGGGATGACCCGTTGACTTTCAATCCAGACCGTCACATGAATGGTGATAAGGAAGTGATGTTAACCGATCACAACCTTCACATGTTTTCGTTTGGCATAGGTCGGCGAGGGTGTCCTGCAGTGTCGTTGGGCTCAGACCATGACCACAATGCTTCTAGCTAGGATCGTACAAGGGTTCACGTGGGAGCTTCCGCTTAATGAACCACTTGATGATCTAAAGGGGAATTTTCATGATTTAGCAAAGGTTAAGCCATTGTTGGCCTTAGCCAAGCCTCGTCTGGCAAACCATCTTTACCCCTCTAGCTGAAAAAAGTTATATGCTCTTGAACCAGTGTTGGGCTAGTCTTGACGGATCAACCATCATGGGTCATGGTGCAGATTTCGTGGGCTTGTTTACTTGAATGACTCTACAAGATGATTTTTGAAATGATTTGAGTGAACATTGCATTAAGTTAGTCGTAGTTTGTTTTCAGGTCTCTTGGTTCCTTAAGTGATATATTAGTGAATCAGTATTATCCAAGTGGAGCTTTTAAATTTGTTGTTTGGATGTTAGCTTATTTGAGGCATGCTTTAATATGGAATAACACACTTGCTTTATGTTTTTTTTTTTTTTTTTTTTTTTTTTTTTTTTTTTTTTTTTTTAAATAGAACTTTATATACTTCTTTTTACAAGTGAGTTGCAGCAACAAATAAGTCTTCTGAGTGAGTGAGTGTATATGATAAGTGTTGGCGTGTTTCTTTGGGCTTAGCAAAATTAACCCAATTCAATTTGTAGAACTCCTATGTCAAAGTGTGGCAATATGATTGATTAAAAAAACCTATGAAGTACGACGATATAGTTAACAAAAACTTGTGAAATTGCAAAGGATCGATTATGAAGATTGATCAAACCATTATAGAAGATACTATTGTGCATATACGTTGTAGTATATGTCATAGTTGTTGAAATTACTAGGTGCTGCTAGGTCGGTCGATTGGAAAGTAGTGAGCACTCGACCTAGTCGACTAGTACTCAGTGAGTACTTGGCTTAGGCGGGAAGTACTCATGAAGTTTTACAACAATAGTATATGTATTTAAAACGATAGATGATTGGATCAACAATTTTAAACATTAGACTTTTATTTTTTGGGTCATTAGCATGTCTCTTTTATTCTTTTTGTGTATATATATTTGCTTGTGGCTTAAATTTGGTACACAACACCAACCTAGCAGACATGGTTGGTGCGCATAATTTCTACTATAGGGATCAAAGCACGACTTTAACGCAAATTTCTTTCAATTTTTGACAATGTTCCCAAACCCAACACTCATGTTTGATTTATTTACACTACAAGGAAAACCACCTATAATGAATACAAATGTCGTCCCAATAGATCTTAAATATTGTCTCTATAGGTTATAGCGATGACATGTCGTCGCCATGGTGTCGTTTCAATAGGCAGGCCGCTATAGCAAAGACAGATGGTCGCTGTTGATGTCGTCTAAATAGATTAGGCAATTGCGACGACTAGTCGTTGCTATAGGGTATTCCGGATTTTTAATTTTGATTTATCTTTATTCCCTTTATTACTTTTAAAAAAATAAAAATTATTTTTGGAAAATAGCTATCTGGTAATCCCACTCCTCTAATAGACTTACAAAAACGTTCTCGATCAGTAGGTGTGAAAGAGTAAGGGCATGTGGTTGGTAAAACTTCTTGTTATTGTTAGTTAGCGATAGATTCTTTCGAATACCCATCTTCTCCAAGCCTTGTCTTGCTTTAGGTGTATCTTTTGATTTTTCATTCATTAGTGAAGTACACCTAACAAATTCTCACACACATTTTCTCCACGTGGATAACATGAAGATTGTGTTTTAAAAGGAAAGAAGACCAATAATCTAACTCAAATAAGATACTCTTTTTGGTCCAATTCAACTCTAATGCACCACACTTTCTTTTCACACCTTCATGACTTGGATGTTTACCTTATTACCTAGAACACGAATATGAAGGCCTTGTAGTTGTTTTAATATTTTTGAATTAGTAAATGTTTAGGAGGATCTCTGATCTCTTTTTGGCCATTAAATAACAAATTTCCCCTTAATTTATGATTCTTATTCAAAAATCATCTGTGACCAACAATAGCTATCTTATTAGTTATAGGGCACGAGGGTGTGTCTTCGTTACAAGTAAAGCATGCTTTATAACCTTGACCACTCCATCCAGAAAAGCCGCTATTGGCAGGGTAATCATTGATAGTTCACAAAAGTACCACACGCTTCCTGAATACAGTTTTGGTATATGCACCTTTCATTTGAACTCCGTCAGTCCACAACGTTTTCAATTCATCCACCAAAGGCCTTATGAAAATATCAATATCCTTTCTAGGATATTTAGGGCCTGGAATTATCAAATTTAATATAAAAGAAGACTCTTTCATACATAACCAAGGTGGTTTATTGTATGTTGTCAACACCACCGGTCACATACTGTAAGTCTGACTCATGTTACTAAATGGATTAAAGCTATCAGCAGCCAAACCCAAACGAACATTCCTTGGTTCTTTGCAAAATCAGGATATCTCTTATCAAATGCTTGTCATGTTTTCCCATCAACCGGATGACGCATCATACTATCTGTTGAGCGTCCAGTATTATGCCATATCATATCTTTCGCAGGAAATATAGAACCGTACCTTCATCGAAGGCGAGAAGTTAAAGGAAAGTAGTGCAAACATTTTTGTGCTACTTTCTTTCCCTTTGTGTTTTGGTCAACACATCTGCTCTCGTTACAAATCGGAAAATTTTGCATAAGAGGGTTCTCGTGCAAAAATAGAGTACAATCATTGATGCAAGCATGTATAGATTGATATCCTAAACCAATCTTTCATAGTTTTTTCTTAGCTTCATAGTGTGAGGATGGAATCTTATTTCTTTCGGGAATGCAACTCTTAGAAATTCTAAAAGTTGGTCAAATGAACTATCCGTCCATTTATTCATAACTTTAATATGCATTAACTTCGCCAAAAAAGTTTAGGGAAGACATCAGGGTATAGCTCGGGATTAAGTCCCTTAAATAATGTATCAAATTCCGGGTCTAAACCATATCCATCTTCATCCTTATTTTCATCATATGTATTTTGCTCAGCCATAACATCATCAAGTGCATCAAACATATCATTATTTGTTAATGATGAAGTATGTGTGTTCGAAGGCAATAAACTTTCTATCTTTAAAGCTTTAGGATATTTCTCACCATGATAAACCCATGTTGTATATGACTGTAGAAACCCATGATCATGTATGTGAGCATAAATAGTAGTCAAATTCTGTAGTGACTGATTCGAATTAGCACATCTTTTACACGGGCAGTGTAACGTCACTGCATTTCAGGCAATTGTTATTGCACATATTGTATTATTGATAGAACACATTCTACTTATTGAATGGTCTGATTTTTAATTATGGTATGAACATTGATTTACATTATTGAGAACACACAGTTAACAGCCATAAACCATGGGGAAATCTTGTTGAAATATAATTAGAAATACCCACAGTGTTTATTGCAGTTGAGTACGCATGATATATTTGATTTAAGTGGTATTGGTAGTAGTGTAGGATTCTATCACCAAATATAGGCAAGGTCATAGTCATGATCTATTGAAGAGGTGGTGGGCTGGCGGTTGGATAAGCTACGACTGGCTCCTACGTATGCCCTATACATAAGCTTTCTTTGGTTTATCATGAGTATGTCGGTGTTAGGATTTGGTGAGGAGAATCTGAGGTCATTTATAGTTTTGGATAAAGGTTTAAGGTTTGGTCACCAAATATAGTCAAGGACATATGGTCATGGTTTATCGAAATGGTGGTGGGACGGTGGCTGGATCGGTTGCGGCCGACTCCTACGTATGCCCTATACATAAACTTATTTCGGTTTATCATGGATGTGTCAGTGATATGATTTAGTGAGGATTATGCTTTGGAGGTTAACATTGTCATACCCCCAAATTCCCACTCGTGGTGTCAGTCCACGTGGGTGTGATGTGGCCAGAATCACAGCTCAAGGTTATATAGAACACCTCTATATGCGTTTGAAAATAAAATTTTCGACATACACTTAGTACAATAGTTTGCAGAGGAATAATAATTTATATTGCAGCGGAAATACTTAAAGTTAATCACAAGCAGCGGAAAATAACTCTTTAAATAGCAAAATCTAAATTGTTAGACAAACATTGTTTAATACATATACCAAATGAAATTGTTTATAAAAGTTAAACAGTAATGCAAGATGATCCTAATGCTCGCTCCTTAAGCGTGCATCCCTGAGTATGCATACCCTGTCAGTTACTTGAGAATACAAGTTTTAAAAAAAATGTCAACACAATGGTTGGTGAGTTCACAGGTTTTGATATGTACATAATTGTAAGAAAACATGTGTCATGTTGTTTATCATATGTTAGTACCGAGCCCTAGGCTCCAAGTGTCCGTGCGTCACTACCGAACTAGACTTGTTTGTCCTTGCCTCCACTGTGTCTCGTGCACACAGTAAGTTAGGTCAAAATTTCATGGGTTATGACACTCAGTCAATATTGTGCCCCGTGGGGTTAGTCACTCCCAAACGGATCCATTCAAATCAACCACGTTGTTCGTACATTAACGGTAAGACTTTGTGAGGGCTTAATATGAATTCGACACTTAATGTTTGTCCAATAAACCAGCATACACAAAAATGTTTGTCATAGTAATAATGTTTGACTCGATGTAACTAGTATTCTCCCCCTATTTGAAAGCGTTTGTAAAGAGTAAAGAGGGGCCGTAAACTCACCTTAGTAAAGAAAGTAGAATTCAAGCGTAAGCTCCTGCGTAGACTGCGTGTCGGTCACCGGCGACCTATATCGTATACCATACGTGAGTTCGTGTGACGACTACGCTCGTGTTCGTGTTAGTGCTCGTGTTTGTGCTCAACAACCCTCGGTTGTTCATGTTTGTCCGTGTCGGTCCACAATTGTCACACCCCGAGCCAGCGGGGTTGGATCGGATTCCCCGTCGGTCGGAAGGTTCCCGGGGCGCGATATCATGAGTGATAATCGTGATGATCAGATTGTTTACATTGCACATGATATAAATGAGAAATGCTAAATAGAATAGAATTACAAAGTTAAATTACATCAGTATCGTTTATAATTTAACAATGTAAATCTACCATCAACATCATAATTTTCTACCTTCTATCTACACAAGATATACAAAATATATTATATAATGATGTTCCCAAAAGTATGCAGGTCCAAAAATACTAAGTCTTCTATCTGAAGTCCTAGTCCAGAAGCAATAACTTCTTAATTGACCTGTTCGTCACCTGAGAAGTCATGCAAAAAGATCAAGTCAACACGTGGTTGGTGAGTTCACATAGTTTAGTATTTGAAAAGTAGTTTTGTAACCCTTTTTCGGTAAAAACCCAAACCTCATTAACTTCACCTGTATTATCCAGTTCGGTATGCTTATATATAGGGCATACGAAAGGGTCGAGCCTCCAACCCGCCCAGACACCATCCCACCACATACTAAACCACATAGGACATTGTTGTTAATGAGAATTAGGCATTTTTACCTATCCTTCATTTACATCACACATAGTTCTTCCTATACATAACACGTTTGTTAGACTCTCAGGTAACAACCTTAATCTTATTAACACCACCTACAATATCCAATTCGGTATGCTTATATATAGGGCATATGTAGGGTCGAACTTACCGCCCGCCCAGCGAACATCCCACCACATACTAAATCACATATGGCAGTGCTATTAATGATAATTAAGCATTTTACCCCCATCGATAACTCACTTAGTTCTTCAGTTCTTTGTTCCTGTAAATACAAAAGCTTGGGATCTCTAAGGATTCCTTAAGTTCATCATACAATCATGATCAACACATCATTTGTAGAAACAGTTCAATAAATGCTTAGTTAAATAAATAAATAAACATTTAATAAAATCTAAGACCTAATGATTGGGCCTTGGTCAAATCAAGTAGACTAGTATAGCAATCAGGGTTCTTAGTAGTAAAGGAGATCTGTAAACCTCATCAAACATGTGACCTATAATCAATCAGTCTAGCTAGGACATCTTTTGATATATAGGCTTTTATAGTTCTTTAGACCGTCCATACTTTCCTATAGTTCTTTAGTTCTTTGGCACATGTTATCTTTGAGCATTTCCCAGATGTTCCTCAAAACAGTTAGTGAATACTGTAAATATCATCAAACATGCGTCTCATATTCGATCAGTCTAGCTAGGACATCTTTCAAACCTGAGAATGGCACATGCTATCTTTAATATTTCCCAGTTAGACCCTTGAAATAGTTCTTTGTACTTAGTTCTTTGAAATAGATCGTTAGTTCTTTGACAACACACCCTTGAAATAGTTCTTTGTTTAGTCCGTTAGTTCTTTGAGATAGACCTTTGAAAATAGTTCTTTGTTTTAGATCTTTAGTTCTTTGAAAATAGTTCTTTGAAAATAGTTCTTTGAAAATAGTTCTTTGATTTGAAAAGGTTATTTATTCATAATGAATAATTAACTTACTTTGAATTCCCGTATATTGTATACCTAAACATAATCTAGGATACAATTTCACATATAAAACATATGTTAAGTAAAAGCATTTAAGTAAATATAATCTTGCGAAAATAATTTACGCATGCTTCTCAGCCCCGCGTTTGAAAACAACATGTTTAGAAAAGGGGCAATGAACTCACCTGTGTTGCTGTGCAAATGAATCACAAAATACGCACTCTTTGTTTGTGGGTTATTTTTCTTCAGTTCCTGAGTTGGTTTAAGAGATTCGAGTTCCATAAGTAAGTATGATAGACGCAAACTAGGGTTTCGGTCTTGGTGTGCAACTAAGTGTCCTATGCTACTAATGGGTTCTCTATGTTCATCTAATTAGTCTAGGTTATTCCCCATAAGTGCACCCTTGATCCCGTTACGATTTAGTTTAGTTATTTATAAAATACTTTATTTTAATTAAATTTCAAGTTATAAGGTTTTACTGAAACAAAATACACTTAGTTAAACTTGTTGGACTTAGGTTAATTTCTTTAAATTAGCTAGGCCCTTTATTAGTTTCTTGCTCCCCATAGTTAAACTTATGTTTAAATCCATGAATATTGTAAATAGATTCCATATTATGAAATCCTTAGTGTGTTTCCCATGCACACACACACACACTCACCTATTTACCCATGCGTGCAAGGTTACGTAGCTATCCATGCACAACAAGTTGTCTTAGGTTTGTTGTTTGTGATCAATGGTTCTAACCCAATCCTTAGCCGAATATATCTTGATCGAATGTAGTTGGGCCGAAACAACATGGGCCGACCGACCGAGTTCTGTCGAATTTAGGTAGCCGAACGAAGGAGTAATGGTCGAATGGCTCACTCCTATCGAATGACTTAGGCCGGAAAAAAAAAGGTTGGCTGGATGAGTGCATGGTCCGAAGGAGTGTCCTGCCGAATGAAGGAGCTGCTTGGCCGAAGGGTTAAGCTGAATGAGTTGCAGTCGAATGTGTCTGGCCGAAGGAGGTTCTTGGCCGAATGTGGCTAGCTCTCATTCGATGGGCTGGTTCTTGGCTCATTCGGCCAAGCCGAAACCCCTCCAAACAGCCATGGTGTTCAAGCAAATAAACCATGGTTTTACCTAAAACTCGTTCCTATCACCTCCTAGAGAATTTGTGAGTGGTTTCCCTAAGATTTTTGAGGTTTTAACTGGCTAAAATGGTGGGTTTGAAATAGGGTTTAGAAAATCCTAAATTCGCAACAAAGAGCTTGATTTTACCTCAAATCGGACGGTGTAAAGCTTGGATTTCTTGTACTTTCGTGATCTACGTGATGTGGTGTTCGTTTAGACACCAAGAACACGCGATTCGGTTGAGAAAAGAGGGAGATCGGGTGTTGGTTTCTAGAGAGAGAAAATGTAGAGAGAGAAAGTGACGGTGGTGGTGTTAAAGTTGGGTTGCTGGGGAAGATGAGGGTATTAAATGCCCTCATTAAAGCCCCAATATTACCCGGGTATATTCAGGTCCGTTCGGTTTAGCTCGGTTTCGCGAAAAAACGTCATTTCTCTTCGTTTTCGTAACGAAACGACCCGGTTTTAAAATAGAATTTATAAAATTATTTTAGGTGGTTATTCCTAGTAAATTAACTAAATATCTTTTATTTATTTTAAATTTACGAAATTATTTAATTTACTGTTTAAAATCGAATCGCACGGTCGTCGCGCGTATTAGTTCGAATCGTCACCCGTAAGAACACGACGATAATTATACTTTTCAATATTGTTTTCTAATTATTGAATATCATTCAGAACGTTAAACTTCCAGATTTATTCGTACAGATCGTCACCTATACGAATAATCTGTCGGTTTAGCATTCACATAACGACATCCGTTGTTATTTCGTTTGGTAAAGCCTCACATACGTTTATACATAATAAAATCCTAACAAATAATCACATGATGGTTCTGTATTGCCAGATAATTATCTAACTCAAGAACCATAGTTCTGAAGTTTGTTTCTGTTAAATGTTTCTGAATTTGGTGTTTGATAACACAAATTGATAACGATATATGATATGAACATGCCATGAAATGAATTTTGTATTGTTTGTACCTGATTACTGTTCAAGTTACTGTAGATATCACTGTTCCGGTGACGTTTCCGGCACTGATGTTACAGTCACCCCTTGTTAGAGAAATTTCGTCCCGAAATTTACGAATCGTTATCAGGTACGTCTTCCTCTGTAAACAGTTGGGGATACTTTGACTTCATGTGATTCTCACGTTCTCAAGTAAACTCAGGTCCGCGCTTTGAGTTCCAACGAACCTTTACAATCGGAATACGGATTCGCCTTAGTTGTTTAACTTTGCGATCCATAATCTCCAAAGGTTCTTCAATAAAATGTAATTGTTCGTCCACTTGAATTTCTTCAATCGGTATGATGAGTGACTTGTCAGCAAGGCGTTTCTTTAAGTTTGAGACATGAAACACATCATGCACACCACTAATTTCATCCGGTAATCTCAGTCTATACGCCACAGGACCAATACGTTCAATGATCTCGAACGGTCCTACGTATCGTGGTGCTAGTTTGCCTTTCTTTGAAAAACGGACTACGCCTTTCCATGGGGATACCTTTAACATAACGCAGTCTCCCACTTGGAATTCCAACGGCTTGCGCCGTTTATCGGCATAGCTCTCTTGTCTGCTTTGTGTTGCTTGTAGCCTTTGTTGTATCTGAGCAATTTTGTCTGTAGTTTCTGGAATGAGCTCTGGCCCGGTTATACGATTATCTCCCACTTCAGACCAACAGGTTGGCGATCGACACTTGCGACCGTAGAGAGCCTCGAACGGTGCACATCCAATGCTACTATGATAGCTGTTGTTGTAGGAGAATTCGATCCGTGGTAAATGAGAATCCCAATTCCCACCGAAGTCTAGAACACAAGTTCTCAACATGTCCTCCAGGGTCTGTATAGTATGTTCTCTTTGACCATCCGTTTGTGGATGATAAGTTGTACTCAGGTTTAAGTGTGTCCCCAGAGATTTCTGCAATGATTGCCAGAAGCTTGATGTGAATCTGCTATCACGATCTGAGATGATAGACAATGGCACACCATGGCGTACCACAATCTCGTTGATGTAGAGCTTCACTAGTTTATCCATCGTGTATGTTTCTCGCATTGGCAAGAAATGAGCAGATTTGGTCAATCGATCAACGATGACCCAAATAGTGTCATGACCACTGGAAGTGCGGGGTAGCATGGTAATAAAGTCCATAGCTATTTTTTCCCACTTCCAAAGTGGAATTTCAGGCTGTTCCAGTAAACCTGACGGTTTCTAGTGTTCCGCCTTCACCTTGGCACACGTAAGGCATCGACCTACGTACTCGGCTATGCCTTTCTTCATACCTGGCCACCAATAAAATGACCGTAAATCTTGGTACATCTTATCAGCACCGGGATGCACAGAGTACTTGGTCTTGTGTGCTTCATCGTATATAAGCTTCCTCAATTCATCCACTGCAGGAATCCATACACGATCCTTATAGTAGACGATTCCATCAGGCTTTGTTTCCAGTTGTTTTCCTGCTCCACAATCTAATTCTTTCTTTAAGTTTCCTCGTTCAACCGCCTCTTGTTGTGCTTGCATAATGTTGTCATATAAGCTTGTTTGCACAATCATTCCCATTGCTCTGACGCGCATGGGTATGACCCGTTCCTTCCGACTCAAGGCATCAGCTACAACGTTTGCCTTGCCCGGATGGTACTTGATTACACAGTCGTAATCATTTAGAAGTTCTACCCAACGTCGCTGTCACATGTTGAGTTCCTTCCGATCTAATATGTGTTGCAGACTCTTGTGATAAGTAAATATGGTACACTTAGTGCCATATAGGTAATGTCTCCAAATCTTCAAAGCGAATATCACTGCTCCCAGTTCTAGATCATGAGTAGTGTAGTTCTTCTCATGAACTTTCAGTTGTCTCGAAGCATACGCGATAACTCTGTCTCGCTGCATTAACACACAGCCGAGTCCATGATGGGATGCATCACAGTACACAATAAAGTCATCACAACCGTCTGGGAGAGATAAGATTGGAGCATCACATAGCTTTTTCTTTAGAGTTTGAAAGGCATCTTCTTGTTTCTGCTCCCAGACAAACGGTTCACTTTTCTGAGTTAGTTTAGTGAGAGGCAAGGCTATCTTAGAAAATTTTGAAATAAACCTTCTATAATAACCCGCCAATCCCAGAAAAGACCGTATCTCCGTCGGTGTCTTCGGAGTGTCCCAATTCTTTATCGCTTCAATCTTGGCAGGGTCTACGTGTATACCCTCGTTGTTGACTACATGGCCCAGAAATTGAACTTCTCGTAGCCAAAATTCACACTTAGAGTATTTGGCATAAAGTTTCTCTTTCTTCAACAGCTCCAAGATCTTCCTGAGGTGTTGCTCGTGTTCATCTTTGCTCTTCGAATAAATCAGTATGTCATCGATAAAGACAATGACAAACTGATCCAAATACGGCTTGCACACTCGGTTCATGAGGTCCATGAAAACCGCTGGTGCATTTGTCAATCCGAAAGGCATCACCATAAATTCGTAATGCCCGTATCTGGTTCGGAACGCCGTCTTCGGTATGTCTTCGTCTTGAACTCTGAGTTGATGATATCCAGACCGTAGATCAATCTTCGAGAAAGACTGTGCTCCCTGTAGTTGGTCAAACAAATCATTAATCCTCGGCAATGGATACCGATTCTTGATGGTTAGCTTGTTCAGCTCTCGATAACCTATACACATCCGAAAGGATCCATCGTTCTTCTTCACGAACAAGACCGGAGCTCCCCAAGGTGAGTAGCTCGGTCTAATGAATCCTTTATCAAGAAGGTCCTGTAACTGGTTGGACAACTCCTGCTTCTCTGAAGGTGCTAACCTGTAAGGAGATTTAGCAACAAGAGTTGCTCCAGGAACTAAGTCAATACAAAACTTTACCAGTCGCACAGGTGGCAAACCTGGCAGGTCTTCAGGAAATACTTCCGAATACTCTTTCACTACGGGCATGTCTTGTATCTTCTTCTTGTCTTTCTCCTTTTCCACCACGTGATCCAGGAAATCTACGCACTGCTTCTGTAAACACTTTAGCGCCTTTATGCAAGAAATGATTTTGACACTTCGTTTTGCTTGATCCCCTCTAACTTCCAATACACGATCATCCAGTAATGGAACTCGAAGCAACTTTTCAGAACAGATGACTTCCACTCGGTTAGAAGAAAGCCAATCCATTCCAACAATGATGTCAAAACTACCCAACTCCATCGGTATCAAATCGATGGTAAATTTATGACCATTAAGTGTTAGTGGGCAGTTCCTGTATATTGTACTAACTGTGACATGTTTCCCGTTAGCTACTTCTATGATGTAAGGGGAATCTAACTGTTCTTCTATAGAATCTAATTGGCATGCAAAATCGGTAGAGATAAAACTCTGAGATCCGCACCAGTGTCAAATAGAACAGATGCATAAAAGTCATGTAAGAGAAATGTACCAGTGACCACATTCGGGTCTTGGCGTGCTTCTGGTGCCCCGATAGCGAAGGCTCTTCCACGAGGTGCTGGAACCGCCTGTTGTGCCTTCTTTGGGCAGTTCTTTGCAAAGTGGCCCTGTTCGCCATAGTTGTAGCATCCACCGTTGTTCTGATTAGCTCGTAGAGGGAGAGCCAAAGCAGCATTGTTGACTGCTTGGTTTGGTGTCATCCGGCAGTGTTGGACTTAGTGGCCCTTTCGTCCACATCCCGTGCATTGCTTGCAGGGAGTGTTAGCAGCATGATGATACTGACACTTGGTACACAGAGGAAATGTACCAGTGTAGGGCCTTCTGTTAGGGTTTTGTGGTATAGCTGCTACTTGGATGAGAGGTGTGGCCACCGTGTAGTTCTTGATGACCTTTTGTTTCTTCTTAATATGATGGTGGGGTTTCTTTGACTGCTCTTCTTTGTTCTTGCCGGAGTCAGCCTCTTTCTTCAGAACTCCAGAGGCTACCATCAAGTCAGTAAGTTTCCCTGATAGACTAACAACTGACTCCACTGTGACAGGATTCGCAGTAACCACTAATCCTTGTATGCAAGCAGGTAGCCCACATCATACCTGTCGATCCATTTCTCCAGAGTCGGTACCATGTCCGGCACCAAAGCAACCAACTCGTGGTAACGAGTGGTATATCCCATGTGGTCTGCCCCTTTCATCACATGGTTAGACAGTTCCACCTCTAGTCTCTGTAGCTCGTTCTTGGGGCAAAACTCAGTTCTCAATAGAGTCTTGAAGTCTTCCCATGGCATCGCCATAGCTTCATCTATTCCCCTGACATTGATCTGTGAGTTCCACCAGGTCAAAGCTCGCTTGTTGAACGTCCCAGCAGAGTAGCGAACCTTGTGATGCTCTGGACAACTGCAGAGGTCCAGAGTAGCTTCAACCTTCTCTATCCATTGGATCAGGCCAACGGCTCCTTCATTACCGCTAAAACTAGGCGGCTTACACCCCATAAAAGACTTGTAAGAGTGATTTGAAGCACCACCAGTGTTTCCACTGGCTTCCCCTGACGAATGCCCGGTGTTGTTGTTGTCGTTCCGTAACCGATTGAGCATATCCGGTATCACTTCTTTCAGCTGATTAGTCAGTTGACTGCTCAGTAGAGTCATCAATGTCACCGTAGCCGGATCTAGTATTGGAGTCGCGCTCGGACCCGGAGGTGGGTTAAGTGGAGGAGGAGGAGGTGGAGGAGATGGTGGTGGTGAATCAGCTGGTGATGGCGTCGATGAATGTGGAGCTGACCTCTGTGGAGGTGGTACGATAGAAGGAGGTCTTCTCGGCGGCATTCTGATCATAACCAATAAAGTTATCGGTTAGTGCAATGATCGAATGCAGAAGACACAATGCAATAAAGTCTTAAGTCCTGTGTTCTCTACATGCAGGGTCCCTAGGTTATAGTCTAGGCCAAACCGTTTAATTAAGTGACCTATATTTCTCTATAACCATGGCTCTGATACCAATCTGTCACACCCCGAGCCGGCGGGGTTGGATCGGATTCCCCGTCGGGCGGAAGGTTCCCGGGGCGCGATATCGTGAGTGATAATCGTGATGATCAGATTGTTTACATTGCACATGATATAAATGAGAAATGCTAAATAGAATAGAATTACAAAGTTAAATTACATCAGTATCGTTTATAATTTAACAATGTAAATCTACCATCAACATCATAATATCCAATTCGGTATGCTTATATATAGGGCATATGTAGGGTCGAACATACCGCCCGCCCAGCCAACATCCCACCACATACTAAATCACATATGGCAGTGCTATTAATGATAATTAAGCATTTTACCCCCATCGATAACTCACTTAGTTCTTCAGTTCTTTGTTCCTGTAAATACAAAAGCTTGGGATCTCTAAGGATTCCTTAAGTTCATCATACAATCATGATCAACACATCATTTATAGAAACAGTTCAATAACTGCTTAGTTAAATAAATAAATAAACATTTAATAATATCTAAGACCTAATGATTGGGCCTTGGTCAACTCGAGTAGACTAGTATAGCAATCAGGGTTCTTAGTAGTAAAGGAGATCTGTAAACCTCATCAAACATGTGACCTATAATCAATCAGTCTAGCTAGGACATCTTTTGATATATAGGCTTTTATAGTTCTTTAGATCGTCCATAGTTTCGTATAGTTCTTTAGTTCTTTGGCACATGTTATCTTTGAGCATTTCCCAGATGTTCCTCAAAACAGTTAGTGAATACTGTAAATATCATCAAACATGAGTCTCATATTCGATCAGTCTAGCTAGGACATCTTTCAAACCTGAGAATGGCACATGCTATCTTTGATATTTCCCTGTTAGACCCTTGAAATAGTTCTTTGTACTTAGTTCTTTGAAATAGATCGTTAGTTCTTTGACAACACACCCTTGAAATAGTTCTTTGTTTAGTCCGTTAGTTCTTTGAGATAGACCTTGGAAAATAGTTCTTTGTTCTAGATCTTTAATTCTTTGAAAATAGTTGTTTGATTTGTAAAGGTTATTTATTCATAATGAATAATTAACTTACTTTGAATTCCCGTATATTGAATACCTAAACATAATCTAGGATACAATTTCACATATAAAACATATGTTAAGTAAAAGCATTTAAGTAAATATAATCTTGCGAAAATAACTTACGCATGCTTCTCAGCCCCGCGTTTGAAAACAAAATGTTTAGAAAAGGGGCAATGAACTCACCTGTGTTGCTGTGCAAATGAATCACAAAATGCACTCTCTTTGTTTGTGGGTTATTTTTCTTCAGTTCCTGAGTTGGTTTAAGAGATTAGAGTTCCATAAGTAAGTATGATAGACGCAAGCTAGGGTTTCTGTCTCGATGTGCAACTAAGTGTCCTATGCTACTAATGGGTTCTCTATGTTCATCTAATTAGTTTAGGTTATTCCCCATAAGTGCACCCTTGATCCCGTTACAATTTAGTTTAGTTATTTATAAAATACTTTATTATAATTAAATTTCAAGTTATAAGGTTTTACTGAAACAAAATACACTTAGTTAAACTTGTTGGACTTAGGTTAATTTCTTTAAATTGGCCTAGGCCCTTTATTAGTTTCTTGCTTCCCATGGTTCTTGAATCGAACTCTCGTATAGCTTTGCCTAAAGGTCCAAAGGAACTCTTTAGGCCATTTGTTTTATTAAATCTTACATTGTTGTGTTTCGATGTGATTTTGAGAAGCCTTGATGTTTGAAACCCTAATCATGGTTTCTTAGTGTAGACTCATGTAATTGAACCCAACCCGCATGGAATCACATTCTTATTGTTAAAACTTATGTTTAAATCCATGAATATTGTAAATAGATTCCATATTATGAAATCCTTAGTGTGTTTCCCATGCACACACACACACTCACCTATTTACCCATGCGTGCAAGGTTACGTAGCTATCCATGCACAACAAGTTGTCTTAGGTTTGTTGTTTGTGATCAATGGTTCTAACCCAATCCTTAGCCGAATACATCTTGATCGAATGTAGTTGGGCCGAAACAACATGGGCCGACTGACTGAGTTCTGTCGAATGGAGGTAGCCGAACGAACGAGTAATGGTCGAATGGCTCACTCCTATAGAATGACTTAGGCCGAAAAAAAGGTTGGCCGGATGAGTGCATGGTCCGAAGGAGTGTCCTGCCGAATGAAGGAGATGCTTGGCCGAAGGGTTAAGCCGAATGAGTTGCGGTCGAATGTGTCTGGCCGAAGGAGGTTCTTGGCCATTCGGCCGAATGTGGCTAGCTCTCATTCGATGGGCTGGTTGTTGGCTCATTCGGCCAAGCCGAAACCCCTTCAAACAGCCATGGTACGTGTTCAAGCAAATCAACCATGGTTTTACCTAAAACTCGTTCCTATCACCTCTTAGAGAATTTGTGAGTGGTTTCCCTAAGGTTTTTGAGATTTTTACCGGCTAAAATGGTGGGTTTGAAATAGGGTTTCGAAAACCCTAAATTCGCAACAAAGAGCTTGATTTTACCTCAAATCAGACGGTGTAAAGCTTGGATTTCTTGTACTTTCGTGATCTACGTGATGTGGTGGTCGTTAAGAAACCAAGAACACGCGATTCGGTTGAGAAAAGAGGGAGATCGGGTGTTGGTTTCTAGAGAGAGAAAATGTAGAGAGAGAAAATGTAGAGAGAGAAAGTGACGGTGGTGGTGTAAAAGTTGGGTATATTCAGGTCCGTTCGGTTTAGCTCGATTTCACGAAAAAACGTCATTTCTCGTCGTTTTCGTAACGAAACGACTCGGTTTTAAAATAGAATTTATAAAATTATTTTAGGTGGTTATTCCTAGTAAATTAACTAAATATCTTTTATTTATTTTAAATTTACGAAATTATTTAATTTACTGTTTAAAATCGAATCGCACGGTCGTCGCGCGTATTCGTTCGAATCGTCACCCGTACGAACACGGCGATAATTATACTTTTCAATATTGTTTTCTAATTATTAAATATCATTCAGAATGTTAAACTTCCAGATTTATTCGTACAGATCGTCACCTATACGAATAATCTGTCGGTTTAGCATTCACATAACGACATCCGTTGTTATTTCGTTCCGTAAAGCCTCACATATGTTTATACATAATAAAATCCTAACAAATAATCACATGCTGGTTCTGTATTGCCAGATAATTATCTGACTCAAGAACCATAGTTCTGAACTTTGTTTCTTTTAAATGTTTCTGAACTTGCTATTTGATAACACAAATTCATAACAATATATGATATGAACATGCCATGAAATGAATTTTGTATTGTTTGTACCTGATTACTGTTCAAGTTACTGTAGAGATCACTGTTCTGGTGACGTTTCCGGCACCGATTACAACAATGACCATGTTTGCTCGTGTTGGTACACATTGACCGTGTTTGACCGTGTTTTCAAATCATCATGTTATAACATATTAAACCACTTAACATGCTCAAATCATACAACACATTTTCAAATTGGTTTTTCTAAAAATAAAGTTACTATAAATAGTAACTTTGTAGTTTTTGCATAAAAATGACCATCTAAACATTCCTAATCCATTTTTATGTCTCAAAGCCTTATAATAAACCATTTAACATTTTTTCAACATGCCAACATAGCCATATTCATCACCTAGCATCCTTTCATCAATAAAAGTTACTAAAATTAGTAACTTATCATATATGACTACAATCAAATTTCAAATCCCATTCCTAAGCTTCAAATCATCATTTTATCATTTTAATAGCAAGTTCATACACATGCATAACCATCTTTCAACATTCATCAACAAGATGTAACTAAAAAGTTACTATATTTAGCAAGTTCATCAAAATAGCATTTTCAACCGTTTTCACATCATCTAATCATGAGATCATCTTCCAATATCATCAAGAAGCATATCTACATAATTAAAATCATCCCAATCATCATGGATCATACATGCATGCATTCAAAATGCTATAAATCTTCATTTTACGCATAGAAACATATGTACAACAACTTGGATCATTACAAATCACCATTACAACATCATAGATCATCATTTATCACACTAAAATCAACAAACCCAGATTATAAACTCGTGCATGTGCACTATAGGTGCTTGCATGTGGGTTTTAAGCCATGCATGTGTGCTTGTGAGTGTCTTTAGGCTACAAGGAAGGACATACTACCTTTCAAAGCCTCACAAAGTACTGAGATGATGATTAACAGCCCTGAGATCTTCTGGACAACAGGTTCTTTGACAAACAAAGGGGTGGTGACGGTGATTGAGTTCTAGAGGTCTTCCTTCAATAGTTTTCAAGCTTCCAAAAGCTTCAAGTCCTTAAAAAATGGCTTCCTTCAAGGATTATGGAGCGTAACAGAAGCTTTGGCAGGGATAAGGTCGAGGTATAATGGCTAAACTTCAGAAGGAGTGATTAGAGGTAGGATAGAAATGATTTTCTTGGATAAATAAAGATTTTTGCCTGCTACACTGCCAGGCGTATCGCCAGGCGAGGACGCTTGGTGCCAGGCGTAGCGCGCGGGTGTGCCGGCCAAGAGACGCCCTTGTTCCTTCCGCGCGTACCACCTAGGGTGAAGGCCTTGGGTCAGGCGTACCGCCTGGCCCCATTGTCAGGCCCAATAAGCTAGGCCCGTTTTCGCCCGTTTCTCGACTGTAACACATTGTTCGAGCGTTGTTTGGACTCTAATCGTCAATTATTAGCCATAATTGACTTGTGAAGTGTTTCTGTGCTTAGATGTTGTGACCTTCACCAACGTTCGTGACTACTGACATGTGTGCGGTTTCGGATAATCCCATGGATTATTCTGTTGTGTGTAAATGTTAGTACTGTCGTGCCACTCATCACACTAAATTAAACTAATTCTAGTGCCACGTATACAAAATCATTTAAATAAACATTTAAACAAAATTAAATGCTGACTTGGAAATTACGGGGTGTCACATCCTCCCCTTTTTAGAAAGAATTTCGTCCCGAAATACAACTTGCGTTGTCAGTGTTTGTCTGTTCCGCGAACAGGTGTGGGTATTCCTGTTTCATCTGGTCTTCGCGTTCCCATGTGAATTCCGGTCCTCATCGCGAATTCCATCGCACCTTTACGATCGGTATCTTGCTGAGTTTGAGCTTCTTGGTTTCCCGGTCCATAATCTCTACCGGTTCCTCAACGAATTTTAATTGCTCGTCGATCTGGATTTCCTCGAGAGGAATAACAAGTGTCTCATCAGACATGCACTTCTTGAGGTTTGAGATATGAAATACGTTGTGTACACTGCTCAGCTCGTTTGGCAGGTTGAGTTCGTAGGCCACCGGGCCTATTCGCTTTGTGATCTCGAAAGGTCCAATGTAACGAGGGTTCAACTTTCCTCGTTTGCCAAACCGAATGATTCCTTTCCAGGGTGAGACCTTGAGTAACACTCTGTTTCCCACTTGGAATTCTAGCGGTTTGCGTCGTTTGTCAGCATAGCTTTTCTGTCTGTCCCGAGCTGCTGCCATTCGTTCGCGTATTTGCACGATCTTCTCAGTTGTTTCGTGCACAAGCTCTGGTCTGGTCAGTTGGCTGTCTCCAACTTCCGCCCAGCAGATGGGTGATCGACACTTACGTCCGTAAAGTGCCTCGAATGGTGCAGCTTGTATGCTCGTGTGGTAGCTGTTATTGTACGAGAACTCAACTAACGGTAGGTGAGTCTCCCAGCTACTGCCAAAGTCAATAACACATGCTCGGAGCATGTCTTCCAGTGTTTGTATGGTCCGCTCACTCTGCCCATCGGTCTGCGGGTGGTAAGCGATACTCATGTCCAATCTCGTGCCCAAAGCCTTATGCAAAGACTTCCAAAAATGCGACATAAATCGGCTGTCGTGATCAGATATAATTGAGATTGGTACTCCATGTCGAGTAACCACTTCCTTCAAGTAGATTCGAGTGAGCTTGTCCAGCTTGTCAGCTTCCTTGATAGGTAAAAAATGTGCAGACTTCGTCAATCGATCTACGATAACCCAGATGGTATCGCAAACACTTGCCGTCTTAGGCAGTTTGGTTATGAAGTCCATGGAAATTTGCTCCCATTTCCACATTGGTATCTCGGGCTGTTGGAGTAGACCTGATGGCTTCTGGTACTCAACCTTGACCTTTGAGCACGTCAGGCACTTACCTAAGTAAGTTGCTATTTCGGCTTTCATGTTTGGCCATCAGTAAGTTGTCTTCAGATCATGATACATCTTTTCAGAGCCCGGATGTACAGAATACCGGCTCTTGTGTGCTTCATCCATCACCACATTCCTTAGTCTTCCGTGGTGTGGAATCCAGATTCGATCCATGTAGTAGTACGCTCCGTCGGCCTTCACCTCCATGTGCTAGTCCATTCCACGCAGGGATTCCTGTGTGAGGTTTTCGAACTTCAGAGCTTCCTGTTGAGCGTACCGGGATGGTACGTGATAGTGCAATCATAATCACCTATGAGTTCAACCCACCTTCGTTGTCTCATATTCAACTCTTTTTGGTCGAAGATGTGTTGTAGGCTTTTATGATCAGTAAAGATAGTGCATTTCGTTCCATATAAGTAGTGTCGCCAGATCTTCAAGGCAAACACCACGGCTCCCAACTCAAGGTCGTGAGTCGTGTAGTTTTTCTCATGCACCTTCAGTTGTCGCGAAGCATATGCTATCATTTTCTCGCGTTGCATCAGTACGCAACCGAATCTTTGTTTCGAGGCATCGCAATACACCACAAAATCATCGCATCCTTTCGGCAAGGATAGGATTGGTGCAGTACATAGTTTCTGCTTCAATAAGTTGAAAGCAGCTTCTTGTTTCTCTCCCCAATCGAACTTTTTGTCTTTGTGATTTAGGGATGTCAGTGATTGAGCAATTTTTGAGAATCCTTCAATGAATCGTCTGTAATACCCGACCAGTCCTAGGAATTGTCGCACCTCGGTTGGAGTCTTGGGTGCTTCCCAGTTCTTAATGGCTTCAATCTTGGCTGGGTCTACATGTATCCCTTGTTCGTTAACCACATGTCCAAGGAATTGGACTTTGCGGATCCAAAAGTCACATTTTGAAAACTTTGCGTATAGTTGCTCGTTCTTCAATAATTCCAAGACTAACCTCAGATGTTCAGAATTATCTTCCCGATTCCTTGAGTAAATCAGAATATCATCAATGAACACTATGACGAATTTATCAAGATAAGGCTTGCATACTCTATTCATGAGGTCCATGAATACAGCTGGTGCGTTGGTCAGTCCAAAGGGCATAACCAAGAATTCGTAGTGTCCGTATCGGGTTCTAAAGGCAGTCTTAGGAATATCGTCTTCCTGTATCCTTAGTTGATGGTAACCCGATCTTAAATCGATTTTCGAATAGTAGCTTGATCCTTGCAATTGATCAAACAAATCATCTATTCGTGGCAACGGGTATCGATTCTTGATCGTCACCTTGTTCAATTCTCTGTAGTCGATACACATACGGAATGATCCGTCTTTCTTCTTCACGAATAGGACCGGTGCTCCCCAAGGTGAAAAGCTCGGTCTGATAAATCCCTTGTCTAACAGCTCCTGCAACTGGTTAGACAGCTCCTGCATCTCCGTTGGTGCTAGTCGGTACGGAGCTTTAGCAATCGGTGCTGCTCCGGGAGTGAGGTCTATCTGGAACTCGACTTGTCGTTTCGGAGGTAGTCCATGTAGATCCTCGGGAAACACTTCGGGAAAATCGCGGACTACAGCAATGTCCTTAATCTTCCTTTCTTTCCTCGGTTGTTCTGCGATGAGGGCTAGTATAGCAGTGTATCCCTTTTGTATGTACTTGTTGGCCTTCATGCATGACATAATGTTTAAAGGTACTCCTCGTCGTTCTCCCTGAATCGAGATCTGTTCTCCGTTCTGCAACGTCACTCGTGCGACCTTTTCGTTGCATACGATCTCTGCCTGGTTTGCGGATAACCAGTCCATTCCAACTACCACATCAAAGCTCCCGAGAGTCACCGGCATCAAATCGATTTCGAGTTCGTGATCCGCAAACACCATGACGCATCCTCGAAAGACGTGTTGTGTTTCAATCAGTTTGCCGAAGGCTAACTCAACGGTATACTTAAAGTCTAGTGGTGTTGGGGTAATATCTAGCAATTCACTAAACTCACTAGATATAAAACTCCTATCGGCACCGGTATCAAATAATATACTAGCATAGACATTATTCAAGAGAAACGTACCGGTTACGATGTTCGGGTCATCTTTGGCTTCCCCCGAGCCTATCACAAACGCTCTGCCTTTTGCCGCTCCACCGCCAGTCTTTTTCAACTGAGGGCAGTCCCTCTTCATATGACCTGGTTTTCCATATTCATAACACCCTCTGAGGGTTTTCTGATTGTTGTTGTTCTGGTTGTGGTTGGGGTTGTTGTTGTTGTTGCTAGGAAACTTGGATCTGCAGTCTTTGGCCATGTGGCCATGTCTTCCGCACCGCAGACAACGATACCTCTCGCATTTCCCGGAGTGGTGGTATGAACATCGGTTGCACAAGGGGTATTTCCCTTGATATACACCTTCCCCTTGTCATCAGGTTGGGTGGCAGTAAAGGCTCTTGCAGGTGCATATCTCTGCTGTTGTTGATGAGATTGATGAGGTTAATGGTGGCTGGGTTCCCACTTCCGTTTCTGGCTCTCCTGAGGCTTCAGGTGCTCGCCTCGTTTGGGTAGCTTGCCTTGTGCTACCGCTTGATCAGTCAGTTTGTGTGCCAGTCGGATTAGTGGTTGGATGGTGGTGAGGTCAGATGCAGTTACCATGCTCTAAATCTGTTCTGGCAGCCCACTGATTAACTGCTCAATCTTCTTGTACTCCGGCGTCACCATAGCCGGGCACAGCTTGCACAACTTGTGAAATCGAATGCAGTATTGTTCGATTTCAGAGCCCACCATTTTCAGAACCCAGAATTCGGCTTCCAGTTTCCGAATTTCGTCACGAGGACAATACTCCTCTTGCAGTTGTCTGGTGAAATCAGCCCATGACATAGAGTTGGCACCGTCCAACCCCAGAGTTTGAACATGGGTGTTCCACCATGTGAGAGCCGGTCCTTCCAGTGTGCCGGTCGCAAACTTAGCCATGTTCTCTTCAGCACAGTCGCACATGGCGAATACAGACTCAACCTTTTCAACCCAGCGGAGCATCCCAACAGCTCCTTCGGTTCCTTTAAAGGTGTGAGGGTGGAAGTTAAGAAATGTTTTGAACGAGCATCCCTTGCCGTTGTTGCCATGTGACCCTGTTTGTCAGTAGCCAATGTCATGTGTTAGCATCATGTTAGCTACACTATGTTAGTCATGTTAGGCGAGTGTTAGTACCGTTGTTTGTTCCGCTAGTCTCGCTGTGCTGGCGACTCGCTTCATACTCAGCGATCGTCTTGTTGACCCGTCGGTCAACCATCATCTTGATGACAGCTGCATCCAGTGTTCATCTTGATCGCCATAGATGTTTTCTATACGGAAGGGATAGAATGTTAGTTAGCGTGTGTTAGAGTGTTAGCCAGATGTCATGTCAAATGTTATGTTAGATGTCATGTCAAATGTTATGTTAGATGTCATGTCAGATGTCATGTTAGCAGGCAACCATAATCAAAATACGATAAATAAGACAAATCATCATTCTCATTAATATAAGATTTGAAGTACAATAATTTTTCAAAAGATAATAATAATGTTGGTTTGTACGAGCACATCCCGCTCGTCTAGGCAAATACAAAAGAAACATAAGATAAAATAACCTATCTAATCGGAGTCTATGGTAACATGCGAGATGTCACTATCAGCTCCGTCATCGTCCTCGGCCTCCTCGGGATCCTCATCGGGATCCTCCTCAAAGTCCCCCTCCTCGAGGTCCAGACCTCGATCTGTGGTCCGTCCTCGGGTGGCGGCTCAACAATGAACTGGTCGGCCCATGCATTAAGCATGGCATCACTAGCCAGAATCATCGCGTGATTCTCCTCAATAGAGACCCCGTTTGCGGCAATGCGCCGATCATGCTCCTGCATGACATCAACCATCTGCCCGTACTGACTCATCAGCTGGGCCACCTGGAGACGCAGTGTCTCCACCTGCTCCTGTAAACTATCATTACGCCTCTCAAGGCGACCGTTCTTCTCTCGAAGCACTCGGACCTCGTCCAATAACTCGCCGTTCCTCCTAGCCTCACGTCGTGTAAAAGCTGCATGGGCTGCGAAAGCCTGCTCTAATGGAGCTCCAAGTGGTGGCAGTCGACGGCCTGAAGACGTGTCGCCAGGGCCCCGTAGTGGAGGTACCCTCTCTCCGTCAATCCAATCATGAATGGTCATGGGGTACCACCCCCAATACCGATCATGCATCATCCGTCTAGCACGCCGATCCATCTCAGCGTCTACCTGCGCTATAATATCGTCGATCCGTCGACGACTCTCCTCAATAAGCTCATCATTCATCAGGCGCTTGCCCGTGTTCCTCCTGGCATCATCGTTATTACCGACCATCTTGTAAGTCTCAAGTTAGTAAGCAACAGTTTAACAGAAATAATAACATCATCAATGTGCAAGTTCTAAGTGTAGTGTCTAAAGTTGAGCAATGGCTATAGTCTAAGTTTACTACATGCAAACCTAGTTCTCTATAACCAAGGCTATGATACCAGTCTATCACACCCCCAAATTCCCACTCGTGGTGTCAGTCCACGTGGGTGTGACGTGGCCAGAATCACAGCTCAAGGTTATATAGAACACCTCTATATGCGTTTAAAAATACAATGTTCGACATACACTTAGTACAATAGTTTGCAGCGGAATAATAATTTATATTGCAGCGGAAATACTTAAAGTTAATCACAAGCAGCGGAAAATAACTCTTTAAATAGCAAAATCTAAATTGTTAGACAAACATTGTTTAATACATACACCAAATGAAATTGTTTATAAAAGTTAAACAGAAATGCAAGATGATCCTAATGCTCGTTCCTTAAGCGTGCATCCCTGAGTATCCATACCCTATCAGTTACTTGAGAATACAAGTTTTAAAAAAATGTCAATTCAATGGTTGGTGAGTTCACAGGTTTTGATATGTACATAATAGTAAGAAAACATGTGTCATGTTGTTTATCATATGTTAGTACCGAGCACTAGGATCCAAGTGTACGTGCGACACTACCGAACTAGACTTGTTTGTCCTTGCCTCCACTGTGTCTCGTGCACACACTGAGATGATGATTAACAGCCCTGAGATCTTCTGGACAGCAGGTTCTTTGACAAACAAAGGGGTTGTGATGGTGATTGAGTTCTAGAGGTCTTCCTTCAGTGGTTTTCAAGCTTCCAAAAGCTTCAAGTCCTTCAAAAATGGCTTCCTTCAGGGATTATGGAGTGTAACAGAAGCTTTGGTAGGGATAAGGTCGAGGTATAATGGCTAAACTTCGGAAGGAGTGATTAGAGGTAGGATAGAAATGATTTTCTTGGATAAATAAAGACTTTTGCGTGCTACACTGCCAGGCGTATCGCCAGGCGAGGACGCTTGGTGCCAGGCGTAGCGCGCGGGTGTGCCGGCCAAGAGACGCCCTTGTTCCTTCCTCGCGTACTGCCTAGGGTGAAGGCCTTGGGTCAGGCGTATCGCCTGGCCCCCTTGTCAGGCCCAATAAGCTTGTTTTGTTGTTCTAGGCCCGTTTTCGCCCGTTTCTCGACTGTAACACATTGTTCGATCGTCGTTTGGACTCTAATCGTCAATTATTAGCCATAATTGACTTGTGAAGTGTTTCTGTGCTTAGATGTTGTGACGTTCACCAACGTTCGTGACTACTGACATGTGTGTGCGGTTTCGGATAATCCCTTGGATTATTCTGTTGTGTGTAAATGTTAGTACTGTCGTGCCACGCGTCACACTAAATTAAACTAATTCTAGTGCCACGTATACAAAATCATTTAAATAAACATTTAAATAAAATTAAATGCTGACCTGGAAATTACGGGGTGTCACAAACATTAATAAACATATTAAATTAAAATAATAATAATGGTAATGATTGAAAACGCGAATGTTATTTCAGAAAGGTTACCCTAATAGTGTATTCGCGTGGGTGACGATTCACACGATTATATTTATTAGGAATAATATTCTGAAACGATATTCCATAAATTGTAAATCAAGTTGGAATAAGATACGAGCGTTGTATTTGTAAAGGTGACGATCTTTATAAATAAAAGTAAGTTACGCGTTTTAACGAAATAACCAAAATAATATTTTTACGATATTTAAATTAATAAAATGGACTTAAAACGTTTATTAGAAATTAACACCTTAAAATATTTTCAATAAAATCATTTTACAAAACATTTCGTATTTTAAAGATAATTTACGTAAAAATCGAGCAAATAAAACTGTTAATACGTAAACGATAATGACCGAACATACTAAATTGACCCGGACTATAAAAGGGATGGATACCCTCATCTTCTTTTTTACTCACCACACACTCTCTCTCTTTAAAAGCTTGTAACACTTTTTGAACATATAAACACACACATAGATATAGTATAAAATAAATCTTAATAAGAGAAACATGTTAGTAAACATGCTAAATATATTATATCTATATATATATATATACATACATGATAATATTAAACTAAAAACTTCTAAAAAACTGTGTAACATTATAAAACAAGATTGAAATAAGAAATAAGGTTTTCTTATAAAATATATTGAAGTAATAATAATAATAATTTAAAAATACCTAACAAAAGATTTTACAAACTTTTATAAACATCACATGCATAAAATAATAAAACAAGTAAACTTGAGGGAGCTTAATTGCACAAAATAAAAGCTGGTTGTGTGAGAGAGGAATTAAATCAGAAATCTGAAAGAAAAATAAAAGTGAGGGGCTGGAATTGTAAAAACCCCATTGGAGCAGCCCACCCGACCGGAACCCGGTGCAACCCAGACCGCGTACAGCTCAACACCGCGTGATCTACAGCTCCATTGGTTTAATTTAAGCAAGAATTCGAACCCACAAATCACTCTTAAATCACAAATCATGGAAATCAATCACCATAAACGCGTTAAAAGGTTCCCGAAAATAAACAGGAAAACCGGAATTCAAATTCAATGCAAAACAGTAAAAAAAACGCAATTAACCTATTCTATTTCGTTCCTTTGCTCTCAACGAACTAGTCTGTACACAAACAAACACAAGAGCAAAGCAATAAGAGAGGAATCGAACGAACATCGTATCCGGTCAAGCCTCGAACCCGATCCTTATTAAAATGAACTCAAACCAGGTAAACTTTTGTACCATTTCAGTTGTGTTTGCATAGGGAAGAAAAGCCCTATGCTTTGGTGAGCTCACATTTATCACACCGAACGAATTGGATCATAGTTCTTTCTAGGGTTCGTCTGGTTTGAGGGCCATTGTTGATATCTGTATATATATTTAAGACATTTCAAGGATAATCAACAAAGCACCCACAACCTAGCGGTAAAATGCCTTGGCTGTGGATGGGCAACCCGGGTTCGAATCCTTCGGCTTTCATGGAACCAGTTTTGGTTCACTCTTTTAACTTTTCAACCTCTTTCCACCCATTTAATTTTATTTAAAATTACAAAAATAATCCTAAAAATTATAAAAGTTAATTTTATGTAATCTGTTAATAATTAGTTGTTTTCAAAATTATATATATTTTTTTCTATTTTTTTAATTAAACTAGTTCTATTCATAAAGCTACTTTAATAAATAATTCAAAAATTATAAAGAGTCTATATATAGTTTATCAAATTTAAACCATAAATTCATATCAAATAATTTTCTTTTCTAATAAGAAACTAATTTTATAGAACACAAGCATACATTTAGTATAAGTTATTTATTCCAATAAATTCTATATCACTAATAAAATTCAAACATTAATTGTAAGAATTTTCTTATATATATATATATATAATGTAAATTATTTAAATCAATTATTTGAACCAACCTATTTAACTATCATTCTAAAATCTAAATTATGGTTTTGATAAACAAAACAAAAAACCATTTTAAACATGCATTTTAAATGAAAAATTGAAACCTTTATTCAAATAAATCAATTATTAAAATACATAATCTACAACAAATATTTAATTAGATTATTCATAAATTATTTAGGAATTCTTTCAAACAAAATTCTTAAACAAAATTACTAAACAATAAAACTTAGTTAAACAAAAGCAAAAAGGTGGAATTAGGTTATACAAATGCTATGTAATTCAAATAAAAAAAAGTAGTTTTTATTTGAATAAATAAATATTCAATATTTATTTAAGTAAATAAATACAGATTTAAATTTATACCTTTCAAACTAAGACAAATATTACTCTAGGACATCCATAGTATGCCTTAGTTCTAAGACAATAAAAAACTTGAAGTTTAGGATACTAAAATTCTCTATTACTCAAACTTTAGGGTGATTGATCTTTGCTTCTTCAAACATTACTCAAAGGCATTGAGGAATAGCTTCTAAGAAATCCAAGTGAGTTTGCATACTCCCTCTTTTACTTTTGTATTTCGGGATGTTACATATGTTATATTAAACCTTGTTATTCTAAAGTCAACAATCAAAATTAGATGCAATATTAGTCTAAGTTGGTTGACTTATGTGCTTACTATGCCTACTTGTTTATATTCAAAGAATTATCATGTTATTCTATGTGTAGTCAATGTTACTAGTAGCCCTTGCAATATAATTTAGGATATTATATATTGCAATGGTGAAAGAACCTAAAATCCATGTAACTAGTAATCTTTGCACAATAGCTTTGGTTATTGCAAAATGCAAAGATGAAAGAGCCTAAATTCAATTTTTGTAACTAGTAGCCTTTATTTAATGACTTATGTCATTAAGTTAGTAAAGGTGAAAGAGCCAAAGAATAATATGGAACTTGTAGCTATACTTGCTTTAGGTCTATTAAATTTGGACTTTGTTTGCATTTAAACTTTTAAACATATTCTTATATATATATTAAACTGTATGGATAACTCACCAAATATTCATATAGTTGACCCAAATTTATTTTACATATGTAACATGTTAATATGAAGACTATGGCAAAGACATAAGATAAGCATAGTGGACTTAGTTAATTTTAAATAATGTTAGATTTTCAGTTGTAATGTATTTCATTATATTTCTTTAAATGTATGTAATGATGCCTTGTATTCAATGAATGTTGTTTCAATATTAATAATGAATGCCTTAAATATTCGAACTTATTAATAGCACCATGAGCTAATGAACAGTCGAGCTCGCGCCCTGATGTATTCCGCCGTCTGTCAGGGTGTGACATGGATCGAACCTGCAACATAAATTTGATTGAGAGAGGTTGAAGATGAACATTAGCCTTGTCAAACCTAACAATCTCGACACACTCCCATCGAACTTACTAGTTTCGGCAACCCTTCCATTGAATGTAATGATCTTTGATACTAGCTCCATCGAACTTAATAGTTTCGGCCATGATCCCATCGATACTATACATAAGAAAGAGATTGTACTATATCAGCCAGGTATGATGGACGCTGATCCTTCCGTTGGTTATACCTTTATATGTAAATACATGGGTACCAGAAGTACTAACTCATGTTGTTAATAGTAACATGCAATTGCATTTGATAAATACACATACACTTAATTATACTAAATAGCAAAAAAAACACACTCACTAAATTATCTGTTGGAGGACATACAAAATCATCATCAGAATTTGTATCTACATGTTGCTTCACTGCAAGAAGTATTATATTTAACAAACCCATGGTATCACATACCAATATTACTATCATTAGTCTGTTGTACACTATGTAGAAAGAAGTTAATGTTACCACGCTTTGACAATTGTTTCCTCTATTGATAGTGATGTCGTAGGATAGATTATCCTGGCTAACCTGCCAAAGACAAGAACACCGTAGAAAATGAAACGTCATGCCTGACTTACCAAGAGGACAAGTAGAAGAGAAGTATCCTGACTAACTTGCTAAACAATCCAACGACACAGGATAAGACAACCAGAAAGCAGGACATCAAGCACTCGCGAATATGATAAAATAGATCGTACATAGAGAGGTGGGAAAGAAGCCTAGAGAGTGACAAAGGAAGCCATTTTGTGTCTAAAGGATAAATATGGTGTTTCACAAAATGACAGTCCCTAGGAGAAGTCAAAGTCCAGCAGAACAGCAGAGCAACAATAGACAACTTCTTATACCAAAAAAGGTCTAGTCATAGTAACTAAGGAAAACGTCTGGATACTAGGAAGATATGATATCCAAAGAGGAATGGAGTGAATCTGGGATGGCACAAGCTCCCAGGACCCCAGCACTATAAATAGAGGAGCAAGGCATATCAGCAAAGGGCCCCGGACATTTCAACCCCACATCTCACTTCAATTCTCACTTTCACTTGTTTATCCTCTCCGACCTACCGGTGACTTTGTAGGAAAGGGGGGGATCGCCCCCTCTTTTTCCGTCCGTAGTGTTAACTTTTCAGCCGAAGTGCTATTTTTAGTTAAAAATAGGGGTTTCGCCCCCCTCGCTTCAAAAAATTAACATGCGTTCTGGGATACAAAAATTTTCGTTCCCTCTTAAGTTGACCAAGCTCTGCCACTGCTGAGCAACCAATAAAATAAGGTAACAAAAGGCACAAAATAACACGTTACCACATGGATGTTCATGTTCCATCACAAGTTAAGCTAATAACCTAAAAATGTAACTTGAATACATGTTTCATCACATGTTCAGATAATAACCGCAAAAATTACAGTTGCATATATTACAACCAACACATATGCATGGTTAAAATGTTTCAATCCATGCCACTTCTTAATGTTGTTTGTACTAAACACCAATTATACTAATAACTAGCACACATATATTAGACATATTAACTCCAATTATAACAATTGGCCGGTGTTTGATTTGTGTTGAGCATATATGTTGGTATGGGTTGAGCATATATGTGTTGAGAGATGAAATATTATGAAGCCCGGTTTAGAATTGAATATATTGTGTGTTTGATTTGGGATTGACTAAAGGAAGCAGACGAGTTGTGTGTATGCGTATACTCTTGTAAACCCTTAATTAGTATTAAAAACTCAATCTATGTAAGCGACAGATTCATTTGTCTATGAGTTATGATATTATGAATTTTTATTATGTGTGAAAGAATCGATTTTGATTAATCTTCTTTTGACTTTTTAACATTATTTTATTATTAAGTTTTATTTGGCCTTTTTTTATTTATTTTATTTGACTTTTATTTGATCTTTAAGATTTTATTTTATTTTTTTGATTTTTTGATTTTTGATTTTTTTTATTTGTTTTTAAATTTTAGAGAAAATTACACATGCATTCCAATGGTTTGGTCATATTGCAATTTTAGTCTACATTCATTCAAAACTAACGGGCATTAATAGTTGGAACTAAACTTTGCAATCACTTCACAAAATTTTAACTTATAACCTTTAAAATATTAAAACTAAACCTTAGGAATTATTTATTCAATTTTCTCAAAACTTGAATTCTAACTACAAGAAACAATCATGTAATTATCTATCTCTTTTAAAACACATCGGATAAATAGTGATGGACCCTCCACCCGAAAATTCAGTCCACGTAATACCCATGGGTATTCGATTTGTTGTCTGTAATGCAATAGAGTTTTAGAATGTATTATAAAATTATTAATATAATATAATATAATATAATATAATATAATATAATATAATATAATATAATATAATATAATTAATATTATTATAAAATATATTATTATTTTTATTGTTTATGTAATGTAATAGACTTTTAGAATATATTATAAAATTATTATTATAATAATAAAATACTTATATAATATAATAATATTAAAATCTATTATTATTATTATTAAAATATATTATTATTATCATAATAAAAAATATTATAAAATTATTTGATTGACAGCCGTTGTAACCGTTTATTTTTGTGTTTTGATAATTGTGATAATACCATCACTGTTATATTCGAATAACATTATTAGTATAACGATATGACTTAACCTTCTTTTTTCATATTGCATGATTACAATTTTAGACAACTTTTTTTTTATTAAATTTTTAAAAAGTTTTTTGTTAAGGTTTTACGACGTAGTGACAAGCTCATGTTATCTGATTTATAAATTTTGAAATCATGTTTTTATCATATAAAATAAGGGGTACCGCCGCAACGCGCGGGAGGTAACACCCGTAGTTAACTCTATATAACATGTCGGTTGGAATGAGTACACAAAACAATAAATAACCATTAGATATTATTTGTAGGGCCTAAAAAATAAAATAAAAATGGTAATCTGCACATACGTTGCACGTGGGGTGCGTTGCATTGTAGCAAACGTGCAGTTGTCTAACTCTGATTTGCGTTGGAAAAACGAACCTCTAAATATACTTAAATGGAAACATAAACAAATGGTACGGGTAAAAAATGAAACCAAAAAAAAAAAACTGATAAAAAAGGAATCAGAAAAAATATATATATGGTGGATAGGAGTTTAAATAGCTTCCTCTTAAGATTAAACTATAAAACTATCCACATTGTTAACGTATTAAGCAAATTGCTAGGTTGTTAATTAAGATTTTTTTTTTTTTAAAAAAAAAGAAAAATTAACTTAAATCAACGACCTGATCATTGTATCTACTTAGGTTATAACCCAAAAGCTTCAACAACTTTTATATACGTCAAGAATTTATATATACAAAATTTATTTCGAAAAACAAAAAAGTAAAAATTGGGTACAGATAAGGAAACCTGCATCGACCAGGTGCCATAATTGGCGCGGGAGCCACTCATCCAGGCTCTTAAGTCCTACCTATATATTAAAGTTTCTTTGAAAAAAAATTTAAGGGTATGGTGTTATTTTAGTGTTCGTTATTTGTAAGTCTGGCAAAATTGATGGGTTGTGTTGGGTTGGATAACATGTTATAATAAATTTTAAACAAAATCAGTTTTGGTCTAAATGAGTCGTTTTAAAAAAAACATCTTTTAATTTAAGTTAAAATGAGTTGTAAATAAAAAACAGTTTATTTGCATATCTTTATTCATTTTATCATCAAATTTATTATTGATAATTTTACTAGTTTGAATCTGTTATTTTCTCATAGTTTTTAGATTACCCATGTTAACTCAAATTATGTTAACGTGTTTCTCATCTCAATCTCTTTTATATTTTGATGCTACCCATTTTAACAAAAATATAATAACTGCTCACCCAAAATAATACATATATCTTGCTTTGTGTCAAGATTGACATGTTTAGTCGTTGGGTTACTTTTGCCATTTCATTTTAAAAGTTTCAATCTTATATTTTTGTTATTATGATTTTAATTTATTGATATTTCAGTCTAATTAGCCAACATTGTTAGAAATTTTGTTTTTAATTTATTTACAAGACATAAATATATGGGTAAAGTTTTATGTCTATATAAAAATTAAAAATGAAACATTTTAATTAGAGAGACAACGATAGTGCTCTTGTTCTTGTTCGTGTTCGGGTAGCATTGAACTTGTTCATGTAGGACCGAACTTGTTTGTGTAGTACTGAACTTGTTTACGAATGATTTATAAACACTAACCGATCAAAATGTTTTGCTCTTGTACATTCTTTAATTAGAGAGATGACGATAGTTCATTTTTAGACTCGTAAGAGAACACGAACGAGTCATTCTTTGCGTTTTTTTGTTTAACACTTAACTTGTTTGTGAACAGTTCATAAACAACATTTAAACTAAAAATTTAGTTTTTTGTTTGCTCATTAAGGATTTAAATTTGTTAACATGAACATATATTATTAAAAAAATAAATTAGCATGCTTAATAAAAAATATTAATCATAGTCATTTAAAGTAAACATAAAGTTAAGCACTTGAGGAACGGTTACGAAAAAAATTTCTTTCATTATGTGTTTATGAACTGTTTATGATCAAGTTCAGTGCTACACAAACGAACAAGGACAAGACTTAGCTCATGATTATTTGATTCATTTACGAACTTAAAAACGAATCACCGTTGTCTCTCTACATTCTCTAGTAGTCTATTGTTAAAAAGAAATTAAATACTTTTTTATATTGACATAAATCTTGTACTCATGTATTTATGTCTTTTAAGTAAATTAAATTAAAAAAATTGATATTAGAGTTAACATATTTTTTAATGGTATTAGCTCACAGGATTGAAAGAACAATAAAAAGAAAACAATAAAAATAATAATAAGAAGATTTAAAATTTTGGATTGAAATAATAAGGTGACCACGTTATATGATAAAAAATGACAATTAATCAAAATGATATGCAAAACCATTTTTCCTTTACAACCTTGCCATAAAAAATAGTGGGTATAACATTATTCATAAAATGACAATCAATCAACAATCAATCAACGTACTCAGTATATCCCGTCATTAGCATGCTAAGGCAGGGTCTGAGGAGGGTGAGATGTAGACAGCCTTACCCCTACCCCGTAGGGGTAGAGAGGCTGCTTCCAGTGAGACCCTCGGCTCATGATGCTTTATCAACCGTCCGAAACGATTTTAACGTTATTTTCACTGAATAAGTAAAATAACGTTAAAATTAGTGCAATTTTACTTTTGCCCCTCAAGAGCTGTCGACACATATATACATTATATGTGCGCACTGCTAACGGGGCGTATTATTCATAAAATGACGTTTTATATAATATCATGGTGTACTGATAGATTTAACTTTAAACATTAAAAAAGCCTTTTACAACTAAAAGTTCTTAATCGAACGAAGATATAACGTCAGGGAATTTTTCTTAATATCTCTGATTTATCCATTTTCTTTATCTTTATCATAACTTGTTTTTGTTTCATTCAATTTAAAGAAACGAATAATAGGACTACCCGAAGATTGCTATTTCGTGATCTTAGGATCATGGGTTCAAGTCATGAGAAACAGACTCTAACACAAATGTGTAGGATAAGGCTAAATACATATAATCACAAAGCGATCCAGTTCTCCTGTACTCTACGCAAAGCAAGAGCTACGTCAAGACATCGGCAGTAGGGTACATTTTTAATTTAAAGACACTTAGAGAATTAAATATCATCCTGTATGGATAACAATTAAAACCTACAAAAAAGATTCAATACAAATAAAAGCAGCATAAGAATAGAGGAAGAAAAAAACAAACATAAATTTGTTTCTCAAAAGCTAGCTTCCGATTCTCATCATGATCATCTTCATTCTGTTACTTATGTCAATCTTCTACTTGTTATCCTTCTTGTTCAACAATGTCACCAGTTCCAAACTCAAACCAACTCTTCCTCCTGGTCCAACACCCTTACCCTACGTTGGCAGCATAATCAGCATGCTCCAAAACAAGCCCACGTTTCGATGGATTCATAGGATGATGGACCAAATGAACACAAAGATCCTATGCATTCGCCTCGGTAATGTGCATGTTATAGCCGTGAGTGATCCGGCTATCGCAGTGGAGTTTTTGAAGGATAAAGACGGAATCTTCTCGTCTAGGCCCGACACCATGTCGGGCTATCTGACGAGTGGTGGTTACTTGGGAACGGCTCTTGCTCCAATGGGTGATCATTGGAAGAAGATGAGAAAAATGCTATCAAGAGAGATTCTTTCGGTGGCTAGGCATAAATGGCTTCTAAATAAGCGTAACGAAGAAGATGAAAATATATTGAGGTTGTGTATGGCTTTTATTTTGCTGACATGCTTTCAAAATAGATACTAATAGTTTGATAGTTTTATTAAGCAAAATTGGCCTCCTTTTTAAACTTGCCTATATTGGGCAAACCAACAAAATCAATTTTGATTGACTTGGCTTATTTAGTTTAAAGTTTTTAATTTTAATTTTCTATTTTTGCATAGAAAAAGAAACTTAACGTACACTTGTAATAATGAAGTATGACTTTGTTTAATCATTTGGTCGCATTCAATTCAGCTAAATTTGTTATAAGTTTTGTTTATGGTTACAAGAAGAAGAAGTAGGAGATAATTAGTTCAAGGTTTTTTAGGATTAACCACCAAGGAAGTGATGTAGTGGTTAAAATGGATGAGAGACTACCTAGAGGTTCAAGTTCAATCCCCACTTAAAATCAACTTCTTTGGCGGCCACCGACCTAGTTGCTTGCGATCGCACTATACTGCTTCTCTCGGTTAGTCGAGTATTGAAAGGATTCGGCGGTTTACCACGCAAATGGTTTCCAACAGTTATAAAAAAAAGTTTATTTTGGGTTATGATTAGTATTTTCTAGATTTAAGTTCGTATTAAGCCAGTAATGAGTTTGTTTATATATTTTAAAAGTAGATTGCCAAGACGGTCACTGTGATTTGCTATTATTTCAGTCTTGGTCTCTAGGTTTCATATATTACTCATATGGTGCCAACTTTAAATATTTATAACACATACAAACTTTAGGTGAGGATAACTTGGTCAATCATGTGAGGGTAATTTGGTGACATAAGGATTGTATATGTTAAAAATGTTTAAAGGTCTTAGACCATATGGGTCGTTTATGAAGCCTAGAACCAAGAGTAAAATACTAGTAAATACAAGAATTATCTTGACAATTTATTCTTTATTTTATTATCTAATAGTGTTTGAGTTGAGTTAGGGTTAGTATATGTGTAGTATGAATAGAGGGTTAGTGTAACTGGTTTGAGGTGCAAAGTTGAGTTTATTTATTAAGAAGAGTCAAAGCAGTATTTGGCATCATACCCGTTTGCGTGTATGTTTATCAATCGGGTATATATGGGTCGATAGTTGGTATCAACACTTGGTGTAAGAGCTTGAAGACACGATTTAGAGCAAATAGCAGCAAAGATATATGATCAAGAGCAGGTAAAACACATTACTAGGTTGTGATCATTGTAATCATACTATGAGAAGATTGTTGGAAGGATTTGAGGTTACTTGGATTAAAAATACTGTAGGAACCAAAGGGCGGAAGATTTAGGTTCGAAACAGACCAATATATATTTGTGGAGGCAAGGTCAGATGATTTATGTAGTTGTGGGTTTCTCATGGTTTGGATCGGACGCATGCCCCAACTTGCTAGAGTGTCAAACCTAAGAGAAAGGTAGAAATCCCGTCTTGAGTGTTTGCTTTTTAAGCCATTCAAAAAAAAGTATGGGAGATAAGTTAGGGTTTGTTTAGGATTCAAAACTTGCTATGTTTATTTGAATCCCTATTAGGAAAGGTTTTGTATATTGATGTGATTATTTAATAGTCCTTGAATTGGGTTAGGATTAGTAAGTATAGTATATATAGATAGAGGGTTAAATTAGAGACAAAATGAGTTTATTTAATTGAAAAAAGAATTGCCCCATATTATATATACAACGTTCAACCATAATCTAATGGTCTAATTCGGGCATCAAAATGTGTACATGTGACAACTAGTACCCGACCGCCCGGCAAGTCCGTACGGTATGTGTACTTGCATACAGTAACTATGTGTACATACGTATTTGTAAACAGTTTTTGTATTAACAGGATTCTAAATACAAGAACAGTTGTACGTATTTTCGTGTAAACTTAAATACATTAGATACAACGTACATTAGAAACATTAGTTGTGTTTATTAAGTGAAAACTTAATTACAGTTAACACAACAAAACATGAGAAACAACAGTGTTCAAACAATTATCAGAAACAAATCGGTTGCGATCTGATGTCCATAGATGACAGGAATCAGATGGCCGACAATTCAATGTGAAAACAAGATGAAAACTGGATGTTTAGTTGAGTCCGACAGTGAGGAAACACAATTTAAACATAAACTGCAGTGTCGTTTCAGAATAACAAACTGACAATGTGTTTGAGTGGGTGACGATTCACACAAACATATCTGTGAGTTTAACGTTCTGAAATGATGACTGGAAAGTAGAAAACAAAAGTCGGAAAGCAAAACCATCGTCGTGTTCGTTCGAATGACGATTCGAACGAATACGCGCGATGGTGACGCGATTCGACGAAACGAAAACGAATTACGACGCGAAACGAATTTTTAATTTAATAAAATAAAATAATAAACATTTTTTTACAATTTTGAAACTCATCAAATTAATTAAAATAACAATTATATTTATTTATTTTTAATTACGCGTAATTTTCCGGATACGCGACGAAAACGCGAACCGAGCAACCGAAACGGACCCGAACACCCCGCGTGATATAAAAACCTTAAGTAAGCATTATTTTCTCATTTATCATCTTCATCTCTCTCTCTCTTCAAAATTTCCGGCCAAGAAATCCTCCACCATTGTTACACCTTCAAATGCTCATAACTTCCTCAAATCTTCACCGATTTGAGTGATTTTCGAACCCACGCGTAGCCCTCGACGTTCTCAACACAAAAGTACAACGGATCTTGTGATTTCTCCAGCCAAATCGAAGGTAATCACGTGTTAAAGTGCTGAAAATAGGGTTTTTAGTCTTGGTTCGACTAACACACACATCTAGCCGGTTCCTAGTAGTCTATCTTGGGCCATACACTCTCGAAAACCATTCAGGTTCAGCATTGGTGTGAGGACTTCACCATGGTTCGACATCGGCTAGGTGATGAGGGCGAGACTGAAGCAGGTTCGTGGCTCAAAGTCGAACGTGTAACCATGGCCGAACCCTTTGCTTCACTAACCCACCTCCACAGTGCCGAACTCTCCTATTCAGCAGGCGAACCATGAGGGATGAACGAACCTTTGTCATCTCAGAGGTCTCCTCGAACGAACCCTGCTGCTTCATGGATCCCCGAACTATTCATGGCTGCGAACCAGTGGTTCCCGAACCTTCTGCACGAGCCCAGCCGAACCATGCATCTCCGGCGAACCCTTTAAAGACCCACGAACCCTAGCCGATCCCTAGAGCTGTGATGTCGCGAACCCACAAGCCTCCCGAACCATGCTGCTGCTACGAACCATTTTCAGCCGAATCTTTTGCAGGCACCGAACCATGGTGGCGAACCATGGGGAAGGTTTTGCTCACGAACCATGGAACTATGAACGAACCTTGATGCCATGAACCTAGCCGAAGCTTTCATATGAAACCTTGCTGCCGAACCCTTTCATCAGACATGTCCGGTTGAGAACCACTAGGCTCAATTCTGTTTCGATCCATGTGGTACACTGTTAGCACCACGAATTATCTTGGCCCAAGATCAACCACAGTTAGCAGCCCAACATGATACTGGGCCTACGAACCTTTAAATAATCGGCTAAGTGTAACAGATTGGGTGCAATTCGGCCCAATGACAACATGACCAGCCTAATAGCTTATCACCCTCGGCCCACACTTATCTCACCGGCCCAACTCCTTAGCCCCTTAGCCGGCCCAACTTCATTCCTTTGGCCCACAAACTTTCGAATAAGATATGGGCTAGATGCAATTCCATTCGGCCCAACACAATTTTAGTTGGCCCATTTACTATACCCCAAGGGACCCCAAAGTAACTAGACTAATTAAATGTTATTCGGCCCAAGCAATAATATGGTTTTCAAGAAATGAGAAGATTTCTTAGGAGATTTGATATTAAAGGGATTAACAAGTAATTTCAAAGTGTCAAAGACAAATAAATAAGGAAAAACACAAGCTATGTTACAAGATGCAAAGGGTTACTAACCTTTACTTGAAACCTAAACTTTATACCTAAAACCTTATTTCATCATCATATCGAAGTATGAAATATTAAAATACCCACAAACTTACAGGGCCGAATAAAGACCACGACTCACGGGTGTTAGCCAATTCTTGGGCTAACACATATACACACACAAATTTCAATAATTATTACTTATGGGTCAAAAACAACGTGTAAACAATACAGGAGCGTGAAAACTACAACAAGAACAACAAAGAGCGCGTGTCTTCTTTCTTTTAAGCTAAGTCAACCCTACTACTACAAGGTGAGTTCATATGCCCCTTTTACTTTAATCTTTACTGATTTTAACTCTCGGGGCTGAGAAACATGCTTTACTTTTAATTACTTAAAAGTTTTGCTTACATATTGTTAATACTTTGATTAGTTGATATTAAATTGTTTATTATCATAAATCATTGTATGCATGCTTGTTTGAATTCAAGAATACAGGAAAGATAAGATGATGATGATATTATAATATCATAACTCATCGATACAATAGAATAACTTAGTAGTAAGTTAACTCTTACAACACTTAGTTATTCTTACAAGAAATGACATTACAACAATTACAAGGAAAAATGATGACATGATTTCATGAACATAACACAAGAATGATATAAAGATAATATATCTTTATTACATCATTCAATACAAGAGTTAAATAAGTGTATTAAGACTAGCTCTTATAACACTTAACTTTACAACTCAACACATATTACAAGAAGAACAAGGAACATGGAATGATAATCATGATAACATAATTTCATGATAACAACATCATTCACTCAATTAATTAACATAACTTAATAAGACTAGTTCTTATTTAACTTTGTTAATATCACGGAGAACATATTACAATGAGAACAAGAGTACAAGTGAATACAATTGCAATTAGTTACATTTGACCTGTTTGCATTATATCACTTCAATCATGTGCCAATTTGTTCAAGTGATCATGTAAGTCCCTTAAATTCGCTGACCAGTTAGTTTGACGTGACTAAACCGACGATAGCATAGTGGTACCATAGGTTTGACAAACCTCTAGCATGTAGGGCTAGTATGTTGATCGTAACAATTCATTGGCCGGTAACGTATGACCGGTGACAGGGCGACCTCAAGTCAGGTTCTGGTAAGCGACACATGGTGATATTAATCTACAGTGATAAGTAATTAATCCAGCGAAAATCCTATTGACTAGTAGGTTGAGAAGGTGATCTGCTCTCATGTTACACTACTAGTAATAGATTTCGTTGAGGACAATAGACATGCAAAGTGATAGAGATAAATCGGATGCATTGAAATCTGATTACGTGAGGATTTCAATGGATTCCTTTTAGGCTCTATGCACTATGGTTCAAGAACAAGTTGCAAGGGGTTAACTCACACTCTTAATATTTAATAGAGTATCATCAGTTAACCCACCTCAAGTATAGAATAATACAAGGACAGGATTATATTAATCTAAAATTCCTTAATACATCGAGGGTTATCAATACTTCGGTTTGATAATTAAACCCCATACAATATATTATTCTATCATCAATACAATAACTGAATACATATCAATGGAGATGAATAAGCGGGGAAATGGATATCTTTAGTTGTATCGCAAGTGGTGTGGAACTTGACTGAGTATGTGGTGGGATAGCGTCTGGGCTTGACCCTTTCAGGATTCCCTATATATAAGCATACTTGATCAGGTGATACACTACTTGTACATATAACTAAGGAGAGGCCATTGGGTGGTACAGATGAAACAAGTATTACAAGTAACAAGTATGACATTGTGGATGTGTGCATGATCAATTCAATGGTTTTCAATTTACTTACTTATGAACTCACCAACCTAGTGTTGACTTTGTTTAAATGCATGTTTTCTCAGGTGACGAACATGCGTAGATACATATATATGCAAGCGCTAAGCTAGTGGACTTATAGAAGACCTAGCTTACTTTTGATTGCATACTTTTGAAATGACAAAACAGTGAATCACTTTTGTATATCTTGTACAGATCAAGATATAAACTCATTGATTCTTTTTGATTAGATTTACGGAGTTAAATTATGATGTACAATGTAATTTAACTTTGTAATTCTATTACATGTCATGTTAGCATTTCTCATTTATATCTCATGTGCTATGTAAACAATCTGATCATTTGATTATCACTCAAAGATATCGCGCCCCGGGAACCTTCCGCCCGACGGGAAAACACGATCCGTTCCCGCCGGCCCGGGGTGTGACAGATTGGTATCAGAGCCATGGTTATAGAGAAATATAGGTCATATTACTTTAACGGTTTGGCCTAGACTATAACCTAGGGACCCTCATATAGAGATCATGTGACTTAGGATTCTATTTGCATATGTCTTCTGCTTCTGATCACTGCACTAACCGATTTTCTTTCGGTTATGATCAGAATGCCGCCACGAAGACAACCACCTCTACTACCGCTGACTCAAGGTTCAGCTCCGCACTCATCGACACCAACACCACCTGACTCTCCTCCACATTCACCACCACCTCCACCTCCTCCTCCGCACTCTCCACCACCAGGCTCAAGCAATGTTCAGATGATAGATCCTGCTACTATCGCCTTAGCAACCCTGCTGAGTACTCAACTGACCAGCCAGCTGAAAGATGTCATCCCAGAGATGATAAACAAGATTCAAGGCCACGCCAACGTTTCTGGCCATACTACAGGAGAGGCTAGTGGAACCACTAGTCATACTTCGGAATACTCCTACAAGTCTTTTGTAGGATGCAAACCCCCAAGTTTCACAGGAGTCGAAGGGGCTGTTGGACTGATCCAATGGCTAGAAAAGATGGAGAACACTCTGGACATTAGCAACTGTCCAGAACACCATAAAGTTCGCTATGCAGCTGGTTCATTCAGCAAGCGAGCACTGACATGGTGGAATGCTCAGATTCGAGCAAAGGGAAGAGATGAGGCGATGGCGATGCCGTGGGCAGAATTTAAGCTTCTTCTGAGGAACGAGTTCTGTCCGAAACACGAACTGCAACTGCTGGAAACGGAACTCTCGAACCATGTGATGAAGGGGGCTGATCATATGACCTTCACCACTCGCTATCATGAGTTGGTAGCTTTGGTGCCAGAAATGGTACCAACATTGGAAAAGCTGATTGACCGTTATGTGGCGGGATTACCTTCTTGCATCCAAAGTATCGTGTTGGCTGCTTATCCTGCTACTTTGGAGGCTGCTATCTCCCTCTCAGCTAAACTTACCAAGGTGATGGTAAAGTCTGGAGTTTTAAAGGATGGGGCTGAAACATCCAAAGTTGGAACTTCCAAGAAGTCGGATAAACGTCCGGCTAAGAAACAAAAAGTGGCAAGGAACTTTGCTGCCACTACTCAGGCTCCAATGTTTAATCAGCCACCACCACTGCAAGTCAGAAAGCCCTACACTGGCACTGCACCTTTGTGCAACACTTGCCAGTACCATCATGCGCCAAACTCTCAGTGCATGCAATGCACAAACTGTGGAAAGTTTGGCCACTGGGCAAATCGCTGCAGGAGCACGGGCGCTCCAAACAGAAACAACAACGCAGCTACTACTGCTGCTGCTGCAAATCCTAGGTCTTGCTACAACTGTGGCGAACCAGGCCATTTCTCTCGAGATTGTCCCAAGAGGAACCAACAAAGGGCTCAAGCACCAAGAGGACGAGCCTTTCAGATCGGAGCTGCTGCTGCTCGTCAAGACCCGAATGTGGTCACGGGTACATTTCTCTTATCTGACTTCTATGCATCCATATTATTTGACACTGGTGCGGATCAGAGTTTCATCTCATCCGATTTTGCATGCCATCTTAATTATGTTAAGGAACTGTTAGACTCCCCTTATACTATTGAGATAGCAAATGGCAAACAGATTACAGTAGACACTATATTTAGGAATTGCCCATTGACACTTAGCGATCATACATTTTCCATCGACTTGATACCGATGGAGCTGGGTAGTTTCGACATCATCATCGGAATGGATTGGCTATCTCTTAATAGAGTTGAGTTCATCTGTTCCGATAAACTACTACGCATTCCTGTGGAGAACAATGAAGTCTTGGAAATTCGTGGAGACCAAGCGAAACGCAGTGTCAAGATAATATCGTGCATGAAGGCTCGCAAGTGCTTACGAAAACAATGCGTTGCATTTCTAGCTCACGTGATTCAGAAAGACAAGAAGACGATAAAGATTCAAGATGTACCAATTGTGAGAGACTTTGCAGAAGTTTTTCCGGATGACTTACCGGGACTGCCACCCGAGAGATCGGTGCAGTTCCGAATCGATTTGATTCCGGGAGCAACTCCCGTAGCTAAGTCTCCTTACAGACTCGCACCATCGGAGATGCAAGAGTTGTCCAACCAATTGCAAGAACTACTCGATAAAGGATTCATCCGACCGAGCTTTTCCCCGTGGGGAGCTCCGGTTCTTTTTGTCAAAAAGAAGGATGGAACTTTCAGGATGTGCATTGATTATCGAGAACTCAACAAACTCACCATCAAGAATCGGTACCCGTTACCGAGGATTGATGATTTGTTTGATCAGTTACAGGGAGCACAGTACTTTTCAAAGATAGACCTGAGATCAGGCTATCATCAGCTCCGGATACAAGAGGAAGACATACCAAAGACGGCCTTTCGTACCCGATATGGTCATTACGAATTCATGGTAATGCCATTCGGATTGACGAACGCACCGGCTGTGTTCATGGACTTGATGAACCGGGTGTGCAAACCGTATCTAGATCAGTTTGTTATTGTCTTTATTGATGATATACTGATTTATTCAAAGAACGAGAAGGAACACGAGCAACACCTCAAGACAGTTTTGGAGCTTCTGAAAGAAGAACGACTCTATGCCAAGTTCTCCAAGTGTGAATTTTGGTTAAGAGAAGTTCAGTTTTTGGTCACGTGATTAACAGTGATGGTATTCACGTGGATCCTGCCAAGATCGAAGCAATCAAGAACTGGGACGTGCCTACAACACCAACCGAGATCAGATCATTCTTGGGATTGGCAGGTTATTACAGGAGATTCATTTCAAATTTTTCTAAAATAGCCTTGCCTCTCACCAAGCTCACACAGAAGACTGAACCTTTTGTGTGGACTCAGAAACAAGAGGAGGCATTCCAGACACTGAAACAAAGATTGTGCAATGCTCCAATCTTAACACTCCCAGAAGGCAATGATGACTTTGTAGTTTATTGTGATGCTTCCCATCAGGGACTCGGATGTGTTTTAATGCAACGAGACAAAGTCATTGCTTATGCCTCACGACAGCTGAAGATACACGAGAAGAATTACACAACGCACGATCTCGAACTGGGAGCTGTTGTCTTTGCATTAAAGATTTGGAGACACTACCTGTATGGTACCAAATGCACTATCTTCACAGATCACAAAAGCCTACAACACATATTTGATCAGAAGGAGCTTAACATGAGACAAAGACGTTGGGTTGAGCTCCTGAACGATTACGATTGTGTGATCAAATACCATCCGGGCAAAGCAAATGTCGTTGCAGATGCTTTGAGCCGGAAGGAAAGAGTCAAACCTTTACGCGTTCGCGCAATGGGAATGACTGTGCAAACAAGTTTGAGAGATCATATTCTACAAGCACAACAAGAGACAGTGGCAAGAGACAATCTGAAACGCGAGCTCGATTGTGGAGCCGAGAAACATTTCAAGACGAAACAAGATGGAGTTATCTATTATCTGGATCGTGTCTGGATTCCAGCAGTAGATGAACTTCGAACACTTATACTTGACGAGGCACACAAGACACGTTATTCAGTTCATCCTGGTGCCGATAAGATGTACCAAGATCTTAGGTCATTTTATTGGTGGCCGGGTATGAAGAAAGATGTTGCCACTTATGTTGGCAAATGTCTCACATGTGCTAAAGTCAAAGCCGAACACCAGAAACCTTCGGGTTTGCTGGAACAACCAGAGATACCACAATGGAAGTGGGAACAAATAGCTATGGATTTCATTACCAAGCTACCCCGCACTTCCAGCGGACATGATTCGATTTGGGTCATCATTGATAGATTGACCAAGTCCGCACATTTCTTGCCGATCAGAGAGACATACAAGATGGAAAAAACTAGCGAGACTATACATCGATGAAATAGTAGTGAGGCACGGGGTGCCTTTGTCTATTATTTCAGACCGGGACAGTCGATTTACTTCGCGGTTCTGGCAATCATTGCAACAATCTTTAGGGACAAGTGTTAACTTGAGCACCGCTTATCATCCACAAACGGATGGACAAAGCGAGCGCACCATTCAGACCCTAGAGGATATGTTGAGAACATGCATCCTAGACTTCGGTGGAAGTTGGGACACACACTTACCACTTATTGAGTTCTCCTACAACAATAGCTACCACAGCAGCATCGGATGTGCTCCTTTTGAAGCACTTTATGGTAGAAAATGTCGATCTCCAATTTGTTGGACCGAAGTGGGAGACAACAGAATCACTGGGCCCGAGCTTATTCAGGAAACCACTGATAAGATAGCCCAGATACAACAACGATTACAAGCAACACGTAGCCGCCAAAAGAGTTACGCAGACAAACGGCGCAAGCCTTTGGAATTCGATGTGGGTGACCGAGTCATGTTGAAAGTGTCCCCATGGAAAGGCGTAGTTCGTTTTGGGGCTAAAGGCAAGCTAGCACCTAGGTATGTTGGACCGTTTGAGATTATTCAACGCATAGGTCCTGTGGCATACAGACTCAGACTCCCTGATGAGCTCAGCGGAGTACACGATGTGTTTCATGTATCAAATCTCAAAAGGTGCTTAACAGACGAGTCATTGATCATACCTTTGGAAGAAATACAAGTTGATGAGCAACTACACTTCATTGAAGAACCTGTAGAGATTATGGAACGTGAAGTTAAGAAACTGAAACGTAGCCGTATCCCTATTGTAAAGGTTCGATGGAACTCCAAGCGTGGACCAGAATTTACTTGGGAACGCGAGGACAACATGAAAGCCAAGTATCCCCATCTGTTCGAGAAGTAAAGACCGATCTTTATGTTTAAATTTCGGGACGAAATTTCTTTAACAAGGGGAGACTGTGACAACTAGTACCCGACCGCCCGGCAAGTCCGTACGGTATGTGTACTTGCATACAGTAACTATGTGTACATACGTATTTGTAAACAGTTTTTGTATTAACAGGATTCTAAATACAAGAACAGTTGTACGTATTTTCGTGTAAACTTAAATACATTAGATACAACGTACATTAGAAACATTAGTTGTGTTTATTAAGTGAAAACTTAATTACAGTTAACACAACAAAACATGAGAAACAACAGTGTTCAAACAATTATCAGAAACAAATCGGTTGCGATCTGATGTCCATAGATGACAGGAATCAGATGGCCGACAATTCAATGTGAAAACAAGATGAAAACTGGATGTTTAGTTGAGTCCGACAGTGAGGAAACACAATTTAAACATAAACTGCAGTGTCGTTTCAGAATAACAAACTGACAATGTGTTTGAGTGGGTGACGATTCACACAAACATATCTGTGAGTTTAACGTTCTGAAATGATGACTGGAAAGTAGAAAACAAAAGTCGGAAAGCAAAACCATCGTCGTGTTCGTTCGAATGACGATTCGAACGAATACGCGCGATGGTGACGCGATTCGACGAAACGAAAACGAATTACGACGCGAAACGAATTTTTAATTTAATAAAATAAAATAATAAACATTTTTTTTACAATTTTGAAACTCATCAAATTAATTAAAATAACAATTATATTTATTTATTTTTAATTACGCGTAATTTTCCGGATACGTGACGAAAACGCGAACCGAGCAACCGAAACGGACCCGAACACCCCGCGTGATATAAAAACCTTAAGTAAGCATTATTTTCTCATTTATCATCTTCATCTCTCTCTCTCTTCAAAATTTCCGGCCAAGAAATCCTCCACCATTGTTACACCTTCAAATGCTCATAACTTCCTCAAATCTTCACCGATTTGAGTGATTTTCGAACCCACGCGTAGCCCTCGACGTTCTCAACACAAAAGTACAACGGATCTTGTGATTTCTCCAGCCAAATCGAAGGTAATCACGTGTTAAAGTGCTGAAAATAGGGTTTTTAGTCTTGGTTCGACTAACACACACATCTAGCCGGTTCCTAGTAGTCTATCTTGGGCCATACACTCTCGAAAACCATTCAGGTTCAGCATTGGTGTGAGGACTTCACCATGGTTCGACATCGGCTAGGTGATGAGGGCGAGACTGAAGCAGGTTCGTGGCTCAAAGTCGAACGTGTAACCATGGCCGAACCCTTTGCTTCACTAACCCACCTCCACAGTGCCGAACTCTCCTATTCAGCAGGCGAACCATGAGGGATGAACGAACCTTTGTCATCTCAGAGGTCTCCTCGAACGAACCCTGCTGCTTCATGGATCCCCGAACTATTCATGGCTGCGAACCAGTGGTTCCCGAACCTTCTGCACGAGCCCAGCCGAACCATGCATCTCCGGCGAACCCTTTAAAGACCCACGAACCCTAGCCGATCCCTAGAGCTGTGATGTCGCGAACCCACAAGCCTCCCGAACCATGCTGCTGCTACGAACCATTTTCAGCCGAATCTTTTGCAGGCACCGAACCATGGTGGCGAACCATGGGGAAGGTTTTGCTCACGAACCATGGAACTATGAACGAACCTTGATGCCATGAACCTAGCCGAAGCTTTCATATGAAACCTTGCTGCCGAACCCTTTCATCAGACATGTCCGGTTGAGAACCACTAGGCTCAATTCTGTTTCGATCCATGTGGTACACTGTTAGCACCACGAATTATCTTGGCCCAAGATCAACCACAGTTAGCAGCCCAACATGATACTGGGCCTACGAACCTTTAAATAATCGGCTAAGTGTAACAGATTGGGTGCAATTCGGCCCAATGACAACATGACCAGCCTAATAGCTTATCACCCTCGGCCCACACTTATCTCACCGGCCCAACTCCTTAGCCCCTTAGCCGGCCCAACTTCATTCCTTTGGCCCACAAACTTTCGAATAAGATATGGGCTAGATGCAATTCCATTCGGCCCAACACAATTTTAGTTGGCCCATTTACTATACCCCAAGGGACCCCAAAGTAACTAGACTAATTAAATGTTATTCGGCCCAAGCAATAATATGGTTTTCAAGAAATGAGAAGATTTCTTAGGAGATTTGATATTAAAGGGATTAACAAGTAATTTCAAAGTGTCAAAGACAAATAAATAAGGAAAAACACAAGCTATGTTACAAGATGCAAAGGGTTACTAACCTTTACTTGAAACCTAAACTTTATACCTAAAACCTTATTTCATCATCATATCGAAGTATGAAATATTAAAATACCCACAAACTTACAGGGCCGAATAAAGACCACGACTCACGGGTGTTAGCCAATTCTTGGGCTAACACATATACACACACAAATTTCAATAATTATTACTTATGGGTCAAAAACAACGTGTAAACAATACAGGAGCGTGAAAACTACAACAAGAACAACAAAGAGCGCGTGTCTTCTTTCTTTTAAGCTAAGTCAACCCTACTACTACAAGGTGAGTTCATATGCCCCTTTTACTTTAATCTTTACTGATTTTAACTCTCGGGGCTGAGAAACATGCTTTACTTTTAATTACTTAAAAGTTTTGCTTACATATTGTTAATACTTTGATTAGTTGATATTAAATTGTTTATTATCATAAATCATTGTATGCATGCTTGTTTGAATTCAAGAATACAGGAAAGATAAGATGATGATGATATTATAATATCATAACTCATCGATACAATAGAATAACTTAGTAGTAAGTTAACTCTTACAACACTTAGTTATTCTTACAAGAAATGACATTACAACAATTACAAGGAAAAATGATGACATGATTTCATGAACATAACACAAGAATGATATAAAGATAATATATCTTTATTACATCATTCAATACAAGAGTTAAATAAGTGTATTAAGACTAGCTCTTATAACACTTAACTTTACAACTCAACACATATTACAAGAAGAACAAGGAACATGGAATGATAATCATGATAACATAATTTCATGATAACAACATCATTCACTCAATTAATTAACATAACTTAATAAGACTAGTTCTTATTTAACTTTGTTAATATCACGGAGAACATATTACAATGAGAACAAGAGTACAAGTGAATACAATTGCAATTAGTTACATTTGACCTGTTTGCATTATATCACTTCAATCATGTGCCAATTTGTTCAAGTGATCATGTAAGTCCCTTAAATTCGCTGACCAGTTAGTTTGACGTGACTAAACCGACGATAGCATAGTGGTACCATAGGTTTGACAAACCTCTAGCATGTAGGGCTAGTATGTTGATCGTAACAATTCATTGGCCGGTAACGTATGACCGGTGACAGGGCGACCTCAAGTCAGGTTCTGGTAAGCGACACATGGTGATATTAATCTACAGTGATAAGTAATTAATCCAGCGAAAATCCTATTGACTAGTAGGTTGAGAAGGTGATCTGCTCTCATGTTACACTACTAGTAATAGATTTCGTTGAGGACAATAGACATGCAAAGTGATAGAGATAAATCGGATGCATTGAAATCTGATTACGTGAGGATTTCAATGGATTCCTTTTAGGCTCTATGCACTATGGTTCAAGAACAAGTTGCAAGGGGTTAACTCACACTCTTAATATTTAATAGAGTATCATCAGTTAACCCACCTCAAGTATAGAATAATACAAGGACAGGATTATATTAATCTAAAATTCCTTAATACATCGAGGGTTATCAATACTTCGGTTTGATAATTAAACCCCATACAATATATTATTCTATCATCAATACAATAACTGAATACATATCAATGGAGATGAATAAGCGGGGAAATGGATATCTTTAGTTGTATCGCAAGTGGTGTGGAACTTGACTGAGTATGTGGTGGGATAGCGTCTGGGCTTGACCCTTTCAGGATTCCCTATATATAAGCATACTTGATCAGGTGATACACTACTTGTACATATAACTAAGGAGAGGCCATTGGGTGGTACAGATGAAACAAGTATTACAAGTAACAAGTATGACATTGTGGATGTGTGCATGATCAATTCAATGGTTTTCAATTTACTTACTTATGAACTCACCAACCTAGTGTTGACTTTGTTTAAATGCATGTTTTCTCAGGTGACGAACAGGCGTAGATACATATATATGCAAGCGCTAAGCTAGTGGACTTATAGAAGACCTAGCTTACTTTTGATTGCATACTTTTGAAATGACAAAACAGTGAATCACTTTTGTATATCTTGTACAGATCAAGATATAAACTCATTGATTCTTTTTGATTAGATTTACGGAGTTAAATTATGATGTACAATGTAATTTAACTTTGTAATTCTATTACATGTCATGTTAGCATTTCTCATTTATATCTCATGTGCTATGTAAACAATCTGATCATTTGATTATCACTCAAAGATATCGCGCCCCGGGAACCTTCCGCCCGACGGGAAAACACGATCCGTTCCCGCCGGCCCGGGGTGTGACAGTACATCTTTTAGGTACATAAACAATCAATGCAACACAAATCATGGGGTCACAAAGAAGTTGATAAATGTGAGGATCCTTGCGCAACAATACACAACCAACATGGTAAGAAAGCTCATCTTCGGGGGTAGATATTTTGGCAAAGGGAGCCAAGATGGTGGACCTGGTGAAGAAGAGATCGAGCATGCTGATTCACTTTGGACGATTCTTGTTTATCTTAACGCGTTTTGCGTAACTGATTATTTCCCATGGTTGCGATGGATAACAGATTTTGATGGGCATAAGAAGATAATAAGGAATGCAATTGTTACTGCAAGAAAGTATCAAGATCCTTTGATTGATGATAGAATTCAACAATGGAAAGACGGTGTTAGGACCGAACAAGACGACTTGCTTGACGTTTTAATCACCCTTGAGAACACTCTACTCACTGCGGATGAAATAAAAGCACAAATACTTGTACGATTAATAACGAATTTTGTTCCTTGTCTTGAAATATACCAATTTTGTTGAATATTTGGTAATTTTAGGTGTTTTATAGAACAATAAAGGTATTTTGGGTATTTTTTTTAAACCTGATTATTCTAGTTAATTTGCTAATTTGTTACGACTTCAGAAAAGACGGAGCTTTATAATATCATTCATGATCAAATTGGTTTCAAATTATTTAAAAAAAAAAAAAACCAAGTTTTTAACAAAAATACTTAAAACATCTTATTATTCTTCTACAACACCTAAACTTACAATAAATTTCAATCTTGTTTTGTGTGATATTAATTAATTTTTTTTGGTGCAGGATCTAATTCTAGCTGGTTTTGATAATGTATCAAATAACATTGAATGGGCAATGGCGGAAATGATAAATGAGCCAAGCATATTCAATAAAGCTGTCCGTGACCTTGATTTTGTGGTTGGAAAGAATAGGTTGGTTTACGAATCTGATCTACAGAAACTCAATTACATCAAATGTTGTGTGAAGGAGGCTTTCAGATTGCACCCTGTTGCGCCTTTTAACGTCCCACATGTTACAACCGTTGACTCTACTGTGGCTGGATACTTCATACCCAAGGGTAGTCAAGTGTTAGTGAGCCGTCTTGGACTAGGGAGGAACCCAGATGTCTGGGATGACCCTTTGACTTTCAATCCAGATCGTCACATGAATGGTGATAAGGAAGTGATGTTAACCGATCACAACCTTCACATGTTTTCGTTTGGCACAGGTCAGCGTGGGTGCCCAGCAGTGTTGTTAGGCTCGACCATGACCACAATGCTTCTAGCTAGGCTCATACAAGGGTTCACCTGGGAGCTGCCTCTTAATGAACCACATGATGATATAAAGGAGAATTTTCATGATTTAGCTAAGGCTAAGCCATTGTTGGCCCTAGCCAAGCCTCGTCTGGCTAACCATCTTTATCCCTCTAGCTGAAAAAAGTTATATGCTCTTGAACTAGTGTTGGGTTAATCTTAACGGATGAACCACTACAGGTCATGGTGCAGATTTCATGGGCTTTTTTACTTGAATATATATCAACAAGATAATTGTTGGAATGATCTAAGCATTTCCTGCATCAAACTAGTCTTAGTTTGTTTTCAGGTCTCATGGTTCCTTAAATGATATATTATTGAATCGGTAATAGCCAAATGGAGCTTTTAAATTTGTTATTTGGATGTTAGCTTATATGAGGCGTGTTTTAGTTTGAAATAAGCACACTTGCTTTATGTTTTTTTTATATAAAACTTCGTATACATCTTTTTACAAGTGAGTTCCAGCTATGAATAAGTCTTCTACGTGAGTGTATATGATGAGTGTTTGTGTGTTTCTTTGGGCTTAGCAAAACCCAATTCAATTTGTTAGACTCCTGCATCAAAGCGCGGAAATATGATCGATTAAAAACCTATGAAGTACGACGGTATAGTCAATAAAAACTTGTGAAATTGCAGAGGATCGATTATGTAGATTGAACCATTATAGAAAATACTATTATGCATGTACGTTGTGGTATATGTCATTGTTGTAGAAGTCGTTAGACGCTGCTATGTTGGTTGAATGGAAATTACTCGGCGAGTACTTGGCTTAAACAGGAAGTACTCACAAAGTTTTACAACAATAGTATATGTATTTACACTACAAGAAAAGGGAACAAGGGAGACGAAGGCTACAGCGATGCCAGAACATCATTCCTATAGGGTGAGCTATTATAGCTTAAAAGTATTTTTTCTGAGTTTTTAAGCCATAGCGACCACATGTCGTCGCTATAGCTCAAGGCGAAATAGGCGGGGTTTGACCGAAACTTTGGCGGTTTTGGAAAAAACTATAGCGACCAAAAGTCGTCGCTATAGGTCGAAATTATTATTATTTTTTATTTTTTTATTTATTTTTATTCTAGCAATGACTGCGAAAAAAATTAAATTATCTATAGCGACTAAAAGTCGTTGCTATAGGCTCATTAAAAGACAAAACAGTTTGCATAGAGCATTTAATGTGTTTCTGTCAGTTTCGAAGTTTACCTATAGCGGCAACATGTCGTCGCTATAGGGTTTATATACCCAAAAATTTTTACAGAACCCATTTCGCAGAAAACCCTCTCTACCCCATTTTTGCAGTTCCAAGGGGTGATTTTGGGCTCTTTCATTCGTATATTGCCGATTTCATGATGAAAGGATGATTTGAATCATCTTATTGTATAGGTATTTTTTTTTTTGTTAAATCTTCCATTTTTTTGTTGTTTTTTCAAAGATTTGCAAGTGTTTAAGAATTTTATATGGTGAGAGGTTTGATTTGGTGCTTGTAAATTGTTGGATCCTTCACATATTTCGTAGGTATGGTTTTTTTCTGTAATTTTTCATTTTTTTTCATATGAACGTATTTGCTAATTGTTTTTCATATTTTTTGCAATGTATGTGATTATTCAAGGTTGATTTCGTGTTGAAGATTTTTGGAACCTTAATTCGACATAGGTATGTTTATTTTGCAACTTTAATGTGTTTTTAAGTGTTGTGTATGTAAAAAATGGTTTATGATATTGTATTATTCATTGATGAAACACATTTCTTTGGTGTGTTAATGATATGTATGTTTATTGTTTTGAGATTTTTGTGTTCATGTTGGGATATTAGTAATGTATGCGTATAATTTTTTGTTCTTGTTGGGTTATTAGTATGTTGGGATATTATGTTAACTTAAGATTAGAATTTAGGTATGTATTTTTACGTTAGGATATAGAATTACAATATGCAACTTATGTTAATTTATGGATATTAGTATATGTTTATCTTAATTATGTGTATATATTAGAAATATTAAGTTAAATGATTTGAGCTAAATTAAGATTTAAATTTATGTATGTGTGTAAGTCTCTGTTTATGTCATGTGTATGTTTAACTTATGTTAAGTTAAGGTTAGAATTTGGGTTTGTATAATGTTGGGATCTTTGTTTGTGGTTCTTTATATGAAAGAAAAATATATGATTGTTTGATGTTTTTAGAATTACAATAAGTATTTTTGAATATGTTTAGCCATGTTTATGTGTATTTTTGAATTGAGATATAATTAGAATTACAATATGTAAGTTAGTTATTTTTTTCATCCTTCCCTCAGACTCTACTGAAACGTGGGAATATACTGAGTAAGTTAGTTATTTTTTTGTTTGATTTGTACTTTCTAGTTGATTTAATTTCATATCAAACTAGTAATGAGTTCCTTACTTTGTTTTAGGACAATGAACGAGCTCTTGCTTTAACAATTAACTTGTTCATGAATGATTCCTGAAAATTTACAGAACGAAAAATCTTGTTCGTTTTCGTTTATTAAGGAATTGACCTTGTTCATGAACGGTTCACGAACATAAATGAACAAATATTATTTAAAAAACTAGCATTTCTAGTTTTAAATATTATATATAATCATATTAAAGTTAAACACTAAATAAAAGATAAAAAATTTATTTATTTAAACAAAGCAAAAACTAAAAATAATAAGCATAACTAAAATTTCTTTAAACTAATAATACAAACATCCGAGTTTCAAATTACTATGTTTTTAACTAGATACAAATTTCATACGGGTATATTCATTACAAATAAAATGACATTTAGTGCCACACGTTTTTAGCAGCATTTAATTTTAGTATCACTAATATTGGATTTTGTGGCACTTTGAGTGTGTTGTATTTGTTTGGCCCATACTTATAGTGACACTTTATGTCTTTAAATTATATTTTTAATGGCACTTTAAATATGTCACACTTAATTAACATGTATTTTTATGACGTTTAACTTATGCCACTAAATCAATTTAATATTATTTCACACTTCTCATTCCCTCTCAAAATTCATTCCAATGTTTTTAAACCTAGACCGGACCGGCTTGTCGAACCAGGGTACAGATGCTTTGCCTGTTAAGTTTTATGTTCAAAATCGTTTATGAAGAAAACGGGCGGTTGACCGCCGGCTTCCGATCTAACCACTAAACCGCCATAAAACTTAATTGAACGCTACTTGAAAAGCCGGCAATTGCCACCAAAGTAAATGGCAGAAAATTTTGCAATTTATTTCTCACCGAATGAAAGTTATACGTAGACTGTTTATTGTCGGTCGCAAAAAGGTGGGAAAAAACCACAAGTGTATATTGCCACAAGAATAATGGAAGCATAAACGAAATTTTTAGATGGTAAACCTAAATTGTATCCGCCATTATAAAACAAACAAACATACAGATTAAAATCCCACTTTTAAATAGAGTCTGAGGAAGATGAACACAAACCTTACATCTACCCAGAAGGGGTAGAGATGTTGCTTCAGAAGAGACCCCGTCTCAAAAAAAGTTTTTATTTTATTATTTTATTTATTTATTATTATTATTATTATTATTATTATTATTTTTATTATTATTATTATTATTATTATTATTATTATTATTATTATTTTTTACAGCAAACACAATGGAGTTATATCCGCCATTAACTAAATCAAATACCCAAAAACGTCTTCTATCATCTTCAATTAGCGTCTTCTCTTAGCCGGCATTCGTTTCCCTTTGCATTGATTTCGATTTCGAGATGGCGATTTCGAGTCGTCGAGCCGCAGTCACTACCAAGAGCCCATCGTTTTCGAGCCGGCGAGCCGCGATCACTATCTAGAGCCCATCAATCTTGCAGGTTGGTCACTGTTTCTCTCCATGGAGTGTGTGAGTTGGTTCTCACTCACTTTGATTTTTTTTTCTTGATTATATTATATGGGTTTTGGTAGAAACTGTTTGGGAGATGATTGATTCTTTGAAATTCTTTATTAGGGTATCTGGATCGTCTGTAATTTTTATTTTATTGGAATTCTTATCGGATAGTTCTTCCTTATAAGTATGTGTGTTAGAGGGTGAAATGCTCTAAAAAGATTATTTTGATTTGCCATACGTGCGGCAATAGAAATCAAAATGCCTTTGGTTCACAAAAACGATTTAGTAAATCCAGTGAAGGAAGAAGTAACAAGCATAGACTTGGTAATTAACCTAAAGCTTAGGGAAGAAGCATTGCTTGCTAAATGCCTTGGAAGAAGAACACGCAACCACCAATGAGGCATTGCCTCAATAGTACCCCAAGATATTTCCAAATCGGAGGTCTTGGGTTCAAATCCTTCCCGCAACGAAATAGGGGTCTGAGAGGGGTTAGGAGGTTTTCCCAGTGAGGTTTCCTCCTGGGGTGGTTGTGATGGCTCATGAGAGGTCTAGGTAACTAGACCTTGGTGACATGGCCTGGAAACAGTGGGTTCACACGATTGACACTTTCGCCGTTTTAAAAAAAACAAGAAGAACACGCAGCCAATGTGATGGGAATTAATATGTAGTCTGCACTGATATTATAGCAGATAATGAGAAGCCTACAATGTGCATGCCTCCACTTCTTCCGCCTTCAGAGTGTGCATCAAAACTTATTACATGATATGATGACACTGAAAAAGTTGTAAAAGAACGTCTCCATGTATGCAACGAGAAGGTATATTTTTTCACTTTAAAGTAAAGTTCTTCATTATTTGTATCTACAATACATCTATCTAGTGATTATTGTTTATCTTGATATATTGATGTAATAAATGCAACAATGAATTAATTTGCATATTAATAATATCTTTGTAGCAATGTGCTATACAATGAACTATAAGAATTCTTTACCAACACAAAAATGAGCCTCTAAAGATGCTTTTATATATTGGCAAAAAAAATGTGCCACTAAAAGCAACATAGATAAGTATCTAAGATTAATTTTTAGCGGCACAAAAATTGTGCTACAAAAGCCTGTCTTTATTTTGTGGAAAGTGTCACTAAAGTCTAATTACTTTGTGCAGCTCATTGAAAAAGTGTCACTAAAAGGATTTAGCGTCACTACTTCTAGTGGTGCTTTTCTTTGTGTGCCACACAATCTTTAAGGGTTTTATAGTGGCATTTTTTTGGTCTTCTGATGCACGTTTTGTGACAATTCGACTTTTTGAATTAACCTCGTTAACTGAAAATAGCGAGATCACAGGCCCAATAAGGCCAAGATAGGCCTAATGAAACCAAGGAAGGCCCAATGAGCCAAGGTAGGCCCAATGAGGCCAAGGTAGGCCCAATGAGGTCTAGGTAGGCCCAATGAGGCCCAAGGTAGGCCCAGTTGTAGTTATGAGGCCCAAAAGGATTAACCTAGCCCAATAACGTTTCAATTGGCCAAACTAGTGACAATTCGGGATTTTGGTTCAACTTTGTTAACCGAAATGTGATGTTATTGCACGAAATTATGGGAAATCAAACTACAAGGGTTAAAATAAAATAAAACTAGGTTATAAGACAATTAGATTATAAGGATTAATGTGGGGAATTAAGAAAAATCAAGATTTTGACTTTAAAAAGTCAAAATTCGTGTAAGATGATGAAGGGACGTTCGAAATTTCTTAAAAATGCGAATTGTAACCGAATTGAGATATCATAATCATCACAATTATGATTAGTAACAGTTTCTGAGTGTTAATGATACATTGATTAGCCGAATTAAGTCACTAAGGAACTAGAAAGTCGAAACCGTAGTATTTCAAGATCAAATTCGTGGGTCTAATTCATAATTCACTAAATTGGACTCACAGAACTCTAAATCGACACTCTTAGAAGGTTGTAAGTCGATCAATTGGATTGCAGAAGCAGTGAATAGAAGATTTGATCGGGACCTAGTCCGAACACCATCCTCAAGTTGAACTAGACCAATCGGGCATCAAAACAGGTAAGGCTCGACATCTACTATACCTAAAGTGGCCGAATAAGGTTAAACACATGCTAATTTTAATTTGGTCCTTAACATCGAATTATATGAGCATGAATTCTAGGGTTCATCCTAGAAACCGATTTGGGGGATTTTGTTTAAACGACTTTAAAAATCAAATTAATTTGTACTGTGAGTTTCAAAACAACCTCTTAAACGAAAGTTCTATGTTAGTTTCATTGAATTATATCGAATCAATGGATTTAGTGTTCTAGGGTTTCTCATTGAAAACGATTTGGGGGTTTTCAAACAAACAAGTGTTAAAATCAAATTGGTTGATACATTAGCTTAAGAAGATTCCGATTTAAGTTTAACCTAAGTCAATTTCATGATTCAATAACGAATTGGCAATGTTCGATTACTAGGGTTCTTGAATAATGACGAATTGGGGGTTTCGATTCAAATGAGTTTTATAATCCAATTAAAACTACCAGAAAGTTTCGAAATATCAATCTTAATGAAATCCCTATGAATCAGGAACATGTTGATCATCAATTCGACTGATTTGATGCGGGACTTAGGGAACTTGAGTTCGAACAGGTTCATACTCGATTAATTGAGTTACAATGAATAATTGTTCGAATTAAGATCATCTAAGGAGTCGGTTGGGTGATTAGAACATAACCCCTAAGGTTTAAGGTTCGAAATCTAGTGAATTGTGGGTCAATTGGGATTAGTATGCTTCGGCTATAGGATAACACAAGGGGAACTCGATGATAGTTGTTAAAACCATTTTAAAACCAAACAATTAACGAATGTTGGGACAGAAGAGATGGTAGGGAGGGTGTAGCATGGGGGGGAGGTCACGGGTTCGAACCCGGCCTCCCCCTATTTTTGATTTTTGGGTTAGTTTAGCATCTAGGCCATATCTCATTCGTTCTAGCTCCGATTTGATCCATTCAAGTTGCGTTGGAACCGTAACGGAATCCCGAACATATTGGAATGATAAAATTCACATTTTGGATCGAAAACGTAATCGCGTATAATTGTGGTTATTTAAATAAAAATCATATATGATTATATGACTTTATTTAAACAAGTTCAAAGGCACGTGTATCGACGTATGCATGTTTCTAACGAGTCCAACATACGTGTGTGGACACGTATGTGATTCCAAGCACAAAACGACTATTCGAATAACACTAAGTTATTGTTTAAACACAGATTCTTCGTAGAGGATTTTCTACGCAAGTTCACGAGTGTTTGATCATTCTGCAATAATCAAAGGTGCGTACACGGCCCCTTTCTTATTTTAACTGTTTTGGGGGAGAAAACATGTGCAACAAACACTTTTTAGATACATATCACTTGCATGAGTTAGCTGTTTACATTAGGTGACAACATAGCATTTACAAGTCCTTACACACTTCGAACCATTTAGTTTGCCGTAGCGCAAAGCGTGGTACTTGGAAATAGATCTATTAGGTTTGACAAACCTCACTTGGTAGATGGGATCTACGCAGGTGTTTGACTGACCAAACACACATTACTATTGTTTGTGCTAGACAATAGTGGCAAGGCAAAAACATGCTATAGCATGGCAATCGTCAGCTTCGGTGTCGACCACTTATGTAAATAGTACAAATGACTAGCTATCATGACTATGCATGTGTGATTATGTTATCTGCAAACTTGATATTCAAACTGTTGTTTTAAACATTATGAATGCTTAAACCTGTGTTATGCACCAACCTTTGTGTTGACTTGATTTACATGTTTTCTCAGGACGCTAAGGTGCACAAGCAAGCAAGCATGGACTAGGAGAATGAGTCGCATGCATGTCTTTACATTTTAGTTATTTGAATTTGAACATTTGAAACTTTGCATTGTAATTTACATTTTACAACTGTTACTGTTTTAAAACGCTTCCGCAAACTTTGAAAACTTTGATGTTATGTTTTTAGACCAAAGTATGTTTTGAAATTCATATAGAGGTCTTCGTTATGTCTAATGATCTGAGATCCTGGTTTGTCACGTTCCCAAACGGTATGATTCCGTTAGTTGAAAATTGGGGGTGTGACAGATTGGTATCAGAGACATTGGTTATAGCGAACTTGGTTTGCATTTGTAGACTTAGACTATGACTGTTAGACATTAGACACATATGCTTACACATATTACTTAGAAATTACATATGGCATTATGTAATAGACTTGCTTACACATTCCATGGCACTGCACTTACATATGGTATTATGTAACAGGCATGGCATCTTCATCATCAGCACCATACATCTACATTGATGATTCTGAGGATGAGGAGCCGATAGTTCCAGCACCACCATCATCACCAGCACCACCTATTCCATCTCCTCCACCATCTGAGAGAGATGATTCAGATCCGGAGGAGGACCCGGAGGAGGATCCGGAGGAGGATCCAGATGAGGACCCGGAGGAGGATCCGGATGAGGACCCGGATGAGGATCCGGAGGAGGAGCCAGTGGAGGGTACTCAGGAGATTCCTGCTGAGGGACCTTCTACTCATCCACCACCTGTATTAGATGTTCCTGAGCCTAAGAGGCAACGGACTGATGCTGAGGAGATTGCCAAACTGCGTGAGGACTTGTACTGGGCGAACGACAGGATTTAGTATAATGTTCGGGAACTATGGGATGCAAATGAAAGACAGGATAACCTTGCCCATCTAGTTAATGACATGCGAGATGAGATCATCCATTTGATTGGTCGTCTTGAAGCTTCTGAGAATAGAGCTGAGATTTTGGAAGGCAGACTTGAAGCCTTGGAAGATTTGGTGGTCTCGGATAATGAGGAGGAGGATGAAGAGAATGAAGAGGAGGAAGGGGAAGAACCAGCACCAGCTGTTGATTCTGATCCTGAATCCACTGTTGAGGATGATTGATTTGTTTTATTTTTGTTTAAACTTATTACGGGCGGGTTGTGTCCCTACATTAGATATTTGAAAAATTTATGTTTTGATTTCAAAAGTATTGTACTCAAATCAGATTTCTATCTATTGAAAATTTCTACTTATTGCCAACAGTTGTGTTGATTTATACATTACATGTTGTGTTTGTTGTATTATTACACATGTCACACTGGATTTTGATAACACTCTAACACTTCTTTTAACTAGGAAGATAATGGCTGATGGGAACGTTCACATGACAGTTGCTGAGCTCAATGAGCTGATTAATAACAGGGTCGCGGAGGCTATCGCGAACTACGCTCAGACACACAATACAGGGCCACATGGTCCAACTGGGGGATTGGTGAACCCACAGGCATGCACGTTCAAGATGTTCTTGGACTGTAAGTCACACAACTTCAAGGGATCGGAAGGAGCCATTGGACTTCTTCGAAGGATTGAGAAGGCCGAATCTGTGTTTGAGATGTGTAACTGTCCCGATGAGAGCAAGGTAAAGTATGCTACGGGTACGTTGGAGGGTCCAGCATTGACCTGGTGGAACTCCAATGTCCAAACTTTGGGATTGGGTGAGGCCAATGCCTTAACCTGGAATGGATTCAAGACTTTAATGCAGGAGGAGTACTGTCCTCGCAGTGAGATGCAGAAATTAGAGGAGGAATATTGGCACCTCAAGATGGAGGGGTCCAACATCGAGGAGTACACGACTCGATCTCATGAATTAGCCAGACTTCTACCTCACATGGCTACTCCCACAAGCAAGTGGATAGAGAGGTACATCGGGGGATTGGTGCCTCAGATCCAGGGATTGGTCACTTCTGCAAATCCCACAACAATCCAACAAGCTGTGCGACTGGCGCACCAATTGACTGATCAGGCAGTGTTACAAGGGACTCTGCCTAAACGAACATCAACTACTAAAGTAGGTGACCACAAGAGGAAGTGGGAAAGCAACTCCAGGAACTTCAACCAACAGCCGTTTCAGCAGAACCGGAAACAAGACTCAAACAAGTCTTATCACAACTCAAATAGTGGTCAGCAATCATCATCGTCAGGGGGTTATATTGGTAAACATCCGAAGTGCAACAGATGTGGATTTCATCATACGGGAAACCAGTGTGATAAAGTTAAGTGCCAACGATGTGGTAAGGTTGGGCATGCAGCTAAGGATTGTCGCGGAGAGCTGCAAAACAATCACAACAATCAGAATAACAACCAAAACAACGCACAGAAGGGTTGTTTTGAGTGTGGCAAAATGGGGCACTTTAAAAAGGATTGCCCACAACTCAAGAAAGGCGGGGATAACAATGCCAATGGCAACAGCAACGACAACGGTAACGGCAATGGCACCAATAACAACAACAATAACAATAACAATGGTGCTAGGGGCAGAGCGTTTGTGATTGGAGGACGTCAAGCACGGGAGGATCCCAACATTGTTACGGGTACGTTCCTCTTAAATAATCACTATGCCTCTATGTTATTTGACACTGGTGCCGATCGAAGTTTTGTATCTAGTTCACTTGCTAAGTTGCTAAATGTTAGTCCCACTGCCTTAGATAGTCCATACACTGTAGAATTAGCTGATGGTAAGTTAATAGTAGTTGAACAAATCTTTAAGGGATGTATGCTTGATTTGATGGGTCAAACATTGGAAATTGATCTTATGCCTATCACTTTAGGTAGTTTTGATGTAGTCATTGGCATGGACTGGTTGTCCAAACATCAGGCTGAAATAGTATGCCATGAAAAGATCGTTCGTATACCTCTTATAAATGGAGAGACATTGTATGTACAAGGTGAGAAGAGCAGTACGCCACTGCGTCTCATATCTTGTATGAAAGCACATAAATGTCTGCGTAAAGGTCATACGGCAGTTATAGCACTTATAACTGAAAAGCTGGTAGCTGAGAAGAAGGTTGAAGATATTCCAGTAGTTTGTGAATTTCCGGAGGTATTTCCAGAAGACTTACCGGGATTACCGCCTATCAGACAGGTGGAATTCCGAATCGACCTTACACCAGATGCAGCACCGATAGCTAGGGCGCCTTATCGACTTGCACCATCAGAGATGCAAGAATTATCTACACAACTGCAAGAATTGTTGGATAAGGGTTTCATACGACCTAGTTTTTCACCGTGGGGAACTCCAGTTTTGTTTGTTAAGAAGAAGGATGGGACTTTCCGTATGTGTATCGATTACCGTGAACTAAACAAGGTTACTATCAAAAACCGGTATCCGTTACCTAGAATTGACGATCTGTTTGATCAGTTGCAAGGTTCGAGCTGCTACTCGAAGATTGATCTCAGATCGGGTTATCATCAACTAAGAGTTCAAGAGGAGGATATTCCAAAGACAGCATTCAGGACGCGCTATGGCCATTATGAGTTCTTGGTCATGCCATTTGGGTTGACAAACGCTCCAGCAGTATTCATGGATCTCATGAATCGTGTTTGTAAACCTTATCTTGATAAGTTTGTCATTGTTTTCATTGATGACATTCTCATCTATTCTCAAACTGAGGAGGAACATGCTGAACATCTTCGATTGCTGTTAGAATTACTGAAACAGGAACAATTGTATGCTAAGTTCTCGAAATGTGATTTCTGGATGCGAGAAGTACAATTCTTGGGTCATATAGTCAATGAAAAGGGCATACACGTTGATCCAGCAAAGATTGAAGCGATTAAGAATTGGGAAGCACCAAAAACTCCTAATGAGGTACGACAATTCCTTGGTTTGGCGGGTTATTATCGACGATTCATTGAGGGATTCTCAAAGATCGCTCAACCACTTACAGCTCTTACACACAAGGGAACGAAGTATAACTGGATGGATAAACAGGAAGCTGCATTCCAGTTATTGAAACAGAAACTCTGTAGTGCACCGATTCTGTCCTTACCGGAAGGGACGGAAGACTTTGTGGTGTATTGTGATGCATCTGCACAGGGTTTGGGATGTGTGTTGATGCAACATGATAAAGTGATTGCTTATGCTTCAAGGCAGCTACGACCACACGAAAAGAATTACACTACTCATGAATTGGAGTTAGGAGCAGTGGTGTTTGCTTTGAAGATTTGGCGGCATTACTTGTATGGGACTAAGTGTACCATTTACACTGATCATAAGAGTTTGCAACATATCTTTGATCAGAAGGAGCTTAATATGAGACAGTGACGATGGGTTGAGTTGTTGAACGACTACGAATGCGCGATTAAGTATCACCCGGGAAAAGCTAATGTGGTAGCTGATGCTTTAAGCAGAAAAGATACTTCAACAAGACGGGTTCGTGCACTTATGATGACGATACATACTGACTTACCTGACAAGGTACGCAGTGCTCAGCTCGAGGCCTTGAAAAAGGAAAACTTGGTACAGGAATCCTTGCGAGGAATGGAAGAACAATTGGATGTTAAACCTGATGGAATTCGTTATTTTGTTAATCGACTGTGGATACCTTTGTATAGAGGTTTAAGGGAACTCGTGATGGATGAAGCACACAAGTCCAGATATTCAGTCCATCCGGGATCAGACAAGATGTATCATGATTTGAAGGCACTGTACTGGTGGCCTCACATGAAAGCCGACATTGCTAGGTACGTTAGCAAATGTTTGACTTGTTCGAAAGTCAAAGTTGAATACCAGAAGCCATCTGGTTTACTGCAACAACCAGAGATACCGATGTGGAAGTGGGAACAGATTTCGATGGACTTCATTACTAAGTTACCCCGTACACCGAGTGGTTGTGATACGATATGGGTAATTGTTGATCGATTAACGAAATCTGCACACTTCTTAGCAATCAAGGAAACCGACAAGATGGAGAAACTGACTCGCGTTTACATCAAGGAAGTGGTAGCACGGCATGGCGTGCCAATTTCCATCATATCAGATCGGGATGCGCGATTTACTTCCAACTTTTGGAAGTCACTTCATAAGTCATTGGGGACTCGTTTGGATATGAGTACCGCCTATCATCCACAGACCAACAGTCAGAGCGAACGTACGATTCAAACGCTCGAGGATATGTTACGAGCTTGTGCAATTGACTTTGGTGATAGCTGGGAAAACCACTTACCGTTAGTGGAATTCTCTTACAACAACAGTTATCATACAAGTATTCAAGCAGCACCGTTTGAAGCTTTGTATGGTCGCAAATGTCGTTCACCAGTTTGTTGAGCTGAAATTGGTGACAGTCAGATTACAGGTCCTGAACTAGTGCACGAGACGACAGAGAAGATAGTTCCAATCCGGAACCGTATGGCAGCGGCCCGGGATCGACAAAAGAGTTATGCTGACAAACGTCGTAAGCCGTTGGAATTTCAAGTAGGAGACCGAGTTCTTCTAAAGGTATCACCTTGGAAAGGTGTGATACGATTCGGTAAGCGCGGAAAGCTTAGCCCACGTTACGTAGGACCTTTTGAGATTCTGAAAAGGATTGGTCCGGTTGCGTATCAACTTAAACTACCAGATGAACTTAGTGGAGTTCATGATGTCTTTCATGTATCGAACTTAAAGAAATGTCTTTCTGATGAGACATTGATTGTACCGTTGGAAAAAATACAAGTAGATGAACAGTTACGATTCATTGAAGAACCAGCAGAAATCATGGACCGAGAGGTCAAACAACTTAAACAAAGCAAGATTCCGATAGTCAAAGTCCGTTGGAATTCAAGACGTGGTCCTGAATTCACATGGGAACGAGAAGATCAAATGATGAAGAAGTATCCTCATCTGTTCAAAACAACAACTACAAACAGTGAAAGCGCACGTTAAATTTCGGGACGAAATTTCCTTCAACAAGGGGATGACGTGATGCTTCACACATCAACACTGCAAATTTCAAACTGTAAGCACAAACACTTTATTCAATTGGTTTTGTTATAAACATTTGTGCTACATTACATTTTATACATTTTATGTGCTACATTTCATATGTTACATGTTATGGTAGTACATACATGATTAGTTACACACATTTTGCTATGTGCGGGGTTGCATAGTACAAACAGTTACAGACACTCACTATGTGTGAGGTTACACAACACAGTATGATCAAACACAAACAACCACAGTTAGGTGAACTAACTAGTGTACACGCAAACAGTCACATTGAACGATCACATTTAGTTGTGATGTTGCAAGCATTAGATTTTGTGTGTGAGTACACACAAGCACACGGAATGATCAAACCACACTAACACGTACGATTTAAACTCGTAAGTAGTTTCCTAACTACTCCTAACATTTACTAATTTTCGGGACGAAAATTCCTTCAACAAGGGGATGATGTGACAATTCGACTTTTTGAATTAACCTCGTTAACTGAAAATAGCGAGATCACAGGCCCAATAAGGCCAAGATAGGCCCAATGAAACCAAGGAAGGCCCAATGAGCCAAGGTAGGCCCAATGAGGCCAAGGTAGGCCCAATGAGGTCTAGGTAGGCCCAATGAGGCCCAAGGTAGGCCCAGTTGTAGTTATGAGGCCCAAAAGGATTAACCTAGCCCAATAACGTTTCAATTGGCCAAACTAGTGACAATTCGGGATTTTGGTTCAACTTTGTTAACCGAAATGTGATGTTATTGCACGAAATTATGGGAAATCAAACTACAAGGGTTAAAATAAAATAAAACTAGGTTATAAGACAATTAGATTATAAGGATTAATGTGGGGAATTATGAAAAATCAAGATTTTGACTTTAAAAAGTCAAAATTCGTGTAAGATGATGAAGGGACGTTCGAAATTTCTTAAAAATGCGAATTGTAACCGAATTGAGATATCATAATCATCACAATTATGATTAGTAACAGTTTCTGAGTGTTAATGATACATTGATTAGCCGAATTAAGTCACTAAGGAACTAGAAAGTCGAAACCGTAGTATTTCAAGATCAAATTTGTGGGTCTAATTCATAATTCACTAAATTGGACTCACAGAACTCTAAATCGACACTCTTAGAAGGTTGTAAGTCGATCAATTGGATTGCAGAAGCAGTGAATAGAAGATTTGATCGGGACCTAGGCCGAACACCATCCTCAAGTTGAACTAGACCAATCGGGCATCAAAACAGGTAAGGCTCGACATCTAATATACCTAAAGTGGCCGAATAAGGTTAAACACATGCTAATTTTGGTCCTTAACATCGAATTATATGAGCATGAATTCTAGGGTTCATCCTAGAAACCGATTTGGGGGATTTTGTTTAAACGACTTTAAAAATCAAATTAATTTGTACTGTGAGTTTCAGAACAACCTCTTAAACGAAAGTTCTATGTTAGTTTCATTGAATTATATCGAATCAATGGATTTAGTGTTCTAGGGTTTCTCATTGAAAACGATTTGGGGGTTTTCAAACAAACAAGTGTTAAAATCAAATTGGTTGATACATTAGCTTAAGAAGATTCCGATTTAAGTTTAACCTAAGTCAATTTCATGATTCAATAACGAATTGGCAATGTTCGATTACTAGGGTTCTTGAATAATGACGAATTGGGGGTTTCGATTCAAATGAGTTTTATAATCCAATTAAAACTACCAGAAAGTTTCGAAATATCAATCTTAATGAAATCCCTATGAATCAGGAACATGTTGATCATCAATTCGACTGATTTGATGCGGGACTTAGGGAACTTGAGTTCGAACAGGTTCATACTCGATTAATTGAGTTACAATGAATAATTGTTCGAATTAAGATCATCTAAGGAGTCGGTTGGGTGATTAGAACATAACCCCTAAGGTTTAAGGATCGAAATCTAGTGAATTGTGGGTCAATTGGGATTAGTATGCTTCGGCTATAGGATAACACAAGGGGAACTCGATGATAGTTGTTAAAACCATTTTAAAACCAAACAATTAACGAATGTTGGGACAGAAGAGATGGTAGGGAGGGTGTAGCATGGGGGGGAGGTCACGGGTTCGAACCCGGCCTCCACCTATTTTTGATTTTTGGGTTAGTTTAGCATCTAGGCCATATCTCATTCGTTCTAGCTCCGATTTGATCCATTCAAGTTGCGTTGGAACCGTAACGGAATCCCGAACATATTGGAATGATAAAATTCACATTTTGGATCGAAAACGTAATCGCGTATAATTGTGGTTATTTAAATAAAAATCATATATGATTATATGACTTTATTTAAACAAGTTCAAAGGCATGTGTATCGACGTATGCATGTTTCTAACGAGTCCAACATACGTGTGTGGACACGTATGTGATTCCAAGCACAAAACGACTATTCAAATAACACTAAGTTATTGTTTAAACACAGATTCTTCGTAGAGGATTTTCTACGCAAGTTCACGAGTGTTTGATCATTCTGCAATAATCAAAGGTGCGTACACGACCCCTTTCTTATTTTAACTGTTTTGGGGGAGAAAACATGTGCAACAAACACTTTTTAGATACATATCACTTGCATGAGTTAGCTGTTTACATTAGGTGACAACATAGCATTTACAAGTCCTTACACACTTCGAACCGTTTAGTTTGCCGTAGCGCAAAGCGTGGTAGTTGGAAATAGATCTATTAGGTTTGACAAACCTCACTTGGTAGATGGGATCTACGCAGGTGTTTGACTGACCAAACACACATTACTATTGTTTGTGCTAGACAATAGTGGCAAGGCAAAAACATGCTATAGCATGGCAATCGTCAGCTTCGGTGTCGACCACTTATGTAAATAGTACAAATGACTAGCTATCATGACTATGCATGTGTGATTATGTTATCTGCAAACTTGATATTCAAACTGTTGTTTTAAACATTATGAATGCTTAAACCTGTGTTATGCACCAACCTTTGTGTTGACTTGATTTACATGTTTTCTCAGGACGCTAAGGTGCACAAGAAAGCAAGCATGGACTAGGAGATTGAGTCGCATGCATGTCTTTACATTTTAGTTATTTGAATTTGAACATTTGAAACTTTGCATTGTAATTTACATTTTACAACTGTTACTGTTTTAAAACGCTTCCGCAAACTTTGAAAACTTTGATGTTATGTTTTTAGACCAAAGTATGTTTTGAAATTCATATAGAAGTCTTCGTTATGTCTAATGATCTGAGATCCTGGTTTGTCACGTTCCCAAACGGTATGATTCCGTTAGTTGAAAATTGGGGGTGTGACACGTTTTGTATGCCATTAAATGGCATTTTATATTTTTTATTTAAATGTTATGGTATCAAACAAAAAAAAATTAAGAACATAAAACATATTTAACAAATAAACACAATGAATGAGAATATAAATGGGCATTAACGAACATAAATGAACACCTTACCGAACGCTCACGGAGTACGGACACAAATGAACGAACATGACTATTAAACGAACAAACATAAATGAAGGTGTTGCCATTTAATTTGTGTGTATGTGTGTGTGTTAGAGTAATATTTTTTTCGTGAACCTTACATGAGAGTATTTCATTTGTTATTAGTGGTTATTAGTAGGCCTTTCATTTCTTCCGATCCTACTGTAACCATTTTCTCATGACGTGATCTGGGATGATTTATTTGTGGTCACCACCAACCATAACTAATTTCTTAAAAAAGATATTTTTCTCATAATTTGTTGTTGTTGCTGTTGTTGTTGTTATGGTTATTATTATTATTATGGTTATTATTATTATTATTATTATTATTATTATTATGGTTATTCTTATTATTATTATTATTCTTATTATTATTATGGTTATTATTATTATTATGGTTATTATTATTATTCTTATGGTTGTTATTATTATTATTATTATTATTATTATTATTATTATGGTTATTATTATTATTATGGTTATTATTATTATTATTATTATTATTATTATTATTATTATGGTGGTGGTGGTAGTGTATTTATTTGATTACTTAATAGTATTTATGTTGGCTTAGCATTAATATAAACTAGTAAATACTACACGCGCGTTGCGGCGGGTATTCCGAAACGATTTTGTATATCAAAACTCATATATGTGTTTCTGTTGTAAATGCATCAGATACGCCGATATGAGTATTCGATCATGACAACGGTAGGAAAATCACATATGTTAAAATGTATACAAAAAAAGGGCTACGACGATTGTCAGTTTGTCCTAAAACAATAAATCAGGCGTTATTTTACTATTTAACTATTAATGTTATCTAATTTTTAATGTTATTTAATTATTTTAATAGGAATAATTAATTATTAATATTATTTAGTTGTTAGTATTATTTAATTATTATTAAATCTAAATAGTTTGTGAAGTAATCATGATCAAAGTGATATAAACTATACAAATACGTGAAAATGTACGAACATATTATATGTTTGTAAATAACATACAAAATTTCTGTAACTATTTGAGTTAAAAATTTATATAAATGTTCGTGAGGAAATTACGATCATACTGACATAATAATGACTATTATTCAATAGTGTAAAAATGTGCTAAAAAGAAGTAAATATTAAAAACATGTAAGTAAAGTGAAGGATTAAAAATAAGTTCAAATTTCAGGAAAAAAGGTAAAAATTTAAAATTAATTGGTAAAAAATCCTTTAATCTTTTGCAGCGGTTTTAAAGTCGGAGATCCATCTCTCACATAGATTAGTTGGCATGACTTGTACATGCTGCTACAACTTGTGTACCAAAATGAATAGTTAGTATGTTGGGAAACACCATCTATACTTTTTAAAACACACACACAGATATATATATGGTAAGTATACGTTGTTAACCCACCTTAATTGCGAAAACTCGATTAACTCTGACAAAATAAAACCAAATCTTTGGTTTTTTCATGACATTTATTATATATGTATAAGATTATGTTTTTTTATATGTTTGTGTAAATTCATCACCTTTTGGGATTTAAAGCAAGTGTAAGTTTGCGTTACACTGTAAATATTTATTTGTTGTTACGAAAACTTACACTGACGTAAGATCTCAAATGATGATGAATTTACACAAACAAATAAAATAACATAGTCTTGTACATGTATAATAAAGATTATAAAAAAAACCAAATATTTGGGTTGATCTTGTCATAGTTAATCATGTTTTCGTAATTAAGGTGGGTTATTATTTGATCTTGATCATATATATATATATATATATATATATATATATATATATATATATATATAGAGGAAGGTTCATAAGAAAACTATAAATTTTTAAGAAAACCAAGAAAAATCCTATTGACCAATCACATAATTTATATCATTTTCTTTTAATTTTTAATCAAAAGGACATTTCAGTAATTTTGAAACTAATTATTTATAGAATTTATTTTTATTAATCATGTTTCCTTGTTTAGTCCCAACTCTTAACTGTATTCATAATTCCCTTCTTCTTCGTTTAATTTGTTTTTCCTATCATCACCATAGAATTGATGAGACCTTTGGTGAACACAAGAAGACTCTTTTGGATCTCTTCAGCCCCCAATCGCGAAACAAGACAAGGTTGCAACTACTCCTACACCTGCAACAGTTAGGGCTTAGGAGGCACCTCTCCGATGATGATGCTTTCGACTTAATTTTCGGTTGTCAACACCCATTACGGGAAACACGATAACATCCTTTGCAAACAATAAGAGAGGTATCCACAAGAATAAATAAGAGATATTTGACGAACAGAAATAGAGATACATCATCACGAACGAACGATGTCGTTGATCCGTTTTCAATCCGTTACTGATTGATCCAGTTTTCGTTTTGTTTGTCGCCTAAAATTGATCGTGGTGTTCATTCTCATTGTATGTTTGCATTGTTTTGTACAGGTTATGACCCATATTTTGGTTTTTATATCATATTTATCTTATTTGCATCTTATGCAATGGCTATCAAAAAATGAGTTTTACAATAAAATGCTTTTGTCCAGATATGCTTTTGTTAAAAGTTTGTTGGTTCAATTTGTTTTGCTTCTTTGGTTTCTTTGTGTTAAAATAAGGGTTGTAGATGGGTATCATGCTTACAATTGTATTGTGCAGTTAAAAAATTTTATAAAATGAAAAAATTAAATGTAATAAGATGGTTTTGTTGAAAAACGGATTTTTGGAATCAAAAAATTCAAATTGGTTTGAATTAAATTTTTTAGAGAAAATATTAATCAAATAATTACATATATGTAATCATTTGTTTTTTCATGAACGTTTATGTATATCTTTTTTCTTGAATAATTACATGCATGTAATCAGATGGTTTTATTGGAAAATTTGATCAAATGATTACATATATGTAATCATGTTTACATATGTAAATAATAGGTTGATTACATATATGTAATCAGATGATTTTTTCTTGAATGTTACGCATAACCTTTTTCGTGAATGCATACTTATATGTAATAAAATTACATATATGATTACATATATGTAAGCATGTATACATCTATGTAACTTGATTGAACTAATCCGTTTATATGATTACATATACGTAATCATGTTTATTATTACTTACATGTAATCATGTATATATATATATATATATATATATATAACCAGCTTACATATATGTAATCAAGTATATATAACATCTAATATTACATTTTTTGCTCTTGATGTTCATTTTTTATTTTTTGACGAATAAGTTATATGATTACGTATATGTAATCATGTATATGTAACACCTAGTATTACATATTTTTTTGTTTTTTATTTTATATTTTATATTTTTATTCATAATATATAAAAAATTGATATAATAGAATCTTTGATTTTGTAAAATAAAAAATGTTAGTAAAAAAATTAATATAACAAGATGTAAGTGAAACACATATAAATGATTGTTTATTATTACTTACATGTAATCTAATAATTTAAATGATAATGAAAATTATTAAATTCGGGACATGATCTTCATTTTTTTCTTTCGATTAAATTTATAACGTAAAATAGAAAATTAATAGAAATGATATTTTAAATTTAAAAAAATGATGCAATAAGAGAGAGAAAGAGATATTTATAGATTCTAATAAATGCTATTAGCGGTTTCCATAGATAAAGTTTGTTTACTCTACCCTAAATACCCTTTAAAGCATATAAATATACCTTTTAAATACTAATTAATTACAATTGTACCACTATTGATCTCAACCGTATGTCAAGCAAATCAACGGTGAAAAGATGGTTTTCTTAAAATTGATGGTTTTCTTAGGAACCTTCCCCTATATATATATATATATATATATATATATATATAATTGGATTTGTGGTAGCATAAAGGAGAGAGGTGATGGTGAGAAAGAAAACATGTGACCTGTACTTGTACTTGTTGCTTGAAACTTTGTACCAAAATACCGTGCTTGGTTTTTAATCATAGCCTAAAGAAGAAATGCGAGATGAGAAAGAAAGGTAGTGACTAGTACTTGTTGCTTGAAGTTTTGTACCAAAATGAAGGCATCGCCATTTGTTTTTAATATATATAGTAATTTAGTATAAATAGACGGTTAAAGTACTTGGTTTGGGGTGCCAAACGGAGTTTGTTTAATAAAAAAAATATCATATATAATGTGGGCCAACAACCGTAATTGTCTAATTAATTTGGGCATCAAAATGTTTAATGTGTACATCTCAAGGATATGATGGACCTTTTAAAGAGCCTAAGGGTGCCCTGGTTACAACATTTTTAAAATTGTAATAGTTGATTTAATAGTATTTCGTTGAAAAATTTTATAGGTATAGCATCCTTTGTTTTTCTTTTTAAAAATCCTTTGGCCTCATTGGTTATTAAAAAAAATAATAAAGTTGAACTAGTTTGTAATAATACATGTAATAGTTTAAACTTAATTATAAAATCAAATAAGTATATTAGTAGAGCTATAAAGCTTAAATTATAAAAATGTTTAAGTTGTAGGAGGTAATATGCACTAGTACAAATCTTGTTTTTAAGGTGTCAATTATTTTAAGATGGTTTTATTGCAACTTTTTTTTGAACAACATTTGATCTCAACGTGTGAACCACTGATTTCCAGGCCATGTCACCAAGGTCTAGTTATCATGACCTTCGTTGAGACTCCACCACCACCCCAGGAGGAAACCGTACCGGAAAACCCCCTGACCTCCCAAGGACCCTTATTTCGCCTTGGGAGGGATTTGAACCCGTGACCTCGCATATGGAAGCTAAGGGGGTAACCATTAGGCTAGAAGCCATTGCAATAAACTGCTACAAAAGAATGTTTAAAAGTTTAATTTAAACGGTTTAATTATATTTTTAAGACGGTTTTGAGGTGCTCGTTTTTTGAGACTATTTCTTTGTGTTTTAGGGACAGTCATACAAAGGTTTTTTTTGGATGTTTTCTTTATTTTTTTTGGGCAGTTTTAAAAATCAACAATTTTTGGGGAGGGTCTTTTTAGTTTTTTGGAACAGTTTTAGTGGGGATTTTAGGGCGGTCATTATAATTTTTTGGGCATGTTTTAAAGAGGTATTTTTTAGTCGGTTATTGAATATTTTTGGCCGGTTTAAGCTTTTTTAGGGCGATTTTTTTGACTTTTGTTTTAAATTTGTTTTTTAAGTGGTTATGTGTATTTAAAACCACATCAAAAAATAATAATTTCACCCTAAAACCCAAACTTCCCTCTCCCTTAACATTTCCATATCTTGAAAAATATAATTTTTACTAACTCATCATTTTAAAACATTTCATGTTTTGTTTGTTAAAACATATTTAGTTTATCTAGTGCAAGTAAAATTAAATATTTAATTTAAAGTTTCTAAATGTTGATTGACTCGTCCCGAATCGCCGACCCGGATATATATAGCGATAGGAAAAAAATGGGCATGTGAGTTTTTTTCAAGATTCGTCAATGGATTTAGTTACAACATATTCTTGTTTATCTTCACTTGTTTTGCGTGACAGATTACTTCTTATGGTTGCGTTGGATAATGGATTTTTATGGGCACGGGGAGATCATAATTAAGGGATACGATTGTTACCGCAAGAAAGTATCAAGATCATTAGATTGATGAGAGGATTCAACAATGGAAAGATGGTGTTAGGACCGAACAATACGACTAGCTTGATGTTTTAATCACCCATCAAAACATTTGACTCGCCACAAACGAAAAAAAGCAAAAAAACTTGTAACATTAATATTAATAATAACTTCTACACTTTTTCTTGAATTCAATCTTATTGAATTTTTCGTAATATTAGGTGTTTTACATAACAATAAGGTATTGGTTATTCTACTTAAGTCTCAGTCCTATTATAACTTCAGAAAAGAAAAAACTTCGTAATATCACAACAGGAATGTGACTTTTAGCTTTGTGTTTTCTAAAGTCACGTGGGGTGCAACTTAGTAAAACTAGGTTTATAATAAAATGCTCAAAACACTTTTATTATTCTCAAAACACCTGAAGGCTAAAGTTACAATAAATTCCAATCTTGTTTTGTGCAATACTGATTAATTTTATTGTAGTACAAGATCTAATTCTAGCGGGTTTTCAATAATGTTTCAAATGACATCGAATGGGCGATGGCAGAAATGATAAACAAGCCGAGGATAGATTGGTTCAAGAATCTGATCTACAGAACCTCAACTACATCACATCCTATGTGAAGGACGCTTTTATGTTGCACCTTTCAACATTCCACGTGCACATTACAATCGTCGACTCTACTGCTGCTGGTTATTTCATACCCAAAGGTAGCCACGTGATAGCGAGCCTTTTCGGGATAGGGACTAACCCAAACGTCTGGGATGACCCGTTGACATTCAATCCAGATTGTAACAGGAACGTTGTTAAAGAAGTGGTGTTAACCGATCACAACCTTCACATGTTAAAGTTTAGCATTTGTCGGCTTGGGTGCTATTGAATCGGTAATTGTTGAAATGATCAAAGTAAACATTGTATTAGACTAGGTATTAGTTTGTTTTTAGTCTCTTGGTTCCTTTGTTGGCAATAGCAGAGCTTGGCTTGATACACAGGGAGGTTAAGTGATGAACTCATAAATCTAGGAGGTGAACTCTAACACGTATTAAATGTTCGGCAAAAAACGCAAAAAATTACACTACGGAGCGAAAAAAGTTAACTATCCTCCGCCCATGTTTGGTGGCATCCTATTAAATCGGGAATAACACGTGAAACTTTGAAATTTATTATTTGGATGTTAGCCAATTTAAGGCACGTTTTAATATGAAATAAACACATTTGCATTCTGTTTTTTATTAAGAAGAAACTTCATACATATCTTTTCTTCTTTTTCATTTTACAAGTATTGTAGCCGTAAATACGTTTTCTACGTTAGGGTATAACGTGAGTGTTTGTGTGTTTCTCTGGACTAGAACCAACAAGCAATAACAGGAGGTGTTGAAATTGCAAGGCTCAATTTTAACGACTTGAACTTACATTAGTATTCACACCATAAAGAAATTTCACGTTTAAGGCTAGGTGTATTCATCACACCCCATCATTTAATATAGGCGCCCACACAAACTAACCCAATCTTCCCTTCTTCACATACATATATATGTGTTGTTATCCACTCATCACTCAATTGTAATCACCTTTATTTAATAATTTAGTATTTGATTTTTTAGTTTTTTAATTAAAGACTTATATTTATATTAAACACTAAACTAAAATTTCATATTTAAATTTAAATTAAAATAAAATTACATCATAAAATAAAAATAAAAATAAAATCACATAATAAATAAAAAACATTAAAATAAAATCACTCTATATTATATTTTTTTTCATAATCCGTTCTTTCATCTTCTCGGTTATTTCGTGCGTGCGACCAGTTAGGTGATTGGTTTGAGTTCACAATAATTTTATGTCATTGTTGTATTGTTTTTCCTCTTGTAAGTAGACAAATATTTGTAACGACTCTGATATGGTCTCCAATGTTTCTTTGTAATCCCTTGAAGATGAAGCTTGTGGTAGTTTTCTTTTATAGTTTCTACCAGACGGGCATAGTGGTTTGGGTGGTGGTATGTCCATCTCGACTTCATTGTCCGACTCGTTTAAATTGACCAAACATCGACACGTGGAATCGGATTGAATGGTCGTGTATTTGCTAGACGATGACGTCTTGCTACTTTTCGAAGTTTCTAACTTTGGGACATGATGTCATTTTGTTGATTTTCTCATAACTTGTCGCGCCGCGTCATGAGAAATGGTCTTTTCTCTCTAGCATAGGCCGTCAAAAGCCACATTCATGACCATTTCGTCACTAGCACCATGTTTTCGATTGTGGTGGTGTTGGATCCAGAATCCGTTAAACTTTGCGATTTCTGTTGTATGTCGCGGTAGGCATCATGCCCCATTGCTGCAAAAACGTGGCCATTTCTCATAACGCGGTGCTTATGAAGTTTTATAAAACGTACATAAAAACGAGTGATGGCGCACAACTCGATTTTTAATTAAATTTATATCAAAACATATATAATAATATGCATTGCAAATTGACACTTTTAAAGTTTTATAAAAAGTCAATTTTAAAAGACATAAAGAAAAATAATAAAAAAAATTAAGAGGAATGAGTGATTCGTTATGACTTTTGGTTGGTAAAAAATAAAAAAAAATAAAAAAGGTGTCATATGATAACATTGTAAATTTTGAATGATCATTTACGTAACTACAGAAATGTCATTTTAAAATTTCATTTTTAATACAAATTGCATATAAATATGCAAATGAAATGACCACGATGAATACTTCTTTCCTCTGATTAGACCATTAAATTTTAATTGTTACGTGTTAATCAGTATTAATCACAGAGCCTATCGACCTTGAGCCAGAAACCTAGCTTCATATATCGAGGTCAAGTTATCTCACAAGCCTAAACGAGCTTTATATTTATGTATATTTTATGTATTCTATTAAGTGTATATTTATATAATTAATTAATTAATTCTAAATATAAAATTATGATAAATATATTATAAATTTAATGTTATTTTGGAAAAATATAGTTATAAATATATATTAAATTACTAATTAAATAAATAAATTAAATAACTACAAAATAAACGAACCGAGCCAAGCCGAGCTCGAGCTCTCTTTAGTCAAATTAAACGGGCCGAGTCGAGCTGAGCTTGATCTCTATTTACTCAAGCGGGTCAAGCTCAAGCCTTAACGAACTTAGACTCGACTTATTTACACCCCTAGTTAGCAATAACAAAATTCCCAAACGTAAGAATTTTTCTCTAAGTTTTCTTCTAAGGAGACATTTATAACTAGTGTCTCTAGTATCTGTAACCTCATCGAAGACTCGAGAAGAGCAAGCATCATCTTATCTTCGAGTACCGTACTGATTATTAATGATGCATTATACTCAAGTAAATCAAAACATAATAAACTTAGGGGCTGTTTATTTACATCTGAATGAGTCTGAATATGGTTAGGTCTCAATCGTTTCGATTCAGACCATTTGTTTAAAAAAAACACATCTGAATGGGAAGAAAGGTCTGAATGAACCTCTGGATGGTTCAGATATCAAACAATGTTTGAATGGGGGTAAAATAGAGAAGGGGACGTATATACCCCCAATCCCTTAGTCTCCCGCTGTTGCCGCTCGTCCCGGCTCCAGTCACCATCGCTATTCTTGTCGCAATTCCTCCTCATCGCGACCGCCGGCTCCTCATGGTAGATGGATAGAAGCCGTATGTGAGGGTGAGTCCGTGTGAGATCGGGATAGGATGTGAGGCTGCTGGTGATGGTTTGGATATTTTAATGTGTTTTACGTACGTAATTGCTCATTTGTATTAAGCTGTTGCATGGTTGTACATTATATGATATACTAGTGCTCAGTTGAAGTTTATATACTTTGAAACACTAACGATTGAAAGATGCATGAGAAATGAAGCCCAGAAGCTCAAAATGGAAGAAAATAAAGCATTTTCGAAAGTGGCGTATCGATCGAACGTATTGGTGGCATAAAACAAAGCCAAAAGGGTGTATCATATGAGGGTGGCATATATTTAACGGCGTACCGGTGGCCTACCATACGGCAGGCAGTGCGAGGGCTCGGAAAAAGACACGTTTTGACTAGTTTTGGCGTATGTTTAAGCCCCAAAACCTAGGGTTTCGTCTTATCAACCTTTGGGATGACTTTTTATGATATTGGGGGAGTTCAAGGGCTTAGGAAATCATTATCACACCCAGACCAACGATACGTCGGGCCGCGATGTCGACTGTTCGTTAGCTCATGGTGCAATTATAACGTTTTGATATTTAATGCATCATTATTAATCAACACAAACATTTTATTCATTAAGCTGAAATAACATTACATGGACTAAATATACAAACAATTATATTGGAAATGCTAATCATCGTTTACAATAACTATGTCTATTAATGCATATCCTATGTCTTCATTATGTCTTCCTTAGCCTGCTACACGTAAAATAAAAGGTTTGTCAACGATTTTTATAGTTGGTGAGATCACACACATAGTTTAATAATACATAGAAAAAGGATGCAAACTATAGCCTAAGTAGATAATTTATCATAAGCATAACATGAATAGAAGATTGACAAACAAGAATGAATAACCAATTAATAACCAAAAGCATCCAAACAAGTATTCATACAACATGTTAATTGAAGTATAACCATACTATATGTAACATCACTGTACTTTAGGTTGTCCGTACATCCGTACATCCGTACGATTGTACTATTACGGCCTAAGATTTATTATTATTAATGATAATGGATTATTTATTGATATTATTGATTATTATCACTGTTACTGGTATACATGATTATAACACATATTATACGCGTAAACCATGGGAAGTTTAGTTGTAACCCAACTAAACAGAACCAGAGAGTTTATCGCAGTTATATTATTGAAAATAATGATTGTTGGTTCGGAATAAAAATGAATATGGGTTTTGGTTTGGGAATTTTAATATTAAAATTTATAAAATAATGGAACTGATTACGCGATGGTGAGGTTACGAACGTTATCTAAACACGAATATTAATTCAGAAATATTAACTTAATAAATGTATTCGCGTGAGTGACGATTCACCCGAATATAATTATTAGGAATAGTATTCTGAAACGATATTCAATAAATCGTAAATCGAATCGAAATACGATACGAGCGACGAATTCGCAAAGGTGACGATCTTTACGAATACGTACGCGAGTGACGCGTTTCGACGAAATAATTAAATAATATCAAACGATATTAAAATTAATAAATGAAAACTGAAAACGTTTATTAGGAATCACAACCTAAAGCAAAACCGAATAAATCGGTTATTTAAAATAATTAATTTAGTAAAAATAAAACGAAATCGTTTTACGAAATAAAATTATTTAAATCATTTTAATTAATGAAATCCAATTATTTAAACATTTTATGTTTAAATATGTTTTCGTTAAAAACCGAGCATAACCGATCATTTATTATATTTTATCGCGATAAAAACGAGACCGGTCACGGGGCAATAATACGCGTTATAAGGAAGAAGATCACCATCTTCTTCCTCATTTTTTTCCATCTCCACCTCTCTCTCTAAAATCAATTTCCGTCACCACTTTCTCTCTCTACCTTCTCTCTACCATAACTCACTCAAAACTCAACCAAATCACCTCATTCTTGCGCCAAATCGAAGATCTCGACATCCTCTACACGAAAGTACAAAGGATCGGTCCTATCTCCACCTCAAACTCTCGAAATCTTAGTGAGAAGGTTCGTTTTTTTAGGGTTTTCTACAACCCGACAAAAACCGAACTTTAACCGGTTCAAAACATCATTTTTTCCGACCCATACACCTTCTAAATGATTTTTACTCATCTAAACCCACTCAAAACGACTATATATACGACTATACCTCGAAATCATCTTCTCCCATGGCTGAAAACCCGTTCGGGCGAATGACCCATGAGTATGAGCCATTCGCCGAATGAGTCGGGAGAATGAGTGGAGTATGAGTCGGGAGAATGAGTGGAGTATGAGTCGGGAGAATGAGTCATTCGGGACTCATTCGGAGAATGACTCATTCGGAGAATGACTCATTCGGGACTCATTCGGAGAATGACTCATTCGGGACTCATTCGGAGAATGACTCATTCGGGACTTATTCGGGAGACTCATTCGGAGAATGACTCATTCGGGACTCATTCGGAGAATGACTCATTCGGGACTCATTCGGAGAATGACTCATTCGGGACTCATTCGGGAGAATGACTCATTCGGGTGAAAACTCATTAGCATGAGCCATTCTTATGAAAATCACAAGAATGAGCCATTTTCACTACACCAACTCAATTAACAACTTAGATTTCAAAAAGAACAATCAAATAAAGGATCATAACTTTAGATAACATTTAATCAAACACAGGACTGTGAATACAACATCAGTACGACAACGGTGAGCGCGCATAATACGAGAACACATATACTAAGGACTTCAGGTGAGTTCTCATAACCTCCCTTTCTTTAAACTGTTTTGTTTTAAAACTCGGAGGTGAAGCATGTATACCAAATTCAAATATTATTTTGATAACTTAAGGTTAATACCTGTTTATCAATATGATACTCACAATATTGAATTATCATTAATTATGGATTATCACTGATTAATATTTTATAACCGTGTAAACATTGTTATTGACTTTTGTCAATAACAAAGATTACATGTATTGTCACAAACTCCGAGAGTCATCGCTCTTAACTCCGGTTAATTGCTTTGACATCATGTATTGTCACGTGGATTGTTTCCACTCTGTGAAGCATTGCCTTTGACTTCGGTTAAATGCTTTGACTTCATGTATTGTCACGTGGTTAGCGACCACTCCATGAATCATGTATTTAACTTATGTTATTTACATAATGATCATGTATAGTCACGAACATTATTTGAGAATATAATTGATGAGATTGGTTGATTAGTTTGTGGATTGATTATCTATGTTTGACGATGATTATTTGTGATTGATTATGACTGATTGGTTATGTGATAATGTGATTGTGTATGTGTTTGATTGTTGAGTTTGGAGATTGATTGGATTATCTCATACAGGTAATATTGTGGATTTTCCCAGAAAATCATAAGCATTTATACTCATTTTATCTAAACTTTTTATAAAACCATTTTTAAACTTAAACTTTTAAATTCATTTTATAAAAACTATTTTAAGTATAAAACTTATGATTACTCACCAACTACTTTGTAGTTGACACTTGATTTTCTTACATGTTTCAGGTGATGGAGACAAGTAGGATGAAGAGGATGATCTCTTCTATTTTGGACATCATCATATAGGATCTTGGACTTAGCTAATTAACTAAAATTCTGGCGATTAGGATTTAGTTAATTTAGCTAATTCTTTTGTGTAATTGATTGTACTTAATTCATGATGAACATGATTTTTGTGTAATTATTTTGGTTGATTGAATGATATATGATGATTTGATTTAGATGCCCACGAGCTTTTGAACAATCTACACATCCCTCGTGGCATCCCGACGTTTCCGCCGCCGGTTGGGGTGTTACAGATTGGTATCAGAGCCTGGGTTATAGGGAATTAGGTTACTAGAAATGGTTGACCTAGTCTATAACCATAGGATACCCTAGTATGAATTATTTCATACACTAGTTAGTATATTCAGGATTTCATGCTTATGTGTTTATTACCTGTTATTTGAACTCCTGTTATACAACTGAAATATAAATACTGCTTACTTGTTTTACTTGTGCCCTAATGATTCGATAAGGACATGCACGTGGTGTATCGTAAAGGTGGTGGGACGGTGGTTTGGGCGGTTGCGACTGACCCTTATCATATGCCCTATATATATACCATTTACGGTACATTAGGTGGATGTCAGTATTGAAGAATGTGGGACCGTTTGGGAAATTATTTGCTTAGGAAAATTAATTGCTTAGGAATTTATTTGCTTTAGGAATTATCTGTTAGATCTATTGATCACCAGACAAGGACACACGCGTGGTATACTACAAAGGTGGTGGGACAGTGTAAGGGAGGTTGCGATCTACCCTTTCATATGTCCTATATATAAGCCATTTGTAGTACATTGGGAGTCTGTCATTGTTAGGAATATAGGATATTATTAGGATATTACTAGGAAATGTTGTGGAGTTATGGTTGATGGACTGTTGATGATATGTTGGTTAAGGATGGTTTGGATTGACTCTTGAATGATCACAATTGATAAACACTTATAAATTCACTTATGAAACACACGGATTGGACACGTAGGGTGCATAGGATCAACTAACAATAATGAACGATGAATGATACGAATAATTAGTGATAAATTGAGGATTTGGATGATAATATAGATACTTGGAGATAATATAAACGCATAGTGATGATACTAACACCTACTGATGGTATGGACACTTGATGAGAATAAATTATAGGGAGAATATGAACACTTAGTGACAATAAGAGCACTCGGTGATGATATGAACCCTCATTGATGGTTATCGACTTTGGGATTGACATGGATGTTAGTGAACTTAGACAATTAGGGGAACCTTAATGTCAGGTGAACTTAGACATTAGGTGAACTTAGAAACAGGTAAACCTACATGTCAGGTGAACTTAGACATTAGGCGAACCTAATTGCCCAAGGGAACTAAAGACCACTTCACTCAAAATTATCCTACCTAGGATAAGGTTTGTGAAGTGAGATTATGGTAAGATACATGAAACACCCTAAATTCTAACAATGGCAAAATCGCGGTGCAATGGAACGGTGGTGGGACGGTGTAAGGGAGGTTTCGATCTACCCTTGCATATGCCCTATATATAAGCTGTTGCATTGCATCGGGAGGTTGCCAGTGTTAGTATAGGGTGGAGAATGTATGAAACTTAGGAATAGTTAGTTAATATTAGTTATGACCAACTAGGACACTTAGAATAATATTAGGAAATTATAAACATTATAAGTTTAATGACAGATAGGAGATGAATATAGTTCCTATATGAAATCCTAACTGTTTAAAATGAACTCATTTGACCATTGTTTGTATGACTTACGTTGTAAACGGTAGTAACATGTTTCTAACTTCCTCAGAAACATGCCGCCTCGCCGTCACAACGGAGACGATACGAACTCAGAGGATGCTAATGGGAATGCCAACCCAGGCATGCAAGAGTTAGCTAACCTCATCACGGGATTGGTGAACCAGTTGACACAGGCCAACCAGAACATCAATCAGAACAGAGGTGGTGCAAACCAGACAACTTGCACGTTCAAACACTTCAATTCCTGCAACCCCCTGAAATTCACGGGTGCTGAATCGGCCACTGGTCTGCTGCAGTGGTTCGAGAGTATGGAGAACACCTTCATTAACAGCGACTGCCCCGAGAACCTGAAAGTTCGTTATGCCACTAGTGTTTTCCAAAAGAGAGCACTAACATGGTGGAATGGGGAAAAACGAACTAGGGGAGTGGAGACTGCTTTAGCACTGACATGGACAGAGGTCAAGAACCTGATGACCACTGAATTCTGTCCTAGAAGCGAGATGAGAAAGCTTGAGACCGAGTTCTGGGAGCTCAAGCAGGATAGTGGTGAAAATGTTATCTACAATACTCAGTTCCATGAGTACAGCTTACTGGTGCCTCATATGGTGACACCCTTGGATAGGGCGATTGAAAAATATATCGGCGGATTGCCGGTACAGATACAGGACACAGTCTATGGGAGCAATCCCAAAACACTGGAGGCTGCGATCCGTTTATCTGCAACACTTACTGACAATCATGTGAAGAATGGAACACTCACTCGGAAGGGATACAAGAAGACTGACACCAAGGCTACTACAAAAGAAGTCAAAACTGAGGTCAAGTCTGAAGCTGCTAGTTCATCCAAAAGCAGCAACAAGAAGAGAAAGACCAGAAACTTTATGGTCACTGCTCCTGCTGCTAAGTCTGCGCAGCAGTTATCCAACAACACTACTGCAAGAAATTACACTGGGAATACTCCCCAATGTAATACTTGTAGATATCATCATGCACCCAACTTGCCATGTCGCGTTTGCAACAATTGTGGCAAGTTTGGGCACTATGCTAATGTTTGTCGGAGTGCACCGCAAGCACAAAGGATGCAACACGCACCGCTTGCACTGCCAGCTCCGCATGCACAACCTATTCCAACTGTACCCGTTCGCCAGGTACCTCAGGCACAGGCAAGAGCTTGTTATGAGTGTGGTGAAGTGGGTCACTTCAGAAATCAATGCCCAAAGTTGACTGGGAATAATCAGAGGGTGGCAAGAGGCCGGGCATTTCAACTGAATGCTCCAGCTGCTCAAGCCAATCAGGACGTCGTCAACGGTACATTTTTGATCAACAACTCTTATGTGTCACACCCCCAATTTTCAACTAACGGAATCACACCGTTTGGGAACGTGACAAACCAGGATCTCAGATCATTAGACATAACGAAAGACCTCTATATGCTTTTAAACATAATTCAGTCTTAATTTGTAAAATCAGAGTTTAACTTTTGCGGAAGCGTTTGAAAATTAATAACAAAGTGTAACAGTTGTAAGACCATAAATACAATATTCAATGTTTTAAATCAACAACTAAAGTGAACTGTATGCATGAGACTCAACGTCCTAGTCCCTGCTTGTCCTTGCTTGTGTCTTAGTGTCCTGAGAAAACATGTAAATCAAGTCAACACAAAGGTTGGTGCATAACACAGGTTTTAAGCATTCACAATGTTTAAAACAACAGTTTGAATATCAAGTTGTAGATAACATAATCACACATGCACAGTCATGATAGCTAGTCATATAAACTATTTACATAAGTGTTCGACACCGAAGCTGACGGATTGCCATGCTATAGCATGTTTTCGCCTTGCCACTATTGTCTATCACAACAATAGTAAAATTGTGTTTGGTCAGTCAAACACCTGCGTAGATCCCATCTACCAGGTGAGGTTTGTCAAACCTAATAGATCTATTTCCAACTACCACGCTTTGCATTACAGCAAACTAAACGGTTCGAGGTGTGTAAGGACTTTCAATTTGATATGTTGTCACATAATGTAAACAGCTAACTCATGCAAGTGATATGTATCTAAAAACAGTTTGTTGCACATGTTTTCTCCCCCAAAACAGTTTAAAATAAGAAAGGGGCCGTGTACGCACCTTCGATAGTTGCAGAATGATCAAATACTCGTGAACTCTCGTAAAAGATCCTTTTACGAAGAATCTGTGTTTAAACAATAACTTAATGTTATTCGAAATGTTGTTTTATGCTTGAAATCACATACGTGTCAACACACGTATGCTAAAGTGTTAGAAATGTGCATACGTAAATACGCGTGACCTTGAAGTCGTTTAAATAAAATTCTATATGATTTTATTTAAATAACCGTAATTATACGCGATTTCGTTTTCGATCTAAAATGTGAATTTTATTATCTAAATGTGTTAGGGATGAATTTCTGGTTCCAACGAAATTTGAACGGATTAAATCGGAGTTAAAACGAACTAGTTATGACAAAAATACTGAAAATGGTTTAAAAACCCAAAACCACTAGGAGCCGGGTTCGAACCCGTGACCCCCAGAACCAAAGACACACACTTAACCATCTCAACTAGATCCATTTTTGTTAACATATTACGTTTCAAATGCTTTTAATCACTACTGGTCGGGTTCCCCTTTGCTTCTTTAAACATAACCACATCACACCCGATTGGAGCCCCAATTCGAAACCAACTGATCTCGAAACCATAGGGCTAGGATTCAACATATCTGAGCGACCCTCTGGGTGAAATCAATTCAAGGAATAATTTGATTAATAGGTATTAATTGGTCTAGAATAGATCCGAACCCGAACTACATTTCTCAAACCCATTTCGATTGAATTCAAGTTTGTTAAGGTTCGAATTCATGGGGTTTTTCTTTTCTGGATCCACTCGAATCTAACCATATAAATTAATTGAAATTTGGAATCCATTTGATTCAAAAACTTTAACCCGTTTTAATCTATGAATTCTAGAACATGAAATCATAAAATTCGATATCATAAATTCGAATTAATATGTGTTTATACCTAGTCGAACCCGTCTGTAACTAAAGGTGTCCTTTAATTTGATTATTAACCTCGTTTTCATGAAAACCCCCAAACCGTCATGAATGAAGAACCCTAGAATTAAAGATCGTTTAATTCGAGATTTTGATATCAAATTGACATGGGTTTTTCGTTCAACAACTGATCACGAAGCTATTGGTGTACGTCAATTTGATTTTCGAATTCGTTTAAAATGAAACCCCCAATTCGGTTCTTAGTGTAAACCCTAGAATAGGAACTCATAAAATTCGATACAATTGAATGAAATCATCATCGTTTTTACTTAAATCGGAAGTTTCTGAAACTAAGGATAACAATTAATTTGATTTTCGAACTTATCTCAATCGAAATCCCCAAAACGTTTTTACATATGAACCCTAATATCCGAAATCACCCAACATGTTATTAAAAGCACGAATTGTCATGGGGCTATGCTTAGTCGGTGTGTTTAGGTTAGGTAGGAATGAATTGTTACCTGTTTTGATCTCAATTCGATGTAGTTTGATTGGAGGCTTGGTTTTCGGTCGACTCACGCCCAATTCTTCGATCTAAACATTCTTGGTCGCAATTGTTGTATGAAAACGACTCTAAAGGTGCCGATTCACTTGTAGGTGTGTTTAATTGTGCAAAAGTCGATCGAATTGTGTGGGTTCTATGGCCACGACTTCGGTTTCAACATTTTAGGTGATTAATTAACTTTAATTCGAATATTAATGGCACCATAATTGTTTATAACTTATAATCATCATCAATATGATGATTAATGATGTTTAATTCCATTAAAATCACCGAATTAATGATAATTTCTAATTTTCTTATTATGTATAACCCGAATTTTGACTTTAGAAGTCAAAATTGAGCATTATCACTAACTACAAGTCTAATTCTTGTAATTATAGTGTTCCTAAGTTTGTTTTGTTCAATTTCAATCCTTTCGGTTTGCCATATTACATAATTTCGTGATAATATTGCTAATTTTTACTAACGGTGTTAATCCGGAAAAGCCGAATTGTCACTAATCGGTTACTTGAACTAGTATTGGGCCTGATTAACCCAATTGAGCCTCCTAAATGCTATTTGGCCTTCCTTGGGCTCATTGGGCCTACCTAAACCCCATTGGGCCTACACTGGCCTTATTGGGCCTGTCTTTGATTCATTGGGCCTAACTTGTCTTGTTGGGCCCGTGATCTCACTATTCTCAGTTAACGAAGTCAATTCGAAAAGTCGGATTGTCACATCATCCCCTTGTTGAAGGAATTTTCGTCCCGAAAATTAGTAAGTGTTAGGAGTAGTTAGGAAACTACTTACGAGTTTAAATCGTATGTGTTAGTGTGGTTTGATCATTCTGTGTGCTTGTGTGTACTCACACACAAAGTCTAATGCTTGCAACATCACAACTAAATGTGATCGTTCAATGTGACGGTTTATGTGTACACTAGTTAGTTCACCTAACTGTGACTGTTTGTGTTTGATCATACTGTGTTGTGTAACCTCACACATAGTGAGTGTCTATAACTGTTTGTACTATGCAACCCCGCACATAACAAAATGTATGTAACTAATCATGTATGTACTACCATAACATGTAACATATGAAATGTAGCACATAAAATATATAAAATGTAATGTAGCACAAATGTTTGTAACAAAACCAATTGCATAAAGTGTTTGTGCTTACAGTTTGAAATTTGCAGTGTTTGATGTGTGAAGCAAAGCATCACGTCATCCCCTTGTTGAAGGAAATTTCGTCCCGAAATTTAACGTGCGCTCTCAGTGTTTGCAGTAGCTGTTTTGAACAAATGAGGATACTTCTTCATCATTTGGTCTTTCCGTTCCCATGTGAATTCAGGACCACGTCTTGAATTCCAACGAACTTTGACTATCGGAATCTTGCTTTGCTTAGGTTGTTTGACCTCTCGGTCCATGATTTCTGCTGGTTCTTCAATGAATCGTAACTGCTCATCCACTTGTATTTCCTCCAGTGGCACAATCAATGTCTCATCAGAAAGACATTTCTTTAAGTTCGATACGTGAAAGACATCATGAACTCCACTGAGTTCATCCGGTAATTTGAGTTGATACGCAACCGGACCAATCCTTTTCAGGATCTCAAAAGGTCCTACGTACCGTGGACTAAGCTTTCCGCGCTTGCCGAATCGTATCACACCTTTCCAAGGTGATACCTTTAGAAGAACTCAGTCTCCTACTTGAAATTCCAATGGTTTACGACACTTGTCAGCATAACTCTTTTATCGATCCCGGGCCGCTGCCATACGGTTCCGGATCTGAACTATCTTCTCAGTCATTTCGTGCACTAGTTCAGAACCTGTTATCTGACTGTCACCAATTTCAGCCCAACAAACTGGTGAACGACATTTGCGACCATACAAAGCTTCAAACGGTGCTGCTTGAATACTTGTATGATAACTATTATTGTAAGAGAATTCCACTAACGGTAAATGATTCTCCCAGCTGTCACCAAAGTCAATTACACAAGCTCGTAACATATCCTCGAGCGTTTGAATCGTACGTTCACTTTGACCGTCGGTCTGTGGATGATAGGCAGTACTCATATCCAAGCGAATTCCCAAAGACTTATGGAAAGATTTCCAAAAGTTGGAAGTAAATCGGGCATCCCGATCTGATATGATAGAGATGGGCACGCCATGCCGTGCTACCACTTCCTTGATGTAAATACGAGTCAGTTTCTCCATCTTATCGGTTTCCTTGATTGCTAAGAAATGTGCAGATTTCGTTAATCGATCAACAATTACCCATATCGTATCACAACCACTCGGTGTACGGGGTAACTTAGTAATAAAGTCCATCGAAATCTGTTCCCATTTCCATATTGGTAATTCTAGTTGTTGTAGCAAACTAGATGATTAATGATATTCAACTTTGACTTTCAAACAAGTCAAACATTTGCTAACGTACTTAGCATTGTCAGCTTTCATGTGAGGCCACCAATACAGTGCCTTCAAATTAGGATACATCTTGTCTGATCCCGGATGGACTGAATATCTGGACTTGTGTGCTTCATCTATCACGAGTTCCCTTAAACCTCCATACAAAGGTATCCAAGCCGATTAATGAAATAACGAATTCCATCAGACTTAACATCCAATTGTGTTTCCATTCCTCGTAAGGATTCTTGTACTAAGTTTTCCTTTTTCAAAGCCTCGAGCTGAACACTGCGTACCTTGTCAGGTAAGTCAGTATGTATCGTCATCATAAGTGTACAAACCCGTCTTGTTGATGTGTCTTTTCTGCTTAAAGCATCCGCTACCACCTTAGCTTTTCCCGGGTGATACTTTATCGCGCATTCGTAGTCGTTCAACAACTCAACCCATCGTCGCTGTCTCATGTTGAGTTCCTTCTGATCAAATATATGTTGCTAACTCTTATGATCAGTGTAAATAGTACACTTAGTTCCATACAGGTAATGCCTCCAAATCTTCAAAGCAAAAACCACTACTCCTAACTCCAAGTCATGAGTAGTGTAATTCTTCTCGTGTGGTCGTACCTGCCTTGAAGCATATGCAATCACTTTATCACGTTGCATCAATACACATCCCAAACCCTGTGTAGATGCATCACAATACACCACAAAGTATTCCATCCCTTCTGGTAAGGACAGAATCGGTGCGCTGCAGAGTTTCTGTTCCAATAACTGGAATGCAGCTTCCTGTTTATCCGTCCAGTTATATTTCGTTCCCTTGTGCGTAAGAGCTGTAAGTGGTTGAGCGATCTTTGAGAATCCCTCAATGAATCTTCGGTAGTAACTCTCCAAACCAAGGAATTGTCGTACCTCGGTAGGGGTCTTTGGCGCTTCCCAATTCTTAATCGCTTCAATCTTCACTGGATCAACATGTATACCCTTTTCATTAACTATATGACCCAAGAATTGTACTTCTCGCATCCAGAAATCACATTTCGAGAACTTGGCGTACAATTGTTCCTGTTTCAGTAATTCTAGTAGCAATCGGAGATGTTCAGCGTGCTCTTCTTCGGTCTGAGAATAGATGAGAATGTCATCAATGAAAACAATGACAAACTTATCAAGATAAGGTTTACAAACACGATTCATGAGATCCATGAATACTGCCGGAGCGTTTGTCTACCCAAATGGCATGACCAAGAACTCATAATGGCTATAGCGCGTTCTGAATGCTGTCTTCAGAATATCTTCTTCTTGAACTCTTAATTGATGATAACCCGATCTGAGATCAATCTTCGAGTAGTAACTCGAACCTTGCAACTGATCGAACAGATCGTCAATTCTGGGTAACGAATACCGGTTCTTGATAGTAACCTTGTTAAGTTCCCGGTAATCGATACACATATGGAAAGTCCCGTCCTTCTTCTTAACAAACAAAACTGGAGCTCCCCACGGTGAAAAACTAGGTTGTATAAAGCCATTATCCAACAACTCTTGCAATTGTGTAGATAACTCTTGCATTTCAAATGATGCAAGTCAATAAGGCGCCCTAGTTATCGGTGTTGCGTTTTGTGTAAGGTCGATTTGGAATTCCACCTGTTTGATAGGTGGTAATCCCGGTAGGTCTTCTGGAAATACTTCAGGAAATTCACAAATTACTAGAATGTCTTCTATCTTCTTCTCAACTACCGGCTTCTCAGTTATAAGTGTTATGTATGACCTTTACGCAGACATTTGTGTGCTTTCACACAAGATATGAGACGCAGTGGCGTACTGCTCTTCTCACCTTGTACATACAGTGTCTCTCCATATGAAAGCGGTATATGAACGATCTTTTGATATCCTACTGTTTCAGCCTGGTGTTTGAACAACCAGTCCATGCCTATGACTACATCAAAACTGCCTAATGCGATAGGCATAAGGTCTATGCCCAGTACTTGACCCATCAAGTCTAGGACACAGTCTTTGAGAATATGTTCTACTATGATTAACTTGCCATCAGCTAGTTCTACAGTGTATTCCACCTCTAATGGTGTTAAGGTTATGGCAATTATTCCACCAAATTCATTAGATCTAAAGCTCATTTATGTTCCAGTATCCAACAACACAGATCATAACATTTGTTTATCACATATGTACTTGCAATGAGGTCGAGCTTTTCTCTATGCTTCTTATGATCATGAAGACTTTTCCCCTCAGACCATTGTTTATGTTCCTCTTGTTGTTACCACCAGTGTGGTTCAATTGAAATGCCCTGGCTTCTTGCATCCAAAGCATCCTTTGAGTGTTTCTTGTTGTTGTTGTGGTCATTGAGAACTCTGCTCAGTAGACACATGAAATCAGATTTCGTTCCTCGTTTGATAGGGAATCCTTACAGATGTTCGCAAGTAGATGTTTTGACATACATTTGAAGTTATCCAAGTGAAGTGTAAAATCTCACTATGAGTGTTTCTCAAACACAGAGTAACCAGAACTATGGCTGGAAGTTTGATAAATGTTATGTTGGAATCTCGATATGTTAACGGAATTCGTTTCAACTACTAGAATGAATATTATAGATATGTGTTTCGAAAATAGACTCACAATAGAATTTGCTAGAATTCATGCGTACCTGTAAATTCACGATTACGTTGCGCACCATGATCGTCAATTTACCTTACATAAGGATTCTAGTTCCTCCTACATTGAACTATTTGGTCTTTGTGGGATTCAGAGTTTATTCAGGACATCAAGGTTCAGACAATAGTCACATAATGTATGATTGGATAGTCTATCCAAAGAATTTCTGAGGAATAGTTACTTGAGTTGAATGCTAATATAGGGTCTAGTGTAGATCCTTCAAGAATATCTATTCGGCTTGAGTGTGTTTTTCTTACGTAGTCTGATGTCGAGACACACATTGTGTGGATGTTAGTGTAGCTATTTGGAGCTGACCACCTTACAGTCATTGTATCTCCCATAATTTCCCAAGTTGGTAATTAACTCACAATAGAGGTCACCAGTGTTTTCATATTATGTAATTTGCCTTTACGTATGTACCGGTAACGGAAATCTTTCCCACACGATCATTCTAGTTCTTCTTAACTCGAGTGATAGTGTCCGTTTGGTGGCACTTCAAGTGTGAAAAAAAAGGTTGAGTTTGAATTCTCATCTTACAATTGATGAGTTCATAAAGTGGTCCTAGTAAACAGTACTTGTGGAGGTACAAAGAGCTACAAGAATGTTGTCGAGGAGTTAGAAAGAAAATTGATGTTTTCCTATCAAGGCTGAAGCACAACCTTATTAACTATCGTCAGTGTTGTAAAGAGTGACAAATCATTTGTCAAAACCAAAAATTTCAATGGAACTAGTAGATATAGTCCCAAGCTAAGGAATAGTTTTGTTTGAGTCATTGAGTTTATTTCATCGGTTGACTCGTTGAATGAGCCATAGGGCCTATTTCATCCCCTGACTTGTTCGAGTGATCCTTAGTGATCTATTTCATTCATTGACTTGTTTGAGTGAGTCGTAGGGCCTAATTCATCCCTTGACTTGTTTTAGTGAGTCACAGAGCCTATTTCATCTCTTGACTGGTTTTAGTGAGTCACAGAGCCTATTTCATCTCTTGACTGGTTTTAGTGAATCATGGGGCCTACTTCGTCCCTCTAGTAATCTAGTGATCTATCCAGCTGCCCCTCACATGTTGTGAATCCCCCGATTCGTACGTGCAACAAGAGCTACGGATGCTTGTTCTGGTGAGTATCTTAGAGTAGGTAATGTCCACTACTAGTAGTAGTGTCAGAAGTAGGTGGCAGAGGTACTCGCTCCTCACGCACCCAACTGCGAATGAGATCTGGGATCCACCGTCAGTACTGGCCATTCTCCCTCGGTCGTTTGTGTATCTCCTCATCGTAGTGAGTCATGTCATCCTTTGGCTCAGGTTGCCTCTTCTAGGATGCTGGTGATGATACAACTTCATGTTCTATGTCACTATTAGGTGTGGATGGTGATGTCATGTTTGTTACATAATACCATATGTAATTGTTATGCAAACTATCGTGTAAGCAAGTGTGTCTAATGTCTAACAGTTACAGTCTAGATCTACGAATGCAAACCTAATTCGCTATAACCAATGGCTCTGATACCAATCTGTCACACCCCCAATTTTCAACTAACGGAATCACACCGTTTGGGAACGTGACAAACCAGGATCTCAGATCATTAGACATAACGAAAGACCTCTATATGCTTTTAAACATAATTCAGTCTTAATTTGTAAAATCAGAGTTTAACTTTTGCGGAAGCGTTTGAAAATTAATAACAAAGTGTAACAGTTGTAAGACCATAAATACAATATTCAATGTTTTAAATCAACAACTAAAGTGAACTGTATGCATGAGACTCAACGTCCTAGTCCCTGCTTGTCCTTGCTTGTGTCTTAGTGTCCTGAGAAAACATGTAAATCAAGTCAACACAAAGGTTGGTGCATAACACAGGTTTTAAGCATTCACAATGTTTAAAACAACAGTTTGAATATCAAGTTGTAGATAACATAATCACACATGCACAGTCATGATAGCTAGTCATATAAACTATTTACATAAGTGTTCGACACCGAAGCTGACGGATTGCCATGCTATAGCATGTTTTCGCCTTGCCACTATTGTCTATCACAACAATAGTAAAATTGTGTTTGGTCAGTCAAACACCTGCGTAGATCCCATCTACCAGGTGAGGTTTGTCAAACCTAATAGATCTATTTCCAACTACCACGCTTTGCATTACAGCAAACTAACGGTTCGAGGTGTGTAAGGACTTTCAATTTGATATGTTGTCACATAATGTAAACAGCTAACTCATGCAAGTGATATGTATCTAAAAACAGTTTGTTGCACATGTTTTCTCCCCCAAAACAGTTTAAAATAAGAAAGGGGCCGTGTACGCACCTTCGATAGTTGCAGAATGATCAAATACTCGTGAACTCTCGTAAAAGATCCTTTTACGAAGAATCTGTGTTTAAACAATAACTTAATGTTATTCGAAATGTCGTTTTATGCTTGAAATCACATACGTGTCAACACACGTATGCTAAAGTGTTAGAAATGTGCATACGTAAATACGCGTGACCTTGAAGTCGTTTAAATAAAATTCTATATGATTTTATTTAAATAACCGTAATTATACGCGATTTCGTTTTCGATCTAAAATGTGAATTTTATTATCTAAATGTGTTAGGGATGAATTTCTGGTTCCAACGAAATTTGAACGGATTAAATCGGAGTTAAAACGAACTAGTTATGACAAAAATACTGAAAATGGTTTAAAAACCCAAAACCACTAGGAGCCGGGTTCGAACCCGTGACCCCCAGAACCAAAGACACACACTTAACCATCTCAACTAGATCCATTTTTGTTAACATATTACGTTTCAAATGCTTTTAATCACTACTGGTCGGGTTCCCCTTTGCTTCTTTAAACATAACCACATCACACCCGATTGGAGCCCCAATTCGAAACCAACTGATCTCGAAACCATAGGGCTAGGATTCAACATATCTGAGCGACCCTCTGGGTGAAATCAATTCAAGGAATAATTTGATTAATAGGTATTAATTGGTCTAGAATAGATCCGAACCCGAACTACATTTCTCAAACCCATTTCGATTGAATTCAAGTTTGTTAAGGTTCGAATTCATGGGGTTTTTCTTTTCTGGATCCACTCGAATCTAACCATATAAATTAATTGAAATTTGGAATCCATTTGATTCAAAAACTTTAACCCGTTTTAATCTATGAATTCTAGAACATGAAATCATAAAATTCGATATCATAAATTCGAATTAATATGTGTTTATACCTAGTCGAACCCGTCTGTAACTAAAGGTGTCCTTTAATTTGATTATTAACCTCGTTTTCATGAAAACCCCCAAACCGTCATGAATGAAGAACCCTAGAATTAAAGATCGTTTAATTCGAGATTTTGATATCAAATTGACATGGGTTTTTCGTTCAACAACTGATCACGAAGCTATTGGTGTACGTCAATTTGATTTTCGAATTCGTTTAAAATGAAACCCCCAATTCGGTTCTTAGTGTAAACCCTAGAATAGGAACTCATAAAATTCGATACAATTGAATGAAATCATCATCGTTTTTACTTAAATCGGAAGTTTCTGAAACTAAGGATAACAATTAATTTGATTTTCGAACTTATCTCAATCGAAATCCCCAAAACGTTTTTACATATGAACCCTAATATCCGAAATCACCCAACATGTTATTAAAAGCACGAATTGTCATGGGGCTATGCTTAGTCGGTGTGTTTAGGTTAGGTAGGAATGAATTGTTACCTGTTTTGATCTCAATTCGATGTAGTTTGATTGGAGGCTTGGTTTTCGGTCGACTCACGCCCAATTCTTCGATCTAAACATTCTTGGTCGCAATTGTTGTATGAAAACGACTCTAAAGGTGCCGATTCACTTGTAGGTGTGTTTAATTGTGCAAAAGTCGATCGAATTGTGTGGGTTCTATGGCCACGACTTCGGTTTCAACATTTTAGGTGATTAATTAACTTTAATTCGAATATTAATGGCACCATAATTGTTTATAACTTATAATCATCATCAATATGATGATTAATGATGTTTAATTCCATTAAAATCACCGAATTAATGATAATTTCTAATTTTCTTATTATGTATAACCCGAATTTTGACTTTAGAAGTCAAAATTGAGCATTATCACTAACTACAAGTCTAATTCTTGTAATTATAGTGTTCCTAAGTTTGTTTTGTTCAATTTCAATCCTTTCGGTTTGCCATATTACATAATTTCGTGATAATATTGCTAATTTTTACTAACGGTGTTAATCCGGAAAAGCCGAATTGTCACTAATCGGTTACTTGAACTAGTATTGGGCCTGATTAACCCAATTGAGCCTCCTAAATGCTATTTGGCCTTCCTTGGGCTCATTGGGCCTACCTAAACCCCATTGGGCCTACACTGGCCTTATTGGGCCTGTCTTTGATTCATTGGGCCTAACTTGTCTTGTTGGGCCCGTGATCTCACTATTCTCAGTTAACGAAGTCAATTCGAAAAGTCGGATTGTCACATCATCCCCTTGTTGAAGGAATTTTCGTCCCGAAAATTAGTAAGTGTTAGGAGTAGTTAGGAAACTACTTACGAGTTTAAATCGTATGTGTTAGTGTGGTTTGATCATTCTGTGTGCTTGTGTGTACTCACACACAAAGTCTAATGCTTGCAACATCACAACTAAATGTGATCGTTCAATGTGACGGTTTATGTGTACACTAGTTAGTTCACCTAACTGTGACTGTTTGTGTTTGATCATACTGTGTTGTGTAACCTCACACATAGTGAGTGTCTATAACTGTTTGTACTATGCAACCCCGCACATAACAAAATGTATGTAACTAATCATGTATGTACTACCATAACATGTAACATATGAAATGTAGCACATAAAATATATAAAATGTAATGTAGCACAAATGTTTGTAACAAAACCAATTGCATAAAGTGTTTGTGCTTACAGTTTGAAATTTGCAGTGTTTGATGTGTGAAGCAAAGCATCACGTCATCCCCTTGTTGAAGGAAATTTCGTCCCGAAATTTAACGTGCGCTCTCAGTGTTTGCAGTAGCTGTTTTGAACAAATGAGGATACTTCTTCATCATTTGGTCTTTCCGTTCCCATGTGAATTCAGGACCACGTCTTGAATTCCAACGAACTTTGACTATCGGAATCTTGCTTTGCTTAGGTTGTTTGACCTCTCGGTCCATGATTTCTGCTGGTTCTTCAATGAATCGTAACTGCTCATCCACTTGTATTTCCTCCAGTGGCACAATCAATGTCTCATCAGAAAGACATTTCTTTAAGTTCGATACGTGAAAGACATCATGAACTCCACTGAGTTCATCCGGTAATTTGAGTTGATACGCAACCGGACCAATCCTTTTCAGGATCTCAAAAGGTCCTACGTACCGTGGACTAAGCTTTCCGCGCTTGCCGAATCGTATCACACCTTTCCAAGGTGATACCTTTAGAAGAACTCAGTCTCCTACTTGAAATTCCAATGGTTTACGACACTTGTCAGCATAACTCTTTTATCGATCCCGGGCCGCTGCCATACGGTTCCGGATCTGAACTATCTTCTCAGTCATTTCGTGCACTAGTTCAGAACCTGTTATCTGACTGTCACCAATTTCAGCCCAACAAACTGGTGAACGACATTTGCGACCATACAAAGCTTCAAACGGTGCTGCTTGAATACTTGTATGATAACTATTATTGTAAGAGAATTCCACTAACGGTAAATGATTCTCCCAGCTGTCACCAAAGTCAATTACACAAGCTCGTAACATATCCTCGAGCGTTTGAATCGTACGTTCACTTTGACCGTCGGTCTGTGGATGATAGGCAGTACTCATATCCAAGCGAATTCCCAAAGACTTATGGAAAGATTTCCAAAAGTTGGAAGTAAATCGGGCATCCCGATCTGATATGATAGAGATGGGCACGCCATGCCGTGCTACCACTTCCTTGATGTAAATACGAGTCAGTTTCTCCATCTTATCGGTTTCCTTGATTGCTAAGAAATGTGCAGATTTCGTTAATCGATCAACAATTACCCATATCGTATCACAACCACTCGGTGTACGGGGTAACTTAGTAATAAAGTCCATCGAAATCTGTTCCCATTTCCATATTGGTAATTCTAGTTGTTGTAGCAAACTAGATGATTAATGATATTCAACTTTGACTTTCAAACAAGTCAAACATTTGCTAACGTACTTAGCATTGTCAGCTTTCATGTGAGGCCACCAATACAGTGCCTTCAAATTAGGATACATCTTGTCTGATCCCGGATGGACTGAATATCTGGACTTGTGTGCTTCATCTATCACGAGTTCCCTTAAACCTCCATACAAAGGTATCCAAGTCGATTAATGAAATAACGAATTCCATCAGACTTAACATCCAATTGTGTTTCCATTCCTCGTAAGGATTCTTGTACTAAGTTTTCCTTTTTCAAAGCCTCGAGCTGAACACTGCGTACCTTGTCAGGTAAGTCAGTATGTATCGTCATCATAAGTGTACAAACCCGTCTTGTTGATGTGTCTTTTCTGCTTAAAGCATCCGCTACCACCTTAGCTTTTCCCGGGTGATACTTTATCGCGCATTCGTAGTCGTTCAACAACTCAACCCATCGTCGCTGTCTCATGTTGAGTTCCTTCTGATCAAATATATGTTGCTAACTCTTATGATCAGTGTAAATAGTACACTTAGTTCCATACAGGTAATGCCTCCAAATCTTCAAAGCAAAAACCACTACTCCTAACTCCAAGTCATGAGTAGTGTAATTCTTCTCGTGTGGTCGTAGCTGCCTTGAAGCATATGCAATCACTTTATCACGTTGCATCAATACACATCCCAAACCCTGTGTAGATGCATCACAATACACCACAAAGTATTCCGTCCCTTCTGGTAAGGACAGAATCGGTGCGCTGCAGAGTTTCTGTTCCAATAACTGGAATGCAGCTTCCTGTTTATCCGTCCAGTTATATTTCGTTCCCTTGTGCGTAAGAGCTGTAAGTGGTTGAGCGATCTTTGAGAATCCCTCAATGAATCTTCGGTAGTAACTCGCCAAACCAAGGAATTGTCGTACCTCGGTAGGGGTCTTTGGCGCTTCCCAATTCTTAATCGCTTCAATCTTCACTGGATCAACATGTATACCCTTTTCATTAACTATATGACCCAAGAATTGTACTTCTCGCATCCAGAAATCACATTTCGAGAACTTGGCGTACAATTGTTCCTGTTTCAGTAATTCTAGTAGCAATCGGAGATGTTCAGCGTGCTCTTCTTCGGTCTGAGAATAGATGAGAATGTCATCAATGAAAACAATGACAAACTTATCAAGATAAGGTTTACAAACACGATTCATGAGATCCATGAATACTGCCGGAGCGTTTGTCTACCCAAATGGCATGACCAAGAACTCATAATGGCTATAGCGCGTTCTGAATGCTGTCTTCAGAATATCTTCTTCTTGAACTCTTAATTGATGATAACCCGATCTGAGATCAATCTTCGAGTAGTAACTCGAACCTTGCAACTGATCGAACAGATCGTCAATTCTGGGTAACGAATACCGGTTCTTGATAGTAACCTTGTTAAGTTCCCGGTAATCGATACACATATGGAAAGTCCCGTCCTTCTTCTTAACAAACAAAACTGGAGCTCCCCACGGTGAAAAACTAGGTTGTATAAAGCCATTATCCAACAACTCTTGCAATTGTGTAGATAACTCTTGCATTTCAAATGATGCAAGTCAATAAGGCGCCCTAGTTATCGGTGTTGCGTTTTGTGTAAGGTCGATTTGGAATTCCACCTGTTTGATAGGTGGTAATCCCGGTAGGTCTTCTGGAAATACTTCAGGAAATTCACAAATTACTAGAATGTCTTCTATCTTCTTCTCAACTACCGGCTTCTCAGTTATAAGTGTTATGTATGACCTTTACGCAGACATTTGTGTGCTTTCACACAAGATATGAGACGCAGTGGCGTACTGCTCTTCTCACCTTGTACATACAGTGTCTCTCCATATGAAAGCGGTATATGAACGATCTTTTGATATCCTACTGTTTCAGCCTGGTGTTTGAACAACCAGTCCATGCCTATGACTACATCAAAACTGCCTAATGCGATAGGCATAAGGTCTATGCCCAGTACTTGACCCATCAAGTCTAGGACACAGTCTTTGAGAATATGTTCTACTATGATTAACTTGCCATCAGCTAGTTCTACAGTGTATTCCACCTCTAATGGTGTTAAGGTTATGGCAATTATTCCACCAAATTCATTAGATCTAAAGCTCATTTATGTTCCAGTATCCAACAACACAGATCATAACATTTGTTTATCACATATGTACTTGCAATGAGGTCGAGCTTTTCTCTATGCTTCTTATGATCATGAAGACTTTTCCCCTCAGACCATTGTTTATGTTCCTCTTGTTGTTACCACCAGTGTGGTTCAATTGAAATGCCCTGGCTTCTTGCATCCAAAGCATCCTTTGAGTGTTTCTTGTTGTTGTTGTGGTCATTGAGAACTCTGCTCAGTAGACACATGAAATCAGATTTCGTTCCTCGTTTGATAGGGAATCCTTACAGATGTTCGCAAGTAGATGTTTTGACATACATTTGAAGTTATCCAAGTGAAGTGTAAAATCTCACTATGAGTGTTTCTCAAACACAGAGTAACCAGAACTATGGCTGGAAGTTTGATAAATGTTATGTTGGAATCTCGATATGTTAACGGAATTCGTTTCAACTACTAGAATGAATAATATAGATATGTGTTTCGAAAATAGACTCACAATAGAATTTGCTAGAATTCATGCGTACCTGTAAATTCACGATTACGTTGCGCACCATGATCGTCAATTTACCTTACATAAGGATTCTAGTTCCTCCTACATTGAACTATTTGGTCTTTGTGGGATTCAGAGTTTATTCAGGACATCAAGGTTCAGACAATAGTCACATAATGTATGATTGGATAGTCTATCCAAAGAATTTCTGAGGAATAGTTACTTGAGTTGAATGCTAATATAGGGTCTAGTGTAGATCCTTCAAGAATATCTATTCGGCTTGAGTGTGTTTTTCTTACGTAGTCTGATGTCGAGACACACATTGTGTGGATGTTAGTGTAGCTATTTGGAGCTGACCACCTTACAGTCATTGTATCTCCCATAATTTCCCAAGTTGGTAATTAACTCACAATAGAGGTCACCAGTGTTTTCATATTATGTAATTTGCCTTTACGTATGTACCGGTAACGGAAATCTTTCCCACACGATCATTCTAGTTCTTCTTAACTCGAGTGATAGTGTCCGTTTGGTGGCACTTCAAGTGTGAAAAAAAAGGTTGAGTTTGAATTCTCATCTTACAATTGATGAGTTCATAAAGTGGTCCTAGTAAACAGTACTTGTGGAGGTACAAAGAGCTACAAGAATGTTGTCGAGGAGTTAGAAAGAAAATTGATGTTTTCCTATCAAGGCTGAAGCACAACCTTATTAACTATCGTCAGTGTTGTAAAGAGTGACAAATCATTTGTCAAAACCAAAAATTTCAATGGAACTAGTAGATATAGTCCCAAGCTAAGGAATAGTTTTGTTTGAGTCATTGAGTTTATTTCATCGGTTGACTCGTTGAATGAGCCATAGGGCCTATTTCATCCCCTGACTTGTTCGAGTGATCCTTAGTGATCTATTTCATTCATTGACTTGTTTGAGTGAGTCGTAGGGCCTAATTCATCCCTTGACTTGTTTTAGTGAGTCACAGAGCCTATTTCATCTCTTGACTGGTTTTAGTGAGTCACAGAGCCTATTTCATCTCTTGACTGGTTTTAGTGAATCATGGGGCCTACTTCGTCCCTCTAGTAATCTAGTGATCTATCCAGCTGCCCCTCACATGTTGTGAATCCCCCGATTCGTACGTGCAACAAGAGCTACGGATGCTTGTTCTGGTGAGTATCTTAGAGTAGGTAATGTCCACTACTAGTAGTAGTGTCAGAAGTAGGTGGCAGAGGTACTCGCTCCTCACGCACCCAACTGCGAATGAGATCAGGGATCCACCGTCAGTACTGGCCATTCTCCCTCGGTCGTTTGTGTATCTCCTCATCGTAGTGAGTCATGTCATTCTTTGGCTCAGGTTGCCTCTTCTAGGATGCTGGTGATGATACAACTTCATGTTCTATGTCACTATTAGGTGTGGATGGTGATGTCATGTTTGTTACATAATACCATATGTAATTGTTATGCAAACTATCGTGTAAGCAAGTGTGTCTAATGTCTAACAGTTACAGTCTAGATCTACGAATGCAAACCTAATTCGCTATAACCAATGGCTCTGATACCAATCTGTCACACCCCCAATTTTCAACTAACGGAATCACACCGTTTGGGAACGTGACAAACCAGGATCTCAGATCATTAGACATAACGAAAGACCTCTATATGCTTTTAAACATAATTCAGTCTTAATTTGTAAAATCAGAGTTTAACTTTTGCGGAAGCGTTTGAAAATTAATAACAAAGTGTAACAGTTGTAAGACCATAAATACAATATTCAATGTTTTAAATCAACAACTAAAGTGAACTGTATGCATGAGACTCAACGTCCTAGTCCCTGCTTGTCCTTGCTTGTGTCTTAGTGTCCTGAGAAAACATGTAAATCAAGTCAACACAAAGGTTGGTGCATAACACAGGTTTTAAGCATTCACAATGTTTAAAACAACAGTTTGAATATCAAGTTGTAGATAACATAATCACACATGCACAGTCATGATAGCTAGTCATATAAACTATTTACATAAGTGTTCGACACCGAAGCTGACGGATTGCCATGCTATAGCATGTTTTCGCCTTGCCACTATTGTCTATCACAACAATAGTAAAATTGTGTTTGGTCAGTCAAACACCTGCGTAGATCCCATCTACCAGGTGAGGTTTGTCAAACCTAATAGATCTATTTCCAACTACCACGCTTTGCATTACAGCAAACTAAACGGTTCGAGGTGTGTAAGGACTTTCAATTTGATATGTTGTCACATAATGTAAACAGCTAACTCATGCAAGTGATATGTATCTAAAAACAGTTTGTTGCACATGTTTTCTCCCCCAAAACAGTTTAAAATAAGAAAGGGGCCGTGTACGCACCTTCGATAGTTGCAGAATGATCAAATACTCGTGAACTCTCGTAAAAGATCCTTTTACGAAGAATCTGTGTTTAAACAATAACTTAATGTTATTCGAAATGTCGTTTTATGCTTGAAATCACATACGTGTCAACACACGTATGCTAAAGTGTTAGAAATGTGCATACGTAAATACGCGTGACCTTGAAGTCGTTTAAATAAAATTCTATATGATTTTATTTAAATAACCGTAATTATACGCGATTTCGTTTTCGATCTAAAATGTGAATTTTATTATCTAAATGTGTTAGGGATGAATTTCTGGTTCCAACGAAATTTGAACGGATTAAATCGGAGTTAAAACGAACTAGTTATGACAAAAATACTGAAAATGGTTTAAAAACCCAAAACCACTAGGAGCCGGGTTCGAACCCGTGACCCCCAGAACCAAAGACACACACTTAACGATCTCAACTAGATCCATTTTTGTTAACATATTACGTTTCAAATGCTTTTAATCACTACTGGTCGGGTTCCCCTTTGCTTCTTTAAACATAACCACATCACACCCGATTGGAGCCCTAATTCGAAACCAACTGATCTCGAAACCATAGGGCTAGGATTCAACATATCTGAGCGACCCTCTGGGTGAAATCAATTCAAGGAATAATTTGATTAATAGGTATTAATTGGTCTAGAATAGATCCGAACCCGAACTACATTTCTCAAACCCATTTCGATTGAATTCAAGTTTGTTAAGGTTCGAATTCATGGGGTTTTTCTTTTCTGGATCCACTCGAATCTAACCATATAAATTAATTGAAATTTGGAATCCATTTGATTCAAAAACTTTAACCCGTTTTAATCTATGAATTCTAGAACATGAAATCATAAAATTCGATATCATAAATTCGAATTAATATGTGTTTATACCTAGTCGAACCCGTCTGTAACTAAAGGTGTCCTTTAATTTGATTATTAACCTCGTTTTCATGAAAACCCCCAAACCGTCATGAATGAAGAACCCTAGAATTAAAGATCGTTTAATTCGAGATTTTGATATCAAATTGACATGGGTTTTTCGTTCAACAACTGATCACGAAGCTATTGGTGTACGTCAATTTGATTTTCGAATTCGTTTAAAATGAAACCCCCAATTCGGTTCTTAGTGTAAACCCTAGAATAGGAACTCATAAAATTCGATACAATTGAATGAAATCATCATCGTTTTTACTTAAATCGGAAGTTTCTGAAACTAAGGATAACAATTAATTTGATTTTCGAACTTATCTCAATCGAAATCCCCAAAACGTTTTTACATATGAACCCTAATATCCGAAATCACCCAACATGTTATTAAAAGCACGAATTGTCATGGGGCTATGCTTAGTCGGTGTGTTTAGGTTAGGTAGGAATGAATTGTTACCTGTTTTGATCTCAATTCGATGTAGTTTGATTGGAGGCTTGGTTTTCGGTCGACTCACGCCCAATTCTTCGATCTAAACATTCTTGGTCGCAATTGTTGTATGAAAACGACTCTAAAGGTGCCGATTCACTTGTAGGTGTGTTTAATTGTGCAAAAGTCGATCGAATTGTGTGGGTTCTATGGCCACGACTTCGGTTTCAACATTTTAGGTGATTAATTAACTTTAATTCGAATATTAATGGCACCATAATTGTTTATAACTTATAATCATCATCAATATGATGATTAATGATGTTTAATTCCATTAAAATCACCGAATTAATGATAATTTCTAATTTTCTTATTATGTATAACCCGAATTTTGACTTTAGAAGTCAAAATTGAGCATTATCACTAACTACAAGTCTAATTCTTGTAATTATAGTGTTCCTAAGTTTGTTTTGTTAAATTTCAATCCTTTCGGTTTGCCATATTACATAATTTCGTGATAATATTGCTAATTTTTACTAACGGTGTTAATCCGGAAAAGCCGAATTGTCACTAATCGGTTACTTGAACTAGTATTGGGCCTGATTAACCCAATTGAGCCTCCTAAATGCTATTGGGCCTTCCTTGGGCTCATTGGGCCTACCTAAACCCCATTGGGCCTACACTGGCCTTATTGGGCCTGTCTTTGATTCATTGGGCCTAACTTGTCTTGTTGGGCCCGTGATCTCACTATTCTCAGTTAACGAAGTCAATTCGAAAAGTCGGATTGTCACATTATGCATCTGTCTTATTTGATTCTGGTGCCGATAGGAGTTTCGTTTCATTTGATTTTGAATGCTTGCTTGGTAGAACACGTACACATTTAGATAAACCGTTTAACGTGGAAGTGGCTGACGGCAACACTATTGATATTGACACTATTATCGTTGGATGTACGGTGAACTTAAATGATCACGTTTTCCCAATTGATCTTATACCTATGCATCTTGGTAGCTTCGATGTTATCATAGGCATGGATTGGTTAGCCACCCACAAAGCGGAGATTGTATGCCATGAAAAGTACATTCGTATTCCCTTACCTTCGGGTGAAACCTTGAGAATATTTGGAGAAACTGCTAGTAAAGGTCTTAAGCTAATGTCTTGCACTAAAGCACACAAGTACCTTAGGAAGAAATGTATAGCATTTTTAGCTCATATTGTGGAGAAGAAAGAGAAAGGAAAGAAGATAGAAGATGTTCCAGTGATACGAGATTTCCCAGAAGTCTTTCCAGACGATTTGCCGGGTCTTCCACCAGAACGTCAAGTTGAGTTCCGAATTGACTTAGTGCCTGGTGCGAACCCAGTCGCCAAAGCTCCTTATAGACTTGCGCCTTCGGAGTTGCAAGAATTGGCGAGTCAGCTGCAAGAACTTACCGATAAGGGATTTATTCGCCCGAGCCATTCACCATGGGGTGCACCGGTCCTGTTTGTCAAGAAAAAGGACGGGTCGTTCCGAATGTGCATCGATTACCGCGAATTGAACAAGTTGACTATCATGAATCGATATCCACTGCCCCGCATCGATGATCTCTTCGATCAGCTTCAAGGCTCGGCATGGTTTTCAAAGATCGATCTTAGGTCCGGGTATCATCAGCTTCGCGTACATGATGATGATTTTCCCAAGACAGCTTTCAGGACAAGATATGGCCATTATGAATTTCTGGTAATGCCTTTCGGCCTTACCAATGCACCTGCGGTTTTGATGGATCTCATGAACCGTGTTTGCAGGCCATACTTGGATAAATTTGTGATTGTATTCATTGATGATATTCTGATCTACTCAAAGACCAAAGAGGAACACGAGAAACACCTTAAGTTGGTTTTGAAGATTCTGAGAGAAAAGCGACTGTATGCCAAATTCTCTAAATGTGAATTTTGGCTTAAGGAAGTTCAATTCTTGGGGCACATAGTCAACGAATATGGTGTGCACGTGGATCCTGCAAAGATTGATGCGGTGAAGAATTGGAGTACACCAAAGACACCGACGGAGATTCGATCGTTTCTCGGACTTGCCGGCTACTATCGGCGGTTCATTTCAAATTTCTCCCGGATTGCTGTCCCTCTCACTTCTTTGACACAGAAGAATAAGCCGTATGAGTGGGGACCAAAGCAAGAAGAGGCATTTCAGACTCTGAAGCAGAAACTTTGTGATGCTCCTGTCTTGACACTTCCTGATGGAAATGATGATTTTGTAGTCTATTGTGATGCATCTAACCTAGGTCTCGGTTGTGTTCTCATGCAACGGGGAAAGGTTGTGGCTTATGCATCAAGGCAACTGAAGATTCACGAGAAAAACTACACTACACACGACTTGGAACTTGGTGCAGTCGTGTTTGCTTTGAAGATATGGAGACATTATCTTTATGGCACTAAGTGTGTAGTGTTTACTGATCATAAAAGTTTGCAACATATTCTCAATCAAAAGGAGCTTAATATGAGACAACGGAGATGGGTTGAACTGTTAAATGATTATGACTGCGAAATTCGCTACCATCCTGGCAAGGCGAATGTCGTAGCAGATGCTCTTAGTCGCAAAAGTCAAGTTCAGATTCATAGTGTCCGAGTGCACACTAACCTCCGTAATGATGTTCTCACAGCCCAACAACTCTCATTAGCTCAGGATAACTTGAAAAATGAGATGTCTTGCGGGGCTGAAATCTTATTGGAGATTAAAGATGACGGTTTAATGTATTACTTGAATCGGTTGTGGATACCGAACCGTGGTGATCTTAGGATGCTGATCATGGATGAAGCTCATAAGTCTCGTTACTCAATCCATCCAGGTTCTGACAAGATGTATCAAGACCTTAGGGGCTTGTACTGGTGGCCTGGAATGAAGAAGGATATTGCTGAATATGTGTCTAAGTGCCTTAACTGTGCTAAAGTCAAGGCAGAACACCAGCGACCTTCAGGATTGTTGTTACAACCAGAGATACCGATGTGGAAGTGGGAGAATATTTCCATGGATTTTATTACCAAACTCCCACGAACCACGAACGGTAAGGATAGTATCTGGGTAATTGTTGATAGATTGACCAAGTCGGCTCACTTCTTGCCGATACGCGAAACATACCCTGTGCGGAAGTTAGCGCGTATCTACATTGATGAGATTATTAGCCGACATGGTATTCCCTTAAGCATAATATCGGATCGTGATGCTCGTTTCACGGCACGGTTTTGGGAATCACTTCATGAAGCCTTTGGAACAAGACTGGATCTTAGCACTGCTTATCATCCTCAAACAGATGGTCAAACGGAGCGAACGATCCAGACATTGGAAGGCATGTTGAGAGCGTGTGTCATCGATTTTGGTGGCAACTGGGATAACCATTTACCATTGGTCGAGTTCTCGTATAACAACAGTTATCACGCGAGCATTGGTATGGCGCCGTTTGAAGCTCTTTATGGCAGGAAATGTCGGTCACCTATTTGTTGGACCGGAGTCGGCGATTCGCAGATTATTGGTCCTGAGATTATTCAGGAAACGACTGACAAGATCCGCCAGATCCACGACAATCTGTTAGCTTCTCGCAGTCGACAGAAGAGCTACGCGGATAAACGAAGGAAACCTTTAGAGTTTGAAGTTGGAGATATGGTATTGCTTAAAGTGTCGCCTTGGAAGGGTGTTGTTCGATTCGGAAAGAAAGGGAAGCTTGCTCCACGTTACGTTGGCCCTTTTAAGATCCTCGAACGGATCGGGAAGGTTGCCTACAAATTGGAACTTCCTCCTGAACTTAGTAATGTGCACCCGACGTTTCACGTGTCCAATCTAAGGAAGTGCTTAGCTGATCAGGATCTTCAGGTATCACTCGATGACATTCGCATCGATGATACCATGCATTTTGTTGAAAAACCAGTAGAGATAATGGATCGTGAGGTTAAACAACTCAAACACAGTAGAATTCCAATTGTCAAAGTACGTTGGGAATCGAAGCGGGGTCCAGAATTCACGTGGGAGCGAGAAGATCAGATGAAGCTTAAGTACCCACAGTTATTTACCACGGTCACTCCAAGTTGAATTTCCGGACGAAATTCCTTTAACTAGGGGAGACTGTAACATCACTGTACTTTAGGTTGTCCGTACATCCGTACATCCGTACGATTGTACTATTTCGGCCTAAGATTTATTATTATTAATGATAATGGATTATTTATTGATATTATTGGTTATTATCACTGTTACCGGTATACATGATTATAACACATATTATACGCGTAAACCATGGGAAGTTTAGTTGTAACCCAACTAAACAGAACCAGAGAGTTTATCGCAGTTATATTATTGAAAATAATGATTGTTGGTTCGGAATAAAAATGAATATGGGTTTTGGTTTGGGAATTTTAATATTAAAATTTATAAAATAATGGAACTGATTACGCGATGGTGAGGTTACGAACGTTATCTAAACACGAATATTAATTCAGAAATATTAACTTAATAAATGTATTCACGTGAGTGACGATTCACCCGAATATAATTATTAGGAATAGTATTCTGAAACGATATTCAATAAATCGTAAATCGAATCGAAATACGATACGAGCGACGAATTCGCAAAGGTGACGATCTTTACGAATACGTACGCGAGTGACGCGTTTCGACGAAATAATTAAATAATATCAAACGATATTAAAATTAATAAATGAAAACTGAAAACGTTTATTAGGAATCACAACCTAAAGCAAAACCGAATAAATCGGTTATTTAAAATAATTAATTTAGTAAAAATAAAACGAAATCGTTTTACGAAATAAAATTATTTAAATCATTTTAATTAATGAAATCCAATTATTTAAACATTTTATGTTTAAATATGTTTTCGTTAAAAACCGAGCATAACTGATCATTTATTATATTTTATCGCGATAAAAACGAGACCGGTCACGGGGCAATAATACGCGTTATAAGGAAGAAGATCACCATCTTCTTCCTCATTTTTTTCCATCTCCACCTCTCTCTCTAAAATCAATTCCCGTCACCACTTTCTCTCTCTACCTTCTCTCTACCATAACTCACTCAAAACTCAACCAAATCACCTCATTCTTGCGCCAAATCGAAGATCTCGACATCCTCTACACGAAAGTACAAAGGATCGGTCCTATCTCCACCTCAAACTCTCGAAATCTTAGTGAGAAGGTTCGTTTTTTTAGGGTTTTCTACAACCCGACAAAAACCGAACTTTAACCAGTTCAAAACATCATTTTTTCCGACCCATACACCTTCTAAATGGTTTTACTCATCTAAACCCACTCAAAACGACTATATATACGACTATACCTCGAAATCATCTTCTCCCATGGCTGAAAACCCGTTCGGGCGAATGACCCATGAGTATGAGCCATTCGCCGAATGAGTCGGGAGAATGAGTGGAGTATGAGTCGGGAGAATGAGTGGAGTATGAGTAGGGAGAATGAGTGGAGTATGAGTCGGGAGAATGAGTCATTCGGGACTCATTCGGAGAATGACTCATTCGGAGAATGACTCATTCGGGACTCATTCGGAGAATGACTCATTCGGGACTCATTCGGGAGACTCATTCGGAGAATGACTCATTCGGGACTCATTCGGAGAATGACTCATTCGGGACTTATTCGGGAGACTCATTCGGAGAATGACTCATTCGGGACTCATTCGGAGAATGACTCATTCGGGACTCATTCGGAGAATGACTCATTCGGGAGAATGACTCATTCGGGTGAAAACTCATTAGCATGAGCCATTCTTATGAAAATCACAAGAATGAGCCATTTTCACTACACCAACTCAATTAACAACTTAGATTTCAAAAAGAACAATCAAATAAGGGATCTTAACTTTAGATAACATTTAATCAAACACAGGACTGTGAATACAACATCAGTACGACAACGGTGAGCGCGCATAATACGAGAACATAGATACTAAGGACTTCAGGTGAGTTCTCATAACCTCCCTTTCTTTAAACTGTTTTGTTTTAAAACTCGGAGGTGAAGCATGTATACCAAATTCAAATATTATTTTGATAACTCAAGGTTAATACCTGTTTATCAATATGATACTCACAATATTGAATTATCATTAATTATGGATTATCACTGATTAATATTTTATAACCGTGTAAACATTGTTATTGACTTTGGTGAATAACAAAGATTACATGTATTGTCACAAACTCCGAGAGTCATCGCTCTTAACTCCGGTTAATTGCTTTGACATCATGTATTGTCACGTGGATTGTTTCCACTCTGTGAAGCATTGCCTTTGACTTCGGTTAAATGCTTTGACTTCATGTATTGTCACGTGGTTAGCGACCACTCCATGAATCATGTATTTAACTTATGTTATTTACATAATGATCATGTATAGTCACGAACATTATTTGAGAATATAATTGATGAGATTGGTTGATTAGTTTGTGGATTGATTATCTATGTTTGACTATGATTATTTGTGATTGATTATGACTGATTGGTTATGTGATAATGTGATTGTGTATGTGTTTGATTGTTGAGTTTGGAGATTGATTGGATTATCTCATACAGGTAATATTGTGGATTTTCCCAGAAAATCATAAGCATTTATACTCATTTTATCTAAACTTTTTATAAAACCATTTTTAAACTTAAACTTTTAAATTCATTTTATAAAAACTATTTTAAGTATAAAACTTATGATTACTCACCAACTACTTTGTAGTTGACACTTGATTTTCTTACATGTTTCAGGTGATGGAGACAAGTAGGATGAAGAGGATGATCTCTTCTATTTTGGACATCATCATATAGGATCTTGGACTTAGCTAATTAACTAAAATTCTGGCGATTAGGATTTAGTTAATTTAGCTAATTCTTTTGTGTAATTGATTGTACTTAATTCATGATGAACATGATTTTTGTGTAATTATTTTGGTTGATTGAATGATATATGATGATTTGATTTAGATGCCCACGAGCTTTTGAACAATCTACACATCCCTCGTGGCATCCCGACGTTTCCGCCGCCGGTCGGGGTGTTACAGATTGGTATCAGAGCCTGGGTTATAGGGAATTAGGTTACTAGAAATGGTTGACCTAGTCTATAACCATAGGATACCCTAGTATGAATTATTTCATACACTAGTTAGTATATTCAGGATTTCATGCTTATGTGTTTATTACCTGTTATTTGAACTCCTGTTATACAACTGAAATATAAATACTGCTTACTTGTTTTACTTGTGCCCTAATGATTCGATAAGGACATGCACGTGGTGTATCGTAAAGGTGGTGGGACGGTGGTTTGGGCGGTTGCGACTGACCCTTATCATATGCCCTATATATACCATTTACGGTACATTAGGTGGATGTCAGTATTGAAGAATGTGGGACCGTTTGGGAAATTATTTGCTTAGGAAAATTAATTGCTTAGGAATTTATTTGCTTTAGGAATTATCTGTTAGATCTATTGATCACCAGACAAGGACACACGCGTGGTATACTACAAAGGTGGTGGGACAGTGTAAGGGAGGTTGCGATCTACCCTTTCATATGTCCTATATATAAGCCATTTGTAGTACATTGGGAGTCTGTCATTGTTAGGAATATAGGATATTATTAGGATATTACTAGGAAATGTTGTGGAGTTATGGTTGATGGACTGTTGATGATATGTTGGTTAAGGATGGTTTGGATTGACTCTTGAATGATCACAATTGATAAACACTTATAAATTCACTTATGAAACACACGGATTGGACACGTAGGGTGCATAGGATCAACTAACAATAATGAACGATGAATGATACGAATAATTAGTGATAAATTGAGGATTTGGATGATAATATAGATACTTGGAGATAATATAAACGCATAGTGATGATACTAACACCTACTGATGGTATGGACACTTGATGAGAATAAATTATAGGGAGAATATGAACACTTAGTGACAATAAGAGCACTCGGTGATGATATGAACCCTCATTGATGGTTATCGACTTTGGGATTGACATGGATGTTAGTGAACTTAGACAATTAGGGGAACCTTAATGTCAGGTGAACTTAGACATTAGGTGAACTTAGAAACAGGTAAACCTACATGTCAGGTGAACTTAGACATTAGGCGAACCTAATTGCCCAAGGGAACTAAAGACCACTTCACTCAAAATTATCCTACCTAGGATAAGGTTTGTGAAGTGAGATTATGGTAAGATACATGAAACACCCTAAATGCTAACAATGGCAAAATCGCGGTGCAATGGAACGGTGGTGGGACGGTGTAAGGGAGGTTTCGATCTACCCTTGCATATGCCCTATATATAAGCTGTTGCATTGCATCGGGAGGTTGCCAGTGTTAGTATAGGGTGGAGAATGTATGAAACTTAGGAATAGTTAGTTAATATTAGTTATGACCAACTAGGACACTTAGAATAATATTAGGAAATTATAAACATTATAAGTTTAATGACAGATAGGAGATGAATATAGTTCCTATATGAAATCCTAACTGTTTAAAATGAACTCATTTGACCATTGTTTGTATGACTTACGTTGTAAACGGTAGTAACATGTTTCTAACTTCCTCAGAAACATGCCGCCTCGCCGTCACAACGGAGACGATACGAACTCAGAGGATGCTAATGGGAATGCCAACCCAGGCATGCAAGAGTTAGCTAACCTCATCACGGGATTGGTGAACCAGTTGACACAGGCCAACCAGAACATCAATCAGAACAGAGGTGGTGCAAACCAGACAACTTGCACGTTCAAACACTTCAATTCCTGCAACCCCCTGAAATTCACGGGTGCTGAATCGGCCACTGGTCTGCTGCAGTGGTTCGAGAGTATGGAGAACACCTTCATTAACAGCGACTGCCCCGAGAACCTGAAAGTTCGTTATGCCACTAGTGTTTTCCAAAAGAGAGCACTAACATGGTGGAATGGGGAAAAACGAACTAGGGGAGTGGAGACTGCTTTAGCACTGACATGGACAGAGGTCAAGAACCTGATGACCACTGAATTCTGTCCTAGAAGCGAGATGAGAAAGCTTGAGACCGAGTTCTGGGAGCTCAAGCAGGATAGTGGTGAAAATGTTATCTACAATACTCAGTTCCATGAGTACAGCTTACTGGTGCCTCATATGGTGACACCCTTGGATAGGGCGATTGAAAAATATATCGGCGGATTGCCGGTACAGATACAGGACACAGTCTATGGGAGCAATCCCAAAACACTGGAGGCTGCGATCCGTTTATCTGCAACACTTACTGACAATCATGTGAAGAATGGAACACTCACTCGGAAGGGATACAAGAAGACTGACACCAAGGCTACTACAAAAGAAGTCAAAACTGAGGTCAAGTCTGAAGCTGCTAGTTCATCCAAAAGCAGCAACAAGAAGAGAAAGACCAGAAACTTTATGGTCACTGCTCCTGCTGCTAAGTCTGCGCAGCAGTCATCCAACAACACTACTGCAAGAAATTACACTGGGAATACTCCCCAATGTAATACTTGTAGATATCATCATGCACCCAACTTGCCATGTCGCGTTTGCAACAATTGTGGCAAGTTTGGGCACTATGCTAATGTTTGTCGAAGTGCACCGCAAGCACAAAGGATGCAACACGCACCGCTTGCACTGCCAGCTCCGCATGCACAACCTATTCCAACTGTACCCGTTCGCCAGGTACCTCAGGCATAGGCAAGAGCTTGTTATGAGTGTGGTGAAGTGGGTCACTTCAGAAATCAATGCCCAAAGTTGACTGGGAATAATCAGAGGGTGGCAAGAGGCCGGGCATTTCAACTGAATGCTCCAGCTGCTCAAGCCAACCAGGACGTCGTCAACGGTACATTTTTGATCAACAACTCTTATGCATCTGTCTTATTTGATTCTGGTGCCGATAGGAGTTTCGTTTCATTTGATTTTGAATGCTTGCTTGGTAGAACACGTACACATTTAGATAAACCGTTTAACGTGGAAGTGGCTGACGGCAACACTATTGATATTGACACTATTATCGTTGGATGTACGGTGAACTTAAATGATCACGTTTTCCCAATTGATCTTATACCTATGCATCTTGGTAGCTTCGATGTTATCATAGGCATGGATTGGTTAGCCACCCACAAAGCGGAGATTGTATGCCATGAAAAGTACATTCGTATTCCCTTACCTTCGGGTGAAACCTTGAGAATATTTGGAGAAACTGCTAGTAAAGGTCTTAAGCTAATGTCTTGCACTAAAGCACACAAGTACCTTAGGAAGAAATGTATAGCATTTTTAGCTCATATTGTGGAGAAGAAAGAGAAAGGAAAGAAGATAGAAGATGTTCCAGTGATACGAGATTTCCCAGAAGTCTTTCCAGACGATTTGCCGGGTCTTCCACCAGAACGTCAAGTTGAGTTCCGAATTGACTTAGTGCCTGGTGCGAACCCAGTCGCCAAAGCTCCTTATAGACTTGCGCCTTCGGAGTTGCAAGAATTGGCGAGTCAGCTGCAAGAACTTACCGATAAGGGATTTATTCGCCCGAGCCATTCACCATGGGGTGCACCGGTCCTGTTTGTCAAGAAAAAGGACGGGTCGTTCCGAATGTGCATCGATTACCGCGAATTGAACAAGTTGACTATCATGAATCGATATCCACTGCCGCGCATCGATGATCTCTTCGATCAGCTTCAAGGCTCGGCATGGTTTTCAAAGATCGATCTTAGGTCTGGGTATCATCAGCTTCGCGTACATGATGATGATATTCCCAAGACAGCTTTCAGGACAAGATATGGCCATTATGAATTTCTGGTAATGCCTTTCGGCCTTACCAATGCACCTGCGGTTTTCATGGATCTCATGAACCGTGTTTGCAGGCCATACTTGGATAAATTTGTGATTGTATTCATTGATGATATTCTGATCTACTCAAAGACCAAAGAGGAACACGAGAAACACCTTAAGTTGGTTTTGAAGATTCTGAGAGAAGAGCGACTGTATGCCAAATTCTCTAAATGTGAATTTTGGCTTAAGGAAGTTCAATTCTTGGGGCACATAGTCAACGAATATGGTGTGCACGTGGATCCTGCAAAGATTGATGCGGTGAAGAATTGGAGTACACCGAAGACACCGACGGAGATTCGATCGTTTCTCGGACTTGCCGGCTACTATCGGCGGTTCATTTCAAATTTCTCCCGGATTGCTGTCCCTCTCACTTCTTTGACACAGAAGAATAAGCCGTATGAGTGGGGACCAAAGCAAGAAGAGGCATTTCAGACTCTGAAGCAGAAACTTTGTGATGCTCCTGTCTTGACACTTCCTGATGGAAATGATGATTTTGTAGTCTATTGTGATGCATCTAACCTAGGTCTCGGTTGTGTTCTCATGCAACGGGGAAAGGTTGTGGCTTATGCATCAAGGCAGCTGAAGATTCACGAGAAAAACTACACTACACACGACTTGGAACTTGGTGCAGTCGTGTTTGCTTTGAAGATATGGAGACATTATCTTTATGGCACTAAGTGTGTAGTGTTTACTGATCATAAAAGTTTGCAACATATTCTCAATCAAAAGGAGCTTAATATGAGACAACGGAGATGGGTTGAACTGTTAAATGATTATGACTGCGAAATTCGCTACCATCCTGGCAAGGCGAATGTCGTAGCAGATGCTCTTAGTCGCAAAAGTCAAGTTCAGATTCATAGTGTCCGAGTGCACACTAACCTCCGTAATGATGTTCTCACAGCCCAACAACTCTCATTAGCTCAGGATAACTTGAAAAATGAGATGTCTTGCGGGGCTGAAATCTTATTGGAGATTAAAGATGACGGTTTAATGTATTACTTGAATCGGTTGTGGATACCGAACCGTGGTGATCTTAGGATGCTGATCATGGATGAAGCTCATAAGTCTCGTTACTCAATCCATCCAGGTTCTGACAAGATGTATCAAGACCTTAGGGGCTTGTACTGGTGGCCTGGAATGAAGAAGGATATTGCTGAATATGTGTCTAAGTGCCTTAACTGTGCTAAAGTCAAGGCAGAACACCAGCGACCTTCAGGATTGTTGTTACAACCAGAGATACCGATGTAGAAGTGGGAGAATATTTCCATGGATTTTATTACCAAACTCCCACGAACCACAAACGGTAAGGATAGTATCTGGGTAATTGTTGATAGATTGACCAAGTCGGCTCACTTCTTGCCGATACGTGAAACATACCCTGTGCGGAAGTTAGCGCGTATCTACATTGATGAGATTATTAGCCGACATGGTATTCCCTTAAGCATAATATCGGATCGTGATGCTCGTTTCACGGCACGGTTTTGGGAATCACTTCATGAAGCCTTTGGAACAAGACTGGATCTTAGCACTGCTTATCATCCTCAAACAGATGGTCAAACGGAGCGAACGATCCAGACATTGGAAGACATGTTGAGAGCGTGTGTCATCGATTTTGGTGGCAACTGGGATAACCATTTACCATTGGTCGAGTTCTCGTATAACAACAGTTATCACGCGAGCATTGGTATGGCGCCGTTTGAAGCTCTTTATGGCAGGAAATGTCGGTCACCTATTTGTTGGACCGGAGTCGGCATTCGCAGATTACTGGTCCTGAGATTATTCAGGAAACGACTGACAAGATCCGCCAGATCCACGACAATCTGTTAGCTTCTCGCAGTCGACAGAAGAGCTACGCGGATAAACGAAGGAAACCTTTAGAGTTTGAAGTTGGAGATATGGTATTGCTTAAAGTGTCGCCTTGGAAGGGTGTTGTTCGATTCGGAAAGAAAGGGAAGCTTGCTCCACGTTACGTTGGCCCTTTTAAGATCCTCGAACGGATCGGGAAGGTTGCCTACAAATTGGAACTTCCTCCTGAACTTAGTAATGTGCACCCGACGTTTCACGTGTCCAATCTAAGGAAGTGCTTAGCTGATCAGGATCTTCAGGTATCACTCGATGACATTCGCATCGATGATACCATGCATTTTGTTGAAAAACCAGTAGAGATAATGGATCGTGAGGTTAAACAACTCAAACGCAGTAGAATTCCAATTGTCAAAGTACGTTGGGAATCGAAGCGGGGTCCAGAATTCACGTGGGAGCGAGAAGATCAGATGAAGCTTAAGTACCCACAGTTATTTACCACGGTCACTCCAAGTTGAATTTCGGGACGAAATTCCTTTAACTAGGGGAGACTGTAACATCACTGTACTTTAGGTTGTCCGTACATCCGTACATTCGTACGATTGTACTATTACGGCCTAAGATTTATTATTGTTAATGATAATGGATTATTTATTGATATTATTGATTATTATCACTGTTACTGGTATACATGATTATAACACATATTATACGCGTAAACCATGGGAAGTTTAGTTGTAACCCAACTAAACAGAACCAGAGAGTTTATCGCAGTTATATTATTGAAAATAATGATTGTTGGTTCGGAATAAAAATGAATATGGGTTTTGGTTTGGGAATTTTAATATTAAAATTTATAAAATAATGGAACTGATTACGCGATGGTGAGGTTACGAACGTTATCTAAACACGAATATTAATTCATAAATATTAACTTAATAAATGTATTTGCGTGAGTGACGATTCACCCGAATATAATTATTAGGAATAGTATTCTGAAACGATATTCAATAAATCGTAAATCGAATCGAAATACGATACGAGCGACGAATTCGCAAAGGTGACGATCTTTACGAATACGTACGCGAGTGACGCGTTTCGACGAAATAATTAAATAATATCAAACGATATTAAAATTAATAAATGAAAACTGAAAACGTTTATTAGGAATCACAACCTAAAGCAAAACCGAATAAATCGGTTATTTAAAATAATTAATTTAGTAAAAATAAAACGAAATCGTTTTACGAAATAAAATTATTTAAATCATTTTAATTAATGAAATCCAATTATTTAAACATTTTATGTTTAAATATGTTTTCGTTAAAAACCGAGCATAACCGATCATTTATTATATTTTATCGCGATAAAAACGAGACCGGTCACGGGGCAATAATACGCGTTATAAGGAAGCAAAATCATGACTGGAAAGTAGAGAACAAAAGTCAGAAAGCAAAATCATCGTCGTATTCGGTCGGGTGACGATTCGAACGAATTACGCGAGAAGGTGACGCGATCTGACGAAACGAAAACGAAATCACGACACGAACGAAAGTAATTTAATAAAATAAAATAAATAACATTTTACAATTTTGAAACTCATCAAAATAATTAAATTAACTCTTTTTATTTAATTCCATTTAAATTACGCGTAATTTTTCCGGAAACGTAACGAATTTACGAACCGAGCAACGAAAACGAATCCGAATACCCTCGGGGTATAAATACACTTAAATGAGTCAAACTTACTCATTTCCCACTTCATCTTCTCCACCAAAAATCCCAAACCCGGTTTTGAAAACCCTAGCCACCAAAAATCTTCTCTCCTCCATAACTTTCTCATTTCTTTACCAAATTCATCCATTCTTGAACCTACTTGAAGCTCTCATTGTGCTCTACACGAAAATACAACAGATCGAGAGCCAAACCCACTAAAAATCAAGGTATTGAGCTGCAAAGTTGTCGAAAATTAGGGTTTTCATATCTTTGTTCTAACACTTGGTGTAATCGGCTAAACACATGCAAACCCACGAAACCTATGACCACGGTAACTAGCCTGAACCTACCCCACTCTTCGAAACACAACATTGGACTTGAATGGAGGGTTGTCCTAGCCTCGGCTAAACTATGGCCGAAGGAGACTCACAGGGGGTCGAATGGAGAGGGTCGAATGACCCCTTTCTCGTGACTATAGGGCATTCATTCGCCAGCCTCCTCATTCGTCGGTTGTCCTCCTTCGCCACCTCCATTCGTTCGGCCAACCAACCCCATTCGTCACTTCCTCAGTCGCCACCTTAGCTCATTCGTGGGACACCATTCGACCGCACCACCTTCATTCGAGCCTGGGCCATTCGATAAACACATACATTCGGCCTAATATGGGATCATTCGACCATCAACCATCTCATTCGGCTGGTACACACCCTCACACACGGCTGGAAACCCTAGAGACCAAGGAACATCAGCTGAGAACTCTCTTGGCCCAACAAAGACCCAACAACACCCTTTTTGGGCTAACCTCATTTCTTTAGGCCCAATACCTGGTTCAGCTCATAACATTCTCTGACCCAGTTGACTTTCATTCGGCCCAAGGCCTTCCTGTTGTGGCCCAGTTCATTCGGCGCCTTGCTAGCCCAAACCAGAAAACCAAAAACGTTAAGCAGGCCCAACAGCCTCCTTAACAGGCCCAATTGATCCTGGCCCACTGTCTAGACCCAATATCCATACACAATAAGCCCGAGCCTCAATAATTTGGCCCAATTGGCCTTGGCCCACAGGGATGTATACGGCCCAACTGCTTATGAACCGGCCCACATGGCCCATGCGGCCTAACTCCTTAACCTTGGTTCAAGTTCATACACATACAATTTGGCCCACACTCAATTTCAGCCCAAAAGAACCAGGCCCAATTTGGCCCAAGACCTAATTTGCTTCGGGCCTTGACGAAATCCAAGGGGCCCAGCAAATTCAGCCCAAGGCCCAACTTGTTACACGGAGGCCAACAAGTAACTTGGTCACATTGTTCGGTCCACATTCCATTTTAGGCCCACATGGGTTTAATACATTTCATAAGATCAAAACAATATATGTCAAAAGAATGTTTGTTTAATTAATTCATAACTATGCAATAAATGTTCAAACTGTACAAGATCAACAAAGTGGAATTGGAAAATAAGCACTAAGTCTTTTATCAAAGCAAATGGCTTATAACTAATGACAAGAGGTGCAAATTTCAAGAATAAATCAAGTTCAAATCTACAAGATGATAACTTATAATGTTATTGACTTAAATCAAATAAACGGGACCGAACGGGGATCATGACCAAGTCTTACGCGTGTTAGCCAACTTTAGGGCTAACACCTACACATACACACACAAAACCCTACAAACTTATACTTACAAGTTACAACAACGTGAAATCAATACAGGATCGTGAAAACAAACTCAATTACAACTCAGAGCGCGTGCATTCTTTCGTTTAAGCTAAGTCAACCCAACAACTACAAGGTGAGTTCATAGGCCCCCTTTTACTTTAATCTTAACTGATTTTAACTCTCGGGGCCGAAAAACATGTTTACTTTTAATTATTTAAAAGTTTTACTTAACATGTTAGTTATACTCTGATTAAATGATATTAAATTGTTATTATCATATATCATTGTATGCATGCTTGTATGATCATGAGATAACAGGGAAACTCAGATGATTAGGATAATGTAAATTCTAAATCATCAATACATTAGAATAGCTTAGTTATAAGATGATAGCTTATAATATTTAGTTATTTTCACATAAACAACCATTTAGACAGTTTACACATAAATAATTACACGAGGACAATCCCACATTGAGACTTTGGGATCGCATGGATTTCAGTGAATGATGATCATGATAACGTAACATCATGGGATTCTTATCATTCACAGTGAATGATGATCATGATAACGTAACTTCATGGGATTCTTATCATTCACAGTAAATGATGATCATGATAACGTAACTTCATGGGATTCTTATCATTTACACCTAATTAACATGATGTAATAAGACAAGTTCTTATTCGACCTTGTTAATTTCACGAGAACAATCCCACATTGAGACTTTGGGATCGCATGGACTTCAGTGAATGATGATCGTGATAACGTAACTTCATGGGATTCTTATCATTCACAGTAAATGATGATCATGATAACGTAACTTCATGGGATTCTTATCATTTACACCTAAGTAACATGATGTAATAAGACAAGTTCTTATTCGACCTTGTTAATTTCACGAGGACAATCCCACATTGAGACTTTGGGATCGCATGGATTTCAGTGAATGATGATCATGATAACGTAACTTCATGGGATTATTATCATTCACAGTGAATGATGATCATGATAACGTAACTTCATGGGATTCTTATCATTCACAGTAAATGATGATCATGATAACGTAACTTCATGGGATTCTTATCATTTACACATAATTAACATAATGAAATAAGACCAGTTCTTATTCAATTTTGTTAATTTCATGAGGACAATTTCACCAGGAGACTTTGGGATCACACGGCGGAATAGAGGTGAATGAAATGCATTGCAATCTGATTACGTGAGGATTACAATGGATTCCATTTGGGCTCTATATGTTGTATTGAGATTGCGTTACAAATAGTTAACTAACGCTCTTATTACATAAAAGTGAATAACAGTTAACCCCACAAGTAATAGAATAATACAAGGATCAGATTTGATTAATCTAAATTCCTTAATTCATTGAGGGCCTATCAATACTTCGGTTTGATAACTAAACCCCTCTTACTATATTATTCTACATTATTTTACATATGACTACACATCGGACGAGTTGGATAATTGGGAAATGGATATCTTTAGTTGTATCGCAAGTAGTGTGGAACTTGGTTGAGTATGTGGTGGGATAGCGTCTGGGCTTGACCCTTACGTGATTCCCTATATATAAGCATGCTTAGTCAGGTGATACACAACTTGTACATATAACTAAAGAGAGGCCATTGGGTGGAACAATTGAAACAAGTATTACAAGCAACAAATATGACATTGTGAATGTGTGCATGATCAAATCAATGGTTTTCAATTTACTTACTTATGAACTCACCAACCTAGTGTTGACCTTGTTTAAATACATGTTTTCTCAGGTGACGAACATGTGTAGATACATATGTGCAAGTGATAAGCTAGTGGACTCATAGAAGACCTAGCTTACTTTTGATTGCATACTTCTGATATGACAAAACATTGAATCACTTTTGTATATCTTGTACAGATCAAGATATAAACGCATTGATTCTTTTTGATTAGATTTACTTAGTTAAATTATGATGTACAATGTAATTTAACTTTGTAATTCTATTTCATGTCATGATTAGCATTTCTCATTTATATCTCATGTGCTATGTAAACAATCTGATCATTTGATTATCACCCAATGATATCGCGCCCCGGGAACCTTCCGCCCGACGGGAAAACACGATCCGTTCCCGCCGGCCCGGGGTGTGACAAAAAGCCAATGCGAACATGGTATCCAACACATCTTAGGATACTAAGTACTAGTTTGCGTGACTGGCAACACACATAAAATCAACACGTTGTTATTATGCATAATATCTAACACATAAACTAACTAGGTCTAAGGCTTGCATCATAGTTTGAATAATTGCTAGAATTGAAACCAGTTTGAATAAGGACGAGTGTAACATCCCTAAAAACAAAGTATGTAAAAAGGGAGTGTGAAGAACTCGCATGTTTCAATGTTTAGTTAGTTCCAAAGTCCTTGAATAGAGATTGAGGAAGCAAGGTTATCTACCCACCCTAAAGTTAGAGTAACAAAGTCTTAGCATCCTAAAGTTCAAATTGAAGATCCTAAAATTATGACATTCTAATAGAAGTCCTAATTGAATGAATCTAAGTTTGAATGGATAGCTTGGAATATTTATTAAATAAATATTCTCACAATATTGAATAATAAATAGAATATAAATATTTTTTATTTATTTTATCAATATTATTGTATGAATAAACTAGAATAATGATTTAAGAATATTTAATAATATTTTCATAATAAATATAATAGAATATTGTATATTCTATTTATTTATTATTTTCCTAAGAATAATAATTGAAAATTTTCCAACCATTTCTTTTATAAATGAAGTATTTATTTGCATATAAAATTTTGTATACTTGATTTATATAATCATAATACTTTAAAAATTTATTTGAAGACTTTGGTGAAAGCATGCACCTTCACATGATTTATTTGGAATACCAAAAAGTAACTTTTTTTTTTTACAAAATTTTATTTGGACTTTAAAAGAATTATTAGTTTTAAAAATAATCATTTTAGATTATCCTTTTATTTTTAAATGATATTCTTTCTTCAAAATCTTAAATATAACATTTTTAAGATTTGGATTTTTATAAATATTAAAATGTAAAACTATATTTTTATGAATTTTTGAAATGCATATCTTTAAAATAATTTTTATGTTAATAGATTTAATAAAAAGATAGTATTTTGTTAAAGTTGTGTTTTTAAATAACTAATTATGTATTAATGTTAGAAATATGTTTTATAAGCCTTGAAAAAACATATAATAGGAATTCTAAATCACTTAATATGTATTAAATTAGTTTTTATAAGAGAACCAATTTAAAATCTGGTTCATAATTTAATTAAACGGTATTTGAATATACACAAATGAATTTCTGATTTTTAATGTGATTTATAATAAAAAAGTATGGACGGATTGAATAAAAAGGTAGTAAACCAGTTCTTTGCGCAGCTACATAGGATCGAACCCTTGCCACTCTCCGCAACCGGTGGTCGCTGTACCGCTGAGCTGGGAAAGAAGCTGACTGAAGGGAAACGCTCCGATTAATATTCTACACCACCATAAGGATTCCCCTTTCTAGCCGAAAAACCCTTAATTTTGTTTGATCGAATTGAAAAGATTAACAGATCATAAGCCCTTGTAAGCTTAGGACTTTTGATCGTTGAATGATTACGAGTATTTTGGAAAGATTGACAGATCATAAGCCCTTGTAAGCCCATGTCTTAGGACGGTCGGCTTTTCCTCGAAAACTCACCCAAGACCTTCAATCTCACGTGTGTTCAAACCAAAACAATCAAACAAATTAGTGCCATTCTCCCCAAACGATCACCCTTTTTTCCTCCTTAATATTTCACGATTACTAGGTCCAAGAAACACACAAGAGATCCTAATGACTAAAGCCCCACCAAATTCGTTCCCTTGGATTATCCAAATTTTGACAATACAAACTAAGAGAATGAGAAGTTAACTTGAAAATACACCATTTGGTTACCATTCAAACGGGTAGGATGGGATCCCAAAGAGTAATTACAAGTTAAAAGAATGTCATGATAAGCCAGCACCTAAACCTTGTATGCAAGAACACAAAAGATCTTCCTAGTATCACCTTACAAGCTTCAAGGACATCCACTCTATGTACAATGACATCCTAGACCATACTCTAAGGATTTGACACAAAGATAGTACAATACCCATCCTCCTCTTTCCTGGATCCAACCAAGAGTTTTTTGCCCAAGTAAGGGCCCCACTGCTGCTATAAAAAGGGGCTAAGGCTCTTTGGAAATATCCACCCCAAACACCCAAAACTTCCTTCCTTTGCCTTGGCTGAAGAACGGGCGCATAACTCCAGCCACTGAGCGCTCAACCCAGCCAAAAGACAGCCCCTTCCTAACCCAAGCTGACCCGCATACGCAATTGTGACTCCCTCAACTAAAGCTTCAACCAGTGGAACCAAGGCAAGGACAATTCCCACTCGTAGTGATCGCAAACCTCCAGCCATCTTTCTTTCTGATCTCAGTCCCTCTAGAAGGTTTTACTCTCCTCGCTCCAACAACCCTTTTACTGCCTTGCTAGCCGATATTAAGTATTGTCACTCCCTTCGAAGTAGTGTCCGAATAAATAAAGAAAACTTCAACTTATAAAATCATAACTTTTAAGGGAAGGGTGATATGGGTAAAGACTAAGATGTTGAAATCTCCAAAAACTATCACTCATGTTGATAGCATGAACCATAGTTGCGGGGGTTCTTAAGGACTTGTGCATGCATGTAAATTTAAATTTAACTCACGTAACCTTCCTTGGCAATCACAAAGTAACAAATCGAATATACACAAGAATCTTGGATGATAACCCTACTAAAGTAATTACAAGGTTTTGAAATGGGTAGGGTTGAATGTGTGGGTACATACTCGACCATGACCCCACATAACAATAAGGCTCTATTTGATGTAAATACGAACATTGTAAACACCATATGATATATGCACAAAGGAGATAAATGGGTTGTAAATGTACCTATTTAAAGTAATAATATAAGGAATGAAAGAATAAAAACTATCAATCAATATTTATGTATGGGCAGACGTATATCACAACTTAAGATCTACTTAATCTTATCAAGATATGAAAAGATGACCTTAATACAAACAATATAAAGGATTCCTTATTTAGAATGTGACTTAAAGACCAAGTCTAGCCCAAGGGCTGCTTTAACATCCTCAGTCCCAATCTACGGGCGTTTGGTGACTTAAGCTTGGGAGATGCTATTATAATATCAAGTCATAAATAAGGAATAAAACTTTCTTTTAACTTGTATCAACTAAGATAAACTAATAACTTGAGGGTAAACACATTGACTAAAACCATCATGTGAATACAACTGTTACAACTAGTACCTGACCGTCCGGTAACCGTACGGTATGTGTACTTTCATAACTATTGTGTATGATTACTTATGTGAATGACAGCTATGTGATAGCAAATTCTGTGAATTTTATATCAATTGTGTGGAATTCAGTGACAATTGGAATCTCAACACATAACATTTCATGTGAAATAACAAAGTATCATGAGTACAAATGACACAACTTCGGTTGTGACCGGATTCCCACAAATAACAGGAATCAGATAGCCGACAACACGATGAGAAATTAATGTGAAATCAATGAGAACAAGGGAAAATAGTTAAACTTAGCTGTAATCGTCTGTGAGAATGTCAAATCCAAAACAATAATTCGATATCGTTTTCGAATAAAACATGATTAAAACAACAACAATGGTTAACAAGAGGGTGATTAAAAGGGACTAGTATGGGTTAAGGGTCATTAGGGTTTTCATTAAGTGTTAACAAGATTTGAAATACTTAAAAACATAAAATTTTCTTTATGTGGTGATGGTTTTAATAAACCTTTTCAAAAATAGAGTAAAACATAATAATATAGGGTAAATAACTTAGTTAGTTTGCAACTCATAACAAAGGTTTTGGAAAATAAAAATATTCTAACCTAAGTCATAACTTATGAAAGTCTTAATGATTTCAAGGTATACATTGAGTATAATGTGGAAGATCAAGCTCAAAATGGTTGATCAAGAGATATCACAATATGCTTAGCTTAACCTAAATGGTGAAGTGTTGGTATATTTTATTTTCAATTAGGTATAAGGTAATCAAAATAACAAACTAAGTGAATAAAAAGGAACTTATAACAAGTTGAACCATGATTAGGGTTGTACTCAACACAAAATTCATACTTACAAGTTGTGAACCTCAACTAAATCAAACACAGGGTTTGAATACAACACATCACAACAACAAGTGCGTGCCTTTCTTGTTAACTGTCAACTACTTCAACACCAAGGTGAGTTCATTTGCCCCTTTTCTAATCTTTTCGATTTCAAATGCGGGCTGAGAAACATGCCAAAATTTTTTCTTAAAGGTTTTAGTACTTTATTTCATTATTCATAATTATGAGATAACAAAGGTTTTACCTTTGTTATCATATCTATATCTATGTGAGATCAATGTTTATAACATAAGGGGAGATTCAGTTGTTGATAACAATTACTTTGAGATATCAAAGATGAAATCATGATAATATAATTTCATAATATCATTAAGAACTTTTGAGATAACATTGTGTTTAAAATTACAAGCACATATAACATTGAGATGATAACATTGAGTTGAGATAACAATGAGATAATAACAATGAGATGAGAACATTACATTTGATTACTAGTAAGACTGCTGTATTATATCACTGTATTCATGTGTCCATTATGTATTTCATTTCATTAAGTCCCTTTCTATATCGTTTACCATTAAGTAGCAGAGGCTAAGCCGACGATAACGTAATGGTGCCATAAGTTTGACAAACTTCTGGCGAGTGAGGTCGGTACGTTATGCGTATTGAGAATGACAATTGGCCGGTATCGTATGACCGGTAATAGGGCAGAATAGTCAGGTTTGGTAAAGGCCCACATGGGTGATATTAATCAAAAGAAACTGTTAGTAATTGTACCACCTTGATTTTGTAGACTGGCAGACTGAGCGAATGATCATACTCATGCCAAAAGCTGGTGACATATCGTTGTGAAGTCAAGTGATTATAAATGGATAGGGATAAATTGGAGACATTGTGGTTTGACATGGTTTTGACCAAAATGTGGTCCTATTTATGCTCTATTCATCAATTGGGTGAATACAAATGATTAGTTGACTGTCACTTCTAGTTCAGAAGTGAATAACAGTAACCTCTACATATGAGAGTACAATTAAAAGGTTAAGATTTATTAAAATCCATTTCTTTAAAACATTAAGGGTTTACTATCACTTATGTTTTGGTAGTACATACCCTATAAACATTATTTCTATAAATATCATTTGTGGGATGAGAACATAGCATATGGGAAAGATCAATTGAAAAAACAAATGTGTGAATGAAATGGGTATCCTTAGTTGAACTATAGGTGGTATTAAGTTCAGTCAAGTGTGTGGTGGGCTGGAGGCTAGGCTTGACCCTACGTATGCCCTATATATAAGCATCTTTGACTGAGTAAAATCCTATCTGTATTTGGAACTAAGGAGAGAACATTGATTTGGGGGATAAGACAATGAGAATTACAATAAGTCTTGATAATAACAATTTCAAAGATTTCTAGAAACACTAAACTTATGAACTCACCAACCTAGTATTGACTTGTTTTACTTGCATGTTTTTCTCAGGTGACGAACATGTTTTGTCACCAGGATTTCAAGAGTTAAGCTAGTGGGCCTTGATAGTGGACCTAGCTTCTTTTGATGTGCATATTGTTTATGACATGTTGTGAATCACTTTTGTACATCTTGTGCAGATACAAGATAGTAACTACATGATTCTTTTTGGGTAGATTTACATTGTAAAATTATGAATATGACTTATGTAATTTAACTTTGTAATTCTATATCAATGTTAATTTAGCATTTTTCGTAATATATCACATTCCATGTAAACATCTAATCATTTTGATTATCACACGATATCGCACCCCGAGACCATTCCGCTCGACGGGAAAGTCGATCTAGCCCGCCGGCTCGGGGTGTGGCAATAACACATATGAATAAGGACTTTGTGACTTGTATTATACAAGGTTAGTACATTGATATGACATATGTGACATTGTAGGGATTCCGTAGTGAAGCTTACAACCTCTCAAAATTTCAATCACACAAAATCACAACTCAGTATTGAGTTCACAACCCTTTTACATACTATTTTATGATTGCAACTTTTGGGTAAAATGCATGATACATAAACTATTTCATTTATTTATTATATATATGTTATTGCTAAAAACATAAGTTAGCCGGGTGTAGAGTGCATGAGACATTTATATCGTAAATCCGTTCTATTTTAGACACAACCATTAACTTATGAGTTTGAGCCAGTGGATAGATATTGAATAATACTATTTGGGTTGATATCGCATTCATCTATCGGGTGGTCATGATAGCTACAGTCACCTATATGACGCGATCATTCACGATGAATGAATATTCCCACTATTTGAATTTGAAACACAGAAGGAGTTTACTAGACTATGGTTAGTCATGGGCAGTCTGTCGGGGGTTTCGTTGTGGACCTAAGTAGATTGCAGCCAATTACACTTATGGATGACATATTATACAAATGGCATAACATTTTTGGGAGATGATCCCAATGTATATATATCAAGTCAATAAAACTTGTGAATCTCAACAACTTTTTAGTTGACTGTTTTCTCATGTTTTTTAGGTCCTTAATGTCAAGGATAGGAAGTGATTCTTTTGGTTACATGGAAGATTTACTAGTATAGCCTAATTGCTTAGGCCATAGTTTTTGGATTCTTTCATTATGTAACATTTAAATTTAGACAATGTGATTGTATCACTTCCAAACTTTCAAGACACCAACACCTTAAAAACACTATATGGAAAAACTGTACAGAAAGACTGTTTACTAAATCTAGACTCAAACTACTATTTCTAACTACTAATATTCCCCTAAATTTTTGCATAACCAAAATAACTAGAAAGAAAAAAAATGTACAAATTTACTATAAGAGAAGCAAGTTAATCAGAAAAACGAAGCATTTTCAATAGTTCAGTTAATGCGTTGAATCGGGATCGGTCAACGGCCTTAGTAAAAAGGTTAGAAGTATTAACTGATGTTTCAATTTGTTCTAATTGGATTAGGTTCCTATCAAACCAATCACAAATGAAATGAACTTTGATGTCTATCTATTTGGTTTTAGAGTGCTGGACTGGGTTTTTACAAATTTGGATAGCAACATCATTATCACAAAATATTGGGGAGTAACATCAGTGCCGGAACCGTAGCCGGAACAGAAATGTGTACAATAGATCAGGTACAAACTATGTGTATTTCATGTATGCTATTATCATTTGATGCTTAATGCAGAATAGATTTGAGACTCATTTCAGGATCAGAACGTAAATTCATGATTTAACAGTTAGAAACATATCTGACAACAGAGAACCATTATGTGAATGCTAGTTAGGGCTTTATTACATATAAACGTATGTGAGTTGTACAGAACAAAACCATAACGTATGTCGTTACGTGGATGCTAAATTGACAGATTATTCATGTAGGTGACGATCTATACGAATATATCTGTGAGTTAAATGTTTTGAATGATGTCCAATAATTAGAAAATCAAATTGGAAAGTACAGTTATCATCGTGTGCGTACGGGTGACGATCCAAACGAATACGCGCGAAAACCATACAATTCGATTTAAAGAGTTAAATTAAATATTTTGAAATATAAAATAAATTAATTAAAGATATTTAGTTAATTTACTAGGAATTAGCACCTAAAATAATTTAGAAAATCTTATTTTATAAAATCATCACGTTTCGTTACGAGAAAACCGAAAACCGACACGTACGCTAGAAACCGAGCGAAACCGAACGGACCTGAACACGCACGAATGATAAAGATGATAAAATGACATTAAATGTCATTTATTGCTCACACCAACCCATCCTCTCTCTAGAACCCGGCACTTTCTCTCTCTACCTTATTCTCTCACTAAAAACCCACTTTTCTCACTCAAATCCCCACCAAATTGGGCGAATTTGGTACCAAAACGACCGTAGAAACGTGTAGATCGTGATTAGAGGAAGAAATGGAGCATTAAATCATCAAAATTGAACCTTAATTGAGCTAGAACGATTTGTTTCTTAGATTCTGCTGTTTGGGGTTAGTGTTCTCAAATAACCAGCTTAAAACCAGTTGAGTTGGGCCTGAAAACCCTTAGGAATCTCACTAAAACGAATTAGGAAGTTATGGAATACATTAGGTTGAATTTTGGGTTGGTTAGGAACTGAATTGAGCCTCAAGACAGTAGGATCGACGCAAGAACATCATGAAGGAGCAATATCGATGACATGTGTCAACTGCCACATTCATCCATCAAGATTGCTAATCTCGATGAGTTAGGATCAATGGGTATGGGTCGATCCTATTAGGGTTGATGGTCTCCAAGATCTAGGTCAAAGGGAAGCACCGATACTGATAGTATTGACCCAAGAAGGAGTGGCAACTCAGGAGTGTCGATATTGCAAGTTCGGTGATGGCTGGGAACATCTTGTCGATATTACTAGGATCGGTAAGCTAGAATATATGGAAACCGGTCAACATTGTTAAATTCGATGCCCTCCATGATCAGATGCCAAACGCACCATCGATACTACTAGTATCGATGGCCCTAAGGGCTGCCGGTCCTGGGTATGTCGAACATGTAGTATCGATAGGTTTTTGTAGCTGTTTCATCAATATTGCTCAATTGAGGCTCATCGATACTGACCAGGTGCTATCAATACTATTGCCATAGTATAATTCAAGTGTTTTAAAAGTGGAACCAGCTTAAATCATCAAGAAACGAGTTCATGGGAAGGGTTTAAACATGGGATAGCCGGGTGATGAGTCATTAGGGTTTGATGATGTCTAAACAGGTTTGTTGCTCATCGAGACTAAAGTTTTCAAGCTCAAAACTTATTCTAAACTAATTTAACACTTACAAAACTGTTTTAACAATCGAATGAGTATAAATTACCTGGGATTTGTTAAACAAAACCAATGATGGTCCAAGGTGACTATATGTTGTGTGAACCAATTTTCGTGATCATCAATACTAAAGATGTTTATCATCAAAGTTCTGAACCCTTTAAAACATGAAAACACAAGTCTTAACAATCAAACTTGGGTTAGGCATCTAGATTATTACATAAAATTATAACCAAAGTGTTTGTATGGGAGATGGTAAAAGATAACGACATAGGGTGTTAGCCGTCTGGGGTGATCACCAAGTGCAAGGGTTGTATAAAATAAACAAGCTTAGTACATCTTGTGTAATCATAAGAAACTAAGAGGGTGTCAAGTGGCTATGGATTTCAAAGAACTAAAGTAACAAGTGAGATCATTTGAATTCAAAGAAATTAACTAAGTATGAGTGTGTTGATCATACGCGTCAACACTCAACACTTAGTGATTTCATGCATCGTATAATCAAATTGGATTGTTCAGAATGAATAATCAAAGGTTATAATGAACTTAGGAACAAACAAGAGTAATGTTGTAAAGAAAGAGCTAATGAAGGACATAGAGTTAATCAAGTGAGATTAACTTAAGTCTAACATGTTAACTTATATTTTCTTAAAATAACTTATGTTTAATTAAAATGAAATGATTTATAAACTTCTTTACCTAAATGTTTTAAAATAACTTAAATGATTTCTTAACTTAATGTTTAGTAACATAAGTTTAAAATTGTAAATAATGTAATATAAACCATACATGAATAAGGTTTAGTTGTGATATTTCACTAAGGAATAAAGGTTTATAGAGGGTAATTAGCATAGAGAAGTTAGAGAAACCTAGTAACACATTAGCAAGTGTTTAGGACACTTAGTCGCACACCGAGACCAAATCCTATATACGACATCTTCCGACACTCATCGTATTCGAATCCTAATAAATCAACACAGGTACTGAAGATACTTAATCTACAATCAACGAGCGATCATATCTTTTGTGATTCATTGCGTAGCAACACAGGTGAGTTCATTGCCCCTTTTCTAAACATTTTTGTTTTATAAACGCGGGGCTCAGAAGCGTGCATAAATTATTTTCCTTGGATTATATTTACTTAAATGTTGTTACTTAGTATATGTTTACATGTATAATTGCTATCCTAGATTTTTGTCTAGGTAGACTGTTTACAGGTTTCAAAATAAGTTTTTTTATTCATTCTGAGTAGATAATTGTTTTAAATCAAAGAACTATTTTCAGAAGTTTGTTTTCAAAGAACTAATGATCTGAAACAAAGAACTATTTCCAGAGGTCTGTTTTCAAAGAACTAACGATCTAAATCAAAGAACTATTTTCAGAGAGTGTTTTTAAAGAACTAAAGAACTAGTATGTAGAACTGTTTTCGATGATCTATTTTAGAGGAATGTCTGGGAAATATTCAAAGATAACATGTGCGAAAGAACTAAAGAACTGTATGAACAAGAACGAACTATGGACGATCTATACGAACTATAAATCTTATACATCAAAAGATGTCCTAGCTAGACTGGCTGATTATAGGTCGCATATTTGATGATATTTACATATTTCCTCAACTACTAAGAACCTTGATTGCTAGACTAGTCTACTCGAGTATGACCAAGGCCCAATCGTTAGGTCTTAGATTTTATTAAATGTTTATTTATTCATTTACTTAAGCATTTAATTTAATGTTTATACAAATGTTATGTTTATCATGTGTGTGTGATGAGCTTAAGGAATCAAGAGGAATTCCATATTTTGTGAAACTGCAAGAACTAAGAACTAAGACCTGATGTGTTGATAATGAGGAATGAAATGCTTAACTATCACTGACAACAATATATTATGTAGTTCGGTATGTGGTGGGCTGGCGGTAAGCTTGACCCTATGTATGCCCTATATATAAGCATACTTGGCTGGATAATATAGGTGGTTGTTGATTAGGTTAAGGTTGTCATTATAGGTGTTCAAGGTTAACAAATTTCAGGGTTTTCCAAAGGTGGTGAATCGAATGTATGGGATGAAACGCTTAATTATCACCAAGAACAATATATTATGTAGTTTGGTATGTGGTGGGCTGGCGGTAAGCTTGACCCTACATATGCCCTATATAGTATAGGTGGTTATTGATGAGGTTGAGGTTTTCATCTGGTCAGGTTTGTACAAATTCATTTTCAAAACAAAACTATATGAACTCACCAACCATGTGTTGACTTGATCTTTTTGCATGACTTCTCAGGTGACGAACATGTTAATTAGAAGTTCGTGCTTTTGGACTAGGATGCCCAGATAGAGGACCTAGTATTTTTTTATCATGCATATTTTGAACATCATTGTATAAATCCTTTTGTATATCTTGTGCAGATACAAGATAGGTGAATTATAATGTTGAATAGTAGATTTACATTGTTAAATTATGAACGATACTGATGTAATTTAACTTTGTAATTCTATTTCAATAATGCTTTCTCAATTATTATCATGTGCAATGTAAACAATCTGATCGCTATGATTATCATTCCGATATCGCGCCCTGGGACCATTCCGCCCGACGGGACACTCGATCCGGCCCGCCGGCTCGGGGTGTGACAAGGGAGTTAAGAAATTCCAAAACATAATCCAGCAATTGATTTTGGATCCATATGACCTGAGAACAGCAAGCAGATGCAGCCACATACTCTGCTTCAGCAGTTGGTTGAGACGCTGTGTTGTTTCTTACATTGCCAAGAAATGAGTCTGTCCCCCAAGATTTGGCATCCACCAAATGTTGATTTCCTATCAATATCACAACCTCCATAGTCACTGTCAGAGAAAGCATAAAAATTAAATTAAGAATTTTTTGGATGCCAAAGCCCAAGCCTTGGCTTTCCTTTAGATATCGAAAAATTCTTTTGATAGCATGTAAATGAGAGAGTTTAGGATTAGCCTGATAATGAGCACATTGACACACAGCGAACATGATGTCAGGTCTACTTGCAGTTAGGTACATCAAAGAACCAATCATAGAATGATACAAAGTATGATCAACCGAGGGTCCATCTTCATCCACAGTCATCACTGGACGGGTTGCAATTGGAGTGTTTGCAGCTTTACAGTCATCAAACTTAAATTTGGCCAACATGTCATCAACATACTTGCCTTGATGAATCAATATGCCAGAAGAGTCTTGACGAACTTGTAGACCAATAAAGAAGATCATTTCTCCAAGAGAGCTCATTTCAAACTTTTTGCGCATAATCTGTTCAAACTCTTTGCACAACTGATCATTGGTTGACCCGAAGATAATGTTATCTACATAAATTTTCACCAGAATTAATTCGTCATTCACTTGTTTCCTGAAGGACATTTGATCAATGGCTCGACCAACGTATCCATGAGATAGCAGATGTTTTGTTAAAGTAGCATACCACGCACGAGGAGCTTGATGTAGACCATACAATGCTTTATCACGTTTAAACACCTGTTATGATTCGAGAAAATGAACCCAGGTGGTTGAGAAACATAAATTTCTTCTTTAACATCACCATATAGAAAGGCAGCCTTCACATCTATTTGATACACAGTTAAGTTCATATATGATGCATCGGCCAGGAATATTCGAATTGCTTCGAGATGGGATACTGGAGCATAAACTTCGTCATAATCAATCCCCTCTTCTTGCATGTATCCTTGAACCACCAGTCTGGCCTTGTTACGAACAATCACACCAGAGTCATCCTTTTTATTCTAAAACACCCAACGGGTGTCAAGTGCTTTCTTCCCTTCAGGTAAATCAACCAACTTCCACACTTTTAGTTTGGAAAATTGATATAGTTCTTCTTGCATAGAGTCAATCCAGCTGGAGTCTTGCAGTGCCATTGTGATGTTCTTGAGTTCAATTTGAGATACAAAGCATGAGAACATACATTCATTTAGATTTTCTGCTGCACTTCGAGTCACAACTCCTCAGGTAATTGGTCCAATAACTTTGTCAAGTGGGTGATATTTATGAGTAAAGAATGGACCTGAAGTTTCTGAAACATTTGAGGAGTTAGGTAGATTTGTTGCTGCAACAGGAGTGATAGGATCCACCATATATTCTTCAGGAACAGATTTGAGATAATCAAGTGAAATATTATCTAGAGAGATTAGGTCAGGAGTCTCTGAAGATGATGATGAATCTTTAATATCAGCAACTGGATCTGAAAATGATGGTGGAGGCGGCTGTGGTGTTGGATACATGCCTAGTGGATCAATGCTGAGTTCATGAGGTTTATTGGACTGTAGAATTTCTTCCTCTAAGTAGTTTTCTGAGAGATCTTCAGAGATAGAAGTCTCTTTAGACAACGTTTGAACAGATTTGAAGAGTGTAGCATAATCAAAGATCCATGCAGGGCCAGACTCAGCATCGGAGGGATTTTCTTCAAGCCAGTGAACATTATAGGACTCCACCACTTGTTTAGTCAACTTGTTATACACTCTGTAAGATGTCTTTCCAGTGTATCTGACAAAATAACATTCAGTTCCCCGAGCATCATATTTTGGAAGAGCCTCCTGATGAAGCAAAGTGCATGGACACCCAAACACACGAAAATGACCAACTGTAGGCTTATGTCCATAGATAATTCATATGGAGTCTTCATATGTCGCTTGTTAATCAAAGTACGATTTTGTACATAACAAGCAGTGTTAACTGCTTCAGCCCAGAAGAATGTTGGCAGTTTAGAATCACACAAAAAAGTACGAGCTGCTTCAATAAGAGTGCAGTTTCTTCTTTCAGCCACACCATTTTGCTGAGGAGTACGAGCAGCACTGTATTGTCGAGCAATTCCTTTTACAGCACAGAATTGATTCAGATGAGCATTTTTGAATTATGTGCTGTTATCACAACGATTTCCTTTTACTCTTGAATTCAACTGATTTTCAGTTAACATGTTAAATTGTTTTATCAGTTCCGAAATCTCTCCTTTGTTTGATGAGAAGAATACCCAGGTAAATCTTGAGTAGTCATCAATGATCACTAAACAGTATGAATTGCGTCAGAGACTGAGAACATTGATTGGAACAAACATATCCATGTGAAGCAGTTGCATGACTGACTCGATTGAATTGACTATTTTACCTTTGTGGGGCTTTCGATGTCATTTCCCTTTTGCACAATTAACACACTTTTCTATCGAAAAGAAATTTTTCACATGTAGATCTCTAACCAGCTGACCTTTTGCCAAACGTTTGAGATTCTTCATGTTTGCGTGACCAAGTCTTTGGTGCCATAACATAGCATCATGAGTAGCTATCTTGGAGTAGAGAAACGTGGCATTTGATGAAGGTGTCAAATTCATATCAACGATGTAAGAGTTTCTCATTCTTTAAGAATGGAGTAAGATCCAGTCTTCAGGGATAACAAAACATGGCTTGAGAATCAAACATTCCTTGTTAGAGAAATGAGTGGAATATCCTTTGTCACAGATTTGTGACACACTTAGCAGACAATGAGACAGTTCAGCAACAAAATTAACGTCAGTGAATGACAAAGCTCCATGAGTTACAGTTCCTCTCTTTGAAATCGTTCCTTTCTCTCCTCCTGCGAAGAAGACATTTCCACCACTTATGTTGTGCACATCAGATAGCTGAGAAATGTCTCCTGTCATGTGCCTGGAACAACCGCTTTCTACATATGTTGTAGCTACAGTTACTCGATGACTACTCGAGATTTACCTGGGTATTCTTCTTATCAAACACTTATGTTGTAGCTACGGTTACTAGATTGTCCCTGCACATGGCAACACAATAATAAGTTTTGGGAACCCATGCGAAGGTAAACCTGGGTTTCGCACACTTTCCAGTAAAAACAGATTTGTTTGAAACTGATTTGATTTTCCAACATTGTTTAATACTCCCCGAAGTGATTCCAACCCTGTTTCACGGTTTATTTCGACAAACATATTTTAATGGCACTTTGACTTTATTACTGTGATACGACCACCATTGTTTTTTGTTTCTGTTCCAATCATCCTCAAAAGGTTTAGACCTAAAAGAATAGAAATTCTTTGTCTCAGGTTTAATCATCCTATTTGGCTTAAAGTTTTTTTCTTTTCTAGTTGTAACCATCTGTGTTATTGCAACTTTATCAAAATGTCTTTGTTTCTTACAATTCCTAGTAATTTGACTTGGAATACCACAACCAAAACAAGTATGTTTCCTTTTATGACCAAACTCATTCAAACCAACTTTTATGGGTTTCTTTGCAAAAGATTTTTCAGAACACAATACATGCATTTAATCATCACATGTGACTTTAACAGTTGGATGAGTTGAAGTATCCAAGGATAATTTGTCCTTGACATCAACCTTTAACACATCATCAGCATTTTCTGAAAATAAAACATTTGGAACCAAAGGAATTGCATTGAAATTTAAATTCCAGTAAAGACATAGATTTTAAGAAACTAGACAATTCTTATTTTGAAAAGACTCAACACAGGTTTTTGGTAAATGATTTGGAACAGATAAATCAACATCACTATCTGAATCGTAGTCAGAATCAACATCTTCTATCAGCACAATATTATAAAGATCTATTTTGTCTGCACATGAAGTAGAATCAATAGCAAAGTTCACACGATCAGTGACAACATTATCAACTCTCTGATTGTGACACTAAAACACCATATTTCATTTGTTTTTCTCTCTCCTTTTCTTCCTCCGAAAAAGGCATACTGGTATAATTATCATTATATGGTGGAGGCATCTCATTATAAACCAGACCTCGTTGTTTTTTATTTGAAAGATGTTTATCCAACAAACAATGCATTTTATTACTGGTAACATCAAATTTTCTAAGAGAGCGATCTGAATCGTTTAAGTTTTCCTTCAAAATTTCAATTTTGGTAGAAAGTTATTGAATTTTTACTTTTGCATCTCTGAGATGACAACCCTTTTCACTTAATTCTGATTTTAAACAAGAGATTTCTTTCTTTTGTGCTTCAAGTTTTTTCTCTAAAAAGTTTTTCATTTTAAGTTAAAGCACTTTTAAATCGTCAAAGATCATGAATATCTTCGATTAATTCAGAGTTATGAATGCGATATTGTTCAACTTTATCTATGCAATATTAAGAACAAAGTTTTAAATGTACCTTAGACATAGCTGATCCCACAATATCAGCCATAAATGCATGAGGTTCTTCCAGATTTAGTGCTTGGAGTTGATCACTCCAACTATATCCTCCAGATTCTTTGTGCCACCAAAGCCTTGCCATTTTCTGATCCAGATGATGATGCTGCATTTAAATCTCCAGTTTTCTCCATCTTTGGTTTCTTGCATTCTCTAGCAAAATGACCCTTTTCATGGCAATTGAAGCATCTGAGATCATCTTTGTTAAAACCGATCTTCTTGTTTTTATCTGCCCATTTGTTCTTCCTGGTTTTTTCTGATGAAGTTTTTTGCCCGAAACACCGCCATAGCCATCTGCCAAGTAACATCCATTTCTTCAACATCTTCAGGATGATTTTGATCCAACTCAATTGACACTATGATTGTTTTATTCAAGTCTCTTGCCATAAATGCATTTTAGCTTTTCATGAACGCAGCAAATAGTGCTAGATTTTCTTCTACAATCGGTAATGCTACAGATTTGCTATCATTCATTCCTAGTGATGCAACATTTACTTCCCTAGCAGAAGTGTTTGCTTTAGAAGAATTTGCTCCAGTCGAGCTTTGAGATAAAAAGGCACTGTTTGATTTCCCTACTCCAGCTGCACTTAAGCTCTGTTATGATTCAAAGTGCGCTTTTTATCATCCATGCATAAGACTTGATGATAGAAATCAATTCAGTTAAGCTGATTCTATACAGATCCTTGGTTTTCTAAATCAAAGTCACATTCATATCCCAGCTTTTAGGTAGAGAATTCAACAATTTTTTATTGATTTCCCCATTAGACAGAAAAATTTCAGCCCCTCTCATCTCGGTAATTAGGCAAACAAATCTTAGAAGTTGAGTCTCCAATCTTTCTCCAAGAACATGATTAAACATGTTAAATCTTTGATTCAGCATATCCCTCCGACTCTCTTTCATGTCATTGTTTCCTTCATACATCTGAATCAAAGCTTCCCACAATTCTTTAGCTGAAGTACATTCCTTGAATCCCTGGGCAATGTCAGGTCCTAAAGCCATAGTTAGTGATGCACGTGCCTTATCATCTTGTTCCACCATATCAAAATCATCATCAATGTACTCCTCAACAAACTTTCAAAAATCATGGCCGAAAACACTCCAAGATATCGAGAACACAAACTTTTAGCCGAGAACACCCTTTAACACCCTTCCAATCAAACACGCCAACTTTAGCCGAAAACACCCTTTGATTTGAAAACACTTTTCGACATAAAAGTAGAATACCGAAAACCCTTTTCAGTTGAAAAAATCTTAAGTGTATCCCCTTGATTTTCTCCAATCAAATCATTCAGCCCACAAATTAAGGAAATTCAAATTAGACCAAATCTTCTGAATTATCTTCCTTCCTTATTAATCATGCTAAATTTTCAAAGAACACCAAGAACACCATCGAATTTTCTTCTAAAAACAGCCTACGAAACCTACAAAAATGACTATTTTTCTTGATATATGATACCGAATGAGCCTCGAAACAGTTCGAATGGCTTTGATACCAATTGTAAGTCCCAAATACGTGAATCTTAATAAATCGATATCAAACCAAACTAACTAATGAGGGGAAATCAGTAATTAGTTTATCAAGAAACAAGCAAACATTCATAAACTTGCATACGACTTTTGATTAAGCTATAAATACTCGTATGATACAAGAACAATGAAGAATAGAGGAAGCAGAAAAACCTTCTCTAATAAAAATGAATGAATGCTTAGTTGTTACTGAAACTAAAACAAGTATTTATATGAAAACTAAGATGAACGAGAACCAAAAGAAAAACCACTTGACACCACCGAAAACCTCATACCACCGAGAACATATAAGTGACGCCGAGAACCATTAAATCACCAAGAACCATCTTCTTGATATCACAATCCTTCAAATACTATCCGTTACATGAACCTCTTCCAAGAGCATAAAATGCCATTCACCTTAAAACCTACTTTATATGATTGACATAAAAGATTTTTCTTTACACACTTATTTCTAAATATTCTTATATTCTGATATATTCTTAAATATTCCTAACTATCATGATACTAACTTAAGCATTGGAGGGGTATTGGGATCCCTGAAGCCTACCTTTGCAAGAACGTTTATGTTTTGCAGGCATAGATGGAGAAGATACGAGACTATATGTTTCAACCTAAGTTTTGACCTGAAATCAAAACTTGATCAAGACCCCCGTAGAGACTATATGTCTGGTTGGGAAGTTTTGACCTGAAATCAAAACTATGTAGAAGACCCATGCAGAGACTATATGTTTGGTTTCAAAGTTTTGACCTGAAATCAAAGCTTATGGGACTTTTTTCTCTCAAACGAACTAGGGTTCATACACCCTCGCCAGTATCGTACGTATATCCTATTATAGCTCGAGATAATGGGACCAGCACATGCATGAGTGGCTGTCAATTTTATTATTAAGGGCTATAATCATGAATCCTCTGAATTATCTCGATATAGTTGGAGATTTTGGGACCAATACATGCTTTAGTGTTTGACAATTTCATTTTCAAAGACTATCACCGAGGATCCTCCGAAAAATAGCATTCACATGCTTTACAACCGGGCCTTGTCGCCAGTATCTTCGGCCTTGTCGCCAGTATCTTCGGCCTTAGTCGCGAGTATAATCAGCCTTAGTCGCTAGTATCTTCGGCCTTAATCGCCAGGATCTTCGGCCTTAGTCGCGAGTCTAACTGGCCTTGTCGCCAGTATATTGGACTTGTCCCAATTTTTCTTGTTTCTTGAATATGTGCAGGAACTAACTTTCAAGAATATTTCGACATATCGCATCTACCTATAACATACCTGAGGATTCTATGGTATTTAACTCATCTAATATTTTAACAGGGATAGAGATAACTTCATAAATAAGTCTGCTATTTCAAGGAGTTGGTATTTATTTCTTAACCTATTTAGTATTATTACATAGTTCTTTACTTCTGATTCGGGACATAAGGCATTAAAAATATCTTCACTTAGGAACATCTAATTCTTTAACAAAATCCTATATATATATATATATATCGAATATTTCTTATTCTAGGAAATATATCAATAAGATACCAAAATACTAGTTACCATAAACCATTAAAACTAATATATTAGGCTTCGCCATGAAACTAACAATCCCTTCACCCAACACATTAATATTGTTTAGCTAAAGAGTAATATATAAGGATATTCTAGAAAGCTTTTTCTAAAGCATATTTGGCATGTTTTCTTAGAGTATAAACAATATCCTTATTTAGAAATATTCGAATGCGTAAAATCATTAGAAAATATTGGGCATAAATTACTTGTTTATAAGCTTAAGTCGATAAGTAATTGGACTTATTCATAATACTAAATATTATCATAGGAATTTAGAATCAACAACAAACTTTTAAAAGTTTCCTACATTCTTTACAACTCTCAAGATGATAGATTGAAATATAGAGATAAGAATAATTCTAAATTCTGAATCCTAAGATATAGCAAAACATGTTCTCACAAAGATTGAGTATGAAAATTTTTACAGCTGTATATGTCAAAAACAGCTTACAAAATTTTGGGGGAAATTGCTGTTGGTCAATTTTGATGGTATGAGATTCGGGATATTCGAGGATAATCTGGAATATGGGATTCTTATATATCCACAAATATCCTGAATACTAACGTTACTAATCAATCTCTTCTTTGTATATCGTGACTTAGTCTTGCAGGTTACTTATTGTGGACTTGATTTTACCTTAAAAGTCGTGATAAAGTCAAAGGAAACGTGATGAACATGCCAAACAAAGGTTACAAGTGGAGAACAAGTCACCAACGGTCATATTGACTAAATTGGACCTAAACACTCTGGATTTACTTAAATTGGACGGTTAAACATGGTTAATGGACGTGGTAGCAGTCACATGGTCATAATTCCCAGATTCTCACATGGATATTCGGGAATATAGTTAATTTAGCTGCTATAAAATGTTGTATATAAAGAAATGGCTGGTGATTGATTAAGGATGGCTTTTTCATCATTTTTTATGCATTTTCTCTCAAACACACACATATTCAAGAAATTGTAGCACTTAGCATCGATCATCCAAGATCAAACACTTGTATTTTCATCGGTTTGTTGATAATAAATTAGGTAGAGTGATGATTGTCGCTTCCCGAGGTTTTTATATCGGCAATCATAAGGGATTAAGGGCTTTTCCTCGTACAATCTCGTGTGTTTGGCTATATTTCATGTTTCATATTTAGGAATATCCCTAAGGATCCTCAGGTATATTTCTATTGTAGTTTACGAATATTTAATATCTTTGATCATAAAACACAATACTCTGCTTTTTAATTTAGGTTTTGTTAAGAATTAAGCTTGTTAATTTTTACCCGAAACAACATTCTTTATGCTCAATACTCAAAGCTTATACTTGAAACTTATACTCAAACTTATACTCAAAACATGATGCTTATACTGAATGCTTATATTCAATGTTTATACTAAATACTTAGACTCATACTCTAAATTCTTAAACCTAAACTTAAACACGTGAGGAGTGGGATTCCGGTTGGGAAGCAGGTACATGTGCATATGGTATGGGGGAAACTAAATACTTGATTCTATATGCTATCGGACCTCGTAAGACAGACTGATTGGCCTTCGTGAGTGTCTCTAGGATTCACTCCCCTTTAGTCATTCAGTGTTCTTCGTTGTCAGTACCTTGCAAGACAGACTGATTGGCCTTCGTGCGTTGACATTTGGTCAAGCCTCTCTAATCATTCGGTGTTCTTCATTGTCCACTCATGGTTTTGTGACGAGTGGCTAGGATGATTATGGTTCCATTCAGTTGACCAAGTGTCATGTGATGGTACCCTCTAACTACACACTAATCACCCTCGGGTTACTTCTATGGATTGATACTGAATGCTCCATGAGTGTCTCTAGGAGTCACTCCCCTCTAGTATTCAGTTTTTCATAGATGAGAACTCAAACTTGGTTTTCAAACTCTAACGAATTGGAAATCAGTTAATCAAAATTCTAAAAACTATGTTTGTTGTGTGGTAAGGGGTAAAATGCTTAATTATCATTAATAAAAATATCATATGTGGTGGGCTGGCGGCTGGGCTTGACCCTACGTATCTTATAACTATATATAAAGCATATTGGAGAGAGAGTGTTAAAATCTCTTAATTTTAAGACATGTACAAGCTTTTCAGCATATAATATAACCCTTCATGCTTCTGCTTTCCCTGACATCTTCTCTTATATATCTTTTCCCAAATTCAAATTCATATTCATACCTACTGCTTTTTTCAAAATTCAAAGAGATATTTGAGAGAGAGATACAGAGAGGGGTTTTGATGAAGCACAATGACTCAACGAAGAAAAACGATGGTGAAGGCTAAACAACACCTGGACGACGATAACGATAGTTAGGGTTCCGACGGCTGGGCTTAGAACAGTGACGAAAGCTGGGGTTCGACTCCCTACCTTGAAGACGACTGCTAAGGTTCGACTCCTTTCCTTGAAGACGACTGCTAGGGTTCAGCTCCCTTCCTAAGACCGCTAGGGTTCCGACAGAGTCGGTAAAGTATTAGCTCTTTTATGGTAGCCTTAACTTGTGATGATTTGCGGGAGTGTGGGTGGTGGTGATGGGATTTTTTTTCAGACCTGTGTTAGCTTCTCAAATTTGTGGTGGTTGTAGGCTTCGTCTTTCTTTCTCATAGAAGCTTCTAGTCACTCATATTGTCTCTAATTTGGGACGCCCATTGATTTTATGATGGAGGTTTGAAGGTATCTCCGTTGAGGACGGTGGTGTGGATTCTTCCGCATGGGTGAGTGTTGGTAGGGGTGAGATAACAACAATGGTTCTTTCGGTTTGTTTCCTTCAAGTGATCACATGTATAGCTTATGGGTTTGGTATAATTTCATCTGTGTCATGATTGAATTTTTTCATTTATGTTACAGGATTTCATTCTTCAAGAATTGTTCTAAAAAAACAAAAAAAAGAATTAAAAGGATGCCAACACGAATCCTAAATGTGATCTTCAATGACAATGCTACAGTTTTAGGTGCTACCGTCTCATGGTGATATCAATTATGGTTACCATTTCACAGTGTTAGTTTGCCTCTCTTCAAACCATACTTTCAATGTTGGTGGTGTTTAATCAAGTTATTTCCTGATTTTTGAGCTTCAGCGTATACATTGGAATTGAAATAGGGTATACCATGATATAAATTTGAGGTGTAAAATTAATATTTTTGTTGTAAATAAATTTAATAATAAATATATTTTTTTTACATTAGTTCGGGTGAATGGGAAAGAAAGAACGTGCTCACCCTTTGACATATGTCTCCATAAAACATGTTTGTGTATATTTTTGCTAAAGAAAAAAAAACCGTTCTAGGAATTCCAAAAAAAGGCATATTTAGGATAGATATTTGTTGTTTCCTACTCATGCATGTTACAATTTTCAAAATGAAAAGAAAAACAAAATCTGGGAAGCAAGATACTAGAAAGCAAAATCTCCATTGATTGTTCATTCTAGGTTATACTTTTATTACAATTTGATTACTGATTTGAACTGGTTATAGTAAGTTGGGTTAGCCACTTATCATGTTTCTTGATTTCAACTAATTTAGTAACCTGGGTTAGCAACTTAGAGTTCAAATTTGTTGCTCAACAAATTTGACTGATATTGTTGTTCAACTGATTTGTTATTTTCTTAAGTTGCTAATTTTAAGTTTGGTGTTGTATTAGATTAGGTTTCGAATTTATTGTATAACTATCTGAAGTTTTTGTTTATTTGGATTCCCAGATGTCTACTTGTGCATCATTAAACTTTTTCCCTCTTCTTTGTTGGTTCAACCCACCACTTGCAGCAATTAGTAGATCACCATTTGAAATCAATTGATTAGTATGCATTGCATAATAAGGATTTCTATCATTGCATCTATAGTATTATTTTGTTGTTTAAATTCTATTTATTTTGATGCTTTTTTAAGAATTCTTTTATAGCATGCCTTGCATAATAAGGATTTCTATCATTGCATCTATAATAAGGTTGTTTGAAGTTTCCCTTGCAATATGGTTCAATTGATTAAAGATTACCATTCCACTGAGTTCATGTTAATGAAATAAAAAATTTTAAATTATGAACATTTGTCTTTGTTGGAAGCTATAATCGAGTTACAATTCTGCTTATCGTTTTGTTTATGCTTATCAATTCTTCAGATCTGTTGTGATTAAGACATGTAAGTAGCTTTTGTTTTTCATTAGCGTTACTTTATCGATCAAATCTCAAGTGTGAAAATTTGCATTCTTCAACATTTATATTATGAATCATGCTTAAAATTAGATTGCTCTGTTTACAGATTTGAGTAAACATATTTGATCTTCATTTCTTCAGATACAAGAACTCAGGGATGTGATAGGCTATTCACTTGATTGAAATTAGTACATAGGCTAATCACTATTGCTTTACAATAGCAGCAAAAAGTTGTTATAAATTGATTATTAAAGACAAATCATTTGAGATTAACATTAAAGCTTTCTTAATGTTTGTTGTTTACATTCTGATGTAGGTTTTTCAAAGAGTGTCCTTATTGAAATGATGTGCAGAGAAATCAAGGCAAGTCAACTCATATTTATTTAATTTTACGTAACTTTGTATTTGTTATGGGTACCCAAAGATTGTCATTCTCCATTAAGGTCTTTGATGCCATTCATTTACAAGAAAATATTAATAAAATGACTTAAAAATGTTTGTAGGAGTCTGATAGATTTGTCATCAAAAAAAAATTAGAACATAATATGTGTATCCAAAAATTAGCAAGTTAATTTTATTGTCTACTTTTGAGGTGTTTTTATTGATGTTTTTCATTCTATATCTTGTAGCTTCAGGAGCACTCCGTTCAGGTTTTTTTTTGTATGTACATTCACCCCAAAATAGAATGCACCTTTTAAAATATTACATTGTTTGATGAACTGTGTTATGTACACCATAATCTTGTGGTCAAAATTATTATTTCAAGTAGACATAGTATATAATGTGGTCATTATTTTGTGTTTGGTGTACACTGTTAGGTTTTTCAAGCTGCATTTCAGCAGGCAGATTTTGGACCTATCAGCGTTGCAAATTAGTCAAGAATTGACCTTTGGACCTGGTGTGGTGCTGTGAACTTGGTGCTGGTGGTAATCATGATATTGGTATGAATGCTACTGAAGAAAGCAGATGTTGCATAAAAGAAGCTCTGAAATGGTCCAGATATATTTTTTTTACTGTAAGTTATTTAAGGTCTGACTGCACTTTTCTTTTCATGTAAGGCTACGCCCCCTTCTCTCCTTCCAACAACTACTTCTTTGCCTTTTGTCTGGTTTGTAATGTTTGAGATATGTTAGGGTGTGTCTACTATATAAAAATGATTTATTGTGTTGTATTAAGGTTTCAAGTTGGCATTTCTATTTTGGTTTGTGGTAAAAGAAAATGTTATGCTAACTAATCGATCTTTGTTGCTTTTCTTGAATTCTAGAGTGAGGATGACGGGCATGAGAGTTGATGCTAAATGGTATACTATGCTATAAATGGTATACTAATGAATCAGTGAAATAAATTTTCAAGTAGACCTAGTTATAGCAGCATTGGTTTGATTTTGAATTAGATCTTATCGGCTCTTGAGGAATAACGGATCTTTCATTTAATATTGTTGGATAGACATGAAAGATTATAAATTGCTTTCTAACAGCATCATTTTGGACCTTACGATGTTTGTCATTTTATATTTGTTATATGTTGTTTTGAATGTAAATGTTTGTTATTTTTTTGGATCTTTCATAGAAGATGCACGTTGTATCTTGACAAGTCAAGCTCCTTGGAACCATGGCGTTACATGCTTTCTTTATTGTTATAGTCAGTTGATCCAAATCTGAGTGTGTCCTTTTTCTTTAGCACATAGTCAGCCAACCATTTGGTAATTAATTTTGTATTTACTAAATTGTTTCTTAATTTATTGTCTAAACTCTCATAAATTGTCTGCTACTTTATTGTTTGCTACTCTTTTTGTATTTTAAAATTTATACTATACATTTATAACATATTGAATTACTCATTTCTCTTGCATAAGTTAGGAATATGTTTTGGGTTAAATGAAAAACAAATAGAAGATTTTGACACGTTTTGAACATATGTTCTTGAACCATGTAGTTGACATCCTAATTTTTAACTTTAAACTTGTATGTTTCTAACCAATTTTAGTTATTTTTGTGGTCCGTTTTTTATTTTCTACAATCTTTGTGTTTATATTTTCTTGTTTCACGATCATGGAATAGATAGACCACACTGATGTTACAAAAAAATAAACTAACTAAAGCACTATCTATATCTTGAGAACGTTGATAAATTAACAACAAATTAACATTGCATTATATATTGTTCTTTCCGCCGCCGCATAGCGCGGGTTTCCGCCTAGTGCCCTATATATTAGCATATTGGACTAGATAGGATAGGTGGTTATTATTGAGGTTAAGGTTGTTACTCTGGATGGTTTGTTCAAACTCATTTTCAAATACTAAACTTTATGAACTCACCAATCATGCATTGACTTTGTTTTCTTACATGTTTTCTCAGATAATATACAGGACTAGGTTAAGATCGCAGGATGCATTCTAGGATGCCAAGATAGTGGACTTAGTAACTTTCGGGAAGCACATATTTTGTTTGTAAACGGTGAATCATTTTGATGTCTTGCGCGGTCACAAGATGGCAAACTTATGATTCTAGTGGAAATGTTTGCTTAGTTAAATTATCACAAATGACAGTTGCGATTTCACTTTGAAACTTTTAGATTAATTGTTTTCGTGCTTTAGTTATTCTCAAATGGTGTGCTATGTATACAATCTGATCACTCCGATTATCACGCAATATCACACCTCGAGACCTTTCCGCCCGACGGGACATTCGATCCGGCCCGCCAGCTCGGGGCGTGACAAAGGAGGTGATTCCTGACATGATGAACCTGATTAACAGCAACAAGAATAGCAACCCGATCGGAAACTCTTCCAATGAGGGTAATGGAAACACGAGAAACAACCATGACTACTCCAACAAGAGCTTTATAGGATGCAAACCGCCCAACTGAGGTTTGTAATTTTTGCATCTAAATTTTGTAATTTGTACGTATTTTTATTTTTTAATATATTATTTAAATAATGCAGGTGGAATTTTTACCGAGAAACATTCTACCCACAGCCGAAGAGTTGAAGGCATAGTGGTTTCAAGATGGCTTCAACTACATTAATCAGATGTTCAAGGCCAGAATAGGAATGGACCGCAGTCAACCGATCATTCCTTTTGATGACGTGTACAAGCCGGTTGACACCGATTTATTTGAAGACATATTCTTGGCTGCAAATCGTGGAATAAATATTAATGCATTTGAAAGACAAATCAAGACTCGAGTAGTAGTAATTTGAATTCGGTTTTGGATAAGCTTGATTTGGTGATTAAGTCTCAAGATACACAACATCAGTATTATCAAGTACCAATTTTAATTTACAATTTTAAATATTCTAAATTTAATTAAACCCGTTCATTTCAAGAATGCACGTAAAATTCATTTCAAGAATGGACGTAAAATTTGATTACTACAAATATATTCGTCTTTAATTCGTCTTTAATTTGGATATGTTTGTATATTCTTTATCTTTAACGCAGAAATATGCTCTCGGAGACAGAAGCAAAGAACAAGTTGAAGGAGAAGATGATGATAATGTTACAAAATTTTTTGATAATTCTACATTTGCAACCCCATCATACCAAATGATCGGCACGTGTAAAGAGAAGGTTGCTTTTGTAAAGTATTTATATTTATTTGTTTTTTAAACATATACTTTATAAATTTGAAGTTCACCTCAATAAAGGGCTGAGGAAAAAGAATAAAGAAAAATTCAAAACTCCTCACGACACCATATCAAGGCTTTAGACTACTCCTCATGATAAAAAAAAATGAAAGAGATGGTTTTACTAAGCACTAGCTTAATGAGCTGTCAAGTTGAAAAGATTTTTGGATATACACAACGTTTAAACCCAATGTCGATCTGAGTTGGGACTTTTGGAAAGCAGCAAACAATGGTTGGTTTAAGCCTCCAGTGAGTATTTCCTGCATTATTGTTAGTGCATAGAATGTCCCTAGTTCAGTATTTTGTATGATTTGATGTATAAAGTTGATATTATTAATGAAATTAGTTATTCTATATTGTTCGTATATGTTTACTTGAGTTTATCATGTTTATATATGTTTGACTTTGACTTTGACTATGTTATAGACCCATTCATGCGAATGATCCCTAAGAATGAGTTCATTCGGGCGAATGAACACCTAGAAAATGACCTAGGTGAACGAATGAGTCATTCGCATGACTCATTCGGTTGACTAAGCTCATTCGGCTAAGCCATTCGCCGAATGAGTGCTTCGCACTACTCATTCTGTCGAATGAGTACAGCTTATATATATATAGGGCTGAAAACATAATGTTTAAAAAAATCTCCGAGCCCCCTTTCTCCCGTTAGCATTCATGTCATATCCCTAGGGTTTTGAGCTGCTACTTCCTGTCCAACTTCGATTCTCACCCCGTGGTGTTCGATTTCGATCAAAATGTTCACTCCTCATCTTCGAATTGCCACGGGGCTTGGTGGTTTCGATTGGAAAACCCTGGAATAGGATTCCGCACTATTCCAGTGGCTCTCAAGCAAATCTCCCAAGGAACCGAGTTGTTTCCGAGGGTTTCTCAGGTCCTAAAAAGTGGTATCAGAGCTTTGGCTCTTGATTCTGCTTGATTCTCATTCCAAATCACCATATTGCAGATTGTTGGTTCGAGATTTTTGAAACCCTAAGTTTCTTGGGCTCTAAGTTACTGTTTAATTAGAAATCAAGGGGTTTATATGATTGTTTTGATCCATAGTGCATTCCAAAAGGTTAGAGATAGTGTCCTGAGGTTCCATACCAAATTTGGTGGTCAGATTCGATCAAAATCCAGAGATATCGAATTTTTGTTGTTGAAAACCCCAGTTTATGCGAATGAGCCGATCATGCGAACCAGTTATTCGGCCGAGCCTCATTCGGTCTAAGTGTTAGTGCGAAGAACACTTCATTCGGCATGTTCAGATTCATTCGGTTGAATAGTCATTCGGTTGTCTCCACATTCGCATCAGAAGAAGTCATTTGGTTCACAAGTCATTCGGTTGACTTCTCATTTTCATCAAGAATTGTCATTCGGCCTAATTAATTCATTCAGCAACAATCGTACGCCGACATTCGGCCAGAGGAATTTCATTTGGCAATCAGTTTCTGAAAACTTTTCAAAGTGTTGGATCAGTTCTCTCTTGACAAGATGGAAGAACTTGCATTGATGGCTAATCATAACAACAGGATTCAGGACCTGCTTCTTACATAGACTGAGACGGAGAATTCGAAAAAAGCTCCAAAGTTACTTTCTTTAGATGATTATCCGTATTGGAAGTACCGATTTGAGATTCATATCAATGGAGTTGACACCAATCTTTGGATGATGATTAAGAGTGGGTACTTGAGACCACTGAGTGAAGATGGTTCACCTATGCTGGTCACACGGATGACAGAGCCTCAGAGGAAGTTATATGATTTTGAGAAGAAAGCTTATGCCATATTGTCCCAGTCTATTGCTACAGACATCTTTCATCAATTCAGACAGTTTACTTCTTTAAACTTATTATGGGATGCTTTACAGCAAAGGTATGAGGGGAATGATGCATTGAAGAGCATCAAGTCTAAAGCCTTGAAGAAAGAGTTCAATAGCTTCATGTGTACGGGGAATGAATCTTTAGATGACTTGATTGCCAGATTTTATCATATTTTGAGCGAGCTCTACAATCATCAAGTCAAGACCACTACACAAGAAAAGATCGAGTGTTTGGCTGATGCCTTACCTCCCAAGTGGGAATCCTTTCTGATGGTTCTGAAACAGAGTGAGATGATTGCTAATATGGACATCAATGATTTCATTCAGAAACTAAAGGAGCAAGAGATTGAGAACAAGTGGAAGGAAAAGAGAGTTGCTCAAGTTCAAGATCCTTTATTATACTATTCTACTCCTACTGTAGAAAGAGATTCTTCTCATGCTCCATTGAAGACAACTTTTATCTCACAGATTAAGGAAGCTACTGTTTCAGGCCAAAAATCCTTCAATCAGTCAGCTACAACTTCTACTTCTCATAAAGAAGATAGTCATTCTGTCACAAATTTGAAGACAGACAACTTTGACAAAGTGACTGTGGAGGTTGCAAAGGAGCATATGGGATTGTTGTCTACACTTGTGAGTTCTTATGATAGGCGGTTAGCTGGGAAAATTGGTAACCCACATCTGACTAATAAAGATTATTCTCAGATTGAACCTGATGATATGGAAAGGATATACCCTGATGATATGGAAAGGATTGACATTGTGTTGCAGAGATCAACGAAGCTGCTGGACCTAGGGATGAAGATCATTCAGAAGAAACAATGACAAGTCTGGATGAATCTTCAGGATCAGAATCAAAAAGCACTTCAGATTCATAAACTCAAGGACAATCAGATGCTGAATTTGAAGAACAATCTGCTACTCAGTTTGCTATGATGGTGAATACTTCTACTTCATCTCAGTCAGATCATGTATATGATGAATGTTCCTCATCTCATTCTGATTGCTTTAAATGTGTTGATCTTGAAAATAAGGTTTTGGCTTATCAGCAACACAATGCTGACTTGATCAGAGATCATAACCAGTGCATTGAAGCAAACAAAATTTTAAAATCAAATGAAAAAGATTTTCAAGCTAAAATTGAACTATTAAACAGGCAATTGCATGAGCCTGAGATCGATGTGCTGAATAAGCAAGATGCTATTACTTCTTATCTCAATACCATCAATGAGATAAAGAAGAAATTAGCCATAGTCGAGTGTGACTACGAAACCTTAAGTCAGAAGCTCAAGAGCTATGAAAGCTCCTCTAATGTCATTGAGCATATGATCAGTAGAGGGACTGATCATAAGGGTAAGGAAAAAGAAACAAAATACAATCATTGCCCCCTACCAGTCTTGAATTGCTTTGTCAATTAACCAAATGACAAAGAAATTAAAGACTTTCAAGTGAAAACTCCATTAGTTATTGATCCTATTGGGATTATTTCAGATGAGGGTTCCTCATTGTCTGAGGAATCTTTTGTGGAGGGAGTAGTTGATGATTGGGTTTCTGATTCTGAGGATGAGTCTGATGTTTCTCCTTAAGTGTCTTGTGTTAAGAATCAGATATGTAGTGTCACAAAAGTGGACCCAATCTCATCAAAGACAAATGTGTCTTCAAAGTTATCCAAAGTTATATGCTTTGTGAAGTCTTCACAGGATGGTGAAGCAAGGCTGACAACCTTGTTTTCAATGGGACGAAGGGTTTAGGTTTTAAGCAAAACATGACAAAAACAAATGTTTTTCATCAAAACAAACAATATTTTTCTAAAAACAAACAGTTTTATCACAAAGATAAAAGGGCTTGTTTTGAGTGTGGTGCACTTGGAAACTTTGCTAGATTTTGTCCTCAACTGATCAGACCAAAAGTTGCACCACCCAGAAAACAACATCATCATGTTGTTAAAGAAGTCAAATCTAGAAAGCCCAAACAACCCATCCCATTAAGTCTTTGGATAAGGGTAAAGGGAAAGTTGTTAATTTAGATGTCCTAAATGTTGTTAATGTGAAACAACCCAAACCATCATCCATTTATTTGAAGAACTCTGTTTGCAAAAACACAATCTGGAAAATTAAGTCTTCTGAGAATTCAGTTTCAAATCCTTCAGATAAGGTGACTCCAGATGGAAAATGGATTGATGTTTTAATCCCAGACTCATTGGGTCAATCCAAGACTATAAAGGCTTGGGTTCCCAAATTGAACTAATAGTTTGTGTTTGTGTTTGTGTAGGTTGCCCCAAATGCTTCTCTTAACAGCACTTGGATCGTTGATAGAGGGGCATCAAGGCACATAACTGGAGATATATCTCTTCTTTCATATGTTCATTCTATTAAAGGAGGATATGTGGCTTTTGCTTGTGACAAAGGCGGATTCATTACTGGAGAGGGTATTCTTTCAAATGGAAAAGTTTCATTTGACAAGGTTATATATGTGAAACAGCTGGAGAACAATCTACTTTCAGTATAACAAATTTGTGACAAGAAGTACAAAGTTCTGTTTGATGACTCCAGTTGTTACATTCTCAAGCAAGGCATTACCATTGATGAAGACTGGATTCTGATGTCTGCTCCAAGAAAGCAAGATCTGTATGTACTCAACATGGCCACAGCTTCAACTACATCTTCTACAGCTTCATGTTTTATGTCCAAAGCTACAGAGAAAGATTATATTCTTTGGCATAAGAAGATGGGTCATTTAAGTTTGAGGAAGATGAATCATCTGGTTCACAACAATCTGGTTGAAGGAGTGTGTCTTAAGAAATTCAAGATGTCTGATGTATGTGTTTCATGCAAGAAGGGAAGCAAACCAAGTAGTCTCACAAACCTAAGAAGTATCATTCAATTACTGTTCCACTTGAGCTTCTCCACATGGATCTGTGTGGTCCTGTCAATCGCAAGAGCGTTGTTGGAGATCAATACTGCTTAGTTATTACTGATGAGTACTCCAGATACTCTTGGGTGTTCTCTATGAAGGAGAAATCTGAAACGTTTGAATGTGTTCAAGTTCTCGTCACTAAGCTTGAATCACTATATAAGCTGAAGGTTCGTATTCTCAGAACAGATAATGAGACTGAGTTCAAGAATCACAATATGGAGACTTTTTGCAATGCACATGGTATTATTCAGCAATTTAGTGCTCCATATGTCCCACAGATGAATCGAGTTGCTGAGAGAATGAACATAACATTGATTGAGGCTGCTCAGACGATGCTTGTTGATTCATCCCTACCAGTTCAATTTTGGAGCGAAGTTGTTGCCAATGCTTGCTATACTTTGAACCGGGTATTGATTGTGAAATGACATGGGAAGACTTGCTTTGAATTGCTCCATAACAGAAAGCCATATCTTAAGTATCTTGAACCATTTGGTGCTTTGTGCACAATGTTTAAGAAAAATGAGCATGGCAAGTTCAATAAAAAGGTGGAAGAAGGCTGCTTTCTTGGGTATATCACTCCAAATAAAAGAGTTTACAACAGATCAACTCATAATGTGGAGGAGTGGTACCATGTAGATGTTCAGAGATACACTATACCACCTGGAAAGGGTCCTGACTGGATGTTTGACTATTCCAGCCTTTTTGACTCTTTCAACATGACTCCCATGTATACTGATGAAGATGTTGCTGTTCAGATGATGTATGATGCACAAAATGCTCCTGATGAACCTGTGCAACCTCTTTCAGTTATGTTCCTATGCAGGCACATGATGACAGGTCAGACTCAAATGATAACCACTCTCATCCAGATGTTCCAGAACTAGATGTTGATAATATTGTACCTGTTCTTAAGGAACTCAATGTAAACAACCTTGATCAACAGGTTGAGGTTCTTGCTCATCCTGTTGGCAGAATTAACAGAATTCATCCTCAAGATAATATTATTGGAAATCCATCTGATGGAGTGAAGACCAGAAATCAGTAATCTTCAGGTGGTCTTGCTGACATTCTTGGTCTTGCAGATGTAAACTTGTGTGCTCATTCATGTTTTATCTCCCAAGTTGAACTAAGAACCATTACTGAAGCTTTGAAAGAAGAATCTTGGGTAGATGCCATGCAAGAGGAGTTACTGCAGTTTAAGAAGCTTGGATTTTGGAAGCTGGTGGATAGAACCAAGGGCACAAAAGTTATTGGCACAAGATGGGTTCTTCGTTGCAAAAGAGACGATCATGGAATAGTTGTTCGAAACAAAGCACGTATGGTGGTGCAAGGTTTCAGACAGATTGAGGGACTTGACAACAATGAGGTGTTTGCACCAGTTGCTCGTTTGGAAGCAATTCGAATCTTCTTGGATTATGCATCCTACAAGACATTTAAAGTTCATCAAATGGATGTCAAGAGTGCATTTCTTCACGGTGTGATTAGTGAAACTGTGTATGTCAATCAACTTCTCGGGTTTGAGGATCCATTGAATCGTGACCAAGTCTACAAGTTGGACAAGGCTTTATATGGATTGCATTAAGCTCCGCGAGCATGGTATGAGACACTGTCTGCTCATCTTCTGAGCAACGGGTTCAGAAGAGGTGTTATTGACTGCATATTGTTCATTAGAAAAAAGGATGGTGATTTACTCTTAGTGCAAGTCTATGTGGATGACATCATTTTTGGTTCTACAAATGATGATTTGTGCAAGGAATTCGAGAACGTTATGAAAGAAAAATTTGAAATTAGCTCTATGGGGGAGATGAAATTTTTTCTTGGGTTGCAGGTGGATCAATCTGAGGCAGGGATTTTTATTCATCAAACCAAATACGTTGGTGACATTTTGAGCCGGTTCAGTATGTTAGATGCAAAACCTACTGGTACCACACTGGCTGTCAATCATGGGATTACACCAGATGAAAAGGGGGAGTTAATCGATGCCACTCTGTACCGAGGAATGATTGGATCCCTCATGTATCTCACAGCTTCTCATCCAGACATCATGTTTGCCACATGCTTGTTTGCTCGTTATCAGTCCAAGCCAAGAGTTTCTCATCTTATTGTTGTGAAGAGGATTTTACGTTATCTGAAGGGTACTCCGGATCTGGGCTTATGGTATTCTAATTATGATAACTTTGATCTAACTGCTTACAGTGATTCAGATTATGGTGGATGCAAAAGGGACTTCAAGTCAACATCTGCAGGGTGTCAGTTCTTTGGGAAACGCCTGGTTACCTGGCAGTGCAAGAAGCAGACGTTGGTGTCTACTTCAACATGTGAAGCAGAATACATTGCGGCTGCTAGTTGTTGCTCTCCAATCATCTGGATTTAGCAACAACTCAGGGACTATGGGTTACAATTTTCTAACACTCCTATATTTGTTAATAACACTACTGCCACAACTGCCACTAAAAATCATGTCCAGCACTCTAAAAAAAACACATCGACATTAAATATCACTTCATACGTGATTGTTTTGAAAAGAAATTAATTGATGTTGTTAAGATTCACACCGATAACCAGAAAGTTGATCTTTACACTAAAGCGTTTGACAAACCCAGATTTTTATATATGTTATCAGCTAATGGTGTTTTTCAAAAAGATGAAGTCATTCCTTTATCTGAATCATACAAATGATCATTATTGTTGTTAATTAGTTTCTTTCGTTTGATTTTTACTTTTTGGTACTTTTGTTATTTTTTCCTCACTTATTCAAAAACTCAAAAAGATTTTCAGTTTTAGGTTTTTAGGGGGAGAAAACGTAGTTTAATTGAAAAACCAAAAACATTTGAAAAATTAAAAAAAAAAATGAGAAGGTTGTATTAGAGAAAGTGATGTGTTAACATGTCATGTCTTAAATGCAAGATAGAATGCATAAACTGATAGCACATAGGAGTTATGATCTGATGTACTGATACGCCGACTTTACAAAGTTAACAGACTGTTGGTGATTGCTTAGAAAGTCTGATTCTAGATCCAGTTTAGAAAACTAGTTAAGGTATAAATAGTTTTTGACTCAAATCCGGCATACACCTGTTATCATAGGATTTTATGAGGTTTCCAATGATTCATGAATTCAAGTCTGTACACGTGCCATATTGCTTTGTAAAGACCTAGCTGAAGCCATCCATTCAGATGAGAATGATTGAATCACAAGAATATAAAAAGTAAATCTGATTATGTGCACGTGCCATATTGTTGGGTTGCAGCCTAGTTGAAGGCGTCCCTTCAGATAGGATAAGATAAGAAAAAGACAAAATAAAATAAGTTCGATTCCATACATGTGCCATATTACTGGGTTGCGGCCTAGTTGAAGCCGTCCATTTGGATAGAACAAGTTGATCTTGTCAACATAGTTCTGTATACATGGCATATTGCTTTGTAAAGACCTGGCTGAAGCCGTCTATGAGAATGTGTTGAACTTGAGAAACAAATCAAAAAGAAAAATAAAAAATAAAATAAATTGAAACCTTATAGAACTTATTATGTTAGGTATTAAGTTGTGCAGAGATGAGTTATAAATTGATTTTGACCCAGATTGGGTGACTATAATGGGTAACTCAGTCAAAAAACATGAGTGATTATTGATTGGTTTAGAAGCAAAGTACTGTCAAGTTTAAAGTGGACAAATATATGAGTTATCATTTCATAAATCAAATGTGTCGGAAGTATAAACATTCATGAATGTTGATTTGACATGATCTGGTGTATGTGTCATTTTCTTGAAATGCTACTCATAAAAATATGTTCATTTTTGTTTATTTCAGTTTCAATTTGTACAGTTGTTTGATTATTAGAAAATAAAAAAAAAATTTATTTGAATTTGTTTTAAATGATTATTTGTTAGTTCAGATATTCATTCTTATCTTTGTCTTTCACCAAAACAAGACTGAACTTCATAACAAGTTTCTTTTTATGATCAAAATGTAAAAATTTGAAAATGTGTTTGGGGTGCTGATTTGTTTCGCCCGAATGAGTATGAGTATGGCTCATACGAACGAACTCACTCATTCAAACGAATGAGTCATTCGCTTGACTCCTTCATAAGAATGGTCATTCGGTTCTTGAGACCGAATGAGCTCTCCTATTTAATAGACGCTCTTCGGACGAATGAGCTCATTCATCTCATTGGCTCATTCGGTCTTACTGTGTGTTCCTTTTTCGCCCGAAATAAGCTTATGTTCATCCATTTCGATTTTCATCTCAAATCTTCCATTCTTTGACTATTTTTCACATCGTGATCATCTCAAGTACTGCCAGAACAAATATCTTCAACTTTTGACCGTGGATTGAACCAAAACCGTTCAAATTTTAGGTTTTTAGGGTTCGAACAACATTCAAGTCCAATAATTGATCTAAATGAACCTTAAAACACTTAAAATCAGTTGTATAACCTTAATCGGACGTCTCTGTGTTGAATATCACCATTTTTAGAGTCTGATTTGAGTTTTTGGAAGATTGAGTGTTCGAAGTCCATTGGTCGCCTGAATGAGACTCATTCGCACCACAGGATCAACCGAATGAGGTCATTCGGAGCATGTGGTCATGGAATTAGTTGGTTCAACCGAATGACGTGACACCATTCATTCGGTCACTGTCCTCATTCGCTGGGTTTCATTCGTGTGACAGTGCTTCATTTGCACTACTTGAACACTTGGTCAAAATTTTTGATTTTGATTCAATTGCCTACTGAACTGAACTGACATATTGTTATTCTTCTGTGTTTCAGTATGGCAGGATACAAGGATGTTCCCAAGAACAACATATGTGCTCATCTTGATCTTAGCACGATGAGTGCCCGACATTTTACTGAGATCATCACTTTCTTGAGGCGTTCAGGATATTTCCAGCCATATCTACTGTTCATGTTCCATACCTATCACATCAGAGAGAATTCTATATTGACTGTGAGGTAGAGTCTCCTGTCATCAGAGGAAAGGTCTGTGGACAGGATGTTGTATTATCTGCTGAGCATCTTAGACGGGTTTGTGGTTTCCAGGATGCTCCAGATCAGCCTTTTCTTCGTGATAGATACCTTGTTCGAGGATGTTTTATGCGGTGCAAATATGATGGAGACTTGGAAGCCGGTGTGCTGAACAAGGCCTTTTTACGCCCACAGTTCAAGTATTTATGCCATGTCCTCATTCACTGCTTGGGCTCAAGGCGTGGTGGTTATGACGATCTTCACAAGACACTCCAGGGAGCATTTGTTGCCTTAGTGTTGAACATTCCGTTCAACTTCTCGGAGATGGTCTTTACCCATATGAAGGAGAATGTCTACCTCAAGGGAGACAAGAAGTTTCTTATTTATCCTAGATTTCTCCAAATGATCTTTGATGTGCAAGTGCCAGATCTACCCAAAGCTAATGCAGATGTTCTTAGATTAGAGCACATGAACGACACAACTCTTAACAGATTTCTAGCTTACAAAGGAAAGGAGAGGAAGCCTCCCACTCGTAGCATGTTCGGCCATCTCCTCAACCCTGATTACGTTGCACCTGTTGGGAGGAGATGGAGACATGAGGATTCAGACTCTGACTTGGAAGATATCATTGTACCAGATGGTGATGAAGGTGATACTGGTGCTAGTGGTGCTGCTGATGTTGGTGATGATGCAGGTGTGAGTAGTGGTGATGGTGTTGTTACTGATGTTGGTGGTGGTGCTGATGTTGGAGGTTCTGGTGGTGCTGATGTTGGAGGTTCTGGTGGTGCTGATGTTGGAACTCTTCTTGATTTAGATTTTATGACTACTTCTGCAACCACTGTCTCTACTCCATTAGAGATGGGTGGTACTACATCAGTTGAGGAGAGAGATGAGTCAGGGGAATCCAATCAGGAGGGTTATAATGATGAAGTGGGTTCTGACAGCTCAAGCTCTGAAAAGACCGATGATGAGTTTGAGAGCATTATGGTTGGAACAAGGCTGGTGAAGAAGAGAAAGAGGCCTAGCGTGGTAGAGCTTAATAGGGAGGAGATCAGGGATCCGTCTTTTGTCCTTGAGTTTGATTTCTCTCCTCCTCCACGTACTTCCACTGTCACATCTACTTCTACTACTGCGGCTGCTGTTGTTCAGTCTACTTCATCCCCATTTGCCAAAATAAAAAGGACAAGATTTGTCCTACAGAAATGGTAAGAGCTGTCTTCTGTTGCAGCAACCACTGCTACATCTGCTGCAACAGTTGTAGCTTCTTCACTGACCAGGTCAAGGGCAACTCCTACACATTTTACTATTGCCCCTCTTACCTCCTCTGTTGCTGCTACTGTTGTCTTCACTACAGCTTCCTATGGTCCGTCCACTACACGTGCTAATCCATATAGCTCAGCACACTGAACAATTTGGTCCTTCGATTGATGGAGAGGAACCACGAACAGGGCCTGGCTATCTCCCAGCTCACACAGAAGGTTAGTGAGCAGGATGCTCCGCTACTGCAGGCTGCTGACCAACGGGCAGATTTCAGAGCTAGATCTGCTGAGCTGGAGGAACAATTGCTCAAATCTGTTGATGAGCATAATCAGCTGGCTTTGACTGACTCAGGCTTCAATGACAGGATCTTTGCTCTTGAGGCAGAAAACTTGCGTCTTTCTGAGCAAGTTGAAAGTCTTAAAGATACTCCTAGGATAGAGGCTGCTGAGCCAGTCTCCGATGATTCAGACAGAGAAGAAGAAGAAGAAGAAGAAGAAGAAGAGTCTGATGAGGAGAAGGTCGATTATGATGATACTGAAAAGGATGATGATTCAGGTGGTGATGATGACAGTGCTGGTAGTGGTTCTGCAAGCTCTTCCAGTGCAGAAGAGCCAACTCCACCAACTGAAGTCAAAACCAAGACTAAGCATGATATAGGTGCCAAGCCTCCTCTGCCTCAAACCGAAGAGCCTAAAGCTACTGAAGAGGGTGAAGCGATGCCTGTGAGATGGATTTTAGACGCTCAAGGAATCATTCAACACTCTGTCAGCTATGATAAGGAGGAAGGCGAAATCATACACTGCCTCACCAAGGAACAAGTTGCACAGCTTTTCAGGTTAAATCCTGATGAGGTGATTTTGGATGATGCTTCCATTCCTGCTTCTGATCTTCCTACTCCAGAATCATTTGATGGCATCGATGAGGTGATTCTGGAGGACATTACACAGGAAGAGGGCGGGCTTAAAGTACATTTCAGCTGAAGAGGAGCTGCTTACTTTCTCTGACTTATTCGGTCTACATTCTGAGGAGGAGCTAAAACGTAAGATAGACGAAAAGGTCAGCGGCTGTGAGTCTTCAGCAGAAGATATTCAGAAAAGGAAAGAAGAATGGAACGCAAATTGGGACGTTCTAAAGAAGGACAGTGTTGCACAGATGCCAACTACACACACCAAATTATACAAGACCAAAGGATACAAGGCCGGAGGTCAAATTCTGAGTTGGGCATACTTTCACGACTTGCAATGCCATGCAGTAAAAAAGGAACAAGGGATCCAGTACTTCAAACATCCCCATGACTTCAAGACGTTGCCCGGATTTGAGGTAAATCAACTTGCACGTTTGAAGATGCTTTACAATGAAGACTCAGGGATGTCGTCTTGGTTTTCAAGACAGATTCAGTACGAGTACCGGAAGAGATGGATCAACTTCAAACCTAAGCAACCGGAGAGATACTATATTCCGGAGATTAATGCAGATACCTGCAGACATAAAGTTATTCTGAAGTGGTTGCCTCCTAAAGTCATGAAGAAGATTCCATTACGGAAGATGCCTCAAGACTTTCTGGACAGTTTCAGATGGTGGTATTATGATGGGAGAATTGTTGAGGTGGTGATTGTTTTGTGCAAAGACAACAAATGGGATACTGTACGTATATTTGATCCCATGTGTCTGACCAATCTGTCACACAAAGATGTGAAAGCCTTGAGCAGATGTCAGATTTTCTTTGAAGTTGCAGACATGGAGCAGGCTCTACAGTTCATGAGAGTTATACGGATATGCATAGTGTTTGGAATTCATGCCGGCACTGACTAGAAGGCTATCTCAGACAAGTATTTCAAGAAAGATGCTTATAAGTGAAGAACTAGGTCCAAGGGGGAGTATGTTAGTGCATAGAATGTCCCTAGTTCAGTATTTTGTATGATTTTATGTATAAAGTTGATATTATTAATGAAATCAATTATTCTATATTGTTCATATATGTTTAATTGAGTTTATCATGTTTATATATGTTTGACTTTGACTTTGACTATGTTATAGACCCATTCGTGTGAATGATCCCTTAGAATGAGTTCATTCGGGCAAATGAATGCCTAGCGAATGACTTAGGCGAACAAATGAGTCATCCGCATGACTCATTCGATTGACCAAGCTCATTCGGCTGAGCCATTCGCCGAGTGAGTGTTTCGCACTACTCATTCGGCCGAATGGGTACAGCTTATATATATAGGGCTGAAAACATAATGTTTAAAAAACTCTCTGAGCCCCCTTTCTCCCCTGAGCATTCCTCTATCATATCCCTAGGGTTTTGAGCCGCTCCTTCCTGTCCAATTTCGATTCTCACCCCGTGGTGTTCGATTTCGATCAAAACGTTCACTCCTCATCGTTGGATTGCCACGGGGCTTGGTGGTTTCGATTGGAAAACCCTGGAATAGGATTCTGCACTATTCCAGTGGCTGTCAAGCAGATCTCCCAAGGAACTGAGTTGTTTCCGAGGGTTTCTCAGGTCCTACAATTATATATATAACTAGCAAAATTTTATAATTTTTTACTAATAATTTATTTTTATTTTTAGTAGCATATGATTGTTGGATTAATAAGATAATGTTAGAAAGAGAGGAAGATGTGAACTTGATCATCTTACCGTCTTTTTTCGTGTCTTTGGTACAAGTTTTTAAAACGTGGTTTCATAATCTAACAATTGGTCAAATGTGGGCATTTCCGCCTATAGAAAATTTTGATATAGTAAGTGTCAAACCAAGTAATTTGTATTTACTACCACAAAACACAATGCATTATGATAACCAAGTTTTATTTATTTTGCATTTTTATATACTAGTAAACGTTACAAACCAACATTGGTGTCTTGCCATCATAGATTTTCCCAAGTGATCAATGACTATTTATGACCGGGGTATAAAAACCCATTTATTCCATCTTCCTCTTCACTTTTGTCTGAACTTTCTCTCTCTCTCTCTATCTCTCTCATCAAGAAGTCGTTATCTCTCTCTACTCTCTCTCTCTCTAGATTCTCACACACTCCACCATAGCAAATCACCACCAAATTTGGTGTTCATGGTGTCCAAACGACCCTCTCAACGAGTAGAACACAGAAGTATAAGGGATCTAGTAAAAAAAGAGCTCAATCGGGAGAAAACCTAGAGAGAAGTTCCTACCAGAAAAAGGGTTTTCACCATTTTCGAACTTCAACTTGAAACCAGGTTTCTACCATTTGAAATATCATAAGAACCACTGTTAATTGAACACGAAACCTTGGAACATGTAGAATAAACTTAGGAATGATCGAAACTAGCTGAAATCTTGCTGGGAAGAATAAAGTCGATGGAGGATCAGCCAAGAGATAGTGTTGACGGGTCTGCTAGTGCAGCTCACCAAAACCCATCAAGATTACTATCTTCGACGACCACATGGTTGGGAATCCACGAGACTAACAAGATCGAAAAGTACCCTGAATACTGAGAATTGGATATCATCGATATTAGATGGGAAGTGGTAGTATCAGCAGCCAAGTAATTGGACGGTTAAGGTCAACAGCACTGTAGCAGAGGATGATATTCCCTTTCACAGTTGGTAATCTCGACAGCCAACAATTGGGTTGGAATTACTGAACATATTGGGTTCGAAGGAGTCCAAGGGAGACTGAACCGGGACGTTTCGATATTACTAATGTTGGGGGACTGAGTATTGATACTAAGCTTGGGTAGATAATGACAATATCGATAATGAGGAAGTTGTGTTGTTGGAGTTTTAATCGCTATGGAGGCTGTCGAAGTTAAATTTAGAATGTTGATACTAACTCTCCAAACCAATTCAAGTACTTTGGTCCTTAAATCCAACAAGTTTAATCCAATTTTAAATGGTTGAGAATAGTTGAAGGATGATAGTATCGGCAATGTTGCCTTGGCCGATACTAGACTCATTCAAATTAGTTCCCACTTGAATCAATACCTTTGCCATTAACCTTAGGCAAAGCTGGATGGATTAAAGACTTAATGAAAGTGTTTACAAATTCAACATAATAAGGAAAGGGGAGTAAAAACAACAAGATGATGAAAAGGATTTACACAAGTTATGTAAACTTAAGACTTGTTTAAGTGTTAAAGGAGATTTTACAACTTAAACTTAGTTTTATAAACTTAACATAAATTTTTGTTAAAACGTTCTAATTAATATCATGTTAGTAAATTTCATTTATAAATAAAGTAGTTTGTTAATAAAACATCCTCTGCACAAATAAATGTAACAATGAGAAACATGACATATCAAAAACTTAATGATTTCTAATAACTTGAAAACATGTTTTCTTTTAATACAAATTTTAACTACATCAACTAAGTTGTTAGGTAAAGGGTATTAGAGATAACATCATAAAACTATATAGTAATAAACCTAGTAACCCATTAGTGAGGTCTAGGACACTTAGTCGGATTGCACATGCAGTTCTCGTCACATTATTAAACATATACTAATGTTAATAAGGGTGAACACAAACGAATCAATCACAGGACCTTGAATATAACATCATTGCAACAACAGTGAGCGTGTGCATTTCTCGAGTCTTAGTCAACCACTACAATCACCAGGTGAGTTCATATGCCCCTTTCTAATCTTTTGATTTTAAATGCGGGGCTGAGAAACATGCTATCTTTTATTTATTTAAAAGTTTTAGTGCATTACTTCAATTGTTATGTGATTATGATAATAAAGAGTTGTCATTATTATCTAAATTTATGTCATATCATTATGTGTATGTTTGTGAGTGAAATGATCACTGTGCCATAATCAGGATGATACTTGACAATATAACTTCAAGATATCGTCAAATCATTTGAATAACATAAGTGTATTAAGATATGATCTTATGGCACTTGTTATTCTAACACTAAGATGACAACAAGATATCACTAAGACAATTACTAGAAATAACAAGAATGATATTCATGAAAATATAATTTCATGATGACATCATTCACCACATTTACTAACACAGTGTACTAAGATAAGCTCTTATAACACGTGTTAAAGCCATTGATAACACATAACATATATTGAGGTAACAGTTGAGACAATTAATTGTGATACCGAGGATGACATTATGATAAAATAGCTTCATGATGTCATCTCCCACATGTGCTAACACTGTTTTATAAGACAATGTCTTATAAAACAATGTTAATGACTAAAGATCATAACATTTATGTTCATTTCATTGAGATCACATCATTTGGTCAAGATGACAGTGATTCATTATCTAAGGGTGTAAATCATTACCTGAGTTATTTACATAGTTTTCATATTTATGATAATTATAAAACTCATTATCACAGTATGGGTAGATTTCAATACGTACAATTCCTATGTGGATAGTTAATCTAACGGGATCACACCTGGAACTAAATGTGCTATCATTTCAATTAATGACAGAGAAAATGGTTGGGAACATAAGCATATCTTATATATATCATGGAGAGGATATTTTACCTTTCGGATTGGTCAAAAATGACAGTCACAGAGACTCTTAAGTCGCACCCTTATAGATATCATGGAGAGGATATCTTGCACTTCAAATTTATTAGTAGTGACATGCATAGAAACAATTAAGTCTCACCCTTGTAGATATTACGGAGAGGATATCTTACAGGCCGGACTGGTCAGTACTGAAACTCACATGGACTATTAAGTCTTGCTCTAGATATCGTTGGGGGATATCTTACACTCCGAGCTAATCAGCAATGATCAGCTAACAGAGACTATTAAGTCTCTATCTCATAGGTATCGTTAGGGGATATCTACAGGCCGGGCTACTCCGTAAGGAATGGCAAACAGAGACAATTATGTCTCTATTCTAAATTGTTGGGAAAAAATCAAATTGGGGGATTATATGTGAGATGAAATGGGTACCCATAGTTACAATACATGTGGTATGGAGTTCAGTTAAGCATGTGGTGGGCTGGCGGCTTGATTCGTGATACGTATGCCCTATATATAAGCACGCTTAGCTGGACAATATACTATCTCTATGCGAAACTATGGAGAGAACATTGGTGTGTGATAAAGCAAATCAATTTAAAACTAGACTTGTGTGTGATATGATGAATTGTGAACAACCAATTTCAATCATTTTCATTTACTAAAACTTATGAACTCACCAACCTAGTGTTGACTGTTTGTTTTAAATGTATGCTTTCTTAGGTGACGAACAAATTTAGTCACCAAAGCATCAGGACATAAGCTAGCAGGACCATATAGAAGACCTAGCTTACTTTTTGGGATGCATATACTTTTGATGTCATTATGAATCTCTTTTGTATATCTTGTGCAGATACAAGATATAAACTATATGATTCTTTTGACTAGATATACTCAGTTAAATTATGAACACATACTGTGTAATCTAACTTTGTAATTCTATGTATTAAATGTCATGTTAGCATTTCTCATTATACATCATATGACATGTAAACAATCTGATAATTCGATTATCACACGATATCGCGCCCCGAGAACATTCCGCCTGACGAAAAAGTCGATCCAGCCCGCCGGCTCAGAATGTGACAACAAATTCAGAGAACACTCTAAGTAAAATATTATTTGTAATTTATTTAGTTAATATTTAAATGTTTTACTTTTTTGTGCGTGCAATTATAATATTTTGAAAAAAATTATATTTCTACATATATTTTTTTTTCAAAAATGATAGGCGCCCCGCCCGTAGTCGTTCAAAATAAGAGGCTCCTCGCCTACATAAATTTAATGTCAGAGGTGCCTCACCCATATATTTTAACCCTCACGGGTGCCCCGCCCATATATTTCTATCTTCGCAGGCGCCCTGCCCATAGATGCGTATAATCCCAGGTGCCCCGCCCGTAGTCATTCATTTCCCAGTCGCACGCCCATAAACTTGGTTACCCGTCGGCACGCCCGTTTCTCGTAACGAATAGGTGCGTCCCACCCATGATTATTTGTCTATGATCGATTCAAGGGCAATTTTGCTTCACAATTTCACAAAAGTTTTTCTGCTGATGTTTTACAAAATGTTTTATTTGAAAATTCTAAAATGCCTTTCAAATACTTTATAAAGCTTATTATAAAATTCGCAAATATAATTCTTATTGAATTAAAATCACTTATATGGAGGCCCAAATTACAATTCGCAAGGTGTTAAATAATTTTTTCTAATACTCCTTGATAGTTTCCACCAAATGGGTTTATGTTTATCGAATCCAATTTAAAGGAAGCTTTAACGGAGGCCGACATTACAAGAAAGATATGTATTAAATGAGGGTTAACATTACACGAAAGATATAGATCGCTTGAAGACTATTAGTAGAAAGATATGGATCAAAAGATAGCTATCGTTATTATGTAATTCACTATCAATTATAGTATAAGTTTTTAATATAATGTAACATTTTAATTTTTTTTATCGTAACACAAGCTGTTGTATTCATTAAATATAATTATATAACAACAAAATTGTAACCTATTTTTGTTGGTTTTTATTTACCTTTTTAACGTGTTAATCGTTATCAATAAGTGATATAGTGATATGAATCCTATTATGTTATGTTGTGCGAAAGAAGGTTTGGGGAATCTATTGACGTTGATTCAAGCCCGAGTTATGACCTGCTATTTTTTTAAATTCGATTTCTTTTATTTTTAGATATTTTTTTAATTTTTATTTAATAAAAATTCTCATAAAATATTACTACTTAATCCTGCTAAAATGATAATGAAAATAATAATTATTATTAATGATAATAACACTAATAAAGATAATAAACAAAGTAAGTAAATTAATTAAAACAAAAGTTTCTTTTATTTTTCAAATAATTTTATTATATTTTATTCAATAAAAATTCTTATTAAATATTATTACTTAATATTAATAATAATAATGATAATAATGATAATGACAATAATATTAATGATTATAAAGAAAGTAAATTAATTACAACAAAAATTTCTTTTATATTTTTCAGATAAATTTATTAATTTTTATTTAACAAAAATTATCATATGGCAACTAAAATAAAAATAATAATAATAATGATAATGATAAAAAGTAACAATAATAATAATAATAATAATAATAATAATAATAATATAACGATATTAATGAAAACATAAATCGTTAAAACTTTTTTTATTATCATTCACTTTTATTGTTATTTTATTTAAAATAATTTTGATTCAAATTCGAATTTAATTTATATGGGTGCCCCGTCCATAAATGATCTTAAATACAGGCGCCCCACTTGTCATTAAATCTTTTATAAGAGCCAAGCCCACAATGAAAAAGATATGCGGGTGCCCCCGCCCTTAAAATAATAACCAGACGCCATGGTTGCCCCGCCCAAATACCAAATGCACTATAGGCGCCATGTACATAACCGGTGTTTCCCATGGGCGCTCCGCCCATATGCCGAAGGAACTATAGGCGCCACGTCATTATTAACCGGTGTTCACCATGGGCGCCCTGCCCATATACCGAATTAACTATAGGCACCCCGCCCACAAACATAGTTTTTATAAATAGTAAGATTTTCGCTAACTTGAGTATATTGGGATTTAAATAGAATTTGAAATGACCTTAAGAAGAGAGCGAAGAAGTACTTAGCCTAGAAGTACCATATATACTTGAGTGTGATCGGTGCCCTTATGCATCTCGCTAATAATACGGGACATGATATTGCATTCGGTACTTGTGCTAGCAAGATACAGTTCGGACCCAACACACAAACATTAGGCTAGAATAAAACGTATATTCTGGTATATTTGTGGGATGTGAGACTTAGGTCTCTTCTAAAAAAAATGAAAAGTATTAACTTGTTGGTAATACTGGTACTGGACCATGGGCGAAAGCTCACTAGTGCATTTATATATATATATATATATTGTGATGTCTCAAAACATAAGTTTATTAATTGACCGACACAATAGTGTGGTAACTTTGAAGTAACCAACACGTATTTTTGTAAAATATAACGTGTTTTTTTTTTTTAAATCATTACGAACTATATTGTTACATTTCATCAAAATGTTAGTTCGATAAGCAAATATGTCTCTACGTTAAGAAGCTAGAATAGTTTATTCAAAGAACGGTAATGATGATAAGTTAAATTCAATCGAAGAAGTGTTAATTTCAGTGAAACTTTTCAAGTTTGCTAACAATCATACAGGTTGGAGCTCAATTTTTTAGTTCTTTTAATATTAAACTTTTATAAATTATGTATCTCATGCACATTTCTGTTAATGTCGTTGTATGTATGACCACCATGTGCGTTGGTCCATGATATAATTAAGTCACCACGTACACATGGTCAGAAGTAGGATATCAGCCTTGTTGCCTAAAATTTTCTTATCTTATGAGCCACACTTAAATGGAAGAAGATAAAGGTATGTTGATATATATATAGATACCAGGTTATACACAGGTTTAATATTTGAATTTTACCAAGTTTAATAAAATAGTTAATATTTAATAAGAGATAGAGGGTGAAAAAATCAAAGTTTAATAAAAAAAATGAAACATAAATATTTAATAAGAGAGAGACAGGAAAAACAACTTTTAAATGATCAAGAAAATTAACATGTGTCCTTAAAAAATATTTATTTATTATATAGTATAGATTAAACGTAGGATGAGTGGAACGGATAATAGAAACCTATTAAATAATTAAATATTTGCATAATGTGTTAAAGTTATGCGAGTTTTGAATTTTATTAGCTAATATTATTTGATCGATCAATTATTATTTGATATATATTTTATTAAACTCATATAATATATTTATTTTTAACCTACTATGTGTATGTACGGTTTGAATACATCGTAGCCCTTGGTTTCACAGAAAAATCATCAAATTACCAATTGTAAGCCTTCGATTAAAAAGACACTAGTATTCGTATGTTGTCCAAATTTATGGAATTTACAAAATTTATATTTTTATTTTGGAAAAAAAGTATAATTTTAAAAGTAAAAGGGAGATGAAAGAACGTTGAAGAATGTAGTAAAACTAGTGAGTTTTCCTCGCCTGTAGCGGCGTGAATTCTGTCACAATTTCAAACATCAAAACACAAACATGATCATATAATTTAAATACATATATATCACGATTGTTACTTTAACGTAAAACCATAAAGTGTAGAAATTATAACATGTCGCATACCATAATAAAATGTTGTGCTAGTTTAGACATAAGATTTAGCATACTAATATAGGTATTCAATCCTGATAGGGATGATAACATTATAAACATCTTAACACATACCAAATATCGACCGCAAGAACTGTGAATATGTTGTCATTTTTTTTAATTATTACTAGTATTATATAATTATTTATATCATTTAATTGGATGTTGTTGTTATTATATATGTATCGTCATCATATTTGTGTTTTTAACCTTTTAAACGCATTTTCCTCTCATACTTTTTAAGAGATTTTTAAAATTAAAAATAATGTTATTATATTATGTTATAAATAAATAATAAATATTTAGTACATATATATATATATATATGTGTGTGTGTGTGTGTGTTTTTAAACTATAATATAACCATATTTTAATTAACCATTATCTAATAAAAATAATTAAGCTTAGTTTTTAAACCACTACATCTTGTAAAAGAAAATGTATTCAAGTGTGTGTATATAATGTGTGAAAAATAATTATAAAATATTTTCTCTTATAAAACTATTAAAAACCTTATTAATTGTATTTATATAGATGTGATGAATACATGTTATTAAATTATGTTTTTAATTAGGCACCTAAATTTCTTTAAATCTTATAAAACTATAAATGGATTTTAATCTAATTATAACATATGTCAAATAAATTATGATTTTAAATTTTAAATTTCTTTTCAATAACTCTTAAATCAATGAAACTTTATAGTTCGATTATAAAATAGGTATTCGTTTAAAATTTAAAGATTTTAAATAAGTCTAAAATCATTTGAACAGCATGCTTTATGCTTATTCATTATGAAGGATTTAATTTTTTTTAATCATAAATCGTTTAGTTTCTACTAAACATAACTATGATTGTACGTTAAATAATTATAACATCCATAAATAACACATAGCTAGAACTTTTTATAATAAAATGATTTCATGATAAACATACGACGATTTGATAAAAACCCGAACCCGATGGCCTTTCCATAACGGCATAACTAAGGGACTGTTTGGTAGGGTCTGAATGGATCTAAATGGGTCTGAATCTGAACCATTCAGATTCAGACCGTTTGGTTGGGACGTCTGAACGAAAAAAACCATCTGAATGGGGGTCTGAATGTTCAGATTTGAAAACAAGTCTGAATGGCTCTGAATGGAGAAAAAGGCAACTCCCCTTCTTCCTTCTCGTTTGCTACCTTCCCCATCGGTTTCCTTCCTCGATCCCACCGCCGACCGATGCTCTGAATGGATAACCGACCGATGCTCGACAACCGCCGACTGTCGGCTTCCTTCCTCGACCCCACCGCCGACCGATGCTCGACATCCCGATCGTAACCTTCGTTCACAGCCCTTGCTCCAGTCGTCTACATCCCGATCGTAACCTTCGTTCACAGCCCTTTCTCCAGGAGGTTGCGATGGCGACAGGAGGTTGCGATGGTGAGGTGCGATGGCGACGGAGGTTGCGATGGTGATGCTGAAGGTCAGGCGGAGGAGAAGACGGCGGCGGGAGGCGGCAATGGGAGGGTTGGCGACGAGAAGAGCGGCTGAGCATCGGGGATGATTTGATTTTTTAGGGTTTTTCCAAATAAATGGTATTTCATTCAGATGCTCAAACAAACAACACCACTTAATGGTTCAGACCTCTTAATCATTCAGACATCTTAACCATTCAACACTTAATGATTCAGACACAACCAAACGGCCCCTAGTTTAAGAACTCTTTAAACCATAAAACTCAACAAGCTCAAAAATCGTTGAAATTGTGTTGGTTTGGATATTCCTTGAACCACAACTACTTTGTGCAAAGCTATCTAGCTTATCTAGGTGAATACTCATAGTCTCTTTTACATTTTTGTTTTTAACATTTGGGGTGAAACATGTTACTTTAGCGTTGACTTTAGTACATGTGAATTAACCTTATTACCTTAGATGTAATGAACTTAACTATGACCTTACGTTGATCTCAACTATTAACTATTTATTGATAATGGTAGATCTATTAGACCGAACATCTCACCATTGTTTGATTTAACCTTCAGAGGAAGCTTGTGGTATTTGTTTACTACTTTGGGCCTTTGGTAATGTTAGGATTTTTAGCTACGTCATAACTCAACTATTTGATCTACGTATGTTCATTTACATGTTATAGCTCATATTTACTTAATATCACATGTGACGAACTCAACTATTTTATCAACTATTCTTGTATGTGTGATAAACTCACATCTGACGAACTCACCAACTTTTAGTTGACTTCGTTTTTAAATATGTTTTTAAAAACCTTATAAATTGTATATCTATATAGATGTGATGAATACATATTATTAAGTTATGTTTTTAGACCACTAAATTTCTTTAAATCTTATAAAAACTATAAATGGAATTTAATCTAATCATAACACACTACAAGAAATCTTCTCTGATACGACGCCCTTTCCCGAAGACATGTCGTCGGCACAGCCTATCCCGACGACATGTCGTCGCCACTGCTTTCGACGCTATAGCTTCGTCACTATAGGGTTTTTAGGTCATCGGGGAAAGCTTCGTCGGCAAAGGTTGTTTTTCCCGATGACATGTCGTCGCCCAAGATCGTCGGCAGAATTTAATAATTAATCTAAAACAAATAAAAAAATTTTAAAAAAAATTAAATACCCTTTCCCAACAACATGTCATCGGCAAAGGTCACATTCAAAAAAAAAATTCCCTATTTTTTGTATTTTCAAGTTTATAGGAGCAAAACCTGCAATTTCTTTTTAAATAACCTGTTATATTACATGAATATATACTAAAACCTAACAAAACACAAAATACAAATAATCAAACAAAACACAAAACATAAAACCACCCAACAATGTTTACAAAGTGTCAAATACACCCGAACAGTTACATAATCTAACTTAATGTTTTCCAAACCATCATAATATAATATTCAATGTTTCAAAGTACATTAGTCTTCATCTGAGTTTTTTGACGTGACATGTTTCTTTGATTTAAATGCATAAATCTCATCTTGCATTCGTAGCATGTTCTCATTCATGAGACGAATTGTTTCTTGCATGTCAGACAATTGGGACTGCGAGTTTGATAGATAAGAAACATCAGGGGCTATATTTCTAAGTCTTCTTCCAACACCTCTGTTCCAACCACATCTGTCACCTAAGACATGTGACAAACATTCTTCTTCATCAATTTGTTCTGTCCCAGATTCTTTACGCATCCGAGCAGCTTCTTCCTCAAGTCTTTCCTGTATTTAAATAGTACAATAAATACATATTAGTTTTTTAAAAAAAACCGACAGCATAACTGCTATAAATTAGATAACTATCCTGTTAAATATACAAAAAAATAGCATAAACAAATCTCAACATAAGAGGCAAAATGAGCCAAACAAGCTTTATTCACTAAGTTCACCTTAATGTGTTCAAGTCATTTTGACACAATCGAAACAATAACTTGCATATACTTTATTTGACAAAACATATGCAAGAGTTTGTTTAAATGGGTCAAAATGATTCACTAAATCTTAAACAATACACATGGTTTCTAAATTCTCTATATACCTGCACAAACATGTGGAATGTAAGATAATTTAAATTTATCTATTTATTTGCAATATACTCTAAATGGTAACATAAAATCAATATATTTACCCAATCATCTTCTGCTATTTCATTCACCCATCCACATCCTTTCTTGCTATTTCATTCACCCATCCACGTCCTTTCTTCATGTGCATCTTCTTCCAATCCTTGAGCATGTTTGAAGTTCTTGTATCTTGTATCTTGCATCTGTAAACAAGAAAAATATTCATCATTTCAATGAATTGTGAATAAATATGTGATAATACTAATTATTTTTCTTAAATCTATCGCATCTGAGCATACGACCTACTTCCACCAACAGTTGCGTAAAGTTATTTCGATCTTTTTGATGCATTTTTTACAGATCGTTTCATAAAGTCAGCATTGAGGAACAATTCATCAATAATTTTCTCCCAAGCTTCTTGAGTTTGTGTGTCAGGCAGGTGATTCTTTGCATTTTCAACATTATCGTAACCACCATAGTTATCAAAATGCCTTTTTAATTCATTTTTTCTATCCCGATATCTTCGGGCTCAATCCTTATTTATCCCTGCCCTTATTCCATCCCATTCGGGCGTTCCCAGCCAGCTCTGAAGATCAAAGTAATGCTACAAAAACAAATAATTTGAAAATTTATATTACTTGTCAAATATATATTTAAATAAAACATTACATTGTATACTTACATGCAACGTGCGATATATCCCAAGCTTATCGTGCTCGGGAAATCTGTCCCAACTGGGATAATGAAATGGAACTCTAGCCATCTCATTAGATATACATCTAATAAAAAGGCTAGCGTTTTCTCCAACAAATTTATGAGTGCCCCCTTTGGGGTCAATATCGAGTTCCAACGGCTTATTGTTATTACTCGCAATTTTTTCTAATAAATTTTTATTTTTTCCACATCCTCTCACTTTTCTTGGTTGAGCTACTTCAAATTATAAAAATGAAAACAGGTAAAATGATAAAATATAAAACAATATATACAATTGGAGTTAGCCGCAAATCTTTTAATAAATCATTTTTTTTACAAGACTCGTAGTTAGCAGGAATTCTACTCGAGTTGCCATGAGAAGGTCGATCCCCACCATCTCCTCCATGTCGTCGAGCATATGTAGCCATACCTTTAACAAAGATCGTTAATAATATATAAAAGAATCATTAATAACATATATATATATATATCACATTTAATAAGAAATAAAATACCTAACTACATTTATAATCAATCAGAACTATCACTAAGATAACGTGGGTCTACAATATCAACATCACTGTCTTCCTTGTCATCATTTATTTCATTTTCCTCATCTGAAGTGTTTGTATCTTCATCTTCATCATCATCATCATCATCATCACTTAGACCTTCGATCTTCTACGATCGCGGGAGTAAGATTTGATTCACCACCTTCACTTGTCGTCTGCACCATAGGCAAGTAGCCTAAGTCGATAAATAAGTTACCATGAAATGATTCAGTGTCATTTACGACTAGTATTGGGACAATTTGGGGTTAAAGCTTGCATCAAGACCTTCCAAGCTTGAATTTACAATCAAGTTATAATCAGATGACCGAGTATCATGCAATACATCAATCTCGTTAACAATACTAGCACTTGGATAATCCCAAAGTTTTCGATGGTGAACGTCTTCTACAACTGCTTTTGGAAGGATCTTCAAGATAAAACACTTGTTTAGCTTGTGTGGCTAAAATATATTGTTGATCATCATACCATTCACTACTTACATAGCTTTGACGAGTAACGTCGAAAACAATGATGTTGTCTTTTTAATTAGTCGACCTTTACCAGATGTGTTCAACCATTTACAACGAAAAAGTACAACCGAGTAATCACTCAAATAGTTCAACTCTATGATGTACTCAAGTTGACCATAAAATGGTGTACCATCTTCTCCAAATGAAACAACACCACTGTTCTGAGTAGTGCGTCTAACATCTCGATTGTGTATGACAAATCTAACACCATTGACTATGCAAGCAGTATAAGAATATGCTCTCAGTGGACCATGTGTCAATGCCGTTAGTTTGTCTGTACAGTCAGAAGACATGCTTACCTTCTCATTAAGCCATGATGAAAACTCCACTTTTACGTTTCTTTTAAGAAATTGTGATTTAAATTCCCTATATGAAACACGGGCAAAATGTTCAAACAAGCTATGAATAAAATCAAAATTTTAAATAAAAGAATTAACAAACTTACGAAAAGTAGCTTTTAAGTTCATCACAGTTGTCCAACACAAACCATCCCAATGAATTTTTGGCATTTTCGCAGAGTGCAGCGATTTTCTTTGATGAGAGTGGTCGACATTGTGATGAAAACACATAATATTGCCTCTTTGGAATACCAGCATCTGTATTTCTATCAGGACGGTTGAATCTAGTTTGTATACCTTCAAGATACATAGAGCATAATGTCAATGCTTCCTCTGCAACATAACCCTCTACGATTGAGCCTTCGGGTCTAGCTTTGTTTCTGACAAACGCTTTTAGTTTTTTCATGTATCTTTCAAAAGGATACATCCATCTCATATACACTAGCCCCCCAAGAATAGCCTCTTCAGGTAAATGAAGAATTACATGAACCATTATGTCAAAAAACGCTGGAGGGTATATTAATTCCAAGTTGCATAGTATCTTCACAATTTCATCATGTGCTATATACGTATCATTCACATCATGTCACACCCCGAGCCGGCGGGCTAGATCGACTTTCCTGTCGGGCGGAAGGTTCTCGGGGCGCGATATCGTTTGATAATCAAATTGATCAGATTGTTTGTGTAGCACATTATATAATAATGAGAAATGCCAACATGACAATGATATAGAATTACAAAGTTAAATTACATTGTTTCATCATAATTTAACTAAGTAAATCTAATCAAAAGAATCAATGAGTTTCTATCTTGTAACTGTACAAGATCTACAAAAGATGATTCATTGTTTTGTCATTCCAAAAGTATGTCAACACAAAATGTAGCTAGGTCTTCTAAAAGTCCTCTAGCTATGTTCTTGAATACTGGTGACTAAACCTGTTCGTCACCTGAGAAAACATGCATTTAAACAAAGTCAACACTAGATTGGTGAGTTCATAAGTTTGATATTTGAAAACATTGAATTGTTCACATCCACAGACACAATGTCATACATAGGGTTGTAGGGGAACAAGCCCCAGCCAACATCCCACCGCATACCTAATAGAACTTAACATCACTTGCAGCACAACTATAAACACCCATTATCATTTCCCGTGTTCATTCTGTTTGATATTCACCCGTTGTATCATATGTAGAATAATATGTCGAGAGGGGTTTATTTATCAAACCGAAGTATTGATACACCCTCAATGTATTAAGGAAATTAGATTAATTTAATATGATCCTTGTTATCATTCTATTTCTTGTGGGGTTAACTGTTAATCACTTTTAATAATAAGAGTGTTAGTTAACCAATTGATATTTGTTCTCAACTTGAAGTGCATAGAGCCTAAAAGGAATCCATTGCAATCCTCACGTAATAAGATTACACTGCATCCGATTTACCTCTACCACTTTGTATTCCTAGAGGCCTCATCGAAACTATTACCAGTAATATGACATGAAAGAAAATAAATTCTTCAGTCTACTAGTCAATAGGAATCGATGGATTAATTACAATTATAACTGTAGATTAATATCACCATGTGTCGCTTACCAGACCCTGACTGTTCGTCGCCCTGTCACCGGTCATACATTACCGGCCAAATGAGATTACGATCAACATAGTAGCCCTACAAGCTAGAGGTTTGTCAAACCTATGGTACCACTATGCTATCATCAGTTTAGTCACGTCAAACTAACTGGTCAGCGATTTTGTGTAAGGGACTTACAATGATCAACTTGAATACATGGCACATGATTGAAATGTTATAATACAGACAGTTCAATAGTAATCAACTGTATTGTGTTCACCAATGTTGTTTGTTCTCAATGTTGTGTGTTCTCGTTGTTCTTAACAAAGTTATATAAGAACTTGTCTTATTATACATTGTTAGTTGTTGTGCGAATAATGTTGTTATCATGAAGTTGCATTATCATGATTATCATTCCTTGTTGTTCCATATGGTCACCCTGTTGTCACTAAGGTGTGGTATGAGCTAGTCTAACTACGCTTAGTCGACTCAGGTGGTGGATGATACTTGTTTCATGTTAACTTGTAGTATGCACCGAGTTGTAAGCTGGGTGTTATAGGAACTTGTCCTATTACACTTAGCTAACTCCGGTGGTGAATGATATTATGAAGATATGTTAACTTCATATCATTCGTGTTTGTTCTTGTTACTGTCATCATGTTCACCTGCGATAATCTCATTGTTTGTTCTTGTAAGAATAATTAAGTGTTATAAGATAAAATCTTATAACTGCATTATTCTATTGTGTTGATGATTCATGAAATTACATTATCATGTTTCATCTTAGTTGTCTCTGTCATGTTATGATCATACAAGCATGCATACAATGATAAACGATAATAAGTCAAACAATATTATCTAAATCATAGTATAAGCAATATGTAGAACTAAAACTTTTAAATAAATAAAAGATTTAGCATGTTTCTCAGGCCCGAGAGTTTAAAATCAGTTAAGATTAAAAAAGGGGGCGTATGAACTCACCTTGTAACTGTTGTGGTTGACTTAACCTAAACAAGAATGCACGTGCTCTTTGTTGTACTTGTAGTTGTATTCAGGATCATGTATTGATTTCACGTTGTTTGTAACTTATAAGTATAAGTTATAGAGAATTGTGTTCGTGTATGTGTTAGCCCTAAAGTTGGCTAACACTCATAGGTCTTGATCACTATTCGGCCTTGGTTCATTTGTTTTAGATTATATTAACACTAAATCAAGTTAGATTGAGTTTAGCATATCTCGTTATTTGCTTTATGTTTAAATTGATGTGAATCTTGTCATGATGTGAAATCTTGAAACCTATTATAAATTTATAAGTACAAAACTTAGGTTTTAGATTAAAGGTTATAAACCCTTAGCATCTTGTAAAGAATTTTGTATGATCCTTGTTTAATTTGCCTAAACATGCACCTTTGAAATCCCTTGTTAACATTTTTAAAAGACAAGGTTTAGGATTTATGAAATTCATTAACCCTAAACCCTACCACAACAACAACATCAACATCCATGCCCAGTAAAATCCCATTTAGAGTGGGGTCTGGGGAGGGAAAGATAAAGGCACACCTTACCCCTATCTACAAAGTAGAATAGAGAGGCTGTTTCGCTAGAGTCCTCCGGCTCAAAAGTAAGAGAAATTTTTTTTATAATATTATGCATATATACACACACATATATCTTTTTTTTTACAGTGTTATGCAACACCACAAAATAACCACATATAACCACATCCAGCATGTTATCCTAAATGAGTTGGTTTAAGGTATTTGTTTCCACTTAATGCATGTGGGCCGAACCAAACTTCTTGGGCCGCAACCTCTAGTTGGGCCGAATAGTTTACTGGGCCACAGCAATGGTTCTGGGCCAAATGATATGGATCAAATGGGGAGTGGGCCGTTTGGGTTGTGTGAGCCAAACTGTTGGGCCGAATAACCAAAGTGGGCCGAATGCATGCTGCTAGTCGAATGAAGACATGGCCTAGGCCGAATGTTTTTGGCCGATTAAAGGGTGGCTTCCAAATGAATGTAGGTGTCGAATGAAGTGGCTGGCCGAATGAAGGCTGTTGGCCCAAACGAAGCTCGACCAGCGAATGGCCTGTCCCGATCAAATGGCTGGCGACTGAGTGAATGTAGAAGGGAGGTGGCCATTCGGCCTTGGCCCCTTCGGCCCTAGGCCTTTCGACTAACTGAGTTTGTTCTTCGGCCAAAGTAAGGCGACGCCTAGCACCGCCCCCATCTCAGGGTCCTAAGGTGTTTTCGAAGAAGACGTAGGCCAGGAATGGTTCTTGAGGGTGTAGGATTCGATGGGGATGGTTTAGAACAGGGTGAAGGATGATGGTTCAAACAAAAGGGTATGAAAACCCTAATTTTCGGAATATTCAAGCTCAAGTACCTTGATTTTGAGTGGATAAATCCTCAGATCAGTTGTACTTCTAGGTAGAGGATGTTTGTAGCTACGTTTGGACACCAAGAACACCGATTTTCATCAAGAATTGAGCTAGATCTTAAGGTTTGAAGTTCAAAATTTTAGATAGAGAGGTGTGCCGATTTGAGTGTAGAGAGAGGGAGTGGATGGAAGAAATGGGGAAGAAGGTCCTCATTTAGGATTTTTATATCCCGAGCGTGTTCGAGTTCGTTTCGGTTGTTCGATTCTCGTCTTCGTTGCGTTTCTGGAATGTTACGCGTATTTTACGCATTTTAAATAAAATGGATTTATTTCTAAGTTTTAAAGGTGGTTATTTCTAGTAAATATTCTAATTTGTTTTTCTTAAAATATTTCATCGAGTTCGTTTATCGATTTCGTTTCGTCAGATCGCGTCACCTTCGCACGTATTCGTTTGAATCGTCACCCAAACGAACACGACAATGGTTTCCCTTTCTGACTTTTGGTTTTTTACTTTCCAGTCATCATTTCAAAACATTAAACACACATATATGTTTGTGTGAATCGTCACCCACGCAAACACACTGTCAGTCCGTTATTCTGAAATAATACTGCATTTATGTTCTGAATTGTGTTTCCTCACTGACGGACTCAATTGCACTTCTTGTTTTCACATTGTTTTCATAATGAATTATCGGCCATCTGATTCCTGTCATCTATGGATATCAGATCGCAACCGATATGTTCTTGTCGTTTGTTTATGCACTGTTGTTTCTCTTGATTCGTTGTATTAACTGTACTTTGGTTTTCACCTAAATACTTACAACTGTTGTTTATCGTGAGTTGTACTTAAAGTATTTAAGTTTTCACTTAAATACGTACAACTATTTCTTGTGTTCTGAGCTATGTTATCACACACACTGTTCATACATTGTATTTACACATAGTAAATAGTGAAAGTACACGTACCGTACGGACTTGCCGGACGATCAGGTACTAGATGTCACACATCAACCGATCGTGCACATATTTTTTTGAAGAAGGTGCAAAGGTCGATTATCGTTTTTGAAACATCCGTAGGAAGACCTGCTCGAACTCCTATCGGCAACAATCGTTGCATGAGAATATGATAATCATGAGACTTTAAGCCAATTACATTTGATTCAAGCACCTTATTTTTAAAATTGGAACCAAAACCATCAGGTAGTCTTACCCCTCCAATGAACTTACAAAAATGTTCTCGATCTCTAGGTTTGAAACAGTAAGAGGCATGTGGTTGATGAACCTTGTTGTTTTTTGTTGTTAGCCATCGATTTTCTTGAATGCCCATATTTTTTAAGTCTTCTCTAGCTTTACGTGTGTCTTTTGATTTTTCGTTCATTAGAAAAGTGTCCAACGAACTCTCACATACATTTTTCTCAATATGCATTACATCAAGATTGTGTTTTAGTTCAAGTGTTGACCAATAATCCAGCTCGAAAAAGATACTTCGTTTGGTCCAATTCAACTCTGATTCACCACGCTTTCTTTTCACACCTCCGTAGCTTGGATGTTTACCTGTAACACGATATGGAAGGTTTTCTATTTGTTCTAAAATTTGTGTATTAGTCAATCTTCTAGGAGGCTTTCTCTTCTCTTTTTCGCCATTAAACAAGAGGCTATCTCTGAATTTATGCTTGGAAGGCAAGAATCGTCTGTGACCAACATAAGCTATTTTACTAGTTACACGACACGATGGTGTGTCTAGGTTACAAGTAGGGAATGCTTTGTAACCTTGACCACTCCATCCAGACAAGCTGCTACGAGCAGGATAATCATGAATAGTCCATAATAATGCAGCACGCATTGTAAATACAGTATTGGTTGATGCATCTCTCATTTGAACTCCTTTCAACCATAACATTGTCAACTCATCTATCAAAGGCCTTAGAAAAACATCAATGTCCTTTCCTGGTGATTTAGGCCCAGGAATTAGCAAAGCTAACATAAAAGAAGACTCTTTCATACATAACCAAGGCAGCATATTGTATGTTGTTAACACTACTGGCCACATACTGTACGACTGAGATAGATTCCCAAACGTATTAAAGCCATCGGCAGCCAATCCCAAGCGAACATTCTTAGGTTCTTTGGCAAAATCAGGATACCGCTTGTCAAATTCTTGTCACTCTTTCCCATCAACCGGAGGACGCATCATACAATCCGTTGAGCGTCCAGTATTATGCCAAATCATGTCTTTGGCCGTGAATCTAGAACTATACTTTCGCCAAAAACGAGAAGTTAGTGGAAAGTATCGTAAAACTTTTTGTGGTACCTCCTTCCCGTTTGTGGTTTTGTCAATCCATCTACTTTCATTACAAACTGGACAATTTTCTTTGGATTCATTCTCTTTCCAAAACAAAGCATAATCATTTATACATGCATGGATAGATTCATATCCTAAACCAATCTTTCTTAGTTTTTTCTTAGCTTCATAGTGTGAGGCTGGAATGTGATTTTCTTTCGGAAATACAACTCTTAAAAACTCTAAAAGTTGATCAAATGAACTATTTGTCCACTTGTTGATAACTTTAATATGCATCAAATTTGCCAAGAAGTTTAAGGAAGACATCCAACTACAGCTAGGATATAACTCAGTACTGACCTCAGCAAACAATGCATCAAATTCCAGGTCTACACCAGCTACATTTTCAATTATGTTTTCTTCATTTGTATTTTGCTCTGCTATAACATCGTCAAGTACATCAAACATCTCGTTATCTGCTGTTGGAACGTGTGTTTTAGAAGACCAAAGTGCGTTTATAACTGAAGCATCAGGATATTCCTCACCATGATAAATCCATGTGTTATATGATTGTAGAAACCCACGGTCACATATGTGGGCATAAACCAAAGTCGGAATATGTCGATTCGAATTGACGCATCTTTTACACGGACAATAAATTTTCCCTTCACTATCAACATGGTTTTTGGCATTTTCTATAAAGTTTTCAAGACCTTTTATGAAAACCGGATCATTTCGATATCGTAGTGTAATCCAACTCTTATCAATTTTCATAACTGCTTTAGTATAATTAAAAATTGTTATCTTCATTAAGATGATAATAATATATTTACGTAATATAAACAAACCTACACACATATAACACACGCACACAACGCATGTTTATTAATTATTAGTTTAAGGTTTGATTAGGGTTTATTAATTATTAATTTAATATTTGATTAGTTTAAGGTTCTATTAGGGTTTATTAATTACTAGGTTAGTACCCTGTGTATTACATGGGATGAATAAAAAATATAATAAATAATTATCATTAAAAATTTAAACAATATAAGACAATTTTTTAATATAAAATAATTATATTATTTTTATAAACACTATAGTTTTTTCAAATTTTATTTCTTAATTTTTTTTATTTTCTTTTTGAAAATTCAATATTTTATAATAATTTGTTTTTTTTAAAGTGTATTTTTGGATATTAATATAATTTTATGTATTAAAAATTCTTTTTTTCTTCATTCAAAACATATATTTAATAAGAGAGAGAGAGGAGAGAAAAACAAAATTGATGTGGTCTAGGAACATGACCAGTGTCTTTAGAAACCTTTATTTATTAGAATAGATAGGTTATCTCATTACATGCCCTTGAGAATACCAGTTACAATTTCCGTATAAAAAAATCAAAAAAGACTCGCAAGGAAAACAACTACAACGGTCAGAATAATTTATTAACATCATCATGTATACAAATTAATGTTAGGCTTTGCAATAAGTTCACTCATGCCATTAATTGCTATAATTTATTAAAATAATGGTTTGAATAATTTAATAATGTGGAGATAGTTTGAGCGGGAAATAAAGTCCAAAAGATGCCTCATTGAGTGCCACATGGCACTCACAAACCTTTATTTATTATATTACATAGATTAGTTTAAGGTTTGATTAGGGTTTATTAATTATTAATTTAAGATTTGATTAGTTTAAGGTTCTATTAGGGTTTATTAATTACTAGGTTAGTACCATGTGTATTACACGGGATGAATAAAAAATATAATAAATAATTATCATTAAAAATTTAAAAAATATAAGACAATTTTTTAATATAAAATAATTATATTATTTTTATAAACACTATAGTTTTTTCAAATTTTATTTCTTAATTTTTTTTTATTTTCTTTTTGAAAATTCAATATTTTATAATAATATGTTTTTTTTAAAGTGTATTTTTGGATATTAATATAATTTTATGTATTAAAAAATATTTTTTTCTTCATTCAAAACATATATTTAATAAGAGAGAGAGAGAGGAGAGAAAAACAAAATTGATGTGGTCTAGGAGCATGACCAGTGTCTTTAGAAACCTTTATTTATTAGAATAGATAGGTTATCTCATTACATGCCCTTAAGAATACCAGTTACAATTTCCGTATAAAAAAATCAAAAAAGACTTGCAAGGAAAACAACTACAACGGTCAGAATAATTTATTAACATCATCATGTATACAAATTAATGTTAGGCTTTGCAATAAGTTCACTCATGCCATTAATTGCTATAATTTATTAAAATAATGGTTTGAATAATTTAATAATGTGGAGATAGTTTGAGCGGGAAATAAAGTCCAAAAGATGCCTCATTAAGTGCCACATGGCACTCACAAACCTTTATTTATTATATTACATAGATTAGTTTAAGATTTGATTAGTTTAAGGTTTGATTATGGTGTATTAATTATTAGTTTAAGGTTTGATTATGGTTTATTAATTATTAGTTTAAGGTTTGATTAGTTTAAGGTTTGATTAGGGTTTATTAATTATTAGTTTAAAGTTTGATTAGTTTAATGTTTTATTAGGGATTTAGGGCTTTATTAATTATTAGTTTAAGGTTTTATTAGGATTTAATTAATTATTAGTTAAAGGATTGATTAGTTGTAATCAAACATTTAACTAATAATTTTAAGCAAGTTGTTGATTTGAATTGAATTTAATATTTTGATAAAAACAAAATTAAGTTGTAATCATCTGCAAAGTCAAAGTTAATACAAACTTTCATGACTTAAGTATTCATTATCCCAAAAATTAATACAAACCCATGTTATGCTAATTTTTTTTTGAACGGCACCATGTTATGTTAATACAAACCAAAAATATATACATACAACTACACATACATACATACATCAATACATACATACATACATACAACTATATATACATACAAAAATATATACATACATACATACATACATACATACAACTTCATATGAGCATTTAATGTTCTTTAATTCGTCTATTTAGGACACATTCTTCTGTAGATGTGGATGATATAATTACTGAAAGTGATGAGATCAAAGTCTTAGAACCTCACATTGGTAAGCCTTTGGTCAAATTCTAATAAAATATATACATACAACTACACATACATACATACATACATACAAAAACATATGCATACATATATACAAATATACAAATATATACATACACACTTATACATACTTACAAATATAAACACATAAATTCAAATAATTGATATAAACATTCAAACTTACACATATACATATAAAATATACATACATATGTCCATGTATAAAAAATAAAAACAATCAAAAGTAAATTACCTTAAAATCTCGATTCTAGACTAGGATTCAAGCCAAAATAATCCAAAATCACCTACATACAATGGATTCAAAGACTCATTTTAGCACAAAAAAAGAAAACCCCCAAATTTTACGGAAGATCTTTACTTACATGGTGAAGAAGATGACTAGGATGTAGAAAATATGTTCCTTGAGGCTTCTAGAGGACAAAAATCATCAAAATCACCTTAAATCGCCCGTCGTGGGTCACAGTCGCGATTTTGGGATGGAAATGGGTGAAGAAATGCGTTTTGGAGTTGCGGGTCCTTTTTTAGGTCAAATTCTTCTGTCCCGATGACATGTCGTCGGCAGAAAGGACACACAAACGATACCGTTCTAATAAATGATCAACAAAAAATTAAAAAAAATTATTTCACATGTCCCGACGACATGTCGTTGCGGAAAATAACAAAAACAAATTAATTTCTTTTCTTTAAATTGCTTACTGTTAATTTCTTAAATTAAATAACTTTATTTTACCTTTACCGACGACATGTTGTCGCGAAAGGCATAATAGAAGCGGGAAAAATTTGGCAGGGGCATGCTTTTATGGGAAAAAAACCCGGGGTCTTTTTATGCCGACGACGTGTCATCGGGAAAAGTCAAAACCAGAAAAAAATTTCAATCCGCTTGTGCCAACGAGATATCGTCGCGTGTAACGATCTTTGCCGACAACTTGATGTCGTCGGGAAAGCCTTCATCGGGTCAAATTAAATTTCTTGTAGTGACATATGTCAAATAAATTGTGACTTAAAACATTTTTAATTTCTTTTCAATAACTCTTAAATCAATGAAACTTTATTGTTCAATGATTAAATAGGTCTTCGTTTAAAATTTATAGATTTTAAATAAATCTAACATCATGTGAACTTTATATTTTATGCTTATTCATTATGAAGGATTTAAATTTTTTTAACATAAATCATTTAATTTGTACTAAACCTAACTATGATTGTACGCTAAATAATTATAACATCCATAAATGACACACATAGGCAGAACTTTTTTATAATTGTTGGACATATAAAAAGATAGATGTTGTTTCCAAAACAAATATCGGAGTACAAGCCATGTTGCTGATAAATGTTTTCACTATTCTTCATATACTAAGATTTCTAGTACGTATGAGTAGCAACTGTGAACACGTTTAACAGCTGCACAGATAACAATCTTTATGAATGATATTTTGAAGCATAGTTAAACATTTACGAATGTTGACTTGAGCACTTCATAATATTTGTGAAAGCTTATGATGCTTAGTTAGCATATTCACGAATGAGCATTAGTTGCATTGTTCGCAAATATATCAATTGTGCACAAGTTACCTTTCGCAAAGATGTTAACTGTTGGAACGTTTACGAATGATTAGCTTGTGCACACTCAGATCATTTGTGAATGAACAAGTGTTGCACAGTTAGAACATTTACGAATGTTTAACTTGTGCACACTCAAATTATTTGCGAATGAACAAGTATTGTACATTTAGAACATTTATGAATGTTCAGCTTGTGCACATTGAAGATCTATTTACGAACTTTCTTACTATGACTTTAGCGGATTTGCAGACAAGCTCTCTACGGATGAAACTGTTGCGGATGAAGACTTAGTCAACTTAACCAATGCACTTTGCTAATGAAGAATATGTTGTTTGCAAATGTTCACTATGTGTAACACCTCGACCGATGACGGTAACATCGGGGTGACACGAAGCGTAGATTGTTCATAGCATAGGGCATAAACTTGTAAATAATTTAAAAGATAATCATTCAATGCAAATATTAATTCAAACATTCATTACATAGTCAAATAAATCCAAACCTGACTATTACATCATTTCAAATTCAAATTCAACTGCATAATTCAAAACAAATAAAACTAAGTCCAAGCTCAAAAGAATCTATTTTTCATTTCCACCTGAAACATGTTAAAATCAAGAGTCAACTACAAAGAGTTGGTGAGTTTCATAGGCTTGAATACTCACACCAAAAGGTTTATAAAAATGTTATAGATAATGTCCTATGTGAACTCTAAGTATAATGAACATAGTCAAAATGAACTAGTAAGTAAAGCAGATCAACTAATGTTAACAAATGATGTTTGACCTATGTTTAGCATATCAATGCTTAAGTAGTAAATTATCACCACGGGCCTCCCCTGAAGGGTAAATCAAACAATGGTGGGAGGTAGTCTTTGCAATAGTTGTCAAAATATAGTTCAATAATGTCCAACACAAATTCAATGTTCACCTAAATAGTTCAATAGGAATATGTTAACATAACTATGTCTTTCTATGGATTTATCTAAGTTCTAAATGGATCAACGTGTTCGATTTGTTTTGAATAAAAATACATACAATTTGTTATATAATGTTTAAATTATAAATGTTGATTTAAAGTATTAATTAAAAGTTTAGAATTTAATTTATTATATGTTTAACCAAAAATTACTAAAGTTCTTGTTTCATATTTCTAATTACATTTAATATTAAATAACTATTTAAAATAATTTTTCAACAATTGTTCAATTTATTACATTCTCATGAATTATAAGAAAATAAGCTATAAAACAAAGAAAATAAATTGTTTAAAACTTATTTGGATACAACTTGTATTTATAAAGCTTATAAGATGTATATAATAAAATTTATTTATGTATTTTGACTAAACATATATATTTTTTATTTATATACATAACAATCATAATATATATATATATATATATATATTTTATAAAATGTATAAAGTTAATAAATAAATTTTAAGTATTTATTTACTTAAACATAGTCATTTATTAATATATATTATTTATTTTATATATGTTTTTCTTTTTAAATGATAATATTTTAATAAAAATAATTTTCTGGAAAAAAAATTTAAAAATGATTTTTAAATTAAAAGATATAAAAATGTTTGGCTCAAAACCGGTTAACCGGTCCTAAATCAGGTTCGAACCCATGAACCTTAAATCAAACAACATGCACTTAAACCGGCTAATCTGTAGCGTACTCCGCGATGATCACCTACTTCAATTAGTTCTAACATAGTCTGACTTGTTTCCTAAAATTCAGTTTCAAGTTAACCGAAACCCTAGTTCGTTCACGTTCGAAATTCGATCGATTTGGCTCATGATTGTTAATCCAACCATGGGGCTTTTGTTCTAGATCGAAAAACGATTAGAATGATGTATAGATTACTAACTATTATGCGAGTTTAGACAGAGTTCGATTGAATGACAGGTTTGACGAGGGCCGAGAGCTATAGTTCTTCGATTCGCGATGTTTGTTGATTGTAGTTTGGTTTTGTGAGTACAGACAAGTTCGAATCACTCAGGTGCACGTATGAGTAGGTTTGATTTAGCTTTTATCGATGCCTTGGTGGGATTTGATTTACCGGTTTTTAGTTCTTATTTTTGGAAGTGATTTCTACGTGTTTAAGGTGATTAATAGGTTTAATTTGTGATTTCAATCCCTTCACGTTGTCGTATACATTCCAAATTTAGTTTTTATTTACTGGCATCGAGCTGGGATGAACGGGATCTCCAACCGGGTCGAACGAAAGGGAAAACGAGTCGAAGGGGCTGTGAACGGGTAAAGGGGGTGAGAACTATAGGGTATTGACAAATTTAGTCCGTCCCCTTTTTCCTTATTATCAGTTTTACATTTCTCAAGTTTTACCCCTCAACTTTTATAAACCCTTATTTTAATTGAATAAAATGTTATTTAAACTTCCTAATTAATATAGATTGATTATATTTTTTTTATAAAAACATTATTTCTAATGTTCTATTAGAATTATAAAATTTTTAAACATATTTATTTGTATTATTTATTTAATTATGAATAAAGTTTATAAACATTTGTAACTATTTTATTTATCAACTAAGATATAGATACACACACACACACACACATATATATATATATATATATATATATATATGCATTTTTCCTATAGAGTTTTATTAACATTTTATAATTTAAAATTTATTTGTTTAAGTTATATAGTTTTAAACAATCTCTAAATCTCACTATGCTTTAAACTTTATTAATATGCTTTTGGTTTGCATTTCTTTAAATTGGTAATTAATTCCTCATACACAATTACATACATATGTGTATACATGTATATTCAATTAAAAATTTATTTAAATTGTTTTCTTGTACATATACATATACCTATGTATATATGTGTTCCCGACTACTGTCTGAGGACGCTCACAAATCTGTTGTTGCTGTTGCTGATAAATGATGACACCTAAGATGCTGACAAGATTATTCTTGACAACATAGCCCTTTTTTAGTTACCTTTTATTTTGGACGCTGACTATATGATGGTACATGGGCCCTGATCTTTATAAATAGAATGTGATGTAATATAATTAGGGTAACAATTGAGAATTATTTAGTCTAAGCGCGGCTGCTTAGAGAAAGAAAGTTATAGTGAGAGAAAAAGAGAAAATCTAGTGATGTTGTGTGATTAGAAGTCTATTTCCAGATCCTAGCTCCTTGTAATTGTTTATTAATGATCAATAAATGATGAATTTAATTTGTATTTTTTCTATTCATTTGAATACTTTTCAATAGTTGCTTAAATAGCTGAACATGTTTGTTTCCGCCACTCAGTGTTTGGTAAAAACCCTTCAACAGTTATTGTCTCAATCACAATCCTGAAACTAATAAAATGACTTCATGATAAAAATACAATCATTTGATCAAAACCCGAACCCGATGCTTCCATAACAAACTTAAGAACTCTTTAAATCATAAAACTCAACGAGCTCAAAAATCGTTAAATTGTGTTGGTTTGGACATTCCTTGAACCACAACTACTTTATGCAAAGCTATCTTGCTTATCCATGTGAATTCTCATATACTCTTTTACATTTTGTTTTTAACTTTTGGGGTGAAACATGTTATCTAGAAAGAAACTTTAGCGTTAACCTTAGCTGTAATGAACTCAACTATGACCTTGCATTGAGCTCAACTATTAACTATTTATTGATAATGATAGATCTATTGGATAGAACATCTCACCATTGTTTGATTTACCCTTCAGAGGAAGCCGGTGGTGATTGTTTATTACTTTAGCAATGTGAGGATTACTAGCTAGGTCATAACTCAACTATTTGATCTATGTTTGTTAATTTACATGTTATAGTGTAACACCTCGAGTTTTGATGCAAGTTAGTTGAAATTACGAATAGGTAATGAATAATTAACTTGTAAGAAAGAGATGAAAAACAAACCAAACAAAAGATCACGAACTGAAGTACTGGAACCTCGTTTCGTGAACTGACTTCATGAACCTTGCATATATATATATGAGTTCCTTGGGAACCGTGCTCACCTTTGGCTGGAAGCACTTTCTCTCTCAAGTACATGAAGTGGCTATTCGTGAACTACAAGAAACGGATTTTGATCGATCAAAACGAGGAGGAAACACACCGGAAGCTACAGAAAGGATCCTTAAACACCAGGTAAGGGTTTGATTCATAGAAGTTATGATTTATTAGACAAAAAGGAAACTATGCTTAAAGGTCATACCTTTATGGATAAAGTTCGTTCCTTTTTGTTTCCAATGCGTTGGTAAGGCCATAAGGAACCTATAACTGGCTCCCCAAGTCTTGGATACTTTTTTTGAGATGTTTTATGCAGAAAAGACGAGTATTCGAAAACGTACACGAAAAAGTACACAAATAGATGTACCCGAACCTATGCTTAGTTCGTGAACCCTATTTCGTGAACCCTGAGTTCGTGTACTCTAGAGAATTCTTGAACTTTGTGATTCTGAATACTTTGATGTTTCGGGAACTCCAGTAATTTCGTGTACTTGAGGAATTCGTGAACTTCATGAATTTCTTGAACATCATGTTCCGAATACTATGTTAATTTCGAGAACTTTAGAGTTTTCGGATAATGGGAGCTAGTTAAGTGAAATATGAGGACTTAGAATAAATAATAATTCTAGGAATGGAATCTAATGAGACGATGCGATGATGTAGGTTCTTGATTCCTAGCCAGGCAATTCGGTGTAGGGAGATAAGACCCACTCCATTTTCAGGTGAGTTCTAGATGCCTTACTTTAACATGTTATGTGCAATTATGTTTTGGGCTGACGTACATGTTGTGGTAACGTTTTATGATACTTGACAATGTATGTGAAAGTGCTATGATAGTCAATGCCTAAGGATAGGTTATGATGAGTTATGCATGGAACAATACTAGAAGGATGAATGATTGAAATTGTGTTTTAATGATGAATGCACGATGATATTATGATGATGAATGAATGATGATGTGACATGATGATGAATGCATGATGATGTGATATAATGATGAATGTATGATGACATGCTTTGATAATGATACTATGATGATAGTTATGTGATGCTATGTTATGATGAAGTCCTAATATGTTAGGATAATGCTATGATGTTATAATGATAAAGTGCTAGCATGATATGTTAATGATAATTAGATGATATCAAATGCTATCATGACATGTCTATGAACTTACGATGTTGTGATGATAGAATGATAGTATGGCATGTTCATGATGCTAAGGTACTATGATGAAATGATGATACGATGCTAGCCTAACATGCTATGATAAATGAATGATGATCCCATACTAGTTATGAGGTAGACATGATGATGCTCCTGTATTAGTTACATGGAGAATATGAAAGTCAACAGGGTTTGAAAGTCAACCTGAGTATAACATGGTATGAAAGTCAACCTGACTATAACAGGGTATGAAAGTCAACCAGACTATAGCAGGGTATGAGTCGATCGGACTATAAACATGGAGCTTTGTGCCGACATAAGCCCACTGTTCATGATTAATGAAAGTGGTTGCATGACTACCATGATTATGATGATCATGTGATATGGTTTATATGCATGTACTAATGTTTTCATATGAATAATGTTTTACAATGTTTTACGAAAACTAGAACCCACCAGCGTAAGCTGACATATAAGCATGTATGTCAAGTTGAAGGATAGATATGAGGACAGGATGCAGCCGTGGCCCGAAGTTATGAGATCCGTTGATTATGGCAATATGATATGTTTATTAGAGACAATTACGTTTATTATGTTTTGACAAACTATGTTTAAATTTCCGCTCCTTATTTATGAAAGTTTTTTGTTAAAGAACTATGTGATGATGATGTAAATCCAACTCTGGGAGGTACCCGGAATCGGGGCCTTCCATATGGTTCATATTTTCTTAATATCACATGCGACAAACTCAACTATTTTTACAACTATTCTTGTGCATGTGATAAACTCACACGCGACAAACTGACCAACTTTTTAGTTGACTTCATTTTTAAATATGTTTCAGGTGGATAAGCAAACTAGGACTAATTTGAATCATATAAGAGCTTTTTGAACAATCTCTAACGTTCCATCCAAATGTTTCTAGCATTGGTTGGATTGTGATAGTGAATATGTTTTTAGTGCCGTAACCTTGACTAACATGTTATGTAACTTGTTTATTAAGTTTTATTCTTTAAAAAGTCCTTAAAAAATAGGTCTAGCTAGGTGGTTGTATTATGGAGCAGGGACAACACCATTCGTGTAATGACATGTTGTATAAATAGGTAACAACTTTAAACATTAAAAACGTTTTTTACGACTAGAAGATAAAAATGAAACGAAGATATAAAAGGTCAGGGAATTTCGATTTATATATCTGATTTATCAATTATGTTTTTCATCACGTGTTTTTTTTCCTTTAGAGACAGTTGTCGAATGAAATATAAACCGATATTGATGACAGTTAAAAACTATAAATAAGATAGACCGCAAATTAAAAAAAAAAAAAAAACAAACATAAACGTAATTTGTTGTCAAAAGCTCACTTCCGATTCCCACCATGATCATCTTCTTTCTGTTCTTCATGTCAATCTTCTACTTGTTATCATTCTTGCTCAATAAGTTAACCGATTCCAAACTCAGACAACCTCTTCCTCCTGGTCCAACACCCCTGCCCTACGTTGGCAGCATAATCAGCATGCTTCAAAACAAGCCCACGTTTCGATGGATTCATAGGATGATGGATCAAATGAACACAAAGATCCTATGCATTCGCCTCGGGAACGTGCATGTTATAGCCGTGAGTGATCCGGATATTGCGGTCGAGTTTTTGAAGGATAAAGACTGGATCTTCTCGTCTAGGCCCGATACCATGTCGGGCTATCTGACGAGTGGTGGTTACTTGGACACCGTTCTTGCTCCAATGGGTGATCACTGGAAGAAGATGAGAAAAATTCTATCCAGAGATATTCTTTCGGTGGCTAGGCATAAATGGCTTCTAAATAAGCGAATCGAAGAAGACGAAAATATATTGAGGTTGTGTATGTCTTTAATTTTGCTGACATACTTTCAAGATAGATACCGAAAGTTTGATGGTTTTATCAAGCAAAATCGGCCCCTTTTTTAAAACTTGCCTATATTGGGCAAACCAACAAAATCAATTTTGATTGACTTGCCTTATTTAGGCAAAAGTTTTTAATTTAAATTTTCTATTTTTGCATTGGAAAAGAAACTTAGCGTACACCTGTAATAATGAAGTATGACTATGTTTAATCATTTAGTCGCTTTCAATTCAACTAAATTGTTATAATTTTGGTTTATGGTTACAACAAGAAGAAGAAGAAGCAGTAGATAATTTGTTCTAGTTTATTTGCGTTAACCTCCAAGTTAATTTTCGTTTACATGTTCCTCTCGATTAGTCGGATATTAGGGGATCTGGGGTTTATCACGTAAATAGGTTCCCACGGTCAGAAAAAAAGTTTATTTAGAGTTATGATTTGTATTTTCTACTTGATTTAAGTTTGTATTAAACCACTAATGAGTTTGTGTATCTATGTTAAAGTAAATTGTCGAGATAGTCACTGTGATTTGTTACTATTTTCGTTCTTGTCTCTAGGTTTTGTAAATTAGTCATATGGTTCCAATTTTAAAATTTTATAACACTTACAGACTTCAGGTGGGGGTAATTTGGTGAAGCATGTCAGGGTAATTTGATGAAGCATGTGAGGGTAATTTAATGACCTAATGACTTTATACTTTAAAAATGTTCAAAGATTTTGAGCCATATGGGTTATTTAGTAAACCACAATTTTCTTAATTTTATTATCCAATAGTGTTTGAGTTGAGTTAGGTTCAGTATATGTTTAGCTTAAATAGATGCATAGCGTAACTGGTTTGAGGTGAAAAGTTAAGTTGATTTAATAAAAAGAGTCAAAGTAGTATTTGGCATCATACCCGTTTGTGTGTATTTTTATCATTCGGATATGGGTCTATAGTTGGTATCAACACTTGGTGTAAGAACTTGAAGACACGATTTAGAATAAATAGCAGCAAAGATGTATATGATCAAGAACAGATGAAACACATTACTAGGTTATGATCAATGTAATCATAATTAAGATAAGATTGTTGGAAGGATTTGAGGTCACTTGGATAAAAAGAATCGTAGGAAACCAAAGGTCTATGAAACTAGTAGACTTTCCAAAGATTTAGATTCAAATCCAGGCTAATATATATTTGTCGAGGGATGGTGAGAGGGTTTATACAGTTGTGAATTTCTCATGGTTTGGATCAGGCATATGCCCCAACTATCTAGAGCGTCAAGCCTAAGGAAACAGTTGAAATCACGTTGAGTGTCTATTTTTTAAGCCGTTCAGAAAAAAGAGTACAGTAGGAGATAAGTTAAATTTTGCTTAGGATTATGATAAACGTTTTATAACTTGCTATGTTTATTTGAATCCCTATAAGGAAAGGTTTTGTATATTGTTGTGATTATTTAATAGCACTTGAATTGGGTTAGGATTAGTATAAGTTTAGTATAAATAGAGGGTTAAATGCAAGACAGAATGAGTTTATTTAATTAAAAAAAGAATTGCCTGATATATAATTTGGGCCAAGTACAACCATAATCTTATGATCTAATTTGGGCATGAAAATGTGTACATTTTTTAGGTACATAAACAATCAATGCAAGACCAATCACGGGGTCAAAAAGCAGATAAATGTGAGGAGCCTTGCGCGACAATACGCAACCAACATGGTAAGAAAGCTCATCTTCGGGGGTAGATATTTTGGCAAAGGGAGCCAAGATGGTGGACCTGGTGAAGAGGAGATCGAGCATGTTGATTCACTTTGGACGATTCTTGTTTATCTTAACGCGTTTTGCGTGACAGATTACTTCCCATGGCTGCGATGGATAACAGATTTTGATGGGCACGAGAAAATATTAAGGAATGCCATTTTTACGGCAAGAAAGTATCAAGATCCTTTGATTGATAAAAGGATTCAACAATGGAAAGACGGTGTTAGAACTGAACAAGACGACTTGCTTGATGTTTTAATCACCCTTGAGAGCACTCGACTCACTGCGGACGAAATAAAAGCACAAATACTTGTAACATTAACAACAAATTTTGTTCTTTGTCTTGAAACATATCAATTTTGTTGAATTTTGGTAATTTTAGGCGTTTTATTGAACAATAAAGGTACTAAGGGTATTTTTTAAACCTAATTATTTTAGTTGGTTTGCAACTTTGTTACGACTTTAGAAAAGATAGGGCTTTATAATACCGCAACAGAGTTGCGAATTTTAGCTCTGTTTTCTAAAGTCACATTGGTTTTAAATTATTTTAAAAGAACTCAGTTTTTAACAACAATACATAATACATTTTATTATTCTTCTACAGCACCTAAACTTACAATAAATTCCAATTTTATTTTGTGTGGTACTAATTATTTTCTTCCTACAGGATCTATTTCTAGCGAGTTTTGATAATGTATCAAATAACATTGAATGGGCGATGGCGGAAATGATAAAAAAACCAAGCATATTCGCTAAAGCGGTCAGTGAGCTTGATTTTGTGGTTGGAAAGGATAGATTGGTTTATGAATCTGATCTACAGAATCTCAATTACATCAAATCCTGTGTGAAGGAGGCTTTCAGGCTGCACCCTATTGCCCCTTTCAACGTCCCACACGTTACAACCGTTGACTCTACTGTTGCTGGATACTTCATACCCAAGGGTAGTCACGTTTTATTGAGCCGTCTTGGGATAGGGAGGAACCCAGATATCTGGGATGATCCGTTGACATTCAATCCAGACCGTCACATGAGTGGTGATAAGGAAGTGATGTTAAACGATCACAACCTTCACATGTTTTCGTTTGGCACAGGTCGCCGTGGGTGCCCTGCAGTGTCGTTAGGCTCAACCATGACCACAATGCTTCTAGCTAGGCTCATACAAGGGTTCACCTGGGAGCTGCCGCTTAATGAACCACATGATGATCTAAAGGAGAATTTTCATGATTTAACAAAGGCTAAGTCATTGCTGGCCTTAGCCAAGCCTCGTTTGGCAAGCCATCTTTACCCCTCTAATTGAAAAAAAGTTATATGCTCAAGAACTAGGGGTAATCTTAATGGATCAACCGATACGGGTCATGGAGCTGAATTCGTGGGTTTTTTACTTGAATAACTCTGCAAAATTAATACTGCAATGGTCTGAGTGAACGTTGCATTAAACTAGTCTTTTGTTTGTTTTCAGGTCTCATCGTTCCATAAGTGATATATTAATGAATCGGCAATATCAAGTGGAGCTTTTAAATTTGTTACTTGGATGCTAGCTTGTTTAAGGCTTGTTTTAGTATGAAATAAGCACACTTGTTTTATGATTTTTTTTTCCTAAAAAAAAATTCATATACATCTTTTACTAGTGAGTTGCGCAATAAATAAGTCTTCTACGTGAGTGTATATGCTGAGTTTTTGTGTGTTTATTTAGGCTTAGCAAACCCAATTCAATTTGAAAGACTCGTGGGTCTAGGCGCGACAATATTATCGGTTAAAAAGCCTATAAACTATGATAGTATAGTTAAAAAAAACTTGTGAAATTGCAAATGATTGATTATGAAGATTGAACCCTAATAGAAAAATACTACTATGCATGTACGTTGTGGTATGTTTCATGGTCGCAAAATTCGCTATGCCTTGCTAGGTCAGTTGACTAAAAAGTAGAGAGTACTAGGCGTTGTCAACTATTACTTAGAAATTATTCGTCGAGTACTTGGCTTATAATTAGGCAAGAATTACTTAAAGAGTTTTATAACAATAGTATATGTTTCTAAAAAGACAGATGATTGGATGAACAATTTTAAACATTAGAGTCTCTTTATTTTTTTGGATTATTAGCAGGTCTCTTTTAATCTTTTAATGTAAATAAATTTGCTTGAATTCAGTACAAAACACCAACCTAGCAGACCGAGTTGGTGCGCGTAATTTCTACTTGGAATCGAAGCTCGACTTTAACGCAATTTTCTAACAATTTTTAACAATGTTCTTAAACCCAACACTCATGTTTGATTTATTTATTTTTTCTTTTTATTAACATTTTTATTTGCGTTTTGATATTATGAATTTTTCTATGTTTTAATAACCTCAGTCGTTTACTATATGGTCTACTTTCTGTTTAGAAATCGTTTTTTATAACAGGGCACGTTTTAATGATTTAAATATGAGTGTTACATGTTTGATGGACATAAGAAAATTAAAATATTTGAGATCATGTGAGTGTATTGACAATGGGTAGCCGGCCCGTTGCACCAACAAGTGAAATCATGAGCTTGTGCATGTGTGTATGTATATATACATAGATTTTATGATGTGAAAACTTGAACTTATAGAAAAACTCTTAACCTTACGTGACCATCCTTCTGAAATCTTATTACGTGTTCTTTATTAAAGTTAAATAAAAATTAGAGATTGAATAAACAAATCAATTTTAATTTGGTTTAATGTGAGTCGCATCTATAATATAAAGATTCCAAAGTGATGGTACAAATCAATTTTAATTTGGTTTAATGTGAGTCGCATCTATAATATAAAGATTCCAAAGTGATGGCTAAGATATGATTTATGGATTTTTTGTAGTTTGTGTTTATAAAAACATAAATCTTTGTCTTAAAAGATATCGATGTAGTTGAATTTTTCTTAAGATCGATCAATTTCGTAGGAGGGTTATGCCTTTAGCATAACACTTACAATATTTATCTTCTATAAGATTGACAGATGCGGAATCTCTATCAACCTTCTTATCTTCCTAATCAATAATAAACAATTAACAACAAAATAAATTCTTTCAAGCTCAAAGCATGTTTCATTCAATTGCAAGTTTTACAAGTTGGTAAGCAACTGAACAAGCAAGCTCTGTCCATCTATGATACAAGTGAATAGATTTATACTAAGCTGCATTCTCGTAGGATTACAAAGCTGGACAAATTACTAGAAAACAAATGATTCTATAACTAGTATACTGTTATAACTTGACATGCTAAGTTACATTAATTACAATCAATAAAAATAACTTCTTAGACTCTTTCATTAATCACCTACACTACAAAATGCATTAATGTAGAATGTCTTCTGTTGTTTTGATGAAAGTTCTTTGATGAGAATGTCTTCTGATTTGGTCTTGATAGTGAAAAGCATCTATGAACCTTTCTTGATCGAGACATACATCAGCAGAAGGATCTTCTCAGAAGTTCTTTGTATCAGAAACTTTGAGCATCATTCCTGAAGCTTTGTGTTTGTTACGTGAGCTATCCTTTTGGAAGTATTTAGTCTTCCGAACATCTAACATATCTTCCGAAATACTAATGACTTCCAAAGGATAGCCTTATCCTTCCGATGCTCATCTTAGATATTTGGGGATGAGGCCAGGAACTTGGATAAGTTTGGAAAGCATCAGACTTTAGATCTTACAATTTCCCCTAGGCTGATGCTCCCAAAACATCATTTTATCTTTTCCAAAACTTCATTTAGACTCCTTAGAGTCTTAGCTCTGCCCTTGGCCCATCTTGTGGCAATTTTGCCATTTGGATGGTTTTCACGATTGGGGAGAGGAAGATTTTCAAGGTCAAATACCACTAAGGCATCAACGCTTTGAAGGTCTTTAAGAGTAAATTTCATGATGTTGTTATTACTTTGTTTCAAGGTGAACATGTCAACCTTTGCACTGAAACACTACTCCACAATAAGAAGATAACATCTAATGGTAGTTGGAGGTCTGTCAAAATCAAAGGGCCAGTCTTCCTGAGAATCAATTTTAGGCTCAGATTCAGAAATCTTCTTCCTTCCAGCCGTAGACTTTCTTCTTTTTGTAATGTTTTGAGATCCTTTACCTTGATCTCTGACCTCTTGTCTTGCTTCTCCTTACTCTGTTGATGTAGGTTCCTTGCTACTATATCAGTAGCAGTTGTTTCTTCAGTTCTCCTTCATCTTCCCTTGTGGGTTCCTCATGAACAGTTGTGGATTTTTACTTTATTGACTTATTGTTTATTTTCATCACTGAGGAAAGGAGCACATTGTCATAAGAGGGACTTGATGGAGGAGTGATAGGCTCTTTCTTTGGGAACATAGTCTTAGAGGCATCTTCATGCATGTACCCCTCTGCTTCTTGGATTTCCTGAGCAGAGATGAGTTTATCAAAGAGAATCCTTTCACCTTTTGTTCCAAGGTTAAGGCCTTCCCATTGAGCCTAGATCTGTTCCACTAAAGGTAACCCTCTCATGGATATTTTATTTTTGATTTCTCTTACTTGTAGATCCATGGTAGAGTTCTTCATAGGGCCAAGTTGTTGTTTAGAGAATCCATAGTTCAGAAGGAACTTCTTCAGACTATCTCTATAGGCAACATCTTTTTGTTTCTTGGTGGATGCTGCCACAACTTTTGATTCAGCAGAATCCTGTTCAAGCTGCTACACCCTCTCCAGCTCAATCATCATTCTAGGTACTGACCAGGTGAGTACCTCATCTAAATCATATCCCTTTTGTTGAAGGACAATAGCAAATTTAAGTATATCTCCATCCATAAAGGTATCTGGTCGGCCCTTTCTTTTTGGTGATCTCCTCTCCTCTTGAGCAGCTTCCTTCTCTGGTGTTAGTTTCTTCTTTTCTTTATCTTGTAAGACTGCCCCATTGGAGATAGACCCTATGGCCTCACCAGTTGGTTCATTGGCCAATTTCTCTTCTAAGGAGGAGACTTCAAGTGTGACTGGCCTTAGAAGACAGTTTCAGCCACAGAGTTAACTTTAGCATTAACTGCCCCCTCCAGTTGACCAATTAACTTGGAAGGCTCCTTATTAGTTTCTTTAGTGAGCTCAGGGATAGAGTAAAGGGATTCAACACCCATAGTCCAAAGAGGGGACTTAGGTTCCTTGGAAGCAGAAGTTGTTTCTTGAACATGATCTTCCAAGGTCACCTGGGCTAGCAGAATTTGTAGGGTTTTCTAAGGTCACCTGGACTGTAGTCCCAATAGGACTCACTGTACTGTAGTCCCAATAGGACTCACTGTGATAACCTGACATTTACGGATTAACCTAGTTAACCAAAAGTTAACGAAATCATACGAAATCGTACAATATCAAACCACAGGGATTAGAATTGTATAAAACAACTTGAAAAACACTTATATTAGAAGGATCAAGTTTGCAATTTCATCAAATTAGGGATTTTGACTTTTGGAAGTCAAAATTCGGATTGTACTTAATTGAAACCAAAAATTGAATTATAACAAGGGTTACAAACGAATTAAATCATCAATAATCATCATATTGATGATTCCTATCATTAATTCGGTGGTTTATTTCATCCATAATGTCGAATTAAACCCATAGCAACTCAAAAGTTTAAAAGCTTCATTGTTAATCAACAAACACATATCAGTCAACTTTAACATCTCAAATTGAGCATTCATACACTCTAATCGGCACCCATAGGAACTTCTGCACATCACAATTCGATTCCAGAAGCTTTGGACAGAAGAATTGGATCGAGGAACGGCCGAAACTCAAGAAAGTAGTTGAGGTACTTCAATTCGTCATCAATATGGGTAAGAATTGAATCCCACACAATCCTTATATCATAGTTAAAGAAAGTACTATGCTGAATTCGTATCCTAATGTCGAATTGCATGAATTCGGCTATTAGGATTCGTTATATTGAACGAATTGGGGCTTTCTATGTAATAGAATTCCAAAATCAAATTAAAACTTACCCACATTTTCGCAATATCATGTTTAACGAAAACCCCATGTTAATTTTATCAAAGGACAACGAATTATATGATTTCAAGTTCTATGGTTCTTGAACAAGAACGATTTGGGGGTTCTGATTAAGACGAGTTCAAAAATAAAATTGGGTCACACCATAAGCTTCGCAGGACCTTGATTAAAAAAATCCCTAAGTCAATTTTGAGTTTTAATATCGAATTGTATGAATTCGATAATTAGGGTTCTTCGGTCAAAACGATTTGGGGTTTTTGATTTAAACGATCATATAAATCCAATTATGTTATACATATAGTTTTGAATTCTCTTGTTTAATGAAAACCTTATGATTTTTCAGATTAACATAAACGAATTTGTTGGAAAATAAGGACTAATGAGCAAAACCATTGAAGCCCAACAACGTAATAAAACCGCGGATTGCTCAACCGCGAACACATTCTCTTTCCAGCTGTCTCTCAACCTTGGATTGCAACAACGGATCTTAAAACAACGGATCCAATAACCACTAATCCAGCAACAACAGATCTAGTAGCTGAACACAACTGCGGAACAGGACTTGAAGACAACAACGAATTTAACAAACTGCGGAATGGCTTCCGCGGTTCAACCACTGAAAAAACAACAACTGATCACAACCATGGAGGAACAACTGAAGACCTGGTTTCCGTAGGTATTGACTTTTGTATCAGTTGTTGTACATTTTTGTTTGTTTCAGTACCTGTATTTCTGTTAGCTGTTTGTCTTATTCATTCTTGTCTTATAACATTGAATGTTGGGTATTTATATCCCAACATTTTCTGAATTATATGAATTGTATTCCCTGAAAAATTCCTTGTGTTATTATTCTGTCTCCTTTTCTAGCCATACTAAACAACCTAAAAATAACTAAGTGTTCAACTATAGAGGGAGAAAATACCAAGGCTTTGACCATGAGTCTAAAGTCTATATTCCTGGTTAAATAGCTCTTACTAGGTTCAACAATTGGTATCAGAGCCTTGTTCTTTAGTCTTGGTTCAACCATCAAGTCTAAAACTCAAAGCTCTCTCTGATATCTGGTTGTTTAGTCTCTCTAAAACTTTGTTTGCTTCTTACTTCATCTGTTTTCAAGTTTTTTAGGTGCTTGGCTTTGAATAAACTTTTTTCAAAACCATTCAAACAAACAATTTTGAGAAATCATCCTCCTATTGATTCTCTCATACCGTTTGTGACCAAATGACAGAAAAATTAACACTCGATCCCCACAACACCGGCTCTGCAGCCAAACCACCTATACTGGTAAGGCACCAGTATAACATTTGGCAGAGAAGTATGTTGCACTTCCTATCCAACAATCACACTGGTTGTTGGAGGTCAACGATGTTCGGACATCACAAAACCATGGTCTTGGACACAGAAACTGATGATTCAATTCCCAAGGACCCTCGAAACTACACTAAGGAAGATTTCCAGAAGCTAGAGCTTGATGCTAAAGCACATGCTCAAATAGCCATGGCTCTCCCTAATGAAATCTATTCTGGACTTCTTCACCATGAGTCCACTAAATACTTGTGGGATGCTCTAAAAGAACAGTTCGGGGGGGACTGACGATGTTGTTGCCAATACCAGGGAGATATTGGCTCAACAATATGAAACCTTCACTAAACTAAATAATGAGTCAGTGACTCAACAGTTTGAAAGGTTCACATCTCTTCTAAGTGAACTGAAACTTGCGGGTCAAGTTTACCCGACCATTTCTGTCCTCAACCGCTTTCTAAGATCTCTCCCAGACAAGTGGGAAACCTGCTCTATTGTCATGAGATCTTCGCCAAGTTTTGGAAATCTTTCACTTACCCAAATCCATGGTTGCTCACTTTTGAGCGAGAGATTGACAAGAAAAGGAATTTAATCAAGTCTGGTAAATCAACCGAAGAGTATGTTCAAGTGAACACTGCTCTTCTTTGTCATAACTCTGAGATTGCTGATCAGGGTTATGATGAACATATTGACATAACTACTGGCATCATTTTTTCTTCTTCATGTGATGACCCCTCTTTCACCCCTAACGAACTGTGTTTCATCATGGATGATCTTCATCAAATTTCAAGTGATGACTTGGAAGAGATGGACATTTTACATCAAATTTCCCTTTTAAGTATGAGAACCAATAAGTTATATAAAAGGGCAGGTAGAAAATTTCCCGGTATCCATGTGAAAACGAAGATAGGTCTAAATAAAGCGAAGGTCCAGTGCTACAAATGTCACGACACAAGACACTTTGCCAGGAAATGCGTGAATGCTCCCAACAACACATCCTCACCTTATGTGACCTTCCCTAACACTCATTCTTCTCCAGCCCCTTTCTCTTTATCTTCTTCTAACTTTCCAAAACACAATAACACTCAGGCCACTGCTCATATTGTACAAAGCTCTCCTTCACCCAATGTGCAATATGTACAAGCTGCTAATGGCAGCATGTATCAGCTTACACCTACACCACTGCAAATCATCTCACCCTCTTCCTCTCAAATGAGCATGCCAGGCCCAGCTGTCCGGTCTTCCCAATCAAATAAACTAGCTCGCTTTACACAAGATTATGTTAACGGGAGTAGCTTGCCTGAAGATGTTGGTTATGCTCTTATCACCAATGAGCCAACATAGTTTGCTCTAATGGCTATTGGTGAAAACCTAACAACTTCTGACCAACTTGAAGCTGAATCTTCTGATGCTATGGTATCTTCTTCTACTCTAGAATAGCTATGTTCCGATGCTTGCATTGAGGTATTTGCTAAAATAAAGAAGGCCAATATTTTGCTACATCAACAAAATCAAGAACTTGAACAACAATTGGCCAATAAAAAACTAGAAGTAGAGAAAATAATAAAAAATAAAGATGGTCAGATTTCTGTCCTAAAAACTGAAAAGACTACTTTGCAAGCACTATTTGAACTTCAACAAGAAAAGTACTCTGCTTGTAAAGATGAATTGCCCAAACTAAGGTTAGCTGTGAAAAGTGGGTCAAGTCCTGCAAAGGATTTAGAATGCTTCTTAGCAACCAAGTTCACAGCAAAGCCAAGTTTGGAATTGGGTATAACCACACTAGCCCACCAGAGGATTATGCCCAATTGATTATAATATGGAATAAACTATTCCTGAACCTCTCTCCCCCACCTTTCTTCCAGACGAAATCCCTGTAATAAAGAACTCACCTCCAAGGGTGTATCATTCTGGGCAATTTCCAAGGTTTGTATATCCCACTAATGCAAACCCAGAAAAACTAGAAGAAACACACTTGGTTGATGTTCATATAAATAACTCTTCAGAACAGATTGAGATTGCTCCTACTATGAGCTCTACTCAAAGTTCAGAAGATACAAAACAAAAGGAAACCACTATTGACCCAAAGGCCATTATTGACAAAGGAAAAAGGCCTATGGTTGATATGCAGTTTCCTCTTTCTCATCCTCACCCTCCATACCCAATCATGAAGGCCAATAAACCCTTCATTGCAAATTACTCATCCTTATCTCCTACCTGCTTAAAGTTTTTCAAACACAATCATTTTACTTAGAATTGCATGACAAAAACACCCCTTTAGAAAATAAGAGATAAGTTGAAACCTGAACATGCCTTTTCATCTAAAGGGACACCCCCTAATAAAATGAAGAAGTGAAAAAAACGTTAAGGACCGGCAAATCTGTATTGGACGGAAGGTTAGGGCTAGAACACATGATAATATGAATCAAATCGAATGTTATATTGATTAAATCGAATGATTACAAGATCGAATCCACATCATAAAAGAACATAGTGTTGCCGGGGAGAGATCGAGCATGATCTCTCCACCTCTCGTGCTCAAAACCCTAGAACACCAAAAACCCTTAAACTCTCAAATCTGAAAACTGGTATTTATAGGGTCTGTATCCCATTCGTACGAATGGACCCTTTTACGTTAAATTCATTCACATATGCTCCTACGAATGACTTAGTTTCCAGTGTAACAACACACAAATACATACAAGTGATTACAAATGAACAAATACTAATGTAAGCTATTCGACCAGCAGCGGACACCCAAAATATGCACCAACAAGAAGGCTAAAAAGGTGAATACACATGGTACCAACAACACAACAAAGACAAACCCTCATCCATCATTCTTCTCAACTCCTCCTTTGGCTACACTTCCTTGACCATCAATCCTTGGCACACCACCATATTACCCTATGGTGAATCCTGTTCTTTATTCACGAACTATTGTGAATCCTCATTCTGTGGACTCAAATCAATATTCTGCACCAAAATCAGCAACAACTGATTCAAATGATGCAGAAGTTGATGAATAATGTGCAACAAAAATAAATAAACTCTCAAAAATATTTTTCTTCTTGTCTAAAATAAACATTGACCCATATCTAACCTATTGCATTTGATCCTCTATGTGTAGAGAGCTTCTTCAAACCAAAATCATCTATGGTATGTGGACAGTGGAGGCTCTAGGCATGTGACTGGGTGCAGATCCATTCTTAATAATTTCATTCCAAATAATGGAGGATCTGTCTCCTTTGGAAACAATGAAAAAGGTTGGATAGTTGGGTTTGGTTCTATCCTTAGTGGAAACTTGCACTTTAAGGATGTCAGTTTAGTTGGGAACCTCAAGTTTAATCTCTTGAGTGTGTCTCAATTAGCAGACAAAAATTATAGTTCGTTTTTCACCAAAGACAGTTGTAAAATCCTTTCTCCAGAAATAATTCTAAAATAAAGGTCTTAATTGACCAACACACTCTGCTGACGGTAAAGAGAAGTGGGAATGTCTATGTTGTGGACATGACAACTGATTCTCAGTCCTCTATTCCCACATGTCTGATAGTCGAATCTTCATATTCTGAAACTGCCCTCTGGCACAGAAGATTTAGCCACCTAAATCATCACACTCTTCATAAGCTTTCTACCCTTTCACTAGTAAGAGGATTGCCTTCAAAAGAATTTCATTTTGAAGGACAATGTGAATCGTGCTTGAAGGGAAAGCAACATAAAACATCACATAAGTCTATTGAGGGATCTAAAACAACTAATTGTCTTAATCTACTTCATATGGATCTGTTTGGTCCAGTGAAGCTAGCTAGTTTAGCCAGAAAGAGATATTGTTTAGTTGTTGTAAATGACTACTCAAGATTTTGCTGGACTTTCATTCTTTTTAGCAAAGTTGAGACTGCTGATAAAATAAAAGCCCTTATCACTCAAATTGAAAGACAATTTGGTCTTCCTGTCAAGGTAATAATAAGTGATAATGGTACTGAATTCAAGAACCATGTTCTTAATGAGTTCTGTACTTCTAAAGGAATCCTTAGACAATACAGTGTTCCTAGAAATCCTGCTCAAAGTGGAGTTGTGGAAAGGAAAAATAGGACACTTATTGAGGCTACAAGAACCATGTTTGCAGACTCAGGATTACCTTTGTCTTTCTGGGCTGAGGCAGTAAACACTGCTTATTATGTTTTAAACAGAGTTCACATTGTGAAAAGACATAACAAAATTTCCTATGAAGTCCTTCATAAAATAAAGCCTCTCATTTCTTTTTTCAGGATTTTTGGGTGTCCATGCTTCATTCTGAACACAAAGGATTCCTTGTCCAAATTTGCTGCAAAAGTGGACTCTGGATACTTTGTGGGATACTCTCAAACTTCCAAAGCTTACAGAGCTTTCAATCTTAGGACTAATATTGTTTAGGAATCTATTGATGTCAAATTCAATGAATCTGCATCAAACTCCTCTTTCCCTTCTGGTCCTTATGACTTGTTTGATCTTGAAAGCTTCATATACACTCCTCCTGCCTCATCCATGTCCCCTTCTTTAGAATCCTGCCAAACTTCTGAAGATTTGTCATCTCTTGAGGAATTCTCCATATCCTAGTTTTTCTCTTCCATTCCTTCTCTTCCAATCAATCTTCAAGATCAAAATGAACACGTGTCTACCTCCACATCTCCTATAATTGATAATACTCCAGTAGATACCTCTGAACAAGCTCCTGTTAACACATCTGAAAACTCTCCTGGCCCTGCTGAAAAATTCATCCTCTTCTGATGCTGCTTCTGCTAATAATTGTTTGGACACCACTCCATTTAGTAGAAATCACCCTCTAGAACAAATTCTAGGTGATCTATATAAAAGGTGTTCAAACCAGAAGCCAAATATCAAATTTTTGTCTTCATGCTACCTTCCTATCCCAAACTGAGCCATCTAAGTATGAAGAGGCTCTGAAGGACAATAATTGGGTGGAACCTATGCAGGATGAACTGCTTCAGTTTAAAAGACAAAATGATTGGACTCTTTGCCCTTTGCCCAAAGGAAAATACCCAATGGGAACTAGATGGGTATTTAGGAATAAAATTGATGACAGGGGCACTGTAATAAAAAATGAAGCCAGATTGGTAGTACAAGGTTACTGCTAAGAGGAAGGCATTGATTATGATAAAACTTTTGCCCCTGTAGCCATACCTGAAGCCATAAGACTCTTTCTTGCATTTGCTGTATCCCATAACATAAAGGTATTCCAAATGGATATAAAAAGTGCATTCTTGTATGGAACCATTAAGGAGGAAGTGTATGTTTGTCAACCACCAGGGTTTAATGATGTTCATTATTCTGACTGGGTGTACAGACTAGATAAAGCCTTGTATGGTTTAAAACAAGCACCAAGAGCATGGTATGATACTCTTTCTCAATTCCTTCTTTCAAATAAATTTTTAGGGGGAACCATTGACAAGACATTGTTCATTAAAAGGGTAGATAGAGGAACTTTTGTTGGTTCAAATCTATGTTGATGACATCATTTTTGGGTCAACAAAACCTTCCTTATATGAGCAATTTTAAAAATTAATGTCTTCTAAGTTTGAAATGAGTGCTGTAAGTGAATTAAAAACATTTTTAGGACTTCAAGTCAAACAAACCCCAAATGGAACTTTCATTCATCAGTCTAAATATGTAAAAGATCTTTTATATAAATTTGAAATGACTAATCGTAAAATAATTTCTACCCCTATGGCAACTGCTCCTGGAATAACTCCAGATGAAAATGGTGAACTTGTAAATCAAACTCTCTACAGGTGCATGATTGGATCTTTGATGTATCTTACTGCCTCAAGGCCAGATATCATGTATGCCACATGTGTTTGTGCAACATACCAGTCTGCCCCCAAACAATCCCATTTATCATTTGTGAAAAGGATATTCAGATACCTAAAAGGTACCCTTGTACTTGGTACCCTTCTAATCTAACTTGTAAGCTTGTTGTCTTTTCAGATAGTGATTATGCAGGATGTTCTCTAACCAGGAAGTCTATCTCTGGAGGATGTCAGTTCTTTGCAAACTGCTTGGTATCATGGCAAAGCAAGAAGCACACATCAGTCTCCAATTCAACTGCCAAAGCTGAGTATATTGCAGCATCACATTGCACTGCCCAAAGCATTTAGCTGCAATACCAATTACTGGACTTTGAAATAAGAAAACTTAAAACACCTCTCTTAATAGACAGTGAAGCTGCCAAAAACATAATAAAAAATCCTGTCTATCACTCTAAAACTAAACACATAGAAATAAGGCATCACTTCATACGAGAATGTTTTGAAAAATGACTAATTGTCCCAGAACATGTATCTCCAAGTGACCAGGTAGCAGACATATTTACCAAGCCTTTGGACTCTTCAGCCTTTTCAAAATTTGTTTCCAAATTAGGCATGATAAATATGAGTTAATCACTTAATAAATATGGTTAAAAATATATTTCTTAATCCTTGATTTTTTATATATAAAAGGATAATTCTTCATTCATCCTAACAACGGACAAAGGTAAACCAATGATGAAACAACCGTGGTTCTTCTCTCAGTGGTTGTACCTAACCGCGGATAGACTTCAGTGGTTATACAATTGTTAACTACTGCTTCATACCTTTCCGTGGTTATACTATATACGTTGTTACATTTTAACCATTGAGTGGTTATACCACATCTGTGGTTATACCACATCCGTGGTTGTGCCCTCGCGGTAACTAATCCGTTGTTAAAACCCTTCTGTGGTTAAATCTTGTTCATTCCGTGGTTATTAATTCTTGATAATTACGCCTTGATTTGACTCTCACTAATTACTCTGAAGACTTGACACCCTACAATTAATAGATTTGACACTCATTAATTGTTTTTATGGCTAAACTATCTTTTCCTTTTTACCATTTAATCCTTTGACTTAAATGACCATTGATTCTATTCCCTCTATTTATATCAGCTGTTCTCATACTCAGTGGTTATCTTCTTCCGTTCTTAACCTAATTTCTTTGAAACTCCATGATCATCTTGGTGTTAATGAAGTTAATCCTTTCCTAACTCAAATTTAAAATGCTGTTTATGGCGAAGGACAACTGCCTGGAATGTCGTCTAGCTCGATGCATTTACACTGATCTCGTCTGAGTTTGATGCTCATGATGATCGTGGTAACGGCATCAGACAAGGCTTCATTCCAAGACAAAACACTGTCTAAACATTTGGTTTTGCATGAAAGTACTAGTTTGTCCTTTGTTTTTCTCTCTCCTATGCTTACAGGTTTGTCCAATGGGTAAAAACCCTAAGGTTAAACTTTTAATTTTGTTATAAGTATTGGCAGTTTTCCAAAGAAACCGCACACATTTGCAACATTTATTTTTCTCCTTATTTATCTCTCCGAACTCAAGGCATGATTTGTAATCGTGTTCTTCTTTTGTAACTATTCTTCCACCTTTGATACATCCATGGTGTCTGAAGCTCTGAAACTCAAGCCAGTGCATAACCTTGTAGCCTACCTCACCAAGTCCTCTGAGTTCCTGCACTATGATGAGGTAATAGACACTTTGGTAAACTCCTTTGTTCAGACTGCTCTTATTTTTGATCCTACTATTTCTGATTCAGCCCTAAATCAGTTTTGGGCAAACTCTGCTTTGATGTCTAAGGAGAACTCTGTTGAAAATATAACCTCTATGGTTGTTGGACAATAGGTTTCCATCACCCTGTCCAAACTCAGTCTTGCCTTAAATCTGGGTGATACTAATGCAACCTCAATTGTTCCTCTTAAACTTCTTCATGCCTTATTTGTTCAGTGTGATTATCAGGGAGACCTGAAGAACAAAACATTGTACAAAGCCTATTTTTATCCTATGTACAAGTTTCTGTATCACACTATATTGCAGTGTCTTTCTCAAAAGACCACTAGCTGGGGAGAAATGCCATATGACTTGCAATATGTCATGTATGCAGTTCTTTCCAATGAAAAGGTCAATTTGTCCCAAATAATATTTGACCACTTGGTTCATCACCAAAAGAGTCCCAAGTTTCTGTTATACCCTCGTTTTGTGATAGCATGTCTATTTGCTGAAATTAACACTGTTTGTCATGTTGCTCCTCTCTCTAATGTCAAGGGCATTGACAAACAGGTGTTTTCTAGGTTAAATACTGATGACAAGATCATGGATGACATTGAGGACACAACTGTCCTCGGTGAGCCTACATCCACCTCCACTTCCACACCTGTCAAGGTACCAACCAAAAGAAAAGAATCTACCAAAGCTCCCAAACCTAAAAAGCTAAAAAAGACTATTCAGGAAGTTGAGATCCCTGAACAATTCTCTGTCCCAACTGGACAGGCAGATCCATCTGTTCCATCCTCACAGGTGGATCCCGAATCTCAAACCCATCCAGCTCCTCATCAATCCTCTCAAAAGGATGATGTTGTAACCCAAAGGGATCCCACAAAAACCACTGAAGTGTCATTTGACACTCAGATGGCAGTCCACTCTCCTAACGACACTTCTGCTTCTTCACCACAACCAGCCTTTAATTTGTAACAACCCATTTTGGGGGATTATTATAAGTAAAATGTAATTGGTGTATAATTATGTTTTATTTTAATGATGGGTGTTTTTATAAATATTTTTTTTTATTACGACTAAATGGTGGTGTTAACTAACTTAACTAAGTTATAAATAAACTAGTTATATTTAACTAGTAATTGAGGGGCTAGAATTGACATTAGGTAAAAATTGGCTTAAAAGAGGGGTTTAATGTTGACTTGGTCAACATTTCACATTTTATGTGTGTGTGTGTGGCTGGAGACGTGAAAGATAGGGGAGGGAGACAAGGAAGCTCAAATTCTGGAAATCCTTCAAAATTGGTGCATGATTCATAGTCTGATCTTGAATGCGAGTTGAAATTGGAGTTCTCCTTGTATCAAGCTACATTTAGGTATGATTTTTGGGTGTTCTTGATGGGGTTTTCGTGGGTCACCATTGGGGGTGTGGGTTGATGGGTAAAAATATGAAATTTGATGTTTTTATGGTGATAGATGTTGTTAATGATCATAACAATCATCCAATAAACTATATTTTGTTCTTCTTCTTGCATTTTGGTGAAGAATGCAATATGGGGTTATTATGGTTCATGAGTTTATGAACTAGAGGGGGGGGTTAGAGATAGTCTTTGACTATGGTAGGGTTGGTGATCTGACAAGTTGTTATTTTTTGTACATTGGTGAATTTGGATGATCCTTGATCATGTAAGAATAGCAACAAAAATGTGGGAAATTTATGTGGTTTGGATAAGATTGAAAAGTGAAAGATAAATTCCTGCACAAAAGGTGTTTGATGAAATGCCAAGAAAGGCATTTAACTTAAAATTAGTTAAAACTAATGGTGATATGAAGTATGTTGGTGTATAACATCAACAAGGGTGAATTGATATGGTTAAGGGTCAATTGGAAGCAAACTAGATTGAAAATGGTGACATTGGGGTGAATGGGTGTATTTTGACTAGTTGTAGTCAAACTTTATATTAAACCTATTAGTTGTGATAATAGGAATTGATAGTGAAGGTGTGGGTGGAACCAAACGACCCGGGAAGGAAATTATTATAGAGGACAGCTCATTAGATCAAGGTAAGTCACCCAACTCTTCTACTAATTATGTGTAATGGTGCTTTACATATATGAATGTTTTGTAGAAGATTTGACTTTATGGTGAATAAGTCATGGAGTATTTGTTGATAGACAAATTTAAGCAATAGGAGATATATTGCTTGATTATTGTTGTTATGGTGTTTAAATGCTTGTCTATGATTGACTTGGTGTTTAATTATATGTGTGTTGAATGATTTGAATTGGTTCACAAGGTGTGTGAATTATAATTGAGGTTGACTCAAATTGGTGTAATGAATCACAAGTGGTGTGATCATTAAAAGGACTTTTCACAAGGTGTGTGAATGTCCTTGACTGGTGAAATCAAGTTTATTTAATCACAAGTGGTGTGATTTGCGGTAAAAGATTTCTTTGGTGTTTTGGGTGAAAACAACCCGTTAGTAAAATCGTTTTGTTGTTATGATTTGTTAAGTCACCAAAGTATGTTTGGGACTTGATTATTATGTTGTTATGGTGTTTTGGGATGCATTTGGAGTAAAGGAGTGTTTGGAAACAATCGAGGGAGGTTTCGGGTGTCAAAAAGTGCAAGAAAACGAGTTTGAACTGCAGCTGGGCGCCTAGTGATCCTGGCAGGCGCCCAGTGCTCCCAAAACATTCTGTAGTGCGCCTACCAATGCGCCTGGTATTCCGAAAATGGCTTTTTGACCCCGGTTTGTTGTTATACTTCACCATAAGGGTTGTTTGAGCTTGGGGAAGATGTGGAGGTGTTTACTTAGTTCTAACGAACTAACGGTGACTTAAATGTGGTGTTTTGTAGGTGAAAATAAAGGACGAAAGCGAACGTGATCGGATATTTTTATTGACTCGTGATCGAACACACTTGATGGACTAAACCATTATTTTGTAAATGTGTTTACTTATTAATGGAGTCTTTTGAAATTCGCATACTTAAACTTTTAAGTGGTTGAATGTTGATGTTTTGTGATAAACTAGTTTGTATGTGGTTTTAAAAGTTGAAAAATCTGGGACCTAACTCTGACGATGTTTAAAAACACGTGTCATACGTGTGGGATTTTGGGGCTTACAAGTTGGCATCAGAGCTAATGGTTTGAGGGATTCAAGTGCGTCGCGAACACTTGAACTCAAATCGTTGTGCTTTTGATATGGGGAGTAACGTTCGATCCGAGATCCTATCACGAAGCTGGGGGTTAAGGTAACAAGTTTGTGGTTTGTTCACCTTATTTATATATTTTTAATGGTGTTTGGAGTGAATTTTCTTGTTTAACCGAAATTCCTAGTTATAATATGGTGAGATGAAGTTAAGGAATTGGTTAAGTGAAGTATACGATGTTATGTCTGGCCAACATAAGATTATATACCTGACATGGACATGATCTTAATGGAATCAACTCATACTATGGTATGTGATATGTGTTGTGAAGATTCTTGTAAGTCCACAGGTGTGTGGCATTGGGTGGAATTCACTTTCGAGTGAAAATTCTTGTAAGTCCACAGGTGTGTGGCATTGGGAGAATTCGCTTTCGGGTGAAAATTTTTGTAAGTCCACAGGTGTGTGGCATTGGATGAATTTCACCTTCGGGTGAAAATTTCATGTAAGTCCACAGGTGTGTGCATTGGGTTGAATTCACTTTCGAGTGAAAATTCTTGTAAGTCCACAGGTGTGTGGCATTGGGAGAATTCAGTTTTAGGTGAAAATTCTTGTAAGTCCACAGGTGTGTGGCATTGGGAGAATTCACCTTCGGGTGAAAATTCATGTAAGTCCACAGGTGTGTGGCATTGGTGAAAATTCACTTTCAGGGGGAAACTTATGTAAGTCTACAGGTGTGTGGCAATGGGGAAAGTTCACTTTCGGTTGAAAATTAATAAGTCCATGGTTATGTGGTGTAGGATTTGTCATGTAAATCACCCACCTATTATACTTGATATGATTATTTGGTTTTATGCATATAGGTGTATATGTGTATGTCATGTATGTGGAATATACATTAGATGTTGAAATCCGGTGAATTGGTGTTTGCATATTGGGTGTGTGACAATAACATGCAATAGGTGTTATATTTGCTTAGTTATTGTAATGGAGTTAGTTTACAAATGGTGTGGTGATATAAGAATAATTCACAAGGGGTGTGAACTTCTTATTAGAAGTTTGACTAAAAATGGTCAAACAATTCGAATGGGTGTTTGTGTATTTGTTGTTTGTCGATAACGTGCAATAGGTGTTACATTTGCTGAGCTATTGTTAATTTGTATGTTTTCCATTGGTGTGGAGAAATAAGAATGATTCACCAGTGGTGTGAACTTCTTATTTAAAAGTTTGACTGAGATTGGTCAAATAATTCACAAGTGGTATGAATTTGGAATTGGGTTGATTCACAAGTGGTGTGAACTTCCCATGGTGAATTATATGGTGCTTAGGTAAATCACAAGTGGTGTGATTACCTACCTTGAGAATCCTTGGAGAAAAATGAGGTCTCAAGGAAATTGGGTGAAATTTGACTTTTACTTGGTGATTTTATGTTCTAACACTTTATTGGTGTTTTAAAGAGCTATGAATATGATTTTTATGTGTTGTGGTAGATGATTTTTATGTGTTGTATGCATAACTAGAATTAGTGTCATTGTATGTTAATTATTAACTGACACTAGAATTGGAGTGAATCCACATATGTGTGGAATTACATGTAAGTCCACAGGTGTGTGGCATTGGGGGAAAATCCACATTCGCGTGAAATATTATGTAAGATCACTGGTGAGTGGCATGGAAATTATCTTGTAAGACCATAGATTTGTGAGTCTTGGTAGTAATGATATGGAGTAAATGGTGTTAAAACATGGTAGTCGTTATTGCGCATGTGAAATATGCATTATTATGTGAATTCGGGTGTGGCATGTAAGTCCATTTGGAATGGCATTGGGTTTGGCGTATAATTCCACATTCATGTGGCATAAGGGGTAATTCACATGCGGGTAGGAGCTAATTTAGTGAAACTATAAAATTTGGGTGGTTTGATATGTTGGCAATGGTTTGTTGTATAAACATTGTAAAACTAAATTCTGATTTAGATGACCTACAAGTGGTATAGACATTTATAAATGAATGTGGTGTTAAAATGTGTAGTTAATCAAATTAATACTAGGTGAAATTAGTATATTGATTGACAATAGAAGAATGTATGTACCATGCATGTGTATGATATACTGAGCCATAAAGCGTGTTAGTGTTTGGTATGGTGTTAAAAACCCGTATGTAGTGCGAATTTGGTGGTCGTGAATTGAAGCACATATGTGTGATGACTTGTTGAAAATACGAGTCATATGTTGTTTGGTGTGAATAATGAAAGATATGTGTATTAGGATATGTGGATTATCCTTGGTTGAAATTGATTAAAAGGGAATGTTTTCTTTTTGGTGTTAATGGTGTTGACACATAGTGTCGTTATGCAATGTCAAAGGTTTTGGCAAGAGTGTCGTAACTGGGGAGTGGTGACTACAAACATGCGATTGTATTAATTTGTGTGTTTGTTTGATATATGTCGAAAATAATACGTGTTTGTAGTCTGGTGTGTTAAATTGATATGGGTTGATAGATAGATTTGGAGATAAATCTTGAAATCAAACCTACATGTTGAAAATATTATTTCATGGATGATTCACAAGTAGTGTGAACATCTATGATTATATATAGATATGTATGTGTTGTAATATTTGAATGTAAGGAGGTAGAAATGACCTGTATACGTGTGTTGATATTACAGGTGGTTGATTTTAATCTTTTAAAAGATATGAGAATGCTTGGGGATGATCCATAAGATTATGGACATTATTTAGGAGTTCATGGTTGGGAGAAATGAATCTGGTAGTTTGTAAACTAGATTCAAACATAAATTATGGTTATTGTGTGGTGTAAATTGATGTAGATAATTCACAAGCGATGTGAACCTCTATAACATTTGTGTGCTATTAGATAATGTACAAGGGCGTGTAATATCTAAGTAGCAGAGATGTTTGTGGTATTTATAAGTAAGAGGAGTCTGGGTGCAAATGAACCAATAACCATATCTAGACTTGACTGTTAAGATGTTAATTTATGGTGGGTAGATTAATGTTGGTAATCACAAGTAGTGTGATTTCTTAAGGTGAGGATTTGGTGAAAAATGTGTTATTAGCGTGTTTAGATGATTAACAAGGAAGGGTGATTTGATGAGGATTCACATGTGGTGTGAACCATATCAATGCTTAATGGTGCTACCTGGTATTATTTGGTCATCGTGGGCAGGTTGACTAAAAGCGTTCATTTCTTGTGTACCCATGAATTCTATTATGTTAAGAATGGACACGAAACTGTTGTTGTGCATGACGTATCATCTTCACACTGATGGTCAATAATAAAGAACCATTCAGGCCTGTGAGGATATATTATAGGTATGCATCGTAGGTGATTGGGGGTAGTTGCGATGACTATATACCCTTGGAGGAGTTCTTGTTTAAGAACGGTTATCATTCCAGGTGTGGAATGATTCTGTAAGAAATAATATACGGAGGAGATAGTATATTTCAGGAGTTGGGGAGAGGGTGGATAACAAGAACATGTAGGTAAGTAGTGGTTAAAATGATAAATGAATAGATTGATGTAATCCGAATTCATTTGAAGGCGGTGCTAGACCTTCAGAAATTGTATGTGTAGGTGCGTAGAAGAACAATCAAATTCCCAAGAATGAGACTTCATTTGCTGGAAGTTCTCCATGGAAGGGTGCGAATTGTTCTTGTAAGCGAGGGAAATTAAGCTCCCGCCTTGTTGAGCATTATAGTTATAGCTCGGATTGGCGTGGTTGCTTATCGCTTAGAGCTACCGGAGATATAGAGTGGAATTTACAATACATTCCATGTGTCTTAATTGCAGTAATGCTTGGCGTGCAAATCGGCCTATGTGCCATTAGAGAATTTGGAGAGAAATGGTTAATTGAATTGCGTGGAGAAATTGGTGGCTGTCTTAAATAGAAAGGTCAAACTTCGGAATAAAACGATTAACCAAGTAATGGTGCAATGGAAGAACACGCGGGGTTCGGATGCTACGTGGGAGTCCGAGGATGAAATGCGGAAATTTTATCCTTTTCTTTTTGAGGTGTAACGAGGTTTCGGGGACGAAACCTTTATAAGGAGGGGAGAATTTGTAACAACCCATTTTGGGGGATTATTATAAGTAAAATGTAATTGGTGTATAATTATGTTTTATTTTAATGATGGGTGTTTTTATAAATATTTTTTTATTACGACTAAATGGTGGTGTTAACTAACTTAACTAAGTTATAAATAAACTAGTTATATTTAACTAGTAATTGAGGGGCTAGAATTGACATTAGGTAAAACTTGGCTTAAAAGAGGGGTTTAATGTTGACTTGGTCAACATTTCAAATTTAATGTGTGTGTGTGTGTGGCTGGAGACGTGAAAGAGAGGGGAGGGAGACAAGGAGAAAGATCAAATTCTGGAAATCCTTCAAAATTGGTGCATGATTCATAGTTTGATCTTGAATGCAAGTTGAAATTGGAGTTCTCCTTGTATCAAGCTACATTTAGGTATGATTTTTGGGTGTTCTTGATGGGGTTTTCGTGGGTCACCATTGGGGGTGTGGCTTGATGGGTAAAAATCTGAAATTTGATGTTTTTATGGTGATAGATGTAGTTAGTGATCATAACAATCATCCAAGAAACTATATTTTGTTCTTCTTCTTGCATTTTGGTGAAGAATGCAATATGGGGTTATTATGGTTCATGAGTTTATGAACTAGAGGGGGGTTAGAGATAGTCTTTGACTATGGTAGGGTTGGTGATCTCACAAGTTGTTTATTTTTGTACATGGGTGAATTTGGATGATCCTTGATCATGTAAGAATAGCAACAAAAATGTGGGAAATTTATGTGGTTTGGATGAGATTGAAAAGTGAAGGATAAATTCCTGCACAAAAGGTGTTTGATGAAATGCCAAGAAAGGCATTTAACTTAAAATTAGTTAAAACTAATGGTGATATGAAGTATGTGGGTGTATAACATCAACAAGGGTGAATTGATATGGTTAAGGGTCAATTGGAAGCAAACTAGATTGAAAATGGTGACATTGGGGTGAATGGGTGTATTTTGACTAGTTGTAGTCAAACTTTATATTAAACCTATTAGTTGTGATAATAGGAATTGATAGTGAAGGTGTGGGTGGAACCAAACGACCCGGGAAGGAAATTATTATAGAGGATAGCTCATTGGATCAAGGTAAGTCACCCAACTCTTCTACTAATTATGTGTAATGGTGCTTTACATATTGAATGTTTTGTAGAAGATTTGACTTTATGGTGAATAAGTCATGGAGTATTTGTTGATAGACAAATTTAAGCAATAGGAGATATATTGCTTGATTATTGTTGTTATGGTGTTTAAATGCTTGTCTATGATTGACTTGGTGTTTAATTATATGTGTGTTGAATGATTTGAATTGGTTCACAAGGTGTGTGAATTATAATTGAGGTTGACTCAAATTGGTGTAATGAATCACAAGTGGTGTGATCATTAAAAAGGACTTTTCACAAGGTGTGTGAATGTCCTTGATTGGTGAAATCAAGTTTATTTAATCACAAGTGGTGTGATTTGCTTAAATTTGAAAAATCTTGGTGTAAAAGATTTCTTTGGTGTTTTGGGTGAAAACGACCCGTTAGTAAAATCGTTTTGTTGTTATGTTTTGTTAAGTCACCAAAGTATGTTTGGGACTTGATTATTATGTTGTTATGGTGTTTTCGGATGCATTTGGAGTAAAGGAGTGTTTGGAAACGATCGGGGGAGGTTTCGGGTGTCAAAAAGTGCAAGAAAACGAGTTTGAACTACAGCTGGGCGCCTAGTGCTCCTGGCAGGTGCCTAGTGCGCCCAAAACATTCTGTAGTGCACCTGGTATTCCGAAAAATGGCTTTTTGACCCCGGTTTGTTGTTATACTTCACCATAAGGGTTGTTTGAGCTTGGGGAAGATGTGGGGGTGTTTACTTAGTTCTAACGAACTAACAGTGACTTAAATGTGGTGTTTTGTAGGTGAAAATAAAGGACGAAAGCGGACGTGATCGGATATGTTTATGGACTCGTGATCGAACACACTTGATGGGGTAAACCATTATTTTGTAAATGTGTTTATGTATTAATGGAGTCTTTTCAAATTCACATACTTAAACTTTTAATTGCTTGAATGTTGATGTTTTTTGATAAACTAGTTTGTATGTGGTTTTAAAAGTTGAAAAATCTGGGACCTAACTCTGACGATGTTTAAAAACACGTGTCATACGTGTGCGGATTTTGGGGCTTACATAATTCTTTTGCCCAAATTCTTCACGAGATTGACTCTGGTCTTGTGCAAAATGGTTCTCCTTCTCCCTCATGAATTGAGGAGCAGCCCCTTCAAAACAAGGTTCAAGATCATCAGTCTCCAACCCATGGAGAAGAGGATGAGATCAGGATGTCAAGTCAATATAGACATCATGATCATATATCTGGAGCATCCATTTCACATGAAAGCCCAATGGATGGATCAGGCACTAAGGCTCCAGCTATGGCAACAACCAATGAGTTTCTTGAAACTGAGGATGAAAATCCCCAAAACCAAGAAAAAGGGGTGCATGAAACTCGTGAGATGGACTAAGGTCATGCTAAAATTGACCCACTAGTCAAGGATTCAGATGATATCCTTAAAAGGTTGGACGAATCAGATCTCAAACTTCAGGAATTGACGGCTACTGTTTCTCACATTTAGGCTGATGTGGCCAAACTCACTGAGATGGTCACATAAGTCTTGAATGACCAAGTCCTGCACCCCCAATTCATCCCAATGCAGGCATCTTCACTTAAAGGTCTCTCAAACATTCCATCCACTTCCACTCCCCCACCTTTTCTCCCCAAGCTTTTCAAGAAGTGTTAAACCCACTTCTTAACACCCATCTCACCACATTCTTTGTAAATTTCACCAAAGACATCCATAATACCCAGAAGATTCAACAGGATCTACTGAAAAATCTGTAGACTCCAAAATCTCCTCACTTCAACATGAAGTAGCCAATCACACCCTATTTCTAGAGTTTCTCACAGGCATAGCTCCTCCTCCCCTTGGTACAAGGAACAGGCTGATGAAGCCAAAAAGAGGGAGAATGAAAGACTCCTTGCTGAAGCCTAAGCTGCCGAAAGGGCTCAAGAGAAAACTGAACAAAGAAGGATGAAGGAAATAAGGTTGAAAAATTAGGAGGCTCTCCTTAAAGCTACCTTGGATCAACGTTTGAGACCGTGGCTGCTAAGCCCAGCTCTGAACAGAAACAAAAAGAAATAGAGGCTCAAGTGGACACTGGAGCATCTGGGGTAACCAGAAAACCCAAACCAAACCCACCAAACCTGCTCCCGCTGAACCAATAAAAATTACTTCCACAGCCCCTTCTTCCTTAGCCTCCTCCACCCAAGACATACCAGATCAAACCGCGTCTGTCCAATCTGAACATAATCTATCCTCTCCCAAACAAACTTCTCCCACCATATCTATTCCTTCTTCACCTGCAAAAACCAATAAAGAGAACTCACCCACCCTATCTCCCAAATCCTCTTCCCAAACACTTCTAGATTTATCTTCACATACGTCATATCCCACCATCTTAAATGCATCCAGAATAGGCCAAAAACCAGTACCCATAATCACTCGGTCTTTCACAAGAAGATAGAAGAGTTTGGCCAGAAAATCCAAAACTCCCACTACTAAACCAAAGAAACCTTTAACTCCTATTCAAGAACCAAGTTCAGACTCAAATGATGATCAGCCCATTGCCTCTCTAATTCCAAGAAAAAGGAGGCTTAGACTGGCTAATGTTGATGAGTCTAACTCCAACCCATCCAAGACTACCAAAGCTCATTCCCCAATAAAGCCAGCTGATGTTGAAGATGAGAAACCTCAAACCTCCCCTCTAAAAGAATTTTACTCTCCAATAAGGCAGTTCCCTACAACTGAAGAGCTTCAAGAGCTAACGAATAAAGAAGCTAAAAGGGAAAACAAGATCTTAGCTGATCTAGAAGCCACTAGCCTTACAGGAGAGGAGCTGATCCAAGCCTACCAGGAACATATAGCCCTGATTGATCAGTAACAAGACAAAGCCTATCAGGCTAAGAGGAAGCAACTCAGAAAGTTCCTGCTAAATGAAGGTAAGTAGAAGGTTGAAACCTTCAGCAATTGGGACATCACAAGCCTCAGAAAGGAAGATAATGTCCTTTATAAAATAATAAAGTAGGCTAATAAAAAGAAAAAGACTATTGAGTAGAGAAAAAGAATAAAACACATACTCATCGAAAGTCAGTGGGAACCAAAAAACGTGATCATGAGATGGAAGGATGACATATTGTTTGATGAATGGTCCAAATTGAAAAGGGTCCATAGTGATCATCCTGAGCTCTGGAAAGAAGCCACACCATCACCTACCACCATGGTATCTAAGCTTAATGATGCATACCCAATAACAATGGTTGATTTTCTGCTGAATACACCTCTGGAAATTCCGTTTGGTGAGTCTGTGGAATCACCTTCTGTAGTCAATTTTAAACCTTGGGTTGAAATATAAAAGGAATTTCTACCTACTCTATTGACAAACTATTAGCCTCATTAGCGTGCAGTAGTCAAAAAGGTGCTTGAATCTAGGGATCAAATAAAAAGAACAGAGATCGTTCACCGGACTACAGGATCACCTCCCTTTCTCCCCATAACACCTTCTCCTAAATCTCAACCTCTTCAGATCTCCCATTCTAAAGCCAAAATAAAGAAATGGTTTTTTGAATCTGTCACCAAATCCATGATCGTTGAAATTTTCAATGGATCAAGAACTTTCTTCTCAGATTGGGACTGAATCCTTAAGCTCCCCAAGAATGATCTGAAAGATTTGCAGCATAAGACCTTAGAGAATGCTGACACAGAATATGAAGTCCTAAAGTATGTGCGGAGCCTCAGAGATCGAATTGGTTTGGCTCTAAGGCAAAAATAAATGGTTTTGGCTTCATTAGTCCAGAGGGAGATTGTTGGAAAATAAGAACTGATGAGCAAAACCAATTAAGCCCAACAACGGAATAAAACCGCGGATTGCTCAACTGTGGACACTTTCTCTTTGCCACTGTCTCTTAACCACAGATTGCAACAGATAATCCTAAAAGAACGGATCCAATAACCACTGATACAACAACAAGGGATCAAGTAGCTAAAGAAAACCTCGGAACAGGACATGAAGACAACAGCGGATTCAACAAACCGCAGAATGGCTTCAGCGGCTGAACCACTGAAGACACAATAACTGATCACAACCACGGAGGAACAACTGAAGACCTTGGTTTCCGTAGCTGTTGACTTTTGTATCAGTTGTTGTACGTTTTTGTTTGTTTTAGTACATGTATTTCTGTCAGTTTTTTGTCTTATTCTTTCTTCTCCTGCAACATTGAATATTGGGTATTTATACCCCAACATTCTCTGATTTATATGAATTGAGTTCCTCAAAAATTCCTTGTGTCATTATTCTGTCTTCTCCTTTTCTAGCAATACTAGACAACCTAAAAATAACTAAGTGTTCAACTTTAGAGGAAGTGAATACCAAGGCTTTGACTGTGAGTCTAAAGTCTATATTCCTGGTTAAAAAGCTCCTACTAGGTTCAACAAATTTGATCAAATCGAATTGTGGGAATTTGGAAAACATGTTCGAAACTAAGTGTGTCAAATTTCAATGCTTTGAGTAGATGATTATCAAATTAAAAGCATGGGTGAACTTTCCTGGACCTCTGGAACCATAATCCTATGGTTGCAGGCTCAATGGTGGACCGATTGGGGGTCAATTGAATCCAAATAGGTTCGGATGGTTAACAAAGGGGAACTAGGTTGTTAGAGCTTGTAACAATTAAAAACCATGTTTTGTTATGATTCCCTAGCGGGCTGAGATGGTAATGTCTGTGTGGTGACTTGGAGGTCGCGGGTTCGAACCTCAGGGCCACCGGTTTTGCACAAAAACACCATTTTTGGTGTTTTGCTCATAACTCGTTTGTTTCAACTCCGTTTTAGTCCGTTCAAGTTTAGTCGGAACCGAAATTGAATCCCGAGAAAAATGAAACAATAAAATTTATGTTTTGAACCGAAAGCATAATCGCGTATAATTACGCGTGTTTAAATGAAATCGTATATACATGTACGATTTAAACAAACGAACTCAAAGTTGTACATACTTTTGTATGTATGTTTCAAACAATCTAACATACGTGTGTTGACACGTATGTGATTACAAACACGATCTCGCATTGCAAATAACACAATGTTACTGCAATAACAACAGATTCCTCGTAGAAGGCTATCTACGCAATTTTACGATTATTTGATCATTCGGTTCGCATGTTTTGGGGGAGAAAACATGTGCAATCAAACATTTTTTGATACATATCACTTGCATGATTTAGGTGTTTACCATAAGTGCGAACATAACACTAGAAGTCCTTACATATCGAACCGATTAGTTTGCTGTAGTGCAAAGCATGGTAGTTGAAGATAGATCTATGGGGTTTGACAAGCCTCACTTGGTAGATGGTAGATCTATGCAAGTGTTTAACTGACCAATTCAAACATTACTGTTGTTTGTGTTAGACAATAGTGGAAAGGCAACCATTTATTCAAATAGTCAGCTTCGGTGTCGACCGCTTGTGTAAATAGTATAAATGACTAGCTATGATTTGTGATTATTTATGTAAATCGTATAAATGACTAGCTTCGGTGATATGTAAACATTACTTACTAACAGTTTGTTCAACTATTTATGATTATTTATACAAACCGGTGTACACACCAACCTTGTGTTGACTATACTTGCATGTTTTCTCAGGACACTAAGACACAAGCACGAGCAAGCAGGAAACTAGGATGTTGAGTGTCATGCATCCTTTATTGTTTATTTGATTGAAATCAAACATTGAACATTGTAACTTATGTTTTTGCAACTATCATGTTTTGTTATGGATTTTCAAACGCTTCCGTAACGTTAAACATTGATTTATGAAATGGGACTGAAATATGTTTGAAAAGTATATAGAGGTCTTTCGTTATGTCTAATGACTAAGATGATGGTTTTTCATGCCTCAAACGGTATGATTCCGTTAGAGGGGAATTGAAGGTGTGACACTCACGCTCCATGGAAATTGGAGATGTTTGCTCTTGAGCATCTTCCATTGAGATTTCAGCATCTTCAGAGGAAGAGGAGCTAAACAAACAAACAAACTTACCCAGTATATTTCCACGGAGCTAGATGGGTGAAAATAAGTCCCAAAGAACTTATCCCATTCACTATTCAACTGAGTGGTGAAAGGTATGGGTTCTTGAGATTGCTCCCTCTCAACTCTAACTGGACTACCTGACCCTTTATTAGTCACTGTCACCCCCTTTTTAGGAGCATCAGCAGCAGGGGAAGCTAAGTGTAGTTGACTAAGATCAGGCTGGAAGGGAGTGCACACAATGGTAGGGTGGAGCTGCAAATCTAGGATGGTAACATCCTTCTCCTGAACTTGCAGCCTCAGAGTATCTAATTTTTCTTCAAGGGAAGTTACCCTGAATTCAAGTGTGTGGATGATAGCCGTCAATTCTTGTTTAGATGGCCCTCCTCCACTAGAGTGGAATCATTGGGCGATGAAGTCTAAAGCCTAGCTTCTGCACCTCCATCACCATATGTGTTTTCTTGGAACCTTGAATTCCCCTCACTTAGAAGGACCTCAAAGAAGTCATCCTCAATATGGGTTTCCATAGAAGAGGTCCTATTGCCTGTACGATTGGCTTGCTAAACCTAAAAAAGTTCAGTTGTAGTAGCAGCCTCTTTTGTATTGACCCTTTCATCACTCCTAGGGTTAACCTCTGACTGTGTAGGCTCTAGGTCAGGAAACCCATGCTGAAGTTTAGTCACCACTCTTAATAAAGTTAGTGACGTGGGAGAGAATAAGTCATCCTGAACAACAACAAAGGCTTCGTGAGCCTGGGTAGTTGTATGAGTGGGGGGCATTGATGGGGAACTCACCCCTATGGACTTGGGAGACAGCCCTATTTATAAAGGAGGTTCTTCAATAGAAGACACCTTAACAATGTGGGATTCCCTTTGGATATTCTCAGTCATTTGTTGTGACATGGGCTGAGGGCTTGTAGGCCAGTATGGAGTATCCAATGGATCCAGAGGAAGACTTAGTGGGTTAGCAGCAGGTGTGGCTGACACCTTATGCAGAACTTGGCCTCTTTTTCTTTTGGCCTTTTTCTTTGAGGGATCGGAAGAAGGAGCTTGAGCACTTATAAAGAGATGTTCAGGGGTTCGTTTGTGCTTGTAGGTGACTGTGGTGGAATGTGGCATTCTTGGTGAGGAAGGTGGGGATCAACATCTGTCGGGTTTACATAGTTGTTACGTCATGAACATGAGGCTCAATAAAGGCAAGAAGAGGGGTAAAATCCCTAGAAAACTGGGCAATCTTCTTCTTAATTTGAATAAAAATCTTGGAAGTAACCAAGGGAACAGTGTATGTACTCCTAGTACATAAGAGAGATGAGCTCAACTCATAATTCAAAATATGCAGTAAAAATTTGCAATACATACAAAACTTATTAGAGTATGAGTGGTTATCCCCTAAGTTATTGAAAATAAAGGATGAAAAATTAAAGGTTTGATTGGTGATCAACCCAATGGATAGCCAAAGGTAAGTCCCATGGAATTTGATCTGAACCCCTGTCTTATTGGAAAGACAATGTAGAAACAAATGTAGGAGATAGTTGTAATTATAGCCAAAGGTAAGTCCCTTCAAATAAGTTGTTGAAGGGAGAGGACCTTTGTATCCCATTGACCTAAAATTCATTGCTACGTCATCCCTAGTGAATGAGAGCTTTCCATTAGCATCACTGAGATGAAGATGCTGATGAATAGTCTCCACTCTGATAAGAATAGGATGATTATCAATGGTAGCCAAGATTTATTTCCCATTTGAATCAGATGTGGCAGAGGTAGCGGACCAAAACTAATGATGTGACTCATAAACCAATGGATTGATGGTTAAAGCAAAGCAATACCTGCTCTTTTGAAGAAAGGAGATGATCAGTGAGAAATCTGCATCGTTATCCGTTGATAACTAGGCAGAAAGATTATGAGCAGGTTTGAATTTAAGAGCAGAACTTTGTGAAATTTTGAACGAAGGATTTCAGGGTTTTGATCAAAGAAAGGAATGAAGATAAACTATTGAGATAGGAATTCAAAAGAGCGGGAGACCTTTTATACCTTCGGATGTTAGAGCATTTGATATAAAACACATTTAAAGTTTGAGATCCGTGATTTAGATAAAGATGTTTACGAAAATACTTTTTTGAAATTTAAAACAAACTGAGGATGTTAACTTTTGTGACACCTCGTATTTTCCAAGTCAGCATTTCATTTATTTTAACAATAATTTATATTATTATTACCTACGTGGAACTAGAATTAGACAAGTTAGTGTGACGCGTTGCACAACAGTCCAAAGATGAACAATTGAGCAATAATTTGTCAAAATATCGAAAAATACACACACGTGTCTCGTTTAACGAACGTTGGTGAAATTGAACAAACACAACACAACTACACAATAATTAAGCCTTTTGAGAACCCATAATAAGTTAAATTATGATTAAAGACATAAAAACAATATAAATGCGAAATAAGAGAAAAACGAGCCTAAACAACAAAATTGGGACAATTTGGCATGTTCAGCAAGCCAGGAGGTACGCCAAGGACCATGGTTTGGACCTTGGCGGTATGCCAGGCTTGGGCGGGAATAGTTTGAACTCTGCGAAACGCCAGGTGGTACGCCAGGCAAGCTACACCCATTCGTGACGGTGCACGCGGATTAACCAGGCACTAATTGGATTAAAATAATCCAGGCGGAACGCCTAGCCTCGTGAGGGCTCGCTAGGCGGTAATCCTGGAAGTCACAGATGACAAAACTAGTATAACACTCAACCTAGCTCGTTTCTAATCATTTCTATCCTATTTTCTTAACTGAACCACCTCTATCTTGAGCAAACCTTCATGCTTCTTAATCATTTCGACCAGGAACACCATTGTTGAAGCTTCCATTTGAGGATTGAAGATTTTGAGCTTGAAGAAAGGTAGAAGGTATTATCCATCACCATAACTCCTTTTTAAGAGCTATTGAGACAACATCAGGCACCTCTTGAGAGCTTGGAGACCTGCTACAACATCGTCTCAGCTTCTAGAAATCTTGTGAGGTAGTCTTTGTAGCTTATCTACACTAATCTATCAATAAAACCCACTTGCACATCAATACACACACATGAAACAACTTAGATGTCACATGCACGAATTTTGATATATTTAGATCTGTGATTTTGAGAGTTTGTGACTGATTCGATGATTTAAGAATGACCTATGGGAGTATTTATGATAAAGAGTGGTCATTTGGTTCATAATGTTGAAAAAGGTAACTTATGGCTTCATGCATGAATGATGTATGATATCTTAGATGATATTGAGTATAAATAAGTGCTTGTTGATGGTATTTGAGTAATAGATGATGAACATTTTGACTGTTATGGTCAAGAAATGCTTATTTGGGACTATTTCTATATATAGTAACTTTTATGTTACAAAATGTTGTTGAGTAATAGAATATGAAATGCATGTGTTTTAGGATAATTAGTTATGATCTAAATGATGATTTTTGGGGTGTTGGTTAATTAAAATAGATATAAAATGTGATTTACACACTTATTACTAAATATAGTAACTTTTAAGTTACAAGTGGTTAAGGAATGATGAATTTGATTTGATTTGATTTCCATGCTTAAATGATTATTTGAATCTAATTTGATGATATTAGGTGTATTTTCTCTATTAGAATCATTGAAATAGAAGTTTTAACATGAGTTACTATAAATAGTAACTTAATTATGACAAGTCAATGTATGATGATGCTCTAATCCTAATAAGTATGTTTAAACGGATATTTGGAATCAATATATTGATCTTAGGTGAGTTTGATTTATTAGATTTGATGAAATATGTGTGTTTGTTACAAGTTTCTATAAATAGAAACTTTGTGAATGTATGAAATGCTTATGTGATGATTTAACATGAATTGTGAGTGATAAATGACACAATGTGACTTGTTATGGTTAAATGATTACTAATATGTGGTTCGTCATAATGAAACATGTTAAATATAGGAACCTTCTATTAATGGAAACTTTTTAACAAGAAGTATGCTTATTTTATAACATGTAAGCATGTGCTATGTGATAACATGATCATATAGGATTAACAAGCATGTTAGAATAAATGAAAAGTGATTTTATGCGAACTTGTCTAAAATAGAAACTTTCCTAAATTGGAAACTTACTATAAATAGTAAGTTATCCAACGAACGTAACTTATGTGTTTACACGTACCACACGACACTAAACACGCGTAGAGCGATCATTTAAATTAAACAAGTCACCAATGGGTCGTTAAGTCAAACACGGTCAACACGACCAACACAAAAACTTAGAGTTCTTTGGACATGAACATGGTCTATGTGAGACCAACACGAACACGAACTCAAAACACCTATGTGAAATAGGTAACCGCTACGGGCAAACAACCAGTTGCTTACGCAACATCAAACAACTGCTAAACTCAGGTGAGTTTACAGCCCCACTTTTACTCTTTAACTGTTTGTTAAACTTTTGGGGTGAGAATACTATGCAACTGTTTTAGATGTATAACTGGTATGTTGTAAAAAAAACTTTTGAGTGTAACTGTATCGCAACAAAGTCCTCACATATCCTTACCGTTAGTTGTGTGACAAACGAATCATTATTACATGGTACCACTAGGTCTGACAAACCCCACTCGATGATAATTGTGACTGGAAGTCACGACGGGTGTAATATCAATCTATGCCGTGGTTTCACGACAAACCTGGCGGAGGCGGCAAACAGTCTAGTTTCGGTAAAATGAACTGACACACTCGAGACCATAGGTTTAAAACTTAACATACCCAGTATATATCGCATTACTATTTTTACTATTTAAACATGTTAACACACCAACTTTATGTTGACCATTTTCGCATGTATTATCAGGTAACTGAACGCACAACGCTAGGATGCACTTGGAGTAGGAATAAAGAAGAGTCTTGCATGCATTCTAACTTATATTTTGAACATTTTCATGATATTGTATTTTAAACAATGTAGTGTTTAGACAATTACATTTCCGCTGCTTAACTTATATTTTTCGATGCAAAAAAATTATCTTATGCCGCCGCTTATTTTAATGTAACTTGATTTGAATATCAAAACTATGTGCTTTCAAACTTATATAAAGTCGTTCTATATAACTGAGAGCTTTGAATCCTGGCCACGTCACACCTAGCGGTCTGATACTGCACGTGGAAATTTGGGGGTGTGACAAAATCGGAAGAGATCAATGCATCGGAAGAAAGTAATGTATCAGTATTATTTTGTATGAAGCATGTTTCCGATGAGCAACTATGAGTGGTTTTGAACTTCCAAAGTTTAGTGGTTTTAAATTCTCAGTGTTTTAAACTTTTGAATTTCAGTAGTTTTAAAGTATCAGCGGTTTTAATCATCTGAAGTTCAGTGTTTTCAAATTATCAGTGGTTTTAAAATCTTTGGGATTCGAAAGATGCTTTTCTTTTGAGTAAGGAAAATGATTTTTTTTTGAAAGCCAGCAATATATCGGAAGGCAAGTCATTTTTTAATAGAACTAATGTCTAGAGAAATGTTGATCTCTTCCAAAAAGATTATGAAGTATATCCGATTTATTCAAAGTTAATCATACCAATGGCAGTTATGAGGTACCTGAGCCTTCCTTCATGAAAGCCTTGGTGAAGATATCTGTGATATTATGTTTTGTATCAACTTGGACTAAATGAATGAGTTTCTTTTATAAATAGTTTATTATGAAATGGTAATGTGCTTGGTTTTTGAGTGTTTGACAGTATTGTTGGTGATGGAGATTGTGCTGGAGTTATTTGAGAATTCTACTCCATAATCTTTCATTTAATTCTGAATCCAGATAACTTGAGTACAACAACTTGAAGAAGCAATGTATTTTGCATCAGCTATGGAAGTTTAAACACATGTTTGTTTCTTACACTGCCGTGAAACAATTTTATAACTGAGAAATTGACAACCTCCAAAGGTTGACTTTTTCCTGATATTGCAGCCTCCATAATCACTGTCAGTATAATCCATGAATTAAAAGTCTGAATTGTTGGGATACTATAGTCCTAGCTTAGGTCCTCCTTTCAAATATCTGAGTATCCTCTATACAACTAGCATGTGAGACAGTTTTGGATTTGCCTGAAATCTAGAGAATAGAGAGGTGGCAAACCTGATATCAGGCCTACTTGTTTTCACGTACATTAAGGAGCCAATCAATGCTCTATACTAGTGCTGATCAACATCCCTCCCTTAAGATCAGGGCTTAAGGATGTTGTTTTAGAGATTGGTGTACCTATAGCTTTGCAATCATTTATCTTGAATCGTTCAAGAATATCCTTAACATACTTAGATCTATTAATGAATATCCCTATAGGAGTTTGTTTCACTTGAAGTCCAAGAAAGAAAGTAAGTTCACCCATTGAACTTGTTGACTAGGTGTTTGGTTGTGATTATAAAGTGTTTAAATGGATGTTATTGTGTGTGCGTTTTTATACGTTTAGTCATTCGAATAGAACCTACCATGGTTTCTTGTGGCTTTTTAGGTTAAATGGAGTAATATGATGAGCTTAGACGGAATCCAGACAACAGGACGCAAGATCAAGCACATCCGAAGATGCAAATACATGAAGTAAAAGTCGAAAACTTTGAAGAGACATATCTTGGGCTAGGAGAAGAGTTACAGGATCCATAATGTATGAACATTGTGTTTCTTGATGAGATGAAGCTAAAAATGAAGTCTGCTCAAACCGTAAACCCGAGAGTTGGAGGCGTAAGTTGGGGTCCTGGGCGTAAGTTACGTCGGGTGCATCCAGAAAACACCAAATTGTATAATTTTTGGGGTATTTAAGGCCCAAATCAACCCTAGTCGCACGTCATCACTTTGGGGCGAACTCTTGGGAGATTTTGGAGCATTTTGGAGCATTCTAAATCCCCAAATTATCAATCCAAAAATCAAGATCAAGATTCCATCATGCAACTTACCAAGAAAGTTGAAGATTTGACCATTGGATTGACCGACTAAACTTTTCATGATCATCTCCAGGTGAATGGTTAGGTTTGATAACTAGTTGTATTTTGATTTGTTAAACACTGGTATTGAATTTGTTTTCAATGATTTACAAGGTCAATATTGTTTGATTGTTAAACGATAAGTGATTTCCGATCTATTTTACAACTTGAATTCAATGTCATTACTTGCTTTCCTCTATTGTCAAGTTTAATGTTATTGGTCTGATTTTAAAGTATTTTAGAAATCCTAAATTTTGTGAACAAGTAATTAACTGAGTCAACAACATCGGTTTAGTCATCGGTTGTCAACAAAGTCATTAACTTGGTTCCAAATCATAATTGTTTAATAGTCTAAGCATGAATCATGTCTATGTGATTTCCAATTAACATATATATAAGATATACCTAGTTATTTTACTAACTTGAAACCTGGAGATATTACATCTTTCATACATTGTTACAACTCTTTAATTTACGTTTAAGTTTGTTTTACATAATACCTAAAATCCAACATTCAAGTTTACTTTTTAGTGCATTTAATTAGTGAATTTAGTTTTCTTTGAAAGTAGTTTCCACTTGACTTCTCGTGGATTGATACCCGACTTCCCTATCTAATTGGGTAGTAGGACTTGAGTGAAAACTCTTTTTTAGTGCATTTAAAAAGATTCGGATAGCTTCAATTCGGGCTACTGGTGCAAAGAGTTCATCATAATCAATTCCTTCTTCCAGGGTGTATCCTTGAACAACCAGTATTGCTTTGGTTTTAATGACAACACCATTGACATCTTTCTTGTTTCTGAAAACCCATTTAGTTCCTATTTCTGACTTTCCTCATGGAAGTGGACAAATTTTCCATACTCCTTGCTTTTGAATTGAAGAAGTTCCTCTTGTATTGCTTCTACCCAGTTGCTATCTTTCAGTGCTTCTGCAACTTTCTTTGGTTCTAGTTAGGATAGAATGCAGGAAAACATGCAGATGTTTGCATTATGTTAGGAACTTCTGGTCCTGACTCCTTCTTCTACATTACACATTATGTTTTTCAGCTGGATGTGTATTTTGAATACGAATTCTTGGGATCACGTCTACCTAAAAATTCAAATCCAAATTGCCAATTTGTAGATATGGTAGTACAACCTCGAGTTGTATTTCTTGCATGTCTTGTGGTCTTTGAGCTGCTGTGAGTTGATCTGCTCTGCACTGAGAATCTGCTAATTTTGTGGTGTCTTTTGAGAGACTGTCAAGATCATTTTCATCTGTGGAGTAGATATTGTGTCACTTAAAGGAGTGGCTTGAGATGAAATGATGGTTTTCGATTGTGAAGTTGTGTGTTGAGAGGGTACCAATTCTATCAAATGTTGTTTTGAGGTTGTTGGTAGCTCAACCCAAAAATCATCCTCCCTTCTGAATTGAGTTGGAGTTGTTTCATTTGTCTAAGTTCCTGTATCATACTCTTTTGATAGATTAAATGCAGAGATCAATCCATTAAGATCAAATATCTAGTCGGGACCAATTCTAGGGTTATTGACACTATTTTCATTAAATTGAACATTTGCAGACTCTTAACTAATCCTGGAACTTTTGATGTATACACTATACGCCTTAACATTTGTAGAGTATTCAACAAAATATCCCTCAGCTGATTTCTCAGCGAACTTGTCTAAATAAATGCTTTTCTTTTATGCCATATCTCATAAGGAGTCATACCATGAGTCTTAACTATCAAAATTCTATTTTGAACATAACATGCATTGTTGACTGCTTCAGCCCAAAAAGTTATTGGTAGTTTAGCATCAAACAACATGGTTCTTGTAGCCTCAATCAGTGTCCTATTCCTTCTCTTAGCAACACCATTTTGTTGTGGTGTCCTAGGAGAACTGAACTTTCTTGTGATACCCTTGGATTCACAAAAGGAATTTAAAGTATGGTTTTTGAATTTTGTTCCTTGGTCAGATTTAATGATTTTTACTTTATGATCACATTCATTTTCAACTCTAAAAGTGAATGACTTTAAGATTTCGGCTGTTTCATCTTTGGTGCTTGGAAAGAACACCCAAGTGTATCTTGAAAAGTCATCAGTAACTACCAGGCAGTATGACCTCCTTCCTAAACTTTTTACACTTGTAGGACCAAGCAAGCCCATATGAAGTAAGTGTTGGACAGTTGTAATTGAATTCATTTATTTGGCATGAAGAGAGATCTTATGTTGTTTTCCTTTAAGACATGCTACAAACTTATCTACACATGTGAAATCTTTTGATGGAAAACCAGTTGCTAACTGATTTTTAACAAGTTTATTCATATTTTTAGATTCACAGGACACTGTCTTCTATGCCTAAGAAATGATTCATCAAGTGAAGCTTTTGAGATAAAGCAACTTATATTGCTAAGTGGTGAAGCTGTGCTCATGTCCAGCATGTACATGTTGTTCATTCTTGGAGCTCTGAGCAGAATTTGTTTGTTTTGAACAATAAAACCAGGTTTTAGTAAAATACATTCATGCTTAGTGATCAACATGTTATGCTTTTGATCACCCACATGTGAGACAATCAACAAATTATAACTTAGTTCCTTAACAAAAAGAACATTCTCAAAGGTTACTTTTCCATTTAAGATTGTGCCTCTTCCTGTGATGTACCCACCTACTTGTTCACTTCCGAAAGTAACAGACCCTCCAAAGAACGGTTCATATTTGTATGTATATTTCTTTAACTCTAGAGATTTTAAAGTTGAAGCATTTGATGATGATGATCATATTGGGGTTGGTTTTGAATGAGGACTGTTTAGACTTTGCCTCTACTCCATATCTCTGATTTTTATTTTGAAAGACCCATGTTTCTTTAGGTATCGAATTCTTCTACCCATGTTTCCTAAAAATGTTCTTGTTTCTAAAGTCTTATTCTAAACTTTCTTTTCGGAATTAATGGTGTCTTTTGACTGCTTCTTCTGAAAGTATGATCTTCTTCTATCAGAGATTGAATGAATTCCTTCCATAGAGGAAGATGAACTTCTATTCTTTGGTTTGACACTTCCCTTGTTGTTTGATTGGATCTTTCTTCTCCTTCTTGGATTATAGAAGCAATCAGCTACATAATGATCAAATCCTCCACATACAAGGCATTCATTATGATTTTTTTCATTTTGTAAAGGTTTTTGTCTTTATGAAAACATAGAAACATGGTTTACATTATTAATTTGCTTTGATGTAGGCTGAGATGTTCCAGCACAACAAATGTTGGAGTGATTATTCTTATTGCAATATTGACTTTCAAAGGTCCTTTTGTTTCTTGATTTTCCATTTTGAACATAATTAAATTTTACAAACATAGTTTAATTTTTCATGACTTTGTTCTTTTTTTGAAAAAGTTTTTGGTTTACTAACAAGCACTGATTCCTCATCATGAGATGAACTTTCACTCTAAGTGGTACAACCATGTGTTGATTCATCTTCTTTGACTATCCCGTGTATGTCAAGATCTTCATCATACACAAGAATGGTAGCTACCATACAATGAACCTCCATATTTGGAGTGTGTGCTGATGGAGGTTCTACATTGTTATATGCCAACCCATCTTTTCTTCTTTTTATCAATTCTGGTGTCTCAGCCACTTTAAGATGTTTCTCAAACTTCTCTCCTTGGCTGAGAAACTGATCTCTGTATCATTCAGCCAATACAAGTTTAGTCTTAACAATGGTTAGCCTTTCCAAAAGATTTTTTATTTGTCTCTTCATGTTTGAGACTTGAAACAGTTTTTTTTCTAATTCCTCAATTTTTCTTTACAATCTTTTTCAGCTTTATAAAATTCTGCTTTGACCACTTGTATTGATTCAAGTTCATTACAAACTTGTGCATGAAATCATTTATAAGCATTTAATTTTTCAAGACATTGCGAAGTACACATGTTGGGAAGTAAAATGAGTTTTGATGTTTCTTGTGTGTCACATGGTGGTTCTCGAGTAGTCTATGGTTCTCGAATGGTTTGTGGTTATCGAGCAGTTTAGAGATTTTGTATTTAATTTTTTGGATTAATTTAGTGACAATGGGCCGAGAGGCCTAGGTTATGTATGGGTGTTATATAAACCCAGTTTAGGAGGGGTTCGTTGGTTTTTTCTAGTTTTTCATTGTTCTTGGAGTCGAATACATCGTACCAGTCGGTTCCTTTGAAACCAAGTGCAATTAACGTAAGTAATCGCATTATTTTTCATCTTTTTCTTGATTGTTATTGTTCTTGCACACACGTGATACCATTCCGCACTCTCACGTGTGTTTGGATAGTCGATATCAGTTTTAGATCCTGTAGCGGGACTAATAATTGGTATCAGAGCCTCAGAACTGGTTTGTGGCTCATAGTTGGTATCGATTTTGCAAGAAAAAGGTGATTTTAAGAATTTTACAGATTGTGTTCGTCGTGTTCTTCAACTATTTTTGTTGAAAAGGAGGTGTTTAATCGGTGGGATCGTCATTCTCGAACGAATAAAGTGTTAAGTGGATCAGCATAAAATTTTTCGAGATTGATAAGAACTTGTTTAAATTTTAAATCTCCAAAATATCCGGATTTGATTTGTTCAAGCTGTCGAGTACATATTATTTGGTGTTCGAATTGTGGGCATTCTCGAATAGTTTCTCGAGATTGATAAACTTTCAAGATAAAAGGCGTGTTTGTTCTCGGCTTTGTTCTTGAGAAAAGGATTTCTCAAGTTTGGTTCTCGGTTGTATTCTCGAGAAAAGGTTTTCAAGCTGTGTTCAACTTTGGGTTTATGTTTTCGAACTTCTAGTTGCATTCTCGATAGTTCTAATCATTTACTTGTGTTCTTGAGAATTCTACTTTGTTCTCGAATAGACTCACTTCGAACTGTTTGAATTCTTTTTGAGTGCACTTTTTGTTTCATAAATGGATTCTTCAAGTATACTTGCAGCTGATCTAGCTAGTAAGCAAAATGAGCTAGATGCAATCATGGGCACAACTACAAGAATTCCTAGACTTTCATCTGCTGCTGGTTTTCCTAAATGGAAGTTTCGTTTTGAAAATCATATCAGGACTAAAGAGCCAAAGCTTTGGAGAGTAATTTTATGAGGAAAGCGAAAGATCACGTATAAAGATCTTGAAGGTAATCAGTTGATTAAGGATCCCGAACACTACAATGAAGAGCATTTTCAGATCAGGATGAACATGCACTTGGTTATATCACACAAGGTCTCACTTATGAGATCTCACAGTGTTTTAGGGAGATCACTGATGCTAGGGAGCTGTGGAAAGATCTTATTGACATGTATGAAGGAAACACTAAGATGAAAGAGTCACACAAAGAGATGCTGAACAACAAGTTCAATACCTTTAATTATGTGGTTGGTGAAAGTTTGGATGATCAGATCCAGAGATTTGTGACCTTGATAACTGAAATGGGTACTGCCAAAATTGAAAATCAAGCAGGTGTGATTAACAAGAATTTGTTGAATGCTCTGCCTAGGAACTAGTATATGAACGTTGGAATTATCAAATCAACCAAGAACCTGGACAATTTGTCATTGACATAGATGGTGTCTATTATCAAATCCTATAAAATGAATGATCAGTAGAGAGCTATGAATCACACTAACAGTTACAATGTTGTAGGCATCAACAGTGTGAACACTGCATTTATTTCTCAGTCTTCATCTGCTTATCCTGTTCACAAGGTTGTTTTACCTTCTGCTTCATCTGGTAATTCTGTTTTGGCGTCTACAGTCAGCTCGTCTTCTCCCACCTTCAAAGCTTCTGGAAGCTCATCTGGATCAGTTGTTGTGCAACCTGCAACTTACCAAAGAAGTTTTGGAGAATATTGCTTTGGTTGCAAGATTTCTTAAGTGCTCTACTACTTTGGGGTCTAGTGAGCTTCTTCCACCATTTGTAGTTGTGGGGTCTGAACTTGAGCAAATCCATCCATAGGATATGGAAGAGATGGACATTATCTAGCACATTGCCAATTTTGTTTTTAGGGAAAAGAACTTTACCAAAGCTACAGGAAGAAATCCTTGGGGCCAATCTGATATTAACAATGTAAAGTTTACAAAAGAAAAGCTTAGGTGCTTAAACTTTCATAAGCCTTGTCATTATGCTCGTGAATGCACTAGGCCAAAGAAGAATGCTAAAAACACTGAGCACAATCTGATTCCTGTAAATGGAGCAACTGGTGGTGAAAATAAAAATAATGACATCAAGGCTTTGGTGGTGATGCAAGATGGTGTTTTTGGATGGGATGATCAAATCAAAGCTCTTAACATTACTGAGGAGTCTACAGTTGCACTGATGGCTGACATTGAAGATACTCACAAGGAGCACACTTTAATGGCACATCCTCCTGCTGATGCTAATGTAAGTTCTTTTCTGTGCACTCAAGCTTGTATTGATAAAGTAACTACATACATGGTTCACAATACCAATCTTTTACTTGACATGTCACAACTTGAGCAAGAAAACTTAAAAATAAAGAAAGAAAATAAACGTTTAACTGGAAAGGTGAAAGCTCAAAAGATAGATATAATCGTTTAGCAAGAGATTTGAACAATGTTCAATGTGTAATCAAATCTTCTAAAACCATACTTGATAAAGCTAAGTCTGAAGTAGAACGATACAAAACAAAATTTGAAAGCTCTGAATTAAACTTTAAAAAAATTGATGTATCATCTGCGGTTGTAGAAGATATGATTCAAAAACAAATGAAGTGGCAAGAAACTATAGGAATGGGATATGTGAACCGTGTACATGAGGGTTTGGTTAAGCCAACAGTTTGGGTAGGTGCAAAGGGTGAAGAGTTTGGGATAACACTAAAAGAGGAAACCCCTTTGACTGTGGCTAGTTCTAAAGGTAACATCTTTGAGAATAATCCTCAACCATTGACAAACTCTTTTGCCTACACACCTATGACAGAAGAAGAACTAGCGGGGTCTGCCAAAATTAAATATGGTAGACAAGGAGGCATCAACGAAATGACTTCAGATTAGGCTAAATCAATTGAACTTGAAGTCCATGGAACATCTTCTAGCATATTAGATTCTTGCACAGATCAAGTAATAGTGGAACATTGGAGGAAGAGGACGATGAACCTGTTGCAGATATTAATTTTAACAATCCATCTTATAAACTGATTTCTGATGACAATTGTGTTTCAAAAACTTTGGAATTTTCTATTTTTAAAAAGTCAGTACCAATTGTTCCTTCTGTTTTAAAGACTGATAATGCTTGCTTGGACAATGTTTATGTTGATTGTTATTCAAATTTATTTGATTGGGATTTTATTAATGCCTTGAATGCATCTGGTTCAAGTTCTAGCAATAGAAAAATCTCAAGTGTTGAATCTGATCTTAGTGATGCTTTGCAGAATAAAGATAAATTGCATCTAACTGACATGCCTGTTGAAAAACCTAAGGTTTCAAGATTGTGCCACCCAAACCTAAAACAGTAGACATAAATGTTCCATCTCAGAGCTCTTCATATAACCATAAAGAAAAGGGTGTTAAGCAAGGTCCTATCATGAAGCAATGAGAACATCATAGTGCTAATTAACACTTACAATCAGTCAAACGTCAAACATGCTTGCACTGTTGATTTCCCAGACATATTGCAAGAAATTGCAGACATCATTCTTATGCTTCTTTTGCAAGTCAAAATCAGAAGGCTAAGTTGTGAAATACAAAATAGTCTAAATCAATGAAGATGTATACATCTAAGACTATGACATTTCACATTTCAAACCGAAGCCCTCATCTTGCAAAAACCTACGAAATTCACAAGTTCACAACTTCATCCCAATCATTTGTTAAACATGCTAAAATCAAGTCAAACTTGATGAGTGTTGCTTACACATAAAACTTTGGAACACACATAAGCAAAATGGTCTGGGTTTCAAAAACTAATTGATCCTTTTATCTGTGCAGGAATGGCTATGGAGGAATATCATCAACCTTTGGTATTTGGATAATGGCTGCTCCAAGCACATGACAGGAGACATCTCCCAACTTAAAAATCTTAAGCATCCTGATGGGGGAGATGTAGTTTTTGCAGGAGGAAGCAGAGGAAAGATTGTCCAACGGGGTACTGTCACAAATGGAGCATTAACTCTTGAAAACGTCAACTACGTTCTTGAAGTGAAGCATAGTCCGCTCAATGTGTCTCAAATGTGTGAAAAAGGTTATTCCAGTCATTTTACAAGAAAAGAGTGTCTCATTCTTAAACCGGGAATCATCATCCTGGAAGATTGGATTTTGGTGAAAGCTCAAAGAAGACAAGATTCTTATTTCCTAAATATGAATCAGCAACAATAAGATAAAATAGTGTGTCTTTTCTCTTAGTTATCTGAACAAAATGCAATGCTTTGGCATCGTCTTCTAGGACATGCAAATCTCAAGAATTTGAATCTGATTGCGAAGAGTGACATCGTTAGGAATCTTCCAATCAAAGAGTTCATGATGATTGAGAAAGGCGTTGCGTGCGCTAAAGGGAAACATCATCGAAAATCACATAAGCCAAAGATCTTCAATTCCATTGATTCTCTTCTGCAGCTTCTACATATGGACTTATTTGGTCCTGTTAATGTGTTAATCATTAATCGTGCATCATATTGTATGGTCATTACAGATGACTACTCACGTTTTACTTGGGTGTTCTTTCTTTCAAACAAAAGTGTAACCATAGAACTGCTAAAGCAATTTATCATCTTCATTAAGAATCAAACAAATGAAAAGTTAAGGGAATTCGATGTGACAACGGAACAGAGTTCAAGAATGTTGAACTTAACATCTTCTGTGCAGGAAAAGGAATTGCTAGGAAACACACTACAACCAGAACTCCACAACAGAATGCAGTTGCTGAACGGGGAAATAGAACATTGATTGAGGCTTCCCGAACCAAGCTGATTGACTCAAATATGCCTACATTTTTCTGGGCCGAAGCCATCAACACTCCTTGTTACGTTCAAAATTGAGTCTTGCTAAACAAACGACACATGATGTCCCTATATGAAATTATTTATAAACACAAACCATCTGTTGAGCATTTTAAAATCTTTGGATGTCATTGTACACTATTGCACCTGGATGCAATCCCAAAGTTCAAGGCTCGATTAGATGACTACTATTTTGTGGGATATGCTTGTAAAACGGCATATTGAGTTTATAACAAATTAACCAAACAATTTGTGGAGTCTTATGATGTTCGTTGGCTTGAAGAGAACGCAACAGATGCCAGAGTTGGTCCGTAGTGGCTTTTGATTGTGCTACTTGATTCAAATCTTTCAACATTCGGTCTGACATCTAATCTAATGAACTTAATGTTTCAGGAATCACCCTCAACACGTATGATTTGGAATTTGTTAGAAATACCTCATGGACAGTTGATCCACCTGCTCAGAAATCAACACCTCAGTTGACAGAAAAAGGCAAAGCAATTAAGTATGACACATCCTTTGAATCTAAATCTATTCAAAATCATGCATAAAATGAGCAACTTAACATCTTTTCTGAGCCCATTGGAACTGAATATACCGCCAGTTCATCAGATGGTGAAAAAAATGCTGAAGCAGATACTCTAGAAGTACCCACTGACAATGTGCCAAATTTACCAACTGTGATCAATGTTTCTGACAATGTTATTCCTACCCGTATTCTACATGATCATCCCATTGAAAATGTCATAGGATCACTTGACACGGGCGTGCAGACAAGAAGTCAGTCTTGTGTCATTAATAATTGCTTATATTATTTCTTTATCTCTCAGATAGAACCAAAGAATATATACATGGCTCTTGAAGAACCTAGTTGGGTTGAAGCTATGCAAGAAGAGTTGAACCACTTTGATCGTTTAAAGATGTGGGAACTTGTTCCTTTACCTACTGGCAAAAAGGCACTTGGTACACGTTGGGTGTTTCGCAACAAGCAAGATGACAGTGGGGTCATCGTCAGAAATAAATCTTGTTTTGTTGTCAAGGCTTACGTCAGGTTGAAGGACTTGACTATGATGAAGTCTATGCTCCAGTTGCTCGGTTGGAAGCCATTTGTCTGTTCCTTGCATATGCTTCATGCATGGGTTCACGGTGTATCAAATGGATGTTAAAACATCATTTCTTTATGGGAAAGTGAAAGAAGAAATCTAAGTTAGTCAACCTCCTGGTTTTGTTGACTCTGATCGCCTAGAGCATGTATATAGGCTTGATAAAGCCTTATATGGTCATCATCAGGCTCCACAGGCATGGTATGCTACACTGACAGAACATCTACTGGGTCATGGATATACACGGGGCACAATTGATCAAACTCTGTTTCTAAAAAACGTCGATGATGATATGATTCTAGTTCAAATCTATGTTGATGACATCATCTTCGGATCAACCAGTGACAAGTTGTGCAAGGAGTTTGAAAGTGTGATGAAGAAGAAGTCTCAAATGAGCTCGTTGGGAGAAATGACCACATTCTTGGTGTTACAAGTTCATCAAAATTCTGAGGGAATTCTTATTCATCAAAGCAAATATGTGACAGACATGCTAATTAAATTTGGAATGCAAGATTGTCATTCCGAGGTAACTCCCATGAAAGAAAGACTCGTGCTTACATATGATGAACATGGATCTAAAGTTGATCAAACTCACTATCGTTCCACAATCGAGTCGTTGATACATCTCACTGCAAGTTGACCGGATATTATGTTTGCAGTGTGTCAATGTGCACGCTATCAGTCAAAACCAAGACTCTCACATCTGGCTGCGGTTCACAGGATTTTTCGATATCTGAAAGGGAAGCCCCGTTTTGGTTTGTAGTATCCTCGCAATTACGAATTTGACATTTATACCTTCAGTGAGAGTGATTATGGAGGATGTCACATTGATCGCAAGTCCACTTCTGCTAGATGTAAATTTCTGGGAGACAGACACATTTCATGGTAGTGCAAGAAACAACAAATAGTATCTATCTCCACTACAGAGGCTGAATATGTTGCAGTTTCTACATGCTGCTCCCAGGTGATATGGATGTAACATCAATTGTTGGACTACGGTTTGAATTTCAATAACATTCATATTTTTTGTGACAACGATGCAACAATTCAAATTTGCAAAAACTCGGTTGAACACTCCAAAACCAAGCACATTGACATGAAAATTCATTCTATCAGAGATTGCTATGATCATAAATTTATTAAAATGGAACAAATTGATACCAAATTAAATGTGGTTGACATGTTCACAAAACTTGTGAGCATCTCCACTTTTAATGTGCTTGTGGATTGCTGAAAATGATTGTTTTTGAAGATTAATCACTTGATCCAGTAAAAGGGGGAGCAACTCTAATTCAAATTTCTTTCAATAATTTTTTTAATACGATGAATAAATTTAGGGGGAGAATGATGTCAAAGAAATTAAGTCTAAAGTCACTGTGTTTTGGGAAATGATATAAATTTTCGTGATAAAGGGTCAGATAAAAAATTCTATAAAGTGCCATCTCTTAAAGAACTTGGGTTGAAATGATATATAGGTAGGCTCACTTAACTGAATTAGGTGATCTATTTTGTGCTTAACTAAAGAAAGTGTGTGTTGTTGTGTGGAAATATCACTACTTAGAAGAGTGCATTACCTATTTGGCTATCTTAGAAATCGTAAGACACATTTAATATGCATGAGATTCTGAGAAGTATGTCGAACCTCGAGCACTTTCTTTGAAAGTACTTTACGTCTGTATATATAAAATTTGATGCACTCATGGATGTCTTCTATCTGTTCTGCTTCCATAGAGACCTGAGAAGTGTAACTCACTTTGTTCTGTTTACACGGAGACCTGAGATGTGACTTGCATACATGAGCACATGCTATGAAATCTGGATCTGCTAACACCAATTAAAGATGCCTCAGAGCACAATCATGCAAAAAGCATGTTAAAAGAGACCCTCTAGAGTCTGAAACCCAAATTCCATTGTATATTAAGCCTTTTATAGTAAAACCTATGATCCATTCTTGCTTTCTCCCTTTAAACTCTAGACATATAATCAGGATCAAATGCATATTGAATTTGAAAAAGGAATTCTTTGGCTTGATAGGATGCTCCATACGTCTTAAATGGGCTATGAAGGAACCTACCCAATTATGCAAAAAAGAACTACTGATTCCTTATTGGAGATACATAGCTCAAGTTTTCATGGTGTGTATAGGGGACCTTTGATATGCTGAACAAGGAACAATCATCTGTCTTTCTCGCCCTTGCAATGAACGGGGGTCAAAATTCATCTTAAATGAGATGAAGGGCAACATGAAAGGAAGTAAATCAGAGAGATTCATGATGTATCCGAGATTTCTGCAAATGATCTTTGATGAGAGATACTATGGGTTACAAATAGGAGTGGTGACTGGAGATCTAAAGCTATTGAGTGAATCAACCTTTCCACTAATGATGCAAAACAGGGGTGGGAAATACAAATTTGAGGGACTGCATCCTTTAAATAAATTCGGTCAATTTGCTAACATAGAAGACATTAGTGATGTAGAAGAGCCTGTAATTCCAATTTTTTTCATTGAAGAGGTGTAGGATCTATTGATCTCAGTTTGATCAGTATTAGGTTATCGCAGCGGAATTCATAGATGAATTAGCATAAGAATTAGCAAGAACACTTGAACATCAATAAAACAGTAAAGAACAGTTATAGAGAGAGAATTTTCTTCAAAAATAATAATTTCGTTCAATTCACTAACTTTAGCACAGATAACACAATGTCAACTGTCCTTTTATAGGAACAGTGACGTCTGATGATGTCACTTGACAGAGACATCAAACAGACTTGTTACAACAACTGATCATAAAGAAACTACTGAAGATGTCTACAAAGTCTGAAGACATCTTCTTACAAAGACTGACTAAATACAACTACTGAAAGTAAACTACTGAAGAGTAAAAACATCACAACATCTGAAGACTAACACTTCAGCTGTTGTGATCAACTTCAGATCTTGTATCTTCAGATCTTGTATAACATGAGTTGGTCTTCAGCTGTTGTGTTCTTCTTCAGTTGTTGTGTGCCTGTGGGACTTAAAGGTTTTTCTAATCAGGCTCATTGGTTCTTTTGGACCAACAAACTCCCCCTGAACCAATGCAGCCAAAACTTTTAATTATTGACTGTCCCACTTATTGTTGAATTCCCAGGCATAAAGATCTTGTCTTTTTCTTTAGATCAGCTTTTGAGTGACCAATTCAGCACAGGCCTGGTAGACAGCTGCTTCTGATGATTTGAATGGCAAAGGATGAGAGGGAACTCCATTGGGGAATAGGACTATGAGCATTAACCCCTCTCATTGAAGCTACTGACCATAGATGAGTCTGAAAGACTCCCTGACATAGGCTTCCAAAAGAACTACTTGATCTTCAGGTGTTAGTAGCTCTGGATCACCTTCAAAAAAGAATTCAGGCCCATAATATTCTGATAAATACCTAGCCTTTTTCCTATCATATAATTCAACCCTTTTAATTTCCCTGTAAACAAATTCATCAGGATGTTTGCCTTCCAAAAACAATTGCAGCTCATCCTGTCTTACTCCTTCCAATCTTCTATACACCAGTCCTTTCTTAATCATTTTATTCTCTAATAACTTGGGGACTTTCAATCCAGCATTATACACTCTCTTAAATTCTCCAATAATCTCCCAAGGGTCCAGCACAGAACATAGCATAATCTCAGCACTTATCACCTTTTTGATTTTTCTTGATTAAGCAGATGGTACATTTCTTTTATGGATTCTGTCTTTCACCCTTGGGTCAGGCCACATTCTGATTAATTCTTTTCTATACTGATAAGTGTGCCTGAGTGCATACAACCTCTGAGCTTCTTTCTTCATTGCTATTATTGTTGAAATCTGAGGGTAATCTTTATCAACCATTCTCAAGATCTTCTCATCATGCTGCTTTTGACTCTCTTCTTCTTCAAGTTTGATTTTCACAGCTTGCTTCTGAAACTCTGGAGAAATTTTTAGAGCATTTGAAGACTCAGGCATTTTCAATGTTGGGTTTAGCACAGTTGATATAGGTAGCCTGTCTTCTTCATCTTCACTTTCTTCTTGAGACCGCAACACTCTCCTTTTCTTGAGAGGTATATCATCTGCAGCGGTTTGTTGTGATTTGGTAGAGGGTTTGGTATGTTTTGAAGCAGGTTTTGAAGGTTCTAACATTTTTGAGGTTAATTTTTCTTTGGATAATTTAATCAGCTCCTTCCTACTTCCTTGGTCCATCTGGTCCATAGCCTCTACAACCTTTTCTTTGTCGAAATTTTCAGAGCTACAGATCTTGGTGACTATATCCAAAATACTTTCTCTGTTCCAAGCTCTAATCTCAGCAACTGCTCTCCCTAGATATTTTGCAATGAATCTAGCCATCACACCCAGTCTATCACTTTCTTCTGAATCATATCTTGCCCATATATCATCAATATGCTTCAACTCCAAATCTCTGATTTTCTGATTCAGGTCATTTGGTTCAACACCATGTTTGAAAATTTTACTGATGATCTCATCCATGGCCTTGAAATGGACTTGATCAGCTTGTTGGATCAGTTTCTGAAGTTCAGTCAATTCAGGCTCTTTGACATCAGCAGCCTCTTCTACAGCTTTTTCAACCTCTTTCTCAGATGCTTTCTCAATCTCCTTCTCACTTTCCTTTTCAACTACAACCTCTTCTTCAATCTCAACAGGTTTTCATTTCTTCTGCCTCTTGTAAGTAACCTGTATGCTTGGAGAGGCAGGCTTTTCAGGAACATTCTCCTCCTCACTTCTCATTCTCTTTTTCTCACCCTCAGATACTTTCACTGACTCCCCCTTTTTGGCTGCAGTTGGTGAAGATGTTTGAAAGCCAGAAAGTTTCTCTGCAACAGCATCATCAATCATCTTCTGAATTTGTATATGGGATGGAAGCCTCTCATCAAGAGCTTGGGAAATGATATTCTTTAAAATTGGAGTGATGAGAGGTAAGGCAGTTATAAAGGCAGCAACCAATGCCTCTGGGGGGTTTGAACCCAGAGTATTAGTGCCTGAAGCAGAGGCTGGTGGGTGATCTTGTTGTGGAGTAGTGGCTGAAGTAATTTGGGGACCTTCAAGATTTGAAGGTGCCATCTGTGGGTTTAGAAGGGCAGATGGACTTTTCTCCTTGGACATCTTGGTGAGCAGCTCATTGAGTCTGTAGACCTTAGCCTCAAGGAATTTGTTCTGAGTTAGAACATCTGAGAAGGACCGTTGCTCATCATTAGCCTTGGCTGAATCATCTGACCTCCTGATTATATCAGGATTAACCTGAGTTGAGTGTGGATCAACATATTCAGGTGCCCCTTTGTCTTGGTACTGGGGACTTCCAACCTCAGTGATAAACCCTTCATTAGCTGTTGCCTCTGGCAGGGTCTGATTGATGTTACCACTATCAGTCAGTCCAAATGATGGAACTGATGAAGTGGCAGCCCTGTCAGAAATCAGAGGCTCCTTGTCCACACTTGGAGACCTGATATTGTAGTCAAAGTCCGGGGGGTTATCAGAAACACTTGTATCCTCCCCCTCAATGATGGAGATATTCCCAGTAGTGATAGGTATCTGGGAAGGGGTTGGAGTGTTAAGCTGATTCAGGACATCTTCAATAACAAATGTTGGGCTATGTGGGGTGGTTTCAGTAGGAGTTGGCTTTGAAGCAGATTGCACCCGGGGAGAATGGTGCTTTTCAATAGAAACCTTTTCAAATGAAAGAGGCTCTAGAAGTGTGTCTTCCCCTTCAACGGTTGCACCAAGGTCCTTTTGAGAGGAACCTTGGGCGGTTTCAGCTGGTGGAGTCTGGTGTACCACTGGCTGACTACTGCCAGTGGGCATGTCATGCCTTGGTGAGGCAGGGGCAGACTCAGGGGACTCATCTCCCTGAGCAGCCTTTTTGGGATGTTTGGAATGTGTCTTGGTAGGGACTTTGGATTTGGATTTGGATGTGGAGGCTGTGGGTTCCCTATGCTTGGGTTTTAGCTTTCGGGCAGCCTCTTTGAGTGTAAGGTTGGTGTTGTGCCGGGAATATACCTCTTGCAAAACTGCAGGAGCATTGATTCCCTGACCAACAAGGCCTTCTTGTTTTAATTGTTTTTCTATTATGGCCATTACAAAACGTGGGTAAAGAAGCCATCTATTTGCAACAGGTTTTGCAGCATGTTCTGTTAATTCTGAAAATAAAAGTTGTGAAAAATTAAGTTTTTGTGATTCCAGAATAGAAAAATATACCTGCTGCCATCTTGAGGACATCTGGTCCCATGAGGATGATTTTGGGGCTAAACAGATGTTGATCATATGGAAGATGAGACGTTCAGGGTCATTGAAGTGTTTCTTGTTGATAGTCGAGTCACTCAGATCACCCTGATATTCATGATTTGTAAAACAGAGATCGGTAATGTTCTTTGGATATGTAGTGGCAAGATTGGCATCGTCTAAGGAAAGAACATCCCTCAGTTCTGCTGTACTCACATGCACATTTCTCCCATTCACTGTAGATCTAAGTGATATAACTCCTGTTCCGACATTGATGAGTTCAACATTTGTCCAGAATTGATGAATGGATTCAACATAGAGTGTAGGATTTAGAAGAAAAGCTGTTTTGTATTGAGAGGTGTTCATAAGATCGACAGCTTCATCAAATTTCGACCAGAATGATGATTTAGTTAGATAGGCGACTGAGTTGTGACGAGGTTTTAGGTTTATGTTCGCCATTGAAGCAAAGACTTGGGAGGGAAGTTAGGTTTTTGAAAAATGATGGAAAGGTCTGAAGAAGTAGTAATGAAGCAACTGATTAGGGTTTGATTTATATAAGAAAGAAAACGACTGAAGATTTGGATTTTAGTCTTCAGTTGTTTCAGATTGGGAACAACAGTGGTTGTAACATCTGAAGAGTAAATTTACTCAGCAAGTGTTGTCGGCAATTCTTGATCATCAGTTGTTTCATTCTGACCTTAATCATTTGTTCATCAGACTTTGTCTAACTTCAGATGTACTCATCAGGTGTTGTGAAAATTGTTCATCAGAACTTTTGAACAGGATTTGGTCAGCAGTACTTGATGAGGGAAATTAGTCATCAGTACTTTTGAAATTATCAGTTGTTGAAAAATCTGATGACCAATTTACTCATCAGTACTTATTTTTGACCTTCAGTACTTTGCAACCAAAACACATCAGTATTTGTAACTGATAATATTGGCAAAGGTCAGATGTTTCCTTGAATCAGTACTTCTGATACTTATCAGTACTTACTGTAAATATCAGTAGTTTCAAGGGGATACAAATTTTTGATTTTGGAATATTTGAATGTTTTTGGATTTTGAAAATATTTTCATGTGGTTGAAGTTTTCTTATTTTAAAATCCATTTTATTCTAACTGCAGCATACCAAGCCTTAGCACCAGATTTTGAAAAGTTGAAGTCTCTAAGGGCTTAGTAAAGATGTCTGCAAGTTCATCAGCACTAGGAACAAACTTTGGATCAATCATACCTTTTTCAAAACAATCCCTTATAAAATGATGTCTGATTTCAATATGTTTGGTCCTAGAGTGCTGAACTGGATTCTTTACAATACAAAGAGCTGAGGCACTATCCATTAGCAATGGTGACTTAGACTCTTTGATGCCATAATCCAAAAGTTGGTTCTGAAGCCAGAGTATTTGTGAAGTACAGCTTGCTGCAGCAATGTACTCGGCTTCAGCTGTGGATGTAGCCACAGATTTTTGTTTCTTACTCTGCCAAGAAACCAAACAGTTGCCTAGAAATTGGCAACCACCAGAAGTTGATTTCCTGGTGAGTTTGCATCCTGCATAGTCACTATCAGAAAAACCAACCAGCTTGCAGGAATGCTCAGTGGAATACCAAATTCCCAGTGATTGAGTTCCCTGCAAATATCTAAATATCCTTTTAACAGCAATCAAATGGGATTCTTTAGGTGCAGCCTGAAACCTAGCACAGACACATGTTGCAAACATAATGTCTGGTCTAGATGCTGTGAGATACATCAAGGAACCAATCATACATCTGTAAAGGGTTTCATCAACCGCTTTACCTTTCAAGTCTGCATCCAGTTGTGTGGTGCTGCTCATGGGGTTAGAACAAGGTTTACAGTTTTGCAGATCAAATTTCTTTAACAGATCTTTTGTGTATTTTGACTGATGAATGAAAATTCCATCAGTACTTTGTTTAATTTGAAGACCCAAAAAGAACGTTAATTCCCCCATGGCACTCATTTCAAATTTCTTTTTCATGAGCTCAGTAAAATCATCACACTACTTTGGATCATAGGAAGCAAAAATTATGTCATCAACATAGATCTGAACAAGGAGCTTATGTTGTCCTACTTTCTTTATGAACAAAGTTTTATCTATGGAGCCTCTAGTGAAGTTATTTTGAAGGAGAAAAGTGGATAAAGTATCATACCAGGCTCTAGGTGCTTGTTTCAACCCATAAAGAGCTTTATCAAGCTTGTACACCCAATCAGGATGGTTATTGTCCTCGAAACCAGGTGGTTGACACACATACACTTCCTCTTTTATTTTACCATATAGGAAAGCACTTTTGACATCCATTTGAAAAACTTTTAGTTTGTGTAAGGCAGCATATGCTAAAAACAATCTAATTGCTTCCAGTCTGGCTACAGGGGCAAAAGTTTCATCATAATCAATACCTTCTTCCTGAGAGAACCCCTGTACAACCAGTCTGGCCTTGTTCTTAACTATTTGACCATTTTCATCAGCTTTATTCCTAAACACCCATTTAGTGCCTATTGCACACTTACCTTGGGGTAAAGGAACCAGCTCCCAGACTTGCTGTTTCTTGAACTGCAACAGCTCCAACTGCATAGCCTCCACCCAGCCATTGTCTCTGAGTGCAACATGATAGTTCTTTGGCTCTTGCTGACTGATAAAGAGTGCATAGAGACAGAAATTTGACAGTTGGCTTCTTGTTGAAACACCAGCAGAAATGTCACCCAGAACTTGAGCTAAAGGATGATCTTTCAGTTCTTGATAGGGAATAAGGGCAGTGCAAGTGTTGTCAGGAGCTTCAGTGGCTGCAGATGTTGATGAAGATTCAGGAAACAATTCAGCAGGAATTTCAAAAGATGTAGAGGAGTCCAGAATCTCATCAGCATTTGTAGTGGGAGGAACCACTGGAGCAGGAGGAGCATCAGGTTTAGCAGACATTGGCAGATTATCACTGAACCTGAACAGGTGAGTACTCACATCATTATCATCAGTACTACCTTGTGGATTTCCCTTAGCAGCTGTTGATGGAACTGCTTCAGGTGCATCATCTGCCATAATATCAGACTCAGCTGGAGGTTGATATGAACCATATTGCAGTATATCCAAATCAAACATCTCCACAGGGTTTTGTGGGATAGGATCTCTTGGAAATTTATTAAATTTGACATGGAGAGTTTCTTCAACCACTTTGGATCTGCAGTTAAACACTCTATAAGCCTTGCAAGTTGAAAAATAGCCCACAAAATATCCTGCATCCACTTTGGAATCAAATTTTTGTAGTTGATCTTTGGTATTAAGGATATAACAAGGACAACCAAAGGCTTTGAAGAAGGAAATCAAAGGAGTCAAATGATGAAGCACTTCATAAGGAGTCTTCAACAATCTTTGATTCACCAAAACCCTGTTTTGCACATAACAAGCTGTATTGACAGCTTCTGCCCAGAAAGTCAATGGCAAGCCAGAATCAGCAAGCATTGATCTGGCAGCTTCAATCAAAGTCCTGTTTTTCCTCTCAACTACTCCATTCTGTTCAGGAGTTCTAGGTATGCTGTACTGCCTCTTGATTCCCTTTGAAAGATAGAACTCATCCAGAATATGATTTCTGAACTCTGTTCCATTATCACTTCTTACACACTTGACAGGAAGGGAATATTGTTTCTCAACATATAACACAAAGTGAATAATATACTTAGCAGCCTCATCTTTTGAGTGCAAGAAGAAGGTCCAGACAAACCTTGAGTAATCATCAACAATTACTAAACAATACTTCTTCTTTTCCATACTCATGATCCTCACTGGCCCAAACATATCCATGTGTAACACTTGCAAGCAAGCAATTGATTTTGGATCTCCAATTGGAGGAAAAGATACCTTGTGTTGCTTTCCTTTCAAGCAAGCAGAACAATTTTCATCACATCTAAAATCCTTCATAGGAAGACCTCGAACCAAACCATGTTTCACCAGTTGGTTCATGTTTTTGAGATTTGCATGACCCAACCTTCTGTGCCACAGGTTAGATTCCTTGAGAGAGGCCTTAGAGAATAGGCATGGATGACCCTGAACAGAAATTTTCTTTGACAAATCAAAAGCATAAACCTTTCCCACTCGGTTAGCTTTAAGAAAGGTATATTCATCCAAGACCTTGCCAATCAGAGGCAACACTTCAGAAGACAGTATTCTGCAGTCTTGCTTGGTGAAAAGGGAAATGTGGCCCTCATCACACATCTGACTGACACTCAGTAAGTTATACTTGAGATTCTCTACATGGTTCACATCATCAAATCTTTACTCACCATTAGACACATATCCTTTTCCTATGATGTAACCCTTAGCATCATTTCCAAATGAGACAAATCCCTTCTTTTCTGCAAAGTAGTCATTAAGAAGAGATCTGCTCCCAGTCATATGCATGGACCCTCCACTGTCAACATACCAGATGCTCTTTTGGTATGCTGAAGGACCCTGCATACATTAACACACTCAGTTAGACTTTTGGACCCAAACCATTTTGGTTTTGGGTTTGTTATCACATGAAGGAACAAAACTGACAATGTCATTTGTAGCAACACTTGAATCAGGCTTTTCAGAATGTAGTGGAAAAGGCTGCTGATGTAGTTGTTGAGGCTGTAGATTGGTTTGAGATTGGTTAGTTTCAGGAAGAACAGGAGATTGTTGAGTTGTAAGAGCTTGATTTTGTGTGGGTTGTGGCAAATAAAAACAGGGGTATGGATAAGGCATGGGACTTTGTGTTACAAAATGAGCTGGATAGAATTGTTGTTGGCCAGATCCAGAAGATTGTTTCCCTTTGTTTTGTGTGTTGTTGCTAGGAAAGGTCACAAAGGGTGCAGAAGAGCTAGATCCAGCGGATTTGCACTCTCTTGCAAAATGTCCAAGTTTGTGACACTTGTGACATCTCAATTTCCCTTTGTCAAAACCAACCTTGGTTTTGCCAGATAATCCGGGAAATTTTCTTCCAGTTCTTTTATAGAATTTTTGAGATCTGATGTTTATCAATGCCATTTGACTTAATATATCCATCTCCTCCAGATCATCATCTGGGATTCCCTTCAAATCATCCATCACAAAGCACCAATTGTCTCCATATGTACCTGCATTATCATCAACTCCCACAAAAGCATGTTCAGCACTATTAGTAGAAAAATCAATATGCTCATCATAAGAACACTCAGATGCAGAATACTCTGACTCTTGACCCATCAAGGCAGTATTGCCAGGAATGAAGTCATCAGTGAGCTTGCCAGATGAAGACAATTTTCTCTTCTGTTCTACCTCTCTATCAAAAGTTAAAAGTTTCCCATGGAGTTGGGTGAGAGATAGATTCTCTAGATTTGCATTAGAGCGTAAAACAATAGTATAAGTGTTCCATCTCTCAGGCAGTGATCTGAGGAATCTGTTGTTCATCTGACTATTTGTATACTCCTGCTTAACCATTTTTAATTCAGAAATCAGACAGGAGAACCGTTCAAACTGCTGAGTCAGTGACTCACCCTTTCTATGAGAGACTGTCTCATACTGTTGGGCGAGGATTTCTCTAGTATTTGCTAAGACCTCATCGGTTCCACCGAATTGCTCTTTCAGTGCAACCCAGAGATCATGAGCAGTATCATGATGCAACAAGCCTGAGTAAATTTCATTAGGCAGGGCCATAGCCAGAATGCCATGAGCTTTTGCATCAATCTCAAACAATTTTATATCCTCATCCGAATACATATCGGATGGTTTCGGAATCATCGTTTTAGTTTCAGGATCACTAATCATAGGTTTGTATGGACCATGCACCACAGATTTCCAACATCCTGCACTATTAATTGACAGGTGATGTAGCATTCTACGTTGCCAAATGTTGTACTCACTCCGAACCAGCATCGGAGGCTTGGTTGCGGAGCCTGTGTTGTGCGGGTCATTGTTTGGAGTCGTCATAATCTCAGATTCAATCAATTTCAACTAAATTCAAATGAATTAGACACAAACTCAACAAATTGATTCAAACAAATCGATGTTGAAATACAAATCAACAGAAGTTATCAGAAAACTTCAAACTATAACAAGTTCTTACTAATCAGCTAATTCGATCAAATGGAGAACTGAAATGAGCAGTTTCAGAGATCAATTGTTTAATCGATCAGTGATTAACCTGCTCTGATACCAATTGTAGGATCAGATGATCTCAGTTTGATCAGTATTAGGTTATCGCAGCGGAATTCATAGATGAATTAGCATAAGAATTAGGAAGAACACTTGAACATCAATAAAACAGTAAAGAACAGTTATAGAGAGAGAATTTTCTTCAAAAATAATAATTTCGTTCAATTCACTAACTTTAGCACAGATAACACAATATCAACTGTCCTTTTATAGGAACAGTGACGTCTGATGATGTCACTTGACAGAGACATCAAACAGATTTGTTACAACAACTGATCATAAAGAAACTACTGAAGATGTCTACAAAGTCTGAAGACATCTTCTTACAAAGACTGACTAAATACAACTACTGAAAGTAAACTACTGAAGAGTAAAAACATCACAACATCTGAAGACTAACACTTCAGCTGTTGTGATCAACTTCAGATCTTGTATCTTCAGATCTTGTATAACATGAGTTGGTCTTCAGCTGTTGTGTTCTTCTTCAGTTGTTGTGTGCCTGTGGGACTTAAAGGTTTTTCTAATCAGGCTCATTGGTTCTTTTGGACCAACAAGAGGAACATGATGTGGAAGCTGTCAGTTCAAAGTTTTATGATGAAGATGTTTATGTTGTTAAGTTGCCTGAGTATGAAGATGTTTTGACTGTAGAGGGACCTGATATGGATTTTGACTTTGATATTGAGAAACAAGAGGTTGAAAATGACCTTCCTGAGCAATTAACTTGCTTACTACTGAAAATCTTGATGCATTACTTGAGCATGTTAAAAGGAGTGTAGGAAATCCTCCTTCTACACCTTCTTTTACTGAACAAGAACCATTGCTAGATGTAGCTGTTGATTTGATTCCAAGAAAAAGGAGAAGAAGAGATCCACATCTAGGTGTTGCTATTCGTGAATCAGAGGCTGAACCTGTGTCTGTAACTCATATACAAACTACTAATACTGAATCAATCGAACCATCACTACATGTAAAAGAATCAGTTGCTGGCCTTCTTCGCATACTCTAGATCTTGACGTTGATTCTTTTCTAGCTAGAGAACAGGTGATAAGATCTGATAAAGGGAAGAATGTGTTGCCTGAAGATGAACCCAATGATATTGTCAAGCGGCGAAGCAGAGTATTTGAGCTAGAACAAGACTCTCTATTGTATACACTTATGATTCAAGAGTTGAAGAAAGACAATGAGCTTAAAGACAAAAAGATCGAAGATCTTGATACTAATATGGGTCATTTATCAGCAATTGTACTTGATCTAAAGAAAAAATTACAAGACAAGTTTAAAGGGGAGTTCGCTGATGAATCAAGTCCATCGACTACTTCTGAACCCACGCCTGGAATCAGTCAAGCTAAGTTTGATGAGCTTACCTGCAGTCGTGAAGAGGGGCTGAGAAAATATTTTCCTCATGACACTGGATTTAAAGTAAGTATAGCTAAGTCCAGGGAGCTCGTGATGATTAGAGACAGAACCATTCAAGAAGCTAAATATGCAGCTAAATTTAAACCTGCTAGGTTCATTGTTGACGTGGGACACAATATGTTTAACTATGAAGGAGACAGGTCTGGATTGTTTGTTGGGGTTATGATGAAGTGAAGGAGATGTGGTGGCTCAGAAGATAGTTCAAAAAGCGCATTGAATATTATGATCATCCATCTTCGTTCAAATCATTGACAATTGTAGAGATGGTTGAACTGGCAAGACAAAGATTTTTCAATCCTAGCAAGAACAAAAGGGGAGAAAACTTTTACAATTCTTTACCGCAGCATGTTAAGGATTCTCTGATATGACACTAGCTAAGTCTTTAAAAACAATGAAGAAGACAAATTCTCTTGGAAAACCGATTGATATTGATGTTTATGAAGTCAAATGGCCAGCTACTGAATGGATGAAGAAGGTCCCGATTCTTCCAGATTTACCCGAAGGAGTTTTGGATAACTTCAAGTTATGGGCTTTTGATGAACAAATGTATGGCATGATCGTAAACTGTGGAGATGATAAGTATACGTTTTATGATCCGATTGATTTAATCTGCTTGAGTGAAAAGGATGTCAAATTCTTGAATACTCAAGATATGAAGGTGATCAAGATCATTTGGAAGATGCTTTGGAGTTTGTAGTTTATGCAAGAGTCACTGTGAAGAATGAAGTATGCTGTGGAGCTAAAGGAAATTCTTCTACATTGATGATTAAGTGTGGAGAATCTGATGGATCTAAAAAGGAAAAGAATGCTGAGGAAATACAATACTAGGTGGAGATTGTTGGGAAGTAAAATGAGTTTTGATGTTTCTTGTGTTTGGCATTATGGTTCTCGAGTGGTCTATGGTTCTCGAATGGTTTGTGGTTCTCGAGCAGTTTAGATATTTTTTATTTAATTGTTTGGGTTTATTTAGTGACAATGGGCCAAGACGCGTAGGTTATGTATGGGTTTTGTATAAACCCAGTTTAGGAGGGGTTCGTTAGTTTTTCTAGTTTTTCATTGCTTGGAGTCGAATTCATTGTCCCAGTCGGTTCCTTTGAAACCGAGGGCAATTAACGTAAATAATCGCATTTTTTTCATCTTGTTCTTGACTGTTATTGTTCTTTCACACACGTGATACCATTCCGCATTCTCACGTGTGTCTGGATAGTCGATATCAGTTTTAGATCCTGTAGTGGGACTGACAACACATATCATCTATTACCTTGAATGTCGAAGTGGAGTCATTTTCCATGAAAGCATTGTTTGAGGTGGAAGCATCCTCAGCTTGTAAACTCGAGTCAGAGAAGTCACAATGCTAAGCAACATTTGCATTGTTGGACAGGTTTGATGCTTTATTCTCCTGATTTGCAGTTGATGGTTGAGTTCTTGGTGACTTGCACTCTCTTGCAAAGTGCCCGATCTGCTGATAGTTGAAACACTTTAGCTTGGACTTATCCAGGCCAAATCCTATTTTCATGTTGTGCTTCTTACATTTGTCTTCCATTTCTTTGGTATAACATCTTTGCTCGATATTAGATCATAGCCATATGATAATTGACGTCCTTCTCTTCCAGATCATCAGCTGGGATACCATCCAGATCTTCTTGACATAATTGAAAGTAGTTTGATTCTTCAGCTAGGAATGATCCTTGACCAGAGGTTAGTAAAGGAACAGTGTTGGTAAAAGGATTTGTGTGTGATGTTGATGGTGTGGGTGTATCTAGATATGTGATGATTGGTGTAGAGTTTGAGAGGTATATTGGTTGATAATTATAGAATGGAGAGTTATGAATAGGTGCATAAAGAGCTGCTGACCCTAGAGGTGCAGAAGTTGGAGGTTTTGGTTCTTGTACATCAATCTCCATTGGCATGCACTCAATATACCAAAGAGTTCTCCAAGCTTCAATGTTATGAGATTTTCTGTCCTTCGGATTGTGACAGAGTAGATATTCCATGCTTGAGATAGAGATCTTAAAAACTTTCTTATCACATCCAGATTTTCCATCTTCACACCTAAAGCAGTTAGTTCCTTAACATGTTGTACATACCTTAGATAATGAGAAGCCATCCTCTCATTTTTTCTTGGTAAAAGTTCTTGAAATTTTGCTTGAGCATGTCTTTAATGTTTTCTTTCACATCATCGGATCCCTTACACATACATCTACTGTCACACCCTCAATTTCCAACTAACGGAATCATACCGTTTAGGGTGTGACAAACCAGGATCTCATGCATTAGATAACGAAAGACCTCTATATTCTTTTCAAACATAAATTTGATCTCAATTGTAATCACAAAGTTTAAACATTGCGGAAGCGTTTGAAAACCAATAACAAAACATAACTGTTGCAAAACCATAAGTACAATGTTCTATGTTTTAAATCAACAAGTAAACTTAAACTGAATGCATGAGACTCAACATCCTAGTCCCTGCTCATCCTTGCTTGTACTCAAGTGTCCTGAGAAAACATACAAATAAAGTCAACACAAAGGTTGGTGCACACACAGGTTTAAATAATCACAAATGTTTGAACAAACGCTTAAAATGTAATGTTTGCAGATAACATAATCACATTAGCATAGTCATGATAGCTAGTCACTGTACTATTTACATAAGCGGTCGACACCGAAGCTGACTGTTTGAATGAATGTTTTCCTTTCCACTATTGTCTAGCACAAACAATAGTAATTTTTGAATTGGCTAGTTAAACACCTGCGTAGACCTACAATCTACCAAATGAGGTTTGTCAAACCCAATAGATCTATCTTCAACTACCACACTTTGCACTATGGCAAACTAAACGGTTCAATATGTAAGGACTTGTAATGCTATGTTCGCACTTATCATAAATTGCTAACTCATGCAAAGTGATATGTATCTAAAAGTGTTTGTTTGCACATGTTTTCTGCCCCAAAACAGTAAAAGTAAAAAGGGATCGTGTACGCACCTTAGAATGCAAATCAAATGATCAAACGTTAGTGAGTTCGCGTAGACAACCTTCTACGGAGAATTTGTGTTATTACAATAACGTTGCATTATTTGAAATGTCAAATTTCTTTTGTAACCACATACGTGTCAACTCACGTATGTTAGAATATTTGAAACGTACATACAAAAGCGTGTACGAACTTAAATTCGTTTGTTTAATTCATATACATATGTACGCTTATGTTTAAAAAACCCATAATTATATTCGATTATGATTTTGAGTTAAAATGTAGATTTTTATCATTCTAATTTTTCCGGATTTCATTTCGGTTCCAACACAACTTGAACGGGACAAATCGGAGTTAGAACAAAGAAGCTATGGTTGAAAAACCAAAAATGGTTTTAATTTCAAAAACAGGTGGAGCCCGGGTTCGAACCCGTAACCTCCAATTCCAAAGACACACATGCTACCACTCCAGCCCGCTAGGGTACCGCGATAGCTATCCAAAATCAATTCTTTTAACCATCAGTTGACTGGTTCCCCTGAACCGAACCATTAGCTACCCAATTGACCCCGATTTCGGATCCAATCGATCCCAAAACCATAGGGGTTTTGTTTCAGTAATCGAACCGAGTCCCACTATGGTTTTAATTCGATTAAATCATCAATTTAGAACCCTCAAATGTGATATAATTGGTTTCAAACGTGGGTATCTAAACCCATTATTCAAACTTGTTAAATTTGTTTATGTACAACTGAAATATCATAGGGTTTTTATTAATTAGTATATTTCGAAACCTTTTGTATAATTCTATCTGATTTTTATACTCGTTTGCATCTAGAAACCCCATTCGTTTTTTAGTTTATGAACCCTAGTAATCGAAATCACAAAATTAGCAATTGTTTGATACAATTAGCATAGTATTTTCATTAAACATTGAATTCCGAAACTATCTGTGATGTTTAATTTGAATATTCAGTTCATTTGGGTCGAAACCCCCAAAATGATTTAACCCACAAACCCTAGAACTCGAAATTGTATGATTCGTTGTTGTTTGATGAAATTAACATAGGAGATTCATTAAAAATGGTATTCCGAAACTATTGATGTAAGTTAAATTGGTTTTCGAGTTTGTTTGATTAGAAACCCCCAAATCCTTTTCTAGGATGAACCCTAGAATTGAAACTTCATCAAATCGATGTTGTTACAAGAAATTGGTATAGGGGTTTGCTTAATCGGCATCTTTAGGTAGTGTATGGATCGATTTTTACCTGATTTGGTGTTGGATTGAAAGAGATCGGCTAGGGCTTGAGTTTCGGCCACTCCTTGGATCAAATTCTCGATCTAAGACTCCTAGAATCAAATTTTTGAAAGCAGAACTCTCAAAGAATGCCGATTAGAGTTCTTAAGTGTTCAATTGTGTGAATTACAATCGTATTGTAGGGATTTGATAGCCATTAGTAATGGTTTCGTCCTTTGAATCTATTTTTCAATTAATTTCAATCATAAATGCTTCAATAATGTATAATGGTCGTTAATCATCATCAATGTGATGATTAAAACTGATTTAATTCGGTTATTTACAATAATTTGATGTTAAATTCGAATTTAATTAATCCTTTGGCCGAATTTTGACTTGTAAAAGTTAAAATTGATGATTTCAACCTTTACAAGTTTAATACTTATAATTTAAGTATTTTGGGATTGATTTTGTTTAATTCTAGTCCTTTAGGTTTGATTTTGTACAGTTTCGTGTACTTTCTGCTAGTTTCTGATTAACGAGGTTAATCCGAAAATGTCGGATTGTCTCATCCGCTTTAAGGAGTTCCATAACTCTTTAGCTGAGTTTCATTTCTTTAATGCATGTATGATAGTGTGGGGCCCCGATTCCCGAGCGCCTCGTAGAGGTTGGTTTTCATCATAACACATAGCTCTTAAACTAAAAACTTTCATAAATAGCAACGGACATCAAAACATAGTTTGTCAAACACGAGTTGATGTCTGAATTAAAACATAAACGATTGCCAACACCACCGGATTCTCTATCTTGATGCCCGAGCTCCATGCTTCCTCTTACTTTAGCTTTAACCTGACATACATGCTAAAACGTCAGCTTACGCTAGTGAGTTCTAGTTTTCATAAAACATCGTAAACGTTTTGGTAAGTTAAAACATACTTAACATTAAACATCATTACATTCACATAATCCATAACCTTATCACATAACATCTTAAACATCATAATCATATATCCACTGTCACCAATATGAACAGTGGGCTTATGCCGGCACAAGGCTCCATACCCTGTTATAGTCAGGTTGACTATCATACCCTGTTATAGTCAGGTTGACTCTCATACCCTATTGAAGTCAGGTTGACTCTCATACCCTATTATAGTCAGGTTGACTCTCATACCCTGTTATAGTCAGGTTGACTCTCATACCCCGTTATAGTCAGGTTGACTCTCATACCCTATTATAGTCAGGTTGACTTTCATACCTTGTTATAGACAGGTTGACTTTCATACCCTGTTATAGTCAGGTTGACTCTCATACCTACCCAGCACAAGTACTGGAGCAACATTCATGCATATCCCATAACAAGTATGGGAACATCGTTCATTCATCATACATGATATACTAGCATCATATCGTCATTCGTCATAATCATCATACATTTCATGCTAGCATCATAACGTCATTCATGGTAATCATCATGGCATCATAAACATGTCATGCTGGCATCATTTCATCATATCATTATACATCCTAGAATCATATACATGTCATACCAGCATCATCATCATCATATCATAACATCATGGTATCATGTATATATATCATGCTAGCATCATAGTCATAACATCATACTTCCATCCTAGCATCCAAGGATCTTATCATAACATTCTATAACTATCATCATAGTTATCATCATAATGCATGTTATCATACAGTCATCATCATATCATATCATTATACTATTCATCATCATAACTCATTTATCATGCATTCATCATACTTAGCATATTCTCATGCATATTTCATCATACATCGAGCATTCATCATCATACCATAGGCACATAGCATTATAACGTATGATAAATATATTAACAGCATGTATGTCAGCCCAAAACATAGTAACACGTAAAGTGTTGAAATAGGGCATCTAGAACTCACCTGATAGTAGCTCCTTGTCTTCCTAGCCGAACTCCTTAGCTAAGACTTAAGAACCTACATCAGCACATTGTCTCATTACATCCCATTCTTAGACTTAGAATTTATTCTAAGTCCTCATAGCTACTAGTTCCCCATTATAACTACTAGTTCTCGAAACTTAGCTAAGTGTTCGAAACACTTGAAGTTCATTAAGTAGTACACGAAATCCCATAAGTTCCCAAAGGACTTGAGTACTCGAAACCATGGACTACACGAAATACATGTCCTCGAAACATCATACCCGAAATATCATACTCGAATTTTCATACTCGAAGGAATTTCGGGTACTCATCTCGAACATCTTCGGGTACTCATGCGATCATTATAAAACATCTCAAAAATCCATCTAAGGCTTTGGGGAGCTAGTTCTAGGTTCCTTATGGCATTACCAACACACTAGAACCGTCAAGTCTCGAAATTTATGCATAAAGGTGCGAGCTTTATGCATGAGTTTGCTTTTGTATAAAAATCCTAACTTTTACGCATAAATCACTTACTTGTCGTTAGATGATCCCACTGGTAGCTTATCGTCTGCTCCTTCTGCTCCTTGAACGATTTACAACCGATTCTTGAGGTTCACGAACTCAAATTTGAGTACTTGAGAGAAAGTGTGCTTCCAGCCAAAGGTGTGCACGTTTCCCAATGCACTCATATATATAGGCGAGGTTCACGAACTGGGTACTCGAAATCAAGTTTAAATTTCGAGAACTTAGTTACTTGAAATCCATTTTGAGTACACCTAATTTTGTGAACTTTACTTAGGATATTTTCCGTTTATTTCTGACAAGTTAATTATCCTTTACCTATTCGTAAGTCCAATCAGACGCCGTCCCACCACATACTAATATGCATATGACTATTGTTAATGATAGTTAAGCATTTTTACCTACCACACACTTCCATTCCACTATAGTTCTAATGTACACTCAAAACATTTGTTAAACCCTCGGGTAACAAACTTAATCTCATTAACATCACATGTATCATCCAGATCGGTATGCTTATATATAGGGCATACCCCTGAGTCGGGCCTACAACCCGCCCAGACGCCGTCCCACCACATACTAATCCACATAGGACATTGGTGTTAATGATAATTAAGCATTTGACCCCTACCATTAACCCATTTGTTCTTCAGTTCTTTGTTCATGTAAATACAACGATTTGAGATCTCTATGGATCCTTTGAGTTCATCACACAAGTATGATCAACCACAACAATTGTACAAACAGTGAAATAATGCTTAATTAAATAAATAAATAAACATTTAATAAAATCTAAGTCCTAATGATTGGGCCTTGGTCATACTCGAGTAGACTAGTATAGCAATCAGGTACTTAGTAGTAAAGGAGATATGTAAACCTCATCAAACATGTTACCTATAATCAATCAGTCTAGCTAGGACATCTTTTGATATATAGGCTTTTATAGTTCTTTAGACCGTCCATAGTTCGTATAGTTCTTTAGTTCTTTGGCACATGTTATCTTTGAGCATTTCCCAGATGTTCCTCAAAACAGTTAGGGAATACTGTAAATATCATCAAACATGCGTCTCATATTCGATCAGTCTAGCTAGGACATCTTTCAAACCTGAGATTGGCACATGCTATCTTTGATATTTCCCAGTTAGACCCTTGAAATAGTTCATTGTACTTAGTTCTTTGAAATAGATCGTTAGTTCTTTGACAACCCACTCTTGAAATAGTTCTTTGAAAATAGATCGTTAGTTCTTTGACGACACACTCTTGAAATAGTTCTTTGAAAATAGATCGTTAGTTCTTTGAAATAGATCGTTAGTTCTTTGAAATAGATCTTTGAAAATAGTACTTTGTTTTAGATCTTTAGTTCTTTGAAAGTAGTCCTTTGATTTAGATCTTTGGTTCTTTGAAAATAGTTCTTTGAATAGAGTTCTTTGATTTGAAGAGTTATTTACTCATGACGAATAGATAACCCGTTTTAAGTCCAATAAACAGTTTACCTAAACAGAAGTCTAGAATAACAGTTATACATGTAAAACATATACAAATTAAAAGCATTTAAGTAAACAATTTAAATAAAACAGTTTACGCATACTTCTCAGCCCCGCGTTTTAAAACAAAAATGTTAGAAAAGGGGCTATGAACTCACATGTCTTGTTGTGCAATAGAAGTATCACAAAATGCGCACTCTTTGTTTGTAGGTTAGTTTTCTTAAGTTCCTGGGTTGGTTTAAGAGAATTTGAATCCGATAAGTATGTATAATAGACATTGGGTCTAGGGTTTGGTCTCGGTGTGCAACTAAGTGTCCTAGATACTAATGTGTTTCTATAGTTCCCTCTATTCTAGGTTAAACGTATTATTAACTAAAATTTCATTAATTTCATTCACTATAAATCAAACATTTATCTCAGAAAATCATTTAGTTTGATCTAATAAATCTTACAACTTTATTTCTTTCATTAAAACATAATTAATTTGAGAAAAGTGAATTTTATACATAATGGGCTTGGGTTAATCCTATTGGATCAACCTTGGGCCCAAATTACTATCTTTTGATTTCCAAATGATTATTGATTAACTTCTTTGATTAACTTGTACTAGATTATTCAAGTGAATCATCTCGACTAGTTATATGTTCTTTAAGAAATTCCTAAGGAATAGGTGTCAATGCTTACATCAACACACGTAACCTTAGTTTATTGGTTTGATCCTCATGATTTCCCCAAATGAATTCCCAAGTGTGTTGAACTAACTTAATAGATGTCAACAAACACGTATTTAGTTGGTTGTATGATTAAGAAACCCATTTTCTTAGAAACTCAAATTCCTTGTTTAGTTTAAATCCCAATTTCATGATTCCTTGTCACCATTTAGAAAAGACCTTAGTTTATTGCTATATGATAAAACAATATCAATATTTACTTTGTTAAACTCTATACTTGGTTCATATATCACTCTAAGTTGACATTATGTAGTGCAACCCAAGTATGCCTCCCATGCACACACATGCCTTCAATCAATTCCCATGCATGTACTCCTATGGTCCAACCCTACCCGAACTATGGTATCATATCATGACTAGTCTATTAACCCTTAGCCAACTAAGTCTTGGCCGCAACCGTCTTGGCCATAATAAGGTATGAGCCGAAAGGGAGTCCTAGGCCAGCATGAAGACTGTTGGCCGTATGAAGGGTTGCCGAATGATTCTAGGCCGAAATAGCATGGCCGAAGGGGTACGGACCGAACCAAGCTTAGGCCGAATGAGGACACGACCGAAAGGGGAATGGGCCGAATGAGGCTCGGCCGTATGAAACTTGGTCGAATGAACATTGAGCCGAATCAATGTATTAGGCCGACCGAATGATGGTCCTTCGGCAGTTGGTCTTTCGGCGAATGAAGGCTAAATCAGCTAAGGCCTTTCGATGAATGGGGTTCGAATGAGGCCATTCGGCCTAGCTGATGAATCTCATTCGGCCTGCGCGGCCTTGTGGTTGCAGCCCTCACCAACTCATGATTTAGTCACACCATGCTAATCCACTTGTTCCTACGTTGTTCTAAGGTGAGAGTGAGTGATTCCCTTAAGGTTTGAAGTGAGTTTAACCGGTTAATGAAAGGACACGAGATTAGGGTTTTCAAAACCCTAAACCGAACAAAGAATGGGTCGTTACCTCGAATCGGCTGGATAAACGTTTAGATCTGTTGTACTTTCAGATTCTACAAGTGATTGTGGTCGTTTAGACACCAAAAACACTCAAAATGGTTGAGATTTAAGCAAGAAATCTTAGAGAGAAGGTGGGTTTTCTAGAGAGAGAGAGCTTGAGAGATAGAGAGAGCCGAAAATAGGGCTTGAATGGCTGGTTGGTGGGGTTGGTGTGGCCATAAATGCCACATTAAATGGCTTGAATATACCCGGGTTCGTTCGGGTTCGTTCGGTTTCGCGTGGTTTTGCGTAAAAACGTCGATTTCTCTTCGTTTTCGTAACAAAACGATCCGGTTTTAAAATTAGAAGTTATAAAATTATTTTAGGTTGTGATTCCTAATAAATTAACTAGATATCTTTTATTTATTTTAAAATTTCGACAATATTTAATTCATGGTTTAAAATCAAATCGTACGGTCGTCGCGCGTATTCGTTCAAATCGTCACCCGCACGAACACGGCGATAACTATACTTTTCAATATGGTTTTCTAATTATTGGACATCATTCAGAACGTTAAACTTTCAGATGTATTCATACAGATCGTCACCTATACGAATAATCCGTCAGTTTAGCATTCACGCAACGACATCCGTTGTTGTTTTGTTCTGTAAAGCCTCACATACGTTTATACGTAATAAAATCCTAACACATAATAACATGATGGTTCCGTAATGCCAGATAATAATCTGACTGATGAACCATAGTTTAGAACTTGTTTTCTGAACTGATTCTGAATTTGTTCGTTGATAACATGAAATGACAATGAAACATGAAATAAACATAACATACAATGAAATACATATAGTTCGTACCTGATCACCGTTTACTGTTACTGTAGAGATCACTGTTCCGGTGCCGGTTCCGGCACTGATGTTACAGGAATGGACAGCTGGATCAGTCAAAGTGCCTTTGAGTCAACTTCCATCTTCTTGAAGTCTTCATCAGAATAGAGTGATGGATCCTTATGTATGGGAGCTCCTCCAGCTCTTGCGGCAGCAACAGTTGGAATGAATGGACCTTGATAAACTGACTTCCAGAGTTAAATGTCTTGGTTCCTGATAAATCCTTCCATTCGAGCCCTCCGTGCGTCATAATCATCAAGAGTGAACATGGGTGGTTTGTTGAGCGTACCATTTTCAGTGTCATGCTTGTTGATGGTGGCCATTTTGTGTACTTTGAATAGAAGTTTGATAAGCATGTAGAAGAAATAACAACTGGTAACTTAAGGGTAGTGGATCACTTAAGTTGAAGAGCCAAAGCTCTGATACCACTTGTAGGATCGAGTTATGCCTTTAGCACAAAAATTACAATATTTATCTTCTACAATATTGATAGATGTGGAATCTCTATCAACATTCTTATCTTCCTAATTAATAATAAGCAATTAAGAATAAAAGAAATTCTTCCAAGCTCAAAGTATATTTCACTCAATTGCAAGTTTTACAAGTTGGTAAGCAATGGCACAAGCAAGCTCTGTCCATCTAGGATACAAGTGAATAGATTTATACTAAGAGCTACAGTTGCATTCTCGTAGGAATACAAAGCACGACAAACTACTAGAAAACAAATGAATGCTATAACTAGTATACTGTTATAACTTGACTAACCAAGTTACAATAATTACAATTAATGCAAATAACTTCTTTGACTTTTTCATTAATTACCTACACTACAAAAGGGATTTATGTAGAATGTCTTCTGTTGTTCTGATGAAAGTTCTTTGATACGAATGTCTTCTGATTTGGTCTTGATATTGGAAAGCATCTCTGAACTTTTCATAATCGAGACAGACATCAGTTGAAGTAAGGGTGGAATATTGGGTGTAGTGTAAGAGTCAGAGTAGGATAATATGGTTGTTCAAAAAAAAAACTAAATAATTGAATTTGTATCATGGCTGGCTCAATTATTTTAAGGGTCATACGTGAAAAAAAAAAATTCGGGTCCTTTTTTAAAATTTTATTATTGTAAACCTTACTTTTTTATTCAAAGTTGAGATTGATCTGTAGATGAATAAGTAGAAATCTAAGAACATTGCGATGGAGCCAAAACAAAAATCTCGTAAACATTGAGCAACCAAACATGATTTCACAATCTGATTGAAATAGTGAATATACGATAGAATTAGTGTAAATCATATTTAGTTTATTAGTTTATCTTTATCTCTAAAAAATAAATTGCTCTAAATGTCAAATAAAAGAAAATAAAATTTGAAACCCTTAAAATATTAAGGCTCTAAAAAAGCCGGCATTGAGTTGTATTGGTCGTTGTAGTAACCCAAAAGCTTCAACTTACAATTTATTGCATGTTTTGTATTTCATTTGAAATCAATGTTTTAATTTATTGATTCGATAAAAAAGTTAATAAGTTAAAAAAATGTTTGATAATGTAGAAAACACTTTTGATTTTAACTTTTTTGAGTAGTGTTAAAAAGTTATTTTTTAAAAAACTACTTTTTTGTAACTTTTAGAAGTGCTTTTTAACTTTAATAATTATTATTTGTTAATTTTGTAAGAACTTAGATATCATTGACTTATTGACTTTCTATACACAAAAGTTAATTCAAACACATTTTTAAAAACTTAATTTTAAAACGTCATAAATTAATAAACAATTTTGACAAAAAAGTCATTTCAAACTTAATAAGCAATCCGAAACATGCCCTTATATACATCAACAATTTATATTAACAAAACTTTGTTTTAAAGAAAGGTAGAAATAGGAGGCAGAAGACGCAAGCGTCGACCATATAATGTTGCCTCACTTGCCTCATAGAAATTTAAATTTAAAAGCATTTTTCTTGTGAAACCCATAAAAAAAAGTAGCTCTAGATTTTTGTATTATGGATAGACTGTCCAAAAAGCTAAAAACTCGGATTCGGCTCGTAGGTCGTTTGGAAAAAGCTCGGATAAAGCTCGGCTCGAATAAAGCTCGTTTGTAAACGAACCGAGCCAGCTCGTTTTGTATCCAAGCTGAGTCCGAGCCAGGGCTGGCTCGGCTCGTAGCTCCCTCGTTGCTCGGTTAGTATGCTCGGCTTGTTTGTATAACATGTTATCCCAAAATATAAAATTATAGAGTTACTTTTACTAATATAATACTTTGGTGTTATTTTGTAATTATGTTAAAAAATAAAAATAAAAAAAATAAAAGAAAAGAGGACGGAAATACGAAATGAATCTTAACATTCAAGTGCTTCACTAATTCCCAATTCATAAATCATATTCTAATTCCTAGTTCAACATATTCACGCATCTTCTCTTACGTAAAAACCGAGCCAAAAACAAACCGAGCCGAGTTGAGTTGAGGTGAATGCAATTCAAATATTAAATTTCTTATGCAAAAACCGAGGCAAAAACGAGCCGAGTCCGAGCTGACCCCTGGCTCGGCTCGGTTCAGCTAGTGAACACCACTAATTACGGGGCATCATTCTTGTAACGGCATGTTGTATGGATAGGTAACAACTTTAAACATAAGGTCTGGGAATTTCGATTTATATATCTGATTTGTCATGTTTTTTCAACCACGCTTAGACGCACACAATTAAATATCATCCTATCAATTTATTTTTCATCGATCACCTATTTTTTCCCTTTAAACACACACATGCAATTAAATATCATCCTATAAGTGTTATAAAAACCGGAAATAATTTAAAACTGAAAACTGAACCGCATATGGAACCGAAGAAACTAAATCGAATTCTGAATTTGATTTTCGGTTCCGATCCTAAACGTATCCAAATTATGAATTCGGTTTTTGGTTCCATATATTTTTTGAATTTAAATTTGTTGGGTCTATTTGGTTAAACGATTTGACTGAATTTAAATATATTAATTTAGTTTTTTTTAATAAGATATCAGATTGACTTCGGTTAGGTTTAACCGTTTTATTTGGTTCTTAATCGGTTTATTTGGTTTAAAGAAACATACACGAGCCTAGTTTAATGTCAAAAGCTAGCTTCCGATTCTCACCGTGATCATCTTCTTATTGTTCTTCGTGTCAATCTTCTACTTGTTATCCTTCGTGCTCAACAAGTTCACCAGTTCCAAACTCAAACCAGCTCTACCTCCTGGTCCAACACCCTTGCCCTACGTTGGCAGCATAATCAGCATGCTTCAAAACAAGCCCACGTTTCGATGGATTCATAGGATGATGGACCAAATGAACACAAAGATCCTATACATTTGCCTTGGGAATGTGCATGTTATAGCCTTGACTGATCCGGATATCGCGGTTGAGTTTTTGAAGGATAAAGACAGGATCTTTTCGTCTAGGCCTGACACCATGTCGGGCTATCTGACGAGTGGCGGTTACATGGACACCGTTCTTGCTCCAATGGGTGATCATTGGAAGAAGGTGAGAAAAATGCTATCAAGAGAGATTCTTTCGGTGGCTAGGCATAAACGGCTTCTAAATGAGCCGTCTTGGGCTAGGGAGCAACCCAGATGTTTGGGAGGACCCATTGATTTTCAATCCAGACCGTCACAGGAATGGTGATAAGGAAGTGATGTTAACCGATCACAACCTTCACATGTTTTCGTTTCGCATAGGTCGGTGAGGATGCCCTGCAGTGTTGTTGGGCTCGACCATGACCACAATGCTTCTAGCTAGGATCGTACAAGGGTTCACGTGGGAGCTTCCGCTTAATGAACCACTTGATGATCTAAAGGGAAATTTTCATGATTTAGCAAAGGTTAAGCCATTGTTGGCCTTAGCCAAGCCTCGTCTGGCAAACCATCTTTACCCCTCTAGCTGAAAAAAGTTATATGCTCATGAACCAGTGTTGGGTTAATCTTAATGGACCAGCGAGTAAGGGTCATGGAGCTGCACTCAGTGAGTTTTTTACTTAAACAAGTCAACAAGATAATTGTTAAAATGGTCAAAGTGAACGTTGCATTAAACTAGTACTAGTTTGTTTTCATGTCTCATGGTTCTTACTGAATCACCCCTATATATTTGTTAAAGTGGTATCTTACTGAATCGGTAATTTCCGGTGAAGCTTTTCAATTTATTATTTGGATGTTGCCTATTTAAGGCATGTTTTATTATAGAATAAACACACTATCTTTATGTTTGTTTTTTTTTAAAAAAAAATAAAAAATATATTACATACATCTTTTATTCTTTTTATTCATTTTACAAGTGAGTGGCAGCTGTAAATAAGTCTTCTATGTGCATGAGTGTATATGGTGAGTGTTTGGTATCTTTCTTTGGGCTTTGCAAAACCCAATTCAGTTTGCAAGACTGCGTCAAGGTGCGCCAACATGATCGATTTAAAAAACCTCTAAAATGCGATATTATGATTAGAAAAACTTGCGACATTGCAAAGATCTATTACTAAGATTGAACCATAAATGAACATACTACTACGCATGCACGTTGTGGTATATGGCATGGTTGCAAAAGTCACTAGACGCTACAAAGTCGGTCGACTTGAGAGTAGTGAGTACTCGTTCTAGTCGACTAGTACTTGAAAATTACTCAGTAAATACTTAACCTAGGCGGCAAGTACTCAGGGAGTTTTACAACGATAGTATATGTATTTAAGAAGATAGATGATTGGATCAACAATTTTAAACATTAAGACTATCTTTATTTTTTGGGTTATTTACATGTCTCTTTTATTCTTTTAGCGTATATGTATTTGCTTGAATTAGTTCAAAGTTAGCTAATTTAGGGTTATGATTAGTATTTTCTAATTGATTTAAGTTAGTATTAAACGAGTAATGAGTTCCTTACTTTGTTTATTTATCTTATTATTTAGTAGTGTTTGAGTTGAGTCATGGTACCATTGGTACCAAAGAATATTTGTTCCAATGATAGCAATGTGTGTTAAGATATTTCTTTTAAAACAATTTAAGGTTTTCCGTCTCAAAATTGACAAAAAAAATGTGGGGAAAAAATGTTCAAAAATAATTTAGTATAATAGAGGGTTAATGTGAGGTGCGAAGTTGAGAGTAAAACGAGTTTTTGGCATCATACCCGTTCGTGTGTTATGTTTATCAATCGATCGAATATGGGCCTAGACTCTAGAGTAAGCAATAGTTGATATAAGAGCCCAAAGACATGATTTATAAGAAATAACAACGATCAAGAACATATGAAAGTATGAAACACATTACTAGTGGTCGTGTACTCGTGTTCGTGTAATCATAATTACGAGATGATTGTTAGAATAATTCTGATTTGAGTTACTTGGATACGAAGAAAATAAACTAGAGTTTGTTTAGATTGTTAGAATAGTTACCTTGCTATTTTTATTTAAATCCACTTTAGACTAGGAAAGGGTTTGTATATTTATTTGATTATTTAATAGTATTATGTTGGGTTAGCATTAATATAAATTCAGTACAAATAGAAGGTTGAAATAATTGGTTTGGGGTGCCAAACTTAATAAGAAAAAACAATCATATATAATGTGAGCCAACAACCATAATTGTCTAATAATTTGGGCATCAAAATGTTTAAACGCAGGATCACAAAAAAGTTAATGATGGACCTGGTGAAAGCCGGGTGTGAAAGCCGGGTGTGACAACTAGTATCTGACCATCCGGTAAATCCGTACGGTAAGTGTATTTACACCCATATGTGTAAATACTAGGTGATGAACAGTATGTGATAACAAATTTGTAAAAACATATAACAGTTGTATGTATTTTAATGAGAATTGAAACATGAATATACAACAACACATAAGGAATAACAATTGTAAAAACAAATGACAAAAACATATCGGTGGCGATCTGATATCTACAAATAACAGGAATCAGATGGTCGACAATTAAATGAGAAAACAATGAGAAATTATTCATAACAATGTGAAAACAGTAAAGTTTAGTCGTGTCCGCCAGTGAGAAATCCAATTCAAAATAACAATTCAGTATCGTTTACGAATAATAAATTGACGGTATGTTTGCATGGGTGACGATTCACACAAACATATCTGTGGTTTTAACATTCTGAATAATAACTGAAAAGTAGAAAACAAAAATCAGAAAGTAAAGCCACCGTCGTGTTTGTTCGGGTGACGATTCGAACGAATACGCACGAAGGCGATACGATCTGACGAAACAAATAAAATAAACGTTTCAAAACAATAAAATAAAAAAAAGAAATATAAAAGATTTATTTAGAATCACAACCTTAAAAAAGTTAAAAGAAAACCATTCATTTAATTTAAGTAAATTCCGCATTACGTTATGAAACGTGACGTAAACGTAAAAATCGAGCAACCGAAACGAACCCGAAACAAGAGTGGGTATAAGACCCCTAAAAATATTTATTTCACTCATTCAATGCAGCCATCTACCTACTCTCTCTCTCTCTCTTCATTCACGTTTTCTCCTCTCTCTCTGTCTACACTCTCTCTCTAAAAAACCTCTTTTAATTTCTTTCAATCTTCATCAAATCTCAACCAAACTTGAAGATTTTGCAACTAAAATGATCCTCCAAGTGATTTGAAGCTGAAATCACGTTGAAAACGAGCTAAAGATCACGAGTTGAGGTAAATCTACAAGTTTCATTTAGGGTTTTCTTGAGCTCAAACTTAAACCATTATGTGTCTTCACCTTTAAATGAGTTTTCTACATCATTTGAGCTTAAAATAACCTGAAATAGGAGATTCTAAGAAACTTGCAACTTTTGGGAAGTCTGGGAATCGGGAGGTTGAAGATAAGGTGATTCGAGAACCCTCCACCCCAACCAAGAACCATTTTATCTCCAAGTCGAGAACCACCTTGAATCCAGTCGAGAACCACATTTGTGAGGACACTTAAGCTGAGAACCTTTTATTCCTTTTGGACACTCGAGAACCGATTTATTTCCAAATCAAAAATCATTATATATGGTAGGATATTGGAGTCGAGAACTTCTTATCCAAAATCGAGAGCACCTTGTGGGAAAACCATTGCGAAGTCGAGAACACCCTTTATTTTGGGAAGGTGGCCGAGAACCTATTTGATGGTGATATATATCTATTCAAGAACACCCTATCCCTTCGAGAACCCTCACATGAAGTCGAGAACACAACCACTCTTAGTTGTGTGAGCTGAGAACACCCATATGGTGTAAATCGAAAACCATTTGGGGTTGGGTGCAACCTGGTCATGAAACTTCCATCAACATTACTTAAAAATTATTTACAAGCATAGATAAACCTAAAAAAACGTGTTAGATAATAAACCATGGTTTTAAAACATGTCAAAGGATTATAACTAAGTCGTTTTATAATCAAAGTAACAATGGGGTTTACTACAAAGTTGGTGGATATACTTAAGTGATATACCATTTGCTAAACCCTTTTGTATCACATTAAATTATTATGTTTTTATAACATAATAATTATATGAACACACTCAAGTGATAATAACCATTTTAAGATTCAACCAAGGACAATATTCTAAGTTTAAAACATTTAAACAAGGAATACAATAATATACTAACGCTTAACCTAAATTGGCTAAGTGTTAGTGTATTACACCACAAGCGAACTAGGGTTAATCAACAAGGGCTTACAAAGGTTAACTAACTTTAGGTTTAACATACGAAATCATAACTTATACTTATAAGTTACAAACAACATTTAATCCAACACAGGGCTTTGAATACAACATCCTTAAAACAACAAGCGCGTGCATTCTTGATTTCTTACTCAACCATTACAACTTCAAGGTGAGTTCATATGCCCATTTTCTAATCTTTGATTTTAAATGCGGGGATGAGAAACGTGCTTACTCTTTTATTTAAAAGTTTTAGTATATTACTTCAATTATCATGTGAATTAGATAATAAAGACTTTGTCTTTATTATCATACTTTATCATATCATTATGTGTGCTTGTGTGAGAAATGACATTTGTGTCAAATTAGGAATGATATCATGATAATATAACTTCATGATATCATCAAATCAACTGAATGACTCAATTTATTAAAACTAGATTTTATATCATTGGGTGTATATCACGAGAATGAAAATGAGATATCGCTAAGACAATCACAAGAATGATGTTCATGATAACATAATTTCATGATGATATCATTCACCACATTTACTAACACAGTGTAATAAGACAAGCTCTTATAACACTTTGTTAAAGTCATTGAGAGCACATAACATTGAGATAACAGTTGAGACAAATACTTGTGATATCAAGAATGACTGCTTAATAACCTATTGGTATTAGGTCATTCTCCACGTATGTTAACATTGTGTATTAAGTCAAGATCTTACAACACAATGTTAAAGACTAACACTTTGTGTTCATTTTAATGAGACCACATCCTTGGGATAGGATGACAGATGTCCAATAGCAGTGAATATGAGACATTATGATGAGTTTATTATATAACTTTAATGTGTATACGAATTATAGTAATCCTTATATCAGTGGAGTTATAATTCAATTCTAATTGCAATGCTATTTGTAAAATTAATGGGATCATACCGGGCACTATAAGTGCTAACATTCTAATTAATGTCAATGAAAATGGTTTGGAAATATATGCATATCTTATAGATATCATAGAGAGGATATCTTACACTCTGGGCTGGTTAGTAACGACAGTCACAGGAACATTTTAGTCTCGCTCTAGGTATCTCCGACTATTCTGTAAGGAATAGCTATTAGAGACATTAGGTCTCTATTCTAAAAGGTTGGGGAATATCATGTTGCAAATCAATTGGCGGCTAACATGTATGAGATAGAAATGGGTATCTATAGTTGCAATACAGGTGGCATGGAGTTCAGTTAAGGGTGTGGTGGGCTGGCGGCTTCATTCGTGATATGTATGCCCTATATATAGGCATCCTTAATTGCACGATATGTTATCTGTAGGTGTAACTATGGAAAGGACATTTGTGGGGGATAAGGAAAAGCAAATTAATCAATATTTGTGTGTGACATCATGAATCAGAATAACAAATTTTCAATTGTTTTCTCTTACTAAACTTATGAACTCACCAACCTAGTTGACTTGCTTTAAATGCATGTTTTCTTAGGTGACGAAAGGTTTAGTCACCAGACATCAGTACATAAGCTAGATGGACTTTATAGAGGACCAATAGCTTACTTTTGTGTAGTTCATATTTTGGATGACATAATTGTGAACCATCTTTTGTAAATCTTGTGCACATACAAGATAGAAACTCCATGATTCTTTTTGGGTAGATTTACCTAGTTAAATTATGAACACGATTTGTGTAAATTTAACTTTGTAATTCTATGTCAATGTCCTGTTAGCATTTCTCATTATATTCATGTGCCATGTAAACAATCTGATCATTTAGATTATCACACGATATCACGCCTCGAGATCGTTCCGCCCGACGGGAAAGTCGATCCAGACCGTCGGCTCGGGGTGTGACACCGAGAGTAGATTTTTTTTTTCTTGGTATTGAATCACTTAAAGATATCAATTTATGTCTCCTTACAAAATGGTGGTGGAGATTTTTGGTAGAACCAAATAGCCTATGGAGACGTGTTGTACATGCAATACACAAGAAAACAATATATGGTGGGTGACATTATTCCAAGCAAGCCGATTACAACATGTATTTAGAAAAATATTAGGAAGCTGGGAAGCGACTTGTATGTTAGGGGTATTAATATAAAGTCATTGTTTAAAGGTGTTGTTGACAATAGCAGCACTCTGAACTTTTGGACTGATCATTGGGTGAGGGAAATTCCATTTTGTTTTAAATTTAATGTTCTATTCAATCTTCACAGTAGGAAGGATTGTAAAGTAATGGAAAGAGTTCCTAATATAAGTGCATGCCAAGTTTTCAATGGGCAATGGTCCAATGAGCAAATGGTGGGGCAAGCAAAAGACGAAATGGAAGTTATGGAAACCCTGTTGTCTAATGTAACATTAAATGATCAAATGGATAAATGGGTTTGGCTAGGCTCAAATGAAAATAAGTATTCTGTTAAAATTTTAAAGGTAAGGATGCATCAAGGGACAGGAGAAGGTTTCATCTTAAAGTGGAGCAAATGGGTTCCGATAAAAGCGAATGTGCTAATTTGGAAGGCGAAAATGGAATGACTCACCACTCGTAGGGTGTTTAGTAAGAAGAATCTTTATCTTCCAACCACTTCTTTTCCCATATGCAATGACGAGGAAGAAACTGCTAAACATTTATTAATAACTCGTCTATTTGCATGCCCTGTATGGCAATTTATTCAGCAGTGCAAGATTCCGCCAATATATGCTTTTGAGGTAAGGGATTTATTAATGATTTCAAAGTTTCATAAGAGTAATTTCAAACAATAGCAATTGATTCAGGCGATAGTAATTAATGCCTGTTGGTGTATTTGGAAAATAAGGAATGAAATTATTTATAATGGGGCACTACCTTCAATCCTGAAAATTGTAGAGGAAGAGAAAACTAATGGATTCCTATGGATTAAGAACAAAGAAAAACTAGTTCATTTGGATTGGGATAGTTGGAAAAGTTTTAATGTAAACTTTGAAGTGTAGCTCTATTGTAATTGGGATTCCCCTTCTAGTGTCTTGCTAGTTGGAGGTTTAATAAAAAAAATCTACTGTTAAAAAAAATATTTTTGTAATAGGATCAAATATGGCGGACATGGTAAACTGGTAAAGAAGAGATTGAACATGGTCATTCGCTCTAGGGACTAGGATGCACATTTTTTAGGGCCTGGATTTGCCATTTTTCCGCTTATAATGGTCAATTTAATAGTATTTCTTTGAAAATTTTATAGGTATCGACTCCGCCTCCTTCACTTTTCTTTATGAAAACCCTTGAGCCCTCTTGGTTATTAAAAAAATAATAAAGTTGAATTAGTTTTTAATAATACATTTAATAGTTTAAACTTATTTAAAAAATTAAAACAAGAATATTTGTGAAACTATAAAGCTTAATTTATAAAAATGTTTAAGTTGAAGGAGGTAATATGCCCTAGTACAAATCCTGTTGTTTAGAGTGTCAATTATTTTAAGGTGGTTTTATTGCAACTAATAGCATATTATTTCGCTAATTTACCAATAAACTGCTGCAAAAAATGTTAAAAAGGTTAATTTGTCACACCCGACCGATGACGGAATACGTCGGGACGCGATGCCAATTGTTCATTAGCTCATGGTGCTATTAGTATATTTGAATATTTAAGGCATTCATTATTAACATTAACAAAAACCAATCATACAATATATCTTCATACAACCATTGAGTTACAATCCATAACATTACATTACATTACATTACAATAGACATAACATTCAAATTTCAATTGAATACTAACATTGTTTATGAGTTTAACTAGAGAAGCAGTCTCTTGCCATAGTTCAGGGTGGTCAATGTGGACCCTTTTAAATCTGGCTCATTCATCGAACAATGTATTGTCCTTCCATCTCATAATGGTGTTTCATGCTTCCCAACCATTTATGGTGAGGATGTGTTTTATCCTTTTCCTTTGTTCAGTTATCTTCTTTGTAGAGCCCAATCAAAGATGAAGACTAACAAAGTCAACCTGTGACGAGTTGAAGACCTGATTTTGACCATACTTGGGTGTTCTTTCTAGCCAAGAAAGATGAGACACCTGAGATCCTGAAGAAGTTTATCACCCTGATCGAGAATCAGAAGAATTTAAAGGTTAAGGCGATCAGAACTGACAACGACACTGAGTTTAGAAATCAGACACCTATTGATTTTTGCGATGCGACACTGCACGGACCATGCTGTCATAGTCCAAACTGCCAATATTCTTCTGGGCTGAAGCTGTTAACACGACTTGCTATGTTCAAAATCGAGCTCTATTGAACAAGCGCCTTCAAAAGACTCCTTATGAGATTTTCTTCAATCAGAAGCCGAATGTCGGTCACTTCAAGTCGTTTGGCTGTCCATGCACTCTCCTCCACACTAAGCCGAATCACAAGTTTGATGACAAGGCAGTTGAGTGCTACTTCGTGGGTTATTCGTCTGAGAAAGCTGCTTACCGGGTATACAACAAGAAGACCCGGATGATTGTGGAGTCATACTACATTGATTGGCATGAGATGAACAACACCGATGTTGGTTCTGGTCCAAACTGGTTATTTCAGTATGATTCTACATTTGAGCCCTTCAACACTTCATCTGAGAGTGCAGGACCATCTAAGCCTAACGACAGTTACCAGAGTGAAGACATGGACTACAGGGTTGACTATGTTCCGTGTGATCCCAAGCTTCTAACAGTTGACCCGCGCGCCAAGCATGTATGATTGGGCTCCTCCAGTTCAGCCAAACCCGATCAATGAAGTCATCCCATCAAATTAGGAGACCTCTTAGTCAGTTCAGCTAACTCTGGAGACAGATCAAGCCTCATCTTCTTCCCACCAGACCTTTGACAATCCACTGTTCTTAGAGCACTTCCCTGAGGAACATTGTGTGGATAATGGAGCTGCAACAATTGAAACCACTCCCGTTGACAACATCTCTTCCTCCAGTGAAGATCAACTAACTCACATCAGCAACCTGCTAGACAATTTAGCTGTGGAGGAAGTGCCAACTTTAAGCATCAACAAAAATCATCCAGTAGAAAACATCATTAGACCTCTTTCAGAAGGAGTTCTCACCCGGAGCAGATCCATTCCAGCTCATAACACCTTGCCTGAAGGAATGAGCACACGAAGTCAATCAGGTCCAATTAATTCTTGTTTATATTCCTCTTTTATTTTGCAAGTCGAACCCAAGAATGTCAAGATGACTCTTAAGGAGTCAAGCTGGGTAGAGGCGATGCAGGAAGAACTGATGCAGTTTTAGGAGCTTAAGGTGTGGAATCTGGTTCCATTGCCCAAGGGGAAACTGCCAATCGAAATCAATGGGTCTTTAGAAACAAAAGAGATGATTCTGGTGTGATCATCAGAAATAAAGCTAGATTGGTAGTTCAGGGCTTCTACCAACAGGAGGGGATCGACTATGAAGAAGTCTTTGCACCAGTCGCAAGACTTAAAGCTATTCGCATCTTCTTGGCCTATGCTTCCTACATGAACTTCACTGTTTATCAGATGGATGTGAAGACTGACTTCTTGTATGGAAAGGTCAAGGAAGAGATCTATGTGTGTCAGCCCCCGGGGTTCGAGGATTAGTAGTATCCCGACCATGTCTACAAGCTAGACAAAGCCCTTTATGGTCTTCATAAAGCACCGCGAGCATGGTATGCAACACTTATAGACCATCTGCTTGCAAATGGATATACCTGTGGAGCCATAGATCAGACATTGTTCATTCGCAAGGATAAGGATGATTTGATTCTCGTCCAAATCTATGTGGATGACATTATTTTCGGTTCCACGAGCTCGGTGCTGTGCAGAGAATTCGAGGCTGTGATGAAGAAGAAGTTTGAGATGAGTGCAATGGGGGAGATGACCTTCTTCTTGGGTCTGTAGGTAAACCAAGATCTTAAGGGTGTGCTGATTCATCAGGGCAAGTGTGTCACCGACATTCTCACCAAGTTCAACATGTTGGAATCAAAGCCTACATCCACTCCTATGGCTGCTCGTCCAGTCTTGACTTCAGATTCTGATGGTTAAGATGTTGATCAGCACCTTTACCGTTTGATTATTGGCTCACTGATGTACCTCACTGCTAGCCGTCTAGACATTATGTTTTCTGTATGTTAGTGTGCCAGATATCAAGCAAATCCGAAGGCTTCTCATCTGATTGCTGTTAAGAGGATCTTTCGCTACCTCTTCGGGAAACCTCGTCTCGGTTTGTGGTATCATAAGAACCCTGAGTTTCATTATTTGCTTACTCTGACAGTGATTTTCGTGGTTGCAACTTAGACAGGAAATAAACCACAGGAGGATGTCAATACTTAGGAGATCGCCTCATCTCGTGGCAATGCAAGAAAAGACAACCGTGTCTGCCTCCATTGCAGAAGCTGAGTATGTCGCTGCTTCCAGTTGCTGTTCTTAGGTTATCTAGATGCAATAACAAATCCTCGATTATGGTTTGAACTTTCTTGACTCTCCTATTTATTGCGATAATGAACCCACTCTATAGATCGTCAAGAACCCGCTACAACACTCCAAAACTAAACACATTGACATCCGGATTCACTTTATCCGCGATTGTTTCGAACGGAAATTGATTCATCTTGAAAAGGTCCACACAGATGATAATCTGGCGAATCTTTTCACAAAACCATTCGACACAGCTCGATTGCACCATTTGCTTGCCTCTCTTAAACTAATAAGTTTTGATTAAAACATTTTTGCAAATACTGTAAAATTATCACAAATTTAGGGGGAGAATATTTACAAAAACAACAAAAAGATTTTCGGTCTTTGAGTCTATTTACAAAAAGAACAAAAAGATTTTCGGTTTTTGAGTCAGTATACGATGATCTACAACTACAGGGGGAGTGAATTTTAAGGAAACAACAAAAATATTTTACATTTTCAAAATTTAAGAAAAATACAAAAATATTTTATTTGTATGGTCAAGTGAAGTGGTTCAATTGGGAAGTGAAATGATTTATGACACTCAGAATTTCACTACGTAAACATAATTTCTAAAGAATAACAACTTTAGATAACTATAAATCACTAAGAAGTTAAAACAAGTTTTCCAAATGAAAGGATTGGAAATGATCATTCAAAAATATTAAATATATAAAGAGTAAACTTCTCTTTTGCTCCCTGTGGTTTGACAAAAGTAACCATTTTCATCCAAATTTTGAAATTTTGCAATTTTCCTCCATTAGTTTCAGAAAATTAACCATTTTCATACAAAGTCCATTTAAACTTTGGATGAAAATGGTTACTTTTGTCAAACCACAGGGACTAAAATGGTTAATTTTCTGAAACTAATGGAGAAAAATTGCAAAATTTCAAAATTTGGATGAAAATGGTTACTTTTGTCAAACCACAGGGAGCAAAAGAGAAGTTTACTCATATATAAATAAGAGAGAAGTAAGGAAAATCATATAACCGGAAGAATGCAACAACTATTTGACTTTTTGTGTAAGTCTTTAAGTTAAAACAAGATTGTGTTTTGATAAACTTGAAATTGTTTAGAAAAACTCGGGTATTTTCCATGTTTTGTGCAAACAAAGAGCGGCAAATACTTACTTAAGCATTCTGTGTTTTGCGTAAGCAAAGACCTGGATGTGTGACGTTAAGGCCAAAGTGTCTGCAGATCAGTAAAGTAAAAGATGCCACTGAGCACAAAGATGATAGAACCCCTTCTTGTTCTTGATTCTAATCTAATAGATCTGTTCTTTTCTCTTTTCACCTGAAACTCCATCAAAACGTTTTAAGTTCAGTGAAACACAATTAAAGTTTGAAACAAAAGATGTCACAAAATTGATAGGTTGCATGTTAATCTGGTTTTATTGTCTGATTGTTCATAAACTTCCCAAATGAATTTTCAGAAAAACTGTTAGAAAATTTTTGATCACGAGTCTTATTTTAGAAATAAGGATAAACGAGTGGAAATTATTGGTGGGGTATAATTATTTTAAGGTAGGGTTTCTGTAAAGAAATTATCTTAAGATGGTCAAATTTCTGACACAGATTTGATCACATGAAATTGACCCGACTCAACTTTGAACTCGTCCAAAGTTTCTGAGTTTGTTTTATTTTATTTTATTGAGTTAGAGAATTTAAAAATTAAATTGTATTCGAAATATTCTACTCGAAAAAGTACACGATTTCGAGTGCACGAAATCGTGTACTCGAACCTCGGCTATAAATAGTAGGGGTGTTCAAAAAAATCCATATCCGAATCCGAAATATCCGAAAATCTAAATCCGAAATATTCGAAAAAATCGGATATCCGGAAGCTCAGATATCCGAAATTTCGGATTCGGATACATGTTTTGAAAATTTTCGTATAGTTCGGATATTTGATATCCGAAATAGTTTTTTTCGGATATTTTTTCGGATATTCTGATACTTTTTTCGGATAATTTTTCGGATATCCGGATAATTTTCAGATAATTTTCGAATAATTTTTTAGATATTTTTCGGATAATTTTCGAATATCCGGATAATTTTCAGATAATTTTTGGATATCCGAATAATTTTCGGATATTTGGATATCCGAAATATATATTTTTAAAATTTTTTATTTTTATTTTCTGATTTCGGATATCTGAACGGATATCCGAAATTTTTCGGATATCAGAAGCTTCAGATATCCGAAGTTCGGATATCCGGATATCCGCAGCTTCGGATATCTGAAAATGAACACCCTAATAAATAGTTTGAGTAGACATATTTTCGAGTACCATAAATTCGAGTACGATCTTTCTCTCTCCTAGGCAATCTCGTTTTCTGTACTCGAAATAAAAAGTTCACTCCGACCACATTGTAGGTCTGACTTAGACGAACCTAAGTATAGATTTTGGTAGAATGTGGACCAAAAAATAAAAAAGTTATTGGACAAAAAAGAATTTCGAGTACTTCCCTCCTTTAACCGAGGGAATCTAGGACAAAATTGGAAATTGGAAAGCGATCTTCTTGTATGATGGTCGCCTCCAATTTTCGAGCATTTTGAGTATAATTTGGAGTTCTAAGGAGCAAAATTGAAGGAGTTATGAAGATTTTCAAGTTCTCGAAAATTTGAATTTCGTGTACACTTTTCGAGTACAAAATTTCATGTACTCCTTTTTCGTGAACAAATTTCGTGAACTCCATTTTCGATTACAAAATTTCGAGTACAACCTAAAATTCGTGTACTCCTAATTTTCGTGAACTCCTGAAATTTCGTGAACTCCTAAAAATCGTGAACTCCTTTTGACTTGGTGATTTTGACTTAACTCGATTGACTGGGACTTGGACTTAGAATTCAATTTTGACTTCGGACATTTGACTTTAATTTTAATTTTGTCTTTAACTAACTTAACTTGTTTTTGTTTCAGATGGGTGATTAACGCTTCGTGTCGGACAATAACATGTCAGCTTATGTCGGGGATCCTCCAGAGAAGCACGCCATGTTTAAGAGCATGGCGGAAGGACTGATTCTATCTCCAGTTAACTGTGCGATTATGGAGCATCCTGAGATTATCTCTGAGTACATTCACGAATTCTGGAACTCCATTACTGAGTGCACTGACGCCAATGGAAATGTGAGCCTGATAGGAAAGGTTCAGGGGCAGCCGATCATTATTACAGAGCAGATCCTTCGGGAATGTTTACAGTTCGGTGACAAAGCTACTGACCCTGTTGAGCTTGATCATGGGCTCGTGCTGAGAACCGTTCACAGGATGGGACATGAGGGTGTCTATCCTCCAACAGAGAAGCTTCTCTACTCCTATTGGAGATATTTGGCGCACGTGGTTACTCGATGCTTATCATGAAGGAAAGGAGGTTATGATGTGCTTAACCAAACACTTAGTTCTTGCATGGAGGCCATCTCTTTGGGTCTTGAGTTCAACTATTCAAGAATGACATTCAGGGACATGCACGTAAATATCAAAGGGAAGCGGAAAGAAAGATTCATGGCCTTTCCCAGATTCATTCAGATTGTGATCAACAAACTTCATCAAAATCTTGTTCCAACTATCGGGACACTGGGCATTAAGCGAATGAGGGAGGATATCTTCCCGTATATGACAAAGAACAAGAGAGGCAAGAAGCAATACATTGGAGAGCGCCCTCTTGAGAAGTTTGGAAGGTTATTTGCGGGATTAGAAGAAGAGGTTGAGGAACAAGGAACTCCTGCAACATTTGTGGCTGAAGAACATGATCTTCATATTGCAGGAACTATAGCCTTCGTTGCTGATGAGCACGATCATCATCAGAATCATCATCATCCTCAGGTGAAGAAGAGGTCATTAGAGAGATAGAGCCGGTCATTCCACCCTTGTCAAGAGCTGAAGAGGAAGAAATTCAAAATACTAATTATATTCCAACTCCAGAAACCTCTCCAAAGAAAAAGATATTGAAGATGATGTCCAAAAGGACAAGAGACCCACGACTGAAGAAGAAGACCACAGGCACATCTTCGTCTTCTCAGGAACCGTCTCCACCACCTCCACCCAAGCCCACACAGCCAAAACCACCTCCACCTAAACCCACACAGCCGAAACCACCACTACCACCTAAGCCTAAAACACCCACACAACCCATAACTTCAACCCAAACTCCTATTACACCACATACCTCCTCCAGGTACTCACATCTCACCTCCAACATCCCCAATTCCCATCCATTTCTCAGAACCACCACCATCACCACCCAAGACCTGAAAAGACAAAGGCAAGGCTTCACTGCAATCCAAATCGCCTTATATGCCAGAGAAAGTGACTGTGGATCTTGAATGGCTACAGGAACGAGTTTTCCAATTGGAACAGGATTCTGCTACTAAGGACCATCTCATCCTCAATCTGCAAGAAGGCTTCATTAAGATCTGTGAAAAGCTGAGAAAACAAAATAAAGACATCGGCTTTCTGAAGAAGGAAAATTTTCATTTGAACAAAGTGATCGAAGAGCTTACCGGATCAAAATATGATGTTCAAGTAGAAGAAAAGGATGACAAAGACAAAGATGAGGATGATAAGGAAGAAAAAGAAAAGGAAGATAATGATGATGACAAAGATGACAAGAAAGATGACAAGAAGGAGGATGATGATGATAATGCTGGCGTAGATGTGGGTCAGGGAGCGAGTTCCTATGGACAACAAGACGATGAGCCTGCTAAAGATATTACAGGAGGAGATAATGCAGAGAATCCACCCTCTTCAGGGAAGCCTCTAGAAGACTTTGATAATTTATTTGAAGACCTTCCTGAGAATTTCATGTTTGAGGGATTTGGTGATGGGCTTAGTGCAGCAGGTCTTGGCAATTTATATGCCGATGTCACAATGGACTCTGTTTTTGATGCAGTTTATGATCAAGAGCGAAAGGAGGCTGACAAATCTTCTACAGGTCCAGGAGCATCTGCAGAAGAAGAACCAGAGAACATCGTAATCGACAATGTCTCTAAGGATACGTATGTTGACTACTTGCATGCTCACAAGTATGTCGATCCTCAAGGACAGGAAGTTGCATCGCTAGGGAAAGTGATCGATAGCTGGTTTGATCTACAAAGTGACCAGACTCCTGCTCATCCAGAGGTGCAACAGACTTGGTTGGGAGATGTTCCTACTGAACAAGATGATCTCACTTGGACATCTGATCCTCGTATCCTGTTTGCCGTACGAAATGATAAATCCAATGTCTCCTGTAGGATGTACGACAAGAACAAACCGTTGTATCTGGTGAAGAGGATGAACGAAAATCTAGAATACTATAGAAGGCCTCAAGTCTTTTGCTCAATGCCTAAGTTTGATCTAAGGAGCATCAACAGTGCCATGTTCTTCAATCCTTCTAAGGATACCCAAGCTGAGCTCTTTGTCAAATTTCTCAAGGACCAATGTGACAAGGACTTCCCTGTGATGAAAGCTGCCAAAGGAAAAAGATTTGTCTCCTCGTGTATTTGGATCCAATAAATAAAGAGCCTTAGGTTTACTACAAATACCCGCCTCCAGCTATAGAGAAGGCCGTGCCAATTTCTTCAAGAGTTCCTGACAATTCACTGGCTAACTTCATGTCTTGGTATTTTGATGAAAAGACTCTCGCGTCCTTAGAAAAAAAGATGACATCAACGATACTGACATTATTCTGGATCCGATGGACCTTTTGAAGTTTGGGAAAGAGGACATGACAAAGCTTCACGAGTCACCTAACAGAGTTTATGCCGACTGGGATGAAGAAGCAAAACCCTTCACCAGGGTTGTTGCCTTTGCAATGGAAATGAAGCTATATGCAGGTTCAGGTCCTCACTCAATCGCACTTCCTATAGGTTGACTTCATTAGTCTAGGGGGAGTTTGTAGAGCCCAATCAAAGATGAAGAATAACAAAGTCAACCTGTGACGAGTTGAAGACCTGATTTTGACGATTTTCATGCAGTTCTATTTTCGTGTACTTAAACTTTCGAGTACTCGAACCAATTTTCATGTATAGGGTTCGAGTACTCCTATAATAGTATATATAGATGTATTTTGTAATGTTCTAGGGTTGGATTCCTGAGACAAGTGCTCTCTAGATGTATTAAGGCACTGTTTTCGAGAACTTCACGAAATACACAAAGCAAGCATTTTTCTATCTCTTCTTGTGATTCTATTGTTGGAAAATAAGGACTGATGAGCAAAATCACTAAATCCAGACAAACGAATAAAACCACGGATTGACCAACCGCGGATACTTCTCTTCTGGAAACCTTCTCTTTCGACTGAAGAACTGTTGAACTTCAGCATCGGAACATCAACAGCGGAAGATTCGCCAAAAAGAAATACCGCAGATCTTCTCTACATCGAAAGACATTAGCTGACCATGATCCCTTCGGAAGACAACCAATGCTTTGGAAGACAATCTCCGATTCCGAAATAAGTGATTGTTTAATCAGCTTCCGCTGAACACCTTCCGAAAGAATAACCATTGAGCCTTAACACAACTATCTCAACCTCGGAAGAACTGAAGACTTCTGAAGACATCTGAAGACTCTTGTTTCCGTTGTTGTTGACTTTGTATTAGTTGTACTATTCTAATGATTCAGTGTCTGTAACAGTGTCATCTATTTGTCTTATTCTTTCTTGTCTTGTAACTTTGAATGTTATTTAAGCCCCAACATTCCCTGAAAAAATTAAATTACTTCTCTCAAAATTCCTTGTGCTGTTATTCTGCTTTTCTCTTTTTCTAGCAAAAGCTAAACAACCAAAATAACTAAGTGTTAAACTTCAAAGTGAGCTAATACCAAAGCTTTGACTGTGTGTCTAAATTCTTTTTTCCTGGTTAAACAGCCTCTCCGAGTTTTCAACAATTGGTATCAGAGCCTTGTCCTTAGTCTTTGTTTAACCATCAAGACTAAAACTCAAAGCTCTCTTTTATATCTTTTTGTTTAGTTTTCTGTGTTCTGCTTCTTCTGTTTTCCGCTTTTCAAAATCTGCAGGTGTTTGGTTTTGAACTAAGCTGTGTTCAAAAACCATTCTAACAAATTACCTTGAGAACTCATCACTCTTTGATTTGCTCATAATCATTTGTAAACCTATGGCAGAAAAATTCACTTTAGACCCTTATAACACAGACTCTGCCACTATGCCACCAATTTTGGTAAGACATCAATATAATATATGGCAGAGAAGGATGTTACACTTCTTATCCAACAATCATACTGAATGTTGGAAGTCTGTGATGTTCAGACCTCATAAACCAATGGTCTTAGGCATAGATTCCAAAGACTCTGTCCCTAAGGACCATCAGAACTACACCGAAGAATATTACCAGAAACTGGAGCTTGATGCCAAGGCACATGCTCAGCTGGCTATGGCCCTCCCGAATGAAATATATTATGGCCTTCTTCACCATGAGTCCACTAAGAACTTGTGGAATGCTCTAAAAGAGCAGTTCGGTGGCACCGATGATGTTATGGCCAATACAAAGGAGATATTGGCTCAACAGTATGAGACCTTCTGCCAACTAAATAATGAGCCACTGACTCAGCAATTTGAAAGGTTCACTTCTCTCTTTAGTGAACTAAAATTAGCTGGTCAAGTGTACCCCACTATTTATGTTCTTAATCGATTCTTGAGATCTCTTCCTGATAAATGGGAGACTTATTATATAGTCATGAGATCTTCGCCAGACTTTGGCAAACTCTCACTTACCCAACTCCATGGTAAGTTTCTCACCTTTGAGTGAGAGATTGACCAGAAAAGAAAACTAATAAAGTCTGGTAAATCAATAGAAGAGTATGTTCAAGGGAACACTACTCTTTTTAGTCATAACTCTGAGATCAATGATCAGGGTTATAATGAGCACATTGACATAACTACTAGCATCACTTTTTCTCCTTCTTGTGATGGCCATTCTCCTATTCCTGACCAACTGTGTTTTATCATGGATGATCTCCATCAGATTCTAAGTTATGACTTGGAAGAGATGGATATCCTTCATCAACTTGCCCTCTTGAGCATGAAAACTAACAAGTTCTACAAGAGGACATGAAGAAAATTTCCTGGTATCCATGGGAAAACCAGGATTGGTCTAAATAAGGCTAAAGTCCAATGCTACAGGTGTCATGGCACTGGAAACTTTGACAGGGAATGAAAAAATGCTCCGAACTCTAATTCTTCACCTTATGTGACTTTCCCAAACACACACTCACATACTTCTGCCTCACATTTTTCTTCTTCTTCTTCTTCACATTTTCAATGGTAGCGTGTACCAGCTCACTCCTGCTCCACTTCAGATTGTTGCACCTTCTCCTCCTCAAATAAATGCACCAGGCCCTGCTATCCAGTCTTCATCTTCTAGTCAAACAGCTCTTTTCTCTCAAGAGTACATAGATTGGAGCAGCATGCCTGAAGATGTAGGCTATGCCCTCATCACTTCTGAGCCAACAGAATTTGCTCTTATGGTTGTTGGTGAAGACTCCACTTCTTCTGATCAACCTGAAATAAACTCTTCTGATGCGCAGGTATCCTCTTCTACCCTTGAAAAACTGTGCACTGATGTGTGCATTGATGCTTTTCCAAAAATAAAGAAAGCAAATATGTTGCTTCAACAACAAAATCAAGAGCTGGAGCAGCTACTTGCTAATAAAAATTCAGAAGTAGAAAAGTTAATAAAGAATAAAGATAGTCAAATTTTTGTCTTAAAAACTGAAAAATCCAACCTACAAGCATTATTTGATTTGCAAAATGAAAAATATTCGTCTTGTATAGATGAGCTGGCTCAAACTAAAGTCAGCTGTGAAAAGTGGGTTGAATCCTGCAAAGGATTCAAGATGCTTCAAGGTAAGCAAGTTCACAGTAAGGCTAAGTTTGGAATCGGGTACAATCACACTAGTCCTCCAGAGGACTATGCCCCGATTGACAGTAAAATAAATGAAACTGTTCTGAACCTCTATCCCCCACTTTTCTTCCTGATGAAATTCCAACCATAAAAATCACACCTCTAAGAGTGCATCAACTTGGACATTTTCCAACATTTGTATATCCCACATATACTAACTTGGAAAAATCGGAAGAGACACACTTGGAAAGTGATCATAACAATAATTCTTCTGAATAAACTGAGATTGCTCCAGCCATGAGCTTTGCTCAAAGTTCAGAAGGTACAACACTACTTGAAACCTCCGATAACCCTGAGGCCTATCCTGACAAAGGAAAAAGGCCTATGGTTGACATCAAATTTCATCCTTCTCATCCACACCCACCTTATCTAATAATGAAGGCAAATAAGCCATTCATCCCTAACTACTCTTCACTATCTCATGCTTTCCTGAAATGTTTCAAGTACAATCACTCTACTGAAAAATGCAGGACGAAAACTCATTTGGAGAAAGCTAGAGATAGACTGAAGGCTGAACAATTGAAAGCTAAACATGCTTCTTCATCTAAAGGGAATCCCCCTAATAATATGAAGAAGTCCAAGAAAGCAAGTAGATAATTAGCTAACAGTGCAATAAGACCAAACACCCATTCACCCTTCCACTTATATTCTCCTTTATTTACATCTCCCAGATCATCCATTCTTGGTACACCACCTTCTTATCCCATGGTGACTCATGCTTCCTATTCTCCTGCTGTTGTGAATCCTTCTTCCGTGGATTCACAAATCAACATCTTGCATCAAAATCAGCAACAGCTGATACAAATGACGCAGAAGTTGATGAATAATACCCAGCAAAACAAATAAATTCCTAAAATGTTCTCTTCTCTCTTCCAAAAGTAAATAATGACCCATATCTAACCTATTGCATTTGATCCTCATGTGTAGAGACCTTCTTCAAATCAAAATCATCTATGGTATGTGGACAGTGAAGGCTCTAGGTACATCACAGGATGCAGATCCATTTTAAATAACTTCATTCCAAAGAATGGAGGATCTGTTTCCTTTGGAAACAATGCAAAGGGTTGGATAGTAGGGTCTGGTTCTGTCCTTAGTGGAAAGCTGCACTTCAAAGATGTAAGCTTGGTTGAAAACCTCAAGTTTAATCTCTTGAGTGTATCTCAATTAGCAGACAAGAACTTTAGCTCATTTTTCTCCAAGGACAGCTGTAAAATTCTTTCTCCTGAAATAAATTCGAAAATAAAGATCTTAATTGATCAGCATACTCTGCTAACGGCTAAGAGAAGTGGAAATGTCTATGTTGTAGACATGACTACCAATTCTCAAACATCTTCTCGTACATGTTTGATAGCCAAAGCATCATCTTCTGAAACTGCCCTTTGGCACAAAAGATTCAGTCACCATAACCATCAAACTCTTCAAAAGCTTTCTACCCTTTCTTTAGTAAGAGGATTGCCTTCAAAAGAATTTTACTTTGAAGGTCAGTGTGAATCTTGCTTAAAAGGAAAGCAACATAAGACATCACATAAGTCTATTGAGGAATCCAAATCAACTAACTGTCTCAATCTGCTTCACATGTATCTGTTCGGTCCAGTGAAGGTAGCCAGCTTGGCAAGAAAGAGATAATGCTTAGTTGTTATGGATAAATAATCAAGATTTTGCTAGACCTTCTTCCTCTTCAGCAAAGACGAGAGTGCTGATAAAATAATTGCCCTTATCACTCAACTTGAAAGACAATTTGGTCTTCTTGTCAAGATAATTAGGAGTGATACTGGTACAGAATTCAAGAATCATGTTCTTGATAAATTTTGCATCTCTAAAGGAATCCTTAGACAATATAGTGTTCCTATAACTCCTGATCAAAATGGAGTTGTGGAAAGAAAGAATAGGACACTTATTGAAGCTACAAGAACCATGCTTGCAGACTCAGGATTACCTCTATCCTTCTGGGCTGAGGCAGTAAACACCGCTTGCTATGTTTTAAACAGGTTTCACATTGTGAAAAGCCATAACAAGACTGCCTATCAAGTCCTTCATAACATAAAGCCCCTCATTTCTTTCTTCAAAGTTTTTGGGTGTCCATGTTACATTTTGAATACAAAAGACTCTTTGTCCAAGTTTGCTGCTAAAGTTGACTCTGGATATTTTGTTGGATACTCTCAAACTTCTAAAGCTTACCGAGCTTTAAATCTCAGGACCAAAATTGTTGAGGAAACAATTGATGTTAAATTCAATGAATCTGCATCAACTTCCTCTTTCCCGTCTGCTCCTGACGACCTCTTTGATCTTGAAAGCTTTACATACTCTTCTCCTACCTCTTCCTTATCTCCTTCTTCAGAATCCTATCAAACCTCTGAAAATCTATCATCTCTTGAGGAATGTTCAGTATCTCACTTCTTTACCTCTATCCCTTCTTATCCAATAAATCCTCAAGATCAGTATGAATAAATATCTGAACATGTTCATGCTACCTCACTAGAAAACTCTCCCGGTCCCACTAAAAATTCATCTACTTCCGATGCTGTCTCTACAAATAATTGTTTGAACATCATTCCTTTCAATAGAAATCATCCACTAGAGCAGATCTTAGGTGATTTACGTAAGGGTGTTCAAACTAGGAGCCATATTTCAAACTTTTGCCTTCATGTAACTTTCTTGTCCCAAATCGAGCCCTCCAAGTATCTGGAAGCTCTTAAAGATAATAATTGGGTGGACGCTATGCAAGATGAACTACTACAGTTCAAAAGGCAAAATGTTTGGACTCTCTACCCCTTGCCCACAGGAAAATACCCTATAGGAACTAGATGGGTATTTAGAAATAAAACAGATCACTGAGGCATCGTAATCAAGAATAAAGCCAGATTGGTAGTACAAGGGTACTGCCAAGAGTAAGGCATCGATTATGATGAAACCTTTGCCCCCTGTGGCCAAACTAGAAGCCATCAGACTCTTCTTAGCATTTGCTATATCCCACAACATAAAGTTATTTCAGATGGATATAAAAACTGCATTCCTGTATGGAACTATGAAGGAGGAAGTCTGTGTCTTTCAACCTCCAGGGTTTGATGATGTTCATCACCCTTATTGGGTGTACAGACAAGACAAAGCACTTTATGGTCTTAAACAGACACCTAGAGCATGGTTTGACACTCTTTCTCAGTTTCTTCTTTCAAATAAATTTTCTCGGGGGAACCATTGATAAGACCTTGTTCATCAAGAGGGTAGCCAAGGAACTTTTGCTGGTCCAAATCTATGTCGATGACATCATTTTTGGATCAACAAAACCTTCCTTGTATGAACAATTTTCTAAATTAATGTCTTCCAAGTTTGAAATGAATGCTTTAAGTGAACTAAAAACATTTTTAGGACTCCAAGTCAAATAAACCCCTAATGGGACCTTTATTCATCAATCTAAATATGTAAAGGATCTGCTAAATAAATTTGAAATGAATGATTGCAAAATAATTTCTACCCCCATGGAAACCGCACCAGGAATAAGTCCAGATGAAAATAGTGAACCTGTAGATCAAACCCTCTACAGGTGCATGATTGGATATTTGATGTGTCTTACTGCATCGAGGCCAGACATCATGTATGAAACATGTGTCTGTGCAAGATACTAGTCTGCCCCTAAACAATCCCATTTATCATTTGTGAAGAGGATATTCAGATATCATAAAGGCACTCATGCGCTAGGTATTTGGTATCCTGCTAATCAAACTTGTAAGCTTGTTGGTTTTTCAGACAGTGATTATGTTGGATGCTCACTCACCAGGAAGTCTACTTCGGGAGGATGCCAGTTCTTTGCAAATTGCTTAGTGTCAAATTCAACTGCTGAAGCCGAGTACATTACAGCAGCTCATTGTACTACCCAAATACTTTGGTTACAATACCAACTGTTGGATTTTGGAATAACGAAACTAAAAACACCTCTCTTAATAGACAGCGAAGCTGCCAAAAATATAATAAAGAATCATGTCTATCACTCTAAAACCAAACACATAGAAACAAGGCATCACTTCATTAGAGACTGTTTTGAAAAGGGACTGATTGTTCCAGAATATGTTTCTACAAGTGACCAAATAGCGGACATATATACCAAACCTTTGGACTCTTCAACTTTTTCTAAGTTTGTTGCCAAATTAGGTATGATAAATATGAGCTAATAAAAAATTATGGTTAAGAATATGTTTCTTAAACCTTAAAATAAATATATAAAATGATAATTCTCAAGAATTTTCCTAACAACGAATATTTAATAAACCACTGATAAAGAAACCTTGGTTTCTCTCAGTGATCCTAAAACACGGATAGGATCAGTGGTTATGCTAATTATTTCATATCTCTTCGCGGTTATAACCATCCGTTGTTACATTTTAAACATTCTGTGGTTTCTACTCCTTTCGATGTCTCCACTCCTTCCGAGGTTTTTTGTAACATTTGTGCATTTAGTCATGGTAGTCGTAAACAGTGTTAGAACAGTGTGTGTCCATGTTCAGTCAGTCAATGTGAATCATGTGTTCATTATGTGCTTGTGTGTTAGAATCTTTATTATTTAACAAGTATGTATTATTTATTTACAGTCGAGTTCACTAGGCAAGAACAGTATTGTGTTATATCGAAACAGTGGTGGGCAGCGAGAGTGAGCCCTATATATATACTGTGTTCGGTGTAACAGGATAGTGTTGGTGCGTAGTGTTAAGACGAATATTATGACAATTAATTCAACAAGAATCGTAATACGTAAGTGAGACTGAGTATAGTTATGGGTGACGATCCATAATGATACGAATGTTGAACTTATAATTATGATTAAACGACTTTGAATAATTAATACGATCGAAAAACGTACGCGATTGCGGGTATACACGTAATTGTGAGTGTTTAACGATCCGACAACGCACGAAGAGTAAAAATAATTAAATTAATTATTTTATAATTTTACAATTTTGAAACTCATCATTTATTTGAGTTAACAACTCTTTTATTTTAAAACCGCGTAAAATACGCGTTACGTTCCGGAAACGCGAACCGAGCGACCGAAACGGACCCGAATACCATACGGGCTATAAAAGCCCTAAAGAGGGTCATTTTCTCATTTAATTCTCCAACAACCACTTCTCTCTCTAGAAATCCCGTCTACCCTCTCTCTCTAGAAAACCGAACTTCAAACGCGCGTATCTTCTTCGTTTCTCAACGGATTTCGTCGTTCTTGGTGTCCACACGAAGCTCTCGACATCCTCTACACGAAAGTACAAGATTTTCGCAAATTCACCCAGCCAATCTCGAGGTAATGAAGCTTGAATAGTCACGAAAATAGGGTTTTGTTCGTGGGTTTGCTATACACACGCGTAACCGGTTTTTCTTGCACCATCTTTCGGGCTTCGCACATGTAGCAACCTTTCTCACGGTTAGAAGGACTTAGATCGTGATCTAGAGCTAGTGGTTTGATGGAGATGATGATGCTTACACAGGGTTCGTGGGTTGTAGCCTCGGCCGAAACTGTCAAGGTGGCCGAACCATTGGGTTAGGGGGGCGAACCCTAACGAACCTGCATCAAGTCATTATGGATTCCACGAACCTACTTCCTGTCACGAACCTTAGGGTTGTAGCCGAACTCATCCTGACTAGCGAACCCTTGGACCTCCAGCTTTATTAGCCGAACCAACCAGTGACCAGCGAACCATTGCGAACCATTTGTGCAGGAAACGAACCTTCATGTGACATGAGCAGCCGAACCCTTCTGATGGTTATGGTCGACGAACTCTGATTCACTAGCGAACCTGCATGAGGTCATCTTGTTCACGAACCCATAACCATCATCACGAACCTTGCATGCAACCATGGAACCGAACCTATAGTCTCATTTCCTTTGGCCGAACCATAAGAGGCGAACCATAGCTCATTCTAGCCCCACAAACCTTAACAGCCATGCATGACACTTCACTAGAGCCGAACCCTCGGGGTATAGCCGAACCATACAGGCTTGATCAACTCACGAACCCTTCAAGTCGAACCATGAGGCGAACCTAAGCCGTGAACCTAAAAGGTTCGCTGCCTAAGATGGCAGCCCACAAGCCTTTCGGCCCAACCCCACTATGCTCGGCCCAATTCCATCAATTATAGGCCCATGTTGTAAAACAAGCCCAAGGGAGATAGCTTGGCCCATTAAGATCTTTAGTTGGCCCAATGTTACCTTGGAAACTTACTTGGCCTACATATATATTGGATGGCCCAACTTGAACCCTTTAGGCCCAATGTCACATACAATTGGGTTATGGTTAATTTAAGTAGGCCATAGCAATTGTTTCAAATCACCATGACCTCATGGGCTTAAGGTCCATGGCTTAATCCACAAATTTACAGAAAGTGGTGACTTGGTGATAATTAAGTTAAGTAATGACTTAACCTAATCATGGGATCAAGTCACTATTTCAAGAATTTAACAGTTAAACATCTATTTACAACACATGTTAATCAATGGTTATCAAATTCGCAAACAATTATCATTTTATGCATAAGATTTATGCACAAAGGATCATTTCATATTCGTTTCTTGGACCCATGATCAATCAAGTGATTCAAATCATAACTTTCAAGTTTTCACAACAATCATAATCATGAGAACAAGTAATCAAGTGTTAATCAAGTTCAAGAGAACACAAGTCAATCAATGAATCAAAGTCTATACAACTATAAATCCTATATCTTATGTATGATTATAAAGTTATAGGAAACAATTAGAAGTCCTGTTTGCTACTTGCTATCTGTTTTAGTTCAGAGTCTACTGCAGACAGGTGAGAACTTTAGCCCCTCTTTTACTGTTTTTATAACTGTTTTGGGGTGGAACACGTGATCAAACCAATCGTTTACAATCACATTTCATTACACAAGGTGTGTGTATTCTTATAAACATTATGGGTTCATTGTACGAATCCTAGGCATTCATCAACTGTTTTTAAGGAATTATCAATTATTAAACTCTTTTCGCTAAAAAGGTTTTATAAGGGATCTTTGAACTGTTTTGTAACAGATTTACTCAAATGTATTTATGAAGGATAAACACTTTTAAATAAATGATTTTATAAACTCTTTTGTTATAAACCTTGTTGTTACACAAGGTCACTATTTTATGGTATTCAAATCAAGTGGTTCACAACATGGTATTCAAATCAAGTGGTTCACATCATGGTATTCAAATCAAGTGGTTCATTTCATGGTATTCAAATCAAGTGGTTCACATCATGGTATTCAAATCAAGTGGTTCATTTCATGGTATTCAAAACAAAGGATTTAATTCGTGGAACTAAATCTAGGTTTTCAATTCATGTTATCAAATAAGGCATTAACACATCTGGTTAAAGTAAGGTTCAGAAACATGGTGTCTATTGTTGTAAACAAACTTGTAAAAGCATCAAGTATCATATTCATTAGCGTTAGTACTGGGTGATCACAACAAGGGAAAGCGGACACACACATTGGGGCAGGCCGATTGCTGCAGTTAGTTTTTAAATCTGTTTTATAAACTAACTGCAGATTTCGGTTACATATGGTTTATCAAAACTGTTGACACATTATCTAACTCCAAACGTGGTTTGGGACTTGATATTATATGTTGACTCTCGTGCAAACAGTGATTGGACTGTTTACACTCATTTTCTTACTTGATGTTAGTTTGGGTTGCAGCTCATCCGTGTGAATCTTATGTTGCTTTAACTTACCTATGCCTTATATCATATACTCATGTTTACAAATGTTTAAACCTATTGTTCTCACCAACTACGTCTGTAGTTGACAGTTACTTTTCACGTGTTTCAGGTAATCAGATTTAAGACATTCTCAGAGACAACTAAGGAGACCATTCTAAGATAGAACAAGATGAAGAAACATGCTAGGATGGATTAGAAACACACTAAATCCTAAATGTTTAATTGTCTTGTTTGGAGTCTTATTTTGTAACTATATTTTGGGTCGGTAGTTGTCTTTCTTTTGGTAGATAGACTGTCTGTAACTAAACAATTGTCTAAACATTATGCAACTTAGTAATCCATTGTGGTTGTTCTTAATCAATACTTGTGCATGATTCAACTGTTCATACGTCACCGCGCCGTGGATTCCGCACGCGGCGCAGGGGTGTGACAGGTTGGTATCAGAGCCAAGGTTGTAGAGAACTAGGAAAAACCCAATGTTTAATGACCTAGACTATAACCTAAGCTACCCAATAGGACTAAGTGCTATAGGCTTGAGGAACTTAGGATCTAAGTAACTTAAGTGAGCATTAAGTCTACATCAAGCTTGAAAGATCTTAGGGACATTTTACTAAGATTAGATATCGAGTCAAAGAATTTGAATCGGACTTCTATAATTTTAGAAACCGAATTAAATTGTCACACATATGCATTTAAGGATTTCAGAGGCAAGGATCTGTATTCTTAGTATCCTTGATCTGAAATTCTCACACAGAAATCATTATAGGATTTAGAGACAAAGATTTGTATCTTTGATCTAAAGTCCTTGTCATTTTCATTATAGAAATTCGGAGGCAAAGATCTGTATTTTCAGTATCTTTGATATGAATTTCTTGTCATATTCATTATAGGATTTAGAGGCAAAGATTGGTATCTTTGATCTAAAGTCCTTGTCATATTCATTATAGGAATTCAAAGGTCAAGATCTATTAATTTAGAATCTTGATTTGAAATCCTTGTCATATTCATTATAGGAATTCAAATGTCAAGATCTATTAATTTAGAGTCTTGATTTGAAATCCTTGTCATGCTCATTATAGGAATTCAAAGGTCAAGAACTATTAATTTAGAATCTTGATTTGAAATCCTTGTCATTGTTATCATTGTTATCATTATCAGGTGTTCATTATCATAGGAACTTTATAACTTAGAATCTGTGTAACAGTATTCTTTAGTTGAAGTTCTCACAAGAGATCATTATACTCGATACCGTAGGTATTGAGAACCTAGGTTAATTAACCTAGGACACACATGCTAAAACCTAAGGTTTTAATTTCTAAGTAAATTAAGAACCATGGTTTACATAATCATCATCATAGTCACAGAACAAGGGGCAATCATGAAACAATCATAATCAATCAACAGTTGGAATCTTAGCCCCAAATATAGACGACGGATTAACGCTGACGTGTTGAGGTAAGTGGTGGGTCGGTGAGAGCTTACCCTATATATAAGCTTATTTCAGTATGTTAGGGGGAATCCGGCGTTCGTATCTGGAGTGAGGATTCGGGATCAACTGGAATCATTGAACGTTAGTCAAACACATGGGATACAAACATTTGGGAAACAATCATTGGTGAATCAAATCATAGTGCAATTCAAACTTGGATGAACCAAACATTATGGTGAATCAATCAAGTTGTGAACATTCTTTAAATGTAAACCTTAAGTGAGATTCTTAAGTGATTACATCATTAGTACTTACTAACATAGGTTAACAGGAAAGTGTAGAACACACGTATGATTTAGTTCTACATGTTAACAACTGTTAGTAGGTGCACACATAACATAATCATGGTTCAATCATGGAATCAATCATAGTTCAAGTTGATCAAAGATCATGAGATTCTTAATCAATGGAACACACTTGGAAATCAGTACAAACGTGTTGCCAAATGCTAGCAAGGGCATGATCGTGGTATATCGAAACGGTGGTGGGCAGCGAGAGTGAGCCCTATATATAAGCTGTTTTCGGTATATCGGGAAAGTGTCAGTGTGTAGATTTGGTGGTGAGATCATGAGACATCGTACATATTCACATGATAAGTATGCAAATAAGTTGATAACTTATACGTGTACTGGATCATATTACAATTGAATGATAATACTAGTAGTATGGATATATTACTGACCTTGTCATGAAAATTCAATTGTATCCTTCCTCATTACTGACCCGCTTGTGGCTTCTATTCGTAGAATGCCTCCCCGACGTGATCCTAACGGAGGGGGTTCAACAAGTGGCAACGACGATGAGATCAACAAGATTGCTCGAGCTATCGCGGTTCATATGCGGGATGTGATTCCTGGTATGGTCACTGATATCACCCAGAATCTTCGGGGAAGTACCAGTGATTCCGCACACAACTCAAATGCCACTAACGCTGGAACTGCTAACTTTACTTTCAAGCAGTTTAACGATGCTAAGCCTCCTAAGTACTCTGGTACCGAGGGAGCTACCGGCTTACTGCAATGGCTGGAAAGCATTGAAGACATTCTCGACTTCACTGGATGTCCTGAGAATCTGAAGGTCAAGATGGCCTCAAGCGCTTTTCACAAAGGCGCACTCACCTGGTGGAATTCTGAGAAGAACACCAGAGGACGTGAAGTCCTTCTAGCTTTACCGTGGGACGGATTCAAGAACTTACTTGTGGAAAAGTTTTGTCCACGTCATGAACTGAAGAAACTCGAGGTAGAGATGTGGAATCTGGTGCAAGACAGTGGTGAAAACGCCAAGTATACAACTCGATTCCATGAGTTGTGCATTCTGGTACCCCATTTGGTTACTCCTCTATCTCGCAGGATAGAGAAATACATTGAAGGTCTACCCTTAGTAGTCAGGGGAACTGTCATGGGTAATAACCCTACTACTTTGGAGGCAGCCATTCAACTTGGTGCTACTCTTACTGAAGAGTATGTGAAGTCTGGGGTGCTCACCCGAAAGGGATTCAAGAGAGCTCAGATTGAAGAAGGCAAGAAGCCTGAGCAGCACCATCACAAGAAGAAGAAGCAAAAGACAATCAAGAACTTTGCAGCGTTGACTGCAGCTGCACCTACTCACGCCACACCTATTACTGCTATGCCACAACCTGCTAATGCCAGAAAGCCTTATACTGGCCAGTTTCCACTTTGCACCAAATGTTAGTATCATCATCTGCCCAACACTCCATGCAAGAAGTGTCTCAAATGTGGGCGTATGGGACACTTTGCAGCTACATGCCGAGCTGCTCATCTTGCTGCTGCAACTACTGCTACCACTACCACTGCTGCTACAGGTAGAAGGGCCTGTTATAATTGTGGAGCAGAGGGACACTTCAGAAATCAGTGTCCAAAACTTAACAACAATACTGCTGCTGCTCGTGCTTTTGTTATTGGAACTGCTAAAGCACGTGAAGAGCCGGCAGTCATCACGGGTACATTTCTTATCAATGATCATTATGTTCCTATCATATTTGATACTGGTGCCGATAAAAGTTTTATCTCTACTCATACTGCTTCTTTGCTTAATATGCAACTATCCACACTTACTGCTCCCTATACTGTAGAAGTAGCGAATGGTAAGACCATAGTTGTAGATTCCATAATTCATGCTTGTGAATTAAGATTAAATGACCATCTTTTCTCCATCGATCTCATTCCTATGACTCTCGGAAGTTTCGAAGTCGTAGTAGGAATGGATTGGTTATCCAAGAACAATGCTGAAATCGTATGCTCTGAGAAACTTATCCGAATTCCCCTACCGTCCGGCGAAACGATGATAGTCTACGGCGAGAAACCATGCCGTGGATTGAAGATTGTATCGTTCATCAAGGCGAGGAAGTACTTGAAAAAGAAATATTATGCTTTCCTAGCTCACGTGGTGGAAAAGAAACCTGAAAAGAAAGCAGTTGGAGACGTTCCAGTTATCAGAGATTATCCAGATGTATTTCCAGAAGACTTGCCTGGACTACCACCAGTCCGACAAGTGGAGTTTAGAATTGATCTCGTCCCTGGAGCAAACCCAGTGGCGAAGTCACCGTATCGATTAGCACCGTCTGAGATGCAAGAACTGTCTAGTCAGCTTCAAGAACTTTTAGACAAAGGTTTCATAAGACCGAGTTTCTCTCCATGGGGAGCTCCGGTTCTCTTTGTCAAAAAGAAAGACGGTTCATTTCGTATGTGCATCGACTATCGTGAGCTGAACAAGTTGACAATCAAGAATAGATATCCTCTGCCTAGGATCGATGATCTGTTTGATCAATTGCAGGGAGCAACTTGCTTCTCTAAGATTGATTTACGGTCCGGGTATCATCAGTTAAGAGTAAATGATGAGGATATACCAAAGACTGCATTTAGGACTCGATATGGACACTATGAGTTTGTGGTTATGCCATTTGGGCTGACCAATGCACCCGCAGTGTTCATGGACTTGATGAATCGAGTCTGTAGGCCTTACTTGGATCAGTTTGTTATCGTCTTTATTGATGATATACTGATTTATTCCAAGTCAGAACAAGAACATGAGGATCATTTGAAGAAAGTCTTGGATCGATATTGTAACATCTGTGCCGGAATCGTTACCGGAACAGTAAACTGTACAGTAATTAGTACAGTAACTCAGTTGCAAACTAGGAGAAATACTTAGAAGCTATTAACATTCGATACTAAACGTAAACTATTATACGATGTTTCTGAAATCCTGATTTAAATCCTTATGGTTAAACAGTCAGAAACACATCAGACAATCATGATCAGATGCAAACATGTTTAATTTGTGTTATTAGGTTTAAACGTATGTGAGGATAAACGGAACAAAACCATAAACAGTTGTTGTTAAAGAATATTAAACAGACGAATTATTCGTATAGGTGACGATCTGTACGAATAAATCTGAAGGTTTAATGATCTGAAATGATGACTGTAAAGTAGAAACAAGATCAGAAAGTGAAACGTACGATCGTGTTCGTACAGTTAGCGCTCTGTACGAAGACGCACGTAAGTGACGTTTTCTGACGAAACAAAAACGAAGAACGATTCGAACGATAATAAAGTTAAGGAAATAAAGTATTTCCTGTTTTACAATTTTGAAACTCATCATAAATAAAACCTAAAACAAAACTATCTTAATTCCAAGCGCGTAAAACAAAATACGCGAGAAATTAAAGAAACGCGTTAAAAATAATAAATTTCGCTAAAACATTTAAGAATAATAATATTTAACATATTTCTATTAATAATTACCCACCAAACTTTTAAAACGAATTCTTTTAATTAATTACGTAAAAATACGCGGGAATTTCCGGATACGCAACCGAATTACGAACCGAGCAACGAAAACGAACCCGAATACCCCGTGGAGTATAAAAACCTTGAAATGAAAGTTTTCCTTCATTTCTCATCTTCCCCACCTCTCTCCTACCCCATTTTCCGGCCACCACCCATTTAGGGTTTTCCACCACTTCTCTCCTCCATATCTTGGTCATATCTCAACGAAAATGGGCGTTCTTGGTGTCCACGCGTAGCCCTTGACATCCTCTACACGAAAGTACAACAGATCTAAGCCAAAACTCACGAGAAATTCAGGTAAATGGCTGAGAAAGTCTCGAAAACTAGGGTTTTTACCCCCTAGTTCGAACCTCCTTCAAAACCGGCTCACCCCACCCTCCCATCTGATCCACACTTTCGAACCTCAACTCTAACATGTCATAGAACACCTTGTGGTGGGTTAGAGTTCGGTTGGAACCATTTGGTCGAATGAGGCAGCGTGACCAGGCCGCCGAATGGCCCTTGGCCGGCCGACTGGCCTCATGCGCAGCCCTATTCGCCCGGCTACCCTCTCATTCGAGGCTCTCACACATTCGGCCGACCACCTTCCCGAATGACCTCCTTCGCCACTGCTACATTCGCCAACTCTACCATCTTCATTCGGCCTAAGAGCCATTCGACAAGGGACCCTATTCGACCACCTGTTTCACTCGGCCAACACCTTTCTTTCGGTTGACCATGTCCTTCGACCACTACACACTGTCAACCTCGTTTGATCATTGGGCTAAGTTAAGCATCATGAGGTCCAGACTATCAGTGGCCCAGTAGCACTCTCTTGGCCCATGACCACCTAGAAACCCAATGTCATTTAACAGGAAACCCTAGGGCCCAAGAATGCGGCCCATATTCAATGTTTGAGTTATAACAGATTCGGCCCAGACAATAAACTTCATTCGGCCAGTCATCATCAACAGGCCCAACCTCATGCGCCCAGCCTCAATCGAACCAGCAGCCCAACAATCGGCCCATCCAGGGTTAATTGGCCCACACAGTTTATATGGCCAAGGAACTAGCCCAACAACCATTATTAGGCCTAAGGCCTATTGGTTGGGGCCCAACATCCTCATACCTTTTTGGTACTGTTTTAGCCCATCAGACTTGATTCGGCCCACACAGTGGGTTCAGCCTATGGTTTCGTTAACTTGGCCAACATCATAAGATGGCCCAATATCCTTGTCCAGGCCCATTAACAACAAACATACCACAGTGGGTTCTAATTAACTTGGTAACATGGAACATATTCAAAGAACTCCTTTGGCCCAAAGGACTTAACCAAAGATCCCTAATTGGCCATCTCTTTTTGTTAAGGCCCAACAGGAGGCCCAAATGAAATCCAGTGGGCCCATCACAACCTTTCAGGCCCAACACCCCCAAATATGATCCATTTACTCTTGGAAGGCCCAACATGAAGTGCATGGCCCAAGGCCCATCACTTATGGCTCAAGGCCTACTACCTTTAGTCCAAGGCCACCATTTGGGCCAAAAGCCCAATTTCAAGGCCCAATTTGATTTCAGCCATTCTAACCCAGGCCCAACTTGGCCCATGAGTTATTTTGGCAAAGGCTCGAGACAAAATCCATGGGGCCCATCAAAATCCATCCGAGGCCCACAACAAGGCCCATTTGAGGCCCTTGTCTTCATTTTTGGAGCCATGTTGTCATCAACTTGGTCACCAACATGTTTCTGACCCATTTTTGATTCCAACAGCTCAATATAACTCTAGGCCCAGCAAATATTGCCTAGGCCCACCTTGGGCCCAATTAAATCCTTATTGGGCCAAGACAAGGCCCAAAAGGCCCTCGAACTCTGGTTTTGGTAACTCTTGGCAAGGCCTTTATTATTCAACACCTAATATCATTGGCCCAACTCAAATTGTTGGCCCACATGACTAAAGAACTATTATAACTCTAAATTCAACACTAAAAAGTATGATAAACAAGGGATTACTATCAAAACGGCAACTTTTGCAACAAGGTTTTGTGATTTATAATAAGACTTCATGAAACTACAAATGGACTTTAAACACAAGTTAGATGAGACAAGAATAAATCAAAGAAAGTCTATGGATTACAAGGACCAATAACAAATAAAGATGGGCCAATAAAGACCGAAGACTTTAAGTGTTAGCCAAAACTTATGGCTAACACATGCAAACACACATAATCCCTATAATTCATACTAATGAGTTATAAACATCGTGAAATCAATACAGGATCGTGAAAATACTCTCAAGCACAATCAAGAGCGCGTACATTTTGTTTAGACTAAGTCAAACCTCAACAACTACAAGGTGAGTTCATTTGTCCCTTTTCAAACTTATTTGTTTTACTTCGGGACTGAGAAGCATGTTAAACATTTTCACAAAATTATCGAGATGTTATTTAATGCTTTAAACATAAACTTGATACTTATGTTGAAACTTATTCGTGAAACTTAGTAGTCATTGAAAAGCAATAGACTTGAAACATATACAATGAACTTGATGCTTGAAACCATATATTGGATGCTTATGAGACTTGATGCAAACTTATGGGATTCATGATGAAACAATGTGTGAACACTTGAAACTATATACATGAGGCTTACAATATAGATTTGGAGTCTAAACTTTATAAACTCTTATGATATAAACTATGTGCTTAAATTATACAATTGAGTTTTAACTTATAAACTCTATGTTTAAACATATACAAAACCATAAGGCCTTGAAAATACTTTAAATAAACACTAATGCTTTATACAATTATTTCATAAAGTTATTGTACTACACCTTTAATAAAGTATTAAATTACTTTACACTTACAATGATTTGCTTAAACATAACTGGAAACATGTATTCTTAGAAATACTTATATACGTGAGATGTCTGAAAACACGTGAATACTTGTTATACTTAGAATGCTTGAAACACGTGAATGCTTGATACATTTGGATGCCTGAATACTTGAATGCTTGAAACATGAGATGCTTAAACAAAAGACTGATTGACCGCCGCGTGTTGACCTATGTGTCAACCCCTACTAGTCATCAGTGAAACAATGTGAATGCTTTAGACTTGTATGCATAAACTTTTGGACATTGTGAGACAGACTGTTGGCCGCCGCGTGTTGACCTGTGTGTCAACCCCTACTAGTCATCAGTGTTCTTCTTTGTCAGAGTCATGTAAGACAGACTGATTGGCCGCCGCGTGTTGACCTGTGTGTCAACCCCTACTAGTCATTCAGTGTTCTTCTTGATTCATCCATGGTGATGACAAGTGACTAGAATGATTGAGTTCTTCTAGTTGACTTTGTGTTAACTTGAAAGTTACTCTATCTAAACATGTCACGAGTCATAAATAGGATCATTATGGATGGATGCTGAGATCCTTAGGGTTTGTCAGCTGTCCATAATGGTGCCTATTAAACTTGAGACTTATTCGTTGAGGAATCAATAGTGTGGAGTGGAAGCTTAATTATCATTAATAACAATATGTTAAACAGCCCGGTATGTGGTGGGACGGTGGCTGGGGCTTGTCCCCTACATATGCCCTATATATAAGCATACTTGGTTGGATAGCATAGGTGGTTGTTAGTGAGGTTAAGGTTGTCATTTCGGGGGAAACAAAGTAAACATTGGCAGGGAAATAAACGTTAAGAATCATATGTCATGAGATCAGAGTAGTGGGGATGAAATGCTTAATTATCATTAACAACAATATGTTAAGCAGCCCGGTATGTGGTGGGACGGTGGCTGGGGCTTGACCCCTACATATGCCCTATATATAAGCATACTTGGTTGAATAGCATAGGTGGTTGTTAGTGAGGTTAAGGTGGTCATTCAGGGAATCAAAGTAAACGATTACAGGGTAATCAAATTCAAAGAATCAAACACTTGGAATCAAACTTTGGGAATCAAACATTTTGGGGAATCATACGGGTAGGATGAGACGCTTAATTATCATCAGGAACAATATACCATGTGGTTCAGTATGTGGTGGGACGGTGGCTGGGGCTTGTCCCCTACATATGCCCTATATATAAGCATACTGAATCAGATGGTATAGGTGGTTAATGGTGAGGTTAAGGTTGTCATTCAAAGGATTTTACAAACTATTTTTACACAAAAACTACATGAACTCACCAACCATTGTGTTGACTTTATTTTCTACATGCTTTCTCAGGTAATGCATTGGATTAAGCAAAGATTCAGGATTTGCATACTAGGATGACCAGACATAGATCCTAGTTGACTTTTGAAGAAGCACATCTTGAGATCAATACGAATCTCTTTTGGATATCTTGTACAAATACAAGATAGATATATTTGATTCTTTTGGATAGGTTTACTTAGCTAAATTACTAAACGACTTTGTAATTTAACTCTGTAATCCTAGTTTATATTTTATTGTGCTTAATTATTCTTAACATTGATGCTATGTAAACAATCTGATCATCACGATTATCATTCACGATATCGCGCTCCGAGAACCTTCCGCCCGACGGGGACTCCGATCCTACCCCGCCGGCTCGGGGTGTGACAGATTGGTATTAGAGCTCAAGGTTATAGAGAATAATAGGTCACATACTTAAACGGTTTGACCTAGACTATAACTTAGGGACCTTCATGTAGAGAATGTAAGACTTAAGCTTGCCTTATGTTTTCTGCATTCAATCACTGCACTAACCAAATTCCTTTGGTTATGATCAGAATGCCGCCCAGAAAACAACCGACACCGATACCTACACCACAGACTTCTGCACCTCACTCTTCGACACCATCACCGCCAGATTCACCACCGCCGCCTCCTCCTCCTCCACATAGTCCTCCTCCGAACCCGACTGCAACTATAGTTCTGGATCCTGCTACTGTTGCTTTGGCAACATTACTGAGCAGTCAACTGACTAACCAGATGAAGGATATCATCCCAGAGATGATTAACAAGATTCAAAGCTACGGTAACAACTCAGGGCGTACTACAGGGGAAACTAGTGGAAACACCGGTGCTAAATCAGACTGTTCATACAAATCATTCGTAGGATGCAAACCGCCAAGCTTTAGCGGTGTTGAAGGAGCCGTTGGACTGATCCAATGGCTAGAGAAGATGGAAAATACATTGGACCTAAGCAGTTGTCCGGAAAGACATAAGGTTCGCTATGCTGCGGGATCTTTCCGTAAGCGTGCCCTAACTTGGTGGAACTCACAGATAAACGCTCGAGGTAGGGATGAAGCACTAGCCATGCCTTGGGCAGAATTCAAAACCCTCTTGAGGAATGAGTTCTGTCCTAAGCACGAACTACAGAACTTGGAAATTGAACTCTCAAATCATGTGATGAAAGGAGCTGATCACATGACATACACTACTCGCTATCATGAATTGGTAGCCTTGGTGCCTGAGATGGTGCCAACACTAGAAAAGCGAATTGACCGATATGTAGGAGGATTACCATCCTGCATGCAGGGCATTGTACTTGCTGCAAACCCTGCAACTTTAGAGTCTGCTATCTCCTTGTCAGCTAAACTCACGGATGTGATGGTGAAGTCCGGAGAATTGAAAGATGATACGGACAAGACTAAGGAGAAACAACCAAAGAAGAAACAAAAGGCCATCCAACAATACGCGATGCCCACACCACTCAATCAAGTTGCTGCAGTATCTACTAAAGCTGCACGCAAACCTTACACTGGTGTACATCCTCAATGTGCACAATGTCAGTTTCATCATGTTGTCAATATGCCGTGTAGGCAGTGTACCAACTGTGGCCGAAAAGGCCATATGACTCAACACTGTCGAACTTCACCGACACCGGCAGTGAACAATGCTACTATGGCAAAACCACCACCACAAAACCTTGGCAACTACAACCACAACAATCAGGGGTGCTTTAACTGTGGAGAACTAGGTCATTTCTCCAGGAACTGCCCAAAGAGGGCACAACCGGGAGATCAAGTACCAAGGGGAAGAGCTTTCATGATAGGAGCTCCTGCTGCACACCAAGACCCGGAAACGGGTACTGGTATGTGACGCCTCTTTAACTCATAAGATTTCATTCTATTTTGATACTAGTATGAATAAGAAACTTATCTTATTCCTATTAAGTATAACCACATACGTATTCCATGAGAACTTAGGAACTCTTTTATTGCGTATAAACAATGAAAGAATTCCTAGTTAATGCAAAGAACATACACAGGAAGCCACCACTAACACTAAGGTTGTGTAACAATTGGTGCTCATTGCATCAGTTAGTTTTGAACAACAAAGTGTTAGAATCATACAGAGACTTAGCAAGCCATAACAGTAAGACAACTACGAGCAATAAGATTAGCAGCACTGTGAGGACATACATAGGGATCCCAAACGCGACCCAGAGTTTATTTGGGAGCGTAGGGACATCACTTCAAACAAAGGTTTCCCATTTGTTACAAGGAAAGTTGTACCCGATAATAACTTTTAAATTTCGGGACGAAATTTCTTTAACAAGGGGAGACTGTAACATCTGTGCCGGAATCGTTACCGGAACAGTAAACTGTACAGTAATTAGTACAGTAACTCAGTTGCAAACTAGGAGAAATACTTAGAAGCTATTAACATTCGATACTAAACGTAAACTATTATACGATGTTTCTGAAATCCTGATTTAAATCCTTATGGTTAAACAGTCAGAAACACATCAGACAATCATGATCAGATGCAAACATGTTTAATTTGTGTTATTAGGTTTAAACGTATGTGAGGATAAACGGAACAAAACCATAAACAGTTGTTGTTAAAGAATATTAAACAGACGAATTATTCGTATAGGTGACGATCTGTACGAATAAATCTGAAGGTTTAATGATCTGAAATGATGACTGTAAAGTAGAAACAAGATCAGAAAGTGAAACGTACGATCGTGTTCGTACAGTTAGCGCTCTGTACGAAGACGCACGTAAGTGACGTTTTCTGACGAAACAAAAACGAAGAACGATTCGAACGATAATAAAGTTAAGGAAATAAAGTATTTCCTGTTTTACAATTTTGAAACTCATCATAAATAAAACCTAAAACAAAACTATCTTAATTCCAAGCGCGTAAAACAAAATACGCGAGAAATTAAAGAAACGCGTTAAAAATAATAAATTTCGCTAAAACATTTAAGAATAATAATATTTAACATATTTCTATTAATAATTACCCACCAAACTTTTAAAACGAATTCTTTTAATTAATTACGTAAAAATACGCGGGAATTTCCGGATACGCAACCGAATTACGAACCGAGCAACGAAAACGAACCCGAATACCCCGTGGAGTATAAAAACCTTGAAATGAAAGTTTTCCTTCATTTCTCATCTTCCCCACCTCTCTCCTACCCCATTTTCCGGCCACCACCCATTTAGGGTTTTCCACCACTTCTCTCCTCCATATCTTGGTCATATCTCAACGAAAATGGGCGTTCTTGGTGTCCACGCGTAGCCCTTGACATCCTCTACACGAAAGTACAACAGATCTAAGCCAAAACTCACGAGAAATTCAGGTAAATGGCTGAGAAAGTCTCGAAAACTAGGGTTTTTACCCCCTAGTTCGAACCTCCTTCAAAAACCGGCTCACCCCACCCTCCCATCTGATCCACACTTTCGAACCTCAACTCTAACATGTCATAGAACACCTTTGGTGGGTTAGAGTTCGGTTGGAACCATTTGGTCGAATGAGGCAGCGTGACCAGGCCGCCGAATGGCCCTTGGCCGGCCGACTGGCCTCATGCGCAGCCCTATTCGCCCGGCTACCCTCTCATTCGAGGCTCTCACACATTCGGCCGACCACCTTCCCGAATGACCTCCTTCGCCACTGCTACATTCGCCAACTCTACCATCTTCATTCGGCCTAAGAGCCATTCGACAAGGGACCCTATTCGACCACCTGTTTCACTCGGCCAACACCTTTCTTTCGGTTGACCATGTCCTTCGACCACTACACACTGTCAACCTCGTTTGATCATTGGGCTAAGTTAAGCATCATGAGGTCCAGACTATCAGTGGCCCAGTAGCACTCTCTTGGCCCATGACCACCTAGAAACCCAATGTCATTTAACAGGAAACCCTAGGGCCCAAGAATGCGGCCCATATTCAATGTTTGAGTTATAACAGATTCGGCCCAGACAATAAACTTCATTCGGCCAGTCATCATCAACAGGCCCAACCTCATGCGCCCAGCCTCAATCGAACCAGCAGCCCAACAATCGGCCCATCCAGGGTTAATTGGCCCACACAGTTTATATGGCCAAGGAACTAGCCCAACAACCATTATTAGGCCTAAGGCCTATTGGTTGGGCCCCAACATCCTCATACCTTTTTGGTACTGTTTTAGCCCATCAGACTTGATTCGGCCCACACAGTGGGTTCAGCCTATGGTTTCGTTAACTTGGCCAACATCATAAGATGGCCCAATATCCTTGTCCAGGCCCATTAACAACAAACATACCACAGTGGGTTCTAATTAACTTGGTAACATGGAACATATTCAAAGAACTCCTTTGGCCCAAAGGACTTAACCAAAGATCCCTAATTGGCCATCTCTTTTTGTTAAGGCCCAACAGGAGGCCCAAATGAAATCCAGTGGGCCCATCACAACCTTTCAGGCCCAACACCCCCAAATATGATCCATTTACTCTTGGAAGGCCCAACATGAAGTGCATGGCCCAAGGCCCATCACTTATGGCTCAAGGCCTACTACCTTTAGTCCAAGGCCACCATTTGGGCCAAAAGCCCAATTTCAAGGCCCAATTTGATTTCAGCCATTCTAACCCAGGCCCAACTTGGCCCATGAGTTATTTTGGCAAAGGCCCGAGACAAAATCCATGGGGCCCATCAAAATCCATCCGAGGCCCACAACAAGGCCCATTTGAGGCCCTTGTCTTCATTTTTGGAGCCATGTTGTCATCAACTTGGTCACCAACATGTTTCTGACCCATTTTTGATTCCAACAGCTCAATATAACTCTAGGCCCAGCAAATATTGCCTAGGCCCACCTTGGGCCCAATTAAATCCTTATTGGGCCAAGACAAGGCCCAAAAGGCCCTCGAACTCTGGTTTTGGTAACTCTTGGCAAGGCCTTTATTATTCAACACCTAATATCATTGGCCCAACTCAAATTGTTGGCCCACATGACTAAAGAACTATTATAACTCTAAATTCAACACTAAAAAGTATGATAAACAAGGGATTACTATCAAAACGGCAACTTTTGCAACAAGGTTTTGTGATTTATAATAAGACTTCATGAAACTACAAATGGACTTTAAACACAAGTTAGATGAGACAAGAATAAATCAAAGAAAGTCTATGGATTACAAGGACCAATAACAAATAAAGATGGGCCAATAAAGACCGAAGACTTTAAGTGTTAGCCAAAACTTATGGCTAACACATGCAAACACACATAATCCCTATAATTCATACTAATGAGTTATAAACATCGTGAAATCAATACAGGATCGTGAAAATACTCTCAAGCACAATCAAGAGCGCGTACATTTTGTTTAGACTAAGTCAAACCTCAACAACTACAAGGTGAGTTCATTTGTCCCTTTTCAAACTTATTTGTTTTACTTCGGGACTGAGAAGCATGTTAAACATTTTCACAAAATTATCGAGATGTTATTTAATGCTTTAAACATAAACTTGATACTTATGTTGAAACTTATTCGTGAAACTTAGTAGTCATTGAAAAGCAATAGACTTGAAACATATACAATGAACTTGATGCTTGAAACCATATATTGGATGCTTATGAGACTTGATGCAAACTTATGGGATTCATGATGAAACAATGTGTGAACACTTGAAACTATATACATGAGGCTTACAATATAGATTTGGAGTCTAAACTTTATAAACTCTTATGATATAAACTATGTGCTTAAATTATACAATTGAGTTTTAACTTATAAACTCTATGTTTAATCATATACAAAACCATAAGGCCTTGAAAATACTTTAAATAAACACTAATGCTTTATACAATTATTTCATAAAGTTATTGTACTACACCTTTAATAAAGTATTAAATTACTTTACACTTACAATGATTTGCTTAAACATAACTGGAAACATGTATTCTTAGAAATACTTATATACGTGAGATGTCTGAAAACACGTGAATACTTGTTATACTTAGAATGCTTGAAACACGTGAATGCTTGATACATTTGGATGCCTGAATACTTGAATGCTTGAAACATGAGATGCTTAAACAAAAGACTGATTGACCGCCGCGTGTTGACCTATGTGTCAACCCCTACTAGTCATCAGTGAAACAATGTGAATGCTTTAGACTTGTATGCATAAACTTTTGGACATTGTGAGACAGACTGTTGGCCGCCGCGTGTTGACCTGTGTGTCAACCCCTACTAGTCATCAGTGTTCTTCTTTGTCAGAGTCATGTAAGACAGACTGATTGGCCGCCGCGTGTTGACCTGTGTGTCAACCCCTACTAGTCATTCAGTGTTCTTCTTGATTCATCCATGGTGATGACAAGTGACTAGAATAATTGAGTTCTTCTAGTTGACTTTGTGTTAACTTGAAAGTTACTCTATCTAAACATGTCACGAGTCATAAATAGGATCATTATGGATGGATGCTGAGATCCTTAGGGTTTGTCAGCTGTCCATAATGGTGCCTATTAAACTTGAGACTTATTCGTTGAGGAATCAATAGTGTGGAGTGGAAGCTTAATTATCATTAATAACAATATGTTAAACAGCCCGGTATGTGGTGGGACGGTGGCTGGGGCTTGTCCCCTACATATGCCCTATATATAAGCATACTTGGTTGGATAGCATAGGTGGTTGTTAGTGAGGTTAAGGTTGTCATTTCGGGGGAACAAAGTAAACATTGGCAGGGAAATAAACGTTAAGAATCATATGTCATGAGATCAGAGTAGTGGGGATGAAATGCTTAATTATCATTAACAACAATATGTTAAGCAGCCCGGTATGTGGTGGGACGGTGGCTGGGGCTTGACCCCTACATATGCCCTATATATAAGCATACTTGGTTGAATAGCATAGGTGGTTGTTAGTGAGGTTAAGGTGGTCATTCAGGGAATCAAAGTAAACGATTACAGGGTAATCAAATTCAAAGAATCAAACACTTGGAATCAAACTTTGGGAATCAAACATTTTGGGGAATCATACGGGTAGGATGAGACGCTTAATTATCATCAGGAACAATATACCATGTGGTTCAGTATGTGGTGGGACGGTGGCTGGGGCTTGTCCCCTACATATGCCCTATATATAAGCATACTGAATCAGATGGTATAGGTGGTTAATGGTGAGGTTAAGGTTGTCATTCAAAGGATTTTACAAACTATTTTTACACAAAAACTACATGAACTCACCAACCATTGTGTTGACTTTATTTTCTACATGCTTTCTCAGGTAATGCATTGGATTAAGCAAAGATTCAGGATTTGCATACTAGGATGACCAGACATAGATCCTAGTTGACTTTTGAAGAAGCACATCTTGAGATCAATACGAATCTCTTTTGGATATCTTGTACAAATACAAGATAGATATATTTGATTCTTTTGGATAGGTTTACTTAGCTAAATTACTAAACGACTTTGTAATTTAACTCTGTAATCCTAGTTTATATTTTATTGTGCTTAATTATTCTTAACATTGATGCTATGTAAACAATCTGATCATCACGATTATCATTCACGATATCGCGCTCCGAGAACCTTCCGCCCGACGGGGACTCCGATCCTACCCCGCCGGCTCGGGGTGTGACAGATATGATTTCTAGGGCTCAAAACGTTTAAACAAAGCAAACAGTTTTGTACATAACTTTAAAAAAAACCCTCTAAATCACAAAGAAACCCACCTAGCCTGGTGGTAAACCACATGGGTTGTGTGTGATGGGTCAGGGGATCAAATCCGGGCTCAGCCGGTTTTGGATCTTTTCCTTTTTATTCTTTTATTTTTATTTTCTTAACCAAATGATCTTCGAAAATTCTAAAAAAATACAGAAATTCAAAAATAATGTTTTTAACATTCTGTAAAAATCTGAGAATTTTTCAGAATTAAGTTATATTAGTTTGCTATTTATATATTATTTAAATGGTTTTAAATATATAAAAAATACTACAAAATTTCTAAAAATTCTAGAAATTATAATTCAACTATATTAACATTCTGGAAATTTTTAAATAATTTTTGGAATATTATTTTACAAATTTGCTATTTTATTGTTTAAAATAAACCTTAAAAATACAAGTATTGTTTATAAAAATAAATTAAAAAAGTCAGAAAACTATTTTAATATTCAGAGATTAATTTTATGATATTATAACTACAATTTTTCAAAATTTTATTCATAAACATACATATATTTATAAGATGTTAATTCTTTAAATCATTTTAAACATATAAATATTTATAAATCATTTTTATTTTTAATTCATAAATCTAAGATATAAACAAGATATAAACATTTCTAAATTATTATTTTTAGAAAAACAAATATAAACAAGTATGAAAAATATTATTCTTTTTACTTGAATACTTTTATTTCATCACAAAAGTTGTCAAACAATTTCATATGATTATCTCTAAACACAAATCAAAAGGGGATTACATGAACAAACATAAACATATACCTAGATAGATCTAAGTTATATTTATATATAAACATAGGTTGATTTGAGGAGTGGTTCTTTCCTAAGCATAATCAAACATTACTTGGATAATTCTAAAGCAAAAGCATGTGAGTTTTTTTAATATTCCCTTTTTACATTTTTTTTGTAATTTTTGGGATGTTAAACATGTCATATCAAACATGTTATTCTAGATTCTTAAACAAATACAATGATGCAATTCTATAGTTTCAGCTAGAATTAGATTTGAATGTTATGTGTTACCTAATTGTTTGTATATCTATGTGTTATTATTATTGAATTATCATATTCAATACATTAGTACTAGTAGCCTTTAATTAACATGACTTATGTCAATGTTTATATTGAAGGTGAAATTGCCAAAAACAATGAGTATTACTAGTAGCCTTTCGATAATGATTTTTGTCATTATGTTAAAAATGGTGAAATTGCGAAAATCATATTATCAAACATTGTGGAACATACACATTTAGATCAATTTTTATTAGACTATTTTTGCATCTTATTTCTAATATATATATATATATATATATATATAGGGAGAGGATCAAATGTTAACCCTCCCTTATAGCGTTAACCGCTTAACCCTAGCGTTTTTTGCCCGAATCCTAAATTTTTTTTTTCATGGTTTTTATTATGTAAAAATAGGGGGGGTTTCTTTTTTGTGTTTTTGCCAATTCATCACCGTTTAGAAGTTATTGTAAGTGTAAGTTACTTACACTTACTTACATTTACTGCATCAGATACGGAAATGTAAGTAAATGTAAGTAACTTACACTTACAATAACTTCTAAACGGTGATGAATTAGCAAAAACATAAAAAAGAAACCCCCCCTATTTTTACATAATAAAAACCATGAAAAAAAAAATTTAGGATTCGGGCAAAAAACGCTAGGGTTAAGCGGTTAACGCTATAAGGGAGGGTTAACAATGGAACCTTCCCCTATATATATATATATCAAATTTTATGAGAATCTCACCAATTATGCAAATAGTTGATTGAAACTTTATTTTAAATGTGTAACAGGTTAGTAGCTTAGATGAAGACAAATTTAGGCTTATTGGACCTAGTTTAATAAAAAGAAAATGTTGTTTATTTTGGTTTGTTTGTAATGTTGGATTTATGTTTGGTTGTTTGTAATAATTTGAATGTTTGAATGGATGTTATGTTGAATTTAAATTGGATTATTAACTATTGAAACTTACAAAGTAGCACCATGAGTTATGAACAATCACAATCATGCCTCAATGTATTCCGCCATAGGTTGGGATGTGACAAATTGGTATCAGAGACATGGTTATAGAGATTTAGGTTATTAAAAATGGTGATCCAGACTATAACTAAGTTAACCCCAAATATGAGATTTCTCATATTTCATATTTCATACTTATGTGCTACTTGTTTATTAAATGTTCTATATTATGTGATATATTATGTGTTATATTGTTACCATAGAGGATGCCTTGGTTTATAATATACCTTATACTTGAACTTAGATTAAGCAAGCCTTAGCATAAGTAAACTTTATATAAAGGATGTCTTAGTTTAAGTTATTTTAGACTTTAATTTAGGAATTTCTCATTTTATTCTCACAAATGCGCGACGACTCGTTAGATGATAGGAATTCAACTCATTAGGCTATAATGCCTAATTATATTCTATAAGTTTGATCAATACATATAAGTTATATGCATTATAAATTTGATTTTTTTACAATCTCGCTAAAATTTAGTTTGTAAGTGGACATGTACTAACTGGAAGGGTATAATACTGGTAGTTGGAATTCCTGTCTAGGAAAGCTATTCGCATAAATCCCTGAGGTACTGTGGAACCAGTCTAGCTTTTCTGGGGACTTCTAATGAGAGTATTATCACTTATAGGCCAAATCATGTCATACCAAACACTATACAAACTATATATTCTAATATGTCAAAGGTGTTCAAAATTTGAATTCCATTCCTTATATTTAAACAAGTCCAAATGATTTGTAATGTGTGTTATCATATTTCAATGAATTCATGACATACTACCTATGGTTAGTAATAATAGTTTATTACTATATCTAAGGTACTAATATGTCACATATTCAAATGCATTCTATGATTTCAAATTCCATTATTATTCAAATTTTCATTAAATTTCTATCTCTTTTAGAATGGCTAATAGATGTCGCGCAGCTGAACGAAGAGTGGCTACTGAATCGATCGACAAATGGTTGTTGTAATGCCGAATATGGTAGCCCAATTGCAACAACAACTCAATGTTAATCCCAACAATGCTAACAATGGGAAGAATGAAGGAGCTAACCAACGTAGGTGCTCTTTCAAATATTTCAATTAATGCAATCCACCCAAGTATAATGGGTCTGATGGGGCGACTGGGTTGCTCCAATGGTATGAAGGTATGGAAAGTACCTTTCTTAACAGTGAGTGCCCAGACAATCTAAAAGTCCGTTATGCTGTGGGAACTCTCCAAAAGAGAGCTCTAACATGGTGTAATAATGAAAAAAGGACATTGGGGGAAGAAACTGTTGCTACTCTCACTTGGGATCAACTCAAAGAAAGAATGACACGTGAATTTTGTCCATGAAATGAAGCCAAAAAGCTTGAGTATGAGTTTTGGGAACTCAAGCAAGACAGTAGGGAGAACTTAGCTTATAATAATCGTTTCCATGAACTGAGTTTACTATGTCCTAATATGGTGACTCCTTTGGAAAGGGCTATTTAAAAGTACATTGTTGGACTTCCTTTGCAAACTCAAGACTCGGTTTTGAGAAGTAAACCTAACACTTTGGCTGATGCAATTCACTTGGCTGCTACTCTTACTGATAACCACGTGAAAGCTGGAACCCTCACTAGAAAGGGTTCAAAGAAAGAAAAGGATCAAGCTAAGGGTGCAACTTAACCACCAAAAGAATAGTCCAAAGCTAGGTCATCCTCTACTTTCAAGAAAAATAACAAAAGGAAGGCAGGTCATATGAACTATGCTTCGACCCATGACGTTCCACTTCAACAAGTTGCCCCTGGCATGATCACTCAACCAATCAAAAAGACTTACACTGGCACAAATCCATTTTGAAAAACTTGCAATTTTCATCATCCTATGGCTAGCCCTTGTAGATTATGCACCAATTGCAATCGTATTTTGCAATGAACTGTCATGTGCCAAAGGTTCAAGCTCCAAGTCCAAATGTACCTTTCATTATAGCACCAAAGCAACTCATGGTCAAAATCTTTCTTTCGTTGTGGGAACCCAAATCACTTTATCAACACTTATCCTCTACGTGAAAAAAAAAATGCGTTGGTTACAACCAATCAAGCCAACCAAGGTGCTAGGGGTCAAGTTTTCAATGTCAATGCAAGTCAGGCTCAAAACAACAACGACGTGGTGAACAGTACGTTTCTAATAAATGGACTCTATGCTTCTATTTTATTTGACACGGGGGCCGATAAGATTTTTGTATCTCTAAAGTTTGAACCATTACTTGCTACACCTAGAGTTAAGATAGATAAACCATTTAGTGTTGAAGTAGCCGATGGTAAGTCAATTAGTCTTGACTCGTATATTCCAAACTGTAAATTGAACCTTAACAATCATGACTTCTCTATCGACCTTATTCCTATGCAATTCGTAAGCTTTGATATGATACTAGGCATGGACGGGTTGTCAAAGAACCATGCTGAATCGTTTGCTTTGAAAAGTACATTCAAATTCCTTTAAAGGAAGGTCAAGAACTTCAAGTTTATGGAGAGAAGGCTTCAAAGGGTCTTCAACTCATGTCGTACATTCAAGTACTTGTGTAAAACGTACGTGGCTTTTCTAGCTCATATTGTGGAAACTAAAATTGAAAAGAAGAAGATAGAAGATATACCTGTTGTGCGTGAATCTCCTGAAGTCTTTCATGAAGACATTACTGGATTACCTCCCATTTGACAAGTCGAGTTTAGAATCGATCTTGTTCCTTGTGAGATTCCTGTCGCCAAAGCTCCATATCGTATTGCACCATCAGAATTACAAGAACTCTCAAGCCAATTACAAGAACTGTCTGACAAGGGATTCATTCACCATAGTTCATCTCCATGGGGTGCACCTGTGTTGTTTGTGAAAAAGAAAGATGGTTCGTTTAGAGTGTGTATCGATCATCATGAACTCAATAAACTCATGATCAAAAATCGATATCCTCTTCCTAGAATTGACGATCTTTTTGATCAACTTCAAGGAGCCAAGTGTTTTTCAAATATTGATCTTCGATCTGGTTATCATCAACTACGTGTGTTTGAAGATGATATACCCAATACTGCTTTTCGTATAAGATATGGTCATTATGAGTTCATGGTTATGCCTTTTGGTTTAACTAACGCACCTACGGTTTTTACGGACTTCATGAATCGTGTTTGCAAGCCTTATCTTGACAAGTTCGTAATAGTGTTCATCGATGACATTTTGATTTACTTTAAGTCAAAATCTGAACACGAGAATCATCTTTGTTTAATTCTTGAACTCCTAAGGAAAGAGCAACTTTATGCTAAATTCTCCATGCGTGAGTTTTAGCTTAAAGAGGTTCAATTTTTGGGTCATATTGTAAACGAAGAAGGGATTCATGTTGATCCTGCAAAGATTGAAAACGTGAATAATTGAGAAACTCCAATGACACCTACTGAGCTTCGCTCATTTCTTGACCTTGCAGGTCAATTTCTATTCTTTAGAAGTTTTCTTAGAATCCTTGCTCATTTCATATTCTAAATCAAATATCTTAAACTAACAGGTTATTACCGTCGGTTTATCTCTAATTTCTCCAAAATTGCATTACCACTTACTGCTTTGACACACAAAGCTAAACCTTACAAGTGGGAAGCTGCTCAGGGGCATGCGTTTCAAACTCTAAAAGAAAAGTTGTGCGATGCTCCTATTCTTACTTTGACCGATGGAATCGAGGATTTTGTGGTTTATTATGATGTATTAAACCAAGGTCTTGGATGTGTTCTTATGCAACGTGGCAAGGTGATTGCATACACTTCAAGACAATTAAAGATTCATGAGAAGAACTACACAACTCATGATCTTCAACTTGGTGTTGTTCTATTCGCTTTATAGATTTGGAGGCATTACCTGTATGGTACAAATTGTGTGGTGTTCACTAACCACAAAAGCCTTCAACATATCCTCAATCCAAAGGGACTTAACATGAGACAAAGGCTTTGGGTATAATTGCTCAATGACTACGATTGTGAAATACGTTACCATCCTGGTAAAGAAAATGTAGATGCCGATGAAAGGATCATGGAAAGTCGTGTTACCTTGGACATACTCCTTAGTTGATTTACCAGACTTTATTAGTTTCTTTTCTAGTCAATCTCATGTTCAAAACTGAGTATCATACCATGGAGTTAGGTAAGCGTGAGATTGTCAAAGTCTAGAGAAGACCTCATGACAATGGAATAAGTTTCCCACTTGTCAGGGAGAGATCTCAGAAAATGATTAAGAACAGAAGTAGTTGGGTAGAATAGACCCGCTAGTTTTAGTTCAATAAGAATAGAGGTGAACCGTTCAAATTGTTGAGTCAATGACTCATTATTCAGTTGAGAAAAAGTTTCATATTGTTGAGCTAATATCTCCTTAGTGTTAGCTACAACATCACCAGTTCCTCCGAACTGTTCTTTTAAGGATCCCACAAGTCTTTAGAAGGCTCGTAGTGAAGGAGACCTGAATAAATAACCTTTGGAAGAGCCATTGCAAACTTGGCATGAGCTTTGGCATCAAGCTCCAGTTTCTGATAATCTTCCTCGGCATAGTTCCAAGGATCTTAAGGAAGTAATTCGCCAGTCTCAGTGTCCAGGACCATAGGCTTATGTGGTCCGAACATGGCTGATCTCCAAGAGTAAATTTGTTGGACAGAAAATGTATCATCTTCATCTGCCATATATTATACTGATGTCTAGCCACTATAGGAGGCTTAGTTGCAAAACCAGTGTTATGAGGATCAAGAGTAAATTTTTCTACCATTGAGGTTACAAACAGTATGAGAAAATCAATAGAAGAATGATATCTCAAGATTGTTGGGTGGAATGGTTCTGAATAGACTTGAGTTCAAAATCAAGCACCTACAGAAAATTAAAAAAAGATGATATGAAGGAGTAAACAAAGTTTTGAAGAGTCTAAGCAACCGGATATCAAGAAGAGCTCTAATTTTTAGACTTGATAGTTAAACCAAGACTAAATAACATGGTTCTAATACCAATTGTTGGACTGTGAGGAGTTATTAACAAGAATATCCGACTTTAGAATCTAAGGTCAAAGACTAGGTATTCACTTCCTCTTAAGTCAAGCACTTAGTTATTTCAAATTGTTAAGTTAGCTAGAGAAGGAGAAAACAGAATAAGAGCACAAGGATTTTTCGGGAAAATCAATTCAAGTATTGCAGGGAATTTTAGGGTATAAATACCCAAACATTCAATGTTACAGGACAAAAATAATAAGACAAACAACTTACAAAATACAGACACTAATACAAACAAAAATGTACAACTGATATAAAATTCAACAATTACGGAAACTAAAGTCTTCAGTTATTCTTCCGTGGTTGTAAGAAGTTGTTGTGTGATCAGTGGTTAAACCACGGAAGCGGATCCGCGGTTGTTGATTCCGCTGTTGCCTTCAAGGCATGATTCGTGGTTGTTGGTTCTGCTGTTGTGATCCGCGGTTGTTGGTTCCACTGTTTTAACCGCGGTTGTGATCTAAGGATAAGGCTCAGTGGCTGTAAACAGATTTCCATGGTTGTTCTTTTACAAGCCATCCATGGTTGTTATTCAGTTGTTTAGCTGCACTGCGGTTTTACTTAAAAGAAGGAAAGTGTGGTTGAGGCTCGTCAGTCCTTATTTTTCCAACATTTAGCATTAGAATAGTATCCAACAAAGAAGCCCTCTGTCGACTTTTTAGCAAACTTAGCTAAGTGATCTTTGATATTCAAGATGGTGCATTGACATCCAAATGATTTAAGAAATCCAATAAATGGTTTTCTTTTGTGCCAAATCTCATAAGGAGTCATACCATGTGTCTTAACTACCAATATTACGTTTTGAACATAACAGGCAGTATTGACTGCTTCTCCCCAAAATATTATTGGCAGCTTGGCATCAGATAACATGGTTCTAGCAGCCTCAATTAGCGTCCTCTTCCTTCTTTCAGCAAATCCATTTTGTTATGGAGTCCTAGGAGCACTATATTGTCTGTAACACCTTTGGATTCACAAAAGGAGTTTAAAGTATGACTCTTAAATTCTGTTGCCTCATCAGACCTAATGATTTTCACATTTTGATCACTTTCATTCTCAACTCTAAGAATGAATGACTTCAAGATTTTGGCAGTCTCATCCTTGGTACTCAAAAAGAATACCCTATGTATCTTGAGAAGTCATCAGTGACCACCAGACAGTACAACTTTCTTCCTAAACTTTTCACACTTGTAGGGCCAAACAAGTCCATATGTAGTAAGTGTAGGACTTTTGTAATTGAATTCATTTCTTTGGCTTAATGAGAGGATTTATGTTGTTTTTCCCTTTAAGCAGGCAACACATTTGTCCACATAAATCTATTCTTTTGTTGGTAAACCTATGACCAAATTATTTTTGACGAGTTTATTCATATTTTTCAGGTTTACATGACAAAGTCTTCAATGCCAAACAGATGATTCATCAAGTGAAGCTTTTGAGATAAAGCAACTTATATTGCTTAGTGGACATGTTGTTCCTTCTGGGAGCTCTAAGCAGAATTTGATCATTTGGAACAACAAAACCTGGTTTTAATACAATACATTCATGCTCAGTGAACAACATGTTATGTTTCTGATCGCACACATGTGAGACACTCAGCAAATTATAGTTTAGCTCTTTAACAAAATGAACATTTTCAAAACTTACTTTACCATTTGTGATTGTACCCCTACTAGTGATATATCCACCTACCGGATCACTTCCAAAAGAAACAAACTCTTCAAAAAATGGTTCATACTTGTGCAAGTGGGTCTTGTTGCCTTTCATGTCCCTAGAGCAGCCATTGTCCACTATCCACAGATTTCTCTTGGAATATTACCGCTCCTGCACATATAAAAGAGTGAATCAATTTCTGAGGGGAACCCAACCCAAAGTGGTCTTGAGTTTGCCATCTGCATCATTGTATGTAAAACTCTTGGATATCATCTTTGGTGGTGCAGATGATAAATTGACTAACGAAGCTGATAACTGTGGTGAATCTTTTCTTCTCCACACTTTGTGAGGCTTTTGAGTTGAACGAGGAATTTTATTTTCTTGCTTCTGGGTATGACAAAGTGTTTTGGAAGCATTTCTGACTGTTTCTTCTAAAGGTTTGGACTTGAATTGGAATGATGGATTTTTGTCATTGAATCTGCTTCGAAAGTAAAAGGATTTCTTGTTGACCTTCATATCAGAAGCAATCTTGAGTTTTTCTTCCGATGACTTGTTTACTTTGGAAGGTTTTTGGTTGTTACTTCTTCTTTTAGAAGGGGTGGAATCTTCCAAAACCTTCTTTTGTTGCTTACTTGACTTTCTTCTTTCGAAACTAGATTGTTGGCCTTTTGAAGAATAGGATGAATTGCTCCTTCTTACTTGACTTTCTTCTTTGACAGGAAAAGAGTTTATTCTGCTTCTAGGGTTAAAGAAGCAATCTGCTGCATAGTGATCAGTTTCTCCACAGACTAAACAGATGGTTTGATTTCTTGGAGATCTCAAAAAGTTTTTCTTGGATGATAAGTATTTGCCATGAGTTTCTTCTTTGGACGGCTTGAATTTTTATTTAAAATTACCAACTTGACATGTTTTGGAGTGATTTGCTTGATTTCTTGCTTGATTTTTACAAACATTTCTTTTCTCTGATTTTTCCTATGTGACTTGTCAGATGGAAAGTTACATATTCACTTGTAGATGTACTTCCCGTTTGTACATATTTAGCTTTGACAAAAATTGATTTGTGTTTTTCATGTTCCTTTTCATTTGTTTTGAAAAAGATTTTGATTTTACAAAAGAAACAGTTTTCTCATCCTTAGATGTGTTATTATATTGTGTGGGGCAAACATCAGTTGACTCATCTTCTTTTGCTATCTTATGTATGTATAGAACTTCATCATACATAAGATTGGTTTCTGGCTTGCACTGAACCTCCACATTTGAAGTATATGCAGATGGAGGTTCCACTTTATTATATCCTACCCTAGCACCCTTCTTTTTCACCAAGGCAGGTATCTCAGTCATTTTAAGAAGTTTTTCAAACTTCTCTCCTTGACTGAGAAATCTATCTTAGTAGGATTTAGCCAATACAAGTTCTGTCTTAGCAGTTGTTAGTCTTTCTAAAAGATTGTTTATTTGACATTATTTATTAGTGTCTTCATGTTTAAGACTTGAGATTTTATTTTCTAATTCTTCAATCTTTCCTTTATAATCTCTTTCAGCTTTATAAAATTATGCTTTGATAACTTGTATTGACTCAAGTTCCTCACATACTTGGGCATTAAAACGTTTATATGCATTCAATTTTTCAAGACATTCAGGGGTTCACATATCATCCATTACCTTGAAAGTCAAAGTGGAGTCATTTGCCATGAGTGCACTGTTTGAGGTGGAAGCTTCTTCATCTTGAAGCTCCAGTCAGAGACGTCATAATGTTCTGTGATGTTTGCGTTGTTGGACTGGTTTGTTACTGTGACAATTCACAAATTCCAGGTTAGAATCATAACTCAAAAATAAATAAAATGAGTGTAAGCGAAATTTCGAAACGAGGCTCTGATTTCAAGATACACTGATTCGAATATAGCGTTAAATAAGAGATCATATATTTTGAATTTTTCAGGTCTTGAAATTATAATGGTTGGAAAGAGCTCGAAAAATCGTGAACGTGGGCGAAAACGGCGCGTAAAACGGAGTTCGTATGCTCCCGGAATCGCGAAAACAAAATTGAAATCCGACTAAGGCGGTGGAGGTACGCGAAGGAACCCTTTTCAATCCTCGGCGGTACGCTATGGACCAGCAGACATAAAAATCTGATTTTCTTGATCAGATTTCATTGCTGGTTGAATACTCTCGACTTTCAGACGAACCAGATCAAGTTTTAACCCCCAAATCTCCATTTTGAAGCTACTAAATCATTAGGATCAAGCTAGGAAACGTATCTACAACTCCTGATCTTCATTTCTATCCGAGAAATCCGTCCGAAAGGGTAAAGATTCATTTTATCTTACTATTTTGATAATATATGAATTAAATCTAGATTTTAAACGTGATATCATGGTTATTGTCGTTGATTATTGCCTAGATGATGACTAGAAATAGTTAGAAATGAAGAACTTGACAGGTTAACGGTGAAATCTTTGTTTTGATCCGTTATAATGTCCGATTATCATGAAACCATATCATAGATCATAATGGTTTTAACCATTTGATTATAACAATGGTTGTGATTGTCCTGATCATTCTTTGGAATGATCAATGACAAGGATTAACTATTTCTAAACCTGGAATCCATTGAGAAAACTGTTTTGGTGATATAATCAACAACAATACTAATTTGGTTAATCTGGAAATGTCCTGATTAAACCAACGAGTTATAAGTTTCTTAATAAGAACCTAAATCATTATAAGTTCTCAGTTAACACACGTTGTGAGATGTTAAACTAAGGAAAGTTCTGAGAGTCAGATTAAGCTTAAGTAACTCATAGAACTCTAATAACATACAAGTTTAGAGTTCAAGAACTAGTGATACGAACGTTGTGCATTGTTATTGATTTGAATCAGCTCAGGTGAGTTCACGACCCCTTTTCTGTATTTTGGTTTTTGAAACTCGGGGAATGAGAAAACATAAATACTCGTTTGAAACATTCTGATTTTTTTGTGGAACTCTAAATTCCGTTAATATGTTTTGAGAAACATGAAACCTGATTAGATCAGGTGAAACTTTGAAACAATTTTGATACATTTGTGAAACATGAAACCTGATTGGATCAGGTGGAACTCTGAAAAGATTTTGATACATTTGTGAAACATGAAACCTGATTGGATCAGGTGAAACTCTGAAACAATTTTGATACATTTGTGAAACATGAAACCTGATTGGATCAGGTGGAACTCTGAAACGATTTTGATACATTTGTGAAACATGAAACCTGATTGGATCAGGTGGAACTCTGAAACGATTTTGATACATTTGTGAAACATGAAACCTGATTGGATCAGGTGAAACTCTGAAACCATTTTGATACATTTGTGAAACATGAAACCTGATTGGATCAGGTGGAACTCTGAAACGATTTGGATACATTTATGAAACATGAAACCTGATTGGATCAGGGGGAACTCTGAAACACTTTCGATACATTTTGCGAAACATAAAACCTGATTAGATCAGGTGGAACTCTGAAACGCTTTCGATACGTTTTGTGAAACATGAGACCTGATTTGCATCATGTGAAATGATGAAACACTTTTGAAACATTTTGTGAAACATTAAAACGAAAGCGTAGTAAGACATTTGGTTGAAACACGTGACAGTGGGGCGAAACACGTGACCAAACTTGTCATTATTTCACGGGTTACATATTTGTCGCTAAGTCCGCTATTCTGTAACCGTTAACCGTGGGGGGGCGTGATTATTGAGAATAGATTCTATATGTGATTGACAATCCTCGCCCGTGGTTCGTAGCTAAAACCACGACTGGATGTCGAGCGGGCGCTCAATAAGGCTAAAACACACAATGTCTTGCAACAAGGACATTGGGAAGGGGCAAACACTGAACTTGTCAGCTCAGTTACGGGAGCCCAGGAGTTATAATTGGATAGTTGGTCGGGGAACTAATACACGACATTGTTGGAAGAAACAATGTTCGCACTGGATACCAATGTTTTACACCCAGTTTGGGACATAAATATTATTTAACTCTTTTTATGAAAACATTTTTTTTGTTTGGATACATTGCGTACATTTTGACATTTTAAAACTAGTGAACTCACCAGCAATATGCTGATTGTTTAAAACCATGTTTTCTCAGATGCCTAATGATACAGGGGGTGGAGCTGGGAGCTCAATCTTTGGAGACATATAGCAGAGTCTATGAGAATTAGACTCAATAGTGAGAAACATAGTCTAATATATATGTGAAACTCAGTTATAACTGTTGTTTCATTAGGTTTGGGGCTAATGTACTTGTAACATTTCTCTGTACTATAGAAACATATGTGTTTTGTTGTAAGCAATGACTGTGAAACCTTGAAAGTCACACGGTATGCTTCCGCAACGACAAGGGTGTGACAGTTACTTTAGATGATTGGTTGTTTGGTTGACTTGAAGTTGATGGCTGAGATTTTGGAGACTTGCATTCTCTTGCAAAATGGCCCAGTTGCTGACATTTGAAGCATTTGAGCTTGGATTTATCTAAACCAAAATCGGTCTTCATGTTGTGCTTCTTGAACTGTCTTCCAGTTCTTTGATAAAACTTTGCACGATAGGAAATAATGGTCATCTGGTAATTGATGTCCATTTCTTCTAAATCATCGACAGGGATGCCATCTAGATCTTCTTGAAATAGTTGAAAGTAGTTAAATTCTTCAGCCAAGAATGCTCCTTGAACAGAGGTAAGTAATGGAATTATGTTTGAGAAATGATTTGCGTGTGGTGTGGAAGGCCTAGGTGTTTCAGGGTAGGTAATGATTGGTGTGGAGCTTTAGTGGTATACGCGCTGATAGTTCTGGAATGGTGAGTTGTGAGTGGGAGCATATAAGGCTGCTGATCCTAAGGGTACAAAATTTGTATGTTTTGGTTCTTGGGCATCAATCTGTATTTGGTATGCATTCATTATACCAAAGAGTTCTCCCAACTTCAGTGTTCTAAGAATTTATGTTCTCCGGATGGTGACTGAGTAGATGCTCCATGCATGTGGAAGAGACCTTATGAACTTTTTTATTACATCTTGGGTTTTCCATTTTTACACCTGCAGCAGTTAGTTCATCAACAAGTTGTACATACCTCAGATACTGAAAAGCCATCTTTTCATTGTTCTCTTGACAGAAATTCTAGAACTCCTGCTTGAGCATATATTTCTTGTTTTCTTTCACATCATCTGATCATTCATACATCTGTTTCAGAGAGTTCCACAACTCTTTAGCAAATTTTCATTTCTTAAATGCATGTATGATGGAGTTAGGAATAGACATTTGGATCAACCAGAGTGCTTTAAAGTCAACTTCCATCTACTTGTATAAAGGGTCCTTCAAGAACTGACTTCCATAGTTTGAAGTCTTGGTTCCTAATGAATCCTTCCATTCGAACCTTCCATACATCGTAGTCGTCTGGAGTAAACATGGGAGGTTTGTTGAAAGTGTCATTTTCAGTATCATGCGTACTGATGGTAGCCATTTGAGCAAGAAGTAAAGACTTAGAGCTGTGAATAATAGAAGATGAACAACTGGTAACTTAAGAATGGTTAGTTGCTTAAGTTAAAGAGTCGTAGCTCTGATACCACTTGTAAAAACGGTTGTGGAACATGATCTACCCGATTAGTGAAGATTAAGCATAGCATGAACAGAGAAAATCTTGAAGATGAGTGAAGATGGTAAATAACACAAACAAGAATCTGAGATGCAATGTAAACTAAAGAACAAGAAATGATATATAACAATAATAGTTCAACATTCAACAAGATTACATTACCTACCCCTCACATGCTCAAACTCCATCGATAAAGAATCCATGGAGTTTATGAAGAAGACCTCTCAAAACTACATTGAAGCACACTCTCATCACTCTCTTGTCTTGTTGTTTTTCTACAAATGAGAATTATCTATATTTATAGTGTCACATGACCTAAAGTCATATAAACAACAAATACAACAAAATGATAATAAATAATAAATATTAAATTAAGCTCTATCATTTTTGTGCTCTTCGGGTTTTTTGGTCATCAACTGTCTTCGTAATATTGAGTCTTTAGTGGCTCGTGCGGTGACTCGTTGCTACCTAATCAACAAATACATAATAATTCTTGTTTACATTCAATCTATCCAAATTAACCATTACTCTTGACTTTTCTAGACCCAACAAAAACCCATATTTTTATCAGATCCATTGTAGTTTTCATGTTTAATTGTTTCGTTCGGTCGAGAACCTCACTTGTGACCAATCAATTAAACCATGTAATGTTCTTGAAGTGAGATTCGAGGGAGAATTAATGGTTTTTGGAGCTTGGAGTATTTTAACAGAAGAACTAATTTAAAAGGGGGGAGAACGAATAAAAGAATAAGTGAAATACAAAAATTTAATAATAGTTATACAAACTGAAAAATTCAGAACTTATATACCAATGCAGTTATACAAAAATATGACATCTTGTTCAAAAAAATTCAATCAAAGAATAAACATTTTATCTTTTAAAATATATAACAACACACCTAGATTGGTAATTTGATATCCTGATATATAATGTGTCGACCTAGTAATTATAGGAATATAATTATAGTCCTATGAAATCATGATAATCAGTTTTAGAATGTTGTGAATACAGAAAAATGTTGTAGGAGGGACAAAATATGAGTCGGGTTGAAATAAAACAACAAGAATCATATTCACCCACATCTCACGAATCAATAGCATCAGTTTGAATGAGTCGGGTTAAAATGAAACGGGTCAAAATATACAAATACTAGTAAAATAACCTTATACCTTTAAAATAACTCATAAAACAGTCATTAAATCTAATTAAAAATATTACATATTACACATTTTTTTTCATTACTCTTAACATATTAATAAACTATATATAAAATACACATAAAATATTATATTAATTAAATGAGCAAAAGCTTAACAACATACACAAAATAACATAATTGAGCAAATTGATATTTAGAAAGAAATGTAAAACAGAAATTGAAGAAGAAAATCTACATATTCACAAAAGAAGATGCACGCCTTAGAAGTAGAAGTGGAGAAACTAGTATTTTCTAAAACCGGTTCCGATTTCAGATTTGGTGAACAAAGTCAAGAACCGATTTCAGTTAAGTTCGGATTATTGACCGGTTATTATCATTTTTGGCAAGTTAAGGTGGAACTAGTTCTGATTACAATCTCTCTGAAAAATCAGAGCTGCAGGTTCAGTTTGCATTGTTGGTTCTGGTTTCAGAATCTTTTTTTGCCCACCTCTACTTAGGAGGCATCCAGCAATTGTACTTCAATTTTAATTTCAATAAAGCAGAAAATGTTACTATTGGTTTTCCGGATCCCAATACACTAAAAATGTGCCCCACCTCACCTCAAACTAAGCTAAACTTGTACTAAATTACAAAATTTTGTCTTATCTCTTGTGAGCCTATTAGGTGCATTTTTACATGTCTCTAACTATATTATGTTTACAGTCACATTTAACTTTAAATATGTTAATTGTATTATACAAGTCAGAGCTAAAATTTAATGGATGTCACAATTCATGCAAAGGAGAACTCAAGATTACTGAATTTGTACAAAAGTAAGGCGAGGATCTATCTTATTTTGAAATCAGGTTTACTCATCCCACATCGAAGCGTTAACAAAATACTAACTTGAGTAAGATTTAATTAAGTTATATCCATCAAGGAAGTGGAAGAGGGTCTTAGTCCTTATGAAGATGAACTTCATATGGGCAGGTTTATACGAAGGGATGTCTTCGTATGGTCTCTTCACATGAAGGAAAGAGCTAAAGAACACTAGCTGAGTAAAAATAACAAAAAATACGAAAAAAATCTCTAACATTTTCATTTTTTGGAGTTTTGATCCAAAATTTTAGTCTATGGGTTCCTTTTTTATAAGGAGTGTTTATGTTGGATCAAATTTAACTATTCAATAACGAATTTGATGAAAATCTTTAAAAATTAACATTTTAGTTCTTCACAGAGAATCATTAAAATAGATCGAATTCTCGGAATTAAATGTTTAGACTAGAATCAATAATTAGGGTGAGCATAATATAACCAAAACTGAAAATTAATCGATAACTGTCCTGAATCATAACCGATAGCAACCAAAACCGACATTAACCGACGGTTATGGTTAAGGTAAGCTATTAACCGACCCATTAAATTATGATTATGGTTATGGTTAAGTCAAGTCAAGTCATTAACCAACTTTAACCGAACTCATTATTTTATATATATATATTTTAATAAATTTCTTGTGTGTGTGTTTTTCTTCTTCTTTTTTCTTTTTTTAACCAATAAGTTATTTTGGAAGTCATATATATAAGGTGATCTATAACTTTATATTGGATGAAAATATTATAGGTAACATGCTAGATTAAATATATTAGAAGATAAGATTAAATATATAAGATTACTTTATATTGGATATAATAACCCATAGTGTTTAGTTATTATGGTTGTCACTTAGATTTTTACCATCAATATATATTTTATTTAACAAGCTTATTTACAAGTCTTTCTTATTCTTTCAACAATTTCATTGTTAACCGAATTTAAACGAAATTGAACCATAATGGGTGGATAACGAACAACTGGTTTCTAAAATCAAGTTTGATTTGTTGAAATCGCGTGTAGATGAGCTGTGGAAGGTTTCGGGTGAAACAGGGTAAGATAGGGAAGAAGACGTGTGTGAGAGAAATAGGAGAATAGGCAACTAGTTTCTAAAAACCCTATGAAAAAAGTTTTTATTTTTATTTTTTATGGTTTTTTAACATTATTAGGGTCATTTTTTATAAAAAAAAACAAAAAACAAACAAAGCGCCGACTAAAATTTTTCTAAAAAATAATGAAACAACAATGTAACACTGACGTAATTCTTTCTTCCAAACCTGTACAGCTGTGTTACGTCGGTTTTTTATTATTTGTTTCAAAAATCTAGTCGGCACTTTATATATATATATATATATATATATATATATATATATATATATATACATATATATATATATAGGGTTTAAATCCTTTGAAAACCCGATCTTAAAAAGAAAACCCTTAAACCCTACGTGGACCGTTAAATCAAACTTATTTTATATTTTAATTAATTAAACAGAAAAAACATGTGGTCCATAATTAAAGTTAAATATTTTAATGGGATTTTTGGAACGAAAATGTCCCTTTTACCCTTTAACGGGTATATTTGATTTTTTTTCACTCTCTTTTATCTCTCTTAATTAAATAATCCGGATTATATCTTATCTCTCTTCTTTTTCTTCCCTTTTCTCTCTTCTCTTTCCTCTCTCCTCTATCCTCTCCCTTCTTTTTCTTCTCTCTCATCTCTCCTCTCTCTAAATTCGTCTTATCTCTCCTCTCTCCTCTCTCTCTTTTCTATATAAATGACTATTAAAATAAAATAAATTATTTTTTAAAGAAAAACAAAAAATATACACATGTGTATCAAACACAATGTCGCACCCCGGGCTTCGTGGCCTGAGCGAAAGGGCGCGACTGGACTGATCTTCCAGGATCACAGTCTCCGGTCACACAGTATAGCGAGACCTACATGTCTGGTTACATACGTACATCCAATAATATGGATAAAGCAGTTTTGTAAAATCAGATTTGCGGAAGTATAACTTTAAAACATAATCAAATCATAAACTGCGAAAGCTTTAATTAAAACAGTTTTCAAAACGACATTAAGTAATAGTGCGGAAGCAATTTAAGTTGTTTAACAATACACAACAAAACAAAATGATAAGGTTCTCAAGCCTAAAGCACTATGTAGATGCATGAGACTCCAGCTTAGCATCGTATCCTTAAGTGTGTGCCTTAGTTACCTGAGAAAACATGCGAGTAAAAGGGTCAACATAAAGGTTGGTGAGAGCACAGGTTTTTCATAAGTAATAAAGATCCAATGTTTAAAGTAAGAATTTTGATTTACATATCATTACAATGCATTATCGATTGATAGCTAGTCAATACAGTTATATTATATGCGGGTTCGTACCGAAGCTGACAATGGTGCCTCCCGCCATGTCCATCACAAGACAATGGCAAAGTGTTGGTCAATATTGCACCCATTCCGACCTCCAATCGGGTTGGCCTCCCAGGCGCGATGGGTGGGGCTTGTCAGGCCCAAATACTACTATTCAAAATTATCACGCTAGGCGCTACGCGCTACTAATGGTCCGTGGAGTATCGCGAGGACTTTTAGTTGTGATGTGGTCCACACATATACATATAGTGATAAAGCATGTCCATACGTAAATAAAATGAGTTGTTCAAAAACAGTTGTAATGCAGTGTTTTCTCCCCCAAAAGCTAGAAAAGTAAAAAGGGGCTGTGAACTCACCTGATATTGCAGTTTCCGGTTTATATGTGTTCGCTACCTGCGAGTGCTAACAGTCCTGCTAGTAAGCACCTATAACCATATAGGTGTGAGTATGTGTTTTGTGGTGTGTTGTATCCCATACAACTCCAAGTGTCGATGTGCTCAACCGAGTGTGTGTGTGTTGACTTGTGTTGACTCGACGAATCGTTGGTGACACGATTGTTGTGTTTATGTGTCTTAATGCACATAAGACACCCAAATTGCATCCTATGACTCAACTCATATTGCTTACCAGAAAGTAATTTTGGAAATCATAATGTTCTCGTTTCGGGAAACTTTCTATATTTAGAAAGTTTCTATTTTTGAAAAGTATAGTTATGAAATCTCATTTCATAAAACAAATCACTCTAGTATGTTTGTAAAAACATATGTAAACACTTGAAATAAGTCGTTTGTACATAAAGTACCATTTATTCCCTTTTATTCAAACAAAGTTTCCTAAAATAGTAAGTTCTCGTTTAAAAGCTTGTTTTCACAAATCCAAGTTTTCAATATGCGTAGAAATCATTTTTAAACATATTTCAATGATCACAAATCATCAAATCATTCAAAAACATCAGAAGCCCTCTTTTGATTTACAAATGTTTCCATTTATAGAAAGTTTATACAAAATCATGTTTTTGACAAAATGAAATACCCAAATGTGTTTCTAAACACTCCAATATACGTTTGACAACATCTAGACATGTCTAACGTGTCTAGATCATCACAAATCTAAGACATGCACATAAAAGTTTCCTTTTATGGCAAGTTTGCCTAAATCATAATCAAATCAATCAATAGCTCAACAAAAACTCGAATCTAACATTTCTAAACTATAAAATCAGTAGATCTACAACAATATCTCACAAAATCATCAACAAATTCGTGCTCGTTGGTCACATGGAGTTGCATGTGGGTTTTTACCCATTGCATGTACGATCTAACTACTAATAAGCAAATAAAACTACCTTAGAAGTGTAGATCCTTTATAGAACAGCTCTTGACGATGGTAATCTACTGGTTCGCTGGTTGTTCCAAGCTCCTTGTCTTCTCCTCCAAGCTTCTAAGGCTCCAATGTCTTCCAAATCACTAAGGATGGCTTCCAACGTGAATCCAGAGGTCTGAAGGCTCGATTTCAGTAGTTCTGGGTCGGATTTGAGGGAAAAGAGTCGGTGGTGAGTGAAAGAAATCGAACAAATGAACTGGGTTGGCTTTTTATGAAATTTTCGATCTGCATGGCCTTTGCGTGCCGCGATGGCCGATCAAAAATCTTATCGCATACCGCGACGGAATTCGGGAGTCCCGAATCCTGGTTTTCTTCACGTATCGCGAAGCCTTTCGCCATGGGGTCTTCGCGTACCACGATAAGTCCATTTTCATGTGTTTCGATTTCGATGATTCGATTTCGCTCGTACTCGATTCCTAACGTTTATCCTAAACATCTAATGCATGTTTAGCACATAATATTATAATAACACATAAGTTTGATTGATCACCAACGTTCGTGAGACTCGTGTGTGTGTTTCGATAATTCCTCGAATTATCTTCGATAGTTTGTGTTCGTCTCTTTCGAAGTGTTTGCATGCTTCATTAATCCTAATCAACGTGTAATGCACAATTCAATAAATCCCGAATTATTGTTTTGCGTTAGTGTTGTGTTTGCCACACTTGGTTTCCCAAAACCAATGTGCAATGTACGATTCGATAGTTTCTCGAACTATTGTTTCGCAGTTGTTTTTGTTCAACTCATCTAATTAAACATAATTAATTGAAATGCAACAAGTATGAATGTGAAATGTAAAGAATGTAAGAGTCGCAATTTACCTGAAATTGCCGGGTGTCACATCATCCCCTTGTTGAAAGAAATTTTGTCCCGAAATTTGGTTGTTGTTGATGGTGTTTGAGAAGCAAAAGTGTTTGAGAAATAAAAATTTTCTGGTTGTGACATCATCCCCTTGTTGAAAGGAATTTCATCCTAAAATTTATTTGTTAATGTCGGCGTTCGACGCTGTCCGTTTGAAGAGATGAGGATACCTGCGCATCATCTGATCTTCACGTTCCCACGTGAATTCAGGTCCGCGTTTCGAGTTCCATCGGACTTTAACAATTGGAATCTTACTCTGTTTGAGTTGTTTGACCTCACGGTCCATGATCTCTACCGGCTCTTCCACGAACCGTAGTTGTTCATCCACCTGGATCTCATCCATTGGAACTATAAGTGTCTCATCTGATAAACATTTCTTCAGGTTCGAGACATGAAATACATTGTGAACTCCGTCGAGTTCGGCTGGTAAGTTGAGTTGGTATGCCACCGGACCAATCCTCTTCAGGATCTCGAAAGGTCCAATATACCGTGGGTTCAGTTTTCCTCATTTAACAAAATGAATGACGCCTTTCCATGGTGAAACTTTCAGAAGGACTTTATCTCCTACCTGAAATTCCAAAGGTTTATGTTGTTTATCAGCATAGCTCTTTTGACGATCGCGAGCTGCTGCCATGCGGTTTCTGATTTGCACGATTTTCTCCGTCGTTTCATGCACAAGTTCCGAGCCAGTGAGCGGACTGTTGCCCACTTCCGCCCAGCAGATAGGTGCTCGGCATTTCCTGCCATAAAGTGCCTCAAATGAAGCTGCCTTGATGCTCGTATGATAGCTGTTGTTATAGGAGAACTCCACCAACGGTAGGTGAGTTTCCCAGCTGTTCCCGAAGTCTACTACGCATGCCCGTAGCATATCTTTGAGGGTTTGTATGGTGCGTTGGCTCTGGCCATCAGTTTGTGGGTGGTATGCTGTACTCATATCCAACCGTGTGCCAAGCGACTTTTGCAATGATTTCCAGAAGTTAGAGGTGAATCTGGCGTCTCGATCCGAAATGATGGAGATTGGCACTCCATGTCGTGAGACTACTTCTTTGACATAGATTCTGGCTAGCTTTTCCATTTTGTCATTTTCCTTAATCGCAAGAAAATGTTCTGACTTAGTCAGTCGGTCCACAATTACCCAGATAGTGTCACATCCACTAGGGGTATGGGGTAATTTGGTAATGAAATCCATGGAGATTTGTTCCCACTTCCACATGGGGATCTCAGGTTGTGTGAGTAATCCTGATGGTTTCTGATACTCAACCTTGACTTTGGCACAAGTCAAGCATTTGCTCACGTAGGTAGCGATGTTGGCTTTCATGTGTCGCCACCAGTAGAGTATCTTCAGATCATGATACATCTTATCATATCCAGGGTGAATGGAATACCGGGATTTGTGAGCCTCGTCCATCACAAGGTCTCGTAAGTTCCCGTGATGTGGAACCCAGACACGTTCCATGAAATAATGTAAGCCATCGGCTTTGACTTCTATTTGTTGCTCCATTCCCCTTAATGATTCGGCCACTAGGTTTTCTGCTTTAAGTGCCTCCACTTGGGCAATCCGTATCTGTTTAGGGAGATTGGGATGGATGGTGAGTTGTAAAGCTCGTACCCTCTTGGGTTTCGAAGTGTTTTTCCGGCTCAAGGCATCGGCCACAACGTTGGCCTTCCCCGGGTGATACTTAATAGCACACTCGTAGTCATTCAGGAGTTCGAGCCAATGACGTTGTCGCATGTTCAGTTCCTTCTGCTCGAATATGTATTGGAAAATCTTGTGATCAGTGTATATCGTACACTTTGTACCATACAGGTAATGTCTCCAGATCTTGAGTGCAAATACCACGGCTCCAAGATCCAAGTCGTGGGTGGTGTAGTTTTTCTCGTGGACTTTCAATTGTCGAGAAGCATATGCGATCACCTTGTCGCGCTGCATCAGCACACAGCCGAGTCCTTGTATTGAGGCATCGCAGTATACTACAAAGTCATCCATTCCGTCAGGAAGAGATAGGATAGGTGCACTACAGAGCTTCTGCTTGAGAAGTAGAAATGCAGTTTCTTGTTTGTCAGTCCATAGATATTTCTTATCCTTATGGGTTATAGTTGTGAGTGGTTGGGCTATCTTCGAAAATCCCTCAATAAATCGTTGATAATAGCCTGCCAAGCCTAGGAATTGTCACACCTCAGTTGGGGTCTTTGGTGCTTCCCAGTTCTTGATCGCCTCTATCTTGGAGTTATCCACATGAATCCCTTGTTCATTAACCATGTGACCCAAGAATTGGACTTCTCGAATCCAGAAGTCGCACTTTGAGAGTTTAGCGTACAGCTTCTCCTTCCATAGCAGTTCAAGAGTCAATTGAAGATGCTCTTTGTGTTATTCCTGGGTTTTTGAGTAGATGAGGATATCATCGATGAAAACAATGATAAACTTGTCGAGGTAGGGTTTGCACACTCTATTCATGAGGTCCATGAATACTGCGGGTGCGTTTGTCAGCCCAAATGGCATGACTAAGAACTCGTAATGGCCATACTGTGTTCGAAAAGCAGTCTTGGGGATGTCTTCCTCCTGAATTCGTAGCTGGTGATATCCAGATCGCAGATCGATCTTAGAAGAGTAGTAACTTGACCCTTGTAGCTGATCGAATAGATCATCGATCCGAGGTAAGGGGTAACGGTTCTTGATTGTTACTTTGTTTAGCTCATGGTAGTCGATGCACATACGAAACTTGCCATCCTTCTTCTTCACAAACAATACTGGAGCTCCCCAGGGTGAGAAGCTTGGTCTAATAAAACCCTTGTCTAGCAACTCTTGCAGTTGATTGGACAGTTCCTGCATCTCCGAAGGTGCAAGTCGATATGGTGCTCGTGCGATTGGTGCTGCTCCCGGCACTAGGTCTATGCAGAACTCCACTTGTCTAGGCGGTGGAAGTCCTGGTAGATCCTCAGGAAATACGTCGGGATAGTCGCATACGACTGAGATGTCTTCTATTCTTTTCTCCTCTTCAGTCTTGTCGGTGATAAGCGCTAGAATGGTTGTGTATCCCTTGCGTAAGCATTTGTGAACTTTCATGCACGAGATGATGTTCAGAGGAGTGTTACTCCTTTCACCGTTGATGTTTAGGGTTTCTCCACTAGGGAGGGGTATGCGCACAACCTTGTCATGGAAAATGATTTCAGCTTGGTTTTCCAACAACCAATCCATGCCCACTACGACGTCAAAACTGCCTAGTGTAACTGGCATGAGGTCAATCTTAAACTTATGGCTGCTAGCTCTAAAGTGCATTCTTTAAGAATATGCTTGGTCACAATTAATTTACCATCAGCTAGCTCTACTATGTATTCATACTCTAAGGGGGTTGGGGTAATGGCAAGTATCTCGCTAAAATCCTTAGATATAAAGCTTTTCTCAGCTCTAGTATCAAACAATACAGAAGCATAATTATCGTTTAAGAGACACGTACCAGTTGCAAGGTTGGGATCTTTTCTGGCCTTGTCACACCCCGAGCTGGCGGGGTTGGATCGGATTCCCCGTCGGGCGGAAGGTTCCCGGGGCGCGATATCGTGATTGATAATCGTAATGATCAGATTGTTTACATCGCACATGATATAAATGAGAAAATGCTAAATAGAATAGACTTACAAAGTTAAATTACATCAGTGTCGTTTATAATTTAACAATGTAAATCTACCATAAACATCATAAAGTTTTCTATCTTGTAGCTATACAAGATATACAAAATAATTGTATAATGATGTTCCAAAAATATGCAGGTCCAAAAACGCTAAGCCTTCTATCTGAAGTCCTAGTCCAAAAGCATAAGCTTCTTAATTGACCTGTTCGTCACCTGAGAAGTCATGCAAAAAGACCAAGTCAACACATGGTTGGTGAGTTCATATAGTTTAGTAATTAAAAATGATTTGAAAACCTTCTCCAGTAAAGACCCTAACCCCATTAACGCCACATGTAATATCCACATCGGTATGCTTATATATAGGGCATACCCCTGAGTCGAGCCTGCGACCCGCCCAGACGCCGTCCCACCACATACTAATGCGCATATGACACTGTTGTTAATGATAATTAAGCATTTTTACTCACCTTGCACTTCCATTTCACTATAGTTCTAATGCACTTTCAAAACATTTGTTAAACCCTCGGGTAACAACCTTAATCTCATTAACATCACATGTATCATCTAGATCGGTATGCTTATATATAGGGCATACCCCTGAGTCGAGCCTACAACCCGCCCAGACGCCGTCCCACCACATACTAATCCACATAGGACATTGTTATTAATGATAATTAAGCATTTTACCCCTACCATAAACCCATTTGTTCTTCAGTTCCTTGATTCTGTAATTACAATGATTTGAAATCCATGTTGCTTTCTTAAATTCATCACAAAATATAATCAACCACAATAATTGTACAAACAGAGAAATAAATGCTTAGTTAAATAAATAAATAAACATTTAATACAAATCTAAGTCCTAATGATTGGGCCTTGGTCATACTCAAGTAGACTAGTGTAACAATCAAGTACTTAGTAGTAAAGGAGATCTGTAAATATCATCAAGCATGCGACCTATACTCAATCAGTCTAGCTAGGACATCTTTTGAGTAATAGGATTTTCTTGACCGTTCTTGACCGTTCTTGACCGTACTTGACCGTTAATGACCATTCACATGCTATCTTTGAATATTTCCCAGATTTTCCTCAAAATAGTTCTTTGTAAATAGTTCGTTAAACCGATAGTTCGTTGACAACACCCTCTTGAAATAGTTCGTTGAAAATAGTTCGTTGAAAATAGATCGTTAGTTCTTTGAAATAGATCCTTGAAATAGTACTTTATTTTAGATCTTTAGTTCTTTGAAAATAGTTCTTTGATTCACCAAGTTATTTACCAATGATGAATAGATAACTTGTTTTAAAATTTAATAAGCAGTTTACCTAGACAAAGTCTAAGATAAACAGTTATCATGATAAACATATACAGTTTAAAAGCATTTAAGTAAACAATATAATTAAACAGTTTATGCATGCTTCTCAGCCCCGCGTTTTAAAAACAAAAATGTTTAGAAAAGGGGCAATGAACTCACCTGTGTTGATGTGCAAATGAATCACAAAAGATAGTGCGCGCTCTTTGACTGTTGCTTATGTACCTTTATCACCTGAGTTGTTTTAAAGGAATTCGAATGCGTTAAGTGTTTAAAATAAACGTTGGGTCTAGGGTTTGGTCTCGGTGGTGCAACTAAGTGTCCTAGATTACTAATGTGTTTCTATGATTTCATCTAACTATTCTAACTTACTACCCATTATTAACCCAGGTCCCGTGATTAACCATAACATGTTCTTAATTAATCGTTTTTAAAGTAACTCAATTTAAGTTAATCGTTAATTTAGAAAGTCATTTGTTTTAGTTGAAAGAGTTTACAAGTTAATTTATTTTATTGAAACATGTTTAATTTTAGATGAAAGAATGTTTAACTCATGATGGGATTAGAATAAGCCCATTAGGCCATCCTTGGGCCCATTTATAAGACTTTTGATTGCCGAATCGTTTTTGATCCATCTTTTTGAGTAACACACCCTAAGTAATTCAAGTGAATCACTTTGACTAGTCACATGTTCTCATAACCCGTCTAAGTGTTAGGAGTTACTCGTGAGAATAAAACCATAACCTTAGACTTAATTGCCTTTGCTTAGAAAATGAGGGGATTCAAGAGAACTCTTGTTACTCAAAACCCCACCCATGATCTCTTAAGTACTCTTGCATCTTAAACTAAACCCATGTCTATGAATACCCCCACTTCCAACTAGAATAACCTTAGTTCTTTTTCTTGTTAAGTTTTATGTGGAAACCGTAAAGAATGCAAAGTTGATTCCATGTAAGGAAAACCCTAGCATTCCTTGTTCCCATGCACGCACACGCACATGCATGCATTCACGTGGAAATTTCATGCATACATACTCTCCCATTTTCGCCCATGCATTTTATGCATCCATCCCCTTTGATCTAAACATCTAGTTCACCCTAAAGTCCTCGGCCGAAGAACCCATGACCGAATCAACTGACCCGAAGGGTCTTGGGCCGAATCTGGTTGGCGAATGAAAGAGTCGATCGAATGAGAAGCATGTCCGAATAGGATTTGCCGATCGAATGTGTTAGGCCGAAAGAGAAGTGCCGACCGAATGAGATGCGGCGAGTGGCTTGGGCCGATCGAATGAGTCGTGGGCGTATGGCCCTTGCCCGAATGAGTCTGATCGAGCGAATGACTGACCTGGTGAATGAGGTTTGGCCCCATTCGCCGAATGGAGTTCCCAGCTCATTCGCCGAATGAAGGTGGTTGGTTCGGTTGGAGCCATTCGACCACCTGAGGGTGTGTCATTCGGCCGACCGAGGCCCTCGTAAACAGCCACGGTTTTCAAGGGATTTCGACCAAGAGTTCAAAGAGGGTTGATACCTTCATCATATTGTGGTGTCGTGGTGTGGTTTGTCCTAGGATTTGCGTGGGTTTAACCGGAAAGAGGGATGGATCGCGATTAGGGTTTTCAAAACCCTAACTCCGAACTAAAACATAAATTTTACCTCGAATTCACTAGATGAAAGTCTAGATCGGTTGTACTTTCAGGTTCTACGAGTTGCAAGGATCGTTTTGACACCAAGTATGCAAGATTTCGTGATAAATTGAAGGAGAAAACTTAGAGAGATGATGAAGATTTTTAGAGAGAGAAAGCTTGAGAGAGAGAGAGACGTAAATGGGGAAGATGGGCTGGTGGGTGGGGGTTGTTGTGTTATTAATGCCACATTAAATGGTGTGAAAATACCCGGGTTCGTTCGGGTTCGTTCGGTTTCGCGTAGAAACGTCGGTTTCTCGTCGTTTTCGTAACGAAACGACTCGGTTATAAAATAGAATTTATAAAATTATTTTAGGTTGTGATTCCTAATAAATTAACTAAATATCTTCTATTTATTAAAATTTCAAAATATTTAATTAACGTTTAAATCGAATCGCGCTGTCATCGCGCGTATTTGTTCGAATCGTCACCCGATCAAATACGACGACAACTACACTTTTCAATATGGTTTTCTAATTATTGGACATCGTTCAGAACGTTAAAATTTCAGATTTATTCGTACAGATCGTCACCTATACGAATAATCTGTCAGTTTAGCATTCACGTAATGACATCTGTTGTTGTTTTGTTCTGTAAAGCCTCACATATGTTTATACATAATAAAATCCTAACACATAATCACATGATGGTTCTGTGTCGTCAGATAATTATCTGACTTACGAACCACTGTTCTGAACTTTGTTTTCAGAACTGATTCTGAATTTGTATGACAAGAAATTACAATGAAACATGCTATAAATATGATAACAATGAAAACACATTTAGTTCGTACCTGATTACTGTTTGTTTTACTGTGGCGATCACTGTTCCGGTGCCGGTTCCGGCACTGTTGTTACAGGCCTCCTTTGCCCCGATCACGAAGGCTCGTCCCTTCAGACCGTTGTTCCTTTTATTGTGGTTGTTGTTCAGATGTGGGCAGTCCCTCTTGAAGTGCCCTGGCTTTCCACATTCCAAGTAGCCCTTCGGTGCTTCAAGTTGTTGCTGTTGTGGCTGTGGGGTCTTTGCCAGTATCTCGCCTCTACAATCCTTGGCGAGATGTCCTCCTTTGCCACACTGTTCGCATCGGATAGAGCCGCATTGTCCCAAGGCATGATGTAAGTTGCATTTATTGCACTTGGGGTGTTTGCCTGCATAGGCTCCTGGATTTTGGTTGGTTGGGGTGGGTGTTGCGTAAGCCTGAGATGACCCAAACTTGTTGTGGTGGTGGTTGGAAAGTGGAAGTTTTGCTTTGGGTGCTATCCCATTTGCGTTTGTTGTCAGTGATTGTGGTAAGAGTCCTTGTGCGACAGCTGAATCAGTGAGTTTGTGGGTTAGTTGCACAGCTTGTTGCATGGTGATGGGGTTAGCAGAGAGTACCATTCCCTGGATTTGAGGTGGCAGTCCCTCAATGTATTTCTCGATGTGCTTGTAGGGTGGCGTCACCATTTCCGGGCACAGGTGTGCCAGCTCATACGATCGAGCAGTGTATGCCTCAACCTCGGAACCAATCATCTTGTGGTTCCAGAACTCAGTTTCAAGTTTCTGTACTTCACCGCGAGGGCAGTATTCGCAGTTCAACATTCTCTTAAAGTCATCCCAAGGTAGGGCGTTGGCTGCATCAAGCCCTAGGTTTTGAACATTTGCATTCCACCACGTGAGGGCAGCTCCTTCAAAGGTTCTGGCAGCGAACTTGACCCTGTCATCGTTCCTGCAGTTGCTCATGGCAAAGGCCGACTCCGCTTTTTCCATCCAGCGTAATAACCCGACAGCTCCCTCGATGCCGCTAAATGAGTGGGGTTTGCAATACAGAAACATCTTGAATGTGCAGAGAGGTGGGTTGGGATTTGCTCCTGAGATATGCAAAGAATAGAGTTGGATTCAGTATCGGCAAACGTGTTGGATTTGAAACAAGTGATTGTGGTGCAAGGTGAATATGAAATAAGATTCATCACCTTGGTTCAGCGGGTTTTGATTACGGGTAGCTTCCCGTGCAGCAAGTACCTCTTCAACTCGTTTGTTGATGAGTGCATTCAATTCAGCTTGAGTGAGGTTGATGTTTCCTCGTCCTCCCGCAGTCCTGCGTCCTCCACGTCTTCCAGCCATGATCTTCATAGCGATAATAAGTGTTAGTGTTTGTCAAATGACTAATGTAGTGTGTGTGGTAGATATTGAAGGAAAAACATGTAGAGCTATCAGCTCCTCCCCGTCATGTGCAATCACATGCGGTGACGATGATGACGTCACATCTATCATAAGCGTGGTAAGTGTGTGTACAATAATGTATGCTAGTATCACAATGCTAACTGATATGTGTTGTGTGGAGATTAGTGGTTCTAGACTAAGTTCACTAAATGCAAACCTAATTCGCAATAACCGGAGTGCTCTGATACCAATCTGTCGCACACCGGCCTTCTTGGCCTAAGCGAAGGGGCGCGACTGGACTGATCTTGCAGGATCACAGTCTCCGGTCACACAGTATAGCGAGACCTACATGTCTGGTTACATACGTACATCGAATAATATGGATAAAACAGTTTTGTAAAATCAGAGTTGCGGAAGTATAAGGTTAAAACATAATCAAATCATAAACTGCGGAAGCGTTAATTAAAACAGTTTTCAAAACGACATTAAGTAATAGTGCGGAAGCGATTTAAGTTGTTTAAAAATACACAACAAAACAAAATGATAAGGTTCTCAAGCCTAAACCACTATGTAGATGCATGAGACTCCAGCTTAGCATCCTATCCTTGAGTGTGTACCTTAGTTACCTGAGAAAACATGCGAGTAAAAGGGTCAACACAAAGGTTGGTGAGAGCATAGGTTTTTCATAAGTAGTAAACATCCAATGTTTAAAGTAAGAGTTGTGATTTACATATTATTACAATCCATTATCGATTGATAGCTAGTCAATACAGTTATATTATATGCCGGTTCGTACCGAAGCTGACAGTGGTGCCTCCCGCCATGTCCATCACAAGACAATGGCAAAGTGTTGGTCAATATTGCACCCATTCCGACCTCCAGTTGGGTTGGCCTCCCAGGCACGATGGGTGGGGCTTGTCAGGCCCAAATAGTACTATTCAAGATTACCACGCTAGGCGCTACGCGCTACTAACGGTCCGTGAAGAATCACGAGGACTTTTAGTTGTGATGTGGTCCACACATATACATATAGTGATAAAGCATGTCCATACGTAAATAAAATGAGTTGTTGTTCAAAAACAGTTGTAATGCAGTGTTTTCTCCCCCAAAGGTTAGAAAAGTAAAAAGGGGCTGTGAACTTACCTAATAGTGCAGTTTCCGGTTTATATGTGTTCGCTACCTGCGAGTGCTAGCAGTCCTGCTAGTAAGCACCATAACCATATAGGTGTGAGTATGTGTTTTGTGATGTGTTGTATCCCATACAACTCCAAGTGTCGGTGTGCTCAACTGAGTGTGTGTGTTGACTTGTGTTGACTCGACGAATCGTTGGTGACACGATTGTTGTGTTTATGTGTCTTAATGCACATAAGACACCCAAATTGCATCCTATGACTCAACTCATATTGCTTACCCGAAAGTAAGTTTTGAAAATCATAATGTTCTTGTTTCGGGAAACTTTCTATATTTAGAAAGTTTCTATTTTTGGAAAGTATAGTTATGAAATCCCATTTCATAAAACAAATCACTCTAGTATTTTTGTAAAAACATATGTAAGCATTGAAATAAGTCGTTGGTGAATAAAGTACCATTTATGCCCTTTTATTCAAACAAAGTTTCCTAAAATAGCAAGTTCTCGTTTAAAAGCTTGTTTTCACAAATCCAAGTTTTCAATATGCGTAGTAATCATTTTTAAACATATTTCAATGATCACAAGTCATCAAATCATTCAAAAACATCAAAAGCCCTCTTTTGATTTACAAAAGTTTCCATTTATAGAAATGTTTATACAAAATCATGTTGCATGTGGTCACATGGAGTTGCATGTGGGTTTTTACCCATTGCATGTACGATCTAACTACTAATAAGCAAATAAAACTACCTTAGAAGTGCAGATCCTTTATAGAACAGCTCCTGATGATGGTAATCTACTGGTTCCCTGGTTGTTCCAAGCTCCTTGTCTTCTCCTCCAAGCTTCTAAGGCTCCAATGTCTTCCAAATCACTAAGGACGGCTTCCAACGTGACTCCATAGGTTTGAAGGATCGATTTCAGTAGTTCTGGGTTGGATTTGAGAGAAAAGAGTCGGTGGTGAGTGAAAGAAATCGAACAAATGAACTTGGGTTGGCTTTTTATGAAATTTTCGATCTGCATGGCCTTCGCGTACCGCGATGGCCGATCAAAAATCTTATCGCGTACCGCGACGGAATTCAGGAGTCCCGACTCCCAGTTTTCTTCGCGTATTGCGAAGCCTTTCGCCATGGGGTCTTCGCGTACCGCGATGAGTCCATTTTCATGTTTTTCGATTTCGATGATTCGATTTCGCTCGTACTCGATTCCTAACATTTATCCTAAACATCTAATGCATGTTTAGCACATAATACAATAATAACACATAAGTTTGATTGATCACCAACGTTCGTGAGACTCGTGTGTGTGTTTCGATAATTCCTCGAATTATCTTCGATAGTGTGTGTTCGTGTCTTATGAAGTGTTTGCACGCTTAATTAATCCTAATCAACGTGTAATGCACAATTTAATAATTCCCCGAATTATTGTTTTGCGTTAGTGCTGTGTTTGCCACACTTGGTTTCCCAAAACCAATGTGCAATGTACGATTCGATAGTTCCTCGAACTATTGTTTCGCAGTTGTTTGACTTCAATCATCTAATTAAACATAATTAAGTGAAATGCAACAAGTATGAATGTGAAATGTAAAGAATGTAAGAGTCGCAATTTACCTGAAATTGCCGGGTGTCACACACAAATTTCACTACACAAACACAATATTACATATTTTCAACCATAATAAATATTACACATGTGTATTTTACATATGAAACAAAAAATTACACATGTGTAAATTTATAAAATAACATCCAATAAATCAAAACACCAAAAACTACACATGTGTAAGTGAAATATTTTGTAAATCTCAAATATATAAAATATACACATGTGTATATTTTATTTATACACATGTGTAGTATTTCGAGTAAAATATACTGTGTATTAAAAATTTTACATTTTTATTTATGCGCATGTGTAATTTTTTATATTTTCTTGTAAAAACACGTTTTTTTAATTTTGTATAAATAAATACAATTTTTTTGTTTTGAAAATTTAAAAACATTTTTTTTAATTGATGGAGAGAGAAGAGATAGATGAGAGAGAAAATTTGATATTAATAAATTATTATATATATGGGTGATTTTAAATGAGAGAGAAAGAGATAAATTATTATATATATATGGCTAAGTGGTTAAAGACTATTATACCCATTTCATATTATTAAATTAAAAATAAAAAAAAAGTTGATCTAATGGTTGAGATAGGGTTTAAGGGTTTTCTCTTTAAGATCGAGTTTTCATTTGATTCAAATCCTATATATATATATATATATATATATATATATATATATATATATATATATATATATATATATATATAGGATTTGCATCCTATAATAACACACCCTTATTGACATAACCCGAATTAACCCATGAAGATGACCCCGAATCTTTTTTTTTTTTTTTCAAAATCTTTGTTTTACAAGTACAAGAATATGTTCTTTTATGTGTTTGTGCAAATTCTTTTTCGTTTGAGAAATTACATCACTGTAATTTGCCTTATAGTGTTGTAAGGTAAATTACAGTGACGTGGGATCTCAAACGAAAAAGAATTTGCACAAACACATAAAAGAACATACTCTTGTACTTGTAAAACAAAGATTTTGAAAAAAAAACAAAAGATTCGGGGTCATCTTCATGGGTTAATTCGGGTTATGTCAATAAGAAGGGTTAACAACGGATCATTACCCGATATATATAGGGGAATGATCAAATGTTAACCCTTCCTTATAGCGTTAACCGCTTAACCTTAGCGTTTTTTCCCCGAATCTTTGTTTTTGTTTTTCCATGGTTTTTATTATACATAAATAGGAGGGTTTCTTTTTTGTGTTTTTGTTAATTCATCACCGTTTAGAAGTTATAGTAAGTGTAAGTTACTTACACTTACTTACAATCCCTATCTGATGTAAGTAAGTGTAAATAACTTACACTTACTATAACTTCTAAACGGTGATGAATTAGCAAAAACACAAAAAAGAAACCCTCCCTATTTATGTATAATAAAGACAATGAAAAAAAAAGATTCGGGCAAAAAACGAAAAAAATGCCATGGTTATGCGGTTATCGCAATAAGGAAGGGTTAACAAAGGAACCATCCCCTATATATATATATATATATATATATATATATATATATATATATATATATATATATATATATATAGGGTGTGGTTCGTTTGTTAGCCCATGTTTATTGCGTTAACCGAATAAATACATTTTATTACTTTGGAACTCATATTAAAGTAAATATAAAGGTGTATGTTTTTTTTCTTTTTTAATTAATGTAATTAATGTTGGACATACTTACATTAATAAGAAAGCGTTAATAATTGATCATTCTCCTATATATATATATATATATATATATATATAGGGGCCGGTTATTGTACAAAGGAAATTAACGTGAGAAGCGTAGGAAGCCACCAGAATGCACCACGTGTAATCTGGGTAAGGGGTATAATGGTCCGTGTAAAATCACAGACCATCGTTTAACAAAGCATAATCACGGACCAGTGCGTTATATCAAATCACGGGCCGTCATTTAATACATATAATCTGACAAAATGGATAATTACGGACCAACAATTACGTACCAAAGCATAAAAATCACGGACCACGTAAAGTTTTTTTTAATAAACTATAACAATATTATACTCAAATTAAAGATAATAAAATTCTCGATTTTATGGTGCAATTTTTTTTAAAAAAATAATTAAACGTTTAAAAGTTATTTGATTTACAAGAAGATGGTGGAACTTGATTTACCCACAAAAAAGTTAACAAATGCAGGCAGTTCCTTTTTTGCCCTTTTATCTTTAATCAACGAAAGTTTTAAACAAAAAGTGGGGACCAGTAGATTTTAACCATTGATTTATTTGATCAAAGGTCCACAATCCTTCCTATCCTTCTCACGTTAAACATCCTTTGTATTGTATCATCCTCCTATATATATATATATACATATATATATATATATATATATATACATATATATATATATACATACATATATATATATACATACATATATAGATATATACACACATATATAGATATATACACACATATATAGATATATACACATATATATATATATACATATATATATATATACATATATATATAGAGAGAGAGAGAGTAAGGTTCATAAGAAAACTTATCATTTTTGAGAAAACCAAGAAAACTCATACTAACCAATAAAATTTAAAAAAAATTAATAATTTTTTATTACAAGGTTAGAAATGTTATAATAAAAAATAAATTTTTGAAAAAAATATGTAGATCGCGAAGTTACGTGTACGTAACTCAAAAAGTTCCGTATGTAACTTATACAGTTACATATATGTAGCCAGTATGTGTAACATACAAGTTACATATATGTAATAACCTAAAATACATATTTTTTTATTTTTTTATTTTACATTTCTTATCTTATAATAAAAGGAAATAAGAAATAAATAATGAAAAAAAAACTTTAATTGATAATGATTGTGGTTAGTTTCTTAGTGTTCTCTAAAATAAAGGTTTTCTTACTAAGCCTCCCCTATATATATATTCAGCAATACAGGATGGTCATCCAGAATTTCCTGAAGTATTTCCCATACAATCGGCTTTTTTTTTTTTCCAAATTTGACTCTTAGCAACTCCTATGTTCGAAGCAAGATGTTTTCTAATTAGGTCACGAATTACAAATGTTTGGAAAAGTTCTATTGCAATTTCGCGAGGCAATCCACATCGATGTAATGAAAGTGAAGGGCCCATGACAATCACTGGCTTCCCTGAATAATCGACTCGTTTACCAAGCAGAGTCTCGCGAACTCTTCCTTCTTTGCCTTCAAGGGCTCCTTTAGTTGAGAAATTTTTGAAAACAATGAAAAAAACCATAAAAAAATTCATTTTTTTACAGTTTGTTAACATCAGTAGGGTCATAAAAAAATAGAAAAAGCGTCGACTAGATTTTTAAAAAAAAATAATAAAAAACCAATGTAACACAGCTGTACATGCTTGGAAAAATGAATTACGGTAGTATTACATTGTTATTTTATTATTTTTTTAAAAATATTTCTAGGCGGCATTTTTTATATTTTTTATAAAGTGACCTAATAATGTTACAAAAGTATAAAAAAATTTAAAAAAAAAATTAAGGGGTTTCCATTTTATACATCCTCTATATATGTGTGTGTGTCATTATTAGAATAATTGTTTGTTCCAAATTAGTTTGCTAAGATATAACTGATAATAATATGTTGATATTCCTCAAAATTTCATTAAATAAGTTTCTGAAATTACAAATTTATTAGGAAAGTTACATTTAGACTCACGAGACAGCTTGAGCTAAGCATTTGAAGCTTGAGATCAGCATTTGAGGCTCGAGCTCAATAACTAAACGAGCCATATTTTAGGGCTCGGGCTTATTTAGGCTCGGTTCGTTCGAACTTTTTATCGATCTAATTTCAAGCAGATAATGTGCCAAATTGATTCGTTTGCATCCCTGCAAACAAGGTTCTTGAATCCCTCCTCTTCTAAATATATGATAAAAAAAAAAGCGATTGCTAACATAAACATGAATCTAGGAAGGAAACAAAATCCTAGTTTCCTCACGCAATATCAATTTCTCTACAATTACAAATATGTATACAACTAACACCAAAAAACTAATAATGACGAATATGTACAAATAACATCAAAAGACAAATAATGATTACATAAAACATGATGCCCTCAACTTTTATTTTAACTTAGTTATGTATAATAAACACATACATCAAAGTTAGCAAGCACCCATCTAATAATAACATTAACTCAATTAAATCCTTGATTAGAAGGAGCTAATGATAGAGTTGCATTGATATATACCAACTTATTTCATGGCCAAACAAAATTGTATGAAAATTTCTTAAAAACCTCATATATCTATTAATTAATTAGCCCAACATAGTTTCCATGTTTAATACTCTTGTTGAGTCGATAATGTTCTTGGACTGAGCTAGATTCGAGGGAGAATTAATGGCTTTTTGAAGCTTGGAGTATTTTAACACAAGAACTAGCTATAGTTCGTGAGTAGAAAACAACAATCAAATCAAAATATGTGTAGATACTTGACCTTTTTTGCTATTAAAAACAATACAAAAGCTTTAACATGCATTTTACTATATATGGATTATCATGTGTAAAGAATAAAAAATCGAGTACGAAAACCAAAACTTAACTTAACAATTGACATGTATCTGGTTTTTGTAGTAACCTTGCTAGGTTCTAACCCAAAAGCTTCAACAATTTATATATATGCATCAACAATTTATTTTAATAAAATATTTTTTTGAAGTTAATAAATAAATAAATAAATAAATAAATAAAAGGGTAGAAATAGGGGGTAGAAGACCACATATTTTTTGAATTCTGAATTTGGTTCAGTTTCATATATTTTTTGAATTCATATTTATTCTATTTATTTGGTTAACCGACTAAGCCGAATTTAAATATTTAAATTTACTTTTTTATTAATAAGATATAACGTTGAATTCATTTAGGTTTATTCAGTTTATTTCGACTTAATATATTTTTTCAGTTGAATTTAGTTTGTTTGGTTTTTAACAGAAAGATCATAATTGAATTCGGTTGCTGCTGCTGCTGCTGCTGCTGCTGCTGCTGTTGCTGCTGTTGCTGCTGGTGTTGCTGTTGCTGCTGCTGCTGCTGCTGCTGCTTAGAAGTTAATACTAATGATTATTATATAATATTAATACTAATTAAATAATAATTGATTAACATTTGTATTGAATGTCAAAAAAACGGCGTAATAATAATTACTATATTATAATACAATTATAATCAATTATGATTACTATTATTATATAATGTTAATACTAATTATTATAAAATAATTTAATTAAATAATAACAATAATTAATTAACTAACACACAAAACTTTTGCAGACAATTTGATTTATTGTTGTAGGATGTATTGACTGGTGTTGCGATTGTTTTTGGTCCTCGTTTTCGTATTCGTGATAATTAATTATAATAATAATTAATAATAATAGTAAGCTCAAAATTAATTAATAATCGTAATTGTTAAATAATAATTTATAATAATAAATAAATTTTTACCGTTTTATTTGGTCGTTTTATGTTCGTGTTTATTAATGCTAGATTTTATAACTAAGAATGCCATTTTTTTGTAATGGTATGAAATAAGTTTATGTCGGCTACACTTTAAGGTTTTACGTCGAAATGAAAACTGTTGTAGCGGTGCTAATTCCTGATTGGTCGAAGGTTTCCTTTTAATTTTATATAATTATATAATGGGTCTGTTTGAATTGATGCAGATTATATGTCACACCCCCAAATTCCCACTCGTGGCGTATGTCCACGTGGATGTGACGTGTCCAGAATCACAGCTCAAGGTCATATAGAACACCTCTATATGCGTTTACAAATCCAAAGTTTGACACATACACACAATAAAACAGTTTGCAGCGGAAAAGTATATCATAACATGTTGCAGCGGAAAAGTATATCATAACATGTTGCAGCGGAAAATCAATTGTTTGGCAAATTGCAGCGGAAATAAATATGTTTGAATACATAAAACAAATGTAATTGTTTTCAAGAATTAAACATAAACAGAAATGCATGAATGTCCCTATTGCTCGGTTCCTTAAATGTGCATTCCTGGATGCCCGTCATTCTGTCAGTTACCTGAGAATACAAGTTTAAAAAAGTGTCAACACAATGGTTGGTGAGTTCACAGGTTTTGATATACATATAGTAATAAGAGTGTGTCATGCTGTTTATCAATGTTAGTACCGAGCCCTAGGCCCAAAGTGTCAGTGCGTCACTACCGAACTAGACTTGTTTGTCCTTGCCTCCGCTATGCCTCGTATGCATAGCAAGTTAGGACAGAGTTTGCACGGGTTATGACATCCAGTCAACATTGTGCCCCGTGGGGTTAGTCATTCCCTAATGGATCCATCCAAATCTACCACGTTGTTCGTACATTAACGGTAAGACTTTGTGAGGGCTTGTTACGAGTTCAACACTTAATGTTTGTCCAATAAACCAGCATACACATAGTGTTTGTACAGTAATAGATGTTTGACTCGATGCAACTAGTATTCTCCCCCTATTTAAAAGCGTTTGAAAATGAGTAAAGAGGGGCCGTAAACTCACCTTAGTGATGAAGTAGTAAGTCAAGCGTAAGCTCCTGCGTAGATGGCACGTCGGTCACTGGCAACCTATATCATATACCGTACGTGAGTTCATGTATGTGACCATGCTAGTGTTTGTGTTAGTGCTCGTGTTTGTGTCCAACAACCCTTGGTTGTTCATGTTTGTCCGTGTCGGTCCACAATGACCGTGTTTGACCATGTTTGGCCGGAGTTGACCAAGTTTGACCGTGTCAAGTCAACGACCCGTTGGTGAACCGTGTGACGGTTTGTGAATCGTGTAGCAATCGTGTAAGTGCTCGTCGTGTGCAAAACGCGTAAGTCGCGTCTATGGACAACTTACTATTTATAGTAAGTTTCCATTTATGGAAAGTTCACAAAGCATATCGGTTTTAAAGTTCTAGCATGCTCTTTTGTCCTACGTGATCATGTTAACACATAGCAACGTCATCATACGGTTTCACATAAGTCGTTTATAGCATGTTAGCACATAAAAGTTTCCTAAAATGGAAAGTTTCCATTTATAGCATACGTGACATCGGAAACCATCTAACATAGCATCTAATCATAATATTATAACATAATAAGTCATCTAACATGTTTAAATCATACAACATATTCATAGATTCGTTTTTGTAAAAATAAAGTTACTAAAATTAGTAACTTTGGCTATTTCACCCAAATGAACAATCTAACCACTTCTATCCCATTTTTATGTCACCAATCATCATAATAAACCACTTAACACCATTTAATCATGCCATTTTAACTCAAATCATCATTTAAAAACATTTCATTCACAAAAGTTACTATATATAGTAATATCGCTAAATATGACCATTAAATATTATCAAAATCACATTCTAAACTTATCATCACCCTAATAACATCTAAACAACCATCCATGAACATGCATGACACCAAATATCATTCACATTCACCATTTTGCAAATATAAAGTTTCCATTAATAGAAAGATTACTAAAAATCAACCTTTTAACCATTTTAACCAAATCCCACCATGAGTAATCCTTCTACTATCATCAATAAGTATATCAACATGCTCAAGATTATCCCTATCATCATGGATCATACATGCATGTACTCATAATGCCATAAATCATCATTTCAAGCAAAAAGACTCATACTCAATATCTTGGATCATCATAATATGCTACTAAATCACTCTAGATCATCATAAATCACATTGAATCCAACAACCCAGAAGTTAAACTCGTGCATGTGTGTCCATGGTGTTTGCATGTGTGATTTAACACATGCATGTGTGTGTAATGGTGATTTTAGCTACAAGGGATGTATAGATTACCTCTAAGGCTCCTTGAACACCAAAGAGATGAAGGAATCGAGTTGGAAGGCTTCAAGATGCTCCTGGAATCTCTGGTTCGTGGTCTTGGGTCAAGAACAAGAAGGTGGTGATGAGAGGTGGTGGTCTAGAAGGCTTGCTTCAAGGTTCTTGAGCTTCAACCTCTTCAACAATGGCTTCCAATGGCTGCCAATGGGGGTTTTAGAGTGATTTGCAGAGGATTTGGTCGAGGGGTGGCGTGGGAGGCCGAAGAAAATGATGGAAATAGAGTAGGATATGATTTTCTTGGGTTTATAAAGATTTTCTGCGAACTGTGTCTCGTCGCGTAGCGCGACACGTTCAAGGGTTCCCCTCGCGTAGCACGAGAGAGTCCCGCGTTCAAATTTCCCCCGCCCACTTGTCGCGTATCGCGACAGTGTTCTTGTGGACCGTCGCGTAGCGCGACAGATCCCCTGGTGAGCCCAATAGGCCCATTTTCATTGGGTTGATCCGTTCGTTGCCGTTTTCACGTTTACGAACTTTCGTTTGGCCTTGTTTGAACTTCCAAGTTCAATGTGTGAGTGTTTCGTGGGGTTTCGAGTGTTGTGCTCCACAATGTGCTTGTCGTTCACCAACGTTCGTGTGTTTTGACACGTGTGTGCTGTTTGCCGATAATTTCACGAATTATCCAGTCATGTGTTATTGTTCGTACTGTCGTGCCACGTGTCACACTAAATTAATCTAATTCTAGTGCCACATGTACATAAAACATTTAAATAAACATTTAAATAATTATGTTGCTGACCTGGAATTTACGGGGTGTCACATTATACATTTCAAACTGTGTGCTATAGTGATTAATGGTTATTATTTTTTTTTCTTCTGCTTTTCAAGTTGGTTAATATTTCCTTACACATGTGTCTTTTATGTTATTCACCTATTATTTTAAAAATATGTGTTTCATCTTAGAACGATCATCTATTTTTCTCTTTTATTATTTTATCATATACTTAATGTTTGATTTTTTCATTGTTTATTGAAGTTATTTGTTTTTCATTTTTCTAATATTTCTTTTACTAATATAACATCGTAATGTGTTTTTGTATCTACATTCAATGGCTAAAACTGATTTAATGTAAGAATGTTTTTTATTAACATCTTGTTTTCCTAAATTACCTTTTCGGCTTTACGTCTATGTTTTGATTTAAATTAACAAATATTAAATATTGACACGTCCAGTTAATTGCGGTCCTCCACGTTTAATATTATAGTTATACGATTTATATAAATTTGTTTTCATGTTACCAATGCTCATTTTTACAACAGTAAACATTTATCCCAAACTTTATTATCAATTGACCCAATTACCATCGCGAAATGCGGGTATAACCCTAGTTGATAACAATTAAAAACTATATATAAGATGCAATGCAAATAAAAAAAATTCATAGGACCGAACATCTCACCATTGCTTGATTTACCATTCAGTGGAAGCCTGTGGTGATTGTTCTACTTTCGCAATGTTAGGATTATTAGCTAGGTCATAACTCAACTATTTGATGTACGTTTGTTCATTTACATGTTGTAGTTTATATTTGCTTAATATCACATGTGACAAACTCAACTACTTTTACAACTACTCTTGTGTGTGTGGTAAACTCACATATGACAAACTCACAAACTTTTTAGTCGACGTTGTTTTTAAATATGTTTCAGGTAGGTAAGCAAACTAGGACTATTATTTAAACCATATAAGAGCTATGGATATAGATAATTGAATTAGATACTTGTTATAGTATTTGAAAGTACTTTATGATGTAATGATTTATTTATGAATGTTTGTTTAAACTTTAAAAACGTTTTTTACGACTAAAATATAAAAAGCGAAATAAATATATAAGTATCAATTTTGATTTATATATCTGATTTATCAATTTTGTTTTTCATCACGTGTTTTTTTCCTTTTACAGTTGTAGAATTAAATATCAACCTAAATTGATAACAGTTAAAAACTATAAATAAGATACACCGCAAATAATAATAAAAAAAAACAAAAAAACACAAACATAATTTGTTGTCAAAAGCTAGCTTCAGATTCTCACCATGATCATCTTCTTTCTGTTCTTCATCTACTTCTTATCCTTGTCGCTCAAGAAGTTCACCGGTTCCAAACTCAAACCATCTCTTCCTCCTGGCCCTACACCCTTGCCCTACATTGGCAGCATAATCAGCATGCTTCAAAACAAGCCCACGTTTCGATGGATTCATGGGATGATGGACCAAATGAACACAAAGATCCTATGCATTCGCCTCGGTAATGTGCATGTTATAGCCGTGAGTGATCCGGGTATCGCGGTCGAGTTTATGAAGGATAAAGACGCGATCTTCTCGTCTAGGCCTGACACCATGTCAGGCTATTTGACGAGTAGTGGTTACTTGGACACCATGCTTGCTCCAATGGATGATCATTGGAAGAAGATGAGAAAAATGCTATCTAGAGAGATTCTTTCGGTGGCTACGCACAAATGGCTTCAAAAAAAGCGAACCGAAGAAGATGAAAATATATTGAGGTTCTGCATATATGGCTTTAATTTTGATGACATGTTTTCAAAATAGACAGATAGTTTGATAGTTTTATTAAACAAAATTGGCCACTTATATAAATTAACTTGCCTATAATCTAACCAACAAAATCAATTTTGATTGAAGTGCCTTAGTTGAGCAAAAATTTTAATATTAATTTTCTATTCGTATAAAACTAGTAATGAGTTTGTTAATTCATCTATTATATTATTTTATAATGTTTGAGTTGAGTTAGGATTAGTATATGTTTACTATTTTATAGGGTTAGTGTAACTGGTTTGAAGTGCATAGTTGAGCTTATTCAATTAAAAGAGTCAAAGCAATATACGTTGATTATTTAATAGTATTTGATTTGGGTTAGGATTAATACAAGTTTAGTATAATAGAAGGTTAAAATCATTGTTTTCATAATCAGACCAAACCGGCCGGTCTGGTAAATCATTGTTTTCAAGTGAACCACGAACTCGCCGGTTGGATTACTGAACCATAGTTGTTGAACCGGATTTCAATTTTCTTATATTAAATTACATATATGAATTTTATAATATTTATCACGCTATCCGGTTTTAAATTCTATACAACTGATCTGGCAAGTATATCCATAAGATGATTTATTCAATGTTTGGTCTAGTTTTAAAAGAATTTTTTAAAATAATTGCTGTATGGTACCAAAATGTGTTTATTTAATTAAAAAAAATTGTCTCATATATAATTTGGGCATCAAAATGTGTACACTTCTTTAGGTATATAAACAATCAATGCAATAGCAATCACGGGCCCACAAAGAACTTGATGAATGTGAGGATTCTTGTGCAACAATACACGACCAACATGGTAAGAAAGCTCATTTTCGGGAGTAGATATTTTGGCAAAGGTAGCCAAGATGGTGGACCTGGTAAAGAAGAGATTGAGCATGCTGATGCACTTTGGACGATTCTTGTTTATGTTCACGCATTTTGCGTGACAGATTACTTCCCATGGTTGCGATGGATAACAGATTTTGATGGGCACGAGAAGATCATGAGGAACGCGATTGTTACTGCAAGAAAGTATCAAGATCCTTTGATTGATGAGAGGATTCAACAATGGAAAGACGGTGTTAGGACCCAACAAGACGACTTGCTTGACGTTTTAATCACCCTTGAAAACACTCGACTCACCGCTGACGAAATAAAAGCACAAATACTTGTAACTTTAGTAACAACTTTTATACTTTGTGTTGAAAGATATCAATATGTTATATGCTAAATATAATAACTCAACTCAAAAGACTAGTCTAATATCTATGAACCTCATTTGACATATAAACCTACATCAATGATTCATACAATCAATGTGGGAAAAGTTTCATACCTTGTTGTTGTTGTTGTTATCATCTGAAAGCACCTAAAGTTATAATAAATGCCAATATTGTTTTGTGTAGTGATACTAATTAATTTTGTTGTAATACAGGATCTAATTGTAGCAGGGTTCGATAATGTTTCAAATAACATCGAATGGGCAATGGCAGAAATGATAAATAAGCCGAGGATATTCGATAAAGCGATTCGTGAGCTCGATTTTGTCGTTGGAAAGGACAGATGGGTTCAAGAATATGATCTACAGAACCTCAATTACATCAAATCCTGTGCAAAGGAGGCTTTCAGGTTGCACCCTGTTGCGCCTTTCAACCCACCACACCTTACTACCGCTGACTCTACTGTTGCTGGATACTTCATACCCAAGGGCAGTCACGTGTTAGTGAGTCGTCTCGGGCTAGGGAGGAACCCAGATGTCTGGGATGACCCGTTGACTTTCAATCCAGACCGTCACATGATTGGTGATAAGGAAGTGATCAGGGGCGCAGGTTTTAAGGGACGGGGGGGCGACCGCCCCCCCTGTTTTTTCGCTTAGTAGTGTACATTTTCCGATCGGTAGTGTAAAATTTTTAAAAAAAAATTATTTCGCCCCCTGGAAAAAAAATATATACCCTATGTTCGCCCCCCCTAAAAAATTATTACAAAAATTTAAAATAATTTATAAACAATTAAACATATAAAATCAAATTAATTAATTAACTAATAACTATTAACAATTAATTAAGTTACTTTATTAATCAAAAAATAAATTACTCCCAAATTGGGCTTTGGCCACCTGCGGCCAGCCCAATTGAATCTCCCTTTGGGTTTTGGCCATAATCGGAAAAAAGAAATCACTCCCAAATCCCAATTGAAGTCCCCCGATCTTGTTCAGACTTCAAACATCAGCGCCGAGCACAGCAGCATCCCATCACCCATTCGCCCAGCAGCCAGCAGGACCAAAGCGCACCGAGACGGCGAGACTCGAGAGCCACCAGCAGCAACGCGACCACCGACAGCCGACCCGCCCCTGCCCTGCCTCCCTGCGACCCTGCCGAGTGTCGACCTACCGCCCTTAGTGCCTTGTTCCTTGCGTGAATTGGTAATAATTTCGGCCTCTCACCTTGTTGTTACTTGCTTTGATTAATTTTTGAGTAGGTTAATTGTAGTTTATTGTTAATTTGTTAGTGAATGTAAACATTTAGGTTTTAGGGTTTTGATTTTTGTTCCAACTTTTTAGGTATAAATTAAGTGTCAGAATCAGATTCTTGGTATATCATGGTGAAAGGGAAAACTATTGATTCATTTTTTAAGAAACAAGTTGTTGATGAAGAGAGTGATAAGGCACGTCAAGAGAAACAAAAACGTCAAAGATGTTCAACTAGTGAGCCGGATCATCCGGTTAATGAAGTGAATCTTAACCATGGTATTCCAATTGGTAATGAATTGGTTGATAACAATTTAGAAAGAGATCCGGCTAAACGAATGCAAATGTTTGATCGTCCGGTTAATTTAAGAGAACAAGTAAGACGGGCTTATTTGAATTTAGGACCATACCAAATTTATCTTAAAGAGTATCCTAAAGATCAAAAGCAATGTAGATTCATAAATGCTTGGTTCAAGATGTTTCCTAGTTGGTTAGAGTATTCACCAACAACAAATGCTTCTTATTGTTTACTTTGTTACTTGTTCAATGATAAACCAAATGTGTGCAACGGATATGATGCATTTACTGTTAAAGGTTTTAACAATTGGAAAAAAGTTAATGATGGGAAAAATTGTGCATTCTTGAACCACATTGATTCTTCTCAACACAGAAATGCTGTGACTTATAGTAAAAATTTGCTAAACCAAGCAACGCACATTGGAAATGTCTTTGAAAAACAAAGTCAAGAACAAATATTAAAGAACCGTTTACGATTAAAAACTTCGATTGATGTAGTTCGTTGGTTGACATACCAAGCTTGTGCTTTACGTGGACATGATGAATCTACTAATTCTAAGAATCGGGGTAATTTTCTTGAAATGCTAAAAATTTTAGCTTCTTATAATGATGAAGTTGCGAAAGTTGTATTAGAGAACGCTCCGTATAATTCAAAATATACTTCTAGATGAGTTAGTTTCATCAACAAAGGATAATCTGAACAAAGGATAATCTGAACACTTTTAGAAACAACGGATGTGATTCTTTTTTTGCAAAGGTAACTTTTTTTTGTAATAAACTTCAAATAGATTTGCCAAATATGGAAGCTCCATACACTTCAACTCGGTATCGACCTCGGAAAAAAGATCTTCATGTTACATTTGGACATTATTACAGAGTAGATTTGTTTAATGCCACATTAGACAAACAACTACATGAGTTAAATAGTAGATTTAACGAGGAAACGATCGAGTTGTTATCTCTTAGTTCAAGTTTATCTTTAAAAGAGATTAATGTTGATGAGATTTGTCTTCTTGTTGAAAAATATTATCCTCAAGATTTTACCGATCAAGAGAAGATTCAGTTACGATATCAGTTGGAAATTTTTAATATTGATAAGTCAAAGAATATCAAGTTAGGTGGTGCATCAACAATTTCTGATCTATGCAAAAGTCTTGTGGATACTAAGAAACGTGAAACATACTATTTGGTTGATAGAGTGATTCGGTTAATTCTGACACTTCCGGTTTCGACTGCAACAACAGAGAGAGGGTTTTCAGATTCAAGAATCGCCTTCGTAATAAGATGTCAGATGATTATCTTGCGAATAGCTTGGTGATTTACATATAGAAGGAAATTGCCGAAAACTTTGACTCGGAATCAATAATCGATGAATTTAAAAATCTTAAAGATCGTCGCGCTGAGTTGTAATCTTCTTTAAGGTACTTAACTTTTTCATTCATCATGATAATTATTTAAATCTTTGTTTGTTTCAAAAAAATCTACTTTTTATTGTTTGACGTTTTGACCCGAGCCGACCCGAATCGCCAACCCGAACATTTAACTGTTAGCTTTAGGCCGTTAGGGAAAAAAATTTATAAGTGGCAAAGTTTCGCCCCCCTATACTTTCAGCCAAGCTTCGCCACTGGAAGTGATGTTAACCGATCACAACCTTCACATGTTTTCGTTTGGCACAGGTCGTCGTGGGTGCCCAGCAGTGTTGTTGGGCTCGACCATGACTACAATGCTTCTAGCTAGGCTCATACAAGGGTTCACGTGGGAGTTGCCGCTCAATGAATCACGTGATAATCTAAAGGAAAATTTTCATGATTTTTCAAAGGCCAAGCCGTTGTTGGCCTTAGCCAAACCTCGTATCGCAAACAATCTTTATCCCTCAAGCTGAAAAAGTTATATGCTCATGAACCAGTGTTAGGTTAATCTTAATGGATCAGTCATGGAGTTGAACTAATGGGTCTTTGTACTTGAATAACTCAGCATAATAATTGTTGAAATGGTCAATATATATTCAAAACTTATATATGAATATTGAAAGACAATTAATTAAGTAGAAGCTAATGTTGCTGTTGCTTTTTTTTGGTTTTTTACATAATATATTTTTATATAGGTACGTACATACATATGTATAAAAGATAAATAGGAAACTAACTTAAGTTGAGAAAAACCATATAACTTAATAAAAATTAATTTTCTGTTATGTATAATATGTTACTATAAAAAAATATATTTGTAAGTATTTGTTTCACACATGTTACAAATTAGTTTTTAGTGTTATACATTGTAAAACATAACTTTATAACATATGTGTAACAAATAATATAATTTTTTTTATTATTTTAATTTTCTTGTAACAACATAAATTACAAACCTAAACCGAAAAAGAATGAAAGAAAAAATTTTGAATGTTCCATTCGGTTTTGTGTGTATGTGTATAATAGTTTATTGACTGGTGTATTACACAGATTTGTATAAAAATAAGCATTACAAAGTAATCACTGATAGAAAAATAGATATGCAAATAATATAAAATCTTTTAACATTTTAAAAATAAGAAAATTAAAGCATATTTATAAATATATAAACATATTTTAAAACAATACAAAGAAGATTTAAAATTTTGAGTTTTATAAATTATTAATTGAAAATAGAAAGTTTGAAATGATTAGATTTTCATTAATATTTTAAAAAATAACTCTACACAAATATAACAAATTTTTCATACTGTGTCAATTAAATCACTAAAGCTTTTTTTTTGTCCCCATTAAGTCATTCAACTTAGTATGGGTGTTCTAATCCTATATAAATAACCTGAATAACAGGTTATTGCTAATTTTCTACATATTTAACGTATTTAATATGTTAAGTGGGGTGATAATAATAAATTAAAAATTATTTAAAATCATCCATATTTACGTATAATATTTGAAAAAAATTAAGTTTGAAACGTTAAATATTGACAGACACTGTTTGAAAAACTTATTTTTTTCAAATATATTGCGTAAGTATGGATAATTTTAAATAATTTTTAATTTATTATTTTCTTTATAAAATAATTATATCACCACTTAACATATTAAATAAGTTAAATATGTAGAAACTTAGCAATAACCTGATCTTCAGGTTATTTATATAAGATTAGAACATCCATACTAAGTTAGAATAGTAGGTTACATTTGTGTCGAGTTATCTCTTAAAAAATGAATATTACATTATTTTTTAAATTTGAAAATTTGACTTTATTGTATTACAAGAAATTAATTTTTAAATTTGTTAAATATGCCATCCACGTATATAGCATAAAAACACGTTACGTGGCAAATGTGATGTGAATAGGGTAAAATAACATCATGTTGGTAATTTAAAATTTCTTAATTTAAAACCTTAAAATCTCTCAATTCGTAAGCTTAATTCCCATCACCCCTATTTCCTTCACACAATTTCATAGGGAGAGTCAACTGAGATGGAAAAAGAAAAAAAAAAGAAAAACAGAAAATTATGGTGATGCAACTGAGATAGAGGATGAAAAGATAAGAAAACCATATATCAACTGAGATGCCATTGAACAACTCGACGTCGTTTACCTCATCAGATCGATAACAAATGATTACTACGGAGTCAATATCAGTGGCGATAACCACCGAAAAGAAGATAGGAAGGGTATCGGATGAAACGTGGTCAGTTGGTTGTGTAAACCCATGAATTTGAATTTGGGAAGAAAGTAATGTGGGATGAAGGAATGCGTGCTTTAGTTAAACAGGCGTCTTCGTTTCTGCACAAACTGAGTATTTGATTCAACACAAATTAAAATGAAAAAACAAACACAAGAAGTGGAGGGTTTTTGGTATGGCTGTTCAAAAAGCTCAAATCTCACATTTGGCTCCGCTCGTTCGGATAAACCTCGGCTCGGATAACGCTCATTTGTAACCGAGCCGAGTCTAAGCCAAGACAGGCTCGGCTCGTAGCTCACTCGTGGCTCGGCTCGTTTGTGCAACAGTCAACATGCTATATTAATAAAATATAAAACTATAGGGTTACTTTTAATAATAAATAACTTTTGCTTTAGTTTGTAATTATGTTAAAAAAGAAAAATAAAAGAAAAGAGGATGGAAATACGGAATGAATCTCAATTCTCACGTGCTCCACTGATCCCTCTTTCCTAAATCATATTCTTACTTCCTAATTCCATATATTTACGTCTATTTACTCTTTGCTCTTTACTTCTCAAACCCTAATTCCCAAATACATTGGAGCCATAGTCCTTAAACCAGACGTTTCTCGCGCGGTCACACCCAAACGACATTTGGTCTCAGCCACAAGCAGGTCGATCACCGCCAAAAGTAGGTCGGATCTAACGCGGTCAATGCCAGATGTCAGTCGGCTGTTGGGTCTAGAAAGGTCAAGACCAACGGTTAATTTGGATAGATGGAATGTAAACAAGAAGTATTATGTATTTGTTGATTAGGGAGCAACGAGTCACCGCGAAAGCAACTGAAAAGCTCAAGATTATGAAGACACTCGAGATGACCCGAAGACTTTAGCAAATGATAATACGATTTATTTGTTTATTATTTATTATCATTTGTTGCACTTTATTTATTTTCTAGGGTTTGGGTCATGTGACATATAAATAGAGGATTTCTCTATTTTGTCAAAATAACACAGACAAGAGAGTGTGTGAGGGTGTGCTTCAATGTAATCTTGAGAGAGCTCTCCCCCATGAACTCCATGGATTCTTTATCCATGGAGTTTGAGAGCATGTGAGGGGTAGGTAATGTAATCTTGTTGACTAATGAATTTTATTTCTTTACATTGTTAGTCGTTACATTACATCTCAGATTTATTCTTGATTGTGTTCTACAACATCTTCACCCATCTTCAAGACTTTCTCTGTTCTTCAACTGCTTAATCTTCACAAATCGGGTAGGTCCTATTCCGCAACCCTTTTTACAATTGGTATCAGAGCCAAGTTCTCGAGAGTATCATTATAACTATTGATTCTCTCAAACTTGTGCTCAATACCCTGATTTTGTGAATTTTTGTGAAAGTTCTTAGAAGATGTTCTTGTTCTGGGTTCTCCGTTCTTCAATTTATTTGGGTTATATTTTTTGTGTTTTGATATGGTAATCACAAGTGGGTTTTGACTCTCCCTGTTATATGTCAAAACCCCACCCAAATGTGATCTTTATCGGACGAGTTATCAAATTTTTGTTCATATGATAAAAATGGAGGCGGATGAAAAATTTTATGGCAGCTGGGTTTGTTTCAAGAAAGAACATAATGATGATGACGGCGTTCTTGAATTTAGGGTTTTCAGAAGGTTTTATTTGATTGTTTTCAGAAGCTCACCATGGATATTCTTTAAAATTATTGCTTCCTATGGATATTGCTTCCTATGGCTACTCTGATTGGAAATTGCTTCCGAAGCACAATTTGCTTCCGAAGCACAATTTGCTTCCGATGCACAAATTGCTTCCGAAGCACAATTTGCTTCCGAAGCACAATTTGCTTCCGATGCACAATTTGCTTCCGATGCAAAAGTTGCTTCCTAAGCATAAGTTGCTTCCTAAGCATAATTTGCTTCCGATTGGAAACTACTTCCGAAGCATCTTTTGAAGACATCTCCTTCTGATGAGTGAAGCTTTTTCCGAAATTGAATCACTATTGCTTCCGAGAGTTACTTCCAAAGAGCAGAGGTATTGTTGGTATGTAAAGAAGTTAGTTTCTTAAGTGTTAATTTGTGATGTCCAAGTTCTAATGCATCTGCAAATTAATACTTCTGAAGCTAACTAAACTGTTTAAAGAACCAAAGTTTTTGGTATAAAAGGAGGTTAGCTTCTTAAGTGCTAATTTATGATGTCCAAGTGCTAATGCATCTATAAATCAGTACTTATGAAGTTAACCAAATATTCCTTAAGTAAAATCATCTCTTGATATGTAATGTCTTATTTCTAAGTGTTAATTTGGATGATGTCCAAGTGCTAATGCATATTCAAATCAACACTTTAAAATTTGACAACATATAATTTTACTTTTGAAACACATTAGCCTTTGCTTCGCTCATTCGATTTCATCATTGGAAGTACTTTACTCCGTGGCATGATAGAGCTGAAACTTATACATCATCAGAAAATCAAAATAAGTTAATGATGTCTATTCTATAAGTCCAATTGGTGTTCCAGATCTGCTGCATGGAACATATTACCTGTTTGCATTGATTGCTTCCGAAGAACACTATTTGTTTTTGAAGACTTGATGGATCTTCACACGTCAGTTATCTATATCATCAATTTAGGGGGAGATTGATGGATTAAACTGATGGCAAGTGTGTTACCAGTGGTTTATCAGTGAAAACTTATGTTTCATTGATGTGAAGATTTCTTATTATGCTTTGAAGACTCTTAACTTTCAGATTGTTGGGATATGGTTTTCTTTTAGCTTTGAGCTTGCATTTGTCATATGTTCATTACAAGGATTGGTTGGAGTCCTACACTTGAACTGACATCCTATATTCTTACATCTTTTGGGTTGGGATGAAGATTAAGATTACACTCTATATTCTTCCATTCTTGGTGTTGGGGATGAAGATTGAGATTAGTTAATCGTAGGAGGAGCTTAATCAGAGGGGGAGAAGATAAATGAAGGCCATAGAAGTTCAAGATGTTTGTTTTGGGTTTAAGAAGCGGATAAAGGAAGATTCGCTTTTTTTTGCGGTGAAAGAAACATGAATTGCATCTACACAAGTTCAATCTTATTATTCATGTTTGTTTCATCATACTTCTGCATTGGCTTACATTCATCTAACCAAACAGGGGGAGACTGTTGGGTCTAGAAAGGTCAAGACCAACTGTTAATTTGGATAGATGAAATGTAAACAAGAAGTGTTATGTATTTGTTGATTAGGGAGCAACGAGTCACCGCGAAAGCAACTGAAAAGCTCAATATTATGAAGACACTTGAGATGACCCGAAGACTTTAGCAAATGATAATACGATTTATTTGTTTATTATTTATTATCATTTGTTGCACTTTATTTATTTTCTAGGGTTTGGGTCATGTGACATATAAATAGAGGATTTCTCTATTTTGTCAAAATAACACAGACAAGAGAGTGTGTGAGGGTGTGCTTCAATGTAATCTTGAGAGAGCTCTCCGCCATGAACTCCATGGATTCTTTATCCATGGAGTTTGAGAGCATGTGAGGGGTAGGTAATGTAATCTTGTTGACTAATGAATCTTATTTCTTTACATTGTTAGTCGTTACATTACATCTCAGATTTATTCTTGATTGTGTTCTACAACATCTTCACCAATCTTCAAGACTTTCTCTGTTCTTCAACTGCTTAATCTTCACAAATCGGGTATGTCCTATTCCGCAACCGTTTTTACATCGGCCACAGACCTAAGCCACACGTCTCTCGCATGTGGCCTTTGTAGAAGTCATGACTCATTGGAGAAAACGAGCTGAGTTGAGGTGAATACAATTCATATATTAAATTTCTCATATAAAAACCGAGCCAAAAACGAACCGAGCCGAGCCAGCTCCATTAAAAACGAGCCAAGTCTGAGCCAGGTTCTCAGTTTACAATATATCCAAGCCAATCTGAGCCAGGCCCGGTTTAAATCTGTGCCGAGCCCGAGCTGACATTTGGCTCGGTTCGGTTTGGCTCGTGAACACCCCCAGTTTTTGCTATCACTTGTAGGTTCAGGCATGCTACTCTTTTTTTTAATGGTTTTATACAAGTTAGTAAAACTTTAAATCTAAATCAGTATATAATTACACTAGCTAATACACGGGTTTGTATAAAAGAAAATATATAGTCTATAATGTTTACATAAGTTTATGTAATATGTTAAAAAAATTACATTTAAAAAGTATTACGCCAATTGTTGATGAAGCACCAGGTGTGCAAGTTATAACAGCCAACTTGTTAACAAATAGTTTGTTTTTTGAAGCAATACGTATTATAAAATATAAATTAACAAATATATCAATAAAGTAATAAAAATCTATTTTGAAGTATAAAACAGATCAAACGTTTAAATAAAAGAATCTAATCAATCTCTTCATTTAAATAAAAGAAACATTGTATCAATTATAAATCATTAATTTAAATTTATGATATAATATAGTAATGTATTAAAAATTTTAATATATGATACATTAATTATGAGGAGTAAATTTTGATTTCGGCATTGAAATTAAAAAAAATATTAATACATTAATAAATAATCCAGATTTTTCCTCTTATAATTTGTTAATTGCAATAGAAAATTTTATAAGATAAAAAAATGTATATTACAATTCTTTGCATAAATTAAAATAATAACAATTAAAGTTCTATGTGATAACGTGCTATACAACAAACTATAGTTGTTTTTACTGGCGCAAAATTTGAGCTTGCAAGTGTCTTTTTAGATTGTGGCAATATAAAAGACTAAAATTGACATTAAAACCAACATGGATATGTGACAAAAATTGATTTTTAGTGGCATAAAAATTGTGTTACAAAATCCTCATTTTATTTTGTGGCAGAAAAAAGTGTCACTAAAAGTCCATAAACATTGTGTGGCACATTGAAAAAGTGACACTAAAAGGCTTTAGTGTCACCACTTCTAGTGGCACATTTTTTGTGTGCCACACAATCTTAAAGGGGTTTCTAGTGGCACTTTTTTGGTGTTTTGAGGCACTTTTTGTATGCTATTAAATAACATTTTATTTGTAGTGATCTTAAGTATATCAAGGTGCTTACCATTTGTAACTCTTGAAGTATGAATCCAAATCTTCATCTTCCTTGGTAAAGAAAATATCATCCAAGTAATTTCATAGATCCAAATTAACATTAGTGTTTCTATACGTAAGCATATTAGCATGTACATGACAAAATTAGTATATTAAAAACTAAATGAAATATCAATTTAAATTAAAAGTAATCTAATATGATATGTTCTGGTTGATACACAACTATAAAAAAATATATGAAGGCCTTATATGTTCTGGTTGATGTTAAAGTCGGCCCTATCAAATTGTAAAGTAACCTGAACATTGTTTACCAAACGTTTCATGAAACTAATAATAGAACAAATTATTATAGATGAAAAACTAACCTGAATTATTGTTATTCAATTCTTAAATACACTTGCAGCAGAATTGGGAATCCTTTTTTATTTCTTAATAGTAAATAAAACTATTTTGAACAATCATGCAATGTTGAACGTCTTAAGAATTTTAGGGAATTGCTAATAAAAGGAAAAAAGAAAAAAAGAATTTACTTTCATGTTTGTGGTTGGTCCTGTTTGATGAAGAAAGCACATAGAATTGAAGGCAATTGCTTATAGAAGAAATACACTAAATTTCATAACTACCCAGAATGTGGGCATTCTCAGGTTCTGTTGATGGTGTTGTGTTCTATGGCTTAAATTTAGGTATGGGCATTATCAAAAGTGGTTTGTCATATATAACAACACATTCTTATTGGAAAATTAAATAATCCTAATTCTCTTGCATAAAAAACAATACAGTGACTGCAAAAATGTACAATGTCAGCAACTTCTTTTAATAAATTAAATATCTAAATTAGCTTATGAATCATCTACATCACCTTATGAGTTGAAATCATTCAACATATGTTGAACAAATTACATGATTATAATTTGATGATATAAGAAGCCAGCTTGTAATTTGCTATGTGTATGGAACATAATTAGATGAAATATCTGTTTCTAAAATAAAAAAAAATAAAATATCCAAATCATCATCTTTATCTAGAAATTAAGATCATCCAAATCAATTTCATATATTATAAATGCTCTGGTATAATTATTTAGGTTTAAAAATTCAGGGCTTTGAATTGCACTTGATAAAGAAGAAAATCTTCATTTGAAAAATAAGATCATCCAAGTCAATTTCATATATCAAAACTAAGAACTCACTGAAAATTTTAGCATATACCAGAAATCATAAGAATATGAATGAAAAGAACCATACCACACAACCTACTTCTGAATAGTAAATGCACAATTTCTCAATGCACAAAGTTCATGATTATAACATTAGATGCTATATATTTCACATGTTTACCCTTGATAGATGGCAAATCTTTAAGACATTGATAATTTTAGATCGATTATTAGAAATTAGAATTTAACGAATGAACTACACAATAAGTGCAATTTTAGGGTTTAGAAGAATATTGATACAACAGATTAAGAAGTAATATACGTATGGGTTGACCATTCGAAACTATATATAAAGAAAACATAAGCTTTTGAAGATGTAAATCTTACAAACGATTTTCTGTTGATTAAGAAATGTAGGAACGACAATGAACTCACAAAATAATGAAACATAAAGATTTTAGGGTCAATTAGGGACAAAATAGAAAACAATAGAAAGGAGAAGAGTTACCAAATGATGAAATTTGATATACAATCTTCTTGGCAAGAAGCTGTCGTCAAAGAGGAATGAAGGGTTATGAAGCTTTTAGGGTTTCTTGATTATACAAATCGTGAATAATCTGTGGGTAGGATAATACCCGCGTGATAAAAGATAATATGGTTTAGGGGGGAAAGTGAAAGGCAATACATTGTAGTGAGGACACGTGACATTAGTTTGGAAATGATTATTAGAATAGGTAGATATTTACATATATGTAATCGGTGAATATACACGAACATGATGATATACATCTCATTTTGGCATATGTTGGTTTTCCTCATTATTATATTTTGTTTGAACGCATATATGTAATCAATGACAAAATCTTAAATTTATTGATTACATCAAATTTATGTATTATAATAAATCAAGTTTTTTCTCTGCCATGTGGCACTCAATGAAGCAGGTTTTGGACTCCATTTCCCACTCATATTCTTTCCAAGGTCGGCTTTTATACGTAAAGAAAAAAACCCTAGCTTAGTGTAGATGCATTAAATGTCCCTAATTCGATTTTGTACTATCCATTATGTATAAAGTTTATAATATTAATGGAAGTAGTCTTTCTATATTGATTCTTAATGTTTATTATTAAATATTTGTGTTTGATTAGGATTTTAAATGTTCAAGTATGATAACAGACTCATTCGGGACAATGGCTCTAAGTATGAAGCCATTCGCTGAATGAACGAAGTAGCGAATGACATAGGCGAGCGAATGAGTCATTCGCCGAATGACTCATTCGATTGACTATTCCATTCGATGGGGTCATTCGCCGAATGAGTCGCTTCGGTCTCTCATTCGACCAAATGACAACAGACTATAAATACAAGCCCAAACCTTTTCAAACCCAACTTTTTGAGCCCTCCTTCTTCCCTGAGAACCCAGAGTCAAAACCCTAGGAGATTAGAGCGGCCATAGCACGTCCAAGTTCGATTCACATCTCGTGGTGTTCGATTCTTGATCAATCGTCCATCCTTCATCTTCGGATTACCACGGTTGCTATTGATTTCGATTGGAAAACCATGGAATAGGATTCCGCACTATTCTAGAGGCTGTCGGGTAGATATCCATTGGAACCAGATTGTTTCCGAGCTCCAAACTTGGTCCTACAAAGTGGTATCAGAGCTTTGGCTCTTGATTCTACTCGATTTCCATTTAAAATCATCAGATCTCAGATTGGATTTTCGTAACTTGCAAAAACTCTGATTTTCTTGTTCCCCAAGTCACTGTTTCATTCAAAATCAGTAAGTTTTTGAGGTGTTTTTCTCAAAACAGTAATCTCAATTGTTTGGTAATCTAGTCATAGTGTTCTGTACCAAATTTTCTTGGTTGATTTTTACAAACATTTATGTTTTCTGATTTTGCCCTATGTGACTTGTCAGATGGACAAGTTACATATTCACTTGTAGATGTGCTTCCCATTTGTACATATATTGCTTTGAAAAAAATTCATTTTGTTTTGTGTTCCTTTTCATTTGTTTTGAAAAAAGATTTTGATTTTTCAAAAGAAACAGTTTTCTCATCCTCAGATGTGCTATTATATTGTGTGGGGAAAATATCAGTTGACTCATCTTCTTTTGCTATCTTATGTATGTTTAGAACTTCATTATACATAATAATGGTTTATGGTTTGCACTGAACCTCCACATTTAGAGTATATGCAGATGGAGGTTCCACTTGATTATATCCTACCACAGTGCCCTTCTTTTTCACCAAGGCAGGTATCTCAGTCATTTTAAGAAGTTTTTCAAACTTCTCTCCTTGACTAAGAAATCTGTCTTTGTAGGATTCAGCCAATACAAGTTTTGTCTTAGCAGTTGTTGGTCTTTCTAAAAGATTGTTTATTTGACATTGTTTATTATTGTCTTCATGTTTAAGAATTGAGATTTTCTTTTCTAATTCTTCAATCTTTTCTTTATAATCTCTTTCAGCTTTATAAAATTCTGCTTTGACAGCTTGTATTGACTCAAGTTCCTCACATATTTGGGCATTAAAACGTTTATATGCATTCAATTTTTCAAGACATTCAGGGGTTCACATTTTATCTATTACCTTGAAAGTCGAAGTGGAGTCATTTGCTATGAGTGCACTGTTTAAGGTGGAAGCTTCTTCAACTTGAAAACTCCCGTCAGAGAAGTCATAATGTTCTGCGATGTTTGCATTGTTGGATCGGTTTGTTACTTTAGATGATTGATTGACTTGAAGTTGATGGCTGAGATTTTGGAGACTTGCATTCTCTTGTAAAATGGCCCAGTTTTTGACATTTAAAGCATTTGAGCTTGGATTTATCTAAACCAAATCCGGTCTTCATGTTGTGCTTCTTGAACTGTCTTCCAGTTCATTGATAAAACTTCTATGCACGATAGGAAATCATGGCCATCTGGTAATTGATGTCCATTTCTTCTAAATCATCAGCAGGGATGCCATCTAGATCTTCTTGACATAGTTGAAAGTAGTTAGATTCTTCAACCAAGAATGCTCCTTGACCAGAGGTGAGTAATGGAACTGTGTTTGAGAAATGATTTGGATGTGGTGTGGAAGGTCTAGGTGTTTCAGGGTAGGTAATGATTGGTGTGGAGCTTGAGTAGTATACGGGCTGATAGTTCTGAAATGGTAAGTTGTGAGTGGGAGCATATAAGGCTGCTAATCCTAAGGGTACGGAAGTTGTCTGTTTTGGTTCATGGGCATCAATCTCTATTTGGTATACATTCATTATGCCAAAGAGTTCTCCCAGCTTCAGTGTTCTAAGAATTTTTGTTCTTCGGATATTGACTGAGTAGATGTTTCATGCATGTGGAAGAGACCTTAAGAAATTTCTTATTACATCTTGGGTTTTCCATTTTTACACCTGCAGCAGTTAGTTCATCCACAAGTTGTACATATCTCAGATACTGAGAAGCCATCTTTTCATTGTTCTTTTGACAAAAATTCTAGAACTTCTGCTTGAGCATATCTTTCTTGTTTCCTTTCACATCATCTGATCCTTCATACATCTGTTGCAGAGAATTTTACAACTCTTTAGCAAATTTTCATTTCTTGAATGGATGTATGATGGAGTTAGGAATAGACATTTGGATAAGCCAGATTGCTTTAGAGTCAACTTCCATCTTCTTGTAATCTTCATCTAAGTAAAGAGATGGATCTTTTGGCACAACTGCTCCACCAGCTTCAGCAGCAACAACAGTTGGAATAAAGGGTTCTTCAAGAACTGACTTTCATAGTTTGAAGTCTTGTTTCCTAATGAATCCTTCCATTCGAACCTTCCATGTGTCGTAGTCGTCTGGAGTAAACATGGGAGGTTTGTTGAGAGTGTCATTTTCAGTATCATGCTCACTGATGGTAGCCATTTGAGCAAGAAGTAAAGTCTTAGAGCTGTGAATAATAGAAGATGAACAACTGGTAACTTAAGAATGGTTAGTTGCTTAAGTTAAAGAGTCGTAGCTCTGATACCACTTGTAAAAATGGTTGCGAAACATGATCTACCCGTTTTGTGAAGATTAAGCATAACATGAACAGAGAAAGTCTTGAAGATGTGTGAAGATGGTAAATAACACAAACAAGAATCTAAGATGCAATGTAAACTAAAGAACAAGAAATGATATATAACAATAATAGTTCAACATTCAACAAGATTACATTACCTACCCCTCACATACTCAAACTCAATAGATAAAGAATCCATAGAATTCATGGAGAAGAGCTCTAAAGACTACATTGAAGTACACTCTCACCACTCTCTTGTCTTGTTTTTCTACAAATGAGAATAATCTATATTTATAGTGCCACATGACCTAAAGCCCTATAAACAACAAATACAACAAAATTATAATAAATAATAAATATTAAATTAAGTTCTATCATTTTTGTGGTCTTCGGGTCTTTTGATCATCAAGTGTCTTCGTAATATTGAGCCTTTAGTGGCTCGTGCGGTAACTCGTTGCTCCCTACTCAAAAAATACATAATACTTCTTGTTTACATTCTATCTATCCAAATTAATTGTTGGTCTTGACTTTTCTAGACCCAACAAAAACCCCATATTTTTATCAGATCCATCGTAGTTTTCATGTTTAATACTTTCGTTCGGTCGAGAACCTCACTTGTGACCAATCAATTTAACCATATAATGCTCTTGAAGTGAGATTCATGGGAGAATTAATGGCTTTTGGAGCTTGGAGTATTTTAGCAGAAGAACTAATTTAAAAAAGGGGAGAACGAATAAAAGAATAAGTGAAATACAAAAATTTAATAATACTTATACAAACTGAAAAATACAGAAGTTATATACCAATGTAGTTATACAAAAATATGACATTTTGTTCAAAATAATTCAATCAAAGAATAAACATTTTATCTTTTAAAATATATAACAACACACCTACATTGGTAATTTGATATCCTGATATATAATGTGTCGACCTAGTAATTATAGGAATCTAATTATAGTCCTATGAAATCATGATAATTACCTTTAGAATGTTGTGAATACAGAAAAATGTTGTAGGAGGGACAAAATATGAGTCGGGTTGAAATAAAACAACAAGAATCATATTCACTCACATCTCACGAATCAATAGCATCAGTTTGAATGAGTCAGGTTAAAATGAAGCGGGTCAAAATATACAAATACTAGTAAAATAACCTTATACCATTAAAAATAACTCATAAAACAATCATTAAATCTAATTAAAAATATTACATATTACACATTTTTTTCATTACTCAACATATTAATAAACGATATATAAAATACACATAAAATAACATATTAATTAAATGAACAAAAGCTTAACAACATACACAAAATAACATAATTGAGCAAATTGATATTTAGAAAGAAATGTAAAATAGAAATTCAAGAAGAAAATCTACATATTCACAAAAGAAGATGCACGCCTTAGGAGTAGAAGTGCACAAACTGATATTTTCTAAAACCGGTTCCGATTTCAGATTTGGTCAACAAAGTTAAGAACTGATTTCAGTTAGGTTCGGATTATTGACCGGGTATTATCATTTTTTGGCAAGGTAAAAGTGGAACTAGTTCCAGTAATTCTGGTCGAGATTAAATATCTCTTAAAAATCAGAGTTGCTGGTTCAGTTTGCATTGTTGGTTTTGGTTTCGGAATCTTTTTTTGCCCACCTCTGCTTAGGAGGCATCCAGCAATTGTACTACAATTTTAATTTCAATAAAGCAAAAAATGTTACTATTGGTTTTCCGGATCCCAATACACTAAAAATGTGCCCCACCTCACGTCAAACTAAGCTAAACTTATACTAAATTACAAACTTTTGTCTTATCTCTTGTGAGCCAATTAGGTGCATTTTTATATGTCTCCAACTATATTATGTTTACAGTCATATTTAACTTTAAATATGTTAATTGTATCATATAAGTCGGAGCTAAAATTTAATGGATGTCACAATTCATGCGAAGGAGAACTCAAGATTACGGAATTTGTACAAAAGTAAGGCGATGATCTATCTTATTTTGAAATCTAGTTTACTCATCCCACATCGAAACATTAACAAAATACTAACTTGAGTAAGATTCAATGAAGCTTTATCCTTTAAGGAAGTGGAAGAGGGTCTTATTCCGTATGAAGATGAACTTCATATGGGCAGGTTTATACGAAGGGATGTCTTCGTATGCTCTCTTCACATGAAGGAAAGAGCTAAAGAACACTAGCCGAGTAGAAATAGCAAAAAATACGAAAAAAATCTCTAACATTTTCATTTTTTGGAGTTTTGATTCAAAATTTTAGTCTATGGGTTCCTTTTTTATAAGGAGTGTTTCTGTTGGATCGAATTTAACATTTGAGTTATTCACAGAGAATCATTAAAATGGATCGAATTCTTGGAATTAAATGTTTAGACTTGAATCAATAATTAGGGTGAGCATAATATAACCAAAAATGAAATTTAACCGATAACTGTCCTGAATCATAACCGATAGTAACCGAAACCGACGGTTATGGTTAAGCTAAGCTATTAACCGGCCCATTCAATTATGACTATGGTTATGGTTAAGACAAGTCATTAACCAACTTTAACCAAACTCATTATTTTATATATATATATTTTTAATAAACTTCTTGTGTGTGTGTTTCTTCTTCTTTTTTTTCTTTTTTAAGCAATAAGTTATTTTGGAAGTCAAATATCCATAACTTTACATTGGATGCAAATATTATAGGTAACATGCGAGATTAAATATATTAGAAGATAAGATTAAATATATAAGATTAATTTATATTGGATATAATAACCCACTGGGTTTAGTTATTATGGTTGTCACTTAAATTTTATCATCAATATATATTTAATTTAACAAGCTTATATACAAGTCTTTCTTATTCTTTCAACAATTTCATTATTAACTGAATTTAAACGAAATTAAACCATAACGGGTGGTTAACCAAACAACTGGGTTCTAAAATCGAGTTTGATTTGTTGAAATCGCGTGTACATGAGCTGTGGTAGGTTTCGGGTCAAACAGGGTCAGATAGGGAAAAAGATGTGGGAGAGAAATAGAATACGCAATTGTACATTTTGGAGATATATTAACTTAGTTTGAGTGATATTATGATTATTTTTATTTTACAAAACTTACTTTGTAATTAATTTGTAAACTTCTCTTTTTTTTTAGTTTTTACTTATGTCTTAAAATCATTATTTTTATTTAAAATATATACAGTGACGGGGCTTGAGAGTTAGGGAAGGGACGAAAATTTATGAGAATCAGAATACATGTTAAATATTTTAAACGATGGGACGAAACCCTTATTTTTAACTAAAAATAACATTTCGGCTCGAAAATCAACACATATGACGAAAAAAGAGGAGAGGCGGTCCCCCCCCTTGCCCCTGAAGACACACACATACGTAAATATATATGTAATAGGGGATGTATGGAAACCCCTCTTGAGTTGAAAAACCTTAAAAAACCATATGTAAAAAAGTTTTTTTTTAATTTTTTATGGTTTTATAACATTATTAGGGTCATTTTTTATAAAAAAAATACAAAAAAAGCACCGACTAAAATTTTTCTAAAAAATAATAAAACAACAATGTAACACTGACGTACTTATTTCTTCCAAACATGTACAGCTGTGTTATGTCGGTTTTTTATTATTTGTTTCAAAAATCTAGTCGGCACTTTTTCTATATATATATATATATATATATATATATATATATATATATATATAGGGAGATGATCAAATGTTAACCCTGACATTTTTTGCTCGAATCTTTGTTTTTATTTCATGGTTTTATTGTACATAAATAGGGGGTTTCTTTTTTGTGTTTTTGCTAATTCATCACCGTTTAGAAATTAAATCAATTGTAAGTTTAAGTTACACTATCTGATGTAAGTAAGGTTATATATGTTATAAAAAAAGAAACTTTTGAAATAAATATGTATATCATGAAGTTACGTATATGTAACTCAAAAAGTTTCGTATGTAACTTATAAAGTTACATATATGTAATCAGTATGTGTAACATACAAATTACATATATGTAATAACCTAAAATACACATTTTTTTAATTTTTTTTCTTTTACATTTCTTATCTTATAATAAAAGGAAATAAGAAAGAAAAAAATGAAAAAAAAAACTTTAATTGGTAATGATCGTGGTTACTTTTCCTTGTTTTCTTCAAAATACAAGTTTTCTTAGTAACCCTCCCCTATATATATATATATATATATATTCAGCAATACAGGATGGTCATCCAGAATTTCCTGAAGTATTTCCCGTACAATCGGGTTTTTTTTTCCGAATTTGACTCTTAGCAACTCCTATGTTCGAAGCAAGATGTTTTTTAATTAGTTCACGAATTACAAAGGTTTTGAAAAGTTCTATTGCAATTTCGCGAGGCAATCCATATCGATGCAATGAAAGTAAAGGGCCCACGACAATCACTGACCGCCCTGAATAATCGACTCGTTTACCAAGCAGAGTCTCGCGAACTCTTCCTTCTTTTCCTTCAAGGGCTCCTTTAGATGAGAAAATCTTGAAAACAATGGAAAAAACCATCAAAAAAATTCATTTTTTTTACAGTTTGTTAACATCAGTACGGTCATAAAAACAGAAAAATCGCCGACCATATTTTTTTAAAAAAATAATAAAAAACTAGCGTAACATGTACAGGCTTGGAAGAATGAATTACGTTAGTGTTGCATTGTTATTTTATTATTATTTTTTGAGAAAAATTTCTATGCGGCTCTTTTTTATATTTTTTTTATAAAATAACCTAATAATGTTACAAAACTATAAAAAAATTAAGAAAAAAACTTTTTTAGAAGGTTTCCATTTTATACATCCCTATATGTGTGTGTGTCATTATTAGAATAATTGTTTGTTCCAAATTAGTTTGCCAAGATATAACTGATAATAATATGTTGATATTCCTCAAAATTTCATTAAATAAGTTTCTGAAATTACAAATATTTTAAGAAAGTTACATTTAGACTCACGAGACAGCTTGAGCTCATCATTTGAAGCTTGAGATCAGCATTTGAGGCTCGAGCTCAACAACTAAACAAGCCATATTTTAGGGCTCGAGTTTATTTAGACTCGGTTCGTTCGAACATTTTACCGATAGAAAAATGTGCCAAATTGATTCGTTTGCATCCCTACAAACAAGGTTCTTGAATCCCTCCTCTTCTAAATATATGATAAAAAAAGAAAAAAAAGCGAATGCTAACATAAACATGAATCTAGGTAGGAAACAAAATCGTAGTTTCCTCGTGCAATATCAATTTGTCTACAATTACAAATATGTACAACTAACACCAAAAAACTAATAATGACGAATATGTACAAATAACATCAGAAGACAAATAATGATTACATAAAACATGATGCCCTCAACTTTTATTTTAACTTAGTTATATTGTATAATAAACACATACATCAAAGTTAGCAAGCACCCATCTAATAATAACATTAACTCAATTAAATCCTTGATTAGAAGGAGCTAATGTTAGATTTGCATTGGTACCAACTTATTTCATGGCGAAACAAAATTGGTATGAAATTTTCCTAAAAACCTCATATATCTATTAATTACTAATTAGTTCAACATAGTTTCCATGTTTAATACTCTTGTTGAGTCGATAATGTTGTTGGACTGAGCTAGATTCGAGAGAGAATTAATGGCTTTTTGGAGCTTGGAGTATTTAACACAAGAACTAGCTAGAGTTCGTGAGTAGAAAACAACAATTAAATCAAAATATGTGTAGATACTTAACCTTTTTTACTATTAAAACCAATACAAAAGCTTTAACATGCATTTTAATATTTATGGATTATCATGTGTAAAGAATAAAAAATTGAGTACGAAAACCAAAACTTAACTTAACAATTGACTTGTATCTGGTTTTTGAAGTAACCTTGATAGGTTCTAACCCAAAAGCTTCAACAATTTATATATATGCATCAACAATTTATTTTAATAAAATATTTTTTTTAAATTAATAAATAAATAAATAAAAGGGTAGAAATAGGGGGTAGAAGACCACATATTTTTCGAATTCTGAATTTTGTTCAGTTTCATATATTTTTGAATTCATATTTATTCTATTTATTTGGTTAACCGACTAAGCTGAATTTAAATATTTAAATTTACTTTTTCATTAATAAGATATAACGTTGAATTCAGTTAGGTTTATTCGGACTTAATATATTTTTTCTGCTGAATTTAGTTTGTTTGGCTTTTAACTGAAACATATCATAATTGAATTCGGTTTTTTGTTACGCATAAAAAATTTTCAAAACCGAAGAACCCAAAAAAACCAATAACCTAACTGAGTGACCATTAATGAAAAACACCCCTATACACTTATAATTATATATTTTTTTGAACGGCACACTTATCTATACTTTATAATAAAGGAAGATTTTTTTACCTATGTGTCATCACCATATCAATCCTTTCTTTAAAGTTGACACGTGTCGTTATCGCATTAATTCTTAAATTAAAAATGTCACTTGTCATTAACCTATTAAATCTATTTTAAATTTTTTTAACATTAATTTTAATTCAATAATAAAAATATATTAATTGCCCTATTCTTTCATTTACACTAACAGAATACCTCCGGTAATTTCTTACGCCCCATAAATTTCCGCTGGATCTCAATTTTAAAACAAGAAATTCAATTCCACGGGTTTTATGTCAAAACCTAAAACTCTTATTCAGCATTTCGATCTCTTCTGTTTCTTACCGATAATTTTGATTCAGGGTTCTTCTCCATCTATTTAGGTTAGATTCACTTCGACTACAAGTATGCCACAAGTTTGATTTCACGACCTAAAAATTCTTTATCGGTATTTCGATCTAATCTCTTTCTTTGCGAGCATTTTGATTCAGGTTCTTTCTGGATTCAATTCAGCTCAAGTATACCACAGGTTTGATTTCGAAACCCTAAAAGCCTTAACCCTTGTCACACCCCCACCCCTTGTCACCTCGTGTCTGACCTGACGTCACTGAACCGGTTGCGGAAGCATAGTGGTGATGTCTCCGAGGTGAGTGGTGACTTACTTGAACCGATATCATAAGCACACAGATTAACTTAAAATAATTACAATACAGGGTTTCGTCATTACAATCAGTATCATAATTTACAACTAAATTTACTACACAACTGACTTATTTAATTACTAGTGTTTGAAGTGCTGCCTCACCGAGTGTCACTGTCTTCCTGCAAAAAGATTTAAGTTTGAAACGTCAGCACAAAGCTGGTGAGATCGACAGTTCAATTTAAAACAATATGATATGATAAGCACGTTCTCAAAAGTTCAGTTCCGGATAACCATGGGACCTGTATCTAGTTCCTTTCGGACGTCTAGTCTGTCTCAAGATATTACCCGTCGGTACATATCTTAGTGCCTCATTATCTTAATGTCTATCACACCATTAAGAAGTTCAGGAAACAGATAACAAACATTCACACAAGGGGCGATGCAACCCTCCCAGCGAATGGGGTGTCAACCAATAGTACTATCAATGTTTTCTGCTCGGCCACACATGGGTTCACTAGATACAGTTCAAAAATGAGGACTTTCAGTTCCATGATAGGGTTCAGTCTACAGGCAAAATCCCATGAAATCCCACAAAAGCCACAACATTCACATGAAATCACACAGATATCAGTGATACATATCATATGTTCATTAAAAGTTCAACAATGTTCCCCGATGTTTATAAAAGATTAAAAATAAAAGGGGTTGTACGAAACTCACCTGGTAGTATAGATGTAGCAGAATATCTCAAAACTGATAATAGAGAAGTGATTCTGCATTTATTTATATTTAATAAGTTATTTATGTTCTAGTTTACTGATTAGATCCTTCTGAACGTTCAATGTCAAAGACATTGCTTAGTAAATCATCAACTCGATATTAATTATATAATTAATTAATTTAAGGTTATATCATACAATGTATGATAATGTAGGAACCTACATTGCATTAGATTCCTAATTCAAAGTTGATGACACACTGGATTAATCAGAATAATCTCAGATTAATCAAATAGTTAATGTTGTTGATTATAATGCTAAAACAGTTTCTAGATGATTTAATGGCTTAGAAATGATTAATTCTTGTTATTGATTACCCAAATATCATGAAATATCACAATGTAGCATCAGAATAGGTGAAATAACCAGGTTTAACATACTAATCTGACTGTTATCATAAACATCAGATAATCGTTCCAATGAGTATGTTAATGATTGTGATTAGTTTGAATCACTTAGATTTAACCTTTGCATTTCAAAGATTAATCAAACTAATCACCTACATTGTCATAATCAAATGGTTTAAACCATTATAATCACGGGTATGATTTCATGAAAATCGGGCATTACAACGGATCAAAACAAGAATTTAACCGTTAGAACTTCGTGTTCTTCGTTTATAATCAATCCTAGCCATTATCTAGGCAATAATCAACAATCCTAACTATCTCATTACGTTCAAAATCAAGATCCAATCAATCAAAATCAAACTAGAAGGTTAAAACGAACCGTTACCTGTTCTGACGAATTTTCGCGGTTAAAACAGCGATCAGAACTTGTATATACGATCCGTGGGATGATCCGGATGTTTAAGGGGCTTAGATTTGAAGATTGAAGGTTGAAGGATGAAGAAATGGCGTCTGGAGGTCGAGTAAGAACGAAAAATGGCGTTTTTTTTCAAGTTTCTACGCATTCTGATCGTTTAAATGAGTTTTAGCCGACATAGGTCCTGGGGCGTATCGCCCCAACTGGAGGGCCGCGATGGGGCGTACCGCCCCACGTCATCCTGCGTCATCATTTGAGTTTTAACCTTCTTTTCGCGATTCCGGGAGCATACGAACTCCGTTTTGCGCACGGTTTTCGCCCACGTTCATCATTTTTCACGTACTATCAATCCCCAATAACAAAAGTTACTAAATCCTCATGGATTTCAAGCACGACCAAATGTGCTCACGTCATTAATGCCGAATTCTTCGTACGCAACTGTCACAGTCTCCTCCTGTTAGAGGAATTTCGTCCCGAAATTTAGTAAAGACTTACATTAAGACAATCGTTTATAAGAATAGATGTGGGTACTTTGCTTTCATTTGATCTTCACGTTCCCACGTATATTCGGGTCCACGTTGCGAGTTCCATCGCACTTTAACAATTGGTATGCGGCTACGTTTTAGCACTTTCATTTACCGATCCATTACCTCTACTGGGTCTTCACTGAACTGAAGTTTTTCATCAATATGAATCTCTTCGAGAGGTACAATCAATGATTCATCAGTTAAACATTTCTTCAGATTAGATACATGAAAGACATCGTGAATGTTATTGAGTTCAAGAGGTAATTCAAGTCTGTAGGCTACTGGTCCAATTCGTTCAAGAATTTTAAATGGCCCTACAAATCTTGGCGAAAGTTTACCTCGCTTTCCGAATCTGAAAATGCCTTTCCAAGGTGACACTTTCAACATTACCCGATCACCTACTTGAAATTCGAGTGGTCTACGGCGATTATCAGCATAACTCTTTTGACGATCGCGAGCAGCTTTGATTCGTTCTTGAATGAGTGCGATCTTATCAGTTGTTTCCTGAATGAATTCTGAGCCTATGATTTGACTTTTACCTACCTCTGACCAACAGATAGGTGATCTACACTTCCGTCCATAAAGTGCTTCGAATGGAGCGCATTGAATACTTGTATGGTAGCTGTTATTGTATGAGAATTCAACAAGTGGAAGATGAATATCCCAGCTACCTCCAAAATCAATCACACAGCTTCTGAGCATGTCTTCAAGAGTTTGATTTGTTCGTTCAGTCTGCCCGTCAGTTTGTGGATGATAAGCTGTGCTCATATTGATTTGTGTGCCCAGAGCATTCTGAAGAGTTTGCCAAAATCGTGACATAAATCGACTATCTCTGTCAGAAATGATAGAGATCGGTACTCCATGTCGAGATACAATCTCATTAACATAAAGTTTAGCGAGTCGATCCATAGAATAATCTTCTCGGATGGGTAGGAAATGCGCAGATTTCGTAAGGCGATCAACGATAACCCATATAGAGTCATGGTTACGTGATGTTCTGGGTAATTTAGTAATGAAATCCATAGAGATTTGATCCCATTTCCACATGGGAATCTCAGGTTGTTGTAGTAACCCAGAAGGTCGTTGATGTTCAGCCTTGACTTTGAGACATGTTAGACATCGATCCACGTATTCAGCTATTTGTTTCTTCATTCCAGGCCACCAGTAAAAGTCTTTAAGATCTTTATACATTTTATCAGCACCTGGATGAATAGAATACCTGGATTTATGCGCCTCATCCAAGATAATAGTTCGAGAGTTACCGAATAAAGGAATCCACATTCGGTCTTTGAAATACAACAGTCCATCAGCCTTAGTATCGAGTTTCTTATCTAATCCTCTCAGTCCCTCAGCAGAATAGTTCGTTGCTTGTAAAGCTTGTTGCTGAGCTTCTTTAATTTGAGGAATTAGACTAGTTTGAATAGTCATACCTAATGCTTTCACACGTAAAGGCTTGACTCGTTCTTTGCGACTTAAAGCATCAGCTACAACATTTGCTTTGCCTGGGTGATAACGAATCTCACAGTCGTAATCGTTCAATAGTTCAACCCAACGCCTCTGTCGCATGTTCAACATTTTCTGATCTAGAATGTGTTGGAGGCTTTTGTGATCAGTGTATATAATACACCTAGTTCCGTATAGATAATGTCTCCAAATCTTGAGTGCAAACACTACTGCACCAAGTTCTAGATCATGTGTGGTATAATTCTTCTCATGTATTTTCAGTTGTCGAGAAGCATAAGCAATTACCTTATCCTTCTGCATTAAAACACACCCAAGACCTTGACGTGAAGCATCACAATACACTGTGAAGTTGTCAGTACCTTCCGGTAGTGCCAAGATAGGTGCATTACAGAGTTTATGTTTCAACAGTTGGAACGCCTCCTCCTGTTGAGAACTCCATATAAACGGTTGATTTTTCTGTGTCAATGTAGTCAGTGGCAAGGCTATCTTTGAAAAGTTCTTGATAAACCGACGATAATAACCTGCCAACCCCAAGAATTGACGTATTTCAGTCGGGGTTCGTGGTGTCTCCCATTGTTTCACCGCTTGAATCTTACTGGGATCCACTTGAATACCGTTTTGATTTACTACATGACCAAGAAATTGAACTTCTCGTAACCAGAACTCACACTTGGAGAACTTGGCATATAATTTTTCACGTGCCAAAAGTTCTAGAATTAATTTCAAGTGTTGAGCATGTTCTTGTTGATTTCGAGAATAAATAAGAATATCATCAATAAACACAATCACAAATTTATCCAGATAAGGTCTACATACTCGATTCATCAGATCCATGAAAACTGCTGGTGCATTTGTTAAACCAAACGGCATTACTAGAAATTCGTAATGTCCGTATCGAGTTCTGAAAGCAGTTTTAGGAATGTCATCATCATGAATACGTAACTGATGATATCCAGATCTCAAATCGATTTTTGAAAAATAAGTAGCACCTTGTAGTTGATCAAACAGATCATCAATACGAGGTAGTGGATAACGGTTCTTGATTGTCAGTTTATTGAGTTCCCTGTAGTCAATACACATTCTAAATGAACCATCCTTCTTTTTCACAAAAAGAATAGGTGCTCCCCAGGGTGAGAAACTAGGTCTGATAAAACCTTTGTCTAACAGTTCTTGTAATTGACCTGAAAGTTCTTGCATTTCGGATGGTGCAAGCCGATACGGGGCTTTAGCAACAGGTGCTGCACCTGGAATCAAGTCAATTCGAAATTCAACTTGTCTCACTGGGGGTAATCCTGATATATCCTCAGGAAAAACTTCAGAAAAATCCTTGACCACTGGGATATCTGTGATTTGTTTGGGTGAAGAACTGTGTTCAGTCACATGTGCTAGGAAAGCATAACAGCCTTTCCTTAAGAATTTCTGAGCTCGCATACAAGATATGAGACCAAGTTTTCTACCTGCTCGTTCTCCTTGAACTATCAGTGTATTACCGTTAGGTAATGGAATACGGATCATCTTGTTTTGACAGACAACTTCCGCTTGGTTATTAGAAAGCCAGTCCATACCAACAACAACATCAAAGCTCCCAAGCTCAATAGGAAGTAAATCAATTTTGAAAAGATGATCATTCAAATTCAAGGAACATCCTTGAATAACACTGTTAGTTTTGATCAACTTGCCGTTAGCAAGTTCAATAACATAAGGAGTTTCTAGATCTACCGTAGGCAATGAAATTAATGATGCAAATTCAGGAGAGATAAAGCTCTTATCCGCTCCTGTGTCAAACAAAACTGATGCGTATAGATTATTAAGAAGAAACGTACCAGTAACAATATTTGCATCATGTCTCGCCTCGGTCGCACCAATCTGAAAAGCTCTTCCCCTAGCTTCAGTTCCCGGATTGGTATTATTGTTCGGACAGTTTCGTATGAGATGATCAGGGCTTCCACATTTGTAACATGACCGGTTGGTTTGACTGGTTTGTCGTGGTGCTTGGTTTGGTGTCTGAGCAGGAAAGTTGCAATATTTAACGTAATGTCCAACTCGATTACAGTTCAGACAAACAGGACATGGTCCCGTGTGATGTAGTGGACACTTATTACATTTGGGCGCCTGCCCAGTATAAGTTTTCCTCTCAGGAACATTTGCACCATAGTTTTTCACAGTTGGCTTGCTCTGGGTGATCTCAGCCGGAGCCTTCGCCTTGGTTTTGCCAAACCACTTTCGTTTGGTACCTTTTGACACATTCGAGGTACCGACATTACTACGATTATGAACCGTCTGAGGTTTCAAAGACAGAGTACCACTCCTTACCGCCTCATTGGTAAGCTTAGTGGTCAAAAGAATCGTATGTTTCAGGGTTGTAGGTTCAGCAGCAGTTACCATTCCTCGTATCTGAGGAATCAGACCCTTAATGTACTTCTCGATTAAAGCGGCTTCCGTATGAAACATGTCGGGAAGCAAACAAGTAAGTTCATGAAAACGATCGGTGTAAGCAAGACAGTCAGCACCGATCATCGAGTGATTCCAGAATTCTTCCTGGAGTTTTTGAATTTCAGTGATGGGACAGTACTCTGATCTAATCAGAGTTTTGAAATCGTTCCAGCCCATCGAGTCAACTGTGGTTGAACCCAAAGTCTTGGCCTGGGTATTCCACCAGGTCAAAGCAGAATCTTTCAAAGAACAGGCAGCATAAGACACCTTATGCTCCTCCAAACACTGACTGATTTTGAGCTTAGTTTCCATTTCCTCAATCCACCTTATTAGACCAGCCGCTCCTTCTTTGCCAGTAAAAGTAGGAGGGTTACAGGAAGCAAAATACTTGTAAGTACATCCCTGTCGGGGTGGATCAGGAACAATAGTAGTTGTACCAGTAGTGGTATGAGTTTCAACGTGACCACCAGTAGCATTATGTTCAACATGATCGTGTTCCCCACCAGAACCTGCAGTGATATGTGGTTGGTGTTGTGTCAGAACACCACAAGCAGATAGTTGTTCACGCACAATACGAGCTATCATAGCCTCATTTGTTTCAGATCCGCTTGTACCAACAGGTGGAACAATGCCTGCTCCAGGGTTCACTGGTGGAGTAGTATGCGTTTCCAAGTTCCCAGGTGGAACTACGTTCGCTTCCGGATTAACATGCGGATCCGGATTTGAGTCAACATTCAAAGGTGGAATTTGATTCGGTTCAGGGTTTGTAATGTTCTGAGTAGCTCTCTTAGCTGGTCGACCTCGTTTAGGAGCCATTATTCTGCTCACAAGCAGACAAAACTCAGGTCAGTTCAAGAACATTAAAGATATAACCCGTTCTATCACATAAATACAATCCCATTCAGTTACACTGAAAATTTGTATTAAAAGGTGATTATAAGAATACAGTATAACTACATGAATTCAGTCCAGACATGTTTGCACTACACACAGATCACACAATTATTCGTAGTTATACTTAGTCCTGTTATTTCAAAAACATGTTAGAGTCTTACCCAGCTCTTTGCATTGCAACACATGTTTTTAGAAATATGTTCATACAGAACTAGGACATGTTCTCAGACAAGTTCTCTAATATGTTCTCAGTTCATACATTAAGTTCTCATACAGACCATAGATATGTTCTCGTACAGTATGGCTCTTGTACTGTACTTAAGTTACAGACACATTCACAATTCAGGCACATTCACAATTTAGACATGTTCTCGTACAGTATGGCTCTTGTACTGTACTTTAGTAACAAATATATTTGCATACAGTATTGCTCCGTACTGTATTCCAGCAAAATATATATTTTAGTTCGATATATTCGCATACAGTACTGCTCCCGTACCGTATTTCAGCGAAATATATATTAGTTTGACATGTTCTCACACAGAATTGTTTATAGTCCACACAAGGTTATTAGAAAAACATAATTCACACAACACCCAAATAGTACATTACACAGATCGATACACAAAACACCCATTTTATTTCATCATTATCATTATTGATTTTATACAGACCACCAAACAACACAAGACACTACCATCAGATAAAGAAAAGAACAGAAAAGAACTCCCCTATCTACACCCTGATGCTCTGAAAATCCCAAACTGATCTTCTGTACATACTCATCGCATAAAGTATGATAAGAAGGAAAGTATCATGGCCACTATTGCCATGACTACTGCCAGGATCATCATCCTGGTCTCGGTACTCGCCACTCCAAACCATGCCAAAAACTCTGTCGCTCTCTCTCTCACCCAACTCCATCCCTCAGTCATCCATGCCACTTGCCGCCAAAATGCAGCAAGCATAATCTGTCCCCATGTCATCCTCAGTCTATCGTCCATCGCGGTTCTCCAGGCTCGAGTATCGGTGTCCAACGCCTTCACTTGATCCATCAGGGTCAAGTGAGAAGTGAGGATATCTAATATGGTCCTACGTGTATCCTCAACCGTAGCCTGACACTGCTGTAGACTCTGCTGTGTCCCCTGCAAGTTCTGAGTAACTTGCTGCAACTGTGCTCTCAGCTCTGCCTGATGGGAGGATTCTCCCATCTCGTGTCTGGCATGAAACTCGTCCCTGGGAGCCAGCTGCTTCCGGGGAGGTAGTCCTGTGGTCTTGCGGGCTTGACCCCGCATACGCCGCAACCCGTCCAAAACGGGTACCCTAGGAGGTGATATACTCTGCATCCGATCCGCAACGGGATCAACCGGAGGTAAGTGAGGTGGACTAGGTATAATAGGGAGTGCTGCTGGTGGTGGTGTAACTGGTCTAGGCTCTAATGGTGAATGTGGTAATGCTGGTTGTGCCTGTGGCACTACAGATGGAGCTCGTGAGGCTGCAGTCGATGCCTCCGAAGAATCTGAATCTGGTGCTGAGCTAGAGCTCGGAGTACCATCCCTCATATCATGAGGAGCTAGCTGATACTGTTCGCCTCGTTCTGCCATTGCTGTACAATAAAAATCTCTAATCAGTATCATGAAAGAAATATATTGAATAATAAAATTCAACATACACATGATATGAGACGTCCTCCTATCTTAACTCAACTATTCGTTATTACTATTGTTAGTGTTTTGCTTGAACTAAATCAAACTAGAATGCACACGTGTTGCAAATTTCAGTTATGCTGGCCACTCATAACTGGAATTTGTACCACCTGATTATCCTGGCTTAATTCAAAACAAGTTTTATTCAATATTAATGTTCGGTGCTCTCTGTGTAACTATACGAGCCTATGGTTTTAGTCTAGGTCTCTAAGTCAACCTAATTCTCTATAACCTGTGGCTCTGATACCACCCTGTCACACCCCCACCCCTCGTCACCTCGTGTCTGACCTGACGTCACTGAACCGGTTGCGGAAGCATAGTGGTGATGTCTCCGAGGTGAGGGGTGACTTACTTGAACCGATATCATAAGCACACAGATTAACTTAAAATAATTACAATACAGGGTTTCGTCATTACAATCAGTATCATAATTTACAACTAAATTTACTACACAACTGACTTATTTAATTACTAGTGTTTGAAGTGCTGCCTCACCGAGTGTCACTTTCTTCCTGCAAAAAGATTTAAGTTTGAAACGTCAGCACAAAGCTGGTGAGATCGACAGTTCAATTTAAAACAATATGATATGATAAGCACGTTCTCAAAAGTTCAGTTCCGGATAACCATGGGACCTGTATCTAGTTCCTTTCGGACGTCTAGTCTGTCTCAAGATATTACCCGTCGGTACATATCTTAGTGCCTCATTATCTTAATGTCTATCACACCATTAAGAAGTTCAGGAAACAGATAACAAACATTCACACAAGGGGAGATGCAACCCTCCCAGCGAATGGGGTGTCAACCAATAGTACTATCAATGTTTTCTGCTCGGCCACACATGGGTTCACTAGATACAGTTCAAAAATGAGGACTTTCAGTTCCATGATAGGGTTCAGTCTACAGGCAAAATCCCATGAAATCCCACAAAAGCCACAACATTCACATGAAATCACACAGATATCAGTGATACATATCATATGTTCATTAAAAGTTCAACAATGTTCCCCGATGTTTATAAAAGATTAAAAATAAAAGGGGTTGTACGAAACTCACCTGGTAGTATAGATGTAGCAGAATATCTCAAAACTGATAATAGAGAAGTGATTCTGCATTTATTTATATTTAATAAGTTATTTATGTTCTAGTTTACTGATTAGATCCTTCTGAACGTTCAATGTCAAAGACATTGCTTAGTAAATCATCAACTCGATATTAATTATATAATTAATTAATTTAAGGTTATATCATACAATGTATGATAATGTAGGAACCTACATTGCATTAGATTCCTAATTCAAAGTTGATGACACACTGGATTAATCAGAATAATCTCAGATTAATCAAATAGTTAATGTTGTTGATTATAATGCTAAAACAGTTTCTAGATGATTTAATGGCTTAGAAATGATTAATTCTTGTTATTGATTACCCAAATATCATGAAATATCACAATGTAGCATCAGAATAGGTGAAATAACCAGGTTTAACATACTAATCTGACTGTTATCATAAACATCAGATAATCGTTCCAATGAGTATGTTAATGATTGTGATTAGTTTGAATCACTTAGATTTAACCTTTGCATTTCAAAGATTAATCAAACTAATCACCTACATTGTCATAATCAAATGGTTTAAACCATTATTATCATGGGTATGATTTCATGAAAATCGGGCATTACAACGGATCAAAACAAGAATTTAACCGTTAGAACTTCGTGTTCTTCGTTTATAATCAATCCTAGCCATTATCTAGGCAATAATCAACAATCCTAACTATCTCATTACGTTCAAAATCAAGATCCAATCAATCAAAATCAAACTAGAAGGTTAAAACGAACCGTTACCTGTTCTGACGAATTTTCGCGGTTAAAACAGCGATCAGAACTTGTATATACGATCCGTGGGATGATCCGGATGTTTAAGGGGCTTAGATTTGAAGATTGAAGGTTGAAGGATGAAGAAATGGCGTCTGGAGGTCGAGTAAGAACGAAAAATGGCGTTTTTTTTCAAGTTTCTACGCATTCTGATCGTTTAAATGAGTTTTAGCCGACATAGGTCCTGGGGCGTATCGCCCCAACTGGAGGGCCGCGATGGGGCGTACCGCCCCACGTCATCCTGCGTCATCATTTGAGTTTTAACCTTCTTTTCGCGATTCCGGGAGCATACGAACTCCGTTTTGCGCACGGTTTTCGCCCACGTTCATCATTTTTCACGTACTATCAATCCCCAATAACAAAAGTTACTAAATCCTCGTGGATTTCAAGCACGACCAAATGTGCTCACGTCATTAATGCCGAATTCTTCGTACGCAACTGTCACAACCCTAATTTGTTTCAATTCGACTTGCTCACTTCGACCACCAAACTTTGAATACGAGAGCAAGTTGGTTGTTCTGTTTTTGTTGTTCATCAATTTAGTTAACAATTGTTAACCCTAATGGTATTTGGAGAAGATGGTGGGGTTAATGATTTATTGAGAAAACGGTTTGTTGATGAGAAGGCGACTGTAAGCAATTGTTTTAATTCCAAATAACGGCTCTTCAAGGTCAAGGTTATGAATTTGTTGAAATGTTGTTAAAGATCATGGGTGTTCTTGATTTTCTAATTCTATTTAATTTTTTAATCTTGCTGTTTTAAGTTCTATATAGATGGCTTGAAGAAAATTTTGAACCTTTTTTCTTATTTTTTTTTAATTTTTTATCCTAACTCTCATTTGACGGTGGTCTTGGACCCTAATTTGGGTCCATTGAACCCTAATTTATTTAGTTATACTTTATGAAGCAAGCATGAAAAATTATAGAAATACCAGGGCGTAGCTAGGACCCAAAATAATTCTATAAATATAAGTAAGTAATGGTCGTTGCAAAAGTAAATGATAGATGAAGACGTATTAATAGATGAAATTGAAGATACAAATTTTCTTAAAAATTCCTAAATGGAATTTGTGAATTTAGGTAATTGGTTTCTTTTTTTTTTATTTTTTTAATCGTATGCAAGAATCACTTGTACTATTTCTATTATCTTCCTAGGATTTTTCTATATATATATTATATAGCAAGCTTTGTTGAAATGGCTGCTTAGTTTGAAATCAAACAGTTAAATCTTTCTGGTGCTTTGTGGATTCTTGGGAAAGCAATTGGGATTGCTCCTAAAGATAAGGTATGATATCAATATGAGACTTTGAATTGATTTTTTCTCTCTATGTTTTTGGTTTGACCATTTTTAATTTAAAGAAACAAACATATTTTTAAGAATTAAATTTGTGATTCAGTTGCAGCTTGGAAGCTTAGATTGTTGTCAAAAGCTATATGAAAAGTATCTGAAGTAGTCATCTGAAAGTTGCTATGCTTGGAGCAAGTTGCTTTGCTTGAAGCAAGTATGCTGAATTGGAAATATTTGTTGAGTGTATGTAAAGAGGGAAATCTAAAGAAAGTCATTCAATTAATGGGCAGTCCGAGCTTTGTCCTAGGGTTGTTATGTTACCTGCATAAGCACATGAACATGCTATGAGAATTAGTGCTAGAAACCAAATTGAATATTATTTCAGGTGAGTAATTTTGTTAAGTAATCAATATGGATTCTTGGCACTCGATTATACATGGGTATGATATGATTGTCTTTAATCATTTTTTTTTCATATTAATTATGTCAAATGCTTATTATTTTTCTAATTTTGCATAGTTGTGTGAAATGTGTTCAGTTAGATGGATCCATGACCATGGCAAGCTGCAATTACCATATTTACTTAGACAACTGCATAATCTTTTAAATGAGCTTGAAATGAGGTAACAACTCTAAATCTTATAGTATCGTGTCAAAGTAAGACCAGCCTTCATAAATTTGATTATCTTGAAGACTGGCACCCCATTTATATGATTATCTTTGCACTGTATATGGGTCATAGTAATTCAGAAACAAACTGTATTTCAATATTAATTTACTTTGTCTTGGTTAGAGCACATTTCATATGTCAAAACTCAAACGTAGCAACTTGCATTCATTTTCTACCAACGACATGCTTTCTATGATTTTCGTATAATTTTTTTTGTTTATTTGTCAACTTGATTCACAGTCTTACAAATACTTTAAGTTTCATTTTAAGAACATTTTGTTTAGCCTTTAAACATTTCATGTCCTTTTTCCGCTGTTTCTTTTCGTCAATTTTATACCTTCGCTTGGTTGATTTTTTAAAAAACTAATTGTGAATGTTTGCTAATGCATTGGTTACTGAAGGGATTTGCTGATATTTGCATCCTTCACAATTGCATTTCTCTTTGTAATTTGATACTTGTATCGTATGTTTTGGATAAATGCTTTGAAAGAGTATGCAAATTGATCATAAGTATGCATCAGGTTTTCAAACAAATCTTGCAGCTTATATTCATTTAGACTTCCAAGTTATGTTACCATTGAGATTGGGAGTTGAAGTTATTGCATAATGTTGTCATGGATTTTGGGGTTTCACCCAATCAATTGGTTTCAATTTTTTTTTTGCTAAGTTTATAAAAATCAATTTATGCTTGATTTTTTTGAGTTTGACCTGTCAATGTAACAACCGAATAATTAGCACATTTGATCGTGTATAAAATCTACGTTGAATTGACAATGGTAATTACTACAGATTGATAGTACACGAGAAATGATGAACGTAGGCGAAAACCGTGCGTGAAACGGAGTTACGGATTGTCCGGAATCGCGAAACGAAGAAAAATTTCAAAGTATGGAACTTCTGGACTTGTCGCGGTACGCGACAGAGAGGTTGAGGACTCTTCGCGGTACGCGATGGGTGGAAAATATCTAAAATTCTCCGGAAATCTTCGCGGTACGCGAAGCCCTATTTGGCCCCTCGTCGCGGTACGCGACGGGTGAGGCGGTGAAGTAAGTTGATCTTCTTCATCAGATTGCACGCAGAGTTTTATTTTTATTAATCTCTCGAACTCTCTTCATCCTACAGACGAAGAACAGCTATTTTGGACCTCCAACCTTCAGTTTAAGACCATCAGATTGTGGGGATCGCACCTGGGAACGTATTTACATGTTCTGATCGTTGTTTTGCAGTCAAAACTCCGTAAGATTAGGTAACGATTCGTTTAAACTTTCTAGTTCGATTTTGATTGATTAGATCTTGATTTTGAACGTAATAACATAGTTAGGATTGTTGATTATTGCCTAGATGATGGCTAGGATCGATTAGAAATGAAGAACACGATGTTCTAAGGGTTAAATCCTTGTTTTGATCCGTTGTAATGCCCGGTTTGCATGAAATCACAACTATGGTTATAGTGGTTTAATCCATCTGATTATGACAATGTAGATGATTAGTTTGGTTAATCTTTGAAATGCAAAGATTAAATCTAAGTGTTTCAAACTAATCACAATCATTAACATACTTATTGGAACGATTATCTGATGTTTATGATAACAGTCAGATTAGTATGTTAAACATGGTTATTAAACCTATTCTAAGACTACATTGTGATATTTCATGATATCTAAGTAATCAATGATAAGGATTTATCATTTCTAAGCCATTAATCTGTTTAGGAACTGTTTTAGCATTATAATCAACCACATTAACTGTTTGATGACTTTCAAGACAATGTCTTTGACATTGAACGTTCAAAAAGATCTAATCAGTAGGTTAAAACATAAATGACTTATTAAGTGTAAACGAATGCAGAATTACACCATTAGTACCAGTTTACGAGTGATCTTGCTACAGTAAGACATCAGGTGAGCTCTATGAGCCCTCTTTTACTATTTTAACGTTTTAGGGCTGATATGCATGTTATAAAGTTATTTTAGGTAAATGATTGTTTTATCTGGCTACGGTAAAATAAGAGAATATGTTAAAGTAAAGAATGTTTCAAGTTGTAAAATTATCGTATGAAAGTGACACTAACCTGATTAAGGTCAGATAAAGAATGTTTTTAAGTAAAGAATGTTTTAAAGTAAATAATGCTTTAAGTCTCAACTACAGTTGAGAAGTAAATGATTTTAAGAACCTCAGATGAGATGTCAAGGATGCTTTAAAGACTCAACTACGGTTGAGAAATGAATGATTTTAAAAGTCTCGGCCAAGGTCAATTAGGAAATGTGATTTTGAAGTCCCGGCTGCGGTTGGGCAAATGTTGAGCACTGCGGTGCGAATAATGGTTTATGATTATAATGGTTTATGATTATGATGGTTTAAATGATTTAAACCATGTTATGTATGAATGATGTATGTCAAGAAGTCTTGTACGGGTATGAGCCGTCAATTTCGGTTGATGGTTTAAGAAGTCCTGTGAAAGAACAAGCAGAAGTCCTGTGAAAGAACAGGCCTGCCGACTGTGTGTCGCCAGTTGAGGAAATCTTATGCATGTATCAGTTATCAACTTCGGGTTGATAGTTTAAGAAGTCTTGTACAAGCATGTTGACTTCGGTCAACAGGACAGGCTACATTTATGCACTGTATGATTGATGTTATGATGTCATGTATGTTATGTGTATGAAATGTTTTATGTTCAGTATGATTGAGACTGTTGACTTCGGTTGGCAGTGAAGGCTAATGTTTTATGTATATTAAAGATTTTATTTTTAAGAAAAGTTAACTTAGAACTCACCAGCGAAAGCTGACTTGTTTTAGCATGCATGTCAGGTTGAATGGTATTGAGGAAGAATGACAGTAAGGCTCGTGGCATACCTTGAAGACTACCCTGGCATAAACTGGCTATGTATAGAACCATAGAGTATGGGCTTTGTATAATATGGGTACCATATTTTATGTAATAACCTGAAATTCCGCTGCTGTAATAACGTAAATATGTTTTAATGATTATGGGTTTAATGTTAACCAACTGAGGGGACTCCTGGGATTCGGGGCCTCACAAGTTGGTATCAGAGCCATAGTTTGAGAGATCCGGTTATCCCTAATGACTGGACTTAAACTGAAAATGGGACTGAATGATAAGAATGCCAGTCAAGGGTAGTTTGATGCCACGAGCTGAATGTTATGTATGAGTTAAGACGTAGGTGTAAGGTTAGAAGTTAGAGTCATGCACGTTGAGGTGACGGGATGGGAAACGTTTAGAGCCTATGAGTTCGGTAAATGGTTAATAACACCTGATCAACGTCATTAACGATTTACAAAGCTTATTTCATACTAAACTAATCATGTACTGATTCTCTAATTGTTGCATCCTGTAGGTAGTTAAATGGCTGGACCAAGGGGTAGACCACGTAAGCAACCACAGGAACCTGAAGAACCACATATCGAGAATGAAGAACCCGTCAATGAAGACGACTACGAGCACAATGAGCAACCGGAAGATGAAGATGAGTTTACTCCAGAGCCTATCGTAGTGAAGGCTATTTCTGATGAGGTCTCTAAAGTTTTGGATGATAAGCTACCAGCTTTGGTTACAAAAATACTGAAGGATACTTTGAAAGACAAGTCTGAAGGAACTAAGGACAGCACCAAAGAAGTGGAAGTTGTGATCACCGGAACTAAGAACGGTGATTCTACGTCAGAGAAACGGAAGGGTTGTGATTACAAGGCCTTTAAAGGATGCAGTCCACCTTCCTTTGATGGTAAGAAGGATGCCGTGGCCACCTGCCACTGGGTTTCGGCTATGGAGGCGGTGATCGCTATCAGTGAATGCCGGGAAGACCAAGCTGTAAAATTTGCAGCTCATTCATTTACTGAAGAAGCTCTACATTGGTGGAACACCATCAAGCAGTCAAAGACCACTAATGATGTGGAGGGCTTAAAATGGGAGGAATTGAAAGAATTAGTTATGAAACACTTTTGTCCGAAGAATGAAATTGATAAAATCGAGCGGGAATTTCTGACTTTGAAAGCTGGACGTATGAATCATCGGCAATATACGTCAAAATTTAATGAAATGTCAAGATTGGTTCCTCATTTGGTAAGTACGGAAGAACGTAGACAGAAGTTATATGTGGAAGGGTTACCACCTAAAGTCCGAACGCATGTGAAGGCACATGCTCCTAGAACTTTTGAATCAGCCGTAGAAATTAGCGGCATTGTCTGGGATGATATTGTTGAAGCTGAACCAACAAAGGAGGAACCGAAGCAAAAGTGGTCACCTAAATTTAAAAGAAACAGAAATGACAAATCCGGACCCCTATGAAAAGGTTTAGAATGGAAGAAATTGAAAAATGCCCTAAGTGTGGAAAGAGACATAGGGGAGAATGTCTTACGGGGACTACTTTGTGCTACCGTTGTGGAAAGACTGGACATCTCTCTTATGATTGCCCGAATATGCCAAAGTGTTACAATTGTGGTGGATTCGGTCATGTGAGCAAGAATTGCTTTAAACCAAAGACAACACCCACTGAAGCTAACAAACCTGAAAGTAGCAAGGGAGGGGAGAAGCAAAAGGCAAAAGCTCGTGTCTTTACTATGACTAAGGATCAGGCAGATAAAGACCCGGATGTGGTGACAGGTACATTCTTGATTAATGATATCCCTGCTTCAGTTCTATTTGATTCTGGTGCAAGTATGAGCTTTGTGGCTATTACTTTTTGTGGTAAACTCTGTGCTAGCGTTAAAAAGATAGAAAATGCCTTCAACATAGAAACTGCTCTTGGTAAATCCACTAGAGTAACGGAGGTCATTGATGATGATTGTTATATTGATATAGAAGGTCATAGAATCCCTGTTAAGTTGTTTGTAATTACGTTAGGAGGTTTTGATGTAGTTTTGGGCATGGATTGGTTGGCCAAACATGAGGCTAACATTGTTTGTCGACGAAATATGATTTTCTTAACGGCTCTTAATGGGAGTCCAGTAACGGTTTATGGGGATAAAGTGTTTAACGCGCCTAAAGTCATTTCAATGATTAAGGCGAGTGAATTTATGAGGCGAGGGTGTGGGGCTTATCTGGCTTATGTTATTGATAAAGAAATTAAGGTAAAAGAATTGGAAAACGTACCCGTGGTGTGTAACTTTCCTGATGTATTTCCTGAGGATCTGCCAGGAATTCCACCTGATCGGGAAATTGAATTCCAAATTGATGTTGTGCCAGGAGCTCAACCTATCGCCAAGGCACCGTATCGTCTGGCTCCAACAGAGATGAAAGAATTAATGACCCAATTACAAGATCTTCTAGACAAAGGTTTTATACGACCAAGTGTGTCACCTTGGGGTGCACCAGTGTTGTTTGTAAAGAAAAAGGACGGAAGCATGAGGATGTGTATTGATTATAGGGAATTGAATAAGCTCACAATAAAGAATAAGTATCCGTTACCAAGAATTGACGATCTATTTGACCAATTACAAGGTGCAAGTTGGTTTTCTAAAATAGATCTCAGATCAGGGTATCATCAATTAAAGGTGAGAGAACAAGATATTCCGAAGACAGCTTTTCGCACACGTTATGGACATTATGAGTTTCTTGTGATGTCTTTCGGATTAACAAATGCTCCTGCGGCGTTTATGGATTTGATGAATCGGGTGTGCAGACCTATGTTAGACCGATCAGTGATTGTGTTTATTGACGATATCTTAATATACTCAAAGAGTGAAAGTGATCATGCATGCCATATCCGCGAAGTACTTGAAATACTAAGAAGAGAAAAGCTTTATGCCAAGTTCTCCAAATGTGCCTTTTGGTTACGAGAAGTGCAGTTCCTAGGTCATGTTATTAGTCCAGAAGGCATAATGGTGGACCCAGCTAAAGTAGAAGCGGTAATGAAATGGAATCCTCCGAAAACACCAACGGAAGTTCGTAGCTTTCTTGGATTAGCAGGTTATTACAGAAGATTCATCCAGGATTTCTCCAGGATTGCTACACCATTGACAAAATTGACTAGGAAAGAAGTAAAATATGATTGGGGTCCAACTCAGGTCTAAGCTTTTGATGAATTGAAAAAGCGATTAACCGAAGCTCCAATTTTAGCATTGCCGGATGGTAATGAAGACATGGTGGTATACTCAGATGCGTCTTATCTGGGCTTAGGTTGTGTACTTATGCAAAGGGGAAAGGTAATAGCGTATGCCTCAAGACAATTGAAAACCCACAAGGCTAATTATCCAACTCATGATTTGGAATTGGCTGCTGTGGTATTTGCTTTAAAAATTTGGAGGCATTATCTATATGGAGTGAAATGTACAATCTACACAGATCACAAAAGTTTAAAATACTTCTTTGAACAGAAGGACTTGAATATGAGACAACGAAGATGGCTTGAACTGCTGAAAGATTATGACTGTGAGATTTTGTATCACCCAGGAAAAGCCAATGTGGTGGCTGATGCACTAAGTTGCAAGACAGAACACTCTGCTATACAAGTTAAGTCTTACAGTTTGGTAATAACACCAGATTTTCTAAATGAGCTTAAGGATGCACAAAAGGAGGGATTGAAGGAAGAAAATGTGGGGTTCGAAAGAATCTTTGGTCAAGTCAAGAATCTAGAAGAAAATGAATTTGGTATTAAGATTCGATTTGGTCGAATGTGGGTTCCACGAAATGGGGACATCAGATCAAGGATTCTAGACGAAGCACATAAGTCACGCTACTCTATTCATCCTGGTGCAACGAAAATGTATCAAGACCTTCGAAAGGATTATTGGTGGCCAGGTATGAAGTTTAATGTAATGCAGTACGTAAACAAATGTTTGACATGTGCACAAGTGAAAGCTGAACATCAGAAACCCTATGGTTATGTGCAACCTTTAAAAGTCCCTGAATGGAAATGGGAACACATCACCATGGATTTTATAACTAAGTTGCCTCTTACAGCAAAACGTTATGATGCTATTTGGGTGATTGTAGACCGGTTAACGAAAAGTGCTCATTTCTTGCCTATACGGGAGACTTATACGTCGGAGAAACTGTCTGAACTATTTGTGAAAGAAATAATTACAAGACATGGAGTTCCAGTTTCTATAGTGTCAGATCGTGATACACGATTTGTTTCAAGATTCTGGAAACAGTTTCATGAATCAATGGGCACAAGACTCAATATCAGCACTGCGTATCATCCTCAAACAGATGGACAGTCTGAAAGGACTATCCAAACCTTAGAAGATATGTTGAGAGCTTGTATTATTGATTTTGGTGGTAGTTGGGATGATCATTTACCATTGGTGGAATTCTCGTACAACAATAGCTACCATGCTAGTATTGGCATGCCACCATACGAAGCATTGTACGGACGGCGTTGTAGGACACCGGTATGTTGGGGAGGTGTAGGACAGAAAGAAGTGGGAAGTAAAGCTGCAGTGTTAGATTTGACAGAAAAGCTTCAACTAGTTAAAGCGCGAATGAAAGCTGCACAGGATCGACAAAAGTCCTATGCCGATAAAAGACGGAGGCCAATAGAATTTGAAGTAGGAGACCAAGTATTGTTAAAAGTTTCACCATGGAAGGGAGTTATTCGATTCAGGAATAGAGGAAAGCTAAGTCCGAGATTTATTGGACCTTTTCAAATAATGGCACGGATTGGTAAGGTAGCTTACCGATTAGATCTGCCAAATGAACTGAGTGGAATTCATCCAACATTTCACGTTTCACATTTAAGAAAATGTCTAGCAGATGATGTAGCATATGTGCCGTTAAATGACATTGAAGTTGATGAGAAGTTAAACTACATAGAAGAACCAGTTGCAATTGTTGATACGAAAGAGAAACAGTTACGTAACAAGGTGATTAGGCAAGTTAAAGTTCAATGGAAACACCGCAAAGGATCTGAGGCGACATTGGAGACTGAAGACGAGATGAAACGACCCTACCCACATTTGTTTGAAACGTAACAGGTTTCGAGGACGAAACCTATTGTAAGGAGGGTAGATTTGTAACAACCGAATAATTAGCACATTTGATCGTGTATAAATCTACGTTGAATTGACAATGGTAATTACTACAGATTGATAGTACACGAGAAATGATGAACGTAGGCGAAAACCGTGCGTGAAACGGAGTTACGGATTGTCCGGAATCACGAAACGAAGAAAAATTTCAAAGTATGGAACTTCTGGACTTGTCGCGGTACGCGACAGAGAGGTTGAGGACTCTTCGCGGTACGCGATGGGTGGAAAATATATAAAATTCTCCGGAAATCTTCGCGGTACGCGAAGCCCTATTTGGCCCCTCGTCGCGGTACGCGACGGGTGAGGCGGTGGAGTAAGTTGATCTTCTTCATCAGATTGCACGCAGAGTTTTATTTTTATTAATCTCTCGAACTCTCTTCATCCTACAGACGAAGAACAACTATTTTGGACCTCCAACCTTCAGTTTAAGACCATCAGATTGTGGGGATCGCACCTGGGAACGTATTTACAAGTTCTGATCGTTGTTTTGCAGTCAAAACTCCGTCAGATTAGGTAACGATTCGTTTTAACTTTCTAGTTCGATTTTGATTGATTAGATCTTGATTTTGAACGTAATAACATAGTTAGGATTGTTGATTATTGCCTAGATGATGGCTAGGATCGATTAGAAATGAAGAACACGATGTTCTAAGGGTTAAATCCTTGTTTTGATCCGTTGTAATGCCCGGTTTGCATGAAATCACAACTATGGTTATAGTGGTTTAATCCATCTGATTATGACAATGTAGATGATTAGTTTGGTTAATCTTTGAAATGCAAATGTTAAATCTAAGTGTTTCAAACTAATCACAATCATTAACATACTTATTGGAACGATTATCTGATGTTTATGATAACAGTCAGATTAGTATGTTAAACATGGTTATTAAACCTATTCTAAGACTACATTGTGATATTTCATGATATCTGAGTAATCAATGATAAGGATTTATCATTTCTAAGCCATTAATCTGTTTAGGAACTGTTTTAGCATTATATTCAACAACATTAACTATTTGATGACTTTCAAGACAATGTCTTTGACATTGAACGTTCAGAAAGATCTAATCAGTAGGTTAAAACATAAATGACTTATTAAGTGTAAACGAATGCAGAATTACACCATTAGTACCAGTTTGCGAGTGATCTTGCTACAGTAAGACATCAGGTGAGCTCTATGAGCCCTCTTTTACTATTTTAACGTTTTAGGGCTGATATGCATGTTATAAAGTTATTTTAGGTAAATGATTGTTTTATCTGGCTACGGTCAGATAAGAGAATATGTTAAAGTAAAGAATGTTTCAAGTTGTAAAGTTATCGTATGAAAGTGACACTACCCTGATTAAGGTCAGATAAAGAATGTTTTTAAGTAAAGAATGTTTTAAAGTAAATAATGCTTTAAGTCTCAACTACAGTTGAGAAGTAAATGATTTTAAGAACCTTAGCTGAGATGTCAAGGATGCTTTAAAGACTCAACTACGGTTGAGAAATGAATGATTTTAAAAGTCTCGGCCGAGGTCAATTAGGAAATGTGATTTTAAAGTCCCGGCTGCGGTTGGGCAAATGTTGAGCACTGCGGTGCGAATAATGGTTTATGATTATAATGGTTTATGATTATGATGGTTTAAATGATTTAAACCATGTTATGTATGAATGATGTATGTCAAGAAGTCTTGTACCTGTATGAGCCGTCAATTTCGGTTGATGGTTTAAGAAGTCCTGTGAAAGAACAGGCAGAAGTCCTGTGAAAGAACAGGCCTGCCGACTGTGTGTCGCCAGTTGAGGAAATCTTATGCATGTATAAGTTATCAACTTCGGGTTGATAGTTTAAGAAGTCTTGTACAAGCATGTTGACTTCGGTCAACAGGACATGCTACATTTATGCACTGTATGATTGATGTTATGATGTCATGTATGTTATGTGTATGAAATGTTTTATGTTCAGTATGATTGAGACTGTTGACTTCGGTTGGTAGTGAAGGCTAATGTTTTATGTATATTAAAGATTTTATTTTTAAGAAAAGTTAACTTAGAACTCACCAGCGAAAGCTGACTTGTTTTAACATGCATGTCAGGTTGAATGGTATTGAGGAAGAATGACAGTAAGGCTCGTGGCATACCTTGAAGACTACCCTGGCATAAACTGGCTATGTATAGAACCATAGAGTATGGGCTTTGTATAATATGGGTACCATATTTTATGTAATAACCTGAAATTCCGCTGCTGTAATAACGTAAATATGTTTTAGTGATTATGGGTTTAATGTTTACCAACTGAGGGGACTCCCGGGATTCGGGGCCTCACAGTTAAATCAATTATTGATTTTAAATGAAAGAAAAACAAATAACAATAAAATAATATAGAAACAGTGGTGGAGAATGAGAAGAATTTATAGAAAATAAACAATAAATTTAAGGATTAATGGTTAAGTTAAATAGTAAGAGATAAGAAGTTATGTTTCTCTGATGGATGTCTTAAAGTTGCACAGGATCTTCGGTTAGATTTTGTATAATATGATCACATCATCTATCTGCTACATGATGTTTATAATCTTTTGGATTCAACTGTACGTTGCTTTATCGAATAAGAGCAGGGATGGTCTGAAGCTTCTAATTTCGAGAGTTAACATGACGTCCAATGTAGTATACAAAGAAGTTTTTAGAGATTTATATAATATGTATTTGTGATTGTAAAATATATTCGTTTATGATAGATTATGTAATTCATTGTAAATATATTTTAGTTGAATTATTTTTCATAACACAATCCTGTGTAACACATGGGTTTTTAACCTGGTAATTATATAAATATACATTTACAAACTTGACCTACAGTGAAAATTGGTGATTGCGCCACATGTGTGCTTTAGCCTTTAGACCACATGTATGCTTTTGGTGATTGGACCACTTGTATGTTTTTTGTGTTTACTTGTACCTTTTAACTCGGATTAATATATATTATATTTTATTATTGTTTGTTTAATTCACGTTTAAATCTCCACTTACATGGAATAAGTTTAATATACTCACAATATCTTCCTTTAATTTTTTAAACCAAATTATATTGTAGACTTGAATCCAAATTATTTTTTTCCCTCTTTTTATAATAGATAAAATAATGTTTTATATTTTATATAGTCTTTGCTTTTTTATGTTCTTATTTTCGATTTTTTTTAACTTATAATTTACTTTTGTTTTTTACATCCAAATTCCTGACTTTTTTATTTGGATGGTTTGTGATGTTAATATAAATATACATGTGATTGACATTATTCAATGCTTTTGTATTATGCTAAAAGATTATTGGAATCATCGTGTAACGTGAGGAGCCGATGCTAGCATATAACATTTACAAGATATATGAAAAGTAAAAAAACACTATTGGTCTATATTATTGGCTAGTTGTATGCAATTGACTCCTAATCATGTTTGAGTATATCGTCACAACTATGGTTTTTAATTAACTTTTATTAAAAATTGACCCGTTTAATAGTTTGTGGTTTCGTTTTCATGTTTTTAATGCCCATATTTACAACGATGAATATTTATATTCAAGCTATTAAAAATCGATTCGAATACTGCCGCGAAGCGCGGGTATAACCCTAGAACCCAAAAAACCAATAACCTAACTTAGTGACCATTAATTAAAAACACCCCTATACAATTATAATAAAATACATTTAGAAGTTGGAACAACAGAATCAATTCAAGATTATTATTATTATTATTATTATTATTATTATTATTATTATTATTATTATTATTATTATTATTATTATTTTTCAGCTTATCATTGCTACTTAGAAGTTAATACTAATGATTATTATATAATATTAATACTAATTAAATAATAATTGATTAACATTTGTATTGAAAGTTAAAAAAAACGGCGTATAATTAATTATGATTACTATTATTATATAATGATAATACTAATTATTATAAAATAATTAAATTAAATAATAAAAATAATTAATTAACTAACACACAAAACTTTTGCAGACAATTCAATTTATTGTTGTAGGATGTATTGACTGGTGTTGCGATCGTTTTTGGTCCTCGTTTTCGTATTCGTATTCGTGATAATTAATTATAATAATAATTAATAATAATAATAAGCTCAAAATTAATTAATAATCGTAATTGTTAAATAATAATTTATAATAATAAATAAATTTTTACCTTTTTATTTGGTCGTTTTATGTTTGTGTTTATTAATGGTAGATTTTATAACTAAGAATGCCATTTTCTTGGTTATGGTATGAAAGACACGTTTATGTCGGCTACACTTTAAGGTTTTACGTCGAAGTGAAAACTGTTGTAACAGTGCTAATTCCTGATTGGTCGAAGGTTTCCTTTTAATTTTATATAATTATATAATGGGTCTGTTTGAATTGATGCAAATTATACATTTCAAAGTGTGTGCTACAGTGATTAATGGTTATTGTTTTTTGTCTTCTGCTTTTCAAGTTGGTTAATATTTCATTACACATGTATATTTTATGTTATCCACCTATTATTTTAAAATGTGTTTCATCTTAGAACAATCATCTATTTTTCTCTTTCATTATTTTATGAGATACTTAATGTTTGATTTTTCATTGTTTATTGAAGTTATTTGTTTTTCATTTTTCTAATATTTCTTTTACTAATATAACATCGTAATGTGTTTTTGTATCTATGTTCAATGGCTAAAACTGATTTAATGTAAGAATGTTTTTTTATTAACATCTTGTTTTCCTAAATTACCTTTTCGGCTTTACGTCTATGTTTCGATTTAAATTAACAAGTATTAAATATTGACACGCCCAGTTAATTGCGGTCCTCCATGTTTAATATTATAGTTATAAGATTTATATAAATTTGTTTTCATGTTACCAATGCTCATTTTTACAACAGTAAACATTTATGCCGAACTTTATTATCAATTGACTCAATTACCATCGCGAAGCGCGGGTATAACCCTAGTTGATAACAATTAAAAACTATATATAAGATGCAATGCAAATAAAAAAAAGTCATAGGACCGGACATCTCACCATTGCTTGAGTTACCATTCAGTGGAAGCTTGTTTCTACTTTGGCAATGTTAGGATTACTAGCTAGGTCATAACTCAACTATTTGATCTACGTGTGTTCATCTACATGTTGTAGTTTATATTTGCTTAATATCACACTAGGTTTTAAACCTATATGTTATATTGTTTGGGTACAAAAATTTTTTTTTATAGTATATCTATGATGAATTACATAATGTTTTATCATATTTATCATAAAAATTAAAATTTTAAGACTATATTTGGTTTTCACTCAAAATAAAGTAAGTACATTTGATTATATAGATTTTAATTTCATATTAGTTATGAAAAGATTTAAATATAATAAAAACAATACAACATTTTCTTTTTTAAAAATTGTGAGATATTTAAGTTTAATTTTAAATATTATAATATATAATTTAAATAATTAACACATGCCCATATATAAAAGAGGTTAAATGTGGTTATAACATGTGTTCATATTTAAAAGTTTAATTCGGTGATGACATATGTCCATATTTAAAATACATTTAAGAATGTATTAACAGCTTATCAAATTTATTTTTTTATTATAAAAAATATATTAAGTTTTACAAGAATAATATGAAATAAGTTTTGTACCATCATAAATTTCATCAATGTTAAAATATAACGATATTTATGAAAAAAAATGTCATTTCTACGATATATATTTAATTGACTTTTTTGGTATCCAAATAATGCTTTCTAACTTTCGTTTTCTTTCACTATTATTGTTGGCCTTGTAACTATTTAAATCAAAAAAAAAATTTCAATGCTATTTTATTTGTTTAAATAACCATATAACTACAACAATATAATTCATATATTTAATTTAATTATTTTATCTCATAATTTGCCAAAATGTTAGAAAATAAAATTTGATTTGACAATAATTTGCATTTACATTTTCTTTTATTATAAAGTGTGTGTGTATGTATATATGTATATGGGATGGTTCGAATGTTAACCATTCCTTATTACGATAACAGAATAACTACATCTTTTTACTTTAGGATCCACATTATATTAAATCTAAAGGTTTGTGTTTTTCTTATATTTTATTAATGTAAGTGGGTCCTACATTAATTAAAAAGAAAAAAGAAAAAACTATACTTTTAGATTTATTTTAGTGTGGTGCCCAAAGTAATAAGATGTATTTATTCGGTTAACGCAATAAACATTGGTTAACGTTTGATCATCTCCCTATATATACACACACGCACACTAGGTTAGTACCTCGTGTATTACACGGTTTGAATAAAAAATATAATAAATAGTTATCAGCTAAAATTTAAACAGTAAAAGATTATAATTAAATACGAGATGCGATTAAAATTTTATATATTTAATACTATAAGTAATTATATAATTATATTATTTATTTAAATACTAAGTTTTTCAAATTTTGTTTATTTAAACATTTCATTTCAAAAAACTGTTTTTGAAATTTTATATTTTATATTAATTTGATTTTTTTAAAATATTTTGTAATATTAATATATTTTTAATGTATTAAAAAACTTTTTTTTAATTTTAAAAAATATAAAAAGTATATTTAATATTTAATGTCATTATTTAATATGAAATGTATTTAATATGAGATAGATGCGGTAAATTAAAGTTAATGTGTTATAGGAACACGACATGTGTCCCAGAAAACCTTTATCTTATTAGAATAGATATAAGATAGATGTGTTAGGCGGGAAAAGAAGATGAATGTGTTATCGAAACGCGCCATGTGTTCTTGGAAAACCTTGATTTATTAAAGAAGTAAGACGTGACAAACTCAACTACTTTTACAACTACTCTTGTGTGTGTGGTAAACTCACATATGACAAACTCACCAACTTTTTAGTCGATGTTTTTAAATATGTTTCAGATAGATAAGCAAACTAGGACTATTATTTAAATCATATAAGAGCTATGGATCTAGATAATTGAATTAGATACTTGTTATAGTATTTGAAAGTACTTTATGATGTAATGATTTATTTATGAATGTTTGTTTAAACATTAAAAACGTTTTTTACGACTAAAATATAAAAAAACGAAATAAATATATAAGTATCAATTTTGATTTATATATCTGATTTATCAATTTTGTTTTTCATCACGTGTTTTTTTCCTTTAAAGACAGTTGTAGAATTAAATATCAACCTAAATTGATAACATTTAAAAACTATAAATAAGATACACCGCAAATAAAAAGAAAAAGAGAAAAAAACAAACATAATTTGTTGTCAAAAGCTAGCTTCAGATTCTCACCATGATAATCTTCTTTCTCTTCTTCATCTACTTGTTATTTTTGCTGCTCAACAATTTCACCGATTCCAAATTCAAACCATCTCTTCCTCCTGGCCCAACTCCCTTGCCCTACATTGGCAGCGTAATCAGCATGCTTCAAAACAAGCCCACGTTTCGATGGATTCATGGGATGATGGACCAAATGAACACAAAGATCCTATGCATTCGCCTCGGTAATGTGCATGTTATAGCCGTGAGTGATCCGGATATTGCGGTCGAGTTTATGAAGGATAAAGACGGGATCTTCTCATCTAGGCCTGACACCATGTCGAGCTATTTGGCGAGTGGTGGTTACTTGGACACCATTCTTGCTCCAATGGGTGATCATTGGAAGAAGATGAGAAAAATGCTATCTAGAGAGATTCTTTCGATGGCTAGGCATAAATGGCTTCTAAAAAAGCGAACCGAAGAAGATGAAAATATATTGAGGTGGTGCATATATGGCTTTTATTTTGATGACATGTTTTCAAAATAGATACAGCAGATAGTTTGATAGTTTTATTAAACAAAATTGGCCACTTATATAAACTTGCCTATATATAATCTAACCAACAAAATCAATTTTGATTGATGTGTACACTTCTTTAGGTATATAAACAATCAATGCAATAGCAATCACGGGGACACAAAGAAGTTGATGAATGTGAGGATTCTTGCGCAACAATACACGACCAACATAGTAAGAAAGCTCATTTTCGGGAGTAGATACTTTGGCAAAGGGAGCCAAGATGGTGGACCTGGTGAAGAAGAGATCGAGTATGCTGATTCTCTTTGGACGATTCTTGTTTATATTCACGCATTTTGCGTGACAGATTACTTCCCATGGTTGCGATGGATAACAGATTTTGATGGGCATGAGAAGATCATGAGGAACGCACTTTTTACTGCAAGAAAGTATCAAGATCCTTTGATTGATGAGAGGATTCAGCAGTGGAAAGACGGTGTTAGGACCGAACAAGACGACTTGCTTGATGTTTTAATCACCCTTGAAAACACTCGACTCACCGCGGACGAAATAAAAGCACAAATACTTGTAACATCAATAACAACTTTTATACTTTGCCTTGAAAGTTATAAGTATATGTTATATACTAAACATAATAACTCAACTCAAAAAACTAGTCTAATATCTAAAAACACTCAAAAAACAAGTTTCATACATTGCAGTGGTTTCAATAATCCGTAGTAAGCAAACCCCTTATATGCCAACACCCTCATTGGTCACGGCTCGTTCCTTCCATGTCATCACTTCATTAGCCTTCCCTTCGAGTTGACTCTAAGATCACTTTTGAAAAACCAAAAAGAGAATTGACCCAAAAAAAATAGTCTAATAAGTGAGAGAACAGTAAGGGTCTTTATGGGTTTTATTTTAGTTAAGTCGTAGCTCCCTTTCGATTTCAGAAAAGACAAAGCTTCGTCACGTCACAAGAAGGTTTTCACTTTCAGCTTTGTGTTTTTTAAAGTCACATGAGAGACAACTTAATTAAAAAAACATGTGTTTACTAAAACACTAAAAATCCCTTATTATTAATATTAATATTATTTTTATTATTATTATTATTATTATTATTATTATTATTATTATTATTATTATTATTATTATTATTATTATTATTATTATTATTATTATTATTATTATTATTATTATTATTATTATTATTATTAAAGCACCTAAAGTTATGATAAATGCCAATATTGTTTTGTGTAGTGGTACTAATTAATTTTGTTGTATTACAGGATCTAATTATAGGGGGGTTTGATAATGTTTCAAATAACATCGAATGGGCAATGGCAGAAATGATAAATGAGCCGAGGATATTCGATAAAGCGATTCGTGAGCTCGATTTTGTCGTTGGAAAGGACAGATGGGTTCAAGAATTTGATATACAAAACCTTAATTACATCAAATCCTGTGCAAAGGAGGCTTTCAGGTTGCACCCTGTTGCGCCTTTCAACCCACCACACCTTACTACCGCTGACTCTACTGTTGCTGGATACTTCATACCCAAGGGCAGTCACGTGTTAGTGAGTCGTCTCGGGCTAGGGAGGAACCCAGATGTCTGGGATGACCCGTTGACTTTCAATCCAGACCGTCACATGATTGGTGATAAGGAAGTGATGTTAACCGATCACAACCTTCACATGTTTTCGTTTGGCACAGGTCGTCGTGGGTGCCCAGCAGTGTTGTTGGGCTCGACCATGACTACAATGCTTCTAGCTAGGCTCATACAAGGGTTCACGTGGGAGTTGCCGCTCAATGAATCACGTGATAATCTAAAGGAAAATTTTCATGATTTTTCAAAGGCCAAGCCGTTGTTGGCCTTAGCCAAACCTCGTCTCGCAAACAATCTTTATCCCTCAAGCTGAAAAAGTTATATGCTCATGAACCAGTGTTAGGTTAATCTTAATGGATCAGTCATGGAGTTGAACTAATGGGTCTTCGTACTTGAATAACTCAGCATAATAATTGTTGAAATGGTCAATATATATTCAAAACTTATATATGAATATTGAAAGACAATTAATTAAGTAGAAGCTAATGTTGCTGTTGCTTTTTTTTGGTTTTTTACATAATATATTTTTATATAGGTACGTACATACATATGTATAAAAGATAAATAGGAAACTAACTTAAGTTGAGAAAAACCATATAACTTAATAAAAATTAATTTTCTGTTATGTATAATATGTTACTATAAAAAAATATATTTGTAAGTATTTGTTTCACACATGTTACAAATTAGTTTTTAGTGTTATACATTGTAAAACATAACTTTATAACATATGTGTAACAAACAATATAATTTTTTTCATTATTTTAATTTTCTTGTAACAACATAAATTACAAACCTAAACCGAAAAAGAATGAAAGAAAAAATTTTGAATGTTCCATTCGGTTTTGTGTGTATGTGTATAATAGTTTATTGACTGGTGTATTACACAGATTTGTATAAAAATAAGCATTACAAAGTAATCACTGATAGAAAAATAGATATGCAAATAATATAAAATCTTTTAACATTTTAAAAATAAGAAAATTAAAGCATATTTTATAAATATATAAACATATTTTAAAACAATACAAAGAAGATTTAAAATTTTGAGTTTTATAAATTATTAATTGAAAATAGAAAGTTTGAAATGATTAGATTTTCATTAATATTTTAAAAAATAACTCTACACAAATATAACAAATTTTTCATACTGTGTCAATTAAATCACTAAAGCTTTTTTTTTGTCCCCATTAAGTCATTCAACTTAGTATGGGTGTTCTAATCCTATATAAATAACCTGAATAGCAGGTTATTGCTAATTTTCTACATATTTAACATATTTAATATGTTAAGTGGTGATAATAATTATTAAAAATTATTTAAAATCATCCACATTTACGTATAATATTTGAAAAAAATTAAGTTTTAAACGTTAAACATTGACAGACATTGTTTGAAAAACTTATTTTTTTTCAAATATATTGTGTAAATATGGATGATTTTAAATAATTTTTAATTTACTATTTGCTTTATAAAATAATTATATCACCATTTAACATATTAAATAAGTTAAATATGTAGAAACTTAGCAATAACCTGATCTTCAGGTTATTTATATAAGATTAGAACATCCATACTAAGTTAGAATAGTTGGTTACATTTGTGTCGAGTTATCTCTTAAAAAATGAATATTAGATTTTTTTTTTTAAATTTGAAAATTTGACTTTATTGTATTAAATGAAATTAATTTTTAAATTTGTTAAATATGCCACACACGTATATAGCATAAAAACACGTTACGTGACAAATGTGATGTGAATAGGGTAAAATAACATCATGTTGGTAATTTAAAATTTCTTAATTTAAAACCTTAAAATCTCTCAATTCGTAAGCTTAATTCCCATCACCCCCATTTCCTTCACACAATTTCATAGGGAGAGTCAACTGAGATGGAAAAAGAAAAAAAAAAAAAAGAAAAACAGAAAATTGTGGTGATGCAACTGAGATAGAGGATGAAAAGATAAGAAAACCATATATCAACTGAGATGCCATTGAACACAGTGGCGGATTCAGAAATTTTTTTTACGGGGGGCAAAAAACAGGTCAATAAAAATATGTCTAGATAAAAACGGACCGGGTTAGTTGAAACCACAAAACAAACCTATCAAAAGTTTTTAGAAAAACAATTACTTAAATAATCAATTTCAAATTTAAATCACAAGTTAATATACGTATAAATTTTATGAAAAGAACACAGTTTTTATTATTCATTTCTAATGATGCCTTTTATAATCAGATTAGTGCCCCTTAAAATCAGATTCGGTGCCCTTTATAATCAGATTCGTGCCCCTTTTGTTTCAAAATTAAGCAAAACTATTTAAAAATAATGCGTATTAACACTCGATCGCAGGACTCTACGGGGGGCCTATCCCCCCCATACTTAAAGCTTGTATCCGCTACTGATTGAACAACTCGACATCGTTTATCTCATCAGATCGATAACAAATGATTACTACGGAGTCAATATCAGTGACGATAACCACCGAAAAGAAGATAGGAAGGGTATCGGATGAAACGTGGTCAGTTGGTTTGTGTAAACCCATTAATTTGAATTTGGGAAGAAAGTAATGTGGGATGAAGGAATGCGTGCTTTAGTTAAACAGGCGTCTTCGTTTCTGTACAAAATGAGTATTTGATTCAACACAAATTAAAATGAAAAAACAAACACAACAAGTGGAGGGATTTTGGTATCGCTGTTCAAAAAGCTAAATTCTCATATTCGGCTCCGCTCGTTCGGATAAACCTCGGCTCGGATAACGCTCATTTGTAACCGAGCCGAGTCTGAGCCAAGGCTGGCTCGGCTCGTAGCTGGCTCGTGGCTCGGCTCATTTGTACAACAGTCAACAGGCTATATTAATAAAATATAAAACTATAGGGTTACTTTCAATAATAAATAACTTTTGCTTTATTTTGTAATTATGTTAAAAAAGAAAAAAAAAGAAAGAAAAGAGGATGGAAATGCAGAATGAATCTCAATTCTCACGTGCTCCACTGATCACTCTTTCCTAAATCATATTCTTACTTCCTAATTCCATATATTTACGCCTATTTACTCTTTGCTCTTTACTTCTCAAACCCTAATTCCCAAATACATTGGAGCCATAGTCCTCAAACCAGACGTTTCTCGCGCGGTCACAACCAAACGACATTTGTTCTCAGCCACAAGCAGGTCGATCACAGCCAAAAGTAGGTCGGATCTAACACGGTCAAAGCCAGATGTCAGTCGGCCACAGACCAAAGCCACACGTCCCTCGCATATGGCCTTTGTAGAAGTCATGACTCATTGGAGAAAACGAGCTGAGTTGAGGTAAATACAATTCATATATTAAATTTCTCATGTAAAAACCGAGCAAAAAACGAACCGAGCCGAGCCGAGCCAGCTCCATTAAAAACGAGACGAGTCTGAGCCTGGTTCTCAGATTACAATATATCCAAGCCAATCCGAGCCAGGCCCGGTTTAAATCTGTGCCGAGCGCGAGCTGACATTTGGCTCGGTTCGGTTTGGCTTGTGAACACCCCTAGTTTTTGCTATCACTTGTGGGTTCAGGCATGCGACTCTTTTTTTTTAATGGTTTTATACAAGTTAGTAAAACTTTAAATCTAAATCAGTATATAATTAATCTAGCTAATACACGGGTTTGTATAAAAGAAAATATATAGTCTATAATGTTTACATAAGTTTATGCAATGTGTTAAAAAAATTACATTTAAAAAGTATTAAGCCAATTGTTGATGAAGCACCTGGTGTGCAAGTTATAACAGCCAACTTGTTAACAAATAGTTTGTTTTTTGAAACAATACGTATTATAAAATATAAATTAAAAAATATATCAATAAAGTAATAAAAATCTATTTTGAAGTATAAAACAGATCAAACGTTTAAATAAAAGAATCTAATCAATCTCTTCATTTAAATAAAAGAAACATTGTATCAATTATAAATCATTAATTTAAATTTATGATATAATATAGGAATGTATTAAAAATTTTAATATATGATACATTAATTATGAGGAGTAAATTTTGATTTCGGCACTGAAATTAAAAAAAATCATTAATAAATAATCCAGATTTTTCCTCTTATAATTTGTTAATTGCAATAGAAAAATTTATAAGATAAAAAAATGAATATTACAATTATTTGCATAAATTAAAATAATAACAATTAAAGTTCTATGTGATAACGTGCTATACAACAAACTATAGTTGTTTTTACCGGCGCAAAATTTTAGCTTGCAAGTGTGTTTTTAGATTGTGGCAATATAAAAGACTAAAATTGACATTAAAACCAACATGGATATGTGACAAAAATTGATTTTTAGTGGCATAAAAATTATGTTACAAAATCCTCCTTTTATTTTGTGGTAGAAAAAAGTGCCACTAAAAGTCCATAAACATTGTATGGCACATTGAAAAAGTGACACTAAAAAGCTTTAGTGTCACCACTTCTAGTGGCACATTTTTTATGTGCCACACAATCTTAAAGAGGTTTCTAGTGGCACTTTTTTGGTCTTTTAAGACACTTTTTGTATGCTATTAAATGACATTTTATTTGTAGTGATCTTAAGTATATCAAGGTACTTACCATTTGTAACTCTTGAAGTATGAATCCAAATCTTCATCTCCCTTGGTAAAGAAATATCATCCAAGTAATTTCATAGATCCAAATTAACATTATGTTTCTATACGTAAGCATATTAGCATGTACATGACAAAATTATATATATATTAAAAGGCGTCGTCTTTCCGTCCAACACCGTCAAAGTCACCGGTAATACGTGACGGTTACCACCACACCGTCAACCTCTACGCTAACCATCAACTCCGTTTTCAATTTTTCATCTTTCAACCTCTTAACCGTTGATCAACAAATCTTCATCATGCCACCGCCCACATTCCGTTGCTTTAAACACACCGCCACAAATTATGTCATCGTCTTCTCCCTTCTACAAAAAACCCCCACCACCGTCGAAACGCTAACATGACACCACTGACCACACCCGCCATCTTGGAAATCGGTGTCGCACTGTACCATCCTCACCATCAGCATCCCCTTTTCTGAAGAGAGTTGTTGATAATCTCAAGAGTAAGTCCTATTAAATGATTTGAAGAACTTGATTTGAATGCAAACCTTTATAGATGATTAAATTCAATGTTTGTTTCGGTTCATAATTTGTATTTGAAGATCAAGAAATATAGCAGATGTTATCAAGAAATTTTTCAGATAAATATTTTAGTGAAGGTTATGGTTTTTTGTGGTCACTCTTTTTTAGACGATGACGTATTAGGATTTAATTTAGAATTGTATGTTTTAATATGTTTGTTTAGTTTAGAATTTGCCTCTTCTACTCCATTTCATTTAATATGGATTTCCATTTTCAGTTGTTTAGGGAAGTTCATGTAACATCAGTGCCGGAAACGCCACCGGAACAGTGATCTGAACAGTAACGTGAACAGTAATCAGGTACGAACTTTATGTAATTCAGTGTATTTCATATTCATGTCAAGCATCATTATCATTTTATGTTATCTTAACGCAAGTTCAGAATCATTTCAGAGAAACGAAACTCAGAACAATGGTTCATCAGTCAGATAATTATCTGGCATCACAGAACCATCATGTGATTATGTGTTAGGATTCTACTATGTATAAACGTAGGTGAGGCTTTACTGAACAAAACAATATGGATGTCGTTACGTGAATGCTAAACCGACGGATTATACGTATAGGTGACGATCTGTACGAATAAATCTGGAAGTTTAACGTTCTGAATGATATCCAATAAGTAGAAAACAATATTGAAAAGTATAGTTATCGCCGTGTTCGTACGGGTGACGATTCAAACGAATACGCGCGACGACTGTACGATTCGATTTTAAACAGATAATTTAAAGATTTCTGAAAAATTTAAAATAAATAAAAGATATTTAGTTAATTTACTAGGAATAACCACCTAAAATAATTTTATAACTTCTATTTTAAAACCGAATCGTTTCGTTACCGACGTCTTACGCGAAACCGAGCAACTGAAACGAACCCGAACTCACCCGGAGTATAAATGCCCGTAATGAGTCTTCTTCCTCATTTAACCTCTTCACCCTCTCTCTCTAAACTCAAAAAACCCGGAACTTTCTCTCTCTAGAAAGTTCAAACTTCAACCATCTAGATCTCTCTCGATTCTTGATGAAATCTCGCATTCTTGGTTCCCAAACGACCACCACAACTTGTAGAACACGAAAGTACAACCGATCTAAGCTTTGATCCATCTGAAACGAGGTAAAATCCATGAAATTATTAGGTTTTAAGGGTTTCAAAACCCTAATTTCGCAACCCTTTTGTAAACCAGCTCCATACCTTAAAATCATTAGGAAACTCACTATCATACACACTTAGAAGAAGTTAGGTGTTGGGAGAACCCAATGGCTAGTCATTTGATCGAAAAGGGGGCTGTCGTCTTTGGGAAATTTTAAGACCCGAATGGGGTTCTACCAGCCCAACGAATGAGCCCAACCATTCGGCAAATGGCCAAGGCCCTATTCGGCCAAACTTCAAACGAATGACTCTCCTTCGGCCAACACTCTTCGCCCGAATCAAGGGCCATTCGACCTTAGCTAGTAGAGCCATACTCCCTTCAGTCGGCCCTCCTTCGCCGGTCTAGCCTTTCATTCGGCTAGGTGGTAGTCATTCGGCTCTGGTCTTTCGCTCTACCTTCTTCTGTTCCAGCTTTCATTCGCCCGAATCAAACCATAGTCGGCCAAGCTTCATACGGCCGAGTCACATACGGCTAGTCCCATTCGGTCGAGATAGTTTAGTCGGCTAACATCTTATTCGCATGGACTCATTCGCACAACAAGACCCATTCGCAGGACCATGCTAATGAAACCTGTTCGGTTAAGTGCATGTTAATCGTGGGGTGTGCATACACAAGAATCGGATGTGGGCACATGCATGGGGTATAATCTTGTATGTGTGTGCATGCATGGAGTCCAATTCCTTAGGTGTGTACATGGGTTACTAGGGTTTCCTTTGCATGAAATCAACACCTATTCCTAAGGATTTAACATGAACTTATCTATCAAAGGGGAAATTAAGTTAATAAAGGCATTAGTAGGGTTTGCTCAATATGAAGTTAACCTAAAATATTTATAAATTTGGTAAACTTGTAAACTTTCTATGCTAAAGATTTATAGCACTACATTGGGATTAAAATATGGGAGGAGTTATAAAGGATCAAAGCAATAGCATCGGGTTTGAAGTGTTGATTAAATTGTTAACACATAAATCTTAGGAAAATCCATACAGACGTGTGACTAACCTAGATGATTTACTTAAATTAACTAGGCTTAGTAAATCAAAGCATTTATAAGGAATCACTTGGAAATCAAAGACTAATGAATGGGCCTGAGATTGGCCCAATGGGTTAACTTAACCCATCACATGTTAAATATTCTTTATTTAGATTAAATATATTTTTGATAAAAGAAATTAACTGGTAAACTCTTCCAAATTAAGATAAAGGATTTTTTATAATTAAAGGTTTACCTTAAAATGAGTTAACTTACAATAATTGACTAAATACTTATAATTTGTCACACCCCGAGCCGGCGGGAACGGATCGGGTTTTCCCGTCGGGCGGAAGGTTCCCGGGGCGCAATATCGTTTGATAATCGAAATGATCAGATTGTTTACATAGCACATGATAATCAAATGAGAAATGCTAACATGACATGAAATAAAATTACAAAGTTAAATTACATTGTTTCCTCATAATTTAACTAAGTAAATCTAATCAATCAGAATCAATGAGTTTATATCTTGTATCTGTACAAGATATACAAAAGATGATTCATTGTTTTGGTAATCCAAAATATGGACGACACACAAAATGTAGCTAGGTCTTCTAAAGTCCACTAGCTATGTTCTTGATGTCTGATGACTAAACCTATTCGTCACCTGAGAAAACATGCATTTAAACAAAGTCAACACTAGGTTGGTGAGTTCATAAGTTTAGTAATTGAAAACCATTGAATTTATGTCAGTCATGTTCACAATGTTTCACACAATGTCCTCTCCATGGTTATATTTACAGATAATGTCTCATCCAGCCAAACATGCTTATATATAGGGCATACGAAAGGGTCAAGCCCAGACGCCATCCCACCACATGCTCAACTGAATTTAACACTACATGTAATACAACGATGGATACCCATTCAACCCTCACATGATTTCACCTAGTCTCATCGTAGTCTCATATAGTCTCATCAAATAGTCTCATATAGTCTCATCACATAGTCTCATATAGTCCCATCAAATAGTCTCGTATAGTCTCATTCTCTAGTCTCATATAGTCTCATCACATAGTCTCATATAGTCTCATCACATAGTCTCATTACATATTCTCATATAGTCTCATCACATAGTCTCATATAGCCTCATATAGTCTCATCACATATAGTCTCATATAGTCTTATCACATAGTCTTATTACATAATCTCATATAGTCTCATCACATAGTCTCATATAGCCTCATATAGTCTCATCACATAGTCTCATCACATAGTCTTATATAGTGTCATATAGTCTCATCACATAGTCTCATCACCTAGGCTCATATAGTCTCATCACATCGGCACATATAGACTCATATTGCATAAATTCCTATAGATATCACCTCCTAATCACGTAGTCACAATTTCATAATCTCACACAAATCGGATCTAACCTAACCCTAAGACTGTCACCTTTTAGTCTCATAGATATTACCGGTATAGTTTCACAGGTTTCAGTATAGTACAAGCATGGTGTTATAAGATCAAGTCTTATAATATAATGTTATAGCATGTATGGGGAATGACATCTGGGAATTTAGTTTTCCTGATGTCACCCTTGATATCACAAGTAATTGTCTAAACCGTTATCTCTGTGTGGAGTGTTCTTAGTGACTTTAACAAAGTGCTATAAGAACTAATCTTATGACACGATGTTAGAAATGAGTGAATGATCTCGTTATCATGAAGTTTCGTTATCATGATTATCATTCTTGGTGTTTGTAGTTATTATCAACATGTTATCCCTTGGTTTTCCCCGTTGTTCTATCGTAGAAGAACAATAAACAGTTGTAAGATATATTCTTAACAACTTGTATCATTCTAGTGCATAAATGTGTCAGGAAGCTATAATGGTGTGTATCTTCCTAACTATCTCAGGTATGATAAAATCAAACAAGCAAGCATGTAATGATAAACGATAATAAAGATAAACAATTATTATCTAAATCATGATATAAGCAATATGTTAATAGAAACTTTTAAGTAAATAAAAGTTTAGCATGTTTCTCAGCCCCGAGCTTTGAAATCAGTAAAGATTAGAGAAGGGGCATATGAACTCACCTTGTTGTGGATGGGTTGACTTAGCTTAAACGAGAATGCACGCTCTTTTGTTTGTAACTGAGTTTGTTTTCACGATCGTTGTTTGTAACTTGTAAGTATAAGTTTGTAGAGATTTACATGTGTGTATGTGTTAGCCATAAATCCTGGCTAACACTCGTAAGTCTTGGTCATCATTCGGCCCCCGGTTCTATTGTTATAGATCATTACTACCTCAGGTCTTTATGTTATGTGTTTGAATTTGACTCGTTCTTGAATATTCAAAACTTGATCATTATGTACCCATTGTTTGTATTGATAGGCTTTCTTATAACCAACCCAAATCATATATATGGCTTAAGCCTATGATTTAGAATCCCACATGTCATCCTTGTTAGTCTTGAAACATTGTTACAGGATTAGTAATAACTATGTCACCATTTTTATAGAAATTATGGTTTTGAGCTTTGTTAGGTTCATTAACCTAAACGCCCATCATTTTTTTGTATTATTTATGGATCATTTTCAATTCCCATGTAAAGCTCCCATATGAATTATTTGTGACATACTTCTATTTACATTTTAATTTCTTGGGTCAATTTCCTCGCATAGGCCAAACCAATTTCCATTGGGCCGAATGTGTAATCAGTCCTGGGCCGAACGTTGTGGGTCATGGGCTGGTCATTCATTTTGGGCCGAATCACAACATCATGGCCCGATACTATATGTATGAACCAAACTGTTGGGCCAAAGGGGTTCCAGTGCTTAAATCCATTCCTTTGGGCCGACTAGTGGGCCTTGGGCCACATCAATGTGTTGTGTGATAGCATTGGGTCGGGACTAGTCTCATGGTCAGCCGAATGGGCCAATTCAAAGATGACAATATGCGGGTGGCTTGGCCGAACCGTTTAAGTAATATGACCTATATTTTTCTATAACCATGGCTCTGATACCAATCTGTCACACCCCGAGCCGGCGGGAACGTATCGGGTTTTCCCGTCGGGCGGAAGGTTCCCGGGGCGTGATATCGTTTGATAATCGAAATGATCAGATTGTTTACATAGCACATGATAATCAAATGAGAAATGCTAACATGACATGAAATAAAATTACAAAGTTAAATTACATTGTTTCCTCATAATTTAACTAAGTAAATCTAATCAATCAGAATCAATGAGTTTATATCTTGTATCTGTACAAGATATACAAAAGATGATTCATTGTTTTGGTAATCCAAAATATGGACGACACACAAAATGTAGCTAGGTCTTCTAAAGTCCACTAGCTATGTTCTTGATGTCAGATGAATAAACCTGTTCATCACCTGAGAAAACATGCATTTAAAGAAAGTCAACACTAGGTTGGTGAGTTCATAAGTTCAGTAATTGAAAACCATTGAATTTATGTCAGTCATGTTCACAATGTTTCACACAATGTCCTCTCCATGGTTATATTTACAGATAATGTCTCATCCAGCCAAACATGATTATATATAAGGCATACGAAAGGGTTAAGCCCAGACCATAGTTACTAAAAGCGAGCGCCTTGAGCGCCTAGGCTCTAATCTGAAGCCAGGCGGTAAAGTCCCGCTTTTGATAATTAGGAAAGTCAGGCGCCACTTGGAAGCTTGTTTTTTTTTTAATTTATGAAAAATATATAAATTAATTATAAGTTAACATAATTAGGAAAGTCATGCGCCACTTTGGTTATGAAGAAATATTATCTATTATTTTATGAACCTTTTGTTTTCAAGTTTAAACTTTTTTGATTTTGAGGGATTTTTTCCTTTGGGATGATTTTGCTATTTGATATTTTGAACATTGTGTTTGGTTAGTGAGAACTTTTTGGATTTCTAGTCTTATTTTTTATTTTATAATTTTTTTGGAAAGGGCACTTTTTTTTCTTAGGCCCCCGCTTTTTTAGCGCTTAACGCCTAGGCCCTAGGCGGGGATCAATCGCCTTGATGGAGCCTTACACATTTGATAACTATGGCCCAGACGCCATCCCACCACATGCTCAACTGAATTTAACACTACCTGTAATACAACGATGGATACCCATTTAACCCTCACATGATTTCACCTAGTCTCATCGCGTAGTCTCATATAGTCTCATCAAATAGTCTCATATAGTCTCATCACATAGTCTCATATAGTCCCATCAAATAGTCTCATATAGTCTCATTCTCTAGTCTCATATAGTCTCATATAGCACCCATCTCCACGTTTGACCAGGCTCTGTGGTGGTTGTGTGTGTAAGAGCTTAGTTTCGAGGGTGTGGGATTCAAAAGAGGAGGTAGTCACCGGCTAGGGTTAGGGGCCGAACATGGGTTTTCAAAAACCCTAGAATCCGAAGTTTACGACCTTGATTACCTCGTTTTTGATGGTTTTCTATCCCGATCTGCTGTACTTTCATTTTAAGGGTGATTGTAGCTTCGATTTGGTACCAAGCACTCTCAAAATGGTTGAGATTTGAGTGAGAAATGTTAGAGAGAAGTTAGAGAGAGAAAGTGTAGCCGGAAATTGAGTTTAGAGAGAGAGAGAGTGGGGAGGAAGAAATGGAGAAGAAGGTGTTAATTTAGGGTATTTATACCCCGAGGTTGTTCGGGTTCGTTTTCGTTGTTCGGTTCGCGTTTTCGTTACGTTTCCGGAACGTAACGCGTGTGTTTACGTAATTTAAGTAAAAATAAGTTTTAATTAACATTTTTAAGGTTGTAATTCCTAATAAATGTTCTGTATTTATTTTTTTTAGTTTATTACCGATCGTATCGTTTATCGTTTTCGTTTCGTCAGATCGCGTCACCTTCGCGCGTATTCGTTCGAATCGTCACCGGAACGAACACGACGATGGCTTTGCATTCTGACTTTTGTTTCCTACTTTTCAGTCATTATTTCAGAACGTTAAACTCACAGATATGTTTGTGTGAATCGTCACCCACGCAAACACACCGTTAGTTTACTGTTCTAAAATAACACTGTAATTATGTTTGAATTGTGCTTCCTCACTAACGGACTCAACTAAACTTCCTGTTTTCTCATTGTTTTCGTACTGATTTGTCGGCCATCTGATTCCTGTCATTTATGTATATCAGATCGCAACCGACTTGTTCTTGTTATTTACTTGAACACCGTTGTCATTCTTGATTCGTTGTATTTACTGTACTTAGGTTTTCACCTAAATACAAACAACTATTGTTTATCGCGATCGTTGTATTTACAGTATTTAAGTTTTCACATAAATAAGTACAACTGTTTCTTGTATTTTGAATTCTGTTAATACAAACACTGTTCACATACATGTATTTACACACAGTAAATAGTGAAATTACACATACCGTACGGACTTGCCGGACGATCTGGTACTGGATGTCACATAATTATTAATGTGGGATTTGGGGATCAATTATGGGGGATGTCTTAGATTAGATAGAAGGAGTCCTAGATGCACATTAGTAATCTAGGACACGTAGTTGCACACCGAGACCAAACCCTAGATTCGACGACTACTGTATATACTTATCGTATTTGAATTCTCTTAAAAACAACTCAGGGACTGAAGATACTTAGGTTACAACAACGAGCACGCATTTTGTGGTAAATCAGTACAGAGCAACACAGGTGAGTTCATTGCCCCTTTTCTAAACATATTTGTTTTAAAACGCGGGGCTGAGAAGCATGCGTAAACTGTTTTATTTAAATTGTTTACTTAAATGCTTTATTTATTATATGTTGTATATATGGATGCTTGTTTATAACCCTAGACTCCTGTCTAGGAAATCTCTATGCCGAATTAACTACCAAGTTAATTAAATTACTCTTATGGGTAATACCTTAATTCTAAAACTCTAAACAAACCCTTAGTCCATCGAGTTCAAATTCAAGAATCTAAATTCAAAGTGAAATCTAAAGAATCAAATTTAAAGATCAAATGAAATGAAATCTAATTCAGTGTGTGATCAGTAAACTAAGGATCCTACTCATGAATCTATAATCATTGTGAAATCATGAAATTCTAAAGGTCGGAATTAAAGGAATCAAGGGAATCATAACCGTGTGTGAATCATTGAAATAATGAAATTATTATGATCTAATGAAATCATTAATACTTAAAGTAAGGTGAGTTGTCAGTTGTATGTAAATCGAGATCACGTGTAACACACGGAAAGTCCCTTCACAGTAGTAGACTCTTGTAGTAAAGCTACATGGGCATAACTTAAACTATTGGATGAAATCAAGGAACTCAAGAAGATCATAAAGCAAAGGATATCCTAAAGTACCGACGCATACAGTAGACCAGTAGGTCAAGCTGATATGGGCATATCGTTAAAATCCCGGCACACACAGGTAGACTCCTTGTGGGTCATGCCTGATATGGGTCACGTGTGAGAGGGTACAAAGAGTCAAATAAGGCCCAATCATCATGTCTTAGTTGTAATTAAATGTTTAATTATTAATTTATTTAACCATTTAATGTTATGTTTCTACAATCGTTTTTGGGAAATCATGAAGACATGGTGAACCCAGGAAATCAGAGTATTTCAAATTGTTGAAATCAAGTCTTTTAACATAGAAGTGGGTGCAGGTAAGAATGCTTAATTATCATTAACACCAATGTCCTATGTGGGTTAGTATGTGGTGGGATGATGTCTGGGCGGGTCGTAGGCTCGACTCAGGGGTATGCCCTATACATAAGCATACCCAGTTGGATGATACAGGTGATGTTAATGAGGTTAAGGTTGTTACCGAAGAGGTTATCAATGTTATCATGTGTGTTTTAAACTGTTAAACAGAGGGCTTTAAATCTCAGATGATCATAGAAGGGAATGATTGGTAAAATGCTTAATTGTCATTTATATCAATGTCCTATGTGGCTTAGTATGTGGTGGGATGGCGTCTGGGCGGGATTAGGCTCGACTCAGGGGTATGCCCTATACATAAACATACCGAGCTGGATGATACAGGTGATGTTAATGAGGTTAAGGTTTTATCTAAGAGGTTCACAAAGCTATTTTTTTTTCAATAACTAAACTACATGAACTCACCAACCATGTGTAGACTTGATCTTTTTGCATGACTTCTCAGGTGACGAACATGTCAATTAAGAAGTCATTACTTTTGGACTAGGACTTCAGATAGAAGACTTAGTATTTTGGACCTGCATATTTTTGGAACATCAATACACCATATATTTTGGATATCTTGTGTAAATACAAGATAGAGATTTATGATATTGATGGTAGATTTACATTGTTAAATTATAAACAATACTGATGTAATTTAACTTTGTAATTCTATTCTATTTAGCATTTCTCAATTATATATCATGTGCAATGTAAACAATATGATCATCATTATTATCACTCACGATATCGCGCCCCGGGAACTTTCCGCCCGACGGGGACTCCGATCCAACCCTGCCGGTTCAGGGTGTGACAGTTCAACTTTATGTTTTGACAATCGTTGTCAATATTTTAGAAGATGATACAATAAAATTAAAACAATAAGACACAATCACATAGTCGGAATCTGACATGCAACATAAATTTTTTTACTCTATAACCCTAATTAAAATATAATATTTCATAGTTTTTCAAGAAGATAATGACTAAAGTGGGTTAGTGGATTTTCGTAGTTTTTTTTGAAAGCATGGGGATTCTCCTTTTCTAATTATGTAATTTGCCATATGTGAATAATAAAAATATAAGTTTTCTAATTGTGTTAGTTCTAATGCATTTTGTTGGTGTATGAAGATGATTTTGTGATTTACTGTAAATTAAAATAATAAATAAATTATACTCATAGTGTACCTTTTTGGTGATATTTGTGAGTTGTGAATCAAATATGATAAAGAAATTGGGTTTTTTTGCTGTATTTTGTGATATGTGAAGTTGGTCTCATTGTTATTCTCATATAATTAAAAAGATTGGTTCTTGCCTTTTGTGATATGTGAAGTTGGTCTCAGTTTTTTGCTGTATTTTGAGATGTGATCAAATTAATCAATTATTGAATTCATTTTGTTGGATTTTGTGGCTTACGAGAGTGGGTTGCTATTTTCAGGTTTTTATATTTGACTTAAAAAGATTGGTATTTTGTTGTGATGAGTCGTTGTATGAAGAGGATCTTTATTTGAATATTACATTTGAATATATAGGATGATAAAAGTGCAGCATCGGCAACAAAAATCTCAATTGAGAGGAAAATTAACTTAGATTTGTATGTGCATTTTTGTATGTTCAGATACATTAAATGAACAAGCTATAAATATTTATTTACTATGTGGTTTCAATATGTCCTTCATGTAGTTCATGCGATGAGTTGGTTATTTGCTATAAAGTTTGCTTCGGCTGCAACGCGCCGGGAGTATAAAGACTAGTTAGTATATTAAAAACTAAATGAAATATCAATTTAAATTAAAGTAATCTAATATGATATGTTCTGGTTGATACACAACTATAAAAAAATATATGAAGGCCTTATATGTTCTGGTTGATGTTAAAGTCGGCCCTATCAAATTGTAAAGTAACCTGAACATTGTTTACAAAACGTTTCATGAAACTAATAATAGAACAAATTATTATAGATGAAAAACTAACCTGAATTATTGTTATTCAATTCTTAAATACACTTGTAGCAGAATTGGGAATCCTTTTTCATTTCTTAATAGTAAATAAAACTATTTTGAACAATCATGCAATGTTGAACGTCTTAAGAATTTTAGGGAATTGCTAATAAAAGGAAAAAAGAAAAAAAGAATTTACTTTCATGTTTGTGGTTGGTCCTGTTTGATGAAGAAAGCACATAAAATTGAAGGCAATTGCTTATAGAAGAAATACACTAAATTTCATAACTACCCAGAATGTGGGCATTCTCAGGTTCTGTTGATGGTGCTGTGTTCTATGGCTTAAATTTAGGTATGGGCATTATCAAAAGTGGTTTGTCATATATAACAACACATTCTTATCGGAAAATTAAATAATCATAATTCTCTTGCATAAAAAAAAAATACAGTGACTGCAAAAATGTACAATGTCAGCAACTTCTTTTAATAAATTAAATATCTAAATTAGCTTATGAATCATCTACATCACCTTATGAGTTGAAATCATTCAACATATGTTGAACAAATTATATGATTATAATTTGATGCTGTAAGAAGCCAGCTTGTAATTTGCTATGTGTATCTAACATAATTAGATGAAATATCTGTTTCTAAAATAAAAAAAATAAAAAAAATATCCAAATCATCATCTTTATCTAGAAATTAAGATCATCCAAATCAATTTCATATATTATAAATGCCCTAGTATAATTATTTAGGTTAAAAAATTCAGGGCTTTGAATTGCACTTGATAAAGAAGAAAATCTTCATATGAAAATAAGATCATCCAAGTCAATTTCATATATCAAAACTAAGAACTCACTGAAAATTTTAGCATATACCAGAAATCATAAGAATATGAATGAAAAGAACCATACCACACAACCTACTTCTGAATAGTAAATGCACAAGTTCTCAATGCACAAAGTTCATGATTATAACATTAGATGCTATATATTTCACATGTTTACCCTTGATAGATGTCAAATCTTTAAGACATTGATAATTTTAGATCGATTATTAGAAATTAGAATTTAACGAATGAACTACACAATAAGTGCAATTTTAGGGTTTAGAAGAATATTGATACAATAGATTAAGAAGTAATATACGTATGGGTTAACCATTCAAAACTATATATAAAGAAAACATAAGCTTTTGAAGATGTAAATCTTACAAACGATTTTCTGTTGATTAAGAAATGTAGGAACGACAATGAACTCACAAAATACTGAAACATAAAGATTTTAGGGTCAATTAGGGACAAAATAGAAAACAATACAAAGGAGAAGATTTACCAAATGATGAACTTTGATATACAATCTTCTTGGCAAGAAGCTGTCGTCAAAGAGGAATGAAGGGTTATGAAACTTTTAGGGTTTCTTGATTATACAAATCGTGAATAATCTGTGGGTAGGATAATACCCGCGTGATAAAAGATAGGGTTATGCTAAATATACCCCCTTTTGTAATTTTTTTACTTATCATACCCTCTTCTTAAGCTTTTTAAATATATATAAGTAAATTTTATGTTTTTAATTGTAAACTAAAAGGATTCATAAGCATTTAAAATTAAAACAACTACAAACATCACGGAATCATTATCATAATTATTATCAATTCATCGTTTAAAAATCAAATCAATACGAAATATAAGCTTAAATAACCACAGTCGAACGAAAACTCAAACTCTATTAAAACGAGTATAAAACTCAAAATTAATTGAACCCAAGCATTCCTTTAACATCTGCCAAACTCTCTGCATAAACCAAAGCTATTCACAATCTTAAAAAAATTAAGAAAAATGTCTGTAAGAGCTCAACGGTTCGACTTCGGTTCATTAAGCAACGAACACGAATTAGTTAGCTAAGATAGGTGTTTCATACATCATTACACACGTTTTTGTTCGAGGAATTAAAGCCCTATGTTTGTAACAACGATCATGCCTCAGTTCAATCGAATTTGAACAAAGATGAATTAGGGTTCATACGATTAAATCTGATTATTGATGAATTTATATTTTATGTTTTGTAGAGGGGGGAGGGGTATGACGAGTAAGAAGGGGATATGTTTAGTAGAATTTAAGGTAGAAATAATGTTTGGTGCATTTTGGTTGTGTTTTAATGTTGAAGGGTTGATTTTGACAAATTTATATTTAATATTTAGGGGGAGGGGGTATAACAAGTCAGAATGAGGGGTATATTTAGCCTGGCCCTAAAAGATAATATGGTTTAGGGGGGAAAGTGAAAGACAATATATTGTATTGAGGACACATGGCATTAGTTTGGAAATGATTAGTAGAATAGGTAGATATTTACATATATGTAATCAGTGAATATACACGAACATGATGATATACATCTCATTTTGGCATATGTTGGTTTTCCTCATTATTATATTTTGTTCGAACGCATATATGTAATCAATGACAAAATCTTAAATTTATTGATTACATCAAATTTATGTATTATAATAAATCAAGTTTTTTCTCTGCCATGTGGCACTCAATGAAGAAGGTTTTGGACTCCATTTCCCACTCGTATTCTTTCCAAGGTCGGATTTTATACGTAAAGAAAAAAACCCTAGCTTAGGACCACCAAAATCTTTTTCGGGTTTTTTTTAACTGGCATATTATCTTATCATACTCTCAAACTACACCTTAATATTAATTCATTTTCTTGGATTTAAACCCATAACCTCCTTACTAAGAGGCAATGTCTTTACCAAATGAGATAGTCCACATTGTCTTTTGGGGCTTTTTTGTTGTAACGAATTATGATCTGTGTAAAAAATTGTTTTAATATTTGTAATCAATCTATAGATTTTGTTTATGATTTTCGTTTTTTATAGCTTTCTTCTTCATGATTATCTATACTTTCTATATTATAAGCTTGGATAAAAGATGATAGTTTTTATATACAGTAGAAAAAAATCACAATTTTTAACTTCCCTTTACGTCACTAAAAAGCTTGAGCCGGCCTTGATTCTTTCTTCATTGTTACACGCATGGTTGTAGAAGTCGCTAGGCGCTAGTCGGGCGGCGAGGTACCGCCTAGGGATTAATCGGGATTAATCGGGATTAATCGGCGCTAGGCGGATTGGAATTTTTATATGTAATTTTACAAATATTTATTATATACACACATTAATATCAATAATATAATATAATACTTCAAATATATTAAAAAATAAACTTAAACATACTAAATTAAGTACTTCAAATTACAAATTTAAACAGAAAATTCAGAGTTTATAGATGGATTACGATGTTTAGTGGCAGGGTTCAATGTTTCAGATGTTGGATTTGATGTTTTAGAGACATATTACGTATTTGGGTTGAGAAATGTCTCGAATAATCATTTATCTGGGTCCTTTTTACTTGAAAAAAGCCAAAAAAAACAAAAAAAACAAAAAAACCAAAAAAAAAAAAAAATAGGCCGCCTAGGGGGCGCCTAGGCCGACTAGGCCCCGCCTAGGCCGCCTAGGCACCGCCTAGCGCCTAGGCACCGCCTAGGGCAAAAATTACAAGGGAGAAGGGCGCCTAGCGCCTAGGCGCCGCCTAGGCGGCCGCCTAGGCCGATTTTTACAACCATGGTTACACGTGGGTCAATGGGTAAACAACACTATTTGTTAGCCCATGTATAAAGCCATTTTATAACCCAAATTACACAGTTTATCCTCTTCCAGAAAAAACTCTAAATTTTCTCTCTTACGGCTGAAACATTCACCCTACTGGTTGGCTTCTTCATCACGATGAACTCCATCAGAATCTTCTCATATTCCATTACCACAAAGGTTCAACATGAGCCATCTTCTCAACCAGATTTGAAGCCTATCGATTTGAAACCCGCATATGTTGCAGTCTGCTATTCAACCTTGTGGATCATCTTCTTTTTCTTTTCGTATGTTTTATTGTTTGTGGTTATGTTTTGTTGTTTCTATTTTAAATTTTGAGTTTAGTTCAAAGTGATGTTTTATCTATGGGCGTATCTACATGTGGGTATGGAATCGACCGACCCTCATGAACTTTTGATTTTTAATGTTGTATATATGTTTTGATCACGACCGACCCCCAAGAAATTTTGTCCCCGACTCTCATGAAAACTTGACAAACCAAATGAAGACCAATTTAAAAATCATTTTAAAGCGAAAAATAATAAAATAATGCTCAAATAACGCAATATACGCTACTTGTGATTAAACCCAATTAGTAGTTCATAATTGAACTATACCTAATCAGTCATATCTCACTTAAAAAAATAAAATGTCAAAAGAAAATCAATTTTATCGTATCATCCTAAGTAATGAGTTGATTATATGACATCTTTATTATGTATTTGTGATTTAACTTACTTTTATCATTTCTTGGGTGATTCGACGCTAACCCGTTCGAATTGGTCAAAACATAAAATATTTAATGATGAACACCATAAAAAAACTTCCTAAGTCCATTGCTGAATGAATTTGGTTGTGACAATTCAAAATTTTCAGGTTAAAATCAAAACTCGGAAATAAAGAGAATGAGTGTAAGAGAAATCACGAAACGAGGCTCCGATTTCAAGATACACTGAGTCAAATATAGTATTAAATAAGAGATCAGATATTTTTAAATCTTCACGTCTTGAAATTATAACCAATGGAAAGAGCTCAAAAAATCATGAACGTGGGCGAAAACTGCACGTAAAACGGAGTTCGTATTCTCAAGTTATTGCGAAAACAAAAAACAAGTCAGATAGCATTCGAACACCCACGTGGCGCCACATGTCAAAACGTGGCACACATGCGACATATTGCTTCAGGGCGTACCACCCCGAGTCAAACGCTAGGGCTAGGCTTTGCGCCCCGGACCCAGAATTCACCTATAAATACTAGGACATCAGATTTCGTTTTCTGATACAAAAAATTACCTTCCAGCTTTCAAATCTCGACCCTACACCTCCAAATACCCACATTTAACCCCTCCAATCATCTAGTGTTCAACGCGAGGTGCTACCTAACTTCTGTAAGGTAAAAATCTCGATTTGTTATAATGCTCGTTTTCGATCTTATTATTATTATATATAATAGGATTATGATTAATTGTTTGGTTTAAATCAAAAACGCGTCGAGGTTCTGCCCGACTAATTTTTGGGAAACAAACAATTATAAGCAGAGATTCTGCCCAATTGTTTCAGGAAACTTAAGAAATATAAGTCGAGGTTTTGCCCAAATTAAAACCTGAAAACCTCACTTTTATAAACAGAGACTCTGTCCGAAACAAGTATACGAAACCTCAGTTTTATAAGTCGTTATAATGTCCGATTATCATGAAACCATATGATAGATCATAATGGTTTTAACCATTTGATTATAACAATGGTTGTGATTGTCTTGATCATTCTTTGGAATAATCAATGACAAGGATTAACTATTCCTAAACCTGAATCCATCGAGAAACTGTTTTGGTAATCTAATCAGCAACAATATTTATTTGATTAATCCAGAAATGTCGTGATTAATCCAGTGAGTCATAAAGTCCATAATAGGAGCCCAAATCATTATAGGTTCCATGTTTAGTGCACTCTGTGCGATATTAAGTTAAGGAGGCTGATTATGGATTTAAGATCAGCTTGATGACTCGAGCCGTTATTCCTTGTTATCGTAAGTCAAGGTACATTCCGATAATCCAATTCAAATACAAAGAACTCATAACATTAATGAATTGCAAAATTCTCTTCCGATTTTGCGTGATACTTGAATATCAAAACACTTCAATCACACAGGTGAGAACATAACCCTCTCTCTCTTTCTTTAAACGTGTATCAAAACTCAGAGTGGAACATGTAGATCAAATTTTTAAAACACGTTTTGTTAACTATTTTTACATCATATATCAGTATCAACAGGAAAATCATGGCAAACAATCATCAAATGAATCTTTTATCAACTCATTAAAAACAAGTGTATCATTTGGGGACTTTGGTTATGTGGATGCTATTTGAGGACATTCTTATGCAAATATCATTAACTTGTTATCAAGCCCTTGGTAGTACTGATATGATCATATGCGGGAAAACAAGTATCATTATCATAATCGATCCGACCTTGGGTTGGACATCATCATATGAACTAACGATCATTTGAACTAACGATTATTTATCATTAGGTTTGATGTTTACATGCTCAATTAGATTCAATCTCAAAGTATCTGTTTGATCACTTGTGCTTACTATATCATGGAAATCATTGTTTGAACAGTCATTTTAAATCAACAAAACCTATGTTCTCCTCAACTACTTGTAGTTGATTTTTATCTACATGTTTCAGATAATCGGGAGCATCAGCAAAACAATCTAGGTCCGGATCTACATCAGAAGTAGTCTGAATTAGAAAGAAAACATAAATATTGTGTTGTATAATAGTCATCTTGTAGTAAAGTTGTTGTTGTATGATATGTCTGTTATGTTTGTTAAATGAACTTAAATCTATGAGACATAGTTAATCATGGATTGTTCTCCAACATTGGCACTTGAACACATAATCACGCGACGTGGGTTGTGACAGATATGGTATCAGAGCCAGGTTTGTAGAGAATTAGGTTAACCTTAATGGATGACCTAGACTACAACTTAAGCGTCCCTTATGTGTTTATGTTCTTTCTTACCTGAAACTCTCTATCCTTATCTTATACATCATGCTAAATGTAATGTTTGTCATTCTGTCTTTAGAATGCCGACGATAATCCCAACAATGAGACAGACCGGATGGCAGCTGTCATCACTCGACAAGTGGCGCAGGTCTTGCCAACTTTAGTTACCCAACTAAACAACTCTTATCAAAACTCTCCTAATGGTTCTCAGTATCGTCCTAATCAGAATAATGGTGAGAATTCGAATAACTTTACCTTTAAGAAATTCAACGATGCTAGTCCCAAAACTTTCTCTGGGATAGATGGTGCCACTAGACTCATTCAGTGGTTTGAATTGATTGAGGATACCTTGGACTACACTAACTGTGCAAAGGGTCAAAAAGTGAAAATGGCTGCAAGCGCGTTCCAACAGGGAGCCTTGACCTGGTGGAATGCTGAGAAGAAGAATAGAGGTAGGGAAGCTGCCTTAAGCATGTGTTGGGCTGATTTAAAAGCTCTTTTGGTTACACAATTTTGTGCCAAGCATGAAATGAAGAATTTGGAAGATAAACTATACAGTTTAGTTCAAGTAGGTGGAAACAATCGCACCTATACTACCCAATTTCAAGAGCTTAGTATTTTGGTACCTCACATGGTTACTCCTGAATCCCGCCAAATCGACATGTACATTGGGGGATTACCATTGCTTATCATGAGTATGGTGATGGGTAGTAAACCAGCAACTCTGCAATCAACAATACATCTAGCTGCTGCTATTACCAATGAATTCGTGAAGGGTGGTCAGCTTACTCGAACAGATGATGTTCTTCCTATGGTTAAGGAAGAAAAGAAACTAACAGAGCCACCTAAGATGAAGCAGAAAACCAAGAAAAAATTTGCAATATCATCAACTGTGACACCTGGCAATTTCAGGTAAATTGCAACTCTTACATCCTTTACATTTCACATTTATACTTGTTGCATTTCATTTAATTATGTTTAATTAGATGAGTTGAACACAAGCAACTACGAAACCTCGAACTATCGAAAAGTACATTGCACATTGGTTTTGGAAATCAAGGGTGGCAAACACAAACACAAACGCAAAACAATAATTCGGGGAATTATTGGATTGTGCATTACATATTGATTATGTTAATCAAGCATGCAAACAGTTCATGACGACAAACACAAACTATCAAAGATAATTGGAGAAATTATCGAAACACACACACGAGTCACACGAACGCTAGTGATCAAACAATAATCAAACAACTTATGTGTTATTACGTCAATACATGCTAAACATGTATTAGATGTTTAGGATAAATGTTAAAGATCGAGCACGAACGAAAACAAATCAATGGAAACGAAAAAACGAAAAATGAATCCTTCGCGGTACGCCAAGATTCCTTGGCGAAGAGCTTGGTGGTGCGCGAAGGAGAAGTGGGATTTTTGAATCCCAAAATCCTTGATGGTATGCCAAGGCCATGCATGATCGGCCTTGGCGGTACGCGATGAGTTCCAGAACTCAAATCTTTATAAATACATTCCCAATTCATTTTGTTCGGTTTCTATCACACACCACCGGACCTTTCCTCTCAAAATTGACCAAAACCCTCTAGAATCAACACCCAAACTCTCTAGAACAACATTGAAGCCATCTCCTACATCCTTTGGTGATTTTGGAGTTTTTGAAGCTTGGAGGAGCAAAGGAGCTAGAAACGACCATCAACCACCAGATCTTCATCATCATCAACAACTATCTTCAGTGGATCTTGGCATCGAAGGTAGTTTATGAGCTTATCTATGTTAGATCGAACATGCAATGGGTGAAAAACCACATGAATGAACATCCACCCACATGCAATTCCATGTGGCTAGTGTACACGAATTTGTTGGTGACTTGATGTGTTATTGGATATAGATCTACTGATTTTAGAGTAGATAAGTGTTTGGACTGAGTTTTGATAGGTTTTTATGTTGATTTTAAAATACTTGCCATAAAAGGAAACTTTTATGTTGCATGTTGTAGATTTTTTATGATCTAGACATGTTAGACATGTCTAGATGTTGTCAAATGCATATTGAAGTGTTTTGAAATACATTTGGGTGCTTGATTTTGTCAAAATCATGATTTTGTAGAAGCTTACTATATATGGAAACTTTTTGGAATCAAAAGAGGGGTTTTGATGCTCGGATGCAATTCTATGATTTTAGATTGTTATAATATGTTTAAAAATTATTTCCAAGCAAATTGGAAGCTTTAATTTTTGAAAACGGACATTTAAAAGGATACTTACTATTTTCGGAAACTTTATTTGTGGCAAATGCCATAAACGGTAATTTATTCGCAAACAAGATGTTTTAAGTGTTTAAACGTGTTTTATAAACATATTAGAGGTATTAGCTTTATGAAATGGGATCTCATAAATACACTTTCCTTAAATGGAAACTTTCCAAAAATGGGAACTTTTACGATTTTTACACGTTACTTAAGTGAACGTTGTACGATTAGAGTCATAGGATGCATGTTGGTGTCCTACTTATATTTATGACCTATAAATGAACTAAACATATAAAACGTGTCACCAACGACTAGTCGAGTCAACACAAGTCAACACACCCACCCGGTTGAGCACACCAACACTTGGAGTTGTATGGGATACAACACACCAGAAAACACACTCACACCTATATGGTTATAGGTGCATACTAGCAGGTGCTAGCATTAGCAAGACGCGAAAACATACATACCAGAACTACTTTACCTGGTGAGTTCACGGCCCCTTTTTATCTTTTCTACATTTTGGGGAGAAAACACTGCATGATAAATTGTTTTATGAACAACAACTGATTTTGATTACGTATGGACATGCTTTATCACAATATGTATATGTGTGGCACACATCACAAACTCAAAGTCCTCACAAACACACCTCGGACCGTTAGTAACGCGAAGTGCCTAGCGTGGTAATCTTGGATAGTACTATTTGGGCATGACAAGCCCCACCCATTGCGCCTGGGAGGCCAACCCGACTGGAGGTCGGAATGGGTGCAATATTGACCAACACACTTTGCCATTGTCTTGTGATGGACATGGCGGGAGGCACAACTGTTAGCTTCGGTACGAACCCACATATAATATAACTATATTGACTAGCTATCAATCAATACTGCATTGTAATGATATCTAATCTTGCAACATTTACTTTAAACATTTTGATGTTTACTTCTTATGAAAAACCTATGCTCTCACCAACCTTTGTGTTTACCATTTTACTCGCATGTTTTCACAGGAAGCTAAGGCACGCGTACGAGGAATCCAGGATGCTAGGATGGAGTCCATGCATCTACTTTAGTGTCTTAGACTGTTAAACATTCAGTATCATTTTATTATGTTATGTAATTGCTAACAAATTAAACCGCTTCCGCAAATTATTACTTTATGTTATTTTGAAAACCTGTTTAAAACGCTTCCGCATCTTAAGAAATCAAACTGAGTTGACGACGTTTTCAATTAATTTTGCAACTCTGATTTTACAAACTGTTTTATCCAAGTTATTGGATGTACGTATGCAACTAGAGATGTAGGTCTCACAAATGTATGACTCGAGACTGCAATCCTGACAGTCGCGTCACGCCCTCGGGCAGGCCGGGAAGGCCGGGGTGCGAAATATTGGTATTAGAGACTTCGGTTATTGCGAATTAGGTTTGCATTTAGTGAACTTAGTCTATAACAACTAGTCTCCACACACACATAGAGTGTTAGTAGCAATAGTACTAACCTACATAATCATTTATTATTTGCATACATGATCGTACACACACATTTACTATGCGCATTCTAGATATGGCGTTAGCATCATCACCGCATGTGTTTGCACACAATGAGGAGGAGTCGATAGCTCCAGCACTACCCGCATCACCTCTTCTAGTGACCGTAGAGACGCCTGACCAGCATCCCCTATCATCAAATGATCCCATGGAGGATTCAAACGAGGATCCTGAGGAAGATTTTGATGAGGACCCTGATGAGGATCCCGAGGAGGACCCTGTGATTGAGTCACCCGACAATGCATCTCCCATACTAGAACCACCCGAGCCCAAGAGGCAGTGTCTTGGGCCGGATGTCATTTCCAGAATGACTCGGGATCTGGCTTGGGTGGACAACCGAATCGAGTGTCTTCCAGGGGAACTGAGATACACTAACACTCGACATGCAGAACTCTGTAGTGTAGTCAACAAGATGGATCGAGATATGACCCAATTGATAGCACTATTTCTGGTGGCTGAAGAATGAGCTGCCATCGCTGAAGCTAGAATCGAAGAGCTAGAGAACATGGCTATCATTCCAGACCCAGAGGAGCCTAACACTGAGGAAGACGAACCAGCAGAGGATGCTCATTCTGATTCCACTATCGACAACGCCTTCGATTAACCTAGCAATAGACCTAGTAGAGACGGGTTGTGTCTCTGTATCGGATATTTTAAAATCTAAATGTTTTGGTATTAAATGAATTGTAACCAGTACAATCTATTATATATCAAGACTATTATCTGTAATTGAAATTTTTTTCTACGCACACTTATACATGTTTCCTTTACGTACCAACCGCATATATAATCTTAATTCTTGGTAATACTCTAACACTTATTCCCACTATGAGGATCATGGCTGGAAGACGCGGAGGGCGACGAAATACGGGAGGACGTGGGAACATCAGTCTGACACCTGCTGAACTGAACGCACTCATCAATGAGCGAGTTGAAGAGGCACTTGCTGCATGGGAGACTGCCCGTAATCAACACCAGCTGAACTAAGGTGAAGAACTTCATTTCACATTCACCTTGCACCATAATCACTCGTTCCCATCTCAACACGTTTGCCGATACTGAACTAAATTCTGTTCTTTGCATATCACAGGAGCAAACCTTAACCCACCTCAGTACACATTCAAAATGTTCTTGGACTGTAAACCCCACTCATTTAACGGTACGGAGGGTGCCATCGATCTCCTACACTGGATGGAGAAGGCAGAGTTAGCTTTTGCCATGAGCAACTGTAGGAATGAAGACTGGGTTAAATATGCGGTGGGAACTTTTGAGGGAGCTGCCCTCACTTGGTGGAATGCGAACGTCCAAAATCTTGGGTTCAATACAACCAACGCCCTACCTTGGGATAAGTTCAAGAGGATGTTGAACCGCGAATACTGTCCTCGCGGTAAAGTGCAGAAGCTAGAGACTAAATTATGGAACCATAAGAAGGTCTGGTTCGAGATCGAGGCATACACTGCTCGATCGTATGAGCTGGCACACCTGTGCCCGGAGATGGTAACACCGGCCTATAAACACATCGAGAAATACATCGAGGGACTACTACCTCATATTCATGGTATGGTACTTTCCGCTAACCCCATCGCCCTACAACAAGCTGTGCGACTGGCCCACAAGCTCACGGATTCAGTCATCGCACAAGGACTTCTACCACCTCGTGCTACGATAGCCAAGACCCCAGACAACAAGCGCAAATGGAATCAATCCATGAACGAACCTTCCACTCTACAACCACCACCACAACAACGTAAGTTTGGACCAACCCAAGCTTACACCCCACCCGTCCCAACCACCAAGAACCAAGGAGGCTATGCAAGCAAACATCCCAAATGCCACAAATGGAATTTCTATCATGCACAGGGTCAATGTGGCATCTTTCAATGACAGCGCTGCGGAAAAATGGGATTTGCAGCTAAAGACTGCAGGGGCGGACTATTGGCCAAACCCAACAATCGCCACAGCCACAGCCATAGGGAGCACCGAAGGGATGCTATGAATGTGGGAAACCAGGGCACTTCAAGAAAGACTGCCCACATTTGAAGAACAACAACAATGGAAACAACAACATGCCGAAGGGGCGAGCCTTCGTGATTGGAGCAAAAAAGGCTAGAAGGGACCCCAACCTTGCAACAGGTACATATCTCCTAAACGATCATTACGCTTCTGTATTGTTTGATACTGGAGCTGTGAAAAGTTTTATTTCTAAGGATTTTAGTGAGATACTTGCCATAACCCCAACACCCTTAGAGGTTGAATACACTGTAGAGCTAGCTGATAGTAAACTGATTGTAACCAAGCATATTCTGAGAGAATGCACCCTAGAGCTAGAAAATCACAAATTTATGATTGACCTCATGCCAGTTACACTAGGCAGTTTTGATGTCGTAGTAGGCATGTATTGGTTGTCTGACAACAAGCTGAAATCATTTGCCATGACAAGGTTGTGCGCATACCTCTCCTTAGTGGAGAAACCCTAGACATTAACGGCGAAAGGAGAGACACTCCTTTGAACATCATCTCGTGCATGAAAGCTTATAAATGCTTACGAAAGGGATACACAACCATATTGGCACTTATCACTGACAAGACTGAAGAGGGGAACAAAATAGAAGACATCCTAGTCGTATGCGACTATCCCAACGTATTCCTTGAGGATCTTCCAGGACTACCACCACCTCAACAAGTGGAATTCTGCATATATCTCGCGCCGGGAGCAGCACCTATCGCACTGGCACCCTATCGACTTGCACCTCTAGAGATGCAGGAACTGTCCAATCAACTCTAGGAGTTGCTGGATAAGGGTTTTATTAGACCAAGCTTCTCACCGTGGGGAGAACCAGTGCTGTTCGTGAGGAAGAAGGATGTCACATTTCGCATGTGCATCGACTACCATGAATTAAACAAAGTAACAATCAAGAACCGTTACTCCATATTTCGCATTGAAGGTTTGTTCGATCAGTTGCAAGGATCGAGTTACTACTCCAAGATCAATTTGCGATCTGGGTACCATCAACTGAGAATTCAAGAAGAAGATATCCCAAATACAACTTTCCGCACTCGGTACGGTCATTACGAGTTTTTGGTCATGCCATTTGGGTTGACTAATGCACCCGAAGTATTCATGGATCTCATGAATAGAGGGTGCAAACCCTATCTGGATAAGTTTATCACTGTCTTTATAGATGATATTCTCATCTACTCCAAAACCTAGGAGGAACACAAAGAGCATCTTCAATTGTCTCTTAAACTTTTACGACAGGAGAAGCTGTATGCTAAACTCTCAAATGCGACTTCTGGATTCGAGAAGTCCAATTCTTGGGTCATGTTGTTTATGAACAAGGGATTCATGTGGATAAATCCAAGATAGAGGTGATCAAGAACTAGGAAGCAACGAAGACCCCAACTTAAATGCGACAATTCCTAGGCTTGGCAGGCTATTATTGACGATTTATAGAAGGATTTTCCAAAATAGCCCAACCACTTACAGCCTTAACCCATAAAGACAAGAAATATCTCTTGACTAACAAGCAAGAAACGGCATTCCATTTTCTCAAGCAGAAGCTCTGTAGTGCACCTATCTTGTCTCTTCCTGATGGAACAGACGACTTCGTAGTATACTGCGATGCTTCGATACAAGGACTCAGCTGTGTGCTGATGCAGCGAGAGAAGGTGATCGCATAGGCTTCTTGACAACTGAAAGTCCATGAGAAAACTACACCACCCACGACTTGGAAATTGGAGCCATCGTATTTGCACTCAAGATCTGGAGACACTACCTGTACGGAACAAAGTGTATGATATACACTGATCACAAGAGTCTCCAACACATATTCGAGCAAAAGGAACTGAACATGCGACAGCGTCGCTGGCTTGAACCATTAAATGACTATGAGTGTGCTATCAAGTATCACCCAGGGAAGGCCAATGTAGTGGCCGATGCCCTAAGTTGGAAGAATACCTCGAAACCCAAGAGGGTACGAGCCTTACAAGTTACTATCCATCCAAATATCCCTGAGCAGATACACAGTGCCCAAGTTGAAGCACTAAAAGAAGAAAACCTAGTGGCTGGAACACTAAGGGGATGGAGAAGCAACTAGAAGTCAAAGCGAACTGCTTACACTATTTCATGGAACACGTCTGGGTTCCACATCACGGAAACTTACGAGACCTTGTAATGGACGAGGCTAATAAGTCCCGATACTCCATTCAACCTGGATCTTGTAAGATGTATCATGATCTGAAGATCCTTTATTGGTGGCCAAACATGAAAGCCGATATTACCATATATGTGGGCAAATGCTTGACTTGCGCCAAAGTCAAGGTTGAGTACTAGAAGCCATCTGGATTACTCACCCAACCAGAGATTCCCATGTGGAAGTGGGAACAAATCTCTATGGACTTTATTACCAAATTACCCCGCACTTCTAGTGGATGTGACACAATCTGGGTAATTGTGGATCGACAGTCAACAAATTTCCTTGCGATCAAGGAAAACGACAAAATGGAAAAACTGGCTCAAAGCTATGTTAAGGAAGTAGTCTCGCGACATGGAGTGCCAATCTCCATCATCTATGATTGAGACGCCAGATTTACTTCGAATTTCTGGAAATCATTGCAAAAGGCGCTTGGTACGCGGTTGGATACGAGTACGGTATACCACCCACAAACTGATGGCCAGAGCGAACGCACCATACAAACTCTCGAAGATATGCTATGAGCGTGAGTAGTAGACTTCGGTAATAGCTGGGAAACTCACCTTCTGTTGGTAGAGTTCTCCTACAATAACAACTACCACACGAGTATAAAGGCAATGCCCTTTGAGGCACTCTATGGCAGGAAATGCCGATCACCCATATGCTGGACGGAAGTGGGCGACAGGCAGCTCACTGGCCCGGAGCTTGTGCATGAAACTACAGAAAAGATCGTACAAATCAGAAATTGTATGGCAGCAGCTCTCGATCGTCAAAAGAGCTATGCTGACAAACGCTGAAAGCCTCTGGAATTTCAGGTATGAGATAGAATCCTTCTGAAAGTTTTGTCGTGAAAAGGCGTTATTCGTTTTGGGAAACAAGGCAAACTGAACCCACGGTACATTGGACCGTTTGAGATCCTGAAGAGGATTGGTCCAGTGGCATACCAACTCAACCTACCAGTCGAGCTCGATGGAGTTCACAATGTGTTTCATGTCTCAAACCTGAAAAAATGCTTATCTCATAAGACACTTGTGATTCCACTAGATCAGATCCAGGTGGATGAACAACTACGATTCATGGAAGAGCCAGTAGAGATCATGGACCGTGAGGTCAAACAACTCAAACAGTGTCGGATTCCGATCGTCAGAGTCTGATGGAACTGAAAACGCGGACTTGAATTCACGTGGGAGTGTGAAGGTCAGATGATGCGCAAATATCCCCACCTCTTCAAACACACAACGTCGAACAGCGATAACAACGAATAAATTTCGGTACAAAATTTCCTTTCAACAAGGGGATGATATGACAACCAGAAAATTTTTGTTTCTCAAACACTACCAATAACAACCAAATTACGGGACGAAATTTCTTTCAACAAGGGGATGATGTGACACCCGGCAATTTCAAGTAAATTGCAACTCTTACATCCTTTATATTTCACATTCATACTTGTTGCATTTCATTTAATTATGTTTAATTAGATGAGTTGAACACAAGCAACTGCGAAACGATAGTTCGAGGAACTATCGAATCGTACATTGCACATTGGTTTAGGAAAGCAAGGGTGGCAAACACAAACGCAAACGCAAAACAATAATCGGGGAATTATTGGATTGTGCACTACATGTTGATTATGTTAATGAAGCATGCAAACAGTTCGTGACGACGAACACAAACTATAAAAGATAATTCGAGGAATTATCGAAACACACACACGAGTCTCACGAACACTGGTGATCAAACAATAATCAAACAACTTATGTGGTATTATGTGAATACATGCTAAACAAGTATTATATGTTTAGGTTAAACATTAAGGATCGAGGACGAACGAAAACAAATCAACGGAATCAAAAAGCTGAAAAATGAAGCTTTCGAGGTACGCCAAGACTCCTAAGCGAAGAGCTTGGGAGTACGCGAAGGAGAAGCAAGATTTTTGAATCCCGATAACCTTGGCGGTATGCCAAGGCCATGCATGATCGGCCTTGGCAGTACGCGATAAGTTCCAGAATTCAAAACTTTATAAAGACATTCCCAATTCATTTTGTTCGGTTTCTATCACACACCACCGAACCTTTCCCCTCAAAATTGACCAAAACCCTCTGGAATCAACACCCAAACTCTCTGGAATCAACATTGAAGCCATCTCCTTCATCTTTTGTTGATTTTGGAGTTCTTGAGGCTTGGAGGAGGAGCAAAGGAGCTAGAAACGACCATCAACCACCAGATCTTCATCATCAGCAACTATCTTCAATGGATCTTGGCATCTAAGGTAGTTTATGAGCTTATCTAGTGTTAGATAGAACATGCAATGGGTGAAAACCACATGGATTAACATCCACCCACATGCAACTCCATGTGGCTAGTGTGCACGAATTTGTGAGTGAGTTGATGTGTTACTGGATATAGATCTAATGATTTTAGAGTAGATAAGTGTTTGGACTGAGTTTTGATAGGTTTTTATGTTGATTTTAAAATACTTGCCATAAAAGGAAACTTTTATGTTGCATGTTGTAGATTTTTTATGATCTAGACATGTCTAGATGTTGTCAAATGAATATTGAAGTGTTTTGAAATACATTTGGGTGCTTGATTTTGTAGAAGCTTACTATATATGGAAATTTTTTGGAATCAAAAGTGGGGTTTTGTTGCTCGGATGCAATTCTATGATTTTAGATTGTTATAATATGTTTAAAAATGATTTCCAAGCATATTGGAAGCTTTGATTTTTGAAAACGAACATTTAAAAGGATACTTACTATTTTCGGAAACTTTATTTGGGGCAAACGCCATAAACAGTGATTTATGCGCAAACGAGATGTTTTAAGTGTTTAAACGTGTTTTATAAACATATTAGATGTACTAGCTTTATGAAATGAGATCTCATAAATACACTTTCCTAAAATGGAAACTTTCCAAAAATGGTAACTTTTACAATTTTTACACGTTACTTAAGTGAACGTTGTACGATTAGAGTCATTGTCCTACTTATATTTATGACCTATAAACGAACTAATAACATAAAATGTGTCACTAACGAATCCTCGAGTCAACACAAGTCAACACACCCACTCGGTTGAGCGCACGGACACTTTGGGTTGTATGGGATACAACACACCACAAAACACATACTCACACCTATATGGTTATAGGTGCATACTAGCCGGTGCTAGCATTCTCAAGATGCGAAAACATACATACCGAAACTACTTTACCAAGTGAGTTCACGGCCCCTTTTTGTCTTTTCTACCTTTGAGGGAGAAAACATTGCATGATAAATTGTTTTTTGAACAACTTATTTTTATTGCGTATGGACATGCTTTATCACTATATGTATATGTGTGGCACACATCACATACTCAAAGTCCTCAGAAACACACCTCAGACCGTTAGTAACGCGGAGTGCCTAGCGTGGTAATCTTGGATAGTAATATTTGGGCCTGACATGACCCACACATCGCGCCTAGGAGACCAACCCGACTAGAGGTCGGAATGGGTGTAATATTGACCAACACATTTAGCCATTGTCTTGTGATAGACATGGCGGGAGGCACAATTGTCAGCTTCGGTACGAACCTGCATATAATATAACTTTATTAACTAGCTATCAATCGATATTGCATTGTAATGATATGTAATCTCGCAACATTTACTTTAAACATTTTGATGTTTACTGCTTATGAAAAACCTGTGTTCTCACCAACCTTTGTGTTTACCTTTTTACTTGCATGTTTTCTCAGGAAGCTAAGGCACGCGCACGAGGAATCTAGGATGCTTGGATGGAGTCCATGCATCTACTTTAGTGTCTTAGACTGTTAAACATTCAGTATCATTTTGCTATGTTATGTAATTGCTAAACAACTTAAACAACTTCCACAAAATATTACTTTATTAAATTTAGAAAACTGTTTAAAATGCTTCCGCATCTTAAGAAATCAAACTGAGTTGACGACTTTTTCAATTACTTCCACAACTCTCATTTTACAAACTGTTTTATCCAAGTTATTGGATGTACGTATGCAACCAGACATGTAGGTCTCGCAACTGTATGACCAGAGACTGCGGTCCTGACAGTCGCGTCACGCCCTCTGGTAGGCCGGGAAGGCTGGGATGAGACATCAACCCCATCTGCTTCTATAAATCAAGCACCGTCAGTGTTAGACTCTATAAAAACTCCATAAGATCATACATTGGACCCTACCCTCTATGTAACAATTGCAAGTATCATCACCCATTTGGTCGACAGTGCTGGAAATGTACCAAGTGTGGGAGATATGGTCATCTGGAAAACAATTGTCGATTAACTGGGAAAGTAGTCACTAAAGCTACGTCAATGCCCCCACCAAAAACCAGTTGGTACAAGATGCTTTGAATGTGGAGCAACTGGTCATTTTAGGAACAGATGCCCTAGACTTGCTAACAACTATCAAGGTCAAAATGCTCTAGCACGCATGTTTGCTATGAATGCTCATGAACACGTGAAGAAACTACGGTTGTCATAGGTACGTCCACTATTAATGATCATTATGCTTCAGTTCTTTTTGATACTGAAGCCGACTAGAGCTTTGTCTCAACGTCAATTGTACATCATTTGGGTAAATTAGTAGAAGTACCTGAACCCCCGTATACCATAGAAATATAAAACGGTAAACTTATACATGCTCATTCTATCATTCACGATTGTACATTGAAACTCAATGATCATAAATTCTTTATCAATTTGATCCCAATGAACTTGGGAAGCCTTGACGTTGTTGTGGGTATGGATTGGTTATCTCCTAATCATGTCGAAATCGTTTGTTCAAATAAGCTTGTGCAAATTCCGTTACCATCTGGGGAAATATTACGAGTTTATGGAGACAAGCCTTGCCGTACACTCAAAATAGTATCATGCATTAAGGCTCGAAGCTATCTTCGCAAACAATGTCCTGCTTTCCTAGCACATGTTGTGGCTATGGAATATCCTAAGAAAACTATTCAGGATATTCCTGTCATTCGTGACTTTCCTGAAGTATTCCCTGATGAAAAACCTAGACTTCCACCAGTACGACAAGTTGAATTCAGAATAGATCTTGTACCTGGGGCAAATCCTGTTGCTAAAACACCTTATCGTCTTGCACCCTCTGAGATGCAAGAACTCTCAAGTCAGCTTCAAGAGCTATTAGATAAAGGATCATTAGACCTAGTTATTCTCCTTGGGGTGCACCAATTTTGTTTGTCAAAAAGAAAGATGGATTGTTTAGAATGTGCATCGACTATCGTGAACTCAACAAGTTATCGATCAAGAATCGTTATCCATTACCAAGAATCGATGATATGTTCGATCAACTTCAAGGAGCTACTTATTTCTCTGAGATTGATCTTCGATCTGGATATCATCAACTTAGAGTTCATGATGATGACATTTCCAAAACAGCAGTCAGGACACGCTATGGACACTATGAATTTTTGGTTATGCCATTCGGACTAACCAATGCCCCTGCAGTTTTCATGGATCTTGTGAACAGTGTATGTAGACCATATCTAGATCAATTCGTCATTGTCTTGATTGGCGACATATTGATTTACTCTAAGACTGAGGAGGATCATGTAACTCATCTCAAGCTGATTTTGGAACTTCTAAAGAAAGAGCAACTTTACGCCAAGTTCTCGAAGTGCGAGTTTTGGCTGAAAGAAGTTCAATTTTTAGTTCATGTTGTGGATCAACAAGGTATTCATGTAGATCCAACCAAAATTGAAGCTATAAAGACTGGAAAGCACCAAAAACACCATCGGAAATTCGTTCTTTCCTAGGATTAGCCGGATACAATAGGCGATTTATCGCCAATTTTTCCAAGATAGATGTTCCACTTACTACTCTCACTCAGAAGGATCAACCATTCATTTGGAGCCAAGCACAAGAAGATGCATTTCAATTGCTTAAACACAAGCTATGCAATTCTCCTATTCTTAGTCTACCAGAATGTAACAATGACTTTACACTCTATTGTGATGCTTCTAACTTAGGTCTTGGTTGCGTGCTAATGCAACGAGACAAAGTCATTGCTTATGCATCACGAAAACTCAAGATTAATGAAAAGAACTATATGACACATGATCTTGAGTTAGGTGCTATAATTTTTTCTTTGAAAATTTGGAGACATTACTTTTATGGTACCAAATGTGTTATTTACACAAATCATAAAAGTCTTCTGTAACATCCCAAATTTTCTAATACAAGTTACTTGAACTTACCAATGCGTGACGAACAATTAACTTGTAGGAAAATAGACGCAAAATAACCAAGGTGGGGTGTAGAAATCGTGTACTCGAAATGAAGAGGATTTCGAGTACACCATATTTCGTGTACATGAGGGTTCGAATACAGGGACCCTACCTATAAATAGTGGCGTCTTGGGAAACGTGCTAACCCTTGGCTGAAGCAAATCTTCTCTCGAGTACACGAAGTTGGAACCAAGAAACTTCAAGGATCGAGCTTTGATCGATCAAACGGAAGAGGATACACACGAGAATCTGCAGGAGGGATCATCTACCTTTAAGTAAGTGTTCTAGACTGAAAAGTTAGGATTTTTATACAAAAGTTAGGATGGTTAAACAAAGAGTGAACTTATGCATAAAGCTCACACCTTTATGCATAAAGTTCATAACTTTGAGGTTCCAATACGTTGGTAACAACCAAAGGAACCTAGAACTAGCTCCCCAAAGTCTTGGATGAATTTCTGAGGTGTTTAATGACAAAATGATGAGTACACGAAATCATGTACTGAGGGTACTCGAAATCATGCATGTATTTCGAGTACAGTGTATTTCGAGTATGCCTATTTCGAGTACAAAGTGCCATTTCGTGTACATGGCCATTTCGTGTACAAAGGTTACTTCGTGTACACTAATTTCGAATACAGGGATTTCGTGTACATGGGTATTTCGTATACCATCCAAGTTCGAGGACTTGAAGTTATGAGGGAGGGGAACTAGTAGGCTATGAGGACTTAGGATATATCCTAAGTCTAAGAATGGTATGTGATGAGACGATGTAATGATGTAGGTTCCCAGGTCTTAACTAAGGAGTTCGGTTAAGAAGATAAGGAGCCATATTCAGGTGAGTTCTAGACGCCCTATTTTATGCTTAATGTTTTGGGCTGGCATACATGCTTATTGTTATGTCTATGATGTTATGTTCTTATGATGATGATGAATGAATGATGATATGCCCTGACTATGTATGCATGTTTATGTGTTAGCATGGTGTATGCATGAAAGTATGCTAATTATGATGAATGCATGATAAATGAGTTATGATGATAAATAACATGACATGATAATGATGCTAGCATATGATATGATGATGGCCTTATGATCACATGCTTCATGACGATAACTATGAGAATAGTTATAGGGATATGGCAAGGTCCTAGGTGGCTAGGATGATAGTATGATACCATGATGTTATGTTATGATAACGATGCTAGTATGTTATGATGGTATGATGAAATGATGCTAGTATGTTATGATGATATGATGAAACGATGCTAGTATGCTATGATGATATGATGAAATGATGCTAGTATGTTATGATGATATGATGAAACGATGCTAGTATGATATGATGATATGATGAAACGATGCTAGTATGCTATGATGATATGATGAAATTGTGACACCCGGCAATTTCAGGTAAATTGCAACTCTTATATTCTTTACATTTCACATTCATACTTGTTGCATTTCATTTAATTATGTTTAATTAGATGAGTTGAACACAAACATCTACGAAACGATAATCATACATCGCACATTGGTTTTGGAAACCAAGTGTGGCAACCACAACACTAACACCAGACAATAGTTCGGATAATTATTGAATTGTGCACTACACGTTGATTAGGATTAATCAAGCGTGCAAACACTTCGTAGAACACGAACACAAACTATCTTAGATAATTCGAGGAATTATCGAAACACACACACGAGTCTCACGAACGTTGGTGATCAAACTTATATGTTACTATATGATTATGTGCTAAACGTGTATTAGATGCTTTGGATAAACGTTAGGAATCGAGTACGAGCGAAATCGTATCATCGAAATCGAAAAACAATGAAGTTGGCCTGTCGCGGTACGCGATACCCCCTTCGGCGAGAAGCTTCGCGATACGCGAAGCAAACCGGGAGTCGAGACTCCCGAATTACATCGCGCTACGCGATGATGATTTTTGATCGGCCTCCGCGGTACGCGAAGGCCATGCAGATCAAAATTTCAATATAAACCAACCCACTTCATTTCAGTCGAACTCCTTCCCATTTTCTCCGAGTTCCCACTCACTGTTGCGACCAAAACCCACCTGAAAACAAGCTTAAACCTCTGCTAACACCATTAGAAGCCATTGTTGGTGATTGGAAGCCATTGGAGCACCAAAGGGAGTTCTTGGAGGCCACCAACAAGCAAGACGATCCACACCAGCCTTCATTCGAGCTTCCAGAACCTGTCACACCACGGATTTAAGCTTCTAAGGTAGTTTCTTGTGTTTATCTATAGTTAGATCGCACATGCAATGGGTAAAAACCCACATGCAACTCCGTTTAGTTATTGTGCTTGAAATCGTTGGTGATTTGTTGAATAGATGTTATAGATTTACTGGTTTGATAATATTAGAATGTTAGATTTGAGTTTGATTGAGTTATTGGTAGATTTGACGATGATTTGGACAAACTTGCCATAAAAGGAAACTTTTATGTGCAAGTCTTGGATTTGTGATAATCTAGACATGTTAGACATGTCTAGATGTTGTTAAATGTGTATTGAAGTGTTTAGAAACACATTGGGATATTTGATTTTGTCAAAAACTTGGTTTTGTAGAAACTTGCTAAAAATGGAAACTTTTATAAATCAAAAGAGGGCTTTTGATGTTTTAAAGTGTTTTGATGAACTTGGGATATTGAAATATGTTTAGAAATGATTTCTAAGCATATTGGAAACCTTGATTTGCGAAAACGAGTTTTAAACGGATACTTTCCAAATAAGGAAACTTTATTTGGGCAAAACGGCATAAATGGTGATTTATGCGCAAACGACGTGTTTTAAGAGTTTAAACATGTTTTATAAACATATTGGAAGTTATTAGTTTATGAAATGGGATTTCATAACCACACTTTCCTAAGTTGGAAACTTTCTAAAAATAGCAACTTATGTGATTAGAGTCATAGGATACATTTTGGTGTCTTATGTGCATCAAGGCACATAAACACAACGATCGTGTCACCAACGATTCGTCGAGTCTCACAAGTTAACACACGCACTCGGTTGAGCACACCGACACTTGGAGTTGTATGGGATACAACACAACACATAACACATACTCACACCTATATGGTTATAGGTGCTTACTAGCAGGACTGCTAGCTTTCGCAGACGCGAACACACGAACATACCGGAACTGCTAACCAGGTGAGTTCACGGCCCCTTTTTCTATTTTCTACCTTTGGGGGAGAAAACATTGCAAACAACTGTTTTGAACAACTTACACACTTTTGGTTATTTTTGTACATGCTAATATCGTATATGCATATGTGTGGCATTCATCCACAAAACTGATAAGTCCTCATTAAACACACCTCGAACCGTTAATAGCGCGTAGCGCTCAGCGTGGTAATTCTGAATAGTACTATTTGGGCCTGACAAGCCCCACTGTTGCGAGCCGTATGGCCACCCCGACTGGAGGTCGGAACAGTGCAAAATTGACCAAACAACATTTACCATATCTTGGATGGATATGGCGGGAGGCAGCATGTTAGCTTCGGTTGCGAACCCGCATATGATATAAAACATATTGACTAGCTATCAATTGATATTGCATTGTATTGAAAAATAGACCTGCTAAACATTTACTTTAAACACTTGATGTTTACTGCTGATTACAAACCTGTGTTCTCACCAACCTTTGTGTTGACCTTTTACTCGCATGTTTTCTCAGGTAACTAAGGCACGCGCACAAGGAATAGGATGCTAGGCTGGAGTCGCATGCATCTGTTTAAGTGTCTTAGTCTATTAAACATTGTGTTCATTTGATCATGTTACTTATGTATTGTCAAACATCTTTAATCGCTTCCGCAACTATTGTTACTTAACATTTTGAAAACCGTTTTAAATTAACGCTTCCGCTACCTATGAATGTTAAACTGTTTTGTTAACATATATTTTATTTCCGCAACTCTGATTTTACAAACTATTTTATCCAAGTTATTGGACGTATGTATGAAACCAGACATATAGGTCTCGCATGTTGTGTGACCGGAGACTGCGATCCTGACAATCTGCCGCCGCTCGCGCCCCGGAAGGGACGGGATTTCTCGGGGTGCGACAGATTGGTATCAGAGCCTCCGGTTATTGCGAATTAGGTTTGCATTTAGTGAACATAGTCTATAACCACTAGTCTCCACACAACACATAGAGCTTAGTATTGTGATGCTTGTATACATGATTACACTCACACTTAGTATACACACTTACTATATGATATCGCCATCAACACCGTATGTGACTGCACATGACGGACAAGAGCCGATAGTTTTACATACTTCTTTACAATGCCTACCACACACACTACATTAGTCATTAGTCAAACACTAGCACGTATTCTCGCTATGAAGATCATGGCTGGAAGACGTGGAGGACGCAGGAATGCGGGCGGACGTGGAAACATCAACTTGACTCAAGCTGAGTTGAACGCCCTCATCAACGAACGGGTTGAGGAGGTACTTGCTGCACGGGAAGCTGCCCGTAACCAAAACCTACTGAACCAAGGTGATGAATCCTTTTCATATTCACCTCGCATCACAATCACTTGTTTCCAATTCAATACACTCACTCGATACTTAACCCAACTCTACTCTTTGCATATTCCAGGAGCAAATCCTAACCCACCTCTCTGCACGTTCAAGATGTTTCTGGACTGCAAACCTCACTCGTTCAGCGGCACTGAGGGAGCCGTTGGACTATTGCGATGGATCGAGAAGGCGGAATCAGCTTTCGCCATGAGCAACTGCAGGAACGAGGACAGGGTCAAGTTCGCAGCAGGGACGTTCGAGGGAGCTGCCCTCACTTGGTGGAACGCCAATGTCCAAAACCTAGGGCTTGATGCAGCCAACGCTCTGCCTTGGGAAAATTTTAAGCAGATGTTGAACCGCGAATACTGTCCCCGCGGTGAAGTGCAGAAACTTGAGACGGAGTTCTGGAACCACAAAATGATAGGTTCCGAGGTTGAGGCCTACACTGCCAGGTCTTATGAACTGGCAAACCTGTGCCCGGAGATGGCAAATCTACCTTTCAAGCACATAGAGAAATATATCGATGGATTGCCACCTCAAATCCAGGGAATGGTACTCTCTGCTGACCCCATTACCATGCAACAAGCCGTACGACTTACCCACAAACTCACTGACTCGGCGGTTGCACAAGGACTCTTACCACCACGTGGTGCTGTGACCACAACCAACGATAAGGGAAAACGAAAATGGGATGACACCCTGAACAAACCAACCACTCTCCAACCACCACCGCAACAGCGCAAGTTTGGATCAACCCAAGCTTATGCCCCACCCATTCCAACCACCCAGAACCAAGGAGGTTATGCTGGAAGACACCCCAAATGCCACAAGTGCAACTTCCATCATGCACAGGGACAATGTGGCCGCTTCCAATGCCAGCGTTGTGGAAAAGGGGGACATGCAGCCAAGGACTGCAGGGGTGAACTGCTCGTAAAGACCCCACAGCCACAACAACAACAACAACTTGAAGCACCAAAGGGTTGCTTCGAATGTGGCAAACCAGGGCATTTCAAGAAGGACTGCCCGCACCTGAAGAACAACAACAACAACCAACAGAACAACAACAACGGGAACAATGGCACGAGGGGACGAGCCTTCGTGATTGGGGCCAAGGAGGCCAGAAGGGACCCCAACCTTGCAACCGGTACGTATCTCTTGAACGATAATTATGCATCTGTATTGTTTGATACTGGAGCTGAGAAAAGCTTTATATCTAAGGATTTTAGTGAGATATTTGCCCTTACCCCGACACCCTTAGATGTGGATTACACGGTAGAGCTAGCTGATGGTAAATTGATTGTAACTAAGCACATTCTTAAAGAATGCACACTAGAACTAGCTAACCACAAATTTAAGATTGATCTCATGCCAGTTACACTAGGCAGTTTCGATGTCGTAGTGGGCATGGATTGGTTGTCTGAAAACCAGGCTGAAATCATTTGCCACGACAAGGTTGTGCGCATACCCCTCCCTAACGGAGAAACTCTAGATATCAAGGGCGAAAGGAGTGACACTCCTCTGAACATCATCTCGTGCATGAAGGCTCACAAATGCTTACGAAAGGGATACACAGCCATATTGGCACTTATCACCGACAAGACTGAAGAGGAACAGAGAATAGAAGAAATCCCAGTCGTATGCGACTATCCCGATGTATTCCCTGAGGATCTACCAGGACTACCACCACCTCGGCAAGTGGAGTTCCACATAGACCTTGTGCCGGGAGCAGCGCCCATTGCACGAGCACCATATCGACTTGCACCTTCGGAGATGCAGGAACTGTCCAATCAACTGCAAGAGCTGTTGGACAAAGGTTTCATTAGACCAAGCTTCTCACCCTGGGGAGCTCCGGTCTTGTTTGTAAAGAAGAAGGATGGCACGTTTCGTATGTGCATTGACTATCGGGAATTGAACAAAGTAACAATCAAGAACCGTTACCCCTTACCTCGCATCGACGATTTGTTCGATCAACTGCAAGGATCGAGTTATTATTCCAAGATCGATCTGCGATCTGGGTACCATCAGTTGAGGATTCAGGAGGAAGATATACCCAAGACTGCTTTTCGCACTCGGTATGGCCATTATGAGTTCTTGGTTATGCCGTTTGGACTGACAAACGCACCCGCAGTATTCATGGACCTCATGAATAGAGTGTGCAAACCATACCTTGACAAGTTTATCATTGTTTTCATTGATGATATACTTATTTACTCCAAAACTCAGGAAGAACACAAAGAGCATCTGCAATTGGCTCTTGAACTGCTACGGAAAGAGAAGCTGTACGCTAAACTCTCAAAGTGCGACTTCTGGATTCGAGAAGTCCAATTCTTAGGTCATGTTGTGAATGAACAAGGGATTCATGTGGATAAGTCTAAGATAGAGGCAATCAAGAACTGGGAAGCACCAAAGACCCCAACTGAGGTGCGACAATTCCTAGGATTGGCCGGCTATTATCGACGATTTATCGAAGGATTTTCGAAGATAGCCCAACCCCTTACAGCCTTAACCCATAAGGACAAGAAGTATCTCTGGACTGACAAACAAGAAGCTGCATTCCAACTTCTCAAGCAGAAGCTCTGTAGTGCACCAATCTTATCACTTCCTGATGGAACGGATGACTTCGTAGTATATTACGATGCCTCGATACAAGGACTCGGCTGCGTGCTGATGCAGCGAGACAAGGTGATCGCATATGCTTCTCGACAACTGAAAGTCCACGAGAAGAACTACACCACCCACGACTTAGAACTTGGAGCCGTGGTATTCGCCCTCAAGATCTGGAGACACTACCTGTACGGTACAAAGTGTACGATATACACTGATCACAAGAGTCTCCAACACATATTCGAGCAGAAGGAACTGAACATGCAACAACGTCGCTGGCTCGAGCTCCTAAACGACTATGAGTGTGCTATCAAGTACCACCCGGGGAAAGCCAATGTTGTGGCCGATGCCCTAAGCCGGAAAAACACATCGAAACCCAAGAGGGTACGAGCTTTACAACTCACCATCCATCCCAATCTTCCTGAACAGATACGCAGTGCCCAGGTGGAGGCACTTAAACCTGAAAACTTAGCGGTTGAATCATTAAGGGGAATGGAACAGCAACTTAAGGAAAAAGCCGATGGCCTACAATACTTCATGGAACGCGTCTGGGTTCCACATTACGGGAACTTACGAGACCTTGTGATGGACGAGGCTCACAAATCCCGGTATTCCGTTCACCCTGGATCTGATAAGATGTACCATGATCTGAAGATACTCTACTGGTGGCCACACATGAAAGCTGACATCGCCACCTACGTCAGCAAATGCTTGACTTGTGCTAAAGTCAAGATCGAGTACCAGAAACCATCTGGATTACTCACACAGCCCGAGATCCCCATGTGGAAATGGGAACAAATCTCCATGGATTTTATCACCAAATTACCCCGTACCCCAAGTGGATGTGACACAATATGGGTGATTGTGGACCGACTGACTAAGTCAGCACATTTCCTTGCGATCAAGGAAAATGACAAGATGGAAAAACTGGCCAGAATCTATGTCAAGGAAGTGGTCTCGCGACATGGAGTGCCGATCTCCATTATTTCGGATCGAGACGCCAGATTCACTTCTAACTTCTGGAAATCACTACAAAAGTCGCTTGGCACGCGGTTGGATATGAGTACAGCATACCACCCACAAACTGATGGCCAGAGTGAACGCACGATACAAACCCTTGAAGATATGCTACGAGCATGCGTAGTGGATTTTGGAAGTAGTTGGGAAACTCACCTGCCATTGGTGGAGTTCTCCTACAACAACAGTTACCACACAAGCATCAAAGCAGCGCCTTTTGAGGCACTCTATGGCAGGAAATGCCGATCACCCATATGTTGGGCGGAAGTGGGCGACAGCCAGCTCACTGGCCCGGAACTTGTGCATGAAACAACAGAGAAAATCGTGCAAATCAGAAACCGCATGGCAGCAGCTCGTGACCGTCAAAAGAGCTATGCCGACAAACGCCGAAAGCCTTTGGAATTTAAGGTAGGAGACAAAGTCCTTCTGAAAGTTTCACCCTGGAAAGGCGTCATTCGTTTTGGTAAACGAGGCAAACTGAACCCACGGTATATTGGACCTTTCGAGATCCTGAAGAGGATTGGTCCGGTGGCATACCAACTCAACTTGCCAACCGAACTCGACGGAGTGCACAACGTATTTCATGTCTCGAACCTGAAAAAGTGTTTATCGGATGAAACACTTATTGTTCCACTGGATGAGATCCAGGTGGATGAACAGCTACGGTTCGTGGAAGAACCGGTAGAGATCATGGACCGTGAGGTCAAACAACTCAAACAGAGTAAGATTCCTATTGTCAAAGTCCGATGGAACTCAAAACGCGGACCTGAATTCACGTGGGAACGTGAAGATCAGATGATGCGCAAATATCCCCATCTCTTCAAGCAGACAACGTCGAATGTCGACAACAGCAAATAAATTTCGGGACGAAATTCCTTTCAACAAGGGGATGATGTGACAACCGGAAAATTTTTGTCTTTCAAACACTGTTGCTTCTCAAACACTACCAACAACAACCAAATTTCGGGACGAAATTTCTTTCAACAAGGGGATGATGTGACACCCGGCAATTTCAGGTAAATTGCAACTCTTATATTCTTTACATTTCACATTCATACTTGTTGCATTTCATTTAATTATGTTTAATTAGATGAGTTGAACACAAACATCTATGAAACGATAATCATACATCGCACATTGGTTTTGGAAACCAAGTGTGGCAACCACAACACTAACACCAGACAATAGTTCGGATAATTATTGAATTGTGCACTACACGTTGATTAGGATTAATCAAGCGTGCAAACACTTCGTAGAACACGAACACAAACTATCTTAGATAATTCGAGGAATTATCGAAACACACACACGAGTCTCACGAACGTTGGTGATCAAACTTATATGTTACTATATGATTATGTGCTAAACGTGTATTAGATGCTTTGGATAAACGTTAGGAATCGAGTACGAGCGAAATCGTATCATCGAAATCGAAAAACAATGAAGTTGGCCTGTCGCGGTACGCGATACCCCCTTCGGCGAGAAGCTTCGCGATACGCGAAGCAAACCGGGAGTCGAGACTCCCGAATTACATCGCGCTACGCGATGATGATTTTTGATCGGCCTCCGCGGTACGCGAAGGCCATGCAGATCAAAATTTCAATATAAACCAACCCACTTCATTTCAGTCGAACTCCTTCCCATTTTCTCCGAGTTCCCACTCACTGTTGCGACCAAAACCCACCTGAAAACAAGCTTAAACCTCTGCTAACACCATTAGAAGCCATTGTTGGTGATTGGAAGCCATTGGAGCACCAAAGGGAGTTCTTGGAGGCCACCAACAAGCAAGACGATCCACACCAGCCTTCATTCGAGCTTCCAGAACCTGTCACACCACGGATTTAAGCTTCTAAGGTAGTTTCTTGTGTTTATCTATAGTTAGATCGCACATGCAATGGGTAAAAACCCACATGCAACTCCGTTTAGTTATTGTGCTTGAAATCGTTGGTGATTTGTTGAATAGATGTTATAGATTTACTGGTTTGATAATATTAGAATGTTAGATTTGAGTTTGATTGAGTTATTGGTAGATTTGACGATGATTTGGACAAACTTGCCATAAAAGGAAACTTTTATGTGCAAGTCTTGGATTTGTGATAATCTAGACATGTTAGACATGTCTAGATGTTGTTAAATGTGTATTGAAGTGTTTAGAAACACATTGGGATATTTGATTTTGTCAAAAACTTGGTTTTGTAGAAACTTGCTAAAAATGGAAACTTTTATAAATCAAAAGAGGGCTTTTGATGTTTTAAAGTGTTTTGATGAACTTGGGATATTGAAATATGTTTAGAAATGATTTCTAAGCATATTGGAAACCTTGATTTGCGAAAACGAGTTTTAAACGGATACTTTCCAAATAAGGAAACTTTATTTGGGCAAAACGGCATAAATGGTGATTTATGCGCAAACGACGTGTTTTAAGAGTTTAAACATGTTTTATAAACATATTGGAAGTTATTAGTTTATGAAATGGGATTTCATAACCACACTTTCCTAAGTTGGAAACTTTCTAAAAATAGCAACTTATGTGATTAGAGTCATAGGATACATTTTGGTGTCTTATGTGCATCAAGGCACATAAACACAACGATCGTGTCACCAACGATTCGTCGAGTCTCACAAGTTAACACACGCACTCGGTTGAGCACACCGACACTTGGAGTTGTATGGGATACAACACAACACATAACACATACTCACACCTATATGGTTATAGGTGCTTACTAGCAGGACTGCTAGCTTTCGCAGACGCGAACACACGAACATACCGGAACTGCTAACCAGGTGAGTTCACGGCCCCTTTTTCTATTTTCTACCTTTGGGGGAGAAAACATTGCAAACAACTGTTTTGAACAACTTACACACTTTTGGTTATTTTTGTACATGCTAATATCGTATATGCATATGTGTGGCATTCATCCACAAAACTGATAAGTCCTCATTAAACACACCTCGAACCGTTAATAGCGCGTAGCGCTCAGCGTGGTAATTCTGAATAGTACTATTTGGGCCTGACAAGCCCCACTGTTGCGAGCCGTATGGCCACCCCGACTGGAGGTCGGAACAGTGCAAAATTGACCAAACAACATTTACCATATCTTGGATGGATATGGCGGGAGGCAGCATGTTAGCTTCGGTTGCGAACCCGCATATGATATAAAACATATTGACTAGCTATCAATTGATATTGCATTGTATTGAAAAATAGACCTGCTAAACATTTACTTTAAACACTTGATGTTTACTGCTGATTACAAACCTGTGTTCTCACCAACCTTTGTGTTGACCTTTTACTCGCATGTTTTCTCAGGTAACTAAGGCACACGCACAAGGAATAGGATGCTAGGCTGGAGTCGCATGCATCTGTTTAAGTGTCTTAGTCTATTAAACATTGTGTTCATTTGATCATGTTACTTATGTATTGTCAAACATCTTTAATCGCTTCCGCAACTATTGTTACTTAACATTTTGAAAACCGTTTTAAATTAACGCTTCCGCTACCTATGAATGTTAAACTGTTTTGTTAACATATATTTTATTTCCGCAACTCTGATTTTACAAACTATTTTATCCAAGTTATTGGACGTATGTATGAAACCAGACATATAGGTCTCGCATGTTGTGTGACCGGAGACTGCGATCCTGACAATCTGCCGCCGCTCGCGCCCCGGAAGGGACGGGATTTATCGGGGTGCGACAGAAATGATGGTAGTATGTTATGATGGTATGATGAAATGACGCCAGTATGACATGCCTCAGATGCTATGATTAACCCGATGAATGATGTTATAATGCTAGCATGAAATGTATGAGGATTGTGATGAATGACGGTATGATGCTAGTGTATCATGTATGATGAATGAATGATGTCCCTATACGTGTTATAGGATATGTGTGAATGATGATGCTCCGGTACTTGTACTGGGTGAATATGAATGATGACCTGATTGTATCAGGATATGAACAGCTGATCGGGCTATAAACATGAGAGCCGACTGGGCTATAAACATGAGAGTCGACCGGACTATAAACATGAGAGTTGATCGGACTATAAACATGGAGTCGACCGGACTATAAACAAGAGAGTCGACCGGACTATAAACATGGAGTCGACCGGACTATAAACAAGAGAGTCGACCGGACTATAAACATGGAGCCGACCGGGCTATAAACACGGAGCCGATCGGGCTATAAACATGGTAAGAGCCGATCGGGCAATAAACATGGTAAGAGTCGATCGGACTATAAACATGGTAAGAGTCGATCGGACTATAAACATGGAGCCTTGTGCCGGCATAAGCCCACTGTTCGTATGGGGACAGTGGAACGTATGACGATGATGGAAATGATGATATGTGCTAAGGTTATGGACTATGTGTATGAAATGATGTTTATGTTATGTATGTTTAATGTTGTTTTACGAAAACTAGAACTCACCGGCGTAAGCTGACTTGATTTAGCATGTATGTCAGGTTGAAGCTATGATAGGAGAAGGCATGGAGCTCGGGCATCAATCCAGACGATGTGTTGGTTTTGGCAATTTGATATGATTTTGATACAGACACTTTATTGAATTATGTTTATCAAACTATGTTTACTTTTCCGCTGCATGATTATGAAAGTTTTTAGTTTAAGAGCTATGTGTTATGATGAAAACCAACCTCTGCGAGGTGCCCGGTTTCGGGGCCTCACAAGTTGGTATCAGAGCCATAGTTTGAGAGATCTTAGCATCCCAAATGCTAAGACTTAAACTGAGAATGGGATTGAATGATGCGGATTGCCAACCACGGATGAACGGATGCCACGAGCTGAATGTTTATGTATGAGTTAAGGATTAGATGTAAGGTTATGTACGTAGTTAGTGTCATGCACATTGAAGAGATGGGATGAGAAACGTTTAGAGCCTATGAGTTGGGTAAATGGTTAATAACACCTAATCAACGTCATTAATGATTTACAAAGCTTATTCCGTGCTAAACTGATTCCTGTACTGACTCATCAATTGATGTATCCTGTGGATAGTTAGACGGCTGGATATAGGGGCAACATACGATGTTACCGTTGTCGGTCTATGGACAAAGAGCCATAGGGCAACATACGTTGTTATAATTGTCTGTCTATGGACGGAGAGCCATAGGGACAATATACGATGTTACGGTTGTCGGTCTATGGACGGAGAGCCATAGGGGCAACTTACGTTGTTATGGTCATAAGTGTATGGATAGAGAGACATGAAAGCGCTAAACAATGTTGGGATGGATGGATTATCGATAGAGGATCGTATGAACAACGCACAACGATATGATTGTCGGTCTATGGATTGTGAGCCATAGGGGCAACAGATGATATGGCAGATGTCGGTTTATGGGCAGAGAACCATAGGGGCAATTGCAGGATGAAGAGAGGACGCACCCAATACAAAAGGGATAGAAAGCAGAAATTTAAGGCCCGAGCTTTCACGAGGACTAAGGATGATGCTATCGAGGACCGCGATGTGGTCACAGGTACCTTTTCTATCAACAATATTCCTGCTTCTGTATGGTTTGATTCTGGTGCCAGTATGAGTTTTGTATCTTCTACTTTCTGTGATGGGTTATCTGGGAAGGTTAAGAAGATAGATCGGGTATTTGATGTAGAGACGGCTATTGGTAAGATGACCAGGGTGACTGAGGCTATTGATGATTGCTATGTTGAGATAGGAGGTCATAGGTTCCCAGTACGATTGTTTCTTATTACCTTAGGAGGATTCGATGTAGTTTTGGGTATGGACTGGTTAGCCAAATATGAGGCTAACATTGTATGTCGACGAAAGATGATATGTTTACGTGCGATGGATGGGAGCTCCGTGACGGTTTATGGTGATAAAGCGATGTATGCGCCTAAGATCATTTCGATGATCAAGGCTGATGTTATGATGAGGCGAGGGTGTGTAGCCTACTTGGCCTACGTGATTGAGGAACGTATGGATATGAGGACGATTGATGATGTTCCCGTGGTGTGTAACTTCCCCGATGTATTCCCTGAGGAATTGCTTGGATTACCACCCGAACGGGAAATTGAGTTCCAGATCGACTTAGTGCCAGGGGCACAACCCGTTGCCAAGGCACCTTACCGTTTAGCTCCAACTAAGATGAAGGAAATGATGACCCAACTACAAGAACTCCTTGATAAAGGTTTTATACGACCGAGTGTCTCTCCGTGGGGAGCACTGGTGCTGTTCGTTAAGAAGAAAGATGGAAGCATGCGTATATGTATCGATTACAGGGAACTGAATAAGTTGACCGTAAAGAACAGGTATCCTCTACCTAGAATTGATGACTTGTTCGATCAATTGCAAGGTGCAAGTTGGCTCTCAAAGATAAATCTCCGATCCGGTTACCATCAGTTGAAAGTTCGAGAGCAGGATATTCCAAAGACTGCTTTCCGTACGCGTTATGGACATTACGAGTTTCTCGTTATGTCGTTTGGATTGACGAATGCTCCCGCAGCATTTATGGATTTGATGAACAGGGTATGTCGACCGATGCTGGACCGATCGGTGATAGTGTTTATTGACGATATTTTGATTTATTCAAAGAACGAGGGAGACCATGCTTGTCACGTACGTGAGGTATTGGAGATCCTGAGGAAAGAGAAACTTTATGCTAAATTCTCCAAATGCGCTTTCTGGTTACGAGAGGTACAGTTTCAGGGTCACGTGGTGAACCCAGAAGGCATTATGGTAGATCCAGCTAAAGTTGAAACGATTATGAAATGGAGCCCTCCAAAGTCACCTACGGAAGTACGCAGTTTTCTTGGTTTGGCCGTTACTATCGGAGATTTATTCAAGACTTCTCCAAGCTAGCGACGCCATTGACAAAGCTCACGAGGAAAGATGTAAAGTACGAATGGGGCCCTAACCAAGAACAAGCGTTTTCAGTGCTAAAGGAGAAACTTACCCAAGCTCCTGTTCTAGCACTGCCGGATGGAAATGATGATCCTGTGGTGTATGCCGATGCATCACGACAAGGGTTGGGATGCGTACTGATGCAAAGGGGAAGGGTGATAGCCTATGCTTCGCGCCAGCTAAAGATTCATGAGGCTAACTACCCAACCCACGATCTTGAACTCGCTGCGGTGGTGTTTGCATTGAAAATATGGAGACACTACTTGTATGGAGTAAGGAGTACCATCTATACCGACCACAAGAGCTTGAAGTACTTCTTCGAGCAAAAGGATTTGAACATGAGGCAGAGACGATGGCTTGAGCTGCTAAAGGATTATGATTGTGATATTCTATATCACCCGGGAAAGGCCAATGTGGTGGCGGATGCTCTAAGTCGCAAGATTGATTATCCTGCCATACGGGTAAAATCGTATAGTTTGGTAATAACTCCAGACTCTTTGAACGAGCTCAAACAGGCGCAACAGGAGGGATTGAAAGAAGAAAATGTGGGTTTTGAACGTGTCTTCCGACAAGCCAAGAACTTGGAAGACAATGACCATGGGATAAAGATACGATTCGGTCGGATGTGGGTACCCAGAAATGGGGACATTCGGTCGAGGATTTTAGATGAAGCCCACAAATCACGTTATTCTGTGCATCCCAGTGCGACAAAGATGTATCAAGATCTTCGGAAAGATTATTGGGGGCCGGGCATGAAGTTTAATGTGATGCAGTATGTGAACAGGTGCCTTACTTGTGCGCAAGTGAAGGCTGAACATCAGAAGCCCTACGGCTATGTGCAACCTCTAGAGGTACCAGAATGGAAATGGGAACACATCACCATGGATTTCATCACCAAGCTACCGAGGACAGCTAAGCGGCATGATACCATATGGGTGATTGTGGACCGACTGACGAAGAGTGCACACTTCCTTCCTATCAGGGAAACGTATACGTCCGAAAGGTTGTCTGAGTTGTTCGTAAAGGAGATTGTGACTCGACATGGAGTTCCTGTCTCCATTGTGTCAGATCGAGATACGAGGTTTACTTCCAGATTCTGGAAGCAGTTTCATGATGCCATGGGAACGAGGTTAAATATCAGTACCGCCTATCACCCTCAGATGGATGGACAGTCGGAAAGGACTATCCAAACGTTGGAGGATATGCTTAGGGCGTGCATTATCGATTTTGGAGGGAGCTGGGATGACCACTTGCCATTGGTGGAGTTTTCTTACAACAACAGCTACCACTCTAGCATCGGAATGCCCCCATATGAGGCGTTGTACGGAAGACGATGTAGAACCCCGGTGTGCTGGGGTGAAGTTGGGCAGAAAGAAATGGGAAACAAGGCTGCCATGATTGATATGGCAGAAAAGCTACGGGTGATAAAAGCACGTATGAAAGCTGCGCAAGATCGCCAAAAGTCTTACGCGGACAAGCGTCGAAGACCGATTGAGTTTGATGTTGGCGATCGAGTGCTGCTGAAAGTATCACCATGGAAGGGTATCATTCGATTCAGAAAGCGAGGGAAGTTGAGTCCGAGGTACATCGGACCGTTTCCGATAAAAGCAAGGGTAGGGAAAGTCGCGTATCGACTGGACCTACCAGAGGAGCTGAACGGGATTCATCCTACCTTCCACGTGTCACATCTTAGGAAGTGCTTGGCAGACGAGCAGGCGCATGTTCCTTTGGATGACATTGAGGTAGATGACCGACTGAACTATATTGAAGAACTGGTTGCCATTGTGGATACGAAGGAAAAGTAGCTACGGAATAAAACGGTTCGTCAAGTAAGAGTTCAGTGGAAGCATCGGAAGGGTTCAGACACGACGTGGGAATTGGAAGACGAGATGAGGAAGTTGTATCCACATTTGTTCGATATGTAACGAGGCAGGTTTCGGGACGAAACCTATTGTAAGGAGGGGAGACTTGTAACATCCCAAATTTTCTAATACAAGTTACTTGAACTTACCAATGCGTGATGAACAATTAACTTGTAGGAAAATAGACGAAAAATAACCAAGGTGGGGTGTAGAAATCGTGTACTCGAAATGAAAAGGATTTCGAGTACACCATATTTCGTGTACATGAGGGTTCGAATACAGGGACCCTACCTATAAATAGTGGGGTCTTGGGAAACGTGCTAACCCTTGGCTGAAGCAAATCTTCTCTCGAGTACACGAAGTTGGAACCAAGAAACTTCAAGGATCGAGCTTTGATCGATCAAACGGAAGAGGATACACACGAGAATCTGCAGGAGGGTTCATCTACCTTTAAGTAAGTGTTCTAGACTGAAAAGTTAGGATTTTTATACAAAAGTTAGGATGGTTAAACAAAGAGTGAACTTATGCATAAAGCTCACACCTTTATACATAAAGTTCATAACTTTGAGGTTCCAATACGTTGGTAACAACCAAAGGAACCTAGAACTAGCTCCCCAAAGTCTTGGATGAATTTCTGAGGTGTTTAATGACAAAATGATGAGTACACGAAATCATGTACTGAGGGTACTCGAAATCATGCATGTATTTCGAGTACAGTGTATTTTGAGTATGCCTATTTCGAGTACAAAGTGCCATTTCGTGTACATGGCCATTTCGTGTACAAAGGTTACTTCGTGTACACTAATTTCGAATACAGGGATTTCGTGTACATGGGTATTTCGTATACCATCCAAGTTCGAGGACTTGAAGTTATGAGGGGGGGGGAACTAGTAGGCTATGAGGACTTAGGATATATCCTAAGTCTAAGAATGGTATGTGATGAGACGATGTAATGATGTAGGTTCCCAGGTCTTAACTAAGGAGTTCGGTTAAGAAGATAAGGAGCCATATTCATGTGAGTTCTGGACGCCCTATTTTATGCTTAATGTTTTAGGCTGGCATACATGCTTATTGTTATGTCTATGATGTTATGTTCTTATGATGATGATGAATGAATGATGATATGCCCTGACTATGTATGCATGTTTATGTGTTAGCATGGTGTATGCATGAAAGTATGCTAATTATGATGAATGCATGATAAATGAGTTATGATGATAAATAACATGACATGATAATGATGCTAGCATATGATATGATGATGGCCTTATGATCACATGCTTCATGACGATAACTATGAGAATAGTTATAGGGATATGGCAAGGTCCTAGGTGGCTAGGATGATAGTATGATACCATGATGTTATGTTATGATAACGATGCTAGTATGTTATGATGGTATGATGAAATGATGCTAGTATGTTATGATGATATGATGAAACGATGCTAGTATGCTATGATGATATGATGAAATGATGCTAGTATGTTATGATGATATGATGAAACGATGCTAGTATGTTATGATGATATGATGAAACGATGCTAGTATGCTATGATGATATGATGAAATGATGCTAGTATGTTATGATGGTATGATGAAATGAGGCCAGTATGACATGCCTCAGATGCTATGATTAACCCGATGAATGATGTTATAATGCTAGCATGAAATGTATGAGGATTGTGATGAATGACGGTATGATGCTAGTGTATCATGTATGATGAATGAATGATGTCCCTATACGTGTTATAGGATATGTGTGAATGATGATGCTCCGGTACTTGTACTGGGTGAATATGAATGATGACCTGATTGTATCAGGATATGAACAGCCGATCGGGATATAAACATGAGAGCCGACCGGGCTATAAACATGAGAGTCGACCGGACTATAAACAAGAGAGTCGACCGGACTATAAACATGGAGTCGACCGGACTGTAAACAAGAGAGTCGACCGGACTATAAACACGGAGCCGATCGGGCTATAAACATGGTAAGAGCCGATCGGGCAATAAACATGGTAAGAGTCGATCGGGCAATAAACATGGTAAGAGTCGATCGGACTATAAACAAGGTAAGAGTCGATCGGACTATAAACATGGAGCCTTGTGCCGGCATAAGCCCACTGTTCGTATGGTGACAGTGGAACGTATGACGATGATGGAAATGATGATATGTGCTAAGGTTATGGACTATGTGTATGAAATGATGTTTATGTTATGTATGTTTAATGTTGTTTTACTAAAACTAGAACTCACCGGCGTAAGATGACTTGATTTAGCATGTATGTCAGGTTGAAGCTATGATAGGAGAAGGCATGGAGCTCGGGCATCAATCCAGACGATCTGTTGGTTTTGGCAATTCGATATGATTTTGATACAGACACTTTATTGAATTATGTTTATCAAACTATGTTTACTTTTCCGCTGCATGATTATGAAAGTTTTTAGTTTAAGAGCTATGTGTTATGATTAAAACCAACCTCTGCGAGGTGCCCGGTTTCGGGGCCTCACATCTTAAACACATTTTTGATCAAAAGGAACTTAATATGCGACAAAGACGCCGGATAGAATTGCTCAATGATTATGACTGTGAAATCCTCTATCACCCAGGAAAAGCTAATGTGGTGGCAGATACGTTGAGTCGAAAAGACAAAGTTAATCCCAGAAGAGTGCGAGCATTGGAGATGACTATTCAGACTAGTCTCTTACCCCAAATCCGCGAAGCACAACGAGAGGCACTTACTGAGATTCATGTCTCTAATGAAGCCTTACAAAGTTTAAATCAAAAATTTGAAACCAAATCAGATGGATCATATTATTTCCTAAATCGAATATGGGTACCTTCTTTTGGCAATATAAGGAAAGTAATTGTGGACGAAGCCCATAAATCTTAATATTCGATTCACCCAGGCGTACACAAGATGTACCAAGATCTTAGTGAATTCTATTGGTGGCCTGGAATGAAGAAAGACATTGCCACATATGTTAGTAAATGCCTCACGTGTTTACGAATAAAAGCTGAACATCAAAGACCCTCTGAATTACTACAGCCATTGGAGATCCTAGTATGGAAATAGGAGCAAATCTCTATGGACTTCATAACTAAATTGCCTAAAACACCTAGGGGTCATGATTCAATTTGGGTTATAGTTGATCTATTGACTAAGTCAACACATTTCTTAGCTATTCGAGAAAACTACAATATTAACAGGAGCCAAACTATAACTCGATGAAATTGTGAGCCGACACGGAGTGCCAACCACAATTATCTCTGATAAAGATAACAAATTTACTTCAAGAGTTTGGCAAACATTTCAAAAGGATTTGGGTTCACAACTTAATCTTAGCATAGCTTACCATCCTCAAACTGATGGCCAAACCGAACGAACCATTCAGGTTTCAGAAGATATGTTAAGAAGTTGTGTTTTTGATTTTGGTGGTAGCTGGGATACTCATCTTCCTCTTGTTGAGTTCTTGTACAACAACAGCTATCACACAAGCATCAAGTGCGCACTAGTTGAAGCTTTGTATGGACGAAAATGTAGGTCTCCTGTTTGCTGGGCTGAAATAGGTGAAATCCAATTCACAGGTCCGGAACTTATACAAGAAACAACTGATAAGATTGCTGTTATACGAGACCGATTCAAAGCTGCACAGGAATGTCAAAAGAACTATGCCAATACTCGAAGAAAGCCTTTAGAATTCCAAATCGGTGACAAAGTTATGTTAAAAGTCTCTCCATGGAAAGGCAAAGTCAGATTCGGGAAACATGTTAAACTAGCATCTAGGTATGTTGGTCCATTCAAGATCCTTGAAAGGATTGGACCAGTAGCATATCGATTGGAATTACCTTCCGAACTTAGCAATATACATGATGTATTTCATGTATGCAACCTCAAAAAGTGTCTATCAGATGAATCCCAAATCCTTCCTCTTGAAGAAATTCAAGTTGAAGATAAGCTTCAGTTTGTTGAAGAACCTGTTGAGGTTATGGATTGAGAAGTCAAGAAACTAAAATGCAGTCGGATACCTATCGTGAAGATTAGATAGAATTCCAAGTGCCGGCCTGAGTTCACTTGGGAACGTGAAGATCATATGAAAGAGAAATATCCTCACTTGTTTTCATAAACAAACAATTATGGACGAGCACAAATTGAATTTCTGGACAAAATTCCAATAACAGGGGGAGATTGTGACAATTCAAAAATTCAGGATAGAATCAAAACTTCGAAATAAAGAGAATGAGTGTAGGCGAAATTACGAAATGAGGCTTTGATTTCAAGATACACTGAGTCGAATATAGCATTAAATAAGAGATCAGATATTTTTAACTCTTCAGGTCTTGAAATTATAACGATTGGAAAGAGCTCGAAAAATCATGAATGTGGGCGAAAACGCACGTAAAACGGAGTTCGTATGCTCAAGTTATCCGAAAACAATAAACCAATCAGATCTCATTTGAACACGCCACGTGGCGCCACATGTCAAAACGTGGCACATATGCGACATATTGCTTCCGGGCGTACCGCCCCGAGCCAAACGCTGGGGCTAGGCTATGCTGGACCCAGAATTCGCCTATAAATACCAGGACATCAGATTTCGTTTTCTGATACGAATCCAGCTTTCAAATCTCGACCCTACACCTCCAAATACCCACATTTAACCCATCCAATCATCTAGTGTTCAACGCGAGGTGCTACCGAACTTCTGTAAGGTAAAAATCTCGATTTGTTATAATGCTCATTTTAGATCTTATTATTATTATTATTATTATTATATATATATATATATATAATAGGATTATGATTAATTGTTTGGTTTAAATCGAAAACACGTCAAGGTTCTGCCCGACTAATTTTTGGGAAACAAACAATTATAAGTAGAGATTCTGCCCAATTGTTTCAGGAAACTTAAGAAATATAAGTCAAGGTTTTGCCAGACTTAAAACCTGAAAACCTCACTTTTATAAACAGAGACTCTGTCCGAAACAAGTATACGAAACCTCAGTTTTATAAGTCGTTATAATGTCCGATTATCATGAAACCATATCATAGATCATAATGGTTTTAACCATTTGATTATAACAATGGTTGTGATTATCTTGATCATTCTTTGGAATGATCAATGACAAGGATTAACTATTCCTAAACCAGAATCCATCGAGAAACTGTTTTGATAATATAATCAGCAACAATATTTATTTGATTAATCCAGAAATGTCGTGATTAATCAGTGAGTCATAAACTCCATAATAGGAGCCTAAATCATTATAGGTTCCATGTTTAGTGCTCTTTGTGCAATATTAAGTTAAGGAGGCTGATTAAGGATTTAAGATCAGCTTGATGACTCGAGCTATTATTCCTTGTTATCGTTATTCTCTTTACCAAACATATGCGGATCCAATCACGATCTTATAATACTCAAGTACTATTTTTACCCAAGGCTTTGCTACTTTGGGTCTTTTAAGTCAAGGTACATTCTGATAATCCAATTCAAATACAAAGAACTCATAACATTAATGAATTGCAGAATTCTCTTCCGATTTTGCATGATACTTCAATATCAAAACACTTCAATCACACAGGTGAGGACATAGCCCTCTCTCTCTTTCTTTAAACGTGTATCAAAACTCAAGGTGGAACATGTAGATCAAAATTTTAAAACACATTTTATTAACTATTTTTACATCATATATCAGTATTATCAGAAAAATCATGGCAAACAATCATCAGATGAATCTTTTATCAACTCATTAAAACCAAGTGTATCACTTGGGAACTTTGGTTATGTGGATGCTATTTGAGGACATTCTTATGTAAATATCATTAACTTGTTATCAAACCATTGGTAGTACTATATGATCATATGCGGGAAAACAAGTATCATTATCATAATCGATCCGAGCTTGGGTTGGACATCATCATATGAACTAACGATCATTTGAACTAACAATCATTTATCATTAGGTTTGATGTTTACATGCTCAATTAGATTCAATTTCAAAGTACCTGTGTGATCACTTGTACTTACTATATCATGGAAATCATTGTTTGAACAATCATTTTAAATCAACAAAACCTATGTTCTCACTCAACTACTTGTAGTTGATTTTTATCTACATGTTTCAGGTAATTGGGAGCATCAGCAAAACAATATAGGTAAGGATCTACATCAGAAGTAGTCGTGACTTAGAAAGAAAACATAAATATCGTATTGTATAATAGTCATCCTGTAGTAAACTTGTTGTGTGACATGACTCTTCTGTTTGTTAAATGAACTTAAATCTATGAAACATATTTAATCATGGATTGTTCTCCAACATTGGCACATGAACACATAGCCACGCGCCGTGAATTCCGCACGCGGCGTGGGTTGTGACACTGGTGAACTTTACAAGTTTGTTTACTTCACTTAATTTGACATAACTTGCATAACATATTCGATTCAAGACGTGTAAATGGTTCATTAAATAACAAAGTGGTGCAAAAGAAATAGTGATGAAGGATAGCAGGAAGGTAGGTTCATTTGGTCATCAATCCCATCATATCAAACTGGTTTTGTTAAGTAATTGAAAAGTTTTTATCTTCAAGTTTTTTTTTTATCGTATGTATGTGTAATTTAATTTTTTTAATCAAAAAATCTACTTTATTTAATCATATTTTTACATAAATTAATAGCGAGAAAAATGAGAGGGAAAAATAATTTAGGAATTTAATTAATTTAAAGAAGAGATATATTAATTCTTTTAACTATTATGTCTTTATACTATTATAATTAAATCTCTTAATTAATATTTATTTATAACCTTATAACCCTTAAACCAGCTTAATCATAGATTATATTATATTATCAACAGTAGATTAGTGATATTCTTAGTTTTCTTTAAAACGAGAGTCTTTTGTAATACTCTCCCCTATACGTGTGTCTTTGTATGTTACTCGTCACGTTGAAGTAAATTAGTGCCATTAGAAAGCAGTCACATGCATTTTATATGGCAAGGGATTTTCAGATAATTTAAAAGTTAAAAGTACAAGATTGTAGCTAAACCATTCATTTTTCACTTGACACACACATCACTAAGGTTGTCTTTGGTCGTAAGTATTGATGTTTTATGTGGGATTTTTCTTATCCTTTTAAACCTTAAAAACTTAATGTCATAGTGTCTTTCTATCTTATGACAATTTTTTTCATGTATTATTGATTTGCCATCTTTTGTTATTACTTGATCTTTGTTACATGTTTTCCACATGCTTCCCCATTAGGGTCATGCTTGCCACTCATCCTTAACACTTGCTGCCCATCATTTATGCTTATGGAACAAACTTTAATATCTTGTTCTTTTATTCATTGATTTGTGCAAAAAAACTTGTTCTGGACACACGAACTGACCCATGCCATACCGCCTAAGCACATCACGTGAGAGGCAAGTCAGCCTAACTCAACGGCAAGACGATTGGCGTTGAGGATCGATTCGAACACGCAACCTTTCGCTCTTGGTGCAAGTTGTACGCCCCTCTTAATAGGGCTGACAGTTTCAGATATAGACACATTAACACGACACAACTTTAACATGTTTTGTATTTACCTTAACATGTTTCATGCCTAAACTGGTCGACACGTAAAGACCTGTTAAGAACCATTAAGACATGTTAAAACTTGTTAAAACCTGTTAATACTCGTTAAGATCTGTTAAGACATGAAATTCTCTAACCCTAGCTCCTTAAGGGGTCCTTAACATATTCTTTAGCGGGCCATTTATAGTGTTCAATGTTAACAGATTTCTTAACGGTTACGTGTTTTAAACGGGTCGTGTTTGTGTTTGAAGAAACAGACACGATAATTTTTTGTGTCGTGTTCGTGTCTACTCATTTCGTGTTTCGTGTTTTAACGGATCGTGCCTGACCTGTTATGCCAGCCCTACGACCCTTAACAAACTGAGCTATATACTCGTTTCTAGTTATTTAGTATATGTATGCTTTTCTATTTATTTTATGTGCTAGCTAGAGTTTTGTCGGGTGACGGGTGGAGCGTATTTATCTTATGAGATAAAGATAAATTTGTCCTCGTCTCATAATCTCCAAACCTTACTTTTTGAATAAGAATTTGCTAGGTATATATATTTGTTTGTTTACTATTCTTTCCCATTAAACTAGGTCCTGTATATTTATTTGTCTGTTTACTATTCTTTCCCATTAGACTAGATCATTAGGATTGTAAACTAAACAACTAAACACAATATGAGGGCATGTACATGATTATTTGTTTAAATTTAACTAAACATATGAGCAAACACAAACAAGAGCTTGTTTGTGTTCTTTTGTTAAAGTTTAACCAAACATATGAGCGAACATGAGTGGAGGCTTGTCTATGTTTGTTAGTCTACTTTAGCCGAACAAATGATGAAAACACGAACGCTTAACCAAGTAATTTTTCTAAAATAATGTTGGGACTTGGGAATGAACGAGTCAAGCATCAAAACATTCTTCAATGGATCAGTAGCAAATCAGCATTCAAATGGACACTAAATAATCCCATTCCCTCCAATACCACCCACCAGATTCAACCTCCTCCTTCTCCGTGTCCAAATTCCTGACAGACAGGCATTCCTTCTAATCGGTATTGATTTTTTTAACTGATTTTAGGGTTATTCAATCAAAATTTAGCTTGAAAACGACTATGATTGGTGAGTACAAGTGTTGATTTGCATATTGAAATGTTGTTTTTGAATGTTTATTGAACTACAGTTCTTGATGATGTGCAGTTTTTACGATAAGATTTCATCATGTCCATGAACAACCTTGAAGTAATAGGAGGGCTTTTGAAATCAAATTTTAGGTCATTTGCTATTGTATTTCATGTGATTGTTGATATAGATGCAATCTGCATTATCGTAAACTCCATTGATCCTGTGTTTTTCACAGCTATTTAAAACATACCCTGACACGTGATTGTGACAAACCCACTGTAGGAACAACAAGAAATTGCAACTATTATTTGAAATAAAATTACATAAACATAAATTGAAATACATAAAGACAAGTAGAAAGAAAAAAATAAAAAAAAATTGGTGGATGAGGATTTTTGTTAAAAAGAGATCTCTTAAAACAGATTTCGGGCTACCAAATTATACCCGTCTGTCACCCAGGTAATTACAACAGCCGAAGCAGATGTACTGCCGGAATTGAACTCGACCTGAAAATCACCCGAAAACAATAGCGTAGTCGATTGATAGTTCGAGAGAAAGTAGTTTTGTGGTATCTCTTCAAGACAACAGAAATCTTGTAATATACTGTGATTAAATATTCAAAATAGTCACAACATTAAATTCTGGAAACGCGCAGAATTTCAAATCATTTGAATCTGCGAGTTAATGTGTTTTATTGATTGTATATTGACTTGAGGACTTGGTCAAACCCAAACCAAACCGCTAACCCACTACTACAAAATGGCCATTTGCGTCTGTCAAAACGGTCGCAAAACGGTCGCAAATGCCATTTTGCGACCAATTCTGGTGGTTGGTTATACCTTGGTCGGTAATTAGTTTTGCGACCGAAATATTGTTGCGACTAAAGATTTGGTGGCAGATTTAACGACCGAATTAGCAACCGAATCTTTTTTTGCGACCACTTTTGTGACAAAATATTTGGTGGCAAACTTAACGACCGAATTTGCGACAATTTCATTTTTGCAACCGCTTTTGTGACCGAAACTTTAGAAAGTCTTGGCGACCACAAGTGCGACCGCAATTTTTCGCGTCCTAACATTTTTCAACAAATTTAGGGACCTAATTAGTAGCAATTGAAATCGCAACAAAGCTATTTACGACCAATTTAGCAGCCGAGCTTTAGTTAAACTTCTGAATAGATTTGGGACTATTGCAAAACCATAATTAAATATTTTAATGAATTCATAAGATTGTACTAGTGAATCAAAAAAACATTCAAAAAAAATATGAAAAAATAGTATTTAAATGCAAGTACAATAAGAAATATCTAACATAGGTATGATAAAAAAAATATATGACGATCTCTAACAATAGATCACAAGCCTAACTAGTTATGTTCTTTAGAAGGATGTAAATTTGCTCTTTCATTTCGGCATTTGCATTCCTATTTTCCTCAACTTGCTCCATCATTTTAAGCTTCTCTACCCTTTCTTTTTCTCTCTTGTTGTTCCATTTCTTTCTCTTGCCGTAGTTTGGTTATTTCCTCATTCAACCGTTGTACCTATAATTAATATACCACGTTGAAACCAAACAGCACATTACAACAAATTATATCAACTATAACTCATTTTAATAAACTAGTTAAACAAGTTTCATGTGAAGCAGATTTGTAGAAATTTCATGACAAAACCAAATACCGAGTTGTAAAAGGTCAAATAAGGAGTATTATTGTAACTAAACCTTAAATTCAAAAATAATATTCTAATTAAACCTAGTAGTTGCAGCTTTACCCTACAGCAAAAGGCGCCTAAAACAACAAAAACGCGGGCACTTTTAGCGACGACATGTCGTCGCTATAGGTGTTTTGAGGCTATAGCGACGACATGTAGTCGCCATAACAGTCGATGCTACAGTCTCGTCTCTGTAGCTCTCTGTTGTCGTCGCTATACATGTCGTCTCTATAGCCATACTTGTCGCGACGACATGTCGTCACAAGAGATCAAAATAAAAAAAATCAAAATAATTTTTTCCACGTCAGCAATTAATAATATTTCTTTTTAATAATTATTTAGCGATGACATGTCGTCGCCAAACATTTTTAGTAATTTTTTTATTTTATAATAAATAATATTAAATGAAAAGGAGGACCTATTTAGCGACGACATGTCGTCGCTAAAAGTATTTTAGGAGCTTTTTTTAATTTTAAAAAATTAATATGGGATTTATATTTAGCAACGACAAGTCGTCACTATTGCTTTCACTACGACAAACCTGATTCGCCTTTTAGCGACGACATGTCGTCGCTATTTGTTTGTCTACAGATTCAGAATTCTGTTGTATTTTCATATTTTCCCAGATTTTTTCTACAAAATCTTACAAAACCCAAATTCATGAACCTGGAAATAATTAAAACATGCATCCTCTACTTCATTCAAACATATATCATACAAACGCAAAGTTTAAACATTCAATCCAAATCATCCAAAAGCTAAGTATCATCAAACATATATTACAATCAACCATGGAAGTAGTTTTAAGAATTCATTGTGAAAATGGATGGAACCTAGTCACTCTCACTCTGTTCTTCTTCTTCTTCATTTTGGGAATCTTTTTGTTGTTGAAACGATTGGCACATTTTTTCAAATTGTCTGGCAAAGTCCGCTTGCATCTTGTGTAAGTTTTCATTCATTTGGGCTTGAACTTCTTGTTGCACCTGCTCTCTCATTTGTTGTTCCTAATTTTGTTGCCATCCTTGAGATTGAGATGAATAAGAGCTTTGCATTTCAGCAGGTACACTTTTAACAACTCTACCCACTCCACGAATATGTCCACGCCTTTCACCTAAGGCGTGTTTCATCACATCATATTCGTCGGAAATTTCCGAACTTGAGTTGTCGCCCAACCTTCTTGCTTCGTTTTGAATCCTTTGCTATAATAAAAAATAGAATTATTTAGAAGTAAATATTTTTACTAAACTTTGACATTTTAGGTTATTTTCACCCATTTAAACACAATTTTAACATTTTAAACTTACTTGGCAATTTAAAACACAACTTTAACACTTTAACCTTATTTTGACCCGGTTAAACTAAAATTTGACATTTTAACCTTATTATAGCTAGTCTAACCTTATTTTGACCCGTTTAAAATAAAGTTTGACATTTTAGCCTTATTATAGCTAGTTTTACTTATTTTGACCAATTAACACACAACTTTGCCTATTTAACCTTATTAAAGCTTGTTTAACTTATTTTGACACGTTAAAAACAAAACTTTGACACTTTAACCTTATTAAAGCTAGTTTGGGTTATTTTGACCAATTAAGACACAAATTTGACACTTTAACGTTATTAAAGCTAGTTTGGGTTAAAATTTCAAAGTAAGCATAAACAACATTTCTTAAAAATGCCTAAATGCACATAAAGACAAGGTATGGCTCTCCTTGCTAATCAAAGTCAATTACTGGTACGTCTAACCCAGCCAGAAATGCCTAAGATGCAATAATACAGTCATAAAAACAAAGTTTGTACTAACCCAGTCTTGCTCTGCCAAATCATTTGCCCAACCTAAGCCTGCTTTATAATGCGTCTTCTTCCAGCCATCAACAATGCTTGTGGTCCCGTGCTTCTCCATCTGTAAATAACAAAAGTTTTAATTAATTTCGTTCTAATATGTCTCTTAATACGTAAGTTTCTAACCTCAGTCCATCGCTTTTGTGAATATGATTCACTCCCATGATAACTTGGATATCGTTGTTTTGATCTGTTTGCTTTATTTTTCTCGGATCTTTTCATGTAAGCATCAGATTTAAACAACTTATCAATGAGTTCAACCCACTCAGATTGATTCATGTACTCTGGAGGAGAATTTTTAGCCTTTTCAATGTTTTCATAGCCACCATTGGCTAGAAAATGCTTTTTTGCCTTTTGCTTGTGATCTTTGTAGCTTCGTGCACACTCGGCATTGATTCCAAGCTTTACTCCCTCCCATAAACCTTCATCTTGCAAAGCTTGAAGATCAAAAAATTCCTGTAAAACAAATGTAATAGAAAAAATTTTAAAAGTTATGAAATTTAAATATAAATAAAAATTACAATGTATACTTACAAAGAGTGTCGGATATATGGCCTGTTTGTATTCATTAGGCACATCTTGCTAGCTGGCATAATAAAATGGAACAGTCTTTCCCACATCATTTGATATGAGCCTTATAAAATCTGAGTTGTTGTCTCCAACAAACCTATATTGATCTTCATCAGTAGTCACCGCAAGAGGTAAAGGTTTTTTGTTGTTTTGTTCATATTTTTTATACAAAGTTAAGTTTTTCCCTTTTGATCTTCTTTTTTTGGGTTGTGCTGCATCAATACATAAAATTAAAAAGTTAACAAGTTTAAAAGAGATTATCAATTAAAACAAATATATATTCATCTATAATAGAAACAAGTAACTTACAAGACTCACAACCACCAGGAAGCCTATTTGGGTTCCAAGGATCTTCATTTCCCCCATCCCCTCCATGATATGTAGCCATGTCCTTAACAAAAACAAATAAAGTATAGTAAAATATATAAATATGCATATTTTTATAAATTTAAACAACTATAACAAAATTAAACCTTCATCAACCTAAATCATGTGAGTAAATTTCAACAATTACAACAAAATTAAATTGCATACATACATTTAATCAGAATCATCACTAAAATAAGGTGTATTTTCAAGACCATCATCGTCATCATCATTGTCATCATCCTTATCATCATTAGTTCTTCTATTTCTTCTTCATCTGAATGGTATGCATCTTCATCTTTTTCACTACTATCAATTAAATTTTCATCCTCACACAAGTCTATATTAATTGGGTCATCACCTTCACCATGACGACTCGTGCTCATAGGCAAGTAGCCTAAGTCAACAACCAAGTTACAATGAACATCTTGAGTGTCCCGTAAGACACATGTCTCATCATCATTGACTCGTACACTTGACTCACCAACTTCACAAACTGAATCGAGAATTAAATTATAGTCAGATGATTGAGTGTCATGCAATATATCTATCTCATTAGCAACACTCATACTTGGATGGTCCCAAAGTTTTCTATGATGCACATCTTGCACAACTCTCCAGTTGGTAGAGGTTCGATAAGGATCTTGGAGATAAAACACTTGTTTAGCTTGTGTAGCTAAAATATATTGTTTGGTGTCATACCATGCATTACCAACATACCATTCACGACTGGCGTCAATAAATGTGATATTGTTTTTCTTAATTAATCTCTTACCCGATGTGTCGAACCATTTACAACGAAATAATACAACCGAGCGATTGTCTATGTTATTCAACTCTATGAGATCCTCTAGTTGACCATAAAATGGAGTGCCATCTTCTCCTATTGTAACAACACCACTATTCTGAGTAGTGTGTCGGACATCACGATTGTTTACCACAAATCTAACACCATTAATTACGCATGCACTATAAGAATATGCGTTCAAAGAACCATGTGCCAATGCCTTCAATTTGCTTTTACACTCTGGAGACAAATATGAAGATGAAGATGTATTTGTTTTATATTTAAACCATGAAGCAAATTCTGTTTTCATATCACTATTTGGAAATTGTGATAGAAATTCGCTGAACAAGTAACAAAAAGTTCAAATTAGTATGATGATTATAGAAAAAATGAATATAAAAAAGTAAACAACTTACGATTTATGGCCTTGAATTTCATCACAATTGTTTAGTACAAACCATTCTAATGATTTTTTTGCATCCACACATAGTCCTATGATTTTTTTCTTTGAAATTGGTCTACATTGTGATGAAAACACATGCAACTGTCTCTTTATAATATTAGCATCTGCATTTCTATCAAGACGGTTGAATTTGGTTTGCATACCTTCAAGATACATAGAGCATAATGTTAATGCTTCATCTGCAACATAACCTTCCGCTATTGAGCCCTCAGGCCTGGCTTTGTTTCTAACATATGCCTTTAGCTTTTTCATGTATCTTTCAAAAGGATACATCCACCTCATGTAAACAGGCCCACCAAGAATGGCTTCTGGGTAAGTGAAGAATTAAGTGAACCATTATGTCAAAAAAAGCTGGAGGATATATCAATTCCAAGTTGCATAATATCTTTACCACTTCTTTATGTGCATTAGCCATGTCATTCGCATCTATTGATCGTGCACAAATTTTTTGAAAGAAGGTGCAAAGGTCACATATTGCAGTAGCAACATTTGATGGCAAACCAACTCGAACCCTTATTGGTAACAGTCGTTGCATTAGGATATGATAATCATGAGACTTTAACCCGGCTATATTTGAGTCATTAGAAAGAACCTTACTTTTAAAGTTTGAACCAAAACCATCAGGTAGTCTCACTCCTCTAATGAACTTACAAAACCGTTCTCGATCACTGGGTGTGAAAGAGTAAGTAGCATGTGGTTGGTAAACCTTGTTGTTGTTGTTTTTTGTTAACCACTGATTTTGTCGAATACCCAAATTTTCTAAGTCTTTTCTAGCATTTAGTGTGTCTTTTGATTTTTCATTCATTAGTAAAGTACCCAATAAACTCTCACATACATTTTTCTCCACATGCATAACATCAAGATTGTGTTTTAGCTCCATAGAAGACCAATAATCCAACTCAAAGAAGATACTCTTTTTGTTCCAATTAAGCTCTGATGCATCACGCTTTCTTTTGAAACCTCCATGGCTAGGATGTTTTCCCGGAACACGATTGGGTAGACTATTGAGTTGTTCTAATATCTGTTTATTATTCAAACGTTTAGGTGGACCTGTTGTCTCTTTTTTCCCATTGAACATCAAATTTTCCCTCCATTTATGTTTGCGGTCTAAGAATCTTCTATGACCAACAAAAGCAATTTTATTAGTTACACGACATGAAGGTGTGTCTATGTTACAAGTTGGACATGCTTTATAGCCTTGACCGCTCCATCCAGACAAGCTGCTACGAGCAGGAAAATCATTAATAGTCCACAATAGAGCAGCACACATCTTGAATATATTTTTGGTTGAAGCATCTAGCATTTGAACGCCTTCAACCCATAGCATTTTCAATTCATCCACCAAAGGCCTCAAAAAAAACATCAATGTCTTTTCCAGGTGATTTAGGACCTGGAATTATCAAAGTTAACACAAAAGAAGACTCTTTCATACATAGCCAAGGTGGCGTATTGTATGTTGTCAAAGCCACTGGCCACATACTGTAAGACAGATTCATGTTGCCAAATGGATTAAAGCCATCAGCCGCCAAACCCAAACGAACATTCCTGGGTTCATTGGCAAAATTAGGGTATCTTTATCAAATTCTTGCCATGCCTTCCCATCAACCGGATGACGCATTATACCATCTGTTGAGCGTCCTGTATTATGTCATATCATATCTTTAGCCATGAATCTAGAACTAAACCTTCGTCGAAGCCGAGAAGTTAAAGGAAAGTAACGCAATACTTTTTTTGGAACTTTCTTTCCCTTTGTATTTTTGTCAACCCACCTGCTCTCGTTACACACCGGACAATCTTGCAAGTCATGATTTTCTTTCCAGAACAGAGCACAATCATTAGTGCAAGCATGGATAGATTGATATCCCAACCCAATTTTTTTTAGCTTCTTTTTAGCTTGATAATGTGAGGCCGGGATATGATTTTCTTTTGGGAATGCATCTCTTAAAAACTCTAAAAGTTGATCAAATGAACTATCTGTCCATTTGTTGATTACTTTAATATGCATCAATTTTGCTATAAAGTTTAAAGAAAACATCCAACTACAACCAGGGTATAACTCGGTGTTCAACTCCTTGAACAATGCGTCAAATTCCGGGTCTAAACCACTTTCATCTTCATGTATGTTTTCTTCATTTGCATTGTGTTCTGCCATAACATCATCAATCACATCAAACATTTCAAGATTTCTTGTATCATGTTCATGTGTTCTTGAATCAAAACGGGTTTCTACTTGGTCAGCATTAGCATATCTTTCACCATGGTAATTCCATGTCTGATAAGATTGTAGAAACCCACGACTATGTATGTCGGCATAAACCGTATTCAAATCATGCAGAATCGAACTAACACAGCGTCTACGCGGGCAAAATGTTTTACCTTGGCTATCGACATGGTTTTTTGCTATCTCTATAAAGTTGAGAAGGTCTTCTTTGAAAGCAGTAGAATTTCGATTTCCCAATGTAATCCAACTCTTATCGATGGTCATAATGAGCTATAAACTTAACATAACTAAAACCATTTAAAATCTAAGCAAAAACATACTTGAAATAAGTAAGATGTAATCAACAAATGCATATAATAAGCATTATGTAATCAACAAACATAACCATAACTAAAACCATTTTTAATCTAAGCAAAAACAAAATTGAAATAAGTAAGATGTAATCAACAAATGCATACAATAAGCATTATGTAATCAACAAATATAACCATAACTAAAACCATTTAAAATCTAAGCAAAACAAACTTAAATAAGTAAGATGTAATGCCCAAATTAACTTAAATTGAACTAAGGCATGTAACAAAGTCATATGTAATCAACAAACTTAACAATAACTAAAACCATTTTTAATCTAAGCAAAAACAAACTTGAAATAACTAAAATGTAATCAACAAATTCATATAATAAGCATTATGTAATCAACAAACATAACCATAACTAAAACCATTTAAAATCTAAGCAAAACAAACTTAAATAAGTAAGATGTTATGCCCAAATTAACTTAAATTGAACTAAGGCTTGTAACAAAGTCATATGTAATCATCAAACTTAACCATAACTAAAACCATTTAAAATCTAAGCAAAACAAAAACATTTACAAAAAAACAAATCTTGAACACTAAAAACACATACAAAAACACATAGATATGAACATACCTTTGAAAATCCTTCCAAAATCTTCAAATCTTGAACCCTAAAAACAATTTAAACAAACAAAATTACAATAACATAGATTCAAGCACAAAAACACGTCATTTATCAACATCAAAATCACTAGAAACCATTAAAATCTTGTTTTGACAAATAAATGTTGGTAAACACTTAAAATCTTGTCAAAAACCTTCAAATTAGTGAAATTATCATACATATATGGTTGTAATCACTCAAACAAGTAAAAAAATACTCAAAATTGACGAAAAACGGACTAACCTTGAAGGGCGACGTAGAGACGAATGGGGAAAAACTGAAACTGTTATGTCGATCTGCGTTCTATAATGTTTAAAGGCGTTTAAGTTTTAGCGACGACATGTCGTCGCTATTGGTCTTTCCAAAACTACGTCGTTTAGTTTAATGAATAAATCCCTGAATTAATTTAATGTGAAAAATTATTAGCGACGACATGTCGTCGCTAAAAGTGTCTCAGAGGCGCCAAAGTTTTCTCAAATCCCGCCTAAAATATTTCCGTACAAGTCAATGGCGACGACATGTCGTCGCTGATTCTTTCAGCCCTTTTATTTTATTTTCCAATAACGCTCGTTAATAAAGATTAAAAATAATAAATTAAACATTAGCGACGACAAGTCGTCGCTAAATGTCAATACATCAAAAATAAATTTTTTTTTTCTAATCAATTATTTATAATTTAATTAATAATTTAATTATCTTTTATATTTTCTTAATTATTTAATTATATTTTTTTATTCTAATATTTATAATTTTATTAATAATTTGATTATCTATTAGATTAACTCTGTTATTTAATTGTCATTTTATAATTTAATTATTAATTCAATTATCTTTTGTATTATACTTGTTATTTAATTATCTTTTTTATTATATTTGTTGTTTAGTTTTTTTTTTGTTATTAATCTAATCTATGTATAGTGCAAGGATTATTTCTCTTTAAACATATTAATAATAATATTTATACATAAATTTAAGTAGATATACATATAAGCTTGCATACATTCACATTTACATACACACAAATAAGCACATGTGCGTATATAATCAAATACACATAAGTGTGGATACATTCACATTTACATACACGTATTGACATATATCAAACAATTGTATCACCACATATAAGCCTACATACTTTCACATTTACACACCTACACATAAACACATGTGCGTATATTATCAAATACATGTATTCAAACACAAATCAGCCTACATGTAGCATCACTTCTGTGACACCCGGCAATTTCAGGTAAATTGCAACTCTTGAACTCTACGTATTTCACATTCATACTTGTTGTACTTCATTTAATCATGTTTAATTTGATGAGCTAAACACAAACACAAAACAATAGCTTGGACTATTATTGTGCATTACACGTTGATTAAGATTAATCAAGTGTGCAAACACTTCGTAGAACACGAACACAAACTATCGAAGATAATTCAAGGAATTATCAAAACACACACACGAGACTCACGAACGTTGGTGATCAATCAAACTTATGTGCTATTTGTATTTACGTGCTTAAACGAGCATTAGATGCTTTAGATAAACGTTAGGAATCATGTATGAGCGAAATCGTTTCAACGAAATCGAAAAACAAGGATATGGACCCGTCGCGGTACGCGACAAGTCCCTCGGCGAACGGCTTCGCGGTACGCGAAGAAAACCGGGGATCGGGACTCCCGAATTACTTCGCGGTACGCGATGATAAATTTTGATCGGCCTCCGCGGTACGCGAAGGCCATGCAGATCAAAATTTCAATATAAACCAACCCACTTCATTTCAGTCGAACTCCTTCACCATTTCTCCGAGTTTCTTCGTTCATTCTCGACCAAAACCACTGAAAACAAGCTTTCAAATCTTCTGGAAACATTGGTGGAGCCATTTCTTGTATTTGTGAACCATTGGAGCTCTTGGAAACTTGGAAAAGAAGCTAAGGAGCTTAGAACGACCATCAACCACTAGACCTTCATTCCCAGCCATTGTTTCCACTGGATTTTGCATTCTAAGGTAGTTTTACATGATTTCTTATAGTTAGATCGTACATGCAATGGGTTAAAACCCACATGCAACTCCATATGATTATTGTGCTTGAAATCGTTGGTGATTTGATGAGTACTTGTTGTAGATTTACTGATTTTAGTGTTTAGTAATGTTAGAATTGAGTTTTGGTTAAGTTAGGTTTGATTTGATGATGATTTGGACAAACTTGCCATAAAAGGAAACTTTTATGTGCAAGTCTTGGATTTGTGATGATCTAGACATGTTAGACATGTCTAGATGTTGTTAAATGCATATTAAAGTGTTTAGAAACACATTGGAATATTTGATTTTGTCAAAAACATGGTTTTGTATAATCTTGCTAAAAATGGAAACTTTTATAAATCAAAAGAGGGCTTTTGATGTTTTAAAGAGTTCTGATGAACTTTGATTATTGAAACATGTTTAGAAATGATTTCTAACATATTTGGAAACCTTGATTTGTGAAAACGAGCTTTTAAACAAGTACTTACTATTTTAGGAAACTTTATTTGGGCAAAACGGCATAAATGGTGGTTTATGCGCAAACAATGTGTTTTAAGTGTATAGACGTGTTTTTACAAACATACTAGAGTTATTAGTTTTATGAAATGGAATTTCATAACCACACTTTCCTAAATTGGAAACTTTCTAAAAATGGAAACTTATGTGACTAGAGTCATAGGATGCATATTAGTGTCTTATGTGCGTCAAGGCACATAAACACAACAATCGTGTCACCAACGATTCGTCGAGTCAACACAAGTCAACACACACACACTCGGTTGAGCACACCGACACTTGGAGTTGTATGGAATACAACGCATCACAAAACACATACTTACACCTATATGATCATAGGTGCTTACTAGCAGGTGCTAACTTTCGCAGACGCGAACATACGAAAACCGGAAACTGCACTACCAGGTGAGTTCACGGCCCCTTTTTACTTTTCTAACCTTTGGGGGAGAAAACACTGCACTACAACTGTTTTAGAACAACAACTCATTTTATGGACATGCTTTATCATTATATGTATATGTGTGGGCCCCTATCACAACTAAAAGTCCTCGCGATACTCCTCGGACCGTTAATAGCATAACGCCTAGCGTGGTAATCTTGAATAGTACTATTTGGGCCTGACAAGCCCCACTACACCCGACTGGAGGTCGGAACAGTGCAATATTGACCAACACTTTGCCATTGTCTCGTGATAACATGGCGGGAGGCACAATCTGTCAGCTTCGGTACCATCCACAATATAATATAACTGTATTGACTAGCTATCAATCGATACTGCATTGTATGATATGTAAATATGCAAAACTCTTACTTTAAACATTTTGATGTTTACTGCTTATGAAAAACCTGTGCTCTCACCAACCTTTGTGTTGACCCTTTTACTCGCATGTTTTCTCAGGTAGCTAAGGCACGCGCACAAGGATAGGATGCTAGGATGGAGCCCCATGCATCAGCTTTAGTGTCTTAGATCATCGATAACATTTAACGTTTTTACTTGGTTATGTCTTGTATTGATAAACAACTTTCAATCGCTTCCGCAAACTTTAAATTTATGATGTTCTGAAAACTGTTTTAAAATAACGCTTCCGCAACTTACGAATTGTATTTGTTTTGAGATTGTATAACTTCCGCAACTCTGATTTTGCAAATTGATTTATCCATGTAATTGGATGTACGTATATAACCAGACATGTAGGTCTCGCATGTTGTGTGACCGGAGACTGCGATCCTGACAATCTGTTGTTGCTCGCGCCCCCGGAAGGGACGGGATTTCTCGGGGTGCGACAGATTGGTATCAGAGACTCCGGTTATTGCGAATTAGGTTTGCATTTAGTGAACTTAGTCTATAACCACTAGTCTCCACACAACACATAGTGCTTAGTATTAGTACTACTTGTATACATTATCGTACATATACACAACTCACTCATTTAGTTGTGGCATTAATGTCATCACCACCTATGCACGCATTCGACTGGAAGGAACAAATTGTTCCTACACCTTCAGTATCAACACTATCGGTAGCAGTTGAGTTACCAAAATGAACCAACTATCACCCGGACGCAGCACGTCTGAGCCATCGCAAGAGGAGCAGCCGGTACGCATATGCTACATCACCGGTGCCCGAATCGAAGAGGCGAAGACAGAAGCTGATCGGGGATGAAACTATCGTAAGTCAAGGGATGAAATAGGCCTTGTGGCTCAATCATGATTGGAAAAGACATTGATTCTCTTTCCCGCTCTCAAACAACATTCTCGTAGCCCTTTTGTACTACAACACCTACTACTTGCAAGGATAACACGAGGAGATACCAAACTCGACTCCTTGTCACTCTTAGGATACCATCAAACGGGCAGTGTCATCCTAACATTCACACCATGAGTGTCCCACACTCAGTGACATGAGGAAAACACACTCGAGCCAAATAGCTATCCTTATAGGACCTACGAAAGATCCTATAATATCATTCAACTCACTATCCCAAGTGTTAGTTTCGATAGGCTATTCAGCCATACCTCATATGACTCTTGTTTGAATCTTGATGTCATGAATAAACTCTGAATCCAGTAAAACCTAATAGCTCTAAGAAGGAGGAGCTAGAATTCCTATGTAAGGTAAATTGACGATCATGGTGCGCAACATAATCGTGAATTTACAGGTACGCATGAATTCTGGCAAATTCTATTATGAGTCTATTTCCGAAAACACATGCATTGACATTCGCTTATTCCTCACCCTGATGGGTGCAACGGAATTCAAGCAACGTATCAAGATTTCAACATAACATTCATCAAATTCCCATCCATAGTTCGAACTACCATATATCCCCGAAGACCTCATGTTGCGACTTTACACTTCACATGAAGCAACGTATCAAATTTTCTGATAAGGACCATGACAAGGATCCTGAGGAGGACCCCTTGGAAGAGTCACCCGACAATACATTTCTCATACCAGACTCACTTGAGCCTGAGAGGCAGTGTCTTGAGTTGGATTGACTCGTGACCTGACCTGGGCAAACAACCGAATCGAGTGTCTTGCAAAGGAACTGAGATATACGAATGCCCAATAAGCAGGACCTTGTAGCATAGTCAACAAGCTGGGGCGGGATATAACCCAGTTGATTTCAATATTCCAGGCAGTCGAAGACCGGGCTGCCATCGCTAAAGCTAGAATCGAAGAGCTGGAAAACAAGGTCGTCGGTCCAGTCCCACAAGAATCTGACACTAAGGAAGAGGAACCAGTGTCGGATGCTGATTCTGATTCCACTATCGATAATGCCTCCGATTAACTTAGCATAGTCCTGGTAGAGACGAGTTTTGAGTTGCGTCTCTTTACTCGAAACTTTGGAATACTAGTGTCTTGGGTATTAAATGAATTGTAACCAGTACGACTTATTATATATCAAGACTAATAACTGTTATTGAAAATTTTGCCTATGCCCATCAATACATGTTTTCCTACCGTATCAATCACACGCTACATTAGTCATTAGACCTATACTAACACTCATTCTCGCTATGAAGATCATGGCTGGAAGACACGAAGGACGCAGGAACGCAGTAGGACGAGGAAACATTAACCTCACTGCAACAGAACTGAATGCACTCATCAACGAGCGAGTTGATGAAGCACTAGCTGCACGAGAGAATAATCGTAACCAAAACCCACCGAACCAAGGAGCAAATCCTAAACCACCCCACTGCACATTCAAAACATTCTTAGACTGCAAACCACATCCTTTCAATGGAACGAAGGGTGCTGCCGGTCTCCTCCGATGGATTGAGAAATTGGAATCGGCTTTCATCCTGAGCAACTGTAGGGTCAATGATCGCGTGAGGTACGCAACAGGAACCTTAGAGGGAGCGGCCCTCACTTGGTGGTACACGAATGTTCAAACCATAGGATGGGAAACATGTAATGCTCTACCCTGGGAAGGGTTTAAAAGAATGATGAACCACGAATATTCCCCTCACGACAAAGTTCGGAAATTAGAAATGGAATTCCGGAACCACCGGATGATCGGCTCTGAGATCGAGGCATACACTTCCCGATCTTATGAGTTGGCACGCATGTGCCCAGAAATGGTGACCCCAGCCTACAAACATCTCGAAAGATACATTGAGGGATTGACACCAGAGGTTCGGGATATGGTGCTATCCGCTGACCCCACCACCTTGCGACAAGCCGTTTACTTAGCCCATGAACTGACTGATACGGCAGTTATTCAAGGATTATTGCCTCCACCTGGATCAGTAATCAAAACCACCGACAACAAACGCAAATGGGATAACTCCCAAAACGAAACCCCCACTCTACAATCACCCAAACGACGTAAGGGTACCTATGCTGGCAAAAATCCAAAGTGCAACAACTGTGATTATCATCATCAACGAGGACCGTGTGAAAGATACCGGTGCCAACGTTGTGGAAAGTTAGGTTACGCAGCTGAGAACTGCAGGGGTGAACTAGTGACCAAAATCCCACGGCCACAACAGCAGCTATACAAAGCACCAAAAGGATGCTTCGGATGTGGAGAGCCAGGGCACTTTAAGAGGGACTGCCCCCATGTGAAAAACAGTGGTGACGAAGTACCGAAGAGTTGCTTCGAATGTGGAAATCCAGGTCACATCAAAAAGGACTACCCGCATCTGAGGAACAACAACAATAACGAGAACAACAATGGTCCGATGGGACAAACCCTCGTGATTGGGACTACTGAATCCAGAAATGATCTTAACCTTGAAACGGGTACGTATCTCTCAAACGGTCATTACACTTTTGTATTGTTTGATACTGAAACTGAGGAAAGTCTTATATTTAAGTACCTTAGTAAATACTTGTCAAAACCCCAATATCCTTAAAGGCTAAATACACCGTGGAATTAGCTGATGTTAAACTGATTGTAACTGAGCACATCCAAAGAGAATGCACTTTAAAGATAGCAAACCATAAATCTTAAGAACGCCCTCATGCCAGTTACATTAGGCATTTTTGAGATAATAGTGGACATGGAATGATTGTCTAAAAACTAAGCTAAAATCGTTTGCCACGACAAGGTTGTGCGCATACCTCTCACTAGTGGAGAAACCTTAGACATCAACGGTGAATGGAACAACACTCCTCTGCCCCCATGTGGAAGTGGGAACAAATCTCCATGGACGTCATTACCAAATTACCACGTACTCCTTGTGGAGGTGACACTATCTGAATAATCGTGGAACGACTAACTAAGTCAGCAAACTTCCTTGCGATTAAGGAAAACGACAAGATTGGAAGAGCTAGCCAGAATCTATGTCAAGGAAGTGACCTTGCGACACGGAGTGCCGACCCCCATCATTTCGGATCGAGACGCTAGATTCACTTCTAATTTCTGGGATTCACTGCCAAAGTCGCTTGACACTCGGTTGGACATGAGTACAGCATACCACCCACACACTGATGGCCAGAGCGAACACACCATACAAACTCCTGAAGACAAGCTACGAGCGTGCGTAGTAGACTTCGACGATAGCAGGGAAACTCACCTACCGTTGGTAGAGTTCTCCTACAATAACAGCTACCACACAAGTATCAAGGCGATGCCTTTTGAGGCCCTCTATGGCAGGAAATGCCGATCACCTATCTGTTGGGCGAAAGTGGGCGACAGTCAGCTCACAGGCCCGGAACTCGTACACGAAACAACGGAGAAAATGGTGAAATTCAGAAATCGCATGGCAGCAGCTCGGGACCGTCAGAAGAACTATGCCGACAAACGCCGAAAGCCACCGGAATTTCAGGTAGGAGACAAAATCCTTCTGAAAAGTTTCACCTTGGAAGAGCGTCATTCATTTCGGTAAACGAGGCAAACTGAACCCACGATATATTGGACCATTCGAGATCCTGAAGAGGATTGGTCCGGTAGCATACCAACTCAACCTTCCAGCGGAACTCGATGGAGTTCACAACATATTTCATGCCTCAAACTTAAAGAAGTGTTTATCTGACGAGACACTCGTAATTCCACCAGATGAAATCCAGGTGGATGAACAACTACGGTTCGTAGAAGAGCCGGTAGCGATCCTGGACCGAAAGGTCAAACAACTAAAGCAAAGTCGGATTCCGATTGTCGGAGTCCGATGGAACTCGAAACGCGGACCTGAATTCACGTGGAAACGTGAAGAGCAGATGATGCGCAAATATCCCCATCTCTCCAAACAACGTCGAACATCGACAACAACGAATAAATTTCGGGACGAAATTCCTTTCAACAAGGGGATGATGTGACAACCAGAAAATTTTTGTTTCTCAACCACTCTTGCTTCTCAAACACTATCAACAACAACCAAATTTCGGGACGAAATTTCTTTCAACAAGGGGATGATGTGACACCCGGCAATTTCAGGTAAATTGCAACTCTTGAACTCTACGTATTTCACATTCATACTTGTTGTACTTCATTTAATCATGTTTAATTTGATGAGCTAAACACAAACACAAAACAATAGCTTGGACTATTATTGTGCATTACACGTTGATTAAGATTAATCAAGTGTGCAAACACTTCGTAGAACACGAACACAAACTATCGAAGATAATTCAAGGAATTATCAAAACACACACACGAGACTCACGAACGTTGGTGATCAATCAAACTTATGTGCTATTTGTATTTACGTGCTTAAACGAGCATTAGATGCTTTAGATAAACGTTAGGAATCATGTATGAGCGAAATCGTTTCAACGAAATCGAAAAACAAGGATATGGACCCGTCGCGGTACGCGACAAGTCCCTCGGCGAACGGCTTCGCGGTACGCGAAGAAAACCGGGGATCGGGACTCCCGAATTACTTCGCGGTACGCGATGATAAATTTTGATCGGCCTCCGCGGTACGCGAAGGCCATGCAGATCAAAATTTCAATATAAACCAACCCACTTCATTTCAGTCGAACTCCTTCACCATTTCTCCGAGTTTCTTCGTTCATTCTCGACCAAAACCACTGAAAACAAGCTTTCAAATCTTCTGGAAACATTGGTGGAGCCATTTCTTGTATTTGTGAACCATTGGAGCTCTTGGAAACTTGGAAAAGAAGCTAAGGAGCTTAGAACGACCATCAACCACTAGACCTTCATTCCCAGCCATTGTTTCCACTGGATTTTGCATTCTAAGGTAGTTTTACATGATTTCTTATAGTTAGATCGTACATGCAATGGGTTAAAACCCACATGCAACTCCATATGATTATTGTGCTTGAAATCGTTGGTGATTTGATGAGTACTTGTTGTAGATTTACTGATTTTAGTGTTTAGTAATGTTAGAATTGAGTTTTGGTTAAGTTAGGTTTGATTTGATGATGATTTGGACAAACTTGCCATAAAAGGAAACTTTTATGTGCAAGTCTTGGATTTGTGATGATCTAGACATGTTAGACATGTCTAGATGTTGTTAAATGCATATTAAAGTGTTTAGAAACACATTGGAATATTTGATTTTGTCAAAAACATGGTTTTGTATAATCTTGCTAAAAATGGAAACTTTTATAAATCAAAAGAGGGCTTTTGATGTTTTAAAGAGTTCTGATGAACTTTGATTATTGAAACATGTTTAGAAATGATTTCTAACATATTTGGAAACCTTGATTTGTGAAAACGAGCTTTTAAACAAGTACTTACTATTTTAGGAAACTTTATTTGGGCAAAACGGCATAAATGGTGGTTTATGCGCAAACAATGTGTTTTAAGTGTATAGACGTGTTTTTACAAACATACTAGAGTTATTAGTTTTATGAAATGGAATTTCATAACCACACTTTCCTAAATTGGAAACTTTCTAAAAATGGAAACTTATGTGACTAGAGTCATAGGATGCATATTAGTGTCTTATGTGCGTCAAGGCACATAAACACAACAATCGTGTCACCAACGATTCGTCGAGTCAACACAAGTCAACACACACACACTCGGTTGAGCACACCGACACTTGGAGTTGTATGGAATACAACGCATCACAAAACACATACTTACACCTATATGATCATAGGTGCTTACTAGCAGGTGCTAACTTTCGCAGACGCGAACATACGAAAACCGGAAACTGCACTACCAGGTGAGTTCACGGCCCCTTTTTACTTTTCTAACCTTTGGGGGAGAAAACACTGCACTACAACTGTTTTAGAACAACAACTCATTTTATGGACATGCTTTATCATTATATGTATATGTGTGGGCCCCTATCACAACTAAAAGTCCTCGCGATACTCCTCGGACCGTTAATAGCATAACGCCTAGCGTGGTAATCTTGAATAGTACTATTTGGGCCTGACAAGCCCCACTACACCCGACTGGAGGTCGGAACAGTGCAATATTGACCAACACTTTGCCATTGTCTCGTGATAACATGGCGGGAGGCACAATCTGTCAGCTTCGGTACCATCCACAATATAATATAACTGTATTGACTAGCTATCAATCGATACTGCATTGTATGATATGTAAATATGCAAAACTCTTACTTTAAACATTTTGATGTTTACTGCTTATGAAAAACCTGTGCTCTCACCAACCTTTGTGTTGACCCTTTTACTCGCATGTTTTCTCAGGTAGCTAAGGCACGCGCACAAGGATAGGATGCTAGGATGGAGCCCCATGCATCAGCTTTAGTGTCTTAGATCATCGATAACATTTAACGTTTTTACTTGGTTATGTCTTGTATTGATAAACAACTTTCAATCGCTTCCGCAAACTTTAAATTTATGATGTTCTGAAAACTGTTTTAAAATAACGCTTCCGCAACTTACGAACTGTATTTGTTTTGAGATTGTATAACTTCCGCAACTCTGATTTTGCAAATTGATTTATCCATGTAATTGGATGTACGTATATAACCAGACATGTAGGTCTCGCATGTTGTGTGACCGGAGACTGCGATCCTGACAATCTGTTGTTGCTCGCGCCCCCGGAAGGGACGGGATTTCTCGGGGTGCGACAACTTCATTCAAACAAATTATATGACTTGAGTGTAAGATCTAATTCAATTCACTGATCACCTAATTGTTGAAGTATGTGTTTGTGCAAACCTGTGTAAAAGACATTGTTAAGATATGTGACGGAAGAGACAGGCGAGGTGGGGCTACCAGAGAGAGTGGATTGGATACCGTGTGCAGCGGTGAAGTAGCGTAAGAGACAGGCGAGGGTGGGGAATAGAGAGAGTTGCGTAAGACATAGTTGGTTATTTAGATGTCTCTTATGAGCTAAACAACACTATACTTGCATTCTTGTTAATAAGTTAACGGTATGATTTATATACATTTGTGACCTAATCTACACTATAGTCACACAAGGGTTGAATAAAGAATGACAAGCACTAATTAGTAATTATCATTCTATATCCTACTAATTAACTTTTTTGAACGACATATTTCGACGCCTAACATGTTTTTCAATCGTATCATTTTATTTAACGTTGTGGTTGTGCGCTCGAGCCTACCACAACTATAAAAACCTTCTTTTTATTTTATCGGTTAAACGACAAACGAAATAATAAATTTTGTTACGCATATACAAGGGCATAATAATACTTTTATATATATATATATATATATATATATATAAATATTGATAAATATAATTACAAAAAAAATTAATTAATAGATAAAGTTAATTATATATAAATATTGATAAATATAATTAACATAGATAATAAAATAAAAAAAGAATATTAATGAATGGTTTTAGCGACGACATGTCGTCGCTATAATTCTATTTATTATATTTTCTCATTTTTTTTAATTTTCCCTGCTTAAAAGTAAATAAAAAAACAAAATATTTTTTTTAAAAAAAATACAGTTTTAGCGACGACATGTCGTTGGTAATAAGTTCCCACCATTTTTTAGTTTTCCCGGTTAAAAAGAAAATAAATATTTCAAATATTTAAATTTTTAGCGACGACATGTCGTCGCTACAGCTCAATTGAAAAATTTCCCTCCTTTTCATATTTTCCCGGTCTAAAAGAAAATGAAAAATGATTTTATAAATGTGTCTATAGCGACGACATTTCGTCGCCAAAAAAAAGGAAACTTTTCAAGGGTTGACCAACCAACAATTTATAGCCACGTGTAAAGAAAAGTGAACAATTTTAGGCCACCCTATTGCGACGACATGTCGTCGCTAAAAGTGAAGCTGTAGCCACGACATTTGTCGTGGTTATAGATGTCGGCGCAACATAATCCTTTACTTGTAGTGTTATAAGCCTAGAGCCATGTATTCTAAACATGCATTAGCCATTCTAAAAGCTAGTAACAAACACCCATTATCTAGACTCATTACTTAAGACTCTAATCAAACATGATAAACATAAAAAAAACTAACTGCTTAATATAATTTGATCAATAGTATCACTGGTTCTGACGAGGAAGGTCAATCAAGGCAGCAAATTCTTACTTTTGCAGCAAGAAGGTATTCGTATTTTTCATACTTTGTGCCTAAATCATATCTTAGCACATATACACTTGTACCATAAACATACATTCAATCCTCATATTAGGTTTTGTATTCTAAATCACAGAGAATTCACATAACTCTTGTAGTATGAACTATGAGGTTCAATTTCTGTAAATGAGTAGAAAATTTTTTCAATTCTCCTAAACACCATAAACATATCAAAGAAAACTTGGATGCACGCTTAGTTGTAATCATGGAAGCTACTTTCTTTTTATGTGTGTATGCATGTATGGCATAAAAATTTCATCTGGGATCTTATATTTAAATGAGTATTTTACACTTATTTTTGTTTTTCTGTCTTCAGGTATGCCAGTGCAATAGAGAGAAATCTTGATGATTATGATGCACTTTACAATTGGCTCTAGTTCTTCAGGTAGATTTTGTTCCCATGCAACCAAGTAATATTAATACAAATGAAAACATTGACTAACATATAATAGACATACCTGTTCATTTGTTGGCGTAGACGGCGTACCTGTCATCACAACATGCGGATCACTTATGTCACTAAAACCATAGAGTCTACCTTCCCCCCCCCCCCCCCCCCCCCCAACAGCTTGTATCCACGAGTCTGTATCAAACAATGGTTGTTTGCTAGCATCATTTTCATGTCTCTTTTTCACATGTTCTTTATATGATTTCCATAATAATTATAACTTTTGATAAGTAACTAACTATAACATTGGTTTTAAAAGTAAAGAAACTTACAAGAGAATCCTTTGCCCTAGTGTCAACCCATTTAACAGTGGTATGCAAATCAATGTCATCCAAATTTCCAGCCTCTTGTGACTCCTTGCCTCCTTTACTAATCAACAATTTATCTAAAGGTCTTGTCCCTTTCTTCCCGTATGACTTCCTTCAAATTTCATCAACTGTAGCAGGCCGACCACGTAGTTTATCCTAGAAAGATGCATTTGAAATTTTATATTTTCATGCTATGTTAATAAAAAGGGGAAAATAAGTATGGCGTACCGCTTTTTGTTTAAGCGTGACATAGGTTCGTTATCTAGAGTATGTTTGCCCCCATTAATTTTCCTCTATTACTCGCTTTTATAATTTTGCTTTCCAATCGTCTGTATTCCAATATTCAACCAGTTTTTCCCAAATTTGAGACCCCATCCATCGTGGCTTATATGGAATAATAACTGATAAATCATCTCCAACTTTTACATCAGCATTAGGCACATCTTTCTTAGCACCATTCCGAGCCCTACTCAATAAATCCTTTACCTTTTTCTTCATAAACTTCACCCAGCAAGATCGAATTTGTTCATCCAAGTCATTTTCCTTTTGATGGTGTAACTAAAAAAAACATGCATTTTAGGAATGTCTATATAGTTGAGTTATTTAGAATTTTATATACAACTTTTTTAATATACAAACCCTGAAACGCTCAAACATCTTGTTTTCATCCTCTTTAGAGATATCTTTCCAACTCGTCCAGGGATGGGACCAGAAAGCCTGCAAAGTTTCCCCAATAATACGAGTAGCTTTCCCTTGATTACAGAATCTATGAAATGAAAACAATACAATACAACACAACACAATCAACATTACTTGTGATAAATAAACAATATTAATATCACACACACACTTACTCTGCATGGATAATACAAATTTGCTCAAAATTTCTTGGTTCAGGTAAAGGGGTAGGGGCAACTGGTCCTCGTCGGCCAACAAGTTAGTCATCATCATCGCTGCTCTCATGTTGAGACAATGTCTCATATGAATTTGAGTGTAATCGTCCACCAGTGCCATTATCAATGTCTTCATATCCATCATCTTAATCAACAACATATGCTTCCATATCCAATCAACTACCTACTTAAAACATAACAAGGCAAATTACTATAAAAGGTACTTTGATTTTGATAAATTTAAGCTTAACAAAATAATACCTTGAAAGATCTCATCATCCTCGTCATCATCCCTCATCGCAACTATTTATCGAGTCAAAAAGCTTCCAAGCTTTACATCACTTGGATGTGCCATACCTCCATCCTTTGTTTTGTGATCATGATGCCAAGTCATATCTTTGGCCGTCTTTGTAGACATAAACAACCATTTAAGTCCAGGACCAGCCAATTACTAAAACTTTAAATTATTAAAATCCAATTTGTCTATTTTTTTTGGGTTTTCATATAATTTGTTTCTATATGTATATATATACATATATATCTGTGTGTGTACACACATATATACACATATGTAGGAAATTAATAAAATAAAAAACCCCCAGTTTAGTGAGAAAACCATGAAAAAATCATGTAAAAAATGTTTTTAAAAATTTTTTTTTTACAGATTTGTAACATTATTAGTCACATTGTTATAAAAAAAAATCAAAAAAAGCACCGAGTGGATTTTACAAAAAAAAGTTTTGTAAATTCATGTAAAACATCAGTAACGTTGCGTCTGATCTAACCAAAATTTTTTACGTCTTGTTATGCATGTTTTACTTGGTTTGATAAAAAAAAATTTAAAAGAATATCTACTCGGGGCTTTTTTAATTTTTTATAAAAATGTGCGATATAATGTTATAAACCTGTAAAAAAATTTCAAAAAAAATACATTTTTACATGATTTTTGCATGGTTTTCATGGTTTTCATACGAAGAAGTGGTTTTCAAATTATCCTTACCCTACATATGTGTGTGTGTGTATATGGTAGTGTTCAGTTATCGCAATAAGACCGCAATAAGACCGGTTAACAATTGAACCCTTTCCTATATATATATATATATATATATATATATATATATATATATAGGATTTGGTTCAAATAAGAACCCTGTGTAATTACGGTAACCCAGTGAACTTTGACAAGAAATGCCCGAATCTTTGGTTTTTTTTTTCCATGGTATTTATTATACATATTTAGGGGGGGTTTCTTTTTTGTGTTTTGGCTAATTCTCAATGCAAATTGAATTTACATCGGTGTAAAGTTTTTGCACTTTTCTAAATGTTGCGAAATGTAACTCAAATTTACACCGAGGTAAATTCGATTTGCACTGCGAATTAGCCAAAACACAAAGAAGAAACCCCCCTAAATATGTATAATAAAGACCATGAAAAAAAAAACCAAAGATTCGGGCACTTTTGGTCAAAGTTCACTGGGTTACCATAATAACAGTGGGTTACCATTTGAACCTTGCCCTATATATATATATATATATATATATATATATATATATATATATATATATATATATATATGGTAGTGATCAAAAGTTAACCCTCTTTTATTGAGTTAACCGTTTGTGACAACTAGTACCTGACCGGCCGGCAAGTCCGTACGGTACGTGTACTTTCAACAGTAACTATGTGTAATTACATGTGTATAAACAGTACTTGTATTAACAGAAATCTAAATACAAGAAACAGTTGTATGTATTTTCATGTAAACTTAAATACTGTAAGTACAACACTCATTTGAAACATAAGTTGTGTGTATTTAAGTGAAAACCTAAGTACAGTTAACACAAAAAATCACGAGAAACAACAGTGTTCATACAAATAACAAGAACAAATCGGTTGCGATCTGATATCTATAGATGACAGGAATCAGATGGCCGACATTTCAATGTGAAAACAATGTGAAAACAGGATGTTTAGTTGAGTCTGACAGTGAGGAAATACAATTTAAAACAATGTAGCAGTGTCATTTCAGAATAACGAACTGTCAGTGGGTTTGCGTGGGTGACGATTCACACAAACATATCTGTGAGTTTAACGTTCTGAAATGATAACTGGAAAGTAGAAAACAAAAGTCGGAAAGCAAAACCATCTTCGTGTTAGTTTGAATGACGATTCGAACGAATACGCGCGATGGTGACGCGATCTGACGAAACGAAAACGAAACACGACACCAACGACTTTAATTTAATAAAATAAAATAAATAACATTTTACAATTTTGAAACTCATCAAAATAATTAAATTAATATCTTTTTATTTATTATAAATGAATTACGCGTAAAAATCCCGGATACGTAACGAAAACGCGAACCGAGCAACCGAAACAAACCCGAATATTCTCGGAGTATAAAAACACCAAATGAGGTGTTTATCCTCATTTAACATCAGCTCTTTTTCTCTCTAGTTCACAATCCCGCACCCTCTCTCTCTAGAACTTTCAATCTTCAACCTCGCGTATCTTGCTCGTTTCTTGACGGATTTGGGCGTTCTTGGTGTCCACGCGTAGCTCTTGACGTCCTCTACTAAGAAGTACAACAGATCTGGAGTTCTAACCGGTCGAAATTGAGGTATAATCAAAGGAAAGCCACTGAAATTAGGGTTTCCTACTTTCTTTTGTCCGAAACAACCAACTTGACCAATCTACCACCCCTTTCATGTGAACCACACGACCACGAAAACATTATCTACACTCACTGTTATCATGGGCATGGTCCTACAACAAGAAATTCAAAGTTGTTGAAGGTGCCAGGCAACACAGGTTCGTGTGGGGTGTAAATCGGCCGAACCTTGACTGAACATAAGCTGGGAACGAACCCTGTGACCCTTGGCCGCAGCCCCGAACCCTCCTCTGCCATAGCCGAACCTTCTTGCTCCTCACATGCAAGTCATGAACCTCTCACTAGCATGAGCCGAACCTTTATGGTGGCTGCGAACCCACGTAACTGCCGAACCTCTCTACATTAGCTAAACCATTGCTACGGCCGAACCTTCTAAGTGCCGAACCTTAGCGTGAGCCACGAACCAGGCAGCAGACATGGCGAACCTTTAACCCCAGTGAACCTACATACACTCTAGCCGAACCCTCCTCGCATGCAGGTCCCATGTCAGCCGAACCCAAGTCTGCGAACTGGTGCTTGCGAAACCTCTTGAGTCAGCCGAACCTTCATCCTAGACTCACGAACCTACATTAAAACGAACCATAAGGTTTGTTGGCTCATGGAAGGCCGAACCTTCAGCCAAATCCCCTTAAGGTTCGCTGGGTATATGCTAGGTTAGTCGGCCAAGCCGTGCCACTTATCCCACCCAACTATTTAATTCGGCCTCTTTCTTATATTGGGCCTTAACAACCGATTTAAATAACAGACTCCTTGGCCCAAACATCATAAACGAGTTGGTAATGTGAATCTCGGCCCAGACATTTGTTGAGCGGCCCAAACATGTTCTTTTGGCCCATGTGATTTTCGGTCCAAGGCCCACTTACAAGCATAGCCCAAGTCATGAACCGGCCCAGTAGGGTTCTTTTCGTCCAATTCGATTGGCCTAGCCCAATGACTCTTTTTGACTTATCATGGCCCAATAGCATACATTTGTGACCCACAACCAAATCCATTCGGCCCATAAAGTGGGATGGACTTATAAAACTAGAGCGGGGTATAAAGAAACAAAGGATAAAACAAATAATGAGTAATAACACAAGTCTAGGTTACAAAATGTTAAGGATATTAATCTTTAATATAAAAACCTAAGTAATTATTTGGGTTATTCATTAAATATCATATCCAAACAATTAGCACGATATGACAAAGGGATGAGATTTCAAGAATGATTGAAGCTAAGAATACAAATTAAGATCATGTGGGATTAATGAACAATAACAATAGGATCAGGGCCGAATGATGACCGAGACTTACGAATGTTAGCCAACTTCATGGCAAATACATACACATACATGTACGAAACTCTACAAACCATACTTATGAGATACAACAACATGAAATCCATACAGGATCGTGAAAACAAACTTGAGTTCAATCAAGAGCGCGTGCATTCTTCATTTAAGCTAAGTCAACCACTTCCACAACAAGGTGAGTTCATATGCCCCTTTTCTTTAATCTTAACTGATTTTAAACATTCGGGGCTGAGAAACATGCTTACTTTTACTTGTTTAAAAGTTTTGCTTAAAATATTGCTTATGCTTTGATTTAGATAATATTAAATTGTTTATTATCGCTTATCATTGCATGCTTGTATGATCATGAGATAACAGGGAAACTCAGATGAATATGATAATGTAATTTCATAGTTCATCAACACACTAGAATAGCATAGTTGTAAGATTTTATCTCACAACACTTAGTTATTCCTACGTGAGTAAACATTGAGAAAATTCATACACGAACAAACAATGAGAACAATTACAGAGAAACATGATGACACAGAACCACTCATGAATGATTAGAAGATAAAATATCTTCTAAATATCATTCCACATTATAATAAACCAAGTGTGATAAGTCAATCACTTATAACACTTAGTTTACAACTCAAAAACATACTATGCGATAGTATGAACGCATTGATTATCCACCACCTGCGTCACTTAAGGGTACAAAGACTAGTTCTTACTACGGCTTACGGATTACATGGGGATCATATGGATTACAAGGAATGATATCATGATAACGTAACTTCATGATGACAATATCATTCACACAATGATTAACATAACGTAATAAGACTAGTTCTTATTCGATCTTGTTAATTACAAGAGAACATCCCATATTGAGATACATAATAACATCGATGTACATCATCCATCGTTACCTGTGGACTAGAAGACTGAGGAATTTATTTTCTCTCATGTCATATTATTAGTAACAGTTTTGATGAAGGCTATGGGAACACACGACAGGATATAGGTGAATCAGATGCATTGTAATCTGATTACATGAGGATCACAATGGCTTCCTTTTGGGTTCTATACGTTGCATTTGAGAATACATTACAATTCGTTAACTAACACTTTTAGTATTTAAATGTGAATCAACAGTTAACCCCACATACAATAGAATAATACAAGGAACATATTGAGAATCTAATATCCTTAACACATATATTTGTTATCATTACTTCGGTTTGATAACTACAATGCTATCATTTCATTATTCTATACATGAGAACACAGGTGATCAAAATGGAGATGAACATGAGGAATAGGAATGGAAATCAATAGTTGTATTGCAAGTAGTGTGGAGTTCTAGTAGTGATGTGGTGGGATGTTCGCTAGGGCTTAGTTCCGTTACATATGCCCTATATATAAGCATCACTACTAGGATGATATATCACTTGTGAATATAACTATTGAAAAGCCATTGGGTGAACAGGTGAAACAAACATCATACAAGTAACATAATCAACTTTGTGATTTGTGCCTGTGAATGAATCAAGGTTTTCAATTAACATACTTATGAACTCACCAACCTAGTGTTGACTTTGTTTAAATGCATGTTTTCTCAGGTGATGAACATGTGTAGCTACTTTTATGCATGGATTAAGCTAGTGGACTTTTAGAAGACCTAGCTTCATTTTGTGTTGCATGCTTTTGATGACAAAAACAATGAATCATCTTTTGTATATCTTGTCCAGATACAAGATATAGTTCATTGATTCTTTTGATAGATTTACTTGGTTAAATTATGAATGATACATTATAATTTAATCTTGTAATTCTATATCATGGATGTGTTAGCATTTCTCATTTATTTATCATGTGCTATGTAAACAATCTGATCATTCGATTATCACTCACGATATCGCGCCCCGGGAACCTTCCGCTCGACGGGAAAACCCGATCCGTTCCCACCGGCTCGGGGTGTGACAGATTGGTATCAGAGCCATGGTTGTTGAGAAATATAGGTCATATTACTTAAACTGTTTGGTCTAGACTATAACCTAGGGACCCTCATGTAGAGATCATATGACATAAGATTCTATTTGCATGTGTCTTCTGCATCTGATCACTGCACTAACCGATTTCTTTTTGGTTATGATCAGAATGCCGCCGAAAAGACGACCACCTGCTTTACTGCCACCACCACCACAGGATTCAGCACCACACTCATCTACACCGACACCGCCTGACTCTCCTACACAACCACCTCCTCCTCCGCCACCACCTGTTCATCAGTTGGATCCGGCAACCATAGCACTGGCCACTCTGCTGACCAGTCAACTAAGGGAGGTGATTCCTGAGATGATGAGCAGGGTCAACACCAACAACAGCAACAACGTTGGCAACTCATCTGGAGAGGGCAGCGGTAACAACCGCCAGCAACAGGATTATGCCTACAAGAACTTTGTAGGTTGCAAGCCACCTAGCTTTAGTGGCAGTGAGGGTGCCGTCGGATTAATCCAATGGATTGAGAAGATGGAAACCACCCTTGACATCAGTGGCTGTCCAGAGCAGAACAAAGTCAAGTATGCTGCGGGTTCATTCCACAAACGAGCGTTAACTTGGTGGAACGCTCAAGTTCAGATCAAAGGTCAGGATGAGGCCCAGGCTATGCCTTGGGATGATTTCAAAGCTATGCTGCGGGCAGAGTTTTGCCCAAGGAATGAGTTGAAGAAGGTTGAGACTGAATTACTCAACCTAGTCATGGTTGGCTCTAGGCATCTGGCCTATACCACCTGTTTTCACGAGCTGGCTACATTGGCACCGGATGTGGTGCCAACACTTGAGAAGAGGATTGAACGGTATGTCAGTGGACTGTCGTCTTGTATTCAGGGCCATGTGATTTCTGCACACCCCACTACCATGGAGTTAGCTGTTACTCTGTCAGCATCCCTGACAGATATGATGGTTGCTTCTGGTTGCTTCAAGAAAGAGGCGGACTCAGCCAAGGCTGGAACTTCCAAGAAGTCGGATAAACGTCCGGCTAAGAAACAAAAATTGGCTAGACACTTTGCTGCCACTACTCAAGCTCCAATGCTCAACCAGCCACCACCACTGCAGATCAGGAAGCCATACACTGGCACTGCACCTTTGTGCAACTCATGCCAGTTTCATCACTTACCAAACATCCTGTGTAGACACTGCACCAACTATGGGAGATTTGGTCACACAGTAACTCACTGCAGAAGCCCGAGGGCTCAGAATAGAAACAACAATGCAGCCACTGCTGCTGCTGCTGCTGATAACAGGTCCTGCTTTGCTTGCGGAGAACCTGGGCACTTTTCTAGGGATTGTCCCAAGAAAGCTCAACCAAGGGCTCAAGCAGCAAGGGGACGAGCCTTTCAGATAGGAGCTGCTGATGCTAGACAGGACCCGAACGTGATCACGGGTACATTTCTCTTATCTGACTTCTATGCATCCATATTATTTGACACTGGTGCGGATAAGAGTTTTATCTCATCCGACTTTGCATGCCATCTTAATTATGTTGAGGAATTGTTAAACTCTCGTTACACTATTGAGATAGCAAACGACAAACAGATCACAGTAGACACAATACTTAGGAATTGCCCACTAACACTTGGCGATCACACATTTTCCATCGACTTGATATCGATGGAGCTGGGCAGTTTCGACATCATCATCAGAATGGATTGGCTATCTCTTAATCGAGTTGACTTCATCTGTTCTAATAAACTACTATGCATTTCAGTGGAGAACAATGAGATTTTGGAGATACGTGGAGACCAAGTGAAACGCAGTGTCAAGATAATATCGTGCATGAAGGCTCGCAAGTACTTAAGAAAGCAATGTGTTGCATTTCTAGCTCACGTGATCGAGAAAGACAAGAAAGCAATTAAGATTCAAGACGTGCCGATGGTGAGAGACTACGCGGATGTATTTCCGGATGATTTACCGGGACTGCCACCCGAGAGATCGGTGCAGTTTCGAATCAATTTGATTCCGGGAGAGACTCCTGTAGCTAAGTCTCCTTACAGACTTGCACCATCAGAGATGCAGGAGTTGTCCAATCAATTACAAGAACTACTCGATAAAGGATTCATCCGACCGAGCTTTTCCCCGTGGGGAGCTCAGGTTCTTTTTGTGAAAAAGAAGAATGGAATTTTCAGGATGTGCATTGATTACAGAGAGCTCAACAAACTCACCATCAAGAATCGGTACCCGTTACCGAGGATTGATGATTTGTTTGATCAGTTACACGGAGCATAGTACTTTTCAAAGATAGACCTGAGATCAGGCTATCATCAGCTCCGGATTCAAGAGGAAGACATACCAGAGACGGCCTTTCGTACCCGATATGGTCACTACGAGTTCATGGTGATGCCATTCGGACTGACGAACGCACCGGCAGTGTTCATGGATTTGATGAACCGGCTGTGCAAGCCGTACTTAGATCATTTTGTTATCGTCTTCATTGATGATATACTGATTTATTCAAAGAACGAGAAGGAACATGAGCAACACCTCAAGACAGTCTTGAACTCCTGAGGAAGGAACGACTCTATGCCAAATTCTCCAAGTGTGAATTTTTGTTGAGAGAAGTTCAGTTCTTGGGTCACGTGATTAACAGTGATGGTATTCATGTGGATCCTGCTAAGATTAAGGCAATCAAGAACTGGGATGTGCCTATAACACCAACAGAGATCCGATCATTCTTGGGATTGGCAGGTTATTATCGGAGATTCATTTCGAATTTCTCTAAGATAGCCTTGCCTCTCACCAAACTCACACAGAAGTCTGAACCTTTTGTGTGGACTCAGAAACAAGAAGAGGCATTTCAGACACTGAAACAAAGATTGTGCAATGCTCCAATCTTAACACTCCCAGAAGGCAATGATGACTTTGTAGTTTACTGTGATGCTTCCCATCAAGGACTTGGATGTGTTTTGATGCAACGAGACAAAGTCATTGCTTATGCCTCACGACAGCTGAAGATACATGAGAAGAATTACACGACACATGATCTCGAACTGGGAGCTGTTGTCTTTGCTTTAAAGATTTGGAGACACTACCTGTATGGTACCAAATGCACTATCTTCACAGATCACAAGAGTTCACAACACATATTTGATCAGAAGGAGCTTAACATAAGACAGAGACGTTGGGTTGAGCTCCTGAATGATTACGATTGTGTGATCAAATACCATCCGGGCAAAGCAAATGTTGTTGCAGATACTTTGAGCCGGAAGGAAAGAGTCAAACCCTTGCGCGTCCGAGCAATGGGAATGACCGTGCAAAGAAGTTTGAGAGAACAAATTCTACAAGCACAACAAGAGGCAATGGCAAGAGACAACCTGAAACGCGAGCTCGATTGTGGAGCCGAGAAACATTTCAAGACAAAACAGGATGGAGTTATTTATTATCTGGATCGTGTTTGGATCCCGGCAGTAGATGAACTTCGAACACTCATCCTTGACGAGGCACACAAGACACGTTATTCAGTTCATGCTGGTGCCGATAAGATGTACCAAGATCTTAGGTCGTTTTATTGGTGGCCGGGTATGAAGAAAGATGTTGCCACTTATGTTGGCAAATGGATCACATGTGCCTAGGTCAAAGCTGAACACCAGAAACCTTCGGGTTTGCTGGAACAACCAGAGATACCACAATGGAAGTGGGAACAAATAGCTATGGATTTCATTACCAAGCTACCCCGCACTTCCAGCGGACACGATTCGATTTGGGTCATCAGTTATAGATTGGCCAAGTCCACACACTTCTTGCCAATCAGAGAGACATACAAGATGGAGAAATTAGCGAGACTATACATTGATGAAATAGTAGTGAGGCACGGGGTGCCATTGTCTATTATTTCAGACCGGGACAGTCGATTTACTTCGCGGTTCTGGCAATCATTACAACAATCCTTAGGGACAAGTGTTAACTTGAGCACCTCTTATCATCCACAAACGGATGGACAAAGCGAGCGCACCATTCAAACCCTAGAGGATATGTTGAGGACATGCATCCTAGACTTCTGTGGAAGTTGGGATACTCATCTACCACTCATTGAGTTCTCCTACAACAATAGCTACCACAGCAGCATCGGATGTGCTTCGTTTGAAGCACTCTATGGTAGAAAATGTCGGTCTCCAATTTGTTGGACCGAAGTGGGAGATAACAGAATCATTGGGCCTGAACTTATTCAGGATACTACTGATAAGATAGCCCAGATACAACAGGGATTACAAGCAACACATAGCCGTCAAAAGAGTTATGCAGACAAACGGCGCAAGCCTTTGGAATTTGGTGTGGGTGACCGAGTCATGTTGAAAGTGTCCCCATGGAAAGGCGTAGTTCGTTTTGGGGCTAAGGGTAAGCTAGCACCTAGGTATGTCGGACCGTTTGAGATTACTCAACGCATAGGTCCTGTGGCATACAGACTCAGACTCTCTGATGAGCTCAGCGGAGTACACGATGTGTTTCATGTATCAAATCTCAAGAGGTGCTTAACAGACGAAACATTGATCATACCATTGGAAGAGATACAAATCGATGAGCAACTACACTTCATTGAAGAACCTGTAGAGATTATGGAACGTGAAGTTAAGAAATTGAAACGAAGCCGTATCCTTATTGTAAAGGTTCGATGGAACTCCAAGCGTGGACCAAAATTTACCTAGGAGCGCGAGGACAACATGAAGACTAAGTATCCCCACCTGTTTGAGAAGTAAAGCCCGGCCTTTATGCTTAAATTTTGGGACGAAATTTCTTTAACAAGGGGAGACTGTGACAACTAGTACCTGACCGGCCGGCAAGTCCGTACGGTACGTGTACTTTCAACAGTAACTATGTGTAATTACATGTGTATAAACAGTACTTGTATTAACATAAATCTAAATACAAGAAACAATTGTACGTATTTTCGTGTAAACTTAAATACTGTAAGTACAACACTCATTTGAAACATAAGTTGTGTGTATTTAAGTGAAAACCTAAGTACAGTTAACACAACAAATCACGAGAAACAACAGTGTTCATACAAATAACAAGAACAAATCGGTTGCGATATGATATCCATAGATGACAGGAATCAGATGGCCGACATTTCAATGTGAAAACAATGTGAAAACAGGATGTTTAGTTGAGTCCGACAGTGAGGAAATACAATTTAAAACAATGTAGCAGTGTCGTTTCAGAATAACGAACTGACAGTGTGTTTGCATGGGTGACGATTCACACAAACATATATGTGAGTTTAACGTTCTGAAATAATAACTGGAAAGTAGAAAACAAAAGTTGGAAAGCAAAACCATTGTCATGTTCGTTCGAGTAACGATTCGAACGAATACGCGCGATGGTGACGCGATCTGATGAAACGAAAACGAAACACGACACCAACGACTTTAATTTAATAAAATAAAATAAATAACATTTTACAATTTTGAAACTCATCAAAATAATTAAATTAATATCTTTTTATTTATTATAAATGAATTACGCGTAAAAATCCCGGATACGTAACGAAAACGCGAACCGAGCAACCGAAACAAACCCGAATATTCTCGGAGTATAAAAACACCAAATGAGGTGTTTATCCTCATTTAACATCAGCTCTTTCTCTCTCTAGTTCACAATCCCGCACCCTCTCTCTCTAGAACTTTCAATCTTCAACCTCGCGTATCTTGCTCGTTTCTTGACGGATTTGGGCGTTCTTGGTGTCCACGCGTAGCTCTTGACGTCCTCTACAAAGAAGTACAACAGATCTGGAGTTCTAACCGGCTGAAATAGAGGTATAATCAAAAGGAAGCCACTGAAATTAGGGTTTTCTACTTTCTTTTGTCCGAAACAACCTACTTGACCGATCAACCACCCCTTTCATGTGAACCACGCGACCAAGAAAACATTATCTACACTCAATGTTATCATGGGCATGGTCCTACAACAAGAAATTGGAAGTTGTTGAAGGTGCCAGGCAACACATGTTCGTGTGGGGGTGTAAATCGGCCGAACCTTGACTGAACATAAGCTGGGAACGAACCCTGTGACCCTTGGCCGCAGCCCCGAACCCTCCCCTGCCTTAGTCGAACCTTCTTGCTCTTCACATGCAACTCACGAACCTCTCACTAGCATGAGCCGAACCTTTTTGGTGGCTGCGAACCCACGTAACTCCCGAACCTCTCTACATTAGCTAAACCATTGCTATGGCCGAACCTTCTAAGTGCCGAACCCTAGCATGAGCCACGAACCAGGCAGCAGACATGGCGAACCTTTAACCCCAGCGAACCTACATACACTCTAGCCGAACCCTCCTCGCATGCAGGTTCCATGTCAGCCGAACCCAAGTCTGCGAACTGGTGCTTGCGAAACCTCTTGAGTCAGCCGAACCTTCATCCTAGACTCACGAACCTACATTAGAACAAACCTTAAGGTTCGTTGGCTCATGGAAGGCCGAACCTTTAGCCAAATCCCCTTGAGGTTCGCTGGGTCTATGCTTGGTTAGTCGGCCAAGCCGTGCCACTTATCCCACCCAGCTATTTAATTCGGCCACTTTCTTATATTGGGCCTTAGCAACCGATTTAAATAACAGACTCCTTCGCCCAAACATCATAAACGACTTGGTAATGTGAATCTCGGCCCAGACATTTATTGAGCGGCCCAAACATGTTCTTTCGGCCCATGTGATTTTCGATCCAAGGCCCACTTACAAGCATAGCCCAAGTCATGAACCGGCCCAGTAGGGTTGTTTTGGTCCATTTCAATTGGCCTACCCCAATGAGTCTTTTTGACTTATCATGGCCCAATAGCATACACTTGTGGCCCACAACCAAATCCATTCGGCCCATAAAGTGGGATGGACTTATAAAACTAGAGCGGGGTATAAATAAACAAAGGATAAAACAAATAATGAGTAATAACACAAGTCTAGGTTACAAAATGTTAAGGATATTAATCTTTAATATAAAACCTAAGTAATTATTTGGGTTATTCTTTAAATATCATATCCAAACAATTAGTACGATATGACAAAGGGATGAGATTTCAAGAATGATTGAAGCTAAGAATACAAATTAAAATCATGTGGAATTAATGAACAATAACAATAAGATCAGGGCCGAATGATGACCGAGACTTTCGAATGTTAGCCAACTTCATGGCTAATACATACACATACATGTACGAAACTCTACAAACCATACGTATAAGATACAACAACATGAAATCCATACAGGATCGTGAAAACAAACTCGAGTTCAATCAAGAGCGCGTGCATTCTTCACTTAAGCTAAGTCAACCACTTCCATAATATGGTGAGTTCATATGCCCCTTTCTTTAATCTTAACTAATTTTAAACCTTCGGGGCTGAGAAACATGCTTACTTTTACTTGTTTAAAAGTTTTGCTTAACATATTGCTTATGCTTGGATTTAGATAATATTAAATTGTTTATTATCGCTTATCATTGCATGCTTGTATGATCATGAGATAACAGGGAAACTCAGATGAATATGATAATGTAATTTCATAGTTCATCAACACACTAGAATAACATAGTTGTAAGATTTTATCTCACAACACTTAGTTATTCATACATGAGTAAACATTGAGAAAATTCATACACGAACAAACAATGAGAACAATTACAGAGAAACATGATGACACAGCACCACTCATGAATGATTAGAAGATAAAATATCTTCTAAATATCATTCCACATTATAATAAACCATGTGTGATAAGTCAATCACTTATAAACATAGTTTACAACTTTGAAACATACTATGCGATAGTATGAACGCATTGATTATCCACCACCTGCGTCACTTAAGGGTACTAAGACTAGTTCTTACTACGGATTAAGGATTACATGGTGATCATATGGATTACAAGGAATGATATCATGATAACGTAACTTCATGATGACAATATCATTCACACAATGATTAACATAACATAATAAGACTAGTTCTTATTCGATCTTGATAATTACATGAGAACATCCCACATTGAGATACACAATAACATCGATGTACATCATCCATCGTTACCTGTGGACTAGTAGACTGAGGAATTTATTTTCTCTCATGTCATATTATTAGTAACAGTTTCGATGAAGGCTATGGGAACACTCGGCGGGATATAGGTGAATCGGATGCATTGTAATCTGATTACGTGAGGATCACAATGGATTCCTTTTGGGCTCTATACGTTGCATTTGAGAATACATTACAATTGGTTAACTAACACTTTTAGTATTTAAAAGTGAATCAACAGTTAACCCCACAAACAATAGAATAATACAAGGAACAAATTGAGAATCTAATATCCTTAACACATATATTTGTTATCATTACTTCGGCTTGATAACTACAATGCTATCATTTCATTATTCTATACATGAGAACACAGGTGATCAAAATGGAGATGAACATGAGGAATAGGAATGGAAATCAATAGTTGTATTGCAAGTAGTGTGGAGTTCAAGTAGTGATGTGGTGGGATGTTCGCTAGGGCTTAGTTCCCTTACATATGCCCTATATATAAGCATCACTACTAGGATGATATATCACTTGTGAATATAACTATTGAGAAGCCATTGGGTGAACAGGTGAAACAAACATCATACAAGTAACATAATCAACTTAGTGATTTGTGCATGTGAATGAATCAAGGTTTTCAATTAACATACTTATGAACTCACCAACCTAGTGTTGACTTTGTTTAAATGGATGTTTTCTCAGGTGATGAACAGGTGTAGCTACTTTTATGCATGGATTAAGGTAGTGACTTTTAGAAGACCTAGCTTCATTTTGTGTTGCATGCTTTTGATGACAAAAACAATGAATCATCTTTTGTATATCTTGTCCACATACAAGATATAGTTCATTGATTCTTTTGATAGATTTACTTGGTTAAAATATGAACGACACATTGTAATTTAATCTTGTAATTATATATCATGGATGTGTTAGCGTTTCTCATTTATTTATCATGTGCTATGTAAACAATCTGATCATTCTATTATCACTCACGATATCGCGCCCCGGGAACCTTCCGCCCGACGGGAAAACCCAATCCGTTCCCGCCGGCTCGGGGTGTGACACCGTTTAACTCTTTTTAACCAATAAGAATCAAACACCTCACCATACGTTTTTTAAATCCTGAAAGGCAAAATCTTCATTTACTGCTAGCATTTAAGACACCCCTTTGCTGCAACATTTATTTTTCCCATAAATGATCATATCACATTTCTCTCTCAATGTTTTTTAACCAAGGTCTTTCTTTTATCTCTCTTTATTTTGCATATTTCTCTCTCTGCAAGTACGTATGGAGAACAAAGGGGGACATCTAATTTCTAGAGATTCCTCCACCGACGTGTGTAACCAGAAACAAGTTGATGCTTTCTGGTGGCCGGCAATGGTGGATGCCTTTGTTTCACGACGATTGTTTCGCGGTGACAAGCAGGCAAGTATGGAGAAAAAACGGGTGCAACTTATTTTCAGCGCCCCCTCCTCCGAAGCATAACCGGAAGCTGATCAGAAATGAGTAGATTCTTTCTGGTGACTGACGACGGTGGATGCTCTTTTTTCATGACGATTGTTTCACAGGGACTGGCGACGCCAGTCACTGGGACCTAATCCGGTCGTAAAAATAGGTACAAATGTAGCTGCAAAGACTAGAACTTGGCTTTAAAAGAGATCTAGCTTAGCTTTAAATACATTTACCACAATTTCTTCAATTGACTTTGTTTCTTAAAACTCTTTGTTGATTAAAATGGGTTCATGTAGTTGAATGTAACCATAATGTACAAATATGAAAACTAACCTTTTTGCAACTTGCAGGTTCGTCAATGTATTCTTGGTGGTCATGTTGGTGAGATTTTGTAGGTTCTTCAACTATCATTGTTCAAGATCTACTTCAATATATTGATTGTATTCCACAAGAAGTTTTAAGTTATCTAAGTTAGGCTTTAGGCTAATTTGGTTTCATGAGTTGTAGTTAAATTTAAAATGGTTGTTAATTTTCGGTCCGAACATATCAAATTCAGGTTTCAAGAGTCAAAAAAAGGAACTTACAATCACTTACATCAACGTATCCGGATCGAGAAACGAACTTACAATCACTTACATCAACATAACAATCATTTACATCAACTTACTTGAGCTTACATTGTCACACCTCCACCTCTCGTCACCTGTTGATGATGTCACTATACACACTAGGAAGGTTGCGAAAGCATAGTGGTGATGTCTTAGAGATGAAGTGTGACTTACTTGATCCGGTATCACAACACACATATTAACATAAAGATAATATGTTACAAAGGTTTCGTCGTCACAATCAGCATTACAGTTTACAACTAAGTTTATTATACAAGACAAATTATTTAATTACAAGTGTCAAAATGTGCAACCTCGCCGATGCTCACTGTCTACCTGCAAAAGATTTGAGTTTTGAAAGGTCAGCACAAAGCTGGTGATTTCGTAATGTTCAAGTTAAACATTATAATATGATATGCAAATTTTCGATATATAGAGATCATGGGACCTGTATCTAGTTCCTTTCTAACTATTCAGTTATGAAGATACTACCCGTCAGTAATATCTTCAGCCGATAGTACTATCAATGTTCACCCTATTGGGAAGTAATTAATTTTGGTGTTTCCAGTTGATAATCTAGTGGATCTCGATTTTGGATTTTGGTTCTCGACTTGGTTTGGGGTTCTCGAGTATAGTATTGTTAGTTTTGTTTGGGTTTGTTTCAGTACAATGGGCCGAGAGGACGAAATTGATGTGTGGGTATTATATAAACCCTGTTAGTTAGTCGTATTAAGGTTGGTTCTTCTCAGTTATTGCTTTTCTCAGTTCTTGGGGTTAAACGACATTGTACCAGACGATTCTTGTGAAACCGAGTGCAATTAATGTGAATTTTTGCACTGTTCTTCACTTTTGTTCTTAATCTTTGTTGTTCTTGCACATATGTGATACCATTCCGCACTCTCACGTGTGATTTGTTAATCGATATCAGCTTTAGATCCTTCCTTGGGACTAACAATTGGTATCAGAGCCTCAAGAACCAGTTTTGTGGCTCATAGTGGTATCGATTTTGCAAAAGAAAATTATTTTTAAAGCGTTTGCAGATTGTGTTCGTGGTGTTCTTGATTTATTTTGTTAAAAAGAAGTGTTTTAATCTGTGGTGTATCCTTTCTTGAATTTTTGAAGTGCTAATCAGATCCTTTTAAAATTTTACGAGATTGACAAGATCAGCATTAAAATTTTCATAATCCATTATTTTTGGAACTGATCCTTCTCGAGTCATATTGAAATTTCTAGAACACATTAATTCAAATTCGAATTGCGTGTCTTCAATTATATTCTCTCTAGTTAGAGTTTCTCGAATTTGGTCTTCTCAAATTTAGTTTCTCGGAGTCAATTTTAGGTTCTCGAATTCATTCCTGGTTCTCGAACTTGATCGAACTTGATCGGATTATCAAGTTCAACTTGTGTTCAACCTGCCAGGTTCTCGAGTATCATTTGTTTCTCGAATTCAACTAGTGTTCTCAAATTAAGTGTTGTGTTTTCGAACTGATCCTTAGTTCTCGAATCCAGCTTGTGTTCTCGAACTAATTCTTGGTTTTCAAATTATCCTTCTCTCTCGAGAACATCTTACTGTTTTGTGAAAAATTCTATCTTGTTTACACATGGATTCCTCAAGTATACTTGTTGCTGCCTTGTCCAGTAAAGAAAATGAGCTTGATGCAATCATGGGCACTACCACTAGAATTCCTAGACTTTCATCTGCCGTCGGCTTTCCTGAATGGAAGTTTCGATTTGAAAAACACATCAGGACCAAAGAACCAAGGCTTTGGAGGGTGATCTTAAGAGGAAAGCAAAAGATAACTTACAAATACATAGAAGGAAATGAGCTGATGAATGATCCAGAACACTACACTAAAGAGGACTTTCTAGAATAATAGAGGAAGATGAGCAGGCGCTTGGCTACATCACTCAAGGACTTACTCCTGAGATCTCCCAATATTTTTGGGAGATAACAGATGAAAGAGAGATTTGGATAGCTCTTATTGACATGTATGAGGGTAACACCGAGATGAAGGAGTCTCGCAAAGAAATGTGAAACAATAAGTTTAACACTTTTAATTACATAGTCGGGGAAAGTCTGGACGATCAGATTAAGAGATTCGTTACCTTAATAACTGAGATGCGTACCGCTAAAATTGACTATCAAGCAGAGAGCTATGAATCATACAAAAAGTTACAATGTTGTGGGCATCAGCAGTGTCAATAGTGCTTTTATCTCTCAACCTTCGTCTACTTACATGTTCACAAAGTCGCTTTTCCCTCTGTCTCATCTGGCAAGTCTGTTTTGTCATCTACTATCGGATCACCCATTCCTGCTCTTCAAGATTCTGGAGCTGTTTCAGGAAGTTCATCTGGTTCAATTGATGTACAACGTGCCACACTCACCAAGGAAGTTCTGGAGAACATTTCTTTAGTTGTAGGATTTCTTAAATGCTCAACTGCCTTGGGATCTGATGATCTGTTTCCACCATTTGCTATTGTGGGTTCAGAACTCGAGCAGATCCATCCAGAAGATATGGAAGAGATGCATATTACATGGCACATTGCAAACGCTGTTTTCAGAGTTAAAAACTTCACAAAAGCCACAAGAAGAAATCCCTGGGCGAGTCTGACATCAACAAGGTGTAGTTCACAAAAGACAAGCTTAGATGCTTCAATTGTCATGAGCCCGGTCATTATGCTTGGGAATGCACTAAGCCAAAGAAGAATACTTATAATCTTGAGGGCAATCTGATTCCAGTAAGTGGAGTTACAAACGGTGAAAACAATGGTGCTGACAGCAAGGCCCTAGAGGTGATGCAAGACAGTGCTTTTGGATGGGATGATCAGATCAAAGCTCTAGATATTTCTGAGGAATCTACAGTTTCATTGATGGCCGACACCGCTCATAAGCCTAAGGTGCATGCTTTCATGGCACATCTTCCTGCTGATACTGATGTAAGTACTTTTCTGTGCACTCAAGCATGTGTTGATAAAGTGACTACGTAAAGGGTTCACAATACCATTCTCTTTCTTGATATGTCACGACTTGAGCAAGAAAACTTAAAATTAAATAGGGAAAATAAACACTTAATTGAAAAGGTTGAAGCTCAAAATATGGATGTCACTGTTTTGACAAGAGATTTGTGCAATGCTTTGTGCGCCATTAAATCTTCTAAAACCGTACTTGATAGAGCTATATCTGAAGCAGAACGATGTCAAAAAAAATTTGAAAACTATGAATTGAATTTTAAAAAATTTGATGTATCATCTGCAGTTGTAGATATGATTCAAAAACAAATGAAATGTCAAGAAACTAAGGGAGTGGGGTATGTGAGTCGTGTAAATGAGGGTTTGGTTGAACCAACGGTTTGGGTAAATGCAAAGGGTCAGAAATTTGGGTTCAATTTTAAAGAGGAGACTCCTATGACTGTGGTTTGGTGCAAAGGGCAACAATTTTGTAAATAACCCTCCACCATTGAGTAACAGTTTTGTTTACACACCCATGATAGAAGAAGAGTTAGCAAAGTTTGCCACTTTGAAATATGGTAGACTGGAAAGTATGTCTGTTTCGACTGCATGTTCAGTGAAAACACCTGCACCTGAAGTCCATGTAACATCTTCTAACATTTCTGATTCTTGCGCACGTCAAGTAATAGTAAAATATTGGTTTGAAGAAGATGATGAACCTGTTATTGCTATAAATTTTAACAATCCATCTTCAAAAATGATTTCTGATGACAATTTTGTTTCAAAACATTTGAATTTTTTTGTTTTCAAAAACGCAGTGCATTTTGTTCCTTCTGCTTTAAGTACTGATAATGCTTGTTTGAATGCTTTTTATGTTGATTGCACTTGTTTAAATATGTCTGATTGGGATTTCAATAATAATTTGAATGCATGTGGTTTAAGTTCAAGCAAGAGAACTAGTTCAAATGTTGTCTCAAACCTTAGTGTTGATTTGCAAAGTGACATTACATTGCATAAAACTGACATATCTATTGAAAATCCTAAGATTGCTAGATATGTGCCACCCAAACCTAAAACATATATTAAAGCTCCTTCTTCGAGCTCTTCTTCAAATCACAACATTGCTTTAGTTGTAGGATTTATTAAATGCTCAACTGCTTTGGGATCTGATGATCTGTTTCCACCATTTGCTATTGTGGGTTCAGAACTCGAGCAGATCCATCCAGAAGATATGGAAGAGATGGATATTACTTGGCGCATTGCAAACGCTGTTTTCAGAGCTAAAAACTTCACAAAAGCCACAAGAAGAAATCCTTGGGCGAGTCTGACATCAACAAGGTGAAGTTCACAAAAGACAGGCTTAGATGCTTCAATTGTCACGAGCCCGGTCATTATGCTTGGGAATGCACTAAGCCCAAGAAGAATACTTATAATCTTGAGCGCAATCTGATTCCAGTAAGTGGAGTTACAGGCGGTGAAAACAGAAGTGCTGACACCAAGGCCCTAGTGGTGATACAAGACAGTGCTTTTGGATGGGAAGATCAGATCAAAGCTCTAAATATTTCTGAGGAATCTACAGTTTCATTGATGGCCGGCACCGCTCATAAACGTAAGGAGCATGATTTCATTGCACATCTTCCTGCTGATACTGATGTAAGCACTTTTTTGTGCACTCAAGCATGTGCTGATAAACTGACTATGTACAGTGTTCACAATACCAATCTCTTTCTTGATATGTCACGACTTGAGCAAGAAAACTTAAAATTAAATAGGGAAAATAAACACTTAATTGTAAAGGTTGAAGCTCAAAATATTGATATCACGGTTTTGACAAGAGATTTGAGCAATGCTATGTGCGCCATTAAATCTTCTAAAACCGTACTTGATAAAGCTAAATCTGAAGCAGAACGATGTAAAAACAAATTTGAAAACTCTGAATTGAATTTTAAAAAATTTGATGTATCATCTGCAGTTGTAGATATGATTCAAAAACAAATGAAATGGCAAGAAACTAAGGGAGTGGGGTATGTGAATCATGTACATGAGGGTTTGGTTGAACCAACGGTTTGGGTAAATGCAAAGGGTCAGAAATTTGGGTTCAATTTTAAAGAGGAAACTCCAATGACTGTGGTTTGGTGCAAAGGGCAACATTTTTGTAAATAACCCTCCACCATTGAGTAACAGTTTTGTTTACACACCCATGATGAAAGAAGAGTTAGCAAAGTTTGCCACTTTGAAATATGGTAGACAGGAAAGTATGTCTGTTTCGACTTCTTGTTCAGTGAAAACACCTGAACCTGAAGTCCACGTAACATCTTCTAACATTTCTAATTCTTGCGCACGTCAAGTAATAGTGGAATATTGGTTTGAAGAAGATGATGAACCTGTTGCTGCTATAAATTTTAACAATCGATCTTCAAAAAAGATTTCTGATGACAATTTTGTTTCAAAACCTTTGGATTTTTTTGTTTTCAAAAACTCAATGCCTTTTGTTCCTTCTGCTTTAAGTACTGATAATGCTTGTTTGAATGATGTTTATGTTGATTGCACTCGTTTAAATATGTCTGATTGGGATGTCAATAATACTTTGAATGCATCTGGTTTAAGTTCTAGCAAGAGAACTAGTTCAAATGTTGTCTCAAACCATAGTGTTGATTTGCAAAGTGACTTTACATTGAATAAAACTGACATATCTGTTGAAAATCCTAAGATTGCTAGATATGTGCCACCCAAACCTAAAACATATACTAAAGCTTCTTCTTCGAGCTCTTCTTCAAATCACAACATTGCTTTAGTTGTAGGATTTATTAAATGCTCAACTGCTTTGGGATCTGATGATCTGTTTCCACCATTTGCTATTGTGGGTTTAGAACTCGAGCAGATCCATCCAGAAGATATGGAAGAGATGGATATTACTTGGCGCATTGCAAACGTTGTTATTAGAGCTAAAAATTTCACAAAAGCCACAAGAAGAAATCCTTGGGCGAGTCTGACATCAACAAGGTGAAGTTCAGAAAAGACAAGCTTATATGCTTCAATTGTCACGAGCCCAGTCATTATGCTTGGGAATGCACTAAGCCAAAGAAGAATACTTATAATCTTGAGCGCAATCTGATTCAAGTAAGTGGAGTTACAGGCGGTGAAAACAAAGGTGCTAACACCAAGGCCCTAGTGGTGATGCAAGACAGTGCTTTTGGATGGGAAGATCAAATCAAAGCTCTAAATATTTCTGAGGAATCTACAGTTTCATTGATGGCCGGCACCGCTCATAGACGTAAGGAGCATGATTTCATGGCACATCTTCCTACTGATACTGATGTAAGCACTTTTTTGAGCACTCAAGCATGTGCTGATAAACTGACTATGTACAGGGTTCACAATACCAATCTTTTTCTTGATATGTCACGACTTGAGCATGAAAGCTTAAAATTAAATAGGGAAAATAAACACTTAATTAAAAAGGTTGAAGCTCAAAATATTGATATCACTGTTTTGACAAGAGATTTGAGCAATGCTATGTGCGCCATTAAATCTTCTAAAACCGTACTTGATAAAGGTAAATCTAAAGCAAAACGATGTAAAAACAAATTTGAAAACTCTGAATTGAATTTTATAAAATTTGATGTATCATCTGCAGTTGTAGATATGATTCAAAAACAAATGAAATGGCAAGAAACTAAGGGAGTGGGGTATGTGAATCGTGTACATGAGGGTTTGGTACCAACGTTTTGGGTAAATGCAACAGAAATTTGGGTTCAATTCTAAAGAAGAGACTCCTATGACTGTGGTTTGGTGCAAAGGGCAACATTTTTGTTAATAACCCTCCGCCATTGAGTAACAGTTTTGTTTACACACCCATGATAGAAGAAGAGTTAGCAAAGTTTGCCACTTTAAAATATGGTAGACAGGAAAGTATGTCTGTTTCGACTTCATGTTCAGTGAAAACACCTGAACCTGATGTCCACGTAACATCTTCTAACATTTCTGATTCTTGCGCACGTCAGGTAATAGTGGAATATTGGTTTGAAGAAGATGATGAACCTGTTGCTGCTATAAATTTTAACAATCCATCTTCAAAAATGATTTCTGATGACAATTTTGTTTCAAAACCTTTGGATTTTTTTGTTTTCAAAAACTCAATGCCTTTTGTTCCTTCTGCTTTAAGTAGTGATAATTCTTGTTTGAATGCTGTTTATGTTGATTGCACTCATTTAAATATGTCTGATTGGGATTTCAATAATACTTTGAATGCATCTGGTTTAAGTTGTAGCAAGAGAACTAGTTCAAATGTTGTCTCAGACCTTAGTGTTGATTTCCAAAGTGACATTACATTGAATAAAACTGACATATCTATTGAAAATCCTAAGATTGCTAGATATGTGCCACCCAAACCGAAAACATATATTAAAGCTTCTTCTTTGATCTCTTCTTCAAATCACAACATTGCTTTAGTTGTAGGATTTATTAAATGCTCAACTGCTTTGGGATCTGATGATCTTTTCCACCATTTTCTATTGTGGGTTCAGAACTCGAGCAGATCCATCCAGAAGATATGGAAGAGATGGATATTACTTGGCGCATAGCAAACGTTGTTTTCAGAGCTAAAAACTTCAAAAAAGCCACAAGAAGAAATCCTTGGGCGAGTCTGACATCAACAAGGTGAAGTTCAGAAAAGACAAGCTTAGATGCTTCAATTGTCACGAGCCCAGTCATTATGCTTTGGGAATGCACTAAGCCAAATAAGAATACTTATAATCTTGAGCGCAATCTGATTCCAGTAAGTGGAGTTACAGGCGGTGAAAACAAAGGTACTGACACCAAGGCCCTAGTGGTGATGCAAGACAGTGCTTTTAGATGGGAATATCGGATCAAAGCTATAAATATTTACGAGGAATCTAAAGTTTCATTGATGGCCGACACCGCTCAGAAACAGAAGGAGCATGCTTTCATGGCACATCTTCCTGCTGATACTGATGTAAGCACTTTTTTGTGCACTCAAGCATGTGCTGATAAACTGACTACGTACAGGGTTCACAATACCAATCTCTTTCTTGATATGTCACGACTTGAGCAAGAAAACTTAAAATTAAATAGGGAAAATAAACACTTAATTGAAATGGTTGAAGCTCAAAATATTGATATCACTGTTTTGACAAGAGATTTGAGCAGTGCTATGTGCGCCATTAAATCTTCTAAAACCGTACTTGATAAAGCTAAATCTGAAGCAGAATGATGTAAAAACAAATTTGAAAACTCTGAATTGAATTTTAAAAAATTTGACGTATCATCTGCAGTTGTAGATATGATTCAAAAACAAATGAAATGGCAAGAAACTAAGGGAGTGGGGTATGTGAATCGTGTACATGAGGGTTTGGTTTAACCAACGTTTTGGGTAAATGCAAAGGGTCAGAAATTTGGGTTCAATTCTAAAGAAGAGACTCCTATGACTGTGGTTTGGTGCAAAGGGCAACATTTTTGTAAATAACCCTCCACCATTGAGTAACAGTTTTGTTTACACACCCATGATTGAAGAAGAGTTAGCAAAGTTTGCCACTTTGAAATATGGTAGACAGGAAAGTATGTCTGTTTCGACTTCATGTTCAGTGAAAACACCTGAACCTGAAGTCTGTGTAACATCTTCTAAAATTTCTGATTTTTGCGCACGTCAAGTAGTAGTGGAATATTGGTTTGAAGAAGATGATGAAACTGTTGCTGCTATAAATTTTAACAATCCATCTTAAAAAATGATTTCTGATGACTATTTTTCTTCAAAACCTTTGGATTTTTTTTGTTTTCAAAAACTCAGTGCCTTTTGTTACTTCTGCTTAAGTCAATGAAGATGTATACATCTAAGACTATGAAGAAATCTCATTTCAAACCAAAGCCCTCTGATGGTGATTGGCGCAAAGTGAATCATCAAATCAAGCCAAAAGTTTTATGGGGAAAAATCTCATATTTCAAAACCCCACAAAATTCAAAAATTCACATCTTCACCCCAATCATGTGTTAAACATGCTAAAATCAGATCAATATTGATGAATGCAACAACATCCACATATTATTTTGGACGACCCAGAAGCAAGATGATCTGGGTTCCAAAAACTAAATAATCTTGTCATTTGTGTTGGAACGGCTTTGGAGGAATATTCTCAAACTTTGGTATGTGGAGAGTGGTTGTTCCAGGCACATGACAGGAGACATCTCCCAGCTTTCAAATCTAGAGCACTATAATGGGGGACATGTGATTTTTGCTGGAGGAAGTAGAGGAAAGATTATTCAACGGGAAACGGTCCCAAATGGAACTTTAAATCTAGAAAATGTTAACTATGTTCCTGAACTCAAGCACAGTTTGCTCAGTGTGTCACAAATGTCTGACAAAGGATACTCCAGTCATTTTACAAGCAAAGAGAGCCTCATTCTCAAACCCAGAATCATCATCCTGGAAGACTAGAATCTGGTCAAAGCTCAACGAAGACAAGATGCATATTTCTTGGATATCAATCCACAACCATCTGATGAATTTGTGTGTCTCTTTTCAAAGCAATTAGAAAAATATGTTATGCTTTGGCATCATCTCCTAGGACATGCAAATCTCAAGAATTTGAATCGAATTGCAAAGGGGAACATTGTTCGAAATCTTCCAATCAAAGACTTCATGATGATCGAGAAGTGTGCTGCATGCGCTAAAGGAAAGCATCATAGAAAACCTCACAAACCAAAAATCTTCAATTCCATTAATTCTCTTCTGCAACTTCTACATATGGATTTATTCGGTCCAAATGTGTTAAGCATCAATCGTGCATCATACCATTTGGTTATTACAGATGACTATTCACGTTTCACTTGGGTGTTCTTTCTGTCGAATAAAAGTGAGACTGCAGACTTATTGAAGATATTTATTATTCTCATTGAGAATCAGACTAATGAAAGAGTCAATGGAATTCGATGCGACAATGGCACAGAGTTTAAGAATGCTGAACTAAATGTTTTCTGTGCAGAAAAAGGAATTGCTGGGCAGTACAGTGTAGCCAGAACGCCGCAACAATATGGTGTTGCTGAACGGAGAAACAAAACATTGATCGAAGCTGCACATACAATGCTGATTGATTCAAATTTGCCTACATTTTTCTAGGCAGAGGCCATTAATAATGCATGTTATGTTCAAAATTGAGTCTTGCTGAACAAACGACACATGATGACCCCATATGAAATTCTTTATAAACACAAACCGTCTGTTGAGCATTTTAAAATCTTTAGATGTCCTTGTACATTACTACACCTGGATGCAATCCCAAAGTTCAATGCTCGAGCAGATGATTGTTATTTTTGTAGGCTATGCTGGTAAAACAAAATATCGAGTTTACAACAAATTCACCAAGCAAATTGTGGAGTCCTATGATGCTCCTTGGCTTGAGGAGAACACCACTGATGCCCGAGTTGGACCGGATTGGCTTTTTGATTATTCGACCCTGTTCAGATCCTTCAACATTCCGTCTGAGGACCCCTTTAATGAACCAAATGTTTCAGGTGTTACATTTCACACAGATGAGTCAGATTTTGTGCGAAACACATTATGGACAGTTGATCCTTCAAAGATTAGCACAACAGCAGCACGACAAAGCCAAAGAAATTCTGTCTGAAACATCTACTGACTTCGACTCTAATCAACATCAAACAACTCTTGAGCCTACTCACACATATTCTGAACCAATTGAAGTTGAATATACTGCCATTTCTTCTCGTTCTGAATCCAATGCTGAACCAGATAATCTAGATGTTCCATCTGTAAATGCGCCAGCTTTACCAAATGCTATCAATCCTTCTCAAAATGGTATTCCCACCCACATTCAACGTGATCATCCCATTGAAAATGTAATCAGATCACTAGATTAGGGAGTTCAGACACGGAGCCAGTCTGGTGTTATCAATAACTACTTATATTCTTGTTTTATCTCTCAGACAGAACCTAGGAATATTTATAAGACTCTTGAAGAACCTAGTTGGGTTGAAACCATGCATGATGAGTTGAATCAGTTTGATTGATTAAAGGTTTAGGAACTTGTTCATCTACCTTATGGTAAAAAAAGGCTCTTGCTACACGTTGGGTATTGTGCAACAAGCAAGATGACAGTGGTGTAATCGTCAGAAATAAAGCTCGTCTTGTCGTTCAAGGTTTTCGCCAGGTTGAGGGACTTGACTACGATGAAGTTTATGCTCCAGTTACCCGATTGGAAGCCATTCGTTTGTTTCTTGCATATGCCTCATACATGGGATTTACTGTGTATCAAATGCATGTTAAAACTGCTTTTCTCTATGGAAAGGTGAATGAAGAGATATATGTTAGTCAACCGCCTGGTTTTGTTGACTCAGATAATCTAGAGCATGTTTACAAGCTTGATAAAGCTTTATATGGGCTTCATCAGGCTCCAAGGGCTTGGTATGCAACACTGACATAACATTTGTTAAGTCATGGATACACACGGGGAACAATTGATCAGACACTGTTTCTCAAAAGAGTTGATGAGGACATGATTTTGGTTCAAATTTAGGTTGATGACATTATTTCGGATATACCAGTGAGAAGTTGTGCAAAGAATTTGAGAGCGTGTTGAAGAAGAAATTTTAAATGAGCTCCTTGGGAGAAATGACCACCTCTTTGGGATTACAAGCTCGTCAAAATTCCGAAGGAATTCTTATTCATCAAAGCAAGTATGTGACGGATACGCTGGTGAAATTTGGCATGCAAGATTGTAACTTCGATGTAACTCCCATGAAAGAACGCCCGGTTCTCACTTCTGATGAACAAGGCTCTTAGGTCGATCGAACTCATTATTGTTCCATGATAGGGTCATTGATGTATCTCACTGCTAGTAAACTAGATATTATGTTTGCAGTTTGTCAATGTGCACATTATCAGTCTACAGCAAGACTTTCTCATTTGACTATAGTTCACAGGATTTTCCGATATCTGAAAGGGAAGCCCTGTTTTGGTTTGTGGTATCCTTGAAATTCTGAATTCGATCTCTATGCTTTCAGTGATAGCGACTAAGGAGGATGTGACATTGATCATAAGTCCACTTCTGTTGGCTGTCAATTTCTGGTTGACAGGCTCATTTCATGGCAATGTAAGAAGCAACAAATTGTGTCTATCTCCACTGTAAAGGCTGAATATGTTGCAGCTTCTGCCTGCTGCTCTCAGGTGATATGGATGCAACATCAACTGCTGGATTACGGTTTGAATTTCAATAACACTCCTATTTTTTGTGATAACGATGCAGCAATTCAAATTTGCAAAAACCCGGTTCAACACTCTAAAACCAATTACATTGACATGAAAGTTCATTTTATCATAGACTGCTATGATCACAAACTCATTAAAATGGAATAGATTGACACACAATTAAATGTGGCTGACATGTTCACAAAGTCGGTGAGCATTTCAACCTTCAATGTGCTTGTGAATTTGCTAAAAATGATTGTTTTTGAGGATTGAGTTCGTGAAGTGAGTGATATGAGCATGTTTGGAGGTTTATTCTTATTTTCTTACAAATTTCTTTTAAATAAATTATTTCATAATATGAATAAATTTAGGGGGGAGATATGCAAAAGAAATTAATCCTAAACATGTTTTGGGAAAAGATATAAACTTTCGTGATAAAGGGTCAGTTTAAAAATTTCTGATAAATGCTATATCTGAATGAACTTGGATTGAAATGATATGCTGGTAGGCTCACTTGACTGAATTACTTGATCTATTTTGTGCTAAACTAAAGAAATTGTGTGTTGCGTTGTCAAAATATCACTACTTAGAAGAATGCATTACCTATTTGACTGTCTTAGAAATCTTATTGACACTTTTGATATGAGCTAGATTCTGAAAATATGTCGAAAATCGAGTGCTTTCTCTGAAAGTACTTTACGTCTGTACATAAAAACCAGCAGTGCTCATGGTTGTCTTCTCTCTGTTCTGCTTCAGTAGAGACCTGAGAAGTGTAGCTCTCTCTGTTCTGTTTATGCTAAGACCTGAGATGTTACTTGCATACAAGAGTATGTGCTACGAAATATGGATCTGCTTACACCAAGAGTCCAAAACCCAAGCTCCACTGTATATTAAGCCTTGTACAGTAAAACCTATGATCCATTCTTGTTTTCTCTCTCTAAAATCTCAGACAAACAATCTGAATCGGATGCATGTTGAATATGAAGTAGGAATTCTTTGGCTTGATAGCATGCACCATAGGTATCTAGGATTTAGTCTGATTTGCTCGGAACACACTTAAGGTACCAAAACATGATAAACCTGCGCAAAAAGAAAAGCGAAAAAGGTTTTAAGATTGGGTTTAGATAGATAATATATCGGCAATCATGATATTTAGTTTATAAGGATTGGCATTAAAAGGGATTTTTTGACTGATTTGAGAACGATTTGATCCCAAATAAATAAGTTAGTTTGAATTGATCACACAAGACAACCCAAAAGAAATGCTTTAAGTTTATGGTCTAGAAAGCGGGCTTGGACAGCAATCGGGCTTGGGCGGTTGAAAGAAAAGATCTTTAAAAAGGGGTTAAGGTGATTTTTAAATTTCATAATTCTCTTTGTGATTATCACGTGTTGGAAGTATTGGATCAAGATTATTGTGTTGTCACGTTTTCGAGTTTTTGAAAGATTGCTATTGATCATCGTCTTCCTCGTTGCTACAAGTATTGATTGTGTGCTAAGGTATATTGCAAGTTTGTTGAGAAAGAGAAAATGAGGTTATCGGAGATTGAATGATGATGATTTCTATTCTTCGAACCAAAATCAAATGTTGATTTTAAGGGATAAACGTTGAATCATGATAAATCTTTGATTAAAGTCATTTTGAACATGTTTTGAAAAAGTTGAAATTCTCCGGGAATGCTTCTCGAAATCGTTTGCGGAAGATAAAGAGTTCTCGAGTTCAGCACTCGAGAAAGGATAAAATGCTCGAGAAAAGAAATTTTGACAAACTAGATAACTCGAGAAACATAAAAGAAATTCGAGAACATTATTAAATTTGTTCGAATTCGAGAAAAGGGTTTGTAAAAGTTGAGAATTGAATTCGAAAAGGAAATAAAGAACTCGAGAACACAAGTCATTCTCGAGAACCAAATTATTAAAACTCCAAAACAAATTTCGATCTTAAAATTAACTGTTCTCGAAAATACCTCTTTAACTTGAAAACAATCGAGTGAATTCGAGATAATCATTCATATGTGTAACTTGAGGTAATTGTTTCTAAATTAAGTCGTTAATGAGTTTTGTAAATTTGCAGATTGAAATGGCTAATCGACAACAACTTCAAATTGTTTGGAGAGATCATCACAATCTTGCATTACTGATTGCTGCTCCACCTGAAAGCCAGAAACAATTTGCTTCATCTATCCGAGGATTCGATACTTGCAAGATCTCAAATGCTCTGAGAATGAATCCAATGATTCATGAGAATCTGATTGAAGAGTTTTGATTGTCTGCTTCAGTTAATAAGCAAGGGGATGATGGTAGGGGAATCATTTCAGCCAAAGTTCAAAATACATAGATTGTGATTTCTGAGAAAGTGATTTGAGAGGTGCTCGCTTTTACAGACAAGTCTTCTGATCCTGTTGTAATCCAGAAAGAAACGGTCCAAAATGTGTTGGTTAATATGGGATATGAAGGTGTTTATCCGATGCTTCAGAAGAAACAGTTGACTCCATACTGGCGGTACATTGCACATGTTTTTATGGTCTGCATAAGTGGGAGTAAAGGGACTTTCGATATGCTGAACAGAGAACAAGGATCTGCTTTTGTTTCTCTTGCTATGGATTGGGAGTACAACTTCTCCAAATTTATTCTGAATGAAATGAAGGGAAAATTAAAGGGATCTAAGGGAGGCAGTTTATGATGTATCCAAGGTTTCTGGAGATGATATTTGATAAACAATATCCCATTCTACAAAGAGGTGTGGTCACACGGGACTTAAAGTTGTTGAATGAATCAACATTTCCACCGATGTTGCAAAATAGATGTGGAAAGAATCAGTTTCAAGGTCTACATCAACTGAGAAAGTTTGGTCAGGTTGCTGAGATTGACGATGTTGATGCTGTTGAAGCGGCTGAAATTCCAAATGCGGTGGTTGAGGATGAACATGATGTACAAGTAGTCGGTTGTTCGAATGAAGATGTTTATGTGGTACATCCTCCAGAATACGAAGATGTTGTGGCTGGATATGAACCTAATATGGAATTTGACTTTGAGACGGAAACAATGCCGGTTGAGAGTGATTCTCCAGAGCAAATGAACCTGCTCACTACTGAAAATCTTGCGGCACTGCTTGAGCATGTCAAGAGGAGTGTAGAAAATCCTCCTGCACCTTCTTTTGCTGATCAAGAGCCTCTGCCAGATGATGCTGCAGATTTAGTCCTAAGGAAGAGAAGAAGAAGAACCCAAGGCCAGGGATTATTGTTAATGAACCAGAAACTGAACTCATTTCAGTAAGTCAGATGCCGACCATCATCGTTGAACCAACTGAACCATTGCCAAAACATAACGAGTCTATTGTTGGATCTTCTTCACATACTGAAGATATTGATTATGATTCTTTTCTGGATGGAGAAACAAGAACTAGAGCTGATAAAGGAAAGAACGTCTTGCCTGATGATGAACCAATTGATGTAGTAAAGCTTCAGAGCAGAGTGTTCGAGATAGAACAAGACTCTTTATCTCATACTTTGTTGATTCAAGAGCTGAAGACTAAAAATGAAGTTAAAGACAAAAAGATTAAGGATCTTGAGATAAATATGGGACACTTATCAACTATTGTCTTGGATTTGAAGCAAAAGTTACAAGATAAATTCAAAGGAGAGTTCATTGATGAATCTAGTTTATTAACTGCTGTTGAACCTGTGCCAGAGATGAGTAGAGCTGGTTTTGATGATCTTACTCGAAGCCGCGAGGAAGGTCTAAATAAATACTTTCCTGGTGATACCGGATTCAAGGTCAGTATAGCAAAATCCAAAAAGCTCATGAGGATCACTGACAGAACCACTCAAGAGGCAAAAGGTGCAGCAAAGTTTAAACCTACAAGGTATATTGTTGGTGTGGTAGACAGCCGGTACAACTATGAAGGGGATAGATCTGGAATTGTTTGTTGGGGTTATGATGAGGTTAAGGAATTGTGGTGGATAGGCAGAAAGTTAACCTAGCGGATTGAGTATTATGATCATCCCTTCTCGTTCAAATCCTTGATAGTGGTAGATATGGTGGAGTTAGCAAGACATAGACTTTTCAATCCAACCAATAATAAACAAGGAGAAAGCTTATATACTTCACTACAGCAACATGTAAGGAAGGGATTCTCAGACATGACTCTTGCCCAATCCATCAGAACAAAGAAGAAGACGAACTCACTTGGAAATCCAATTGATATAGATATCTTTGAAGTGAGATGGTCAGACACAGACTGGATGAAGAAAGTGCCAATTCTTCCTTGTCTGCTTAAAGAAGTGTTGGATGATTTCAAGTTTTGGGCTTTCGATGAACAAACATATGAAGTGATTATTAATTGTCGAGAAGTGGAGTACACATTTTATGATCCAATTGATCTAATGTGTTTAAGTGAAAAAGATATCAAGTTTCTAAACAATCAAGAGATGAAAGTAGATCAGGATCAACTGGAAGATGCATTGGAGTTTGTTGCTTATGTCTGAGTTATTGTAAATAATGAAGCATGGTCGGGAGGCAAAGGAGATTCTTCTACATTGATGATCAAGTGTGGTGAATCTGATGAACCTATAAAGGAAAAGAGTGCTGAGCAAACACAAAACTAGGGGGAGATTGTTGGGAAGTAATTAAGTTTTGATGTTTCCAGTTGATAATCTAGTGGATCTCGATTTTCGATTTTGGTTCTCGACTTGGTTTAGGATTCTTGAGTATCGTATAGTTAGTTTTGTTTGGGTTTGTCTCAATACAATGGGCCGAGAGGCCTAAATTGATGTGTGGGTATTATATAAACCCTGTTAGTTAGTCATATTAGGGCTGGTTCATCTCAGTTATTTTTTTTCTCTGTTCTTGGGGGTAAATGGCATTGTACCAGTCGGTTCTTGTGAAACCGAGTGCAATTAATGTGAATTTTTGCATTGTTCTTCACTTTTGTTCTTATTCTTTGTTGTTCTTGCACACACGTGATACCATTCCGCACTCTCACTGTGGTTTGTTAATCGATATTAGTTTTAGATCCTTCATTTGGATTAACACAATCGTTCGGCCCCACATGGGTTCACTAGATACAGTTTTCGAGGGATGATGACTTTTGAAATTGTGATAAAGATACTAATGGCAAAAGTCCCATGAAATCTTATAAAAGTCACATGAAATCAAACAGATAACAGTGACATATATATATATCATATGTTTGAGAACAATTTTGCAGTAATTACCCTGGTGTTTGTAAATTGTTAAAAGAAAATGGGTTGTAAGAAAGTCACCTGAAGTCTCAAAGGTAGTAAAATCACTCGCAGACCGGTGATAATAGCTAAATTCTGCGTTAGTTTACGTTTAATAAGCTATTTATGTTTTAACTTACTGATTAAATTTTTCTGAAAGTTCAATGTCAAATACATTACATTGAAAGTCATCAAACCGATATCATATGCTTAATTAGTTGATTTAATGTCATATCATATAATGTTTAATAATGTAGGAACCGCTACTAATTCAGGTTCCTAATATGAAGTTGATGACTTGTCACACCCCGAGCCGGCGGGCAAGATCGTGTGTCCCGTCGGGCAGAAGGTTCTAGGGTCGCGATATCGAATGATAATCGTGAGGATCAGATTGTATACATAGCATCAACATTGAGAATACTAAAGCACAATAGCATTAAATTAGGATTACAAAGTTAAATTACAATTGTCAATGTATGATAATTTAACTAAGAAAACTTAACAGAAGAATCATAAGTTTACTATCTTGTAACTGTACAAAATATCAACAGAAATTCAACAAAAGTATGTGCTTTCCAAAAGCTACCAGGTCCTCTAACTTGGCATCCTAGTATGCATTCCTGAGCCTTAGCTTACTCATGTACATCACCTGAGAAAGCATGTAAGAAGACAAGGTCAACACAATGGTTAGTGAGTTCATATAGTTTAGTAAAAAAATATATATAGTTTTGCAACCCTCTTCGGTAACAACCTTAATCTCATTAATAACATCTGTCCTATCCAATTCTGTATGCTTATATATAGGGCATACGAAAGGGTCGAGCCTACAACCCGCCCAGACGCCATCCTACCACATACTAAACCACATATGACATTGCTGTTAATGATTATTAAGCGTTTTACCTACCATCAAATTTCATTTCCATCATAGTTTCAAGCATTCTGTTTAACAGTTTAAAACACGCACACAATAGCATTTGCAAACCTCTCCGGTAACAACCTTAATCTCATTAATAACACCTGTCCTATCCAATTCGGTATGCTTATATATAGGGCATACGAAATGGTCGAGCCTACAACCCGCCCAGACGCCATCCCACTACATACTAAACCACATATGACATTGTTGTTAATGATTATTAAGCATTTTTCCTACCATCCAATTTCATTTCCATCATATTTCAAGCTATGTTTAACAGTTTAAAACACGCACACAATAGCATTTGCAAACCTCTCCGGTAATAACCTTAATCTCATTAATAACACCTGTCCTATCCAATTCGGTATGCTTATATATAGGGCATACGAAATGGTTGAGTCTACAACCCGCCCAGAAGCTATCCCACCACATACTAAACCACATATGACATTGTTGTTAATGATTATTAAGCGTTTTACCTACCATCCAATTTCATTTCCATCATAGTTTCAAGCATTCTATTTAAAAGTTTAAAACACGCACACAATAGCATTTGCAAACCACTCCGGTAACAACCTTAATCTCATTAATAACACCTGTCCTATCCAATTCGATATGCTTATATATAGGGCATACGAAAGGGTCGAGCCTATAACTCGCCCAGACGCCATCCCACCACATACTAAACCACATATGACATTGTTGTTAATGATTATTAAGCGTTTCACCTACCATCCAAAATAGCTTTTGAGATCCACAAATTGAAATTTTATCGATTTCTTGAGTTCATCACATATTCATGATCAACCATAGTATTTGTAGAAATATGATATTAAATGTTTAATTAAGTGAATAATTAATCATTTAAATACAACTAAGACATGATGATTGGGCCTTATTTGACTCAGTCAATTAGTCTTAGTTGTTGGTGGTGTCCGAGTTGTATCGTCTCACACGTGGCCCATATCAGGCATGACCCAAATGAGTCTACCTGTATGTGTTGGGACTTTCATGATGTGCCTATATCTGCTTGACCTTCAGGCCTACTGCACATGTCGGGACTTTAGGATATCCTTTGATCTTTGTTCACCTTTGTTCTTTAGAATTCGTTTGGTCGTTTGATTTATGCCCATACAGCGTGACTATAAAAGTCTACTATTTATGCCGGGACTTTCCGTGTGTTATCACGTGGTCTTGATCTGCATACAACTAACATCCACCTTAAATTGATCGTTAATGATTTCGTTAGTTCTTTGATTCACGCACGGATATGATTTCCTTGATTTTGATCCTTAGACTTCCATGGCTACAACACTGAATTAGATTCTTTAAATTTTATCCTTAGTTTACTTGAACACACACTGAATTTAGATTCCTTGAATTTGAACTTTAGTTTTAGTTTTCATGATCACACACTGAATTTAGATTCTTTGAATTAGAAGTTTGATAGATTAAGTGTTTGATTTAGAATTATTGTCTTACTCATAAAGAGTAATTAATTAATTCATTAAGTACATTTGTATATAGTTCACCTAGACAGGAGTCTAGGATACATTTAAGTATATAAAACATACAAGAAGTAAAAGCATTTACGTAAAAACATATTTAAAGAAAATGGTTTACGCATGCTTCTCAGCCCCGCGTTTGAAAACAAAAATGTTTAGGAAAGGGGGAATGAACTCACCTGTGTTGCTATGTAATGATTCACAACAAAATGCGCTCTCGTTACATGTAGATTAAGTGTCTTCAGTACCTGAGTTGTTTTAAGACGATTCAAATAATATAAGTATTTCTAATAGACGTTTTGGTCTCGGTGCGTAACTATGTGTCCTATGTTACTAATGTGTTTCTATGTCTCTCTAGCTATTCTAAATGTATTACCCGTTTATAAACCCTTATCCCGTGAATAATCATTATTAAACCTTAGTTATGTAAGGTTCATGTTGTTTACATTCAAAGTCTTTGAATTAAAACATTTTAAATAATTCATTTTAAGTTAAATCCTTAAGTTAGAAATCATTTACTTTATTTTGAAGAAGTTTATAAATCATTTCCTTTTATTAAAAACATAAATCATTTTAAGAAAGTATGAGTTAACATGATTAGACTTAGGTAATCCCATGCGATTAACCCTAAGTCCGTTGCTAAATCTTTGTTCCCATGGTTCTTTGATTACTAATATGTACAACTTAGCCTAGGAAGTTCCATTGAACTATCTAGCTTCGTTGTATGTTCGTATAGAAGTTACTAAGTATCGGGGTGCTAATAGTGAAATCAACACCCTTACTTAATTGATTTCTCGATTCTTTATTACTCCTCAACTTTTAGATTTTAAATCTCATAAATGAAGATAGTTTACTCTTTGTAACAAATGCTTTGACTTAACAAATTTAAATTCTTTGTTTTGTTGAAACTCATTTTTGTATGTCAAAATGGTTTAGGAAAACTCTTGTTCTTGAAAACCATAATCATGATTTCATTAAGTGAACCCACGTGTTTTCAATTCCATCTTATATCCACTACACATGTTTACACATCTTTGAAATTTAGGCACCTTAGTGTTAAACCCTTACATGCATAGTTTACAAGACCGTTTAACCTCGTGGAAACCCTAACACATTTCCCATGCATGTAGTCCACATAACAATTACATGCATGCATGAAAATTGGGTGCATGTGCTTACCCATGCCCATGCAAGGTTATTCTTCTCATGTTCCCTTGGTTGTCACCATCCTCGAATGAAGCTAGCATAGACCGAATGGGGTTTTTCATGAGAAGAAGAATGGTCAAATGAGGGGCTTCACACGACTGCATGCCCATGCGAAAGTGATGTCGTGCGAATAGCATGGCTACCCGACAGATGGACCTCAACCGAATGGAGCTAGGCATGCAAGTGAATGAAGTTGGCCGAATAAAGGTTGGTGCAAAAGTGGGTGCCCAACCGAATGTGGCTGCGACCGAAAGGGCTTGGACCGAATGAGAGGGTGTCATGCGAAGGAAGCCATTCGGCTTAGGGGCTAGCCATACGGTCTAGTGGCCATTCGGCCCACCTGATATGGTGCCATTCAGCCGGTCGAACTCAGCCCTATCCATGTCACCATTTCCAGTTCTAAGCCTAAGACAAGGTTTCCCCGGTCCCTAAATCATCCTTAAGTGATTTCGTGGCGTTTCCCTAAGTTTTTGAGTGGTCTTAACTGGGTTTTAAGTTGGTTCGGACAAGAGGTTAGAAAACCCTAAAAACCGAGAGGTTTAAGTCGATTCTACCTGGATTTTGATGGTTCTTGGCTCAGATCGCTTGTACTTTCAAGACCTACGTGTTGTTGTGGTCGTTTTGACACCAAGAGGGCTCGATTTGGTTGAGAAAGGAGAGATCTAGAGCTTGTGGTTGTAGAGAGAGAAACGAGATTGGGAGGTTGAAGATGGTAGGTGGGGGGGGTTAAATAGCCATAAATGCCATTAAATGTCTTTTGGTTACCCGGGTGTGTTCGGTCTCGTTCGGTTTAGCTCGGTTTCGCGTAAAGGCGTCGGTTTCGTTTGTTTACGAAATGAAACGATACGGTTTTAAAAATAGAGTTTAGAAATTTCATTTTAGGTGGTAATTCCTCGTAAATTAACTAAATATCTTTCGTTTATTTAAATTTTCTGAAAATATTTAATTTAATTGTTTAAATCGAATCGTACAGTCGTCGCGCATATTCGTTCGAATCGTCACTCGTACGAATACGACGATAACCCCACTTTTCGATATGATTTTCTAATTATTAGACATCATGCAGAATGTTAAACTTTCAGATTTATTCGTACAGATCGTCACCTATACGAATAATCCGTCAATTCAGCATTCACGTAACGACATCCGTTGTTGTTTTGTTTTGTACATCCTAACATACGTTTATACATAATAGAATCCTAACAAGCATTCATGTGAATGTTTCGTGTTGTCAGATATGTTTCTGACTGTTAAACCGTGGATTTGAACTATGTTTCTGAAAAGAATGTGAAATTGTTCTTTATCGACATCAAATGAATATAGCATACAAGTAATACACATAGATCGTACCTGAATTACTGTTCGTGTTACTGTGTAGATCACTGTTCCGGTTATGATTCCGGCACTGATGTTACATGACTCTTTTGATTAATCATAATATTCTCAGATTAACCAAATAGGTACTGTTGTTGATTATATTACTTAAACAGTTTCTAGATGGATATATGGCTTAGGAATGATCAATCCTTGTCATTGATTTTCCAGATATCATGAATAATCATAATGAGACATTGGAATGGATTTAACAAGCATCCTCAATGTACTAATCTGACTGTTATCATAAACATCAGATAGTTATTCTAATGATTATCTTAATGATTGTGATTAGTTTGAAACACTTGGATTTAACCATGCATTTCAAATATTGATCAATATAATCACATACATGGTTATAATCAAATGGTTTAAACCTTTATAATCATAGGTATAGTTTCATGATAACCGGGCATTACAACAGATCAAAACAAGGATTTACCCGTTAACATATCAAGTTCATCGTTTATAATCTTTCCTAGCCATCATCTAGGAAATAATAAACAACCCTAACTATTGCATTATGTTGAAAAACAAGATATAATCAAACCATTAACAAACTAGTAGGCTGAACCGAATCGTTATCTAATCGGACGGATTTTCAGTTGCAAAACAACGATCAGCACTTGTAGAAACGTTCCCTTGTGCGATCTGTGGGTTTAGATGGCTTCAGAATATAGATTTTATTGTGAAATATCAAGTTTGTTCGTCTGGTATGTGTGTATGTTCGGGAGAAAGAGATGGATGTAACATTCTGCACGAATTCTGATAGAAATTTTGTTCCATTCCACCGCCCTACTCGTCTCTTACCGCCTAGGAAGGCAGAATAGGGCTTGGCGTACCGCCAAGAAATCCGAAGTCCAAATGATATTTTGGACTCCTCGCGTACCGTCAAGAATGCTCAGCTCAGCCATGGCGTACCGAAAGACCCCTGGAGTTCAATACTTAGAGATTTTTCTTCGTTTTACGATTCCAGAGAATCTAGAACTCCATTTCACGCATGGTTTTCTTCCGCGTTCATGATTTCTCGCAACATTTCAATCGTAATAATCACAATTGCTAAACCAACGTGAATTTCAAGAATGATAATATGTGCTTTCATCGATAGTGACGTAATTCTTCAAATGCAATTGTCACATACATCAACTTACAGGAACTTACATTAGTGTGACAGTCACTTACAGAGTCACTTACATGAACTTACATCGGTATAACACACTGCATCAATGTATTCTTGGTGGTCATGGTGGTGAGTTTTAGTAGGTTCTTCAACTATCATTGTTTAAGATATACTCTAATATATTGATTGTATTCCACAAGGAAGTTGCAGGTTCTTTAAGTTAGGCTTTAGGCCTAATTTTCTTTTATGGGTTGTAGTTAAAAATTAAAGTAACTGTTAATTTCATGTCCGCACATATCAATTCGGGTTTCGAGGGTCAAAGACGGAAGTTGCAGTCATTTACATCAAAGTATCCATATCGGGAAACGAACTTACAATCACTTACATCAATATAACAATCACTTACATCAACTTAGATGAGCTTACATCAATGTAGCAGTCACTTACAGAGTCACATTAAATTACAGTATTGTAGCACTGCTTCATTTGGACATTAATAAAAAAGTAACTGTAGTATACATTTTGTCTTATATAATTTATTAGGCGTACACTGTTATTATGTTATCTTTCTTTATTTATTTATTTTTTGCTTCATGAAAATATACAAAAAAAAAAATATAATATCTGGAAGATGGTAAATACAAGGATGATACTATATGGTGAAAACAAATTATAATAAACATTAATTTAAGATTCAAAATTACTTATGTTTCTTTTAATTATAATAAACATCGAAATCCATCTATAAACTTTGAATTTTGTGTTTAAGTTTGTAATTTGAAGTACTTGACTTAGTATGTTTAAGTTTATTTTTTAATATATTTGAAATATTATATTAAATTACTAGATTATCACCCCGTGTATTACACGGATTAAATATAAAATATGAAATAATTAGTAATAAAAATTTAAAAATTTAACAATATTTTGTTATAAATTAATTAAATTACGTATCAATGAGTATTTTAAGTGATAAAATAATAATTAAAATTATTAATAAATAAAGAAATAATATATGATCTACTTATTTTGTAAGAATACAGATTCTTAAACTAATTGATGTTACAAATTCATTTACTTTTCTATTAAAGCTAATTGTTACAAATCAAGAAAATAATCTACAATGTATATAATTATTAAAATTAAATGACTTAATTTGAAAATATTATTAAACATAAATAACTAAAGTTTCCTATCATTTTTATAACTTTTGGTTTAACATAATTATTTTTTAAGCAATTTTTTTAAGAAACATCATTTGTTTATAAAAATACCAGTATTTGAAAATTATGATTTATAGTGTATTTTATTTTATTTTTAAAAAATTGTTTTTTAATAATCTTTTATTTTCTAAAAATACTAACTTAAAATATTTTTCTAACTTTTTAAAAAAATTGATTTTTAGAAAGTTTCATATTTTATAAACTTTTTTTGAAGTGTGCTTTTTAATAAAATATTTAATTTTTAATTTATTAAAAACTATTTTCTTGTATGTAAAAAGTCAAATAATATTATTACTCATTATTCATTAATATTATAATTATAAGTATTTAATATGAGAGAATGTAATTAATTAATATGATAGATAATTGAATAAGTTGATAGGAAAATGACAAGTGGCAAAATTTATTTTTGTTTGTTAGAATAGAAAGATTGGTATTAATGTGTGTATATAATAAATATTTGTAAACTGACATATAAAAATTACAATCCACCTAACGCCGATTAATCCCTAGGCGGTACCTCGTCGTCTGACTAGTGCCTAGCGACTTCAACAACCATGAGATCTAGTTATTCGGTTAACGCAATAAGGGAGGGTTATTACATAGGGTTTGTATCATGTGAAAACGCGATACTAGAGAGAAAATCATTAAACTCTCTTTGAGCCATTGATTTAGAATCTTGAAAATAAATATATTGTTCACATTAAACCTAAATAAAAAATTAGATTGATTAAACTAATATGATTTAGTGTGGACCACATATTACATATGATTTACGTGGGTTTACAAAAAAAAATAATTAAATATCCACTCGGCACTTTTTTATTTTCTTTTATAAAAATGTGATAAATAATGTAACAAACTTGTAAAAAAACTCAAAAAAAAATGTTTTTATATGATTTTTGCATGTTTTTCATGATTTCATGCTAAAAAGTGGTTTACAAATTCTTTCTCATATATACACATAGGAGAAGATTATCATAAAAACTCTATTGTGCCTAAAAAAGCTGAAAAAGATTTTTAAAAACTTAAAACCTAACACAAACAAAGTTCAATTGAATTTATTTTTGCATCATTAAAGCTGACTTGTCAAACTTTAAAACTCACATCTTAAATCATAAACAATAAATCCTATAACTAAAACCAAAACTTTAACCAAAATATAAAATGTAATAGATAAAAATTAAACCCTATAATATAAAATCTAAAACTAGTTGTTAAAGCTAAACCATAAAAGCTAATATTATAGGGTTCGATAAGACGATTCCAATGTAATCGAAATAAGTTCAATCGAGGTTCGTTTGGTCAGTTTCGGAGGTTTTAATAATAATTTTTAGCATTGTTTGGCAAAATAAAATTTTATTTGATGTTTTCCCTATGTGTGTGTATACTAACATTAAAAACTCATGTATTACATGAGGTGAATAAATGTAATATGGTATAAACAATAATTTTATCAAAATTTATGTGTTATATTTATCAGCTATTGGTAAAATAAGTAATATGAATATCTAAAATTATGAAACTAATAATAATAATAATAATATTCAATAATCATAAAATTATATTTTTATAATATATAATTTAAATCTTATTATAATCTATCAAGTTTTAGTAAATTATTAATTATTAGAATAAAAAGATTTATATTTTTTAGGAAAAACTTATCTTTAGCTCCATTTGGTTTGACAGTTTTAAACATTTTGTTCCAAACTTTTCTAATGTCTCCATCATATTCCATTTTTTTTGAAACCACAGAGGGCAAAAGAGTTATAACTGTCAAACCACAGGGAGTAAAATGATTAAACTGTCAAACCACAGGGAGTTTAAAGACCATTTTGAAAAGTTTGGAGTAAATAAGATTAAAAATATCAAAGCAAAAAGAGAAAGAGAAGGTTCCTTTTTTTTAATATTTAATTATTAAAAATTGTTAGAATTTAATAGAAGATGAAGAAAAAAAACAAATTTCAAATTTCACCGCATGAATACTAAATATACTCTATTATCAGAAAAGGTGTGTATATATGTGCATGTGTGTGTGCATGCGTGTTTTATGTCATTTCTTGAATCATTTCTGGAGTAACATTTTTTGTTTATAACCAAAACATAATCTTTTAATATAAATTTGTGTTTGTGTCTAACTATCGAACATTTCTATTGTTTTCGGGTCAATGTATTTGTTTTAGATTTGTGTTGTCCTAATGTTTGTTTGAAATTTTCTAGTTCATGTTGAGTTCAAACTTCAACCTACCAACCCATGACTCCACAAACACAACCAATTTAGCAAAACATTAAAAATTTTAAAATTAAAAACTTCATAATTGGGGAAGTATGTTTCATTTCTACCCCTCCGTGAGCTTATAATGGGTGGCTTGGACCTTGGAGCATGAAATTAACCACATGAGGTTAAAAGAGTCCAACCAGAGTACCAGACCTCGTTGGTAACAGAGGTCAATTTAGGGCTGTTCATTTTCGAATATATGATTGGATATCCAAATTTCAAATACGGATTCAGATATCCTAAAATTATTTGAAAATGGTTCCAAAATATCCGGGGAAAAAAATTCGGATTTCGGATATCCGAACCGTCTGAAAATTTTCAAAGAAGGTATCGGAATCCAAATCTGAACCTCCGGATATCCAAAGTTTTCAGATATTTCGGGTTTCGGATTTTCAGATACAGATTTTTTTTGAACCCTAGTAGTCATGGTCCTTTCCATGGAAAAAGGGTCTTTGTGACATCCAGTACCTGATCATCCGACAAGTCCGTACGGTACGTGTACTTTCAATATTTACTATGTGTAAATACATGTATATGAACAATGTTTGTGATAACAATAATTCAGAATACAAGAGACAGTTGTACGTATTTATGTGAAAACTTAAATACCGTAAGTACAACAACGCACGATAAACAATAGTTGTATGTATTTTGGTGAAAACCTAAGTACAATTAATACAACGAAGCAAGATATACAACAGTGTTAAAGTAAATAACAAGAACATGTCGGTTGCGATCTGATATACATAGATGACATGGATCAGATGGCCGACAAATTCGTATGAAAACAATGCGAAAACATGATGTTTAGTTGAGTCCGTTAGTGAGGAAATACAATTTAAACATAATTACAGTGTTATTTTAGAATAATGAACTGACAGCGTGTTTGCGTGGGTGACGATTCACACAAACATATCTGTGAGTTTAACGTTCTGAAATAATGACTGAAAAGTAGAAAACAAAAGTCAGAAAGCAAAACCATCGTCGTGTTCGTTCGGATGACGATTCGAAGGAATACGCGCGAAGGTGACGCGATCTGATGAAACGTAAAGGAAAACGAAACGAACGATAATAAATTTAAGAAAATAAAATATTTTACGTTTTACAATTTTGAAACTCATCAAAAGGTAATAAAAATAAAGTCTTTATTTAAAATACGTAAGATTCGCGTAAAAACCCGGAAACGCAACGGAGACGAAAAATGAGCAACCGAAACAAACCCAAATACCCTCGGGGTATTTAAAGCCATAAATAAGGCTTTCAACCTCATTTCTATCATCCTACTCTCTCTCTACAATCACATTCACGAACATCTCTCTCTAGAATAATCAACCTTCAAACGATCATAACTTGCTCATTTCTTGGCGAAATCAAGTGTTCTTGGTGTCTACACGAAGCTACAATCATTCTCTACAAGGAAGTACAACCGATCTGAGTTTTAACCAGCAAAATCCGAGGTAATAAGCATTGAAAGTTCGAAAAAACTAGGGTTTTGTACCCTTTGGTTCGACACACCTAATTAACCGGTCAACCACTCTTTACCTCGAACCACACGACCACGAGTGAACCATCTACGCTTAACACTGCCATGGTGAAACAGCTCTGCAACAACTCGGATGCGTGATGAGGATGATGAACAGGTTCGCTCAGGTGAGGGCTGGCCGAACCATTCGACCAGCCGAACCTCTACATGGCGGGACAAAAAGGGCGCCAAACCTTTTAAATACCGAACCTAGTGCGGCGAACCTCCCATCATCATGCAGCTTGGGGCTGTTGCAGAACCTTGTGATATCACCGAACCATCATGGAGCCGAACCTATCCAGCCATGCGAACCTCCACTTTGCCGAACCCTCTGGGTGCTGCGAACCTTCTGCCATCATCCGAACCCTTGCATGAGCACCGAACCTTCTGTAGATGAACCCTACGGCCGAACCATGATTCTCCGAACCTATATTGAGCTTACTTGGTAGCATAGCCGGACCTATGGAGAACCACGAACCTTACTTTGCTAAACCGAATTCACGACCGAACCTATGGGGGGGGGGAGATTAATAGGTTCGTTGAACAAGGTTTAATCACTTATAACAATTGTTGATCCAACTTATTCCAGTTGCAGCCCAAACCTTCGGCCCAAGCAGGAAATAGTCGGCCCAACCATGGAACCACATTAAGCCGGCTCATAAGACTTATACGGTTTAGATGATTTTGGTGAGGCCCAAGACTAAGCAGCTAGCCCATTACACCTATTCGGCCCAATAACATGCATTTGACCCATAACACGAATTGGGCCATGATCTCGGATCATCTACTAAACATCCGGCCCAACGAACCATTCGGCCCATGAGGTGGGTTTGTCCCATAAAACCTAGGGTGTGGTATGGCGATATAAGTTGGCAAATGGTTTCAAAGTGAAAGACTAATGATACGATAATGACACAAGTTTAGGTTACAAAATGTTAAGGATTATCAATCTTTAATATAAAAACCCAAGCCTTAAGACATCAAGTCAAATTGAACATAACTCAAATAACCAAGTCTATTAATTTTAATTTAGTTGGGTTAAGTGTTATCAATATTCATAATTCGTACACGGGGCCGAATGAGGACCGAGACGGAGACCCACAAGTGTTAGCCAACATTAGGGCTAACACATACACGCGCACAAATCTCTGTTATCAATATTCATAATCCGTACACGGGGCCGAATGAGAACCGAGACCCACAAGTGTTAGCCAACATTAGGGCTAACACATACACGCGCACAAATCTCTACGACTTCCACTTATGAATTAGAATCACATGAAATCAAATACACGATCGTGAATACACAACAAGTACAACAAAGAGCGCGTGTATTCTTGTTTAAGCTAAGTCAACCACAACAACAACAAGGTGAGTTCATATGCCCCTTTTCTAATCATTAACTGATTTTAAACTCTCGGTGCTGAGAAACATGCTTAACTTTTATTTATATAAAAGTTTTATGTTTAACATATTGCTTATACTTTGATTTAGATAATATTGCTTGACTTATTATCATTTATCATTGTATGCATGCTTGTATGATCATGAGATGACATGGATAACAAAGATGAATATGATAATATAACTTCATAAATCATCAACACAAGAGAATAATATAGTTATAATATTTTATCTTACAACGCTTATTTATTCTCACAAGAAGAGATTATCACAAGTGAACAAGATGCCAACAACAACACAAACATGAATGATATGAAGATAATATATCTTCATAATATCATTCATTACCAGAGTTAGTTAAGTGTAATAAGACAAGTTCTTATAACACTCAGCTTATAACTCGTTACATACTACAAGATAACATGAAACAAGGAACATCCACCACGTGAGTCGACAAAGAGTAGTAAGACTAGTTGTTACCACATCTTAGTGACAACATCGTAACTATATGGAACCACAAGGAATGATAATCATGATAATGTAACTTCATGATAACAACATCCTTCACACAATTATTAACATAACATAATAAGACAAGATCTTATTTAACTTTGTTAACAACGAGAACATACAACATTGAGAACAAACAACACAATAGAATTGATTACTATTGAACTATCTGCATTATATCATTTCAATCATGTGCCATGTACTTAAGTTTATCATTGTAAGTCCCTTTCACAAATCGCTGACCAGTTAATTTGACGTGACTAAACTGACGATAACATAGTGGTACCATAGGTTTGACAAACCTCTAGCTTGTAGGGCTAGTATGTTGATCGTATTGATTCATTGGCCGGTAACGTATGACCGGTGACATGGCTACTCAAGTCAGGGTCTGGAAAGCGACGCATGGTGATATTAATTTACAGTTATAATTGTAATTAATCCATCGCTTCTTGTTGACTAGTAGACTGAAGAATTTAGTTTCTCTCACGTCATATTACTAGTAACAGTTTTGATGAGGTCTATGGATACACAAAGTGGTAGAGGTAAATCGGATGCATTGTAATCTGATTGCGTGAGGATTGCAACGGATTCCTTTTAGGCTCTATGCACTTCAAGTTGAGAACAAATGACAATTGGTTAACTAACACTTTTACAAAGGATCAGGTTAAATTAATTTAATCTCCTTAATATACAAAGGGTTTATCAATACTTCGGTTTGATAACTAAAACCCTATTATTATATTATTCTACACATGATACAACAGGTGAATTACAAATGGGATGAACAGGTGAAATGGAAATGGATATCTATAGTTGTATTGTAGGTAGTGTGGAGTTCTATTAGTTATGTGGTGGGATGTTGGCTAGGGCTTGTTCCCTTACATATGCCCTATATATAAGCATAACTAACAGGATGAGATATTACATGCAAATATAGCTATGGAGAGACCATTGAATGAACGGGTTAATCAAACAAACTACAAGTAACATGAATACGATTGTGTTTATGTATGTGAATGAAGTAAGGTTTTCAATTATCAAATTTATGAACTCACCAACCTAGTGTAGACTTTTTTTAAACGCATGTTTTCTCATGTGACGAACAGGTGTAGTTGCCTACATTCAAGAACTAAGCTAGTAGACTTTTAGAAGACCTAGCTTTATTTTGATTTGCATACTTTTGGGATGACAAAACAATGAATCATCTTTTGTATATCTTGTACAGTTACAAGATAGAAACTTATTGATTCTTTTGGTTAGATTTACTTAGTTAAATTATGAGGAAACAATCTAATTTAACTTTTAATTCTATTTCATTCTCATGTTAGCATTTCTCATTTATATATCATGTGCTATGCAAAAAAATCTGATCATTTTGATTATCACAACGATATCGCGCCCCAGGAACCTTCCGCCCGGCGGGAAAGTCGATCCAGCCCGCCGGCTCAGGGTGTGACAGTCTTGGCCCTTTCCATTGAAAAAGGGTCTTGGTCCTTTCCAGAGGTAGTAGAAGTGAACAAATCAGCCTTTTAACTTCGATCGGTTGGTTTGAGTCCACAAAAGTCAAAACAAGTTTTCTTATTTTTCAAGTTAGGTTGAAGCCAGTTTGTGGTGATTTAAAGAATCGAAGTTTAACCAAGTTGAAATAAGTTTGAAATGGTGATAAAATCGATTCAGGACGGGTCAAAACTTTCATTAAAATGTATTAGTTTTAAACGATCAATGATGTATTAGAACTATTAGCGCAATTTCGTTTTCAGCAACCTACAAACGAGGCGCCAAAAATAACTTAAAAACCAAGAACTATCGATACGCGATAGCAGGCAAAGTCCTAGCAAAAACATAACAACATATATATATATATATATATATATATATATATATATATATATATCTATTTTAGTAATTTACTACCACCAAAACAAATAACACCAAACTCATTTCCCCATCATTTTACCAACCTTTTGAAGAACCTCTTGTATCCCCCCTTCAAGACTTGCCTTCACATGTGCACTCATTTCAGTTTCTTCACACCTTTGCGTGATCCCGATCATTGACTCAAGCTTCTGCTTGATAAACGCTGCATCTAATGTGCCCTAATTATTTTTCCTTTGATCAGTCTGATAACTTGAAACTTCTCCAAAGATGGTATTCCGGTAAGATAAAATGAAATCAGTAAACCGCATGTAGATTTTTTGTCCTTAAAAGATGTAGGATCATGGGCCACACTTAAGAGTCTGTTAAAACCCTGTTCACGTTCAGATCAGCATTGATAAGGAGTTATGGATTGCAGCTATGGAGGATGAAATGCAATGTTTTCGGAACCAAGCCGGATACTGAACCGGATGTCTTACTGGTTATTGGTCGAACCTGCCGAATCGGTTTCAAGAACCGGATGTCATAATGAATATATACAACACTTCAAAAGAAATTATACAATTATAAACACATTTAATCAAACATAAATAATGTTTAAACAAACTTGATCATGTTAATAAATAAATCATTTGGTTTTAATGTTTTATTCCTTACATTTTAGTTAAAAAATTAAAAAGATTTAAAAAATTAAAAAATTTAAAGTAAATGTTTGCAGGTCTACATATCATTACAATGCATATCATTATAATGCAATATCCATCCAGCAAGATATGGCAATGTTGTTTGGTCAATTATGCACTATTCCGACCTCCAGTTAGGGTGGTCATACGGCACGCAAGAAAGGGACTTGTCACGCCCATATAGTACTATTCAGAATTACCACGCTAAGCGCCACACGCTATTAACAGTTCGAGATGTGTTTAGTGAGGACTTATCTGTTTTGTAGATGAGTGCCACACATATGCATATACGTGATATTAGCATGTCCATATGTAACCAAAAAGTGTGTTTGTTGTTCAAAAACAGTTTGTATGCAGTGTTTTCTCCCCCAAAGGTAGAAAATAGATAAAAGGGCTGTGAACTCACCTGGTAAAGTAGTTCCGGTAGGTATGTGTTCGTGACTTGCTAATGATAATACATGCTAGCATGCACCTATAACCCTATAGGTGGTGAGTATGTGTTCTATGATGTGTTGTATCCCATACAACTCCAGGTGTCGGTGTGCTCAACCGAATGTGTGCGTTGACTTGTGTTGACTCGACGAATCGTTGGTGATACGTTTGTTGTGTTAAACTCATTAATGTGTCATAAACGCAAGTAGGACATCAACATGCATTCTATGACTCTAATCGTGATGTTTTCACATAAGTCATGTTTCGAAAATCATAACGTTTCCGTTTAGGGAAAGTTTCTATATTTAGGATGTTTCTATTTTTGGAAAATAGAGTTATGAAATCCCATTTCATAAAATCAATACTTCTAATAGGTTTATAAAAACACGTTTAAACACTTAACACATTTAGTTTGCGCCTAAATTGCCATTTGTGGAGTTTGCCCAAATAAGGTTTCCTAAAATAGTAAGTATCCGTTTAAAAGCTCGTTTTCAAAAATCAAAGTTTCCAATATGCTTAGAAATCATTTTTAAACACATTTCAATAATCACAATTCATTAAAACACCTTAAAACATCAAAACCCGTCGTTTGATTTACAAAAGTTTCCATATATAGTAACTGATGTGTTGCGAAACACATATGTTTTTCTAATTTTTTTAATTAGTTTTTGTACAGTCTTATGAAATTTTAGAGTCGATTGATGTTGGTTCTTCACATTTCCATAAATTATTGCTTGCAGGTAATATACATTTTATTTTGGCATAAAAGATCAAGAAAACGAGCTCCCGGGAGGACGAGAACAGACACAAGAGCAAAGGAAGAAGAATTCTGGAAAATATCCCTGTCGCGTAGCGCGACAACCACAGAAAACCCTGTCGCGTAGCGCGACAGGTGGAAAAGTCAGTTTTACCCCTGTTTAATGATTGCGGGTTGACCTGACTATTTTGTCGGGTAGCGGGTCCCGTCGCGTAGCGTGAAGGGTATAGAGGATCCTGTCGCGTAGCGCGACATTGTTAAAAATCCAGAAATTCGAGTTTAATGTTGGGGAAACGGCTGGAGGTGGATTCATTCGATTTTGGACGATCATAGACGACTTGGGAGGCGACTAGAAGCAAAGAGACGAGATTAGAGTCGAGTTGGACCATCGGGAAGCCCTAGACGAGTGATCCGAAGGGTGTAACGTGATCGGTTCTTCTTTCTTTCTTGTTATTCTCATTTGAATGATGTTTGAGATTTGTTTTGACATTAGTTCTTACTGTTTATTTAGTATGATTTGTGGCTAAACCTTCTAGACCACGTAGGGTTTTACGAATATGCATGTTTGATGTTTATAACAATTGATTGTGGAACAAGTTTGGATTTTTCAATGGTTTAATGAATTGGTTTGGATTCTTGGATGTATATGAATGTTTATGATGTTTGTGATCTGAGTTATTGTTTCCTCGTGTGCTTTGGCGAATGTCTTTCATGTAATAGGTGCATGCTAGGTCATTTACTGGTGTTTTTGATTTGTGGATGGATTACTAGACATAGTGATTCATAGGAGGAATGATTAGGTCACAAATGAATTAGATGTTTAACCAAATTCAATAGCCGTGAGGTGAGGGTTTGTTAGTATATCTTGCATGTTTAAGAACTAGTTAAAGTCTTTGTGAAAAGACCAAGATTAGGTTATTTGAACATAGTCTTGTATGCTAAATCCCAGATGAATTTCCTATTTATCCCTTGCATTTCATGCATTGAGACTTTCATTTCTGTAACATCAGTGCCGGAACCGTCACCGGAACAGTGATCGTAACAGTACGTGAACAGTAATCAGGTACAAACATTAGGTAATTCAGTGTATTTCTTATTCGTATCAAGTTTCAGTATCATTTCATGTTATCATAATGCAAATTCACAGTCATTTCAGAGAAACAAGTTCAGAACAAGGGTTCTTGAGTCAGATAATTATCTGGCAACACAGAATCATCATGTGATTTATTTGTTAGGATTTTATTATGTATAAACGTATGTGAGGCTTTACAGAACAAAACAACACGAATGTCGTTATGTGAATGCTAAACCGACAGATTATTCGTATAGGTGACGATCTGTACGAATAAATCTGAAAGTTTAACGTTCTGAGTGATGTTCAATAATTAGAAAACAATATCGAAGAGTGTAGTTATTGTCGTGTTTGGTCGGGTGACGATTCGAACAAATACGCGCGATGACCGCGCGATTCGATTTAAACGTTAAATAAATATTTTGAAATTTAAATAATTAAAAGATATTTAGTTAATTTATTAGGAATCACAACCTAAAATAAATTTTAGGACTTCTATTTTAAAAACCAAATTATTTCGTTACGAAAACGAAAGGAAAATGACGTCTGTTCGTGAAACCGCGCGAAACCAAACGAGACCGAGCACTCAGGTATGTTGAAAGCCTTTAATGAGGCTTTCCCACCCCCATTTTCCCCATATTTCTCTCATCTTCAACCTCACCACCGTCACTTTCTCTCTCTATATTTTCCCACTCTCTCTCTAAGATCTCTTCCCAATTTCTTGATGAAATCGTGTGTTTTTGGTGTCTAAATGACCACCACACCTTGTAGATCATAGAAGTACAACAGATCGGAGCTTCCATCCAACAGATTTGAGGTAAAATGATGATCTTTGCTCGATTTTTAGGGTTTGAAAACCCTAGTTTCGACCACCCTCTTTAACCGGTTTACACACCTCTTTAGCCTTAGAACTTGCACACAAACATGCCTAGGATGCGTAGGAACAAGTACCTTGGTCTTATCTGGTCGATTGGCTTAGAAGCCATGGTAGCCTCGGTTTCTCTCGAACGGCCGAATGGCCAAGAACAGCTCGCCGAATGAGCACCCAGCCCTCATTCGCCGAATGGCTTGGGACGAACCACATCTTCATTCGCCGAATGTACCTATCCAGAATCAAACCCCATTCGTCGAATGGCCCCAGCAAACCAGCTACCCCATTCGCCGAATGGCTAGCCGAAGCACCCTCATTCGCTCGGCCATGGTGCGGCCGAATAGGCATTCATTCGACCCTCACCCATTCGACTATCACTCATTCGATCATCACCCATTCGATCGGCTTAACCCTATTCGGCAGCTTCATTCGATCGGACCTCATTCGTGAGCCAATCATTCGACCAACTCATCATTCGGTCGGGAAGCCACATTCGGCTTAACTTAGTCGATCGGGTACTCCTTCGGTCAGACTCTATTCGGCCAAGTGGATTAGACGTCTATTACAGTTAAGGGTTGGGTTCAGGTCGTCGATCATAATCCATGAACCTCGGATGCATGGCAACACCTACGTGAACTATAAGCATGTGAGTGTGTGTGTGCATGCATGGTGTACGCATGCATGATGTGTGTGCATGGGGTTAACACTAGGGCTTTTATTCATGGGAAAATCAAAGGCTTGAACTCCCTTGAATAACTAGAAGGCCACTCATGGGGGACGATTAAGGATGCAATTCCATTTTGATAAGATAACAAATAAAGGTTTCTAAATAATAAATCTAGAACGAAATGATTTAAATACGTATTAATTAAGAACTTGTAATAATGCATTGTGGGATAAGGATCTAGTTCATCAAAATCATGAAAGGAATCAAGTGAGAAACAAAGTTCAACCAATGGGTCGAGATTGGGCCCAATGGGCTTAATCTAAGCTCATCTATTGTAAACTATTTTTTTCATTTAAATCAACATATTGATTAAGTATCGTTGAACACACTAAGTCTAAATAATGGGCCAAGGGTGGCCCAATGGGTTAAATATAAGCCCATCAAGTTTAATTTTATTTTCCTTAAATTAATTATGTTTTCATAAAAGAAATTAAATTATAAATCTTATTAGAATAATTAAATGATTTCTAAATAAAAGTTTAACTTAGAATAAATTATCTTAAAAATGTTTAATTAAAGACTTGTGATTAATAATGAGGGATAAAGGGATTACTAATGGGTAATATCCTAGACTAGATAGAGCGAGTCTAGAAACACACTAGTAACCTAGGACACTTAGTTGCACACCGAGACCAAAGCCTTAGATACAACGTCTATTATAAATACTTATCGTATGCGAATTCTTTTAAAACAACTCAGGAACCGAAGATACTTAGGCTACAACAACGAGCGCGCATTTTGTGGTAATTCAGTACAAAGCAACACAGGTGAGTTCATTGCCCCTTTTCTAAACATTTTTGTTTTAAAACGCGGGGCTGAGAAGCATGCGTAAACTGGTTTAATTAAACTGTTTATTTAAATGCTTTTATTTATTATATGTTGTTACATATATATGTTGTTAATACTCCTGGACTCCTGTCTAGGAAATTATTGAACAAATCAAGTTATCAAATAAATTTAAGTACTCTTATGAGTAATACCTTAAATTTAAATCCTAACTCAACCCTTAGTCCATCAAGTTCAACTTCAAGAACCTAAACTCAAAGTGAAATCAAATGAACAAAATCAATAAATCATATTCAAGGGAATCATAACTCAGTGTGTGATCTGAGGCCCAAAAATCATAATCAAATCAATTATCTTTCGAAATCATGGGAATTCAAAGAATCAAGAATCATGAGACTCAGGAAATCAGGAATCATAAATGTGTGTGAATCATTGAAATAATGAAATCATTATGATCTAATGAACTCATTAATACTCAAGTCAAGGTGGATGTCAGTTGTATATGGAATCAAGACCACGTGTAACACACATATAAAGTCCCACTCAGATGCAGAAGACCTTCGGGTCAGGCTGTAACGGGCAATAACATGAACGATCAAATGAAATCAATATCAAAGTCAAAATCATGAGAATCAAGAGATCAAGAATCACAGGATATCCTTAAAGTCCCACTCAGATGCAGAAGACCATTGGGTCAGGCTGTAACGGGCAAAACATTAAAGTCCCACTCAGATGCAGAAGACCATTGGGTCAAGCTGTAACGGGCAAATCATTAAAATCCCGCTCAGTTCAGGTGTACTCCTTGTGAGTTATGCCTGACATGGGTCACGTGTGAGAGGTTACAACTTGGACAACCACCAACAACTAAGTCTAACTGATTGAGTAAAATCATACCCAATCATCATGTCTTAGTTGTATTTAAATGTTTTATTTAATTATTAAATTAAATATTTGACATTTTACTATTATCACTGACTTTTGGGAAATCCTAAATCTACGATCAAAATCAAGAGGATCAAAGGCAAATCAGGTTTCAAAATGATAATCAAATTCAGAGGTGTTGGGTAAAAATGCTTAATTATCATTAACAACAGTGTCATATGCGTATTAGTATGTGGTGGGATAGCGTCTGGGCTTGACCCTTTCGTGATTCCCTATATATAAGCATACCGATGTGGATATTACATGTGGAGTTAATGAGGTTAGGGTCTTTACCAAAAGAGGTTTTCAAATCATTTTCAAATCATAAAACTATATGAACTCACCAACCATGTGTTGACTTGATTTTTGCATGACTTCTCAGGTGACGAACAGGTCAACTAAGAAGTTATTCCTTTTGGACTAGGACTTCAGATAGAAGGCTTAGCTTTTTGGACCTGCATATTTTTGAAGACATCATTATACAAATTATTTTGTATATCTTGTGTAAATACAAGATAGAATTATATGATGTTTATGGTAGATTTACATTGTTAAATTATAAACAATACTGATGTAATTTAACTTTGTAATTCTATTATATTTAGAAATTTCTCATTTGTATCATGTGCAATGTAAACAATCTGATCATCCGATTATCACTCACGATATCGCGCCCCGGGAACCTTCCGCCCGACGGGACAACCGATCCTATCCCGCCGGCTCGGGGTGTGACAGATTGGTATCAGAGCCATGGTTATAGAGAAATATAGGTCATTTATTTAAAACTGTTTGGCCTAGACTATAACCTAGGGACCCTGCATGTAGAGAACATAGGAATTACGAATTTACTTGCATTGTGTCTTCTGCATTCGATCATTGCACTAACCAATGTTATATTGGTTATGATTAGAATGTCACCAAGAAGACAACCATCACCGCCTCTACCTTCGCAGGAGACGGATTCAACAGTCGAGGTAGTCAACCGAACATAAGTTCCATAATCAATCTAAACACATTAGACATGTATAAAGTAAACCCTAGGTAGTCACTTCATCATTCGTGAGTTTTAGTTGCATTTTCCTATTTGAGTCGTAATTCGGTCTTCTAGATTTTATTAATTTCAGTTTAATCAATTATTTACAAAATCTCCCTTTCAAACAATTAATTTAATTTAGCAATTTGTATAGATAAGTCCTTGAGTTTATTTTGCACTTTCTATAGGAGTCTGTGGGTTCGATATCCGGACTTATTTTTCTGTACTACTTTTTGATAGGTTCACTTGCCTGTTAGTAGTTTAGTTTAGAGAGTCTAGAGTATTACTTAGTGTCTAGGTTAGTTTTGATTTTTATTTGTTTTAATTAAACAACTTTGCACACATCAGTAAGTTTGTATAAAATCATGTTTTTCACAAAATCAAATACCCAAATGTGTTTCTAAACATTTCAATATGCATTTGACAACATGTAGAGATGTCTAACATGTCCCAGATCATCACAAATCTAGAATATGCAACATAAAAGCTTACTTTTATGGCAAGTTCCACAAAATCAACATTGTAACTTATCAAAATTCAATCCCAACAATCCTATACTCTAAAAGTAGTAGATCCATATCAAAAACACACAAGAACACCAACAAATTTCATGCACAGGAGCCACATAAAGTTGCATGTGTTCAAACACACTTGCATGTGCGTTTTTACACTATGCATATACGATCTAGTCATATATAAGCATGGAAAACTACCTTAGAGGTGCAGATTAGAGCTAGAACAGCTTATGGAAGCTCCACAAGTGGCTGGGATGGTGCTTCTTGTTGATTGATAGTTCCCAAAGCTTCCTATGGTCTTCAATCACCAAGAATTGGCTTCAAGAATGTGTCCAGAGGGTTGGGGGCTTAGTTTCAGTAGCTTTTGGTTGAGAGGAAATGTAAGAGTTCAGAGAAAATGTAAGAGAACCGGATAGAAAGTGAATAGGGTTGATTTTAATAAAGTTTTGTCATCTGGGACTCATCGCGTACCGCGATGAATAAAATATTCGGTTTTCATCTTGAAACACGCCGCTTGCCTCCAAGACCCTTGCGCATGGCCTTGGTGTACCGCCAAGATATCCGGAGTTCAAAACTCCCGCTATTGCTTCGCGTAAAGCCAATGATCTCGCCTAGGGTTCTCCGAGTACCACGAAGACCCTATTCTTTGGTTTTTCGGTTTTGTTGATTCGATTTCGTTCGTACTCGATCCTTAACGTTTATCCTAAAAATCTAATACATGTTTAGCACGTATTCATATAGTAACACATAAGTTTGATTATTGTCTGTTCACCAACGTTCGTGAGACTCGTGTGTTTCGATAATTCCTTGAATTATTTTGATAGTTTGTGTTTGTCGTTACGAACTGTTTGCATGCTTGATTAAACATAATCAATATGTAATGCACAATCCAATAATTCCTCGAATTATAGTTTTGCATTTGTGTTTGTGTTTGCACACTTGGTTTCCAAAACCAATGTGCAATGTACGATTCGATAGTTCCTCGAACTATCGTTTCGCAGTTGTTTGTGTTTGACTCATCTAATTAAACGTAATTAAATGAAATGCAACAAGTATGAATGTGAAATGCAAAGTTGTAAGAGTTGCAATTTACCTGAAATTGCCGGGTGTCACACTAGGGCCGGCAATTTTAGACACGAACATGTTAACACGACACGACACGGTTTTAACATGTTCCGTGTCTAAAACAGGTCGACACGCTAAGACCCGTTAAAAATTGTTAAGATCTATTAAGACCTGTTAAGAACCGTTAAGACATGTTAAGACATGTTAAGACATGTTAAGACATGTTTAAAATTTAAAATAAATAATATAATAAAATATGTGGGTAACCGATTAGCTTCAAAAAAATTCTAATTGTCTATCCTTAGTTCATTAACGGGTTCCTTAAAAGGTTCTTTTACGGGGTTTAACAAGTTATTTAAAAGGTCATTTATAGTGTTAACGGTTAACAGGTTCCTTTACGGGTCATTTCGTGTTTTCGTGTTTTTAAGGGATCACGTTTGTGTTTCAAACTACAGACACGATAAGAATTCGTGTCATTTTCGTGTTTAACTGGTTTGTGTTTCGTGCCTTAACGTGTGTGTCTTAACAGGTCGTGTCTGACTTATTATGACAGCCCTAGTCGCATCCCAAATGCACACACATATATTTCTTTTTTTATTGCCTTGCTGCATACTCCCATGCGAGATCAACTTTTTTTTCCTAGAAGTATAATAACCCACTCTTAAAGTATTAACTCAGATTACTTTGCCAAGATGAAGCCAAAACTTGGATTTTTTAACATTGTAAGATATCTAAAACACTTTCTTTTTTATGAGTTTCCGAAAATTCATCACTTTTTGAGACCTAAAATCGTTGTAAGTTTTAGGTCTAAAACAATTACAGTGCTGTAAGTGAAAACTTACAACGATTTTACGTCTCAAACGGTGATAATTTTCTCAAACTCATAAAAGAAGAAAGTATTGTAGATGTCTTACAATGATGTTATAAAAATTCCCAAGATTTGGCTTCATCTTGACGGGCTATTTTGGGTTAATGCTTTAAGAGTGGGTTATTATTTGAACATTACCATATATATATAGTTAATTTATTAATTTGTTTATTTATTTTTGCCACTTCTTTAAAAAACATTATTGTATCAAATTTTAAAAATTTAGAAGTCACATGAAAGTGTGTTCGAACATCTATCAGAAAAACATATGTAATGGTAAAAAAACAACAATGGTAAAAGGGAGACGAAGTTACGAAAGAGACAAATGATAATGGTAAAAAAACAAGATTCAGTCAAGGGAGACGAATTTACGAAGGAGACAAACAATAATGGTAAAAAACAACATTATTTTCATTATTATGTTCTATTACATGATACGAATATATAAGAATTGTGACATTTGTTAAATACACATGGTTTCTAACCGTTGTATTTTTAATTCATTAACACATGTACGTATGTTTCTAATTGTTGTGTTTTTTGATGTATGTATTGTGTAATATGCTGTTAAAAAAAATGTATTGTGTAATATGTCCGATGTTTATTTCATAATTATGACTTTTTAAATTTTTTTGTTTAATGTGTAATAATTGTGATTGTGTAATATTGTATGTAATTTTCTTCGATTGTGATGTTATTTAGATCTTATGTATTGTGTAATGCATCTTTTTTATATATCTTCTTCATATGTAATGAAAGACCGTGTCTTTTTAATTTGTTGTGTTTCATGTGTAATTTTATGAGTTGTGTAATATGTCATGTTGTTTGCATATTGTAATGTGTAATATCTAATGTCTAATGCGTTTCCCTGTATATGTGTCACACCCCAAGCCGGCGGGCCGGATCGTGTGTCCCGTCGGGCGGAAGGTTTCCTGAGGCGCGATATCGGGGATGATAATCGGCATGATCAGATTGTTTACATAGCATCAACATTGACAATAACTAAAGCACAAATAGCATTAAACTATGATTACAAAGTTAAATTACAATTGTCAATGTTTGATAATTTAACTGTGTAAACCTATCAAAAGAATCAAATGTTTACTATCTTGTAACTATACAAGATATCAAAAGTGAATTACAATAATCAACAAAATATGTGCTTTCCCAAAAACTACTAGGTCCTCTAACTGGGCATCCTAGCATGCATTCCTGAGCCTTAGCTTATTCATGTACGTCACCTGAGAAAGCATGTAAGAAAACAAAGTCAACACAATGGTTGGTGAGTTCATATAGTTTAGTATTTTGAAAAATAGCTTTTTCAAACCTTTTCGGTAACAACCTTAACCTCATTAACATCACCTGTAATATCCAATTCGGTATGCTTATATATAGGGCATACGAAAGGGTCGAGCCTACAACCTGCCCAGACGCTATCCCACCACATACTAAACCACATATGACATTGTTGTTAATGATAATTAAGCATTTTACCTACCATCCAATCCAATTAGCCTCATAGCTTTAGCATTCTGTTAAAAAGTTTAAAACATGCACACAATAGCATTTGCAAGTCTAGCTTTTTCGAGTTACCTTTATGGACAACTAAACACCCTAAGGAATCCAGTATCAATCCATATCGGAACTAGATGTGAATCTCAACGTCGGTGTTTTGATAAAGGATTTCCCAAGATGACACAAAGTCAACTATAGGACACCAGAATCATCCGAGTCACTCATCACAAAACATGGGTAGACAATGATTAATCACTGTATGGCAAGCACTGAGAGGCCAACAGTCTGCTCTTCAAAGTCCTGACTATGAAGAACACCGTCTGGCAAGCATTGAGAGGCCAATTGGTCCGTTCTACAATAGCCGATAGCTTTAGCATACAAGTTTATAACATTCATAGCTTAGCATTTACTTATCCTGTGCACAAGTACTAGATTCACAACAGGTATGGCAAGCACTAAGAGGCCAATCCGTTTGTCTTAGCATTTCAAGCATATCAAGCATACAAGAGTTTAAAGCATTCTGAGCATTTCGAGCATTTCGAGCATTCGAGCATAGCAAACATATCAAGCATATAAGCCTTTCTGAGTTTGAGTGTTCAAGCTTTCGAAATATAGTTTATAAAAGCATTTCAGAGTTTTAGCGTTTGTATCCTTAAGCGTTTAAAAGTATCAAGAGTTTTAAGCAAAATAGTGTATGAAGCATTAGCATTTAGAATAAATGTATATAGCATTAGCATTAACATAAATGTATAAAGCATTAACATTAGCATAAGTGTGTAGAGTATTAGCAATAGCATAAGTATTAAGAATAAGTATAAAAGCGTTTAAGGAACATTTGAACATTTATATAAAATGTGTAAACATGCTTCTCAGTCCCGAAGTAACACAAAATAGTCTGAAAAGGGACAAATGAACTCACCTGTGTTGCTAAGTATGAAATTACCACAGATAATGCACGCTTGTGAATTTGTAGTTTAAGTATCTTCAACACCTGAGTTATTTTAAGAGATTCGAATACTATAAGTCTTTATAATAGGCATATCTAGGGTTTTGGGCTTCGGTGTGCAACTAAGTGTCCTATGTTACTAATGTGTTGCTAGACTTTCCATCTAACTAGTTTAGATGCATTACTCATTTATAATCCCTAATCCCATGAATAATCACCGTTACACCTTAATGATGCATGGATTACATTGTTTATATTCAAAGTCGTTAATTTAAAGCATTTAAAATAATTTATTTTAAGTTATATCATTAAGTTAGAACTCATTTAATTAGATGTAAAGAAGTTTATAAATCATTTACCTTTTATTAAAACATAAGTCATTTTGTGAAAATACATGTTACGTTGTTAGACTCGAGTTAACCTCACTTGATTAACTCTAAGTCATTTGTTGGATCTTTGCCTTCTCATGGTTCTTGTATCACCCTTGTGTATAGCTTAGCTTAGAGAATTCCATGGAGCTCCCTAACTTAGTTATACGATTGCATAGAATCACTAAGTGTTAGATGTTGGAACTTAATCCACACCCACACTTATCTTGTTTTCTTTAGTTCTTTGATTCATAATGGAAACCGTAGCATTACTTATGGATCCCATGAATTGAATCAACCAATACAAGTTAACTTACCATCTTGTTTTTAGAATTCATATTTAAAACTTAGATAATGTAAGTTTCTTACGTAGCATGAAAACCCTAATAGGTTTTTCCCTCCCTTGCATGCATTTTACGTTTAAGGCCCTTGCATGGAACCATGCACCCCATTTCCCCATGCTAGGTGGTGGTTCGGCCGAATGCGGTTCATGCGAGAGAGTGGCCGAGCGAATGAGATGTAGGTCAACCGATTGAAGCTGGTCTGAACTTGCATGGCCGAATGAGGCTTAAGCCGAATCAAAAGGTGGGGCGAATGAGCCTTTACCGAACCAGGCATCAGGCATACCGAATGAGGGGCCTAGCAGCCCTTAGGCCGAATAGGTGGTCCCTTCGGCTGGGTTGCCTTTCGGCCCACCTGCGTGCAGCCATTCGGCCAGCCGCGATCTCCAAGGTGTGGCCAACTCAAATCGAGATCCAAGGTCCTCTCATGGTATCCCACTTAACCCTACATCTCCTAATGTGTCTTAGTGAACTTTCCCTAAGGTTTTAGGGTGCTTAAAACCGGTTTCCTTTGGGTTCGAATAAGGGGTTTAGAAAACCTAAAAATCGTGAGAAATAACTTGAATCTACCTCAAATCAGGCGATCTTGGGTTCCAGATCCTTGTAGTTTCGCGATCTACGTGATGTGGTGGTCGTTTAGACACCAAGAACACTCAATTTGGTTGAGAAATGGGGATTCTAGGGCTTGAACTTTTAGAGAGAGAGTATAGAGAGAGAAAGTGACGGTGGTGAGGAGAGAGAGGTGGTTGCTGTGGGGAAGATGAGGCATTTAATCAGGTTACTGAAACAATTGCATAATAGTTTTGTGTCAAGCATTACATGATAATAGCATACAAATAGTTCACATAGTTTGTACCTCGGTAACTGTGCAAGTTACTATTGAGATCACTGTTCCGGTGTCGTTTCCAGCACTGATGTTACAATATGTAATTTTATATGTTGTGTAACATGTTATGTTGTTTTTGGCTATTGTGTAATATGTAATTTTAATGTGTAATATGTAATGTTTAAAGAGTTTCCCTGGATATCTAATGTTATGAATTCTGTAATATGTAATGTTTAATGTGTAATATGTAATGTTCAAAGTGTTTCCCTTGGTCTATAATTTTATGAATTGTGTAATATGATATGTTGTTTGGCTATTGTATATTGTAATGTGTAATGTTTAAATTGTTTCACTGCACCTGCAATGTTATGGATTCTGAAATATACTATGTTTTTTGGCTATTGTGTATTGTAATGTGTAATGTGTGATGTGTCTTTTGAGTGTTGTGAGTTTTGTGCCGCAGCTGATCAGGATGAGGAGATGTTATAGTCTTTGAGTAACTTTATTATGAAGACACAATCAAATAAAACAAAAGAGAAAAAAACACAATTTCTTGAAGAATATGTATCTGCAACACAAATCCGTCATAAAAAAAGGAAGAAACAAAAGAAAATGAACACTGTTCATTTTTTGTTTGAAGGAAATAGGCTTACTGTATGATGCTCTATTTCTAATTTAGCAAAATTCATAGATAATTTTTCCACCAACCATAAAAGCCAGTGATGGAAATGAGATTTCAAGAAATATTGTGTCTTAAACTGAACACAATACCAAGTGTTTTTGCATACTACCTTCTCTAGAATTACAATCCAGAAGTTGATTGTAACATTTGTGCATATAGTCATGTAGTTGTAAACAGTGTTAGAACAGTGTCTATTCATGGTTCAGTTCATCAATGTGATTCGTATGTTCATAATGTGTGCTTGTGTGTTACAGGATCTTAGTAATCAGAGAACAAGTATGTATTATCTATTTACAGTCGATTTCACTAAGCAAGAACAGTAACTTGTTATATCGAAACAGTGGTGGGCAGCGAGAGTGAGCCCTATACATATACTGCGTTCGGTGTAACAGGTTAGTGTTAGTGCGTAGTGTTGAGACGAATAGTATAACAATTAATTAATTCAACCAAGATCGTAATCTGTAAGCGAGACTGAGTATAGTTATGGGTGACGATCCATAATAGTACGAATGTTGAACTTATAATTACGATTAAACATCTCTAAATATTTTAACACGATCGGAAAACGTACGCGATTGCGGGTATACACGTAAATTGTGAATGTTTAACGATCCGACAACACACGAAGAGTAAAAATAATTATATTAATTATTTTATATTTTTACAATTTTGAAACTCATCATTTAAATGAGTTTAACAACTCTTTTATTTTAAAACCGCGTAAAATACGCGTTACGTTCCGGAAACGCGAACCGAGCGACCGAAACGGACCCGAACACTACCCGGACTATAAAAGCCCTAAAGAAGGCCACTTCCTTCATTTATTATCAGCCAAACCCTCTCTCTCTAGAAATTTCACAAACCCTCTCTCTCTCCAAAAACCGATCTTTAAACGTTCGTAACTCGCTTATTTCTCGACGGATTTCGACATTCTTGGTGTCCACGCGAAGCTCTCGACAAACTCTACACGAAAGTACAAGAATATCTCAGATCCATCCAGCCAAAAACGAGGTATGAGCCTTGGAAAGATTCGGGAAATAGGGTTTTCATAAGTTGTTGTGAGTTTTGTTTAAAAACCGATAATCGGCCGGATGTTTCATCACCATTCTTAGTTTCGCACACCTAGCAACCTCCCTCGAAGTTGTACAGGCTTAGATCGTGGTCTAGAATCAAGTAGCTTGATGATGAAGACGATCCAGGTTGCAGGTTCGGGAGGCTCGTTTCCAACAGCATGGAGCCGAACCCTCATGAACACAGCTAGCCTTTACGAACCCTGCATGGTTCGTGGGGTTATCAGCCGAACCTTATGGACCCTCATGAGCCTTCATGCCTTCGTCGAACCCTCCTAAGGCCACGAACCCTCCTGGATTGAACGAACCCTGCATGTGCCGAAGTTACTAGGGTTTCCTAGTCGAACCTTTGCTATCACGAACCTGTATCAACATGCAGCGAACCTTAGTACCCTCACGAACCTAGTGTTGCATGTGGCGAACCCTAGCTGGTCCCCGAGCATTGTACTAATCCACGAACCTGTTTGATTTCTTGTTAGACGAACCGTGGAGGCACATCAGAGGGCCGAACCATGTGGAATATTTTGGCCGAACCCTCGAACCTACTATCACGACCGAACCCTTTGGTTGTAGTGGCGAACCCTAGGCTGGAACCCAAGAGGGTTCGCTGCCCAAATGGCAGCCCACCTTCCTATCGGCCCAACCCAAAGTATATCCGGCCCAATTGCAATGGTATTCAACCCCATAGGTTAAAACAAGTCCAATGGGATTAGGTTGATCCATTATGATCCTAATTGGTCCAATTTTATCCTTGATGATATACTTGGGCCAATAACTCACTCGTTTGGTTTACAAGACCCATTTCGGCCCAACACTACATCCTATTGATCAATATCACGTTCAATTGGGCCTTAGTAACCTAATTGGCCCATGGACTCGGTTTAAGGACCATCATGGTTTCATGGGCTTAAGGCCCAATGTGAGACTCTCGACTTATAATACTTGTGAATTGATCATGAATTGGTTAAGTTATAACTTAATAACAATCATGATGATAAATTCACAATCACAAGACTTGAAAACATTGAACATCTTTTCACAACAAATGGTAATCAATGGCTATCAAAATTCTTAAACAAATATCATTTATGCATAAGAATTATGCATCAAAGAACATTTCATAAGTTTCTTGGACCCATGATCAATCTAAGGATTCAAAACATAACATTCAAGATTTCACAACAATCTTAAACATGAGAACGCAAGTCAATCAATGAATCAAAGTCTATACAATTATAAATCCTATATCTTATGTATGATTACAATGTTATAGGAGACAGTTAGAAGTCCTGTTTGCTATTTGCTATCTGTTTAAGTTCAGAGTCTACTGCAGACAGGTGAGAACTTTAGCCCCTCTTTTACTGTTTTATAACTGTTTTGGGGTGGAACACGTGATCAAAACCGCTATTTCAATCTTGTTTCATTGCACAGTTTATGTGCGTTCATAAACATTACAGGTTTATCCTATGAATCCAAGTGATTCTTCAACTGTTTAAGGAAATTGTCAACTGTTTTAAAGGAATTATTTACTATTAAATCCTTATTACTAAAAAGGATTTTAAAATGTTTTCTTGAAAGGTTTATTAACAGTTTTACTCAAATGTTCTTTTAAAGGATAACATTTTTAAATAAATGATTTCATCAACCCTTCTTTTGCTATAAACCTTGTTGTTATACAAGGTCATCACATCATGGTATTCAAAACAAGTGGTTCACAACATGGTACTCAAATGCATTGGTTCAAAACATGGTATCCAAATCAAGTGGTTCAAAACATGGTATTCAAACTCATTGGTTCAAAACATGGTATTCAAGTCAAGTTGTTCACATCATGGTATTCAAATCAGGAGATTCATTTCATGTTACATAAACAAAGGATTCAACTCGTGGAGTTAAATCCAGGTTTTCAATAAGACATTAACACATCCGGTTAAAGTAAGATTCAGAAAACATGGTGTCATTTGTTGTAAACAAACTTATAAACCCATCAAGTATCATATTCATTAGCGTTAGTACTGGGTGATCACAACAAGGGAAAGCGGACACATTGGTTCTTATCCAGGATGGAGTTAGCTTTTAAATTTGTTTTAAAAGCTAACTGCAGGTCTGGTGTCATGGTTTTCTTATCCAGGATGGAGTTGGCTTTTAAATTTGTTTTTAAAAGCCAACTGCAGGTCTGGTGTCATATGGTTATCAAAACTGCTGACGTATTATCTAACTCCAAACGTGGTTTGGGACTTGATATTATCGGCTGTCGTGCGAACAGTGATTGGACTGTTTACACTCATTTTCTTACTTGATGTTAGTTTGGGTTGCAGCTCATCCGTGTGAATCTTATGATGCTTTAACTTACCTATGTCTTATATCATATAACTCATGTTTACAAATGTTTAAACCTATTGTTCTCACCAACTACGTCTGTAGTTGACAGTTACTTTTCACGTGTTTCAGGAAATCAGGTTTAAGACAATCTCAGGGACAACTAAGGAGACCATTCTAAGATAGAACAAGATGAAGAAACATGCTAGGATGGAATAGAAACTCACTAAATCCTAAATGTTTAATTGTCTTGTTTGGAGTCTTAATTTGTAAACTATATTTTGGGTCTGTAGTTGTCTTACTTTTGGTAGATAGATTGTCTGTAACAATCAACTGTCTAAACATTATGAAATGTAGTAATCCATTGTGGTTGTTCTTATTCAATACTTGTGCATGATTCAACTGATCATACGTCACCGCGCCGTGAATTCCGCACGCGGCGCAGGGGTGTGACAGGTTGGTATCAGAGCCAAGGTTGTAGAGAACTAGGAAAAACCCAATGTTTAATGACCTAGACTATAACCTAAGCTACCCAATAGGACTAAGTGCTATAGGCTTGAGGATACTTAGGATCTAAGTAACTTAAGTGAGCATTAAGTCTACAATAAGCTTGAAAGATCTTAGGGACATTTTTCTAAGATTAGACATCGAGTCAAAGAATTTGAACCGGAATTCTATAATTTTAGAAACCAGATTAAATTCTCACACATATGCATTTAAGGATTTCAGAGGCAAGGATCTATATTCTTAGTATCCTTGATCTGAAATTCTCACACAGAGATCATTATAGGATTCAAAGGTCAAGATCTATTAATTTAGAACTTGGATTTGAGATCCTTGTCATATTCAGTATAGGATTCAAAGGTCAAGATCTATTAATTTAGAACTTGGATTTGAGATCCTTGTCATATTCATTATAGGATTCAAAGGTCAAGATCTATTAACTTAGAACTTGGATTTGAGATCCTTGTCATATCACTATAGGAATTCAAAGGTTGAGGTCTATTAATTTAGAACTTAGATTTGAAATCCTTGTCATTGTTATCATTATCATGGATTCATTATCATAGGAACTTTATAACTTAGAATCTGTGTAACAGTATTCTTTAGTTGAAGTTCTCACAGGAAATCATTATGCTCAGTACTGTAAGTATTGGGAAACTAGGTTGATTAACCTAGGACACATATACATAAACCTAAGGTCTTAGTTTCTAGTAAATTAAGGACCATGGTTTACACAATTATAAACATAATCAAGGAACAAGAGGAAATCATGGGATAATCATAATCAATCAAGGGTTGGAATCTTAGCTTCAAATGCAAACGGCGGATTAACGCTGATGGGCTGAGGTAAGTGGTGGGTCGGTGAGAGCTTACCCTATATATAAGCTTATCTTGGTTTGTCAGGGAAAATTCGGCGCTTGAATTTGAAGTGAGGATTCGGGAACAACCGGAATCATTGAACATTGGTCAAACGCATGGGGTACAAACACATGGGATACAATCATTGGTGAATCAAATCATAGTGGAATTCAAACTTGGATGAACCAGACATTATGGTGAATCAACCAAGTTGTGAATATTCTGTAAATGTAAACCTTAAGTGAAATTCTTAAGTGATTACATCATTGGTACTTACTGACATAGGTTAACAGGAAAGTGTAGAACACACGTATGACTTAGTTCTACATGTTAACAACTGTTAGTAGGTGCACGCATAACATAATCATAGTTCAATCATGGAATCAATCATAGTTCAAGTTGATCAAAGATCATGGGATTCTTAATCAATGGAAAACACATGGAAATCAGTACAAACGTGTTGCCAAATGCTAGCAAGGGCATGATCGTGGTATACCGAAACGGTGGTGGGCAGCGAGAGTGAGCCCTATATATAAACTATTTTCGGTATATCGGGAAAGTGTCAGTGTGTAGGTTTGGTGGAGAGATCATGAGACATCGTACATATTCACATGATAAGTATACAAATAAGTTGATAACTTATACGTGTACTGGATCATATTACAATTGAATGATAATACTAGTAGTATGGATATATTACTGACCTTATCATGAAAATTCAATTGTATCCATTCTCATTACTGACCCGCTTGTGGCTTCTATTCGTAGAATGCCTCCTCGACGAGACCCAAATGCTGGGGGTTCGACAAGCGGTAATGATGATGAAATTAACAGGATTGCTCGAGCTATCGCTGTTCACATGAGGGATGTGATCCCGGGCATGGTCACTGATATTACCCAGAACCTTCGGGGAAGTACCGGTGATTCTGCACACAACTCAAATGCCACAAACGCTGGAACTGCTAACTTTACTTTCAAGCAGTTCAACGATGCTAAGCCTCCTAAGTACTCTGGTACCGAAGGAGCTACCGGCCTACTGCAGTGGCTGGAAAGCATCGAAGATATTCTCGACTTCACAGGATGCCCTGAAAATCTGAAGGTCAAAATGGCCTCAAGTGCTTTTCATAAGGGAGCACTCACCTGGTGGAATTCTGAGAAGAACACCAGAGGACGTGAAGTTGCTCTAGCTTTACCATGGGACGGATTCAAGAACTTACTCGTGGAAAAGTTTTGTCCACGTCATGAACTGAAGAAACTGGAGGTGGAGATGTGGAATCTGGTGCAAGACAGTGGAGAGAACGCAAAGTATACAACTCGATTCCATGAGTTGTGCATTCTGGTGCCCCATCTGGTTACTCCTCTATCCCGCAGGATAGAGAAATACATTGAAGGGTTGCCTCTGGTTGTTAGAGGAACTGTCATGGGTAATAACCCTACTACTCTAGAGGCGGCAATTCAACTTGGTGCTACTCTTACTGAGGAGTATGTGAAATCTGGAGTGCTCACCCGAAAGGGATTCAAAAGAGCACAGATTGAAGAAGGCAAGAAGCCTGAACAGCATCACCACAAGAAGAAGAAACAGAAGACAATCAAGAACTTTGCAGCATTGACTGCGGCTGCACCTACTCATGCTACTCCCCTCACTGCTATGCCACAACCCGCTAATGTCAGAAAGCAGTACACTGGCTCGTTTCCACTCTGCACCAAATGCCAGTACCATCATCTGCCCAATACTCCATGCAAGAAGTGTCTCAAGTGTGGGCGTATGGGACACTTTGCAGCGACTTGTCGATCTGCTCATCTTATTGCTGCAACAACTGCTGCCACAACTTCTACTGCTGCAGGTGGAAGAGCCTGCTATAATTGTGGGGCAGAAGGGCACTTCAGAAACCAGTGTCCAAAACTCAATACCAATACTGCTGCTGCTCGTGCTTTTGTGATTGGAACTGCGGAAGCACGTGAAGAGCCGGCAGTCATCACGGGTACATTTCTTATCAATGATCACTATGTTCCTATCATATTTGATACTGGTGCTGATAAAAGTTTTATCTCTGCTCATACTGCTTCTTTGCTTAATATGCAACTATCCACACTTACTGCTCCCTATACTGTAGAAGTAGCGAATGGTAAGACCATAGTTGTAGATTCCATAATTAATGCTTGTGAGCTAAGATTAAATGACCATCTTTTCTCTATCGATCTCATTCCTATGACTCTCGGAAGCTTCGAAGTTGTAGTAGGAATGGATTGGCTATCTAAGAATAATGCTGAAATCATATGCTCGGAGAAACTTATTCGAATTCCCCTACCGTCCGGCGAAACGATGATAGTCTACGGTGAAAAACCCTGCCGCGAATTGAAGATTGTATCGTGCATCAAGGCGAGCAAGTATCTAAAGAAGAAATATTATGCGTTCTTAGCTCACGTGGTGGAAAAGAAACCTGACAAGAAAGCAGTTGGAGACGTACCGGTTATCAAAGACTACCCAGACGTATTTCCAGAAGACTTGCCTGGACTACCACCAGTCCGACAAGTGGAGTTTAGAATTGATCTCGTCCCTGGAGCAAACCCAGTGGCGAAGTCACCATATCGATTAGCACCGTCTGAGATGCAAGAACTGTCTAGTCAGCTTCAAGAACTTTTAGACAAAGGTTTCATAAGACCGAGTTTCTCTCCATGGGGAGCTCCGGTTCTCTTTGTCAAAAAGAAAGACGGTTCATTTCGTATGTGCATCGACTATCGTGAGTTGAACAAGTTGACAATCAAGAATAGATATCCTCTGCCCAGGATCGATGATCTGTTTGATCAATTACAGGGAGCAACTTGCTTCTCTAAGATTGATCTGCGATCCGGGTATCATCAGTTAAGAGTAAATGATGAGGATATACCAAAGACGGCATTTAGGACTAGATATGGACACTATGAGTTTGTGGTTATGCCATTTGGGCTGACCAATGCACCCGCAGTGTTCATGGACCTGATGAATCGAGTCTGTAGGCCTTACTTGGATCAGTTTGTTATCGTCTTTATTGATGATATACTGATTTATTCCAAGTCAGAACGAGAACATGAGGATCATTTGAAGAAAGTCTTGGAACTACTAAGAGAGGAACAACTTTATGCTAAATTCTCAAAGTGTGAATTTTGGCTGAAGGAGGTTCACTTCTTAGGACATGTCATAAACAAAGATGGAATTCATGTAGATCCAGCCAAGATTGAGGCGATTAAGAACTGGACTACTCCATCTACTCCAACAGAGATTCGTTCATTTCTGGGTTTGGCAGGTTATTATAGAAGATTCATTGCAAACTTCTCTAAGATAGCCTTGCCACTCACTACATTGACTCAGAAAAGTCAAGCTTTTATATGGGGACAGAAACAAGAAGATGCATTTCAACTTCTTAAACAGAAGTTATGCAATTCCCCATCCTTAGTCTTCCAGAAGGCAGTGATGATTTCATTGTCTACTGTGATGCTTCAAACCTTGGTCTCGGTTGTGTACTTATGCAACGGGACAAGGTCATTGCTTATGCTTCAAGACAACTTAAGATTCACGAGAAGAATTACACTACTCATGACCTTGAGTTAGGGGCTGTGGTCTTTGCATTGAAGATTTGGAGACACTACCTTTATGGTACTAAATGTGTCATCTATACAGACCACAAGAGCCTTCAACACATTCTCAATCAGAAAGAACTCAACATGAGACAACGACGTTGGGTTGAGCTTCTAACTGATTACGACTGTGAGATTCGTTACCATCCGGGTAAAGCCAATGTGGTGGCGGATGCTCTTAGTCGCAAGGAACCAGTCAAACCAATTCGTGTTAGAGCCATGGAGATCAACACACTACCGAACTTGAAAGACTTGATTCGTATTGCACAACAACAAGTAGTAACAGATAATCAACTCAAAACAGACTTGGATTGTGGCATTGAGAAGAAACTAGAACCTCGATCAGATGGGTTGTTATATCTCAATGGCCGCATGTGGATTCCAAAGTCTGAAGAATTGCGCATGCTCATCTGTGATGAGGCTCATAAGTCGCGATACTCAGTTCATCCTGGAGCCGACAAGATGTATCAAGACTTGAGGATATCTTACTGGTGGCCGGGGATGAAGAAAGACATAGCACTGTACGTGGGAAAATGTCTTACATGTTCAAAGGTCAAAGCAGAACATCAAAAACCTTCGGGATTTCTGCAGCAACCTGAAATTCCTCAATGGAAATGGGAGCAAATTTCCATGGATTTCATAACCAAGTTGCCGAGAACTCCGCGAGGTTTCGATTCGATTTGGGTGATCGTTGATCGACTCACCAAATCTGCTCATTTTCTCCCTATCCGAGAGGATTACAAGATGGAGAAGTTATCCACATTGTACATCAACGAAATCATTACACGTCATGGTACTCCAACATCAATCATATCTGATCGTGATAGTCGTTTCACTTCTCGCTTTTGGCAATCATTGCAAAAGGCTTTGGGAACGCGTGTTAATCTTAGCACGGCGTATCATCCCCAAACCGACGGCCAAAGCGAGAGGACTATCCAAACACTTGAGGACATGCTTCGTTCTTGTGTCATTGACTTCGGTGGAAGTTGGGACACTCATCTACCACTCATTGAGTTCTCATATAACAATAGCTATCATACGAGCATTCAATGTGCACCATTCGAAGCTCTATATGGTAGAAAGTGCCGATCACCGGTCTGTTGGACCGAGATTGGTGACTCACAGGTCGTAGGACCCGAACTCATTCAGGAAACATCAGACAAAATCACAATCATTCAGTCACGGCTTAAGGCCGCACGAGATCGGCAGAAGAGTTATGCTGATCGACGTCGGAAACCGCTTGAGTTCCAAGTCGGTAACCGAGTCTTACTCAAAGTTTCTCCCTGGAAAGGCGTTGTCCGATTCGGGAAGAAAGGGAAACTTGCACCAAGGTACGTTGGACCTTTTGAGATCCTGGAACGGATTGGTCCCGTAGCCTACAAACTCAAACTTCCAGTGGAGCTAAGCAATGTTCATGATACTTTTCATGTATCAAATCTTAAGAAATGCTTAGCGGATCATGATGTTCAGATTCCACTGGAAGACATTCAGATTCAGAACAACATGCAATTCATTGAACGTCCAGTTGAGATCATGGATCATGGGGTCAAGAAACTTAAACGCAGCCGTATCCCGATCGTGAAAGTGCGATGGGAGGGCAAACGCGGTGCTGAGTTCACCTGGGAACGTGAAGACCAGATGAAGCTTAAGTACCCTCATCTTTTTACAGTATCTTCGGCTAGTTAATTTCGGGACGAAATTCCCTTAACTAGGGGAGACTGTAACATTTGTGCATATAGTCATGTAGTTGTAAACAGTGTTAGAACAGTGTCTATTCATGGTTCAGTTCATCAATGTGATTCGTATGTTCATAATGTGTGCTTGTGTGTTACAGGATCTTAGTAATCAGAGAACAAGTATGTATTATCTATTTACAGTCGATTTCACTAAGCAAGAACAGTAACTTGTTATATCGAAACAGTGGTGGGCAGCGAGAGTGAGCCCTATACATATACTGCGTTCGGTGTAACAGGTTAGTGTTAGTGCGTAGTGTTGAGACGAATAGTATAACAATTAATTAATTCAACCAAGATCGTAATCTGTAAGCGAGACTGAGTATAGTTATGGGTGACGATCCATAATAGTACGAATGTTGAACTTATAATTACGATTAAACATCTCTAAATATTTTAACACGATCGGAAAACGTACGCGATTGCGGGTATACACGTAAATTGTGAATGTTTAACGATCCGACAACACACGAAGAGTAAAAATAATTATATTAATTATTTTATATTTTTACAATTTTGAAACTCATCATTTAAATGAGTTTAACAACTCTTTTATTTTAAAACCGCGTAAAATACGCGTTACGTTCCGGAAACGCGAACCGAGCGACCGAAACGGACCCGAACACTACCCGGACTATAAAAGCCCTAAAGAAGGCCACTTCCTTCATTTATTATCAGCCAAACCCTCTCTCTCTCTAGAAATTTCACAAACCCTCTCTCTCTCCAAAAACCGATCTTTAAACGTTCGTAACTCGCTTATTTCTCGACGGATTTCGACATTCTTGGTGTCCACGCGAAGCTCTCGACAAACTCTACACGAAAGTACAAGAATATCTCAGATCCATCCAGCCAAAAACGAGGTATGAGCCTTGGAAAGATTCGGGAAATAGGGTTTTCATAAGTTGTTGTGAGTTTTGTTTAAAAACCGATAATCGGCCGGATGTTTCATCACCATTCTTAGTTTCGCACACCTAGCAACCTCCCTCGAAGTTGTACAGGCTTAGATCGTGGTCTAGAATCAAGTAGCTTGATGATGAAGACGATCCAGGTTGCAGGTTCGGGAGGCTCGTTTCCAACAGCATGGAGCCGAACCCTCATGAACACAGCTAGCCTTTACGAACCCTGCATGGTTCGTGGGGTTATCAGCCGAACCTTATGGACCCTCACGAGCCTTCATGCCTTCGTCGAACCCTCCTAAGGCCACGAACCCTCCTGGATTGAACGAACCCTGCATGTGCCGAAGTTACTAGGGTTTCCTAGTCGAACCTTTGCTATCACGAACCTGTATCAACATGCAGCGAACCTTAGTACCCTCACGAACCTAGTGTTGCATGTGGCGAACCCTAGCTGGTCCCCGAGCATTGTACTAATCCACGAACCTGTTTGATTTCTTGTTAGACGAACCGTGGAGGCACATCAGAGGGCCGAACCATGTGGAATATTTTGGCCGAACCCTCGAACCTACTATCACGACCGAACCCTTTGGTTGTAGTGGCGAACCCTAGGCTGGAACCCAAGAGGGTTCGCTGCCCAAATGGCAGCCCACCTTCCTATCGGCCCAACCCAAAGTATATCCGGCCCAATTGCAATGGTATTCAACCCCATAGGTTAAAACAAGTCCAATGGGATTAGGTTGATCCATTATGATCCTAATTGGTCCAATTTTATCCTTGATGATATACTTGGGCCAATAACTCACTCGTTTGGTTTACAAGACCCATTTCGGCCCAACACTACATCCTATTGATCAATATCACGTTCAATTGGGCCTTAGTAACCTAATTGGCCCATGGACTCGGTTTAAGGACCATCATGGTTTCATGGGCTTAAGGCCCAATGTGAGACTCTCGACTTATAATACTTGTGAATTGATCATGAATTGGTTAAGTTATAACTTAATAACAATCATGATGATAAATTCACAATCACAAGACTTGAAAACATTGAACATCTTTTCACAACAAATGGTAATCAATGGCTATCAAAATTCTTAAACAAATATCATTTATGCATAAGAATTATGCATCAAAGAACATTTCATAAGTTTCTTGGACCCATGATCAATCTAAGGATTCAAAACATAACATTCAAGATTTCACAACAATCTTAAACATGAGAACGCAAGTCAATAAATGAATCAAAAGTCTATACAATTATAAATCCTATATCTTATGTATGATTACAATGTTATAGGAGACAGTTAGAAGTCCTGTTTGCTATTTGCTATCTGTTTAAGTTCAGAGTCTACTGCAGACAGGTGAGAACTTTAGCCCCTCTTTTACTGTTTTATAACTGTTTTGGGGTGGAACACGTGATCAAAACCGCTATTTCAATCTTGTTTCATTGCACAGTTTATGTGCGTTCATAAACATTACAGGTTTATCCTATGAATCCAAGTGATTCTTCAACTGTTTAAGGAAATTGTCAACTGTTTTAAAGGAATTATTTACTATTAAATCCTTATTACTAAAAAGGATTTTAAAATGTTTTCTTGAAAGGTTTATTAACAGTTTTACTCAAATGTTCTTTTAAAGGATAACATTTTTAAATAAATGATTTCATCAACCCTTCTTTTGCTATAAACCTTGTTGTTATACAAGGTCATCACATCATGGTATTCAAAACAAGTGGTTCACAACATGGTACTCAAATGCATTGGTTCAAAACATGGTATCCAAATCAAGTGGTTCAAAACATGGTATTCAAACTCATTGGTTCAAAACATGGTATTCAAGTCAAGTTGTTCACATCATGGTATTCAAATCAGGAGATTCATTTCATGTTACATAAACAAAGGATTCAACTCGTGGAGTTAAATCCAGGTTTTCAATAAGACATTAACACATCCGGTTAAAGTAAGATTCGGAAAACATGGTGTCATTTGTTGTAAACAAACTTATAAACCCATCAAGTATCATATTCATTAGCGTTAGTACTGGGTGATCACAACAAGGGAAAGCGGACACATTGGTTCTTATCCAGGATGGAGTTAGCTTTTAAATTTGTTTTAAAAGCTAACTGCAGGTCTGGTGTCATGGTTTTCTTATCCAGGATGGAGTTGGCTTTTAAATTTGTTTTTAAAAGCCAACTGCAGGTCTGGTGTCATATGGTTATCAAAACTGCTGACGTATTATCTAACTCCAAACGTGGTTTGGGACTTGATATTATCGGCTGTCGTGCGAACAGTGATTGGACTGTTTACACTCATTTTCTTACTTGATGTTAGTTTGGGTTGCAGCTCATCCGTGTGAATCTTATGATGCTTTAACTTACCTATGTCTTATATCATATAACTCATGTTTACAAATGTTTAAACCTATTGTTCTCACCAACTACGTCTGTAGTTGACAGTTACTTTTCACGTGTTTCAGGAAATCAGGTTTAAGACAATCTCAGGGACAACTAAGGAGACCATTCTAAGATAGAACAAGATGAAGAAACATGCTAGGATGGAATAGAAACTCACTAAATCCTAAATGTTTAATTGTCTTGTTTGGAGTCTTAATTTGTAAACTATATTTTGGGTCTGTAGTTGTCTTACTTTTGGTAGATAGATTGTCTGTAACAAATCAACTGTCTAAACATTATGAAATGTAGTAATCCATTGTGGTTGTTCTTATTCAATACTTGTGCATGATTCAACTGATCATACGTCACCGCGCCGTGAATTCCGCACGCGGCGCAGGGGTGTGACATTGATTCAATTAATGATGGAGACAATGATGGAGACAGTGAAATCCACTTATCATTTTCTTTGATACATGATGTATTTAAATTTCTAAATGGCGGGACAAAGGTGACTGTTAAAACATGAGCAAATGCAAACGCCCTTGTTGTGAATGAATGGAGAAGCCAAATCGATGACGACTTACCCAAGAAAATATTTGTCAAGGATCTTATTGCCTACCTAAAAGATAAGAAGGATGCTGGGAGGATCTTCAAATTGAATTTTTTTTTTCTCATTCATGGGTGATACAATTATGAGCAACACCGTAAATAAGAGATTCCTTGACTATAAAGACAACAACAGATGTGATGAATTTAAATTGGCGTGACCACATAATGAGCTGTCTAAAAATAGCAAGAGAAACATGGAACAGTAAGCGAGATGTCCTCTACAATGGCCCTATATTTCTACTTGTGGTAAAAAAATTATCTTAAGATCTCATACTTGTAGTTTATTATTTATGTAATGCAATACACATTACACATTACACACTCAAAATACACATTTGTTTTGTATTGTTTAACTTTTTTTGTGTTTTGTATCTGTTATGTTGAAAAAACAGGTTCTATACATCTATCAGAAGGAGAAAAACAAAACAAAAGGGTGTAAAGAGCCAAACAAACTACAGGAAATTAACTTTAACAAGTTGCAGGAATATGAAGAGAGGCTTGGGATTTTTGTTCAAAAAGACACAATAGATGTGGAAGTGACTCTTGCTATGAAAAAAACCAAGATTTTTAGAAAGAAAACCAAAGCAAAAGGATGTTTGTAATACAACAACTGATTGAGATGAAGCAATGGTTGATGAGTCTAAGAATGTGGCTGAGAATTTGGCTAGGAATGTAGCTGAGAATGTGGAAGGTGACTTTGTTGTGAAAGATTCAAAAACAGATGCAGTCATTCAGAAAAGTTATGAAAATTATATTATTTATTTAATGCATAAATTTTGATATGATAAGCAATGAAAAATAATGAGCGATGACGGTAGAGATTCTACGCAAATGGTTAGATTCTTTTGATGAGCAAGCAAAAGAAATAAAGTTGATGTTAGAAGTGGTAGCAAAGGATTATCTAGGAAGTTCGTTGATTTCAGAGAAACAGAATGAATGGGCATCATTGATAAAAAAAATACACAACTAAAGAAGACACAGTAGATTATGATAAAGATGTGTTTTTATGCCCATTACACATAAATGAAGAATAACCTAATGAGCGAAATGCATATAAGTTGATGGTACGCTCACATGTTGAAATAAACCCATCCTTAGTGATGGAATATTCTCAGATGGAGAAAAATTTATTGAGAGAGAATGAAATGGAAAAGATAAATTGAAGCTTGGAGCATCAATTTAGGAGATATTGAAGTTACACCACCTACAACAGGTGATGAATTGTTGTTAGGAGAGAGTGGAAACAATGAAAAGCATCAAAAGATGTGTCTATAAATCAAAATGTACAAGAAGGCAACAAAGAGAAGACAGTTCAGATTGTTCAATAAAAATCACACATTGAGAAGGAAGTTAGAAAATACACAATGGTGAAAGACACAATGAAGAAAGACACAATAAAGAAAGACACATTGGATAAAGACACAAGGGAAAAGGTGAATGTACAAGACACAATGGAGAAAGACATGGTGGATAAAGATACAGTGGAGAAGGTGAATGTTGAAAAAGACACGTATAGTTATGTCACACCCCGAGCCAGCGGGATAGGATCGGTTGTCCCGTCGGGCGGAAGGTTCGCGGGGCGCGATATCGTGAGTGATAATCGGATGATCAGATTGTTTACATTGCACATGATACAAATGAGAAATTTCTAAATATAATAGAATTACAAAGTTAAATTACATCAGTATTGTTTATAATTTAACAATGTAAATCTACCATAAACATCATATAATTCTATCTTGTATTTACACAAGATATACAAAATAATTTGTATAATGATGTCTTCAAAAATATGCACGTCCAAAAAGCTAAGCCTTCTATCTGAAGTCCTAGTCCAAAAGGAATAACTTCTTAGTTGACCTGTTCGTCACCTGAGAAGTCATGCAAAAATCAAGTCAACACATGGTTGGTGAGTTCATATAGTTTTATGATTTGAAAATGATTTGAAAACCTCTTTTGGTAAAGACCCTAACCTCATTAACTCCACATGTATTATCCACATCGGTATGCTTATATATAGGGAATCACGAAAGGGTCAAGCCCAGACGCTATCCCACCACATACTAATACGCATATGACACTGTTGTTAATGATAATTAAGCATTTTTACCCAACACCTCTGAATTTGATTATGATTTTGAAACCTGATTTGCCTTTGATCCTCTTGATTTTGATCGTAGATTTAGAATTTCCCAAAAGTCAGTGATAATAGTAAAATGTCAAATATTTAATTAAATAATTAAATAAAACATTTAAGTACAACTAAGACATGATGATTGGGTATAATTTTACTCAATCAATTAGACTTAGTTGTTGGTGGTTGTCCAAGTTGTAACCTCTCACACGTGACCCATGTCAGGCATAACTCACAAGGAGTACACCTGAACTGAGCGGGATTTTAATGTTTTGCCCTTACAGCTTGACCCAAAGGTCTTCTGTACAAGCGGGGACTTTATTGTTTTGCCCTTACAGCTTGACCCAAAGGTCTTCTGTACAAGCGGGGAGTTTAAGGATATCCTTTGGTTCTTGACCGTCCATGATTCTCTTGATTTTGGCTTTGATATTGATTTCATTTGATCGTTCATGTTATTGCCCGTATAGCCAGACTACAAGAGTCTTCTATACCTGAGAGGGACTTTATATGTGTGTTACACGTGGTCTTGATTCCATATACAACTGACATCCACCTTGACTTGAGTATTAATGAGTTCATTAGATCATAATGATTTCATTAGTTCAATGATTCACACACATTTATGATTTCTGATTCCTTGAGTCTCTTGATCTTGATCTTTTGAATTCCCATGATTCACAATGATAATTGATTTGATTAAGATTTGGGTCTCAGATGACACACTGAGTTATGATTCCCTTGACTATGATCTCTTGATTATGTTCATTTGATTCCACTTTGAGTTTAGATTCTTGAATTGGAGATTTATGGACTAAGGGTTGATTTAAAGTTTAACTTAAAGTATTACTCATAAGAGTACTTTAATTAATTTGATAATTTGATCTGTTTAATAATTTCCTAGACAGGAGTCTAGGAGTATCAACAAACATATATATGTAAAACATATAATAAATAAAAGCATTTAAATAAACAGTTTAAATAAAACAGTTTACGCATGCTTCTCAGCCCCGCGTTTTAAAACACAAATGTTTAGAAAAGGGGCAATGAACTCACCTGTGTTGCTGTGCAAATGAACCACAAAAGATATGCGCGCTCCTTGATTGTTGCCTAAGTATTATTAGCACCTGAGTTATTTTAAGAAGATTCGTAGACGATAAGTATGTATAATAGCCGTATCTAGGGTTTGGTCTCGATGTGCAACTAAGTGTCCTATGATTCTAATGTGTTTCTAAAACTTCATCTAACTTAGTCTAATTCATTACCCATTATTAACCCTAACCCCACATTAATCATTTAAAGACTTTAAGTAAAACCTTTTCAATTTAATTCATTTTAAGTTAAACATTTATTTAGTAAATCATTAAATTAATTCAATAGAATTTATAAGCCCATTTTATTTTATTTTATTAAAACATGTTTAATTTTAAATGAAAGAATGTTTAATACATGATGGGCTCAGAATAAGCCCATTGGGCCAGCCTCGGACCCTTTACTAGACTTGGTTCTTTTTCAAATGATTCCTTGCTAGTACTCTGACGAACTAAGCCAAGAGGATTTTGATACATCACTTAGGTTAGTTACATCTCCTCATGGAATTTGTTAGTGTTTAGGTGTTAATAGTCACATAAACACTTCAAACTCATGCTATTGCTTTAATCTCATTTGTTAACTACAGATAAGTTCCCATTTTAAGGCCTCATAATACAACCATATTCACCCAAAGTTGGTGGCATGAGATGAAACCCTAACACACATCCCATGCACACACACACACTAATACACATGAGCAATTCCATGCATACCATACATACGCATAAGGTTCATACACACACACATTCTTGGTTAAAATCCATGAGTTCACCACCTTAAGACTCGATTAGCAATTCAATCCCAGTCGAGTTGATACGGGTTTGGTCGAATGAATGCCTCTGACCGAATAGCTAGGTGGCCGAATAAGATCACCGAAAGACGCTTGTCGAATGGGTGGGTGTAGTCGAATGAACCTAAGCTGGGTCAAATGAGTTCGGGCGAATGAGTCCCGATCGAATGGCCTTGGTCGAATGTGTTTGATCCCGCGAATGAGGCTGTGGCCGAAAGAAACCTGGTTTGGCCGACTGACCCAAACCATTCGCCGAATGAGATAGTCCTGGCCATTCGGCCGAAGATCAAGTGCCATTCGCCGAATGATGTTCTTGGCTCATTCGTGGATCTGGGTTAGGCTCATTCGGCCGCTCGAACACAATCACCATAGCATTCCTATTTGACTCTAAACAAACTAGATTCGAATGCCACTTGTTCCTAAATCATTCGGAGTGTATTTGGTGAAATCCCTAAGGGTTGAAGGGGTCTAGAACCGGCCAAGAAGGGGGCGACCATGAGGGTTTTAAAAACCCTAAAACCGATCAAAAATGTGGTCCTTACCTCAAATCGGTTGGATGAACGTCTAGATCTGTTGTACTTTCGTGTTCTACTAGTGGTGGTGGTGATTTTGACACCAAGAACACATGAAATGGTGAAGATTCAAATGAGAAATCTTAGTGAGAAGATGGTGAATTCTAGAGAGAGAGAGATGAACGTGAATGGGGATTAGGAGCTGGTTGGTGGTGGTTGTTGTGGTATTAATGACCACATTAAATGGTAGGGAAATACCCGGGTTTGTTCGGGTTCGTTCGGTTTCGCGTGGTTTCGCGTAGAAACGTCATTTTCGCGTCGTTTTTGTAACGAAACGACTCGATATTAAAGTAGAAGTTATAAAATTATTTTAGGTTGTAATTCCTAATAAATTAACTAAATATCTTTTAATTATTTAAATTTCAAAATATTTATTTAACGTTTAGATCGAATCGCGCGGTCATCGCGCGTATTTGTTCGGATCGTCACCCGATCAAACACGACGATAACTACACTTTTCAATATTGTTTTCTAATTATTGAACATCATTCAGAACGTTAAACTTTCAGATTTATTCGTACAGATCGTCACCTATACGAATAATCTGTCGGTTTAGCATTCACATAACGACATTCGTGTTGTTTTGTTCTGTAAAGCCTCACATACGTTTATACATAATAAAATCCTAACAAATAAATCACATGATGATTCTGTGTTGCCAGATAATTATCTGACTCAAGAACCCTTGTTCTGAACTTGTTTCTCTGAAATGACTGTGAATTTGCATTATGATAACATGAAATGATACTGAAACTTGATACGAATAAGAAATACACTGAATTACCTAATGTTTGTACCTGATTACTGTTCACGTACTGTTACGATCACTGTTCCGGTGATGGTTCTGGCACTGATGTTACAGTCTCCCCTTGTTAGAGAAATTTCGTCCCGAAATTTAAGAATTGTTATCGGGTACAGCTTCCTCTTCAAACAATTGGGGATACTTTAACTTCATGTGATCCTCACGTTCCCAAGTAAACTCGGGTCCGCGTCTTGAATTCCATCGAACCTTTACTATCGGAATACGGCTTCGCCTCAGTTGTTTGACTTTGCGATCCATAATCTCTAAAGGTTCTTCGACAAAATGCAATTGCTCATCTACTTGAATCTCTTTGAGTGGAATGACGAGTGATTCGTCAGCAAGGCATTTCTTTAAGTTCGAGACGTGAAATACGTTGTGCACACCACTGAGTTCATCTGGTAATCTCAGTCTATACGCCACAGGACCAATACGTTCAATGATTTCGAACGGTCCCACGTATCGTGGTGCTAGTTTGCCTTTTGTTCCAAAGCGTGCTACACCTTTCCAAGGAGAAACCTTCAACATGAGACGGTCTCCCACTTGAAATTCCAACGGCTTACGCCGTTTGTCGGCATATCTTTTCTGTCTGCTCCTTGTTGCTTGTAATCTTCTCTGAATCTGAGCAATCTTGTCAGTGGTTTCCTGAATAAGCTCTGGCCCAGTTATTCGATTATCTCCCACTTCAGTCCAACAGATCGGTGATCGACATTTACGGCCATAAAGAGCCTCGAATGGTGCACATCCGATACTGCTGTGATAACTGTTGTTGTAGGAGAACTCGATCAGTGGCAAATGAGAATCCCAATTCCCACCGAAATCCAAAATACAGGTTCTTAACATATCCTCTAGGGTCTGGATTGTACGTTCGCTTTGACCGTCCGTTTGTGGATGGTAAGCCGTACTCAGATTTAACTGTGTCCCTAGAGATTTCTGTAATGATTGCCAGAACCTTGATGTAAATCTGCTGTCTCTATCAGAAATAATAGACAATGGCACACCGTGGCGTACCACTATCTCGTTGATGTACAATCTCGCCAGGTTATCCATCGTGAAAGTCTCACGCATCGGCAAGAAATGAGCAGATTTTGTCAAACGATCGATGATCACCCAAATCGTATCGTGACCACTGGAAGTGCGGGGTAGCTTGGTAATGAAGTCCATAGCTATTTGTTCCCACTTCCAGAGCGGAATCTCAGGCTGTTCCAGTAAACCAGACGGTCTCTGGTGTTCCGCGTTTACTCTTGCACACGTAAGACATCTGCCGACATATTCGGCTATGTCCTTCTTCATTCCCGGTCACCAATAAAATCTCTGTAAGTCTCGATACATTTTATCGACGCTCGGATGCACTGATTATCTGGCACGTGTGCCTTCTCAAGAGTAAGTCTTCTGGATTTACCTATCACCGGAATCCACCCACCATTTTGGTAGTAGGTATTTCATCCGGTTTATCTCAAACTGTCTTTCAGTTCTACCATTTGACACACTCCTTAAAACTTTCATAGGTGGTTCTCACAACTCTAGATCTTGATCGTCGGATCGAGACCCTTGAGTCACACATGGTGAATCCTTAAGTTATTTGGTATAACCGTACGCATACTTCACCATCTGTTTAATCTGTTCTCAACATTGAAAGTGGACTTTATATATCGGGGAGGTCTACCTAAGATATGGTAGTACTATTGGAATAAAGGTAATGATTTACCTTCTAAGTAATCCTATACCCGTCTACGAGATGATGTATATTTATCTTCTACCCGAAAGTCATGTGACTGTCGGGACTCATCGTAACTGTTGTTCCTACTATGACTTATTCTCATCCTAATTTCAAAATGAAAGAAATTAAGATAGAGTTGTTCTTCCTTTAACAACTCCAGAATATCCCTGAGATGTCGTTCGCATTATGTCTTGCTATCAGAATAAATCAGTATGTCATCCCTAATGGTAATGACAAACTATTCTAGATAGGGTTTGCACAATCGGTTCATGAGGTCCACAAAACCATAGGTGCACTCTTCTATCCGAAAGGCATTACCGTAACTTGGAATGCCCATACTTCATTCGGAATATTTTCTCTGGCGTATCTTCATTTTGCATTCACAAATGATTTCCCTTGATCTACTTATTTGATCTAGACAAGGACCTAGCACAGTTCTCACATTTACCTTTTCTAACATCCTAGGGCCGGAGTCCTCTAACTTAGGTAACTCAAATTCTAGGAGATCTAGGTAGATAATGAAAGTCTACACACTAGCTTTGACATTTTGAATTCCTAAGGCTTTTAGTGTTCTAATTTGATAAAGTCCTATTCTAAATTACAGTAACTAAACTGGCATTAATGATTACTCTATCTTCATTTAATCATTTAACCCTTATTTAACCTAAAGGTTCCTTCAGTTATTATTCTGATTATCTTTTTGGCACTGACTTTGTTTACGGCTATTATAAATTTATTGTTTCTAAAGTCACAACGGAGTATGCTTTTAAAATTAGCACTCTGATAAGTACTTTTAACATATCAGCATGAAATATGCATACCTGTGAGGTCATCGGAATCCGAATGTTCCCCAGGAGCTGGTAAAGCAAGTAGTTCCTTAGTGACTGCTGGGTCTGCGGGAGGTCTTTGCCTAGGGCAGTCCCTTTTGAAATGTCCACGCATTCCACATGTGTAGCAGTTGTTATTAGGAGTGGATGTAGAGGTGTTCACTTTTTGTTTCTGTTTCCTAGTTAGGATATACCGACACTGTTGAATCCAGTGTCCTATTCTCCCACAATTCAGACAGTGTCTGCAGGGTTTCCCCTTGTCGTGGTGAAAACCACATTTGGCACATTTAGGATCTGTACCAACGTATTGACGGGGAGTAGAGGTCATTGATGACCTACACTGCTGCATTCGGTGTCCTGTCTCTCCACAGTATGTGCATTGTACACATGAGAGTTCAGCTCGATGATGGTGGTGACAAACCGAACAGAGGGGAGCTTTTCCCTTAGAATGTGCAGGACTTGTGGAAGATATCCTCACGGGGCAGTCTCGTGCGATGTGTTCAGACAGTCCGCACACATAGCAATCCTTTCTGTGTCGAGGGAGAGGATATGTAGTGTTTCCAGGATTTTGGTTATGAGTCGGGGGATTATTACAATCACGACTCCAGTGTCCCTTTCCCCCGCAGTTCAGACAATGTTTGCACAGTTTACCCTTAGCATGGTGAAGACCGCACATGTCACATAAAGGAAATTTGCCAGCGTAACACTGACGACCCTCTGACTCTGAAACAACGGCCATCTGGCGAAGAGGAATGGCCTCGGTGTAGATTACGAGTTCTCTTGATTTCTTAGAACAACACCGCTTTCGCTTCCTGCTTGTTTCTCCTCCTTCCGGTTCTTTCTTCTCTGCAGCAAGTAGTGGGAAGATCCTAACAAACTCCTCACTGTTCCTGATTCGTGTGATGATTCCAGGGAGAATCGCCACCAACTGTTCAGTGATCAGGGTTGCAAGTGCCTCGACTGTTGAATCCGTCTCCTGCGAAGGTAGAGGCGGTGATGGTTGTCTTCTTGGTGACATTCTAATCATAACCAATATAACATTGGTTAGTGCAATGATCGAATGCAGAAGACACAATGCAAGTAAATTCCTAATTCCTATGTTCTCTACATGCAGGGTCCCTAGGTTATAGTCTAGGCCAAACAGTTTTAAATAAGTGACCTATATTTCTCTATAACCATGGCTCTGATACCAATCTGTCACACCCCGAGCCGGCGGGATAGGATCGGTTGTCCCGTCGGGCGGAAGGTTCCCGGGGCGCGATATCGTGAGTGATAATCGGATGATCAGATTGTTTACATTGCACATGATACAAATGAGAAATTTCTAAATATAATAGAATTACAAAGTTAAATTACATCAGTATTGTTTATAATTTAACAATGTAAATCTACCATAAACATCATATAATTCTATCTTGTATTTACACAAGATATACAAAATAATTTGTATAATGATGTCTTCAAAAATATGCACGTCCAAAAAGCTAAGCCTTCTATCTGAAGTCCTAGTCCAAAAGGAATAACTTCTTAGTTGACCTGTTCGTCACCTGAGAAGTCATGCAAAAATCAAGTCAACACATGGTTGGTGAGTTCATATAGTTTTATGATTTGAAAATGATTTGAAAACCTCTTTTGGTAAAGACCCTAACCTCATTAACTCCACATGTATTATCCACATCGGTATGCTTATATATAGGGAATCACGAAAGGGTCAAGCCCAGACGCTATCCCACCACATACTAATACGCATATGACACTGTTGTTAATGATAATTAAGCATTTTTACCCAACACCTCTGAATTTGATTATGATTTTGAAACCTGATTTGCCTTTGATCCTCTTGATTTTGATCGTAGATTTAGAATTTCCCAAAAGTCAGTGATAATAGTAAAATGTCAAATATTTAATTAAATAATTAAATAAAACATTTAAGTACAACTAAGACATGATGATTGGGTATAATTTTACTCAATCAATTAGACTTAGTTGTTGGTGGTTGTCCAAGTTGTAACCTCTCACACGTGACCCATGTCAGGCATAACTCACAAGGAGTACACCTGAACTGAGCGGGATTTTAATGTTTTGCCCTTACAGCTTGACCCAAAGGTCTTCTGTACAAGCGGGGACTTTATTGTTTTGCCCTTACAGCTTGACCCAAAGGTCTTCTGTACAAGCGGGGACTTTAAGGATATCCTTTGGTTCTTGACCGTCCATGATTCTCTTGATTTTGGCTTTGATATTGATTTCATTTGATCGTTCATGTTATTGCCCGTATAGCCTGACTACAAGAGTCTTCTATACCTGAGAGGGACCTTATATGTGTGTTACACGTGGTCTTGATTCCATATACAACTGACATCCACCTTGACTTGAGTATTAATGAGTTCATTAGATCATAATGATTTCATTAGTTCAATGATTCACACACATTTATGATTTCTGATTCCTTGAGTCTCTTGATCTTGATCTTTTGAATTCCCATGATTCACAATGATAATTGATTTGATTAAGATTCTTGGGTCTCAGATCACACACTGAGTTATGATTCCCTTGACTATGATCTCTTGATTATGTTCATTTGATTCCACTTTGAGTTTAGATTCTTGAATTGGAGATTTATGGACTAAGGGTTGATTTAAAGTTTAACTTAAAGTATTACTCATAAGAGTACTTTAATTAATTTGATAATTTGATCTGTTTAATAATTTCCTAGACAGGAGTCTAGGAGTATCAACAAACATATATATGTAAAACATATAATAAATAAAAGCATTTAAATAAACAGTTTAAATAAAACAGTTTACGCATGCTTCTCAGCCCCGCGTTTTAAAACACAAATGTTTAGAAAAGGGGCAATGAACTCACCTGTGTTGCTGTGCAAATGAACCACAAAAGATATGCGCGCTCCTTGATTGTTGCCTAAGTATCTTTAGCACCTGAGTTATTTTAAGAAGATTCGTAGACGATAAGTATGTATAATAGCCGTATCTAGGGTTTGGTCTCGATGTGCAACTAAGTGTCCTATGATTCTAATGTGTTTCTAAAACTTCATCTAACTTAGTCTAATTCATTACCCATTATTAACCCTAACCCCACATTAATCATTTAAAGACTTTAAGTAAAACCTTTTCAATTTAATTCATTTTAAGTTAAACATTTATTTAGTAAATCATTAAATTAATTCAATAGAATTTATAAGCCCATTTTATTTTATTTTATTAAAACATGTTTAATTTTAAATGAAAGAATGTTTAATACATGATGGGCTCAGAATAAGCCCATTGGGCCAGCCTCGGACCCTTTACTAGACTTGGTTCTTTTTCAAATGATTCCTTGCTAGTACTCTGACGAACTAAGCCAAGAGGATTTTGATACATCACTTAGGTTAGTTACATCTCCTCATGGAATTTGTTAGTGTTTAGGTGTTAATAGTCACATAAACACTTCAAACTCATGCTATTGCTTTAATCTCATTTGTTAACTACAGATAAGTTCCCATTTTAAGGCCTCATAATACAACCATATTCACCCAAAGTTGGTGGCATGAGATGAAACCCTAACACACATCCCATGCACACACACACACTAATACACATGAGCAATTCCATGCATACCATACATACGCATAAGGTTCATACACACACACATTCTTGGTTAAAATGCATGAGTTCACCACCTTAAGACTCGATTAGCAATTCAATCCCAGTCGAGTTGATACGGTTTTGGTCGAATGAATGCCTCTGACCGAATAGCTAGGTGGCCGAATAAGATCACCGAAAGACGCTTGTCGAATGGGTGGGTGTAGTCGAATGAACCTAAGCTGGGTCGAATGAGTTTGGGCGAATGAGTCCCGATCGAATGGCCTTGGTCGAATGTGTTTGATCCCGCGAATGAGGCTGTGGCCGAAAGAAACCTGGTTTGGCCGACTGACCCAAACCATTCGCCGAATGAGATAGTCCTGGCCATTCGGCCGAAGATCAAGTGGCATTCGCCGAATGATGTTCTTGGCTCATTCGTGGATCTGGGTTAGGCTCATTCGGCCGCTTGAACACAATCACCATAGCATTCCTATTTTGACGCTAAACAAACTAGATTCGAATGCCACTTGTTCCTAAATCATTCGGAGTGTATTTGGTGAAATCCCTAAGGGTTGAAGGGGTCTAGAACCGGCCAAGAAGGGGGCGACCATGAGGGTTTTAAAAACCCTAAAACCGATCAAAGATGTGGTCCTTACCTCAAATCGGTTGGATGAACGTCTAGATCTGTTGTACTTTCGTGTTCTACTAGTGGTGGTGGTGATTTTGACACCAAGAACACATGAAATGGTGAAGATTCAAATGAGAAATCTTAGTGAGAAGATGGTGAATTCTAGAGAGAGAGAGATGAACGTGAATGGGGATTAGGAGCTGGTTGGTGGTGGTTGTTGTGGTATTAATGACCACATTAAATGGTAGGGAAATACCCGGGTTTGTTCGGGTTCGTTCGGTTTCGCGTGGTTTCGCGTAGAAACGTCATTTTCACGTCGTTTTTGTAACGAAACGACTCGATATTAAAGTAGAAGTTATAAAATTATTTTAGGTTGTAATTCCTAATAAATTAACTAAATATCTTTTAATTATTTAAATTTCAAAATATTTATTTAACGTTTAGATCGAATCGCGCGGTCATCGCGCGTATTTGTTCGGATCGTCACCCGATCAAACACGACGATAACTACACTTTTCAATATTGTTTTCTAATTATTGAACATCATTCAGAACGTTAAACTTTCAGATTTATTCGTACAGATCGTCACCTATACGAATAATCTGTCGGTTTAGCATTCACATAACGACATTCGTGTTGTTTTGTTCTGTAAAGCCTCACATACGTTTATACATAATAAAATCCTAACAAATAAATCACATGATGATTCTGTGTTGCCAGATAATTATCTGACTCAAGAACCCTTGTTCTGAACTTGTTTCTCTGAAATGACTGTGAATTTGCATTATGATAACATGAAATGATACTGAAACTTGATACGAATAAGAAATACACTGAATTACCTAATATTTGTACCTGATTACTGTTCACGTACTGTTACGATCACTGTTCCGGTGATGGTTCCGGCACTGATGTTACAAGTTAAGAAAGGCACATTAGAATAGGTGAATGTACAAGACAAAGTGGAGAGAGGCAAAGTGAATAAAGACACAATGGAAAAGGTGAATGTTGAGAAGACACAATCAAGAAAGGCACAAGTCCAATGAAGAAAAAACAATGGTTAAAGAGAAGGCTTTGATAGAGACAGTCGTTAAAGTGAAGGCTGATAAAAACACAATTAAGAATGACACAAGTAAGAAGGATCAAATAGACACATTGGCTAAAGAGAAGGCTGCAAAAGAAACAGTGAAGAAAGAGACAATTAAGAACACAGTGCTAAAAGTGACTGTTGAGAAAGACACATGTGATGTAAAGATGACTGAGAAAGAAACGGTTCAGAAAGACATTGATGTGAAAGACACGGTTGAGAAAGACACATGTGATGCAATGGGGAGAGAGGTGGTTGTGAAAGACATGGCTGTGAAAGACACGGTTCAGAATGACATTGTCAAGGAAGACACAGGGAAAGAAAAGGAAGAGAAAAAGAAAGAGTTTGACCTACATAAAGTTCTAATTAAATTACAATTGTTGCAAACAGAAGAAAGATAGTTCGAAACACCAGATAGGGAAATTGTTTGTCTTGCGCAGCCAATTTCAATCGTCAAACCAGAAAATAAGGAAAAAAATACCTGAAATAAAGAAGAACGTTGGAGAACTTTAATGTTCCCCTTATATAGAAAGGCAAATTATGATGGGACCACGAAGGACGACTGGTAAAAAAACATCGTATACTCTATATTTGCTGCAATAGGAGATTCCTGGTACACAATCTTCTAAAAATTATTAAACTTGAATTTGTTTGAATGTGTTATAACTAAATTATATTAATTCTTTTGTAGTGAAGAAGTGTTTGCTATTGGTGATATGATAACAACACCAAAGGTGATCCTGGAAACATTGAGACCTGAAATTGATATCCTTGTCGATGTTACAAACACATGGTCTCATCTTTTGAATAGAGAAAAGTGGAGGAAATCAAGGGAATCAGTCTATCGCTTGTTTTGCACTTCTCCAATGATTGTAAGTGATACTACAATACACAGTACACAATACATAGTACACAGTTTACAATACATAATACACAAATATACAAATACAAAATACACATTACACATGGCACATTACACAATACACAATACACATTGTTGATGCATATTTTGGGTGTTCGCTGCTGGTTGAATAGTGTAGATTAGTATTTGTTGAGTTGTATTCACTTGTATGTATTTGTATGTTGTTACACTGGGAACTGAGTCATTCACAGGGGCATATGCGAATGAGTTTAATGTGTAAGGGTCCATTCGTACGAATGAGCATACGAATGGCTCCATTTGTACGAATGGAGTGCGGCCCAATACAAATCAGTTCTCAGTGTTTGGAAAGTTAAGGGTTTTAAGGTTTTAGGGTTTTGAGTAGTAAAGGGAGATGATCATGCTCGATATCTTCCTGGCAATGACTATGTTCTTTTATGTGTATGGATTCAATCGTGTAATCATTCGTTTATTCAATATACATTTGATTTGATTCATACTCTTTATGTGTTCTTGCCTTAGCCTTCTGTCCAATGTAGAAATCGTCGGACCTGAACGTTTTTTCACACATTACACATACTATATGAATGATGTATAAAGTTAAACATTTTTTATTATTCATAGTATCGCGACACGTATGACAAGGGCAACAATGTTGTCTTTGAGTAGTTCACGATTTTTTTAAAATTTTTTTGCATAAAGAAGGTTTGGATGATGTGATGCAATTTGGTTTGGTACTTTTTCCAATTATTGAATCAAGCCGCTATTATCTTGTGTGTTTCAACCTCAAGATACAAAAACTTCCTAAAGTTATATTGATAGAAAATATTTCATTTCATGACTATGATGCAAAGTATCTTGGTCGACCAAAACAATTGGTACGTTTCATGATTTTTCTTTCATAAAAAATGAATGTGTTAATAATAAAAATTGATTCATTTCCAAAAAATGAGATTTGAAATGCCATGGAGAACTTTAGAAAATCACGTGGATTGCGGAGTATTTCTCATGAGGCATATGGAATCATACGTTGGTAAGGATGAGAAAGAATGGAATGCAGGATTTGTAACGGAGAAATACAAACTCCAAAAAAGACAACTTGTGATTTAAGAAGAAAGTATGCTGCTAAAATTCTTCTACATGACATTAATGAAGCAAAAACTTTTGATTTAACCATCATGAAGAACTATTTGGAACTACCTTTAGACGAAAAATAGAGACTTCAAAAGTCAGCACAAGCAAGAATCGGTGAAAGGTTGAAGATGTTAGGTTTATGAGTGGGTTGGTTGTATTGAAATAATGTTGGTTTGTTGGTATTATTTAGCTACTTAAAAACAATGCTAGTTGTACTTGTATTTTGGTTGAATCAATATGCATATTTCAGTATATATTTTGATTAAAAAACAATGTTAGTTTGTTAATGGATTTCTGTAACAACTGTAAGAAATCCTAACAAACTTAAACATTAGATAATAATTAGATGATAAAACCCAATAAGATATTAAGGCCCAATTAGGTCCATTAAGAATTCTATATATAAATCAAAGCTCAAATAATTAATCTTGAATTAGAATCAAGTTAATAAACCAAGTCTGACAAGCTTCAAAACAAAACCGAACTATACTACAATAAATTCCTTTGATAAATGAAGTATCGTGATTTCATTAATAATCGTAAGAACAAATGAAAGAAACAAGATATAACAGAGTTAAATATAAAGTAATCACGTTATACTAACTAGAAAATTTATTAAGACAAACATGTCTTAAACGCTTTGTTAACATTTTACAAATCATCAAATAAACAATTATTTTTATACTGACATACATACATACATACATACATACATACACACACATACATACATACATGAAATACATGTATACATATACATATATGCGTACGATACGGACACATACACAAGTATTAATTCAAAGGCATACATACACACAAACACATAAAAACCATCCATATATGAAAAAACATAAAATATTTATATATACTTTATTCACACTCACACTCAAGATCTACCACCTCACTATCCAATCCCTCACTCTATTTCCCTTCAAAGATTCTTTTTACTTTTCTGCCAGCTTTCATCAGCCAACTTCCTGACCCTATATCTCGATCTACACTCCGCCAAATAACTCCATTCTTTTTTCAAAATACTCTTCAACCTCCTGAAATTTTCCAAGTGGTCTCATCCTTTTCCATGAAGATTTCGACCTTCAAACGGCCTTCCAACCCAGGCTGCGTAGAAACCGGACCAGTTGTGCTATCTGCTCGTCACCAACAATTTTAAGGTACCAAATGAACTCCAAATTGAACCATTCTTTTTCTGACATCCTTGGACTTCATTGTACTTCATTTTTGGCAAAACCCCAGGGGAATTGGAGTCCATAAGAGACCGTAAATCCATCCAAGAAGTGAACAAGTGCAGCAACATCCCATGCAAGATTTGAATCTTCATTATTCCTTGATTTCTTGAGCTTTTGGTCTCAATAAATTCCAATAAATCATTATGTTAGATTGTTTGGGATCATTTTAAGGTCATAACATCATCATAAACCATTACCCTTCATCATCCTTCAAGTTCTAGGTAAGGAAACGAGCTTTTTTGGCATCAAAAACCCACTTTACTTCATACTTTTGTTCTTGTTCAACTACTTCTTTGTCGTCATGACCAAAACCATGTTTTAAATAAGAAATAAACACCCTTTTTACAACCAAAAATCAGGGGTATTAACTCCTTGGTAGAAAACTACACATGCAAGAAACTTGCATACATAAAAACTTGATTTTCAAGCACAAAACTATCACTTTTGCATCTCTACTCATTCTAAAGGGTAAGAACCTAAACCTCATATGCATATGTTAAAGACCATGCATGTAATTAAAACTATGAAAATTGGAACTCTTATTAACATAAACGAATAAACTCTTTAACCATATATTATGTCAGATTATTTTGAGTAATAAAATGAGTTTTTATATAAATATAAAGTTAGGAGCAAAGCTTTTTAGGTTGCATGTTATTTTAATACAAAAACCTACATGTTTTATGACATTTGGAAGCCTAAAACGAGGTTTATAAGTAAAGCATGCATTATGGATGTTTTGATAATCAAAATATATCAAAACAAGTATAAAAATATTACACAAAAATCTGAAACATATCTTGATGGTCCAAATAGAAGATATGAATTTAAAAGTTAGTAGAAACACACAAAAATAAGCCATTAAATAAAAAAATATAAAACAAATATAAAAATTTAATAAATAAAATTTTCACTGGTGATAAATAGTATATTTAGGCTGGTAAAAATAGTTTGAGTAAATAACATGGTGTACAAATAATTATTCTTGTTTTAAATGATAAAATAACCCTAAAAAGGATTAAAAATCCAAAATAAATATTAAACATGCAAATTATTCAATATATTATTTTTACCAATGGATTATTTGATCCATATTGATGCAATGCGGCTAGATGAAGAAGACTGGTGCCTACTAAAAGAAAGGGCAGACTCTATATGATATATAATGATGAGAAAATAATTTTAGTATTTTTGGAAATGCTTATCTATTTTTACTGATATTTAATTGTTAAACTATTGCAAAAATTATTAAACGTAAAAAATGAACTAAAAAAATTCTGGAGAATTTTCTAACATCACTATACTAGAATATAAACATACCAAAATTTTATTAGAATTTATTGGGACTAGATCCTATTAAATCCAAAATATAAGCTTTTAAGAATATAAAACATGAATAAATTAGAAATATCACTCTAAGATGACAAAATAAAAATACATTCCTAGAGTCGATCCTGATACATATACATTATAAAATTTAATATATAATTTTTATAATTAAATATAAATTTGTAGGAGTTTCCTTATTAAAAAAAATACACTTAAGTAAATTGGCAATTCAAAATTTTCAAGAGATGACAATATATGATTAGATATAAATCCAAAATAAAACTGTGAACCGTATAAAATAATAAATACTATATATAAAAAGTATACTTTGAATAAAAAGCTTTACAATAAACACAATATAAAAATTTAGAAACATAATTATTTGAGATTTAAGGATAAAATGTTCGATTCACAAACATAAATAAATATATAATCAAAAATTTAAAATATAGTAACGTGACTATATAATTTAATTTCCTTTTATAAATATTCAATCTAGTATGTGTATAATATGTTATTAGCAACATCATACTATTACTACACATAAAATGTCCACCTATGTAAGTTTATACATATGAAAGTGAATCAACTTTAAGGATCAAGATTTGATAGATATTTTAAACATAAACATCTTATACAAAGTTATGAAATTGAATTGTATAAATAAATTACGAAGGAGAATACTAATACATATAGTAAGCACAAATTAATATTAACATAATACACACAATTATATGTGAAATTATATTTTAAGACTTCACTAATGTAACATCAGTGCCGGAACCGTCACCGGAACAGTGATCTCTACAGCATATGAACAGTAAAACAGGTACGAACCATATACAGTCAGTACTTTTCATATTCATATCATTTATCATAATCATAGTGTGTTGTCATAGAACAATTTCAGAAACATTTAACAGAAAACACAGTTCAGAACAATGGATCTTGAGTTAGATAATTATCTGACAATACAGAACCATCATGTGATTATTTGTTTAGGATTTATTATGTATAAATGTATGCGAGGCTTAAAAGAACAAAGCACACGAATATCGTTACGTGAATGCTAAATTGACGGGTTATTCGTATAGGTGACGATCTGTACGAATATATCTGAAAGTTTAACGTTCTGAATGATATTCTATAATTAGAAAACAAGATTGAAAGGTATAGTTATCGCCGTGTTCGTACGGGGACGATTCGCACGAATACGCGTGACGACTGTACATTTCGATATAAACAGTAAATTAATATTTTAAATTTAAATAAATAAAAAGATATTAGTTAATTTATTAGGAATCACAACTTAGAATAAATAAATGAGTTCTATTTTTAAGATCGTGTTGTTTCGTCGCGAAAACTACGCGGAACGACATTTTACGCGAAACCGAACGAGACCGACTAACCGGGTGTGATGGAATCACTTATTATGGCATTAAATTTCCATAACCATCTTCACCAACCCACTTCTCTCTCTAAATTTCGTCCTACTCTCTCTCTCTCTAATTCTCACTCAAGATCAATCTTCTTTCTAAGATTTGGAAGCCCAATCCTTAGTAGATTCAAGCAAATTTGGTGCCAAGACGTTCCTCTTATCGTGTAGATTTCAGAAGTACAAGCATTGTGAAATTTTATCCACGAAACCCAAGGTAAAAACCCATTTTATTTTCGGTTTTGATAGGGTTTTTACGAGTTCATGTGATTTTTCTAATATAATCGATATTAAACACTTAAAACACTTAGATGAAGGTGCGTACACGTTTAGGTATTGTCAGAAATCTATTTGTAACAGGTTTTGATCAATGGGGAAGACAATGATAGTACAGGTTCGTTAACCTCACTACGGCTGAACCCTTAAGTCTTGGCCGAACCTTCATGGTGGAAACGAACCCTGCGCGAACCATGCATTTGGCTGCCGAACCTAGTCCCTAGCTTCTTTGACCGAACCCTGCATCGAACCTGACCACTTGCAGACGAACCCTGTGCCAGCCTGCAACGAACCTGTTACCATTTCGTATTAGCCGAACCTAGAGAGGTGACAAACGAACCACAGGATCCACGAACCTAGCAACTCGGACGAACCATTACTAAAGAGGCGAACCCTAAGACCACCGAACCCTAATGCCGAACCTTGGATGTACAGCAAACCATAGAATCAGACGAACCATGTATGCATGACCACGCAGACCCACAAACCTTCAAACTAAAACAGTAGCCGAACCATTAGGGTTCGTCAAGGTTAGAAGATGGCCGAACCTATCATTGAACATAGCCGAACCTTAGGACCACTGGTGGGTTAGCCGAACCTAAGGCCAATTCCTCTAAAAGGTTCACTGCCCTGGACCACATGTCGAACCTATGAGTTGTTTAATGAGGTTAATATGGACCTAGGATCAATGAGACTAATGTTATAAACTAGGAAATGGATTGTGGAGCACTAAATATAACAATTGCATGAGAAGTTGATCATATATGCATGAATGCATGGGAAATGCATGTACAAGCTCATACATGAAATGAAATCCTAAGTGGGTGTGCATGGGAGGATAATTTAGGATTATTAGATAAAATTACCACATCATGATCAATAGGCTAGCATGGATAGCTAACTTATATAAGTTAATGGGTTATGTCAATTAATGCAAAGAACTTGAATAACGATCAATTTGGAATCAAGGATAATCAATTGGGTCAAAATGGGCCCAATGGGACTTAGTTAAGTCCATCACACTTATAATGTCACTTAAACTCTTGTAAGGAGAATTTAATAAAGGAAACTTATTGATAATTTGTTAGATTTCACTAAATGGTTTTGACATGATATTGAATTAAAATGGAAATTTAATTGTAATGCTTTGGTTTAAATATTTATTTGAATTGATTGGATTGGGATTTTGTTATAAAAATAGACAATGTAATTGTCTGGATTTTAAACATAAAACAAAGGAAACTCTGCCGAAATTTCTAAAAATATAGTGTAAACTATTACAACTAAACATGGGATTTGGGATTGTAAGAAGGGTAACTAAGATAGATGAGGTTTTAGATACACTTAGTACTAAGACACTTAGTTGCACACACAACAAGACCCAACTCTAGGCACAACGACTACTACGCGTACTTATTATATTCGAATTCTTATAAAATAACTCAGGAACCGAAGATACTTAGCCTACAAACAAGAGTGCGTATTCTGTGATAGCACATTAGACATCAACACAGGTGAGTTCATTGCCCCTTTCATAACATTTTTGTTTTAAAACGCGGGGTTGAGAAGCATGCGTAAACTGTTTATTTAAATTGTTTACTTAAATGCTTTTAATTTAATATGTTTACATATATAAATGTTATCCTAGACCATGTCTAGGAAGATTTTATGCAGGTTTTTACTACACTTAGTTACTTAGAAATTAAGTGAATAACCGGGTTAAACTAAACATTTCAACAAATCAAAACATTTCAAACGAATCAAACGAAACATTTTGACAAATCAAATGGGTGATTTCAAGGAATCAAACGAAACATTTTGACAAATCAAGTGGGTGAGTTCAACGAATCATAGGAAACATTTTAACGAAACAAGTGTGGGATTTCAACAAATCAAACGAAACAATCTTTGCAATGACAATATTCAATGTTCTACAAATCAAGTGTTTGTTGAACAATGAATCAAGTGTACAATTGATCAATGAATCTAGTATTCTATGATCAACGAATCAAGTACATCTTGTAACAGAATCAGACGAATCAATAAATCATTTTCAAGGGAAAGCCTGGGAAATATCAGAGATAACATATGCCAAAACAGACGAAACAAAAACCCTACATTTCAAGAAGTCCTAGCTAGACCGTTTGAATTGTAGGTCGTATGTTTGAGGATATTTACAGATTCCCTAACTACTAAGTACCTAGATTGACAGACTAGTCTACTCGAGTTTGACCAAGGCCCAATCATTAGGACTTAGGTTTTATTAAATGTTTATTTATTTATTTACTTAAGCATTTATGACTGTTGATACAATGGCTATGGTTGATCATATTATGTGATGAACTTATGAAATCAACATGGATTTCAAATGATTGTAATTACAGGGACAAAGGAACAGAAGGATTTTGGGGTTTAATGAGAAGGGTAAAAATGCTTAACTATCATTAACAACAGTGTCATATACGGATTAGTATGTGGTGGGACGGTGGCTGGGCGGGCGGAAAGTTCGACCCTACATATGCCCTAATATATAAGCATACCGATCCGGATATTACATGTGGAGTTAATGAGGTTAAGGTCTTTACCGGATGAGGTTTACAAATCATTTTCAAACTCTAAACTATATGAACTCACCAACCATGTGTTGATTTTATTTTTGCATGACTTCTCAGGTGACGAACAGATCAACTAGGAAGCTTATGCTTTTGGACTAGGATTTCAGATAACAGACTTAGTATTTTTTGACCTGCATATTTTTGGGGAAACATCATTATCCAATTATTTTGTACATCTTGTGTAGTTACAAGATAGTTATTTTATGATGTTTATGATAGATTTACATCGTTAAATTATGAACAATTCGGATGTAATTTAACTTTGTAATTCTATTATATTTAGCATTTCTCATTTATATCATGTGCAATGTAAACAATCTGATCACTTTCGACTATCACTCACGATATCACGCCCCGGGAACCTTCCGCCTGTCAGGGAAACCCGATCCTACCCCACCGGCTCAGGGTGTGACAGATTGGTATCAGAGCGATGGTTATAGAGAAATATAGGTCACTTATTTAAACGGTTTGGCCTAGACTATAACCTAGGGACCCTGCATATAGAGAAACAGGACTTAGAAATTTTCTTGCATATTGTCTTCTATATTTGATCATTGCACTAACCAATAACCTTATTGGTTATGATCAGAATGCCGCCGAGAAGACAGCCTCCCTTGTTACCTCTACCACCACAAGACTTGGCTCCACACTCCTCCACACCGTCACCAAATGATTCACCACCACCACCTCCACCACCTCCTCCTCCCCCTCCTCCATTGATTACTCAAGCATCTGGTTCAGGCACAACACCGACTCTGGATCCTACTACTATCGCCCTGGTGACGCTACTGAGTAGCCAGATGACAAATCAGATGAAAGATGCAATACCGGAGATGTTCCTTCGTCTTCGTAATGAAATCCTCAACACTGGCAACACATTAGGAGAAGCCAGTGGAAATACTGGAGATTCATCTCATTACTCCTACAAGTCTTTTGTAGGATGTAAACCACCCAGTTTTAGTGGGTCTGAAGGTGCTGTTGGATTAATCCAATGGATTGAGAAGATCAAGGCAACCTTGGATCTTCGCAGCTGCCCGGAACACCACAAGGTCCGTTACTCAGCTAGAACATTCAACAAACGGGCTCTGACCTGGTGGAACGGTCAGATCAACGCCCGAGGAAGAGAGGAAGCTATGGCAATGCCTTCAAGGCACTGCTTCGAACATAATTCTGCCCCAAGAATGAGCTGCAGAAGTTGGAGGTTGAATTATCCAACCATGTGATGAAGGGGGCTGATCACATGGTGTACACAACTCGTTACTATGAGTTGGTGGCCTTGGTACCTGATATGGTACCAACTCTGGAGAAAAGGATAGACAGATATGTGGGTGGACTTCCCGCCTGCATTCAGGGCATGGTTGTTTCAGCCAACCCTACTACTGTTGAATCTGCAGTGAGATTGTCTGGGAAACTCACTGATCTCATGGTAGCCTCTGGAGTCTTAAAGAAGGAGGCTGAACCCAGTAAGAACAAATCTGAGTCTTCAAAGAAACCCCACCACCATCAGAAGAAGAAACAGAAGACCATCAAGAACTACACGGTGGCCACACCTCTTCAACAAGTAGCAGCAGCACCACAGAACCCCAACCGCAAACCCTACACTGGCACGTTTCCTCTGTGTGCCAAGTGTCAGTATCATCACACTGCTGACACTCCTTGCAAGCATTGCACGGGATGTGGAAGAAAGGGTCATTGGGAACAGTACTGTCGGATGACACCTAACCAAGCAGTTAACTATGCTGCTTTGGCTCTCCCTCCACCAGCTAATCAGAACAATGGTGGATGCTTCAATTGTGGCGAACAAGGCCACTTTGCAAAGAACTGCCTGAAGAAGGCTCAACAGGCCGTTCAAGCTCCTCGTAGATGAGCCTTTGCCATCGGAGCACCAGCTGCACGCCAGGACCCGAATGTGGTCACTGGTACGTTTCTCTTACATGACTTTTATGCATCTGTTCTATTTGACACTGATGCGGATCAGAGTTTTATCTCTGCCGATTTTGCATGCCAATTAGATTCTATAGAAGAACAGTTAGACTCCCCTTATATTATAGAAGTAGCTAACGGGAAACAAATCACAGTTAGTACAGTTTATAGGAACTGCCCATTGACACTTAATGGTCATACATTCATCATTGATTTGATACCGATGGAACTGGGTAGTTTTGACATTATTGTTGGAATGGATTGGCTTTCCTCTAATCGAGTGGAAGTCTTCTGTTCTGAAAAGTTGCTTCGAATTCCATTGACGGGTGATCGCATATTGGAAGTTAAAGGGGATCAAGCAAAACGAAGTGTCAAAATCATTTCATGTATAAAAGCGCGTAAGTGTTTACAGAAGCGGTGCGTTGCATTCTTGGCTCATGTGGTAGAAAAGGACAATGACAAGAAAAGGATTCAAGATGAACCTGTGGTGAAAGAATATCCTGAAGTGTTTCCTGAAGACCTACCAGGTTTGCCACCTGTGCGACCGGTAGAGTTTCGTATTGACTTAATTCCTGGAGCAACCCCAGTTGCTAAATCTCTTTACAGGTTAGCACCTTCAGAGATGCAGGAATTGTCTAATTAGTTGCAGGAGCTACTTGACAAGGATTTCATCAGACCGAGCTACTCACCTTGGGGAGCTCCGGTTTTGTTCGTAAAGAAGAAAGACGGATCGTTCAGAATGTGCATAGACTACACGGAGCTGAACAAACTGACCATCAAGAATCGGTATCCGTTACCGAGGATTGATGAACTGTTTGACCAACTGCAAGGAGCTCAATACTTCTCAAAGATTGACTTGCGGTCTGGATATCATCAGCTGAGAGTTCAAGATGAAGACATACCGAAAACGGCCTTCCGAACAAGATACGGGCATTTTGAATTCATGGTGATGCCTTTCGGATTGACAAATGCACCAACGGTTTTCATGGACCTCATGAACCGAGTGTGCAAGCCGTACTTGGATCAGTTTGTCATTGTTTTCATTGATGACATACTGATTTATTCCAAGACCAAGACAGAACATGAGCAGCACCTCAGAAAGATCTTGGAGCTGTTGAAGGAAAAGAAACTCTATGCTAAATTCTCTAAATGTGAATTCTGGCTAAAAGAAGTTCAATTTCTGGGTCATGTAGTCAACAGCGAGGGAATTCATGTAGATCCTGCCAAGATCTAGGCGATAAACAATTGGGACACTCCGAAGACACCGACGGAGATACGGTCTTTTCTGGGATTGGCAGGTTATTACAGAAGGTTTATCTCAAACTTTTCTAAGATAGCCTTGCGACTTACCAAACTAACTCAGAAAAGTGAACCGTTCGTCTGGGAGCAGAAACAAGAAGATGCTTTCCAGACATTGAAACAGAAACTATGAGATGCTCCAATTCTATCTCTCCCAGAGGGCTGTGATGACTTTGTTGTATACTGTGACGCTTCCCATCAGGTACTCGGTTGTGTGTTAATGCAACGGGATAAAGTCATAGCCTATGCATCAAGACAGTTAAATATTCATGAGAAGAACTACACTACTCATGATCTTGAACTGGGAGCTGTAATCTTCGCACTGAAGATTTGGAGACATTACTTATATGGCACCAAGTGTACCATATTCACTGATCACAAAAGTCTGCAGCACATCTTTGATCAGAAGGAGCTCAACATGCGACAACGCCGTTGGGTTGAACTTCTGAACGACTATGATTGTGTAATTAAGTACCATCCGGGAAAGGCGAACGTTGTAGCTGATGCCTTGAGCCGGAAGGAACGGGTCAAACCCCTACGTGTTAGGGCAATGGGGATAACCGTGCAGACCAGTTTAAGTGATAAGATTATTCAAGCACAACAAGAAGCACTTGACCGAGGTAATCTGAAGAAGGAACTTGATTGTGGAGCAGAGAAACAGTTCGACACGAAGTCCGATGGAATGATCTATTACCGGGAACGTATATGGATCCCGGCGGTAGACGAATTGAGAAGACTAATCTTCGATGAAGCACACAAGACTAAATACTCCGTTCACCCAGGCGCAGATAAAATGTACCAAGACTTGCGTGGATTTTATTGGTGGCCGGGGATGAAGAAAGAAATAGCCGAGTATGTCGGTCAGTGTCTGACGTGTGCAAAGGTAAAGGCGGAACACCAGAGACCGTCTGGTTTACTGGAACAGCCTGAAATTCCGCTCTGGAAGTGGGAACAAATAGCTATGGACTTCATTACCAAGCTACCCCGCACTTCCAGTGGTCATGATACAATTTGGGTGATCATTGATCTTTTAACCAAATCTGCTCACTTCTTGCCTATGCGTGAGACCTTCATGATGGATAAACTAGCAAGATTATATATCAATAAGATAGTGGTGCGCCACGGTGTGCGATTATCTATTATTTCTGATCGAGACAGCAGATTCACATCAAGGTTCTGGCAATCACTGCAGAAATCTCTAGGGACACAGTTAAATCTGAGTACAGCTTACCACCCACAAACGGATGGTCAAAGCGAACGTACTATTCAAACTCTAGAAGACATGTTAAGAACCTGTGTATTGGACTTCGGTGGGAATTGGGACTCCCATTTGCCACTGATTGAGTTCTCCTACAATAACAGTTATCACAGCAGTATCAGATGTGCACCATTCGAGGCTCTCTATGGTCGGAAATGTCGATCACCGATGTCACACCCCTGCGCCGCGTGCGGAATCCACGGCGCGGTGACGTATGAACAGTTGAATCATGCACAAGTATTGAATAAGAACAACCACAATGGATTACTACGTTTCAAAATGTTTAGACAGTTGTTTAGTTACAGACAAACTATCTACCAAAATAATGACAACTACAGACCCAAAATATAGTTTACAAAATAAGACTTCAAACAAGACAATTAAACAATTAGGATTTTGTGTGTTTCTAATCCATCCTAGCATGTTTCTTCATCTTGTTCTATCTTAGAATGGTCTCCTTAGTTGTCCCTGAGAAAGTCTTAAACCTGATTACCTGAAACACGTGAAAAGTAACTGTCAACTACAGAAGTAGTTGGTGAGAACAATAGGTTTAACATATGAAATCATGAATATGTGATATAAGGCATAGGTATGTTAAAGTAATAAATGATTCACATGGATGAGCTGCAACCCAAACTAACATCAAGTAAGAAAATGAGTGTAAACAGTCCAATCACTGTTCGCACAAAAGCCAACATATACTATCAAGTCCCAAACCACGTTTGGAGTTAGATAATGTATCAGCAATTTTGAAAACCATAATGACACCAGACCCGCAGTTAGCTTTTAAAACAAATTTAAAAGCTAACTCCATCCTGGATAAGAACCAATGTGTCCGCTTTCCATTGTTGTGATCACCCAGTACTAACGCTAATGAATATGATACTTGATGCGTTTACAAGTTTGTTTACAACAATAGACACCATGTTTATGAACCTTACTTTAACCGAACGTGTTAATGCCTTATTTGATAACATGAATTGAAAACCTTGATTTAATTCCATGAATTAAATCCTTTGTTTTGAATACCATGAAATGAACCTCTTGATTTGAATATCATGAAATGAAACTCTTGATTTGAATACCATGAAATGAACCTCTTGATTTGAATACCATGAAATAGTGACCTTGTATAATAACAAGGTTTATAACAAAAGAGTTTATAAAATGCATTATTTAAAAGTGTTTATCCTGTATAAAAACATTTGAGTAAATCTGTTATAAACAGTTCAAAGGGTCTTTATAAAACCTTTTTAATAAAAGAGTTTAATAGTTGATAAATCCTTTAAAACAGTTGACAATTCCTTTAAAACAATTGACAATCCTTTAAAACAGTTGATGAATCCCTTGGATTCGTAAAATGAACCTGTAATGTTTATAAGAATACACACATCCTGTGTAATGAAATACAATTGTAAATAGCGGGTTTGATCACGTGTTCCACCCCAAAACAGTTATAAAACAGTAAAAGAGGGGCTAATGTTCTCACCTGTCTGCAGTAGACTCTGAACTAAAACAGATAGCAAGTAGCAAACATGACTTCTAATTGGTTCCTATATCATTGTAATCATACATAAGATATAAGATTTATAGTTGTATAGACTTTGATTCATTGATTGACTCGTGTTCTATTGAAATTGATTAACACTTGATTACTTGTTCTCATGATTATGATTGTTGTGCAAACTTGAAAGTTATGATTTTGAATCACATGATTGATCATGGGTCCATGAAAAGGATCTGTAATGTTCTTTTGTGCACCAACTTGTTTGCGCATCACACGTGTTTAAGAGTTTGATAAACCATTGATTATCATGACTTATGAAAAGATGTTCCATTTGTTTAAGTTCTTGAGATTGTGACTTGATCCCATAATTGGGTTAAGTCGCAACTTAAACCATAATTGATCAACTCACAATTACCTTGAGTTGTGGCCAATAATGGGCCTTAAGCCCATAAAATCATGGTGGCTTAATCACAATTCCATGGGCCTCTTAAGTTAACGATGGACCACATGAAAGATGGTATTGAGCCTACAACATGTTTATGGACCTTGTAATACATCAATGATAATCTTGGGCCAATTAGGGCCATAGTGGCCGAATGGGATCTAATTGGGCCCATCGGTATTGGGTTGGACCGGATGAAATTGAGTTGTGCCAAAGGTTTTGTGGATGTCGGCTGAATGGTGACCATGAGTCCATTAAATTGGGCCGAGAATGAGGAAATGGGCCTTCTGAGAACATGGGCCACGGTAGGTTTCTGGGCCAAACAAAACCACATGAACCAAGGATGTGCGGGTATGGACTCAACAGAGTAAGTTGGGCTATGAACTTGGGCCGGTTGTTGACCTGGTCATTATTTAGAAGAAGAAGGGCTCTAGGGCAGCGAATCTATTTAGTTTTCCTGTCCAGGTTCGGCCAACAATGATGCTACAGGTTCGCTTCATGCTCAGCGAACCATGCTAGGTTCGGCTGCATCCAAAGGGTTCGACACCACAGGGGGTTTCGTCGGATGCATGAGGGTTCTGTGCAGTACTAGGGTTCGCCCCATGCACACGTAGGTTCGCAGACAACACTGGTTCATCTGCATGAGAAGGGTCGTCCCTATGCGAAGGTTCGGTGAAATAGAATTAGTTCGGCTGGTCATGAAGGTTCGCCGCAGGTGAGTAATACCATTAGGGTTCGTCTAGTTGTGATCAACGAACCCTAGGTTCGTTCCAGATATGGGTTCGGTGACAAGTCTGGGTTCGGCTAGAGCATGATGGTTCGCGAGTCAGGCATGGTTCGTCGGATGAGGATGGTTCGGCAGCTACCAGAAGGTTCGTGAGTCTCTATAGTTCGGCTGGAATTGCACAGGTTCGTCCCATCTATGACTTCATTTCACGAACCTGTACCTGCCATCACCATCTTCATCATCGTCTACCAGCTATTCCAGATCGATACACACCACGCTAGCAACCCAAATCAATAGTAGTGTACTTATGGTTCGAAATGAAGAGGAGGGAACCGGTTCTAAACTCGTGAACAACCTTACACAACAAAACCCTATTTTCCAGATTTTTAAACCGTTCGTACCTCGTTTTTGGCCGGTGAAAACTTCCGATCTGTTGTACTTTCGGGTAGAGGATGTCGAGAGCTACGCGTGGACACCAAGAACACCAAAATCCGTTGAGAAACGAAGGAGATAAGCGCGTTTGAAGTCGGTTTTCTAGAGAGAGAGGGTAGAACGAAAATATAGAGAGAGAGTGGGTTGTTGGTGACATAAATGAGGGAAATGACCTCTTTCAAGGCTTTTATAGCACGCGCGGTATTCGGGTCCGTTTCGGTCGCTCGATTCGCGTTTCCGGAACGTAACACGTATTTTACGCGATTTAAAATAAAATAGTTATTAAACTCATTAAAATGATGAGTTTCAAAATTGTAAAAATATAAAATAATAATTTTAACTATTTTTACTCTTCGTGCGTTGTCAGATCGTTAAACGCATACAATTACGTGTATACCCGCAATCGCGTACGTTTTTCGATCGTAAAAAATTATTTAAAGCCGTTCACTCGTAATTATAAGTTCAACATTCGTACCATTATGGATCGTCACCCATAACTATACTCAGTCTCGCTTACGCATTACGATTTTGTTTGATTAATTGTCATAATATTCGTCTTAACCCTACGCACTAACACTATCCTGTTACACAGAACGCAGTATATATATAGGGCTCACTCTCGCTGCCCACCACTGTTTCGATATAACACGATACTGTTCTTGCCTAGTGTAATCGACTGTAATTAATAATACATACTTGTCTCTAAATGAATAAGATCCTGTAACACACAAGCACATTATGAACACATGATCACATTGATTAACTGAACATGGACACACACTGTTCTAACACTGTTTACAAATACCATGACTAAATGTACAAATGTTACAACCGATCTACTGGACTGAAATTGGAGACAACCGAATAACTGGGCCGGAACTTATTCAAGAAACCACTGACAAGATAGCTCAGATTCAAAGAAGACTACAAGCAACAAGGAGTAGACAAAAGAGCTATGCCGACAAACGGCGCAAGTCGTTGGAATTCCAAGTGGGAGACTGTGTAATGTTGAAGGTATCCCCATGGAAAGGCGTTGTACGCTTTGGAAAGAAAGGCAAATTAGCACCACGATACGTGGGACCGTTCGAGATCATCGAGCGTATTGGTCCTGTAGCTTATCGACTGAGATTACCGGATAAACTCAGTGGTGTGCATGACGTGTTTCACGTCTCAAACCTAAAGAAATGCCTTGCTGATGAGTCTCTCGTCATTCCTATTGAAGAAATTCAAGTAGACGAACAGTTACATTTCATAGAAGAATCTTTGGAGATTATGGATCGCAAGGTTAAACAACTGAGGCGAAGCCGTATTCCGATTGTAAAGGTTCGATGGAAATCAAGACGCGTGCCCGAATTTACTTGGGAACGCGAGGATCACATGAAGTTAAAGTACCCCCAACTATTTGAAGAGGAAGCTGTACCTGATAACAACTCTTAAATTTCGGGACGAAATTTCTTTAACAAGGGGAGACTGTAACATCAGTGCCGGAACCGTCACCGGAACAGTGATCTCTACAGCATATGAACAGTGAAACAGGTACGAACCATATACATTCAGTACTTTTCATATTCATATCATTTATCATAATCATAATGTGTTGTCATAGAACAATTTCAGAAACATTTAACAGAAAACACAGTTCAGAACAATGGATCTTGAGTTAGATAATTATCTGACAATACAGAACCATCATGTGATTATTTGTTTAGGATTTATTATGTATAAACGTATGCGAGGCTTAAAAGAACAAAGCACACGAATATCGTTACGTGAATGCTAAATTGACGGGTTATTCGTATAGGTGACGATCTGTACGAATATATCTGAAAGTTTAACATTCTGAATGATATTCTATAATTAGGAAACAAGATTGAAAGGTATAGTTATCGTCGTGTTCGTACGGGTGACGATTCGCATGAATACGAAAGACTGTACATTTCGATTTAAACAGTAAATTAATATTTTAAATTTAAATAAATAAAAAGACATTAGTTAATTTATTGGGAATCACAACTTAGAATAAATAAATGAGTTCTATTTTTAAGATCGTGTTGTTTCGTCGCGAAAACTACGCGGAACGACATTTTACGCGAAACCGAACGAGCCCGACTAACCGGGTGTGATGGAATCACTTATTATGGCATTAAATTGCCAAAACCATCTTCACCAACCCACTTCTCTCTCTAAATTCCGTCCTACTCTCTCTCTCTCTAAGTCTCACTCAAGATCAATCTTCTTTCTAAGATTTGGAAGCCCAATCCTTAGTGGATTCAAGCAAATTTGGTGCCAAGACGTTCCTCTTATCGTGTAGATTTCAGAAGTACAAGCATTGTGAAATTTTATCCACGAAATCCAAGGTAAAAACCCATTTTATTTTCGGTTTTGTTAGGGTTTTTACGAGTTCATGTGATTTTTCTAATATAATTGATATTAAACACTTAAAACACTTAGATGAAGGTGCGTACACGTTTAGGTATTGTCGGAAATCTAGTTGTAACAGGTTTTTGATCACTGGGGAAGACAATGATAGTACAGGTTCGTCAACCTAACTACGGCCGAACCCTTAAGTCTTGGCCGAACCTTCAGGGTGGAAACGAACCCTGTGCGAACCATGCATTTGGCTGCCGAACCTTGTACCTTCTTTGACTGAAGCCTGCATCGAACCTGACCACTTGCAGACGAACCCTGTGCCAGCCTGCAACGAACCTGTTACCATTTCGTATTAGCCGAACCTAGAGAGGTGACAAACGAACCACAGGATCCACGAACCTAGCAACTCGGACGAACCATTACTAAAGACTAAGACCACCGAACCCTAATGCCGAACCTTGGATGTACAGCAAACCATAGAATCAGACGAACCATGTATGCATGACCATGCAGACCCACGAACCTTCAAACTAAAACAGTACCCGAACCATTAGGGTTCGTCAAGGTTAGAAGATGGCCGAACCTATCATTGAACATAGCCGAACCTTAGGACCACTCGTGGGTTAGCCGAACCTAAGGCCAACTCCTCTAAAAGGTTCGCTGCCCTGGACCACATGTCGAACCTAGGAGTTGTTTAATGAGGTTAGTATGGACCTAGGATCAATGAGACTAATGTTATAAACTAGGAAATGGATTGTGGACCACTAAATATAACAATTGCACGAGAAGTTGATCATATATGTATGAATGCATGGGAAATGCATGTACAAGCTCATGCATGAAATGAAATCCTAAGTGGGTGTGCATGGGAGGATAATTTAGGATTATTAGACAAAATTACCACATCATGATCAATAGGCTAGCATGGATAGCTAACTTATATAAGTTAATGGGTTATGTCAATTAATGCAAAGAACTTGAATAACGATCAATTTGGAATCAAGGATAATCAATTGGGTCAAAATGGGCCCAATGGGACTTAGTTAAGTCCATCACACTTATAATGTCACTTAAACTCTTGTAAGGAGAATTTAATAAAGGAAACTTATTGATAATTTGTTAGATTTCACTAAATGGTTTTGACATGATATTGAATTAAAATGGAAATTTAATTGTAATGCTTTGGTTTAAATATTTATTTGAATTGATTGGATTGGAATTTTGTTATAAAAATAGACAATGTAATTGTCTGGATTTTAAACATAAAACAAAGGAAACTTTGCCGAAATTTCTGAAAATATAATGTAAACTATTACAACTAAACATGGGATTTGGGATTGTAAAAAGGGTAACTAAGATAGATGAGGTTTTAGATAAACTTAGTACTAAGACACTTAGTTGCACACACAACAAGACCCAACTCTAGCCACAACGACTACTACGCGTACTTATTATATTCGAATTCTTATAAAATAATTCAGGAACCGAAGATACTTAGCCTACAAACAAGAGTGCGTATTCTGTGATAGCACATTAGACATCAACACAGGTGAGTTCATTGCCCCTTTTCTAACATTTTTGTTTTAAAACGCGGGGCTGAGAAGCATGCGTAAATTGTTTATTTAAATTGTTTACTTAAATGCTTTTAATTTTATGTGTTTACATATATAAATGTTATCCTAGACCATGTCTAGGAAGATTTTATGCAGGTTTTTACTACACTTAATTACTTAGAAATTAAGTGAATAACCGGGTTAAACTAAACATTTCAACAAATCAAAACATTTCAAACGAATCAAACGAAACATTTTGACAAATCAAATGAGTGATTTCAAGGAATCAAACGAAACATTTTGACAAATCAAGTGGGTGAGTTCAACGAATCATACGAAACATTTTGACGAAACAAGTGTGGGATTTCAACAAATCAAACGAAACAATCTTTGCAAAGACAATATTCAATGTTCTACAAATCAAGTGTTTGTTGAACAATGAATCAAGTGTACAATTGATCAATGAATCTAGTATTCTATGATCAACGAATCAAGTACATCTTGTAACAGAATCAGACGAATCAATAAATCATTTTCAAGGGAAAGCCTGGGAAATATCAGAGATAACATATGCCAAAACAGACGAAACAAAAACCCTACATTTCAAGAAGTCCTAGCTAGACCGTTTGAATTGTAGGTCGTATGTTTGAGGATATTTACAGATTCTCTAACTACTAAGTACCTAGATTGACAGACTAGTCTACTCAAGTTTGACCAAGGCCCAATCATTAGGACTAAGGTTTTATTAAATGTTTATTTATTTATTTACTTAAGCATTTATGACTGTTTATACAATTGCTATGGTTGATCATATTATGTGATGAACTTATGAAATCAACATGGATTTCAAATGATTGTAATTACAGGGACAAAGGAACAGAAGGATTTTGGGGTTTAATGAGAAGGGTAAAAATGCTTAACTATCATTAACAACAGTGTCATATACGGATTAGTATGTGGTGGGACGATGGCTGGGCGGGCGGAAAGTTCGACCCTACATATGCCCTATATATAAGCATACCGATCCGGATATTACATGTGGAGTTAATGAGGTTAAGGTCTTTACCGGATGAGGTTTACAAATCATTTTCAAACTCTAAACTATATGAACTCACCAACCATGTGTTGATTTTATTTTTGCATGACTTCTCAGGTGACGAATAGGTCAACTAGGAAGCTTATGCTTTTGGACTAGGATTTCAGATAACAAACTTAGTATTTTTGGACCTGCATATTTTTGGGGTAACATCATTATACAATTATTTTGTACATCTTGTGTAGTTACAAGATAGTTATTTTATGATGTTTATGATAGATTTACATCGTTAAATTATGAACGATTCGGATGTAATTTAACTTTGTAATTCTATTATATTTAGCATTTCTCATTTATATCATGTGCAATGTAAACAATCTGATCACTTTCGACTATCACTCACGATATCACGCCCCGGGAACCTTCCGCCCGCCGGGGAAACCCGATCCTATCTCGCCGGCTCGGGGTGTGACAACTAAGCTTGTTAACATATAAAAAATTTGAAATAATAAAACTTAAACACATAAAAGCCAAAGAGCTCAACCAATCAGCAATCGTAATCTATGTATTTACAACTTACATATATATATACATACATACATGAATTGCTACAAATAGGAACTTGTTTGTTGATAACACTACGAACATAACAAGCATACATTGTTGCACAATGACATAATTGTAAAGGAACAAAGTGAACAAAGTGAAATAATAAAACTTAAACACATAAACGCCAAAGAGCTCAACCAATCAACAATCGTAATCTATGTATTTACAACTTACATATATATAGACACACACACACACACACATACATGAATTGCTACAAATAGGAACTTGCTTGTTGATAACACTACGAACATAACAAGCATACATTGTGGCACAATGACATACTTGTACAGGAACAAAGTGAACCCATTGAAGCGACCAGGTGAGTTCATGTGATCCCTTTTCATTTTACTGTTTTGGGATACTGAAAGCATGCTCCAAAATGTTTATAAAATTTATATTTATGTGATAATGAACGTCCGTTCAACTTAATTGCTTCCCCTAGACGTGAAACATCATATACAACCATTAACTCTAGAGGAGAGCTGGTCGGTATATGAGTAGTACTACTTGGGGAATCCCCCACACAAAGTGGCCCGAAAGGGTGGCCCTGTAAAAATAGGGTTGAAACCCCACTGAGGTTAATATTAACCATTGTAGCATATATTTATCATGACACATTTAAACCGAGGACAGGAACGGGTCTCGGAATGGGAAGTAAATTAGGGTGACCATGTCATGGGCTAACAGTGTATGTGGCATACGCCTGGGCATGGCACATGGTTGGTTGTATTGGTTTGAATTATCACTTTATAGTTGACGTAACCTTTGTGGATTTGTTGTAAACTTTGATACTTAGACTAAACCTTTGGTTAAATTGTTAAATACTTATTTTTGTCTTCTGCTACTTTGTGTTTTGAATCAATCGTTAGTCAAGCCTCCTGGTTGGGTTGTGACAATTTACTTTATTCTGTATGAATGGTACAGTAGATTCAAGGTTAGACGCAATATAAAAAATACACAATATAAAAAAGACACAACACATCAAAAAAAGCAAAAAGGCACAATACAGTTGAAAAATAAAAGACAGAATTTAAAAAGTCTTAAAAACACAACAAAAGATAAACATAAAAGACATAATAAAGTTGTAACATAAAAGACACAACATTAATAAAGACAAAAAGACACAATGAAAAAAAGTGTAAAAAACACAACAAAAGCTAAACATGAAAGACACAATACAACTTCAACATAAAAGACACAATATTAAATAGACTTAAAGACACAACAAAGGTAAAACACAAAAGAAACAACAAAGGTAAACATAAAAGACACAACAAAAAATTTAAACATAAAAGACACAGTTTTACAGAAAAGATAAAACAAGGCTAAACATACAAGACACAAAAGACATAGGAAAGGTAAACATATTCAATAATAGTATAAATGTATTTTATTGAATTTGTAATATGCAATACAAAATAGATATTAAAAAAATATCTAATTAGATCCTGAAATACTTGATCCTTGTTTGTCTTGAATACTTTTAATTTATATTTGACATGTGCGCTCATTGTGACCAACACATTTGCAAAAACCACATCCTCTAAGTTTCTTCTTTGCATCTAAAATGTTAATTGCTATCTCACGAGCAGACTTAAAATGCTTTTTTGTAACACAACCTTTTGTCCTTATTCTTACAGGTACACGAACAGTTGTATAACGTGGCTCACTCATTGTAGTTATTGATGCAAATTTACTTCTTCTTCTAGGTCAAGGAGTGTCAATTTCTACCTCGTCAGCCTTGGACATATAATTTTTAACATGATCTCTATATTGAAATAGTTGATCTTTGTTCATAACCAACTGACTTATGACATACTCGTTTGAAAACATAATCTCACGAACTGTTAGTCCCACTACAGTATCCAAAACTGATATCGATTATCTAATCACACGTGAGAGTGAGGAATGGTGCAAGAAGAATAATAATCAAGATCAAGATGAAAAACAATGCGATTACTCACATTAATTGCACTCGGTTTCAAAGGAACTAAATGGTACAATGTGTTCATCTCTAAGAACAGAGAAAACAATTATCAAAACGAACCAACCCTATAGTGACTTCTAAGCTGGGTTTATATAACACACATACATTAATCTAGGCCACTCGGCCCATTGTAACTAAACAAATCCAACACTTAAACAAAACAAATTATAACCTACTTGAGAACGACAAACCACTAAAAACCAAAACACCACTCTAGAACCACCATATCAATCACAACAAACATCAAAACTCATTTTACTTCCCAACAATCTCCCACTAGTTTTGAGTTTCCTCAGCTCTCTTTTCTTTTGTAGGTTCATCAGATTCTCCACACTTAATCATCAATGTAGAGGAATCTCCTTTACCTCCAGACCATGCTTCATTCTTCACAGTGCCTCTTGCATAAACTACAAACTCCAAATTATCTTCCAAGTGATCTTGATCTACTCTCATTTATTGACTATTCAAGAATTTTATATCTTTCTCACTTAAACACATTAGATCAATATCATAAAAAGTGTACTCAACATCCCCACAGTTAATAATCACGCCAGACATTTGCTCATCAAAAGCCCAGAACTTGAAGCTATCCAAAACTCCTTCAGGTAAGTCTGGAAGTATCGGGACTTTCTTCATCCATTCAGTAGCTGGCCATTTCACTTCATAGACATCAATATCAATTGGGTTTCCAAGAGAATTTGTTTTCTTTTTTATTTTTACAGACTTAGCAAGAATCACATCAGAGAATCCTTTCTTGACATGCTGCTGTTAGGAGTTGTAGAAATTTTCTCCCCTTTTGTTCTTGCTAGGATTGAAAAATCTTTGTCTCGCGAGTTCAACCATGTCGACAACTTTCATTGATTTGAACGAAGAAGGATGATCATAATATTCGATGCGCTTTGTCAACTTTCTTCTGAGCCACCACATCTCCTTCACTTCATCATAGCCCTAGTAAACAATCCCGGACCTGTCTCCTTCATAATTAAATCTACTGTCTCCCACATCAACAATGAACCTGGTAGGTTTAAACTTAGCTACATCTTTAACTTCTTGAATGGTTCTGTCAGTAATCATCATGAGTTCCCTGGGCTTAGCTATACTAACTTTAAATCTAGTATCACTAGCAAAATATTTCCTCAACCCTTCTTCACGACTGCGGGTAAGCTCATCAAACCCAGCTTGACTAATTCCAGGTGTGGGTTTAGAAGTAGTTGATGGGCTTGATTCATCAGCAAACTCCCCTTTAAACTTGTCTTGTAATTTTTGCTTTAAATCAAGTACAATTGCTGATAAATGGCCCATATTAGTTTCAAGATCTTTAATCTTTTTGTATTTGAGCTCATTGTCTGTCTTCAACTCTTGAATCAGAAGTGTATGAGATAGAGAGTCTTGTTCTAACTCAAACACTCTGCTTTGCAGCTTTACTATATCAATGGGTTCATATTCAGGCAACACATTCTTCCCTCAATCAGCTCTGATCACTTGTTTTCCAGCTAAGAAAGAGTCATCATCAAGATCTTTAGTATGCGAGGAAGACCCATCAGCTGATTCTTTAACTTGTGGTGATGGTTTAGTTGATTCAGTAGTGGTGGTCTGTATTTCAATTACCGAAGCATGTTCAGTTTCTGGTTCACGAATAACAACCCTTGGCGATGGGTCTCTTCTTCTCCTTTTTCGTGGAATCAAATCAGCATCTACATCCAGCGGCGGTTCTTGTTCAGTAAAGGAAGGTGCAGAAGGAGGATTTCCTACACTCCTTTTAACGTGCTCAAGCAACGCATCAAGATTTTCAGTAGTAAGCAAGTTCACTTGCTTAGGAAGGTCCTTCTCAGCATCTTGTGTCTCAATCTCAAGGTTAAAATCCATATCAGGTTCCTCTCTAGTCAAAACATCTTCATATTCCAGCAACTTAACAACATAAACATCTTCATCTGAAAATTTTGAGCTGACAACTTCCACATCATGTTCCTCTTCAACGAAAACATTAGGAATTTGAGTCTCTTCTGCTGTCACGTCACTGTATTAGGGGTATGTTCATATATATTTAATTGTATAGATAAAACTTGAAATGATAATTTAATAAGTTTGATTCATTTAATGGTATTATCACTTGTATACATTGATGAGAACATATGTTTATTATGCATAAACCATAGGGAAGTTAGTTTGAAATATAACTAAACCGAACCATAGTGTTTATTGCAGTTGATTAATCTTAACGTGATCTGGTTTTGATGGAAATGGTTACAAGTTATTGGTTTGGTCACTAAATATAGTCAAGGACACATGGTCATGGTTTATCGAAATGGTGGTGGGACGGCGCCTGATAAGTTGCGACCTACTCCTACGTACGCCCTATACATAAACTTATTTCGGTCTATCATGGATGTGTCAGTGATATGATTTAGTGGGGTTGAGGATTGGGAAATGGACAATTGAAATATATATTTTTATTAAATGATGAAAAGGATATTGGAAGATAATTACGCTATGGTGAGGTCATGAATATAAATTAAACGTGAATGTTATTTCAGAAATGTTAACTTAATAACGTATTTGCGTGGGGGACGATTCACACGAATATAATTATTAAAAATAATATTCTGAGATGATATTCCATAAATCGTAATCGACTCGAAATACGATACGAACGTCGAATTCGAAAAGGTGACGATCTTTATGAATTTGTATGTAACTAACGCGTTTTGATGAGGTAACCGAAATAATAATTTATGATATGTAAATTGAGAAAAAGAATTTAAAAAACGTTTATTAGGAATTACGACCTTTAAACGAATTTAAATAAAAATATTTTATTGAACGAAACAATTTATTAAACGGTTCGTGTTTAAAAATATAATTTACGTGAAATCTGAGTAAATAAAATTATTAACGCGTAAATACACGTAACCGAGCATGTGGGAATGTCACGGGGTATAAAAGGGATTACCTCTATCTTGTTCTTCCTTTCCCCACCATTTTTCTCTCTCTAAAGAAACATTCCTGTCACTTCTTTATCTCTCTAAATTTCAAAAAAAGCAAATTTCTATGATTCTTGATCATTTCGAGTGAAATTAGTACCAAATCATTTCTCCACTCGCGTGGAACACGAAAGTACAAGCCGATCAAGCTAAAGATCAAGATTTGAGGTAAATATACGAATTCATTTGTGTCGCACCCCGAGAAATCCCGTCCCCTCCGGGGCGCGACCAGCGACAGATTGTCAGGATCGCAGTCTCCGGTCACACAACTTCGAGACATATATGTCCGGTTTCATACGTACATCCAATAACTTGGATAAAACAGTTTGTAAAATCAGAGTTGCGGAGTAAAATATAAGTTAACAAAACAGTTTAACTTTCATAGGTAGCGGAAGCATTAACTTAAAACAGTTTTCAAAACAACACAAGTTTAATGTTTGCGTAAGCGATTAAAGATGGTTTGATAATACAAAAGTAACACGATCAATGCTTAAATATTATCAAATGGCCTAAGACACTACAGTAGATGCATGGACTCCATCCTAGCATCCTAGTCCTTATGCGCGTGCCTTAGTTACCTGAGAAAACATGCGAGTAAAGAGTCAATATAAAGGTTGGTGAGAGCACAGGTTTGTAATCAGCAGTAAACATTCAAATGTTTAAAGTAAGTGTAAGTAGGTCTACTTTTCAATACAATGCAATATCAATTGATAGCTAGTCAATATGTGTTATATCATATGCGGGCTCGCAACCGAAGCTAACATGCTGCCTCCCGCCATATCCATCCAAGATATGGCAAATGTTGTTTGGTCAATTATGCACTGTTCCGACCTCCAGTCGGGGTGGCCATATGGCTCGCAACAGTGGGGCTTGTCAGGCCCAAATAGTACTATTCAGAATTACCACGCTAAGCGCAACGCGCTATTAACGGTTCGAGGTGTGTTTAATGAGGACTTATCAGTTTTGTGGATGAATGCCACACATATGCATATACGATATTAGCATGTACAAAAATAACCAAAAGTATGTAAGTTGTTCAAAAACAATTGTATGCAATGTTTTCTCCCCCAAAGGTGGAAAATGTAAAAAGGGGCCGTGAACTCACCTGATAGTAGTTCCGGTATGTGTGAATGTCCGCGTCTGCGAGAGCTAGCACCTGCTAGTATGCACCTATAACCATATAGGTGTGAGTATGTGTTTTGTGATGTGTTGTAATCCATACAACTCCAAGTGTCGGTGTGCTCAACCGAGTGTATGTGTTAACTAGTGAGACTCGACGAATCGTTGGTGACACGATTGTTGTGTTTATGTGCCTTGATGCACATAAGACACCAACATGCATCCTATGACTCTAATCACATAAGTTACCATTTTTAGAAAGTTTCCCATTTAAGGAAGTGTGGTTATGAAATTCCATTTCATAAAACTAATAACTTCCAATATGTTTATAAAACACGTTTAACTCTTAAATCATGTCGTTTGCGCATAAATCACCATTTATGCCCTTTTGCCCAAATAAGGTTTCCTTATTTGGAAAGTATTCGTTTAAAAGCTCGTTTTTAGAAAACGAAGTTTCTAAATGTGTTAAAAATCATTTCTAAGCATATTCCAATGCTCAAAGTTCATCAAAACGTTTTAAAACATCAAAAGCCCTCTTTTGATTTTTAAAAGTTTCCATAAATAGTAAGTTTCTACAAAACCAAGTTTTTGACAAAATCAAATATCCCAATGTGTTTCTAAACACTCAAATATACATTTAACAACATCTAGACATGTCTAACATGTCTAGATTATCACAAATCCAAGACTTGCAACATAAAAGTTTCCTTTTATGGCAAGTGTACCAAATCATCATCAAATCGAACCTACCTTAACCAAAACTCAATTCTAACATTTCTAAGCACCAAAATCAGTAAATCTATAACATCTATTCGACAAATCACCAATACAATCGTGCATAATGGTCACATGGAGTTGCATGTGGGTTTTCACCCATTGCATGTACGATCTAACTATACATAAACAAAAGAAACTACCTTAGAGCTTCAGATTGATGTTGAACAGCTTCTGATGGTGACGATCCACCGATTCGATGGCTGTTCCAAGCTTGTGGATGATCCTCAACGCCTTCCTTGTGCTTCGATGACTTCCACACTCTATGGATAGCTCCCAATGGTGATTCCAGGGATTGAAGCTTGCTCCAGATGGGTTTTGGTCGAGAATTTGGGTGGGAGTTCGGAAGAAATGGGAAAGAGATCGACTGAAATGAAAGAGGTTGGTTTTTATAAAAATTTTGATCTGCATGGCCTTCGCGTACCGCGGAGGCCGATCAAAATTGTTTGCCGCGTACCGCGATAGGATTCGGGAGTCTCGACTCCCGCTTTTCTTCGCGTATCGCGGAGCTTTTTGCCGAGGGACCATCGCGTACCGCGATGAGTCCACTTCTATGTTTTTCGATTGCGTTGATACGATTTCGCTCGTATTCGATTTCTAACATTTATCCAAAGTATCTAATGCTCGTTCAAGCACACAAATACATGTAGCACATAAGTTTGATTGATCACCAACGTTCGTGAGACTCGTGTGTGTGTTTTGATAATTCATCGAATTATCTTTGATAGTTTGTGTTGGTGTGTAACGAAGTGTTTGCACGCTTGATTAATCCTAATCAACGTGTAATGCTCAATTCAATAACTCCTCGAATTATTGTCTTGTGTTAGTGTTGTGTTTGCCACACTTGGTTTCCAAAACCAATGTGCAATTCAATGTACGATTCGATAGTTCCTCGAACTATCGTTTCGTAGTCGTTTGTGTTCAACACATCTAAGTAAACATAATTAAATGAAATGCAACAAGTATGAATGTGAAATGTAAAGAAAGTAAGAGTTGCAATTTACCTGAAATTGCCGGGTGTCACATCATCCCCTTGTTGAAAGAAATTTCGTCCCGAAATTTGGTTGTTGTTGGTAGTGTTTGAGAAACAAGAGTGTTTGAGAAACAAAAATTTTCTGGTTGTCACATCATCCCCTTGTTGAAAGGAATTTCGTCCCGAAATTTATTTGTTGGTGTCGGCGTTCGACGTTGTTTGCTTGAAGAGATGGGGATATTTGCGCATCATCTGATCCTCACGTTCCCACGTGAATTCAGGTCCGCGTTTCGAGTTCCATCGAACTTTAACAATAGGAATCTTACTCTGTTTGAGTTGTTTGACCTCACGGTCCATGATCTCTACCGGTTCTTCCACGAACCGTAGTTGCTCATCCACCTGGATCTCATCCAGTGGAACTATAAGTGTCTCATCTGATAAGCACTTCTTCAGATTCGAGACATGAAATACATTGTGAACTCCGTCGAGTTCGGCTGGTAAGTTGAGTTGGTAAGCCACTGGACCAATCCTTTTCAGGATCTCGAAAGGTCCAATATACCGTGGGTTCAGTTTGCCTCGTCTGGCCATCAGTTTGTGGGTGGTATGCTGTACTCATATCCAACCGTGTGCCGAGCGATTTTTGTAATGATTTCCAGAAGTTAGAAGTGAATCTGGCGTCTCGATCTGAAATGATGGAGATTGGCACTGCATGTCGCGAGACTACTTCTTTGACATAGATTCTGGCTAGCCTTTCCATTTTGTCATTCTCCTTGATCGCAAGGAAATGTGCTGACTTAGTCAGTCGGTCCACAATTACCCAGATAGTGTCACATCCACTAGGAGTACGGGGTAATTTGGTGATGAAATCCATGGATATCTGTTCCCATTTCCACATTGGGATCTCGGGTTGTGTGAGTAATCTAGAGGGTTTCTAGTACTCGATCTTGACTTTGGCACAAGTCAAACATTTGCCTACGTAAGTAGCGATGTCGGCTTTCATGTGTGGCCACCAGTAGAGTACATTCAGATCGTGATACATCTTATCAGATCCTGGGTGAATGGAATATCGGGATTTGTGAGCCTCGTCCATCACAAGGTCTCTAGGTTCCCGTGATGTGGAACCCAGACGCGTTCCATGAAATACTGTAAGCCATCGGCTTTTTCCGTAAGTTGTTGTTCCATTCCCCTTAGTGATTCAGCCGCTAAGTTTTCAGGTTTAAGTGCCTCCACCTGGGCATTACGTATTTGTTCTGGGAGGTTGGGAAGGATGGTGAGTTATAAAGCTCGTACCCTCTTGGGTTTCGACGTGTTTTTCCTGCTTAGGGCATCGGCCACAACGTTGGCCTTCCCCGGGTGATACTTGATAGCACACTCATAGTCGTTTAGGAGTTTGAGCCAGCGACGTTGTCGCATGTTCAGTTCCTTCTGCTCCAATATGTGTTGGAGACTCTTGTGATCAGTGTATATCGTACACTTGGTTCCATACAGGTAGTGTCTCCAGATCTTGAGTGCAAATACCACGGCTCCAAGTTCCAAGTCGTGGGTGGTGTAGTTCTTCTCGTGGACTTTCAGTTGTCGAGAAGCATATGCGATCACCTTCTCTTGCTGCATCAGCACACAGCCGAGTCCTTGTATCGAGGCATCGCAATATACAACGAAATCGTCTGTTCCATCAGGAAGAGATAGGATAGGTGCACTACAGAGCTTCTGCTTGAGAAGTTGAAATGCATCCTCCTGCTTGTCAGTCCATAGATACTTCTTGTCTTTATGGGTTAAGGATGTAAGGGGTTGGGCTATCTTTGAAAATCCTTCGATAAACCGTCGATAATAGCCTGCCAATCCTAGGAATTGTCGCACCTCAGTTGGAGTCTTTGGTGCTTCCCAGTTCTTGATTACCTCTAACTTAGATTTATCCACATGTATTCCTTGTCCATTCACAACATGTCCCAAGAATTGGACTTCTCGAATCCAGAAGTCGCACTTTGAGAGTTTAGCTTACAGCTTCTCTTTCCGTAGCAGTTCGAGAGCCAATTGAAGGTGCTCCTTGTGTTCTTCCTGGTTTTTGGAGTAGATGAGAATATCATCTATAAAGACAATGATAAACTTGTCGAGGTATGGTTTGCACACTCTATTCATGAGATCCATGAATACTGCGGGTGCGTTTGTCAGCCCAAACGGCATAACCAAAAACTCGTAATGGCCATATTGAGTGCGAAATGTAGTCTTGGGGATATCTTCTTCTTGAATCCTTAATTGATGATACCCTGATCGCAGATCGATCTTAGAATAATAACTCGATCCTTGCAGTTGATCGAACAAATCGTCAATGCGAGGTAAGGGGTAACGGTTCTTGATTGTTACTTTGTTCAATTCCCGATAGTCAATGCACATACGGAAAGTGCCATCCTTATTCTTTACAAACAAGACCGGAGCTCCCCAGGGTGAGAAGCTTGGTCTAATGAAACCTTTGTCCAACAGCTCTTGCAGTTGATTGGACAGTTCCTGCATCTCCGAAGGTGCAAGTCGATAAGGTGCTCGTGCGATCGGTGCTGCTCCCGGCACAAGGTCTATGCGGAACTCCACTTGTCGAGGTGGTGGTAGTCCTGGTAGATCCTCAGGGAATACGTCGGGATAGTCGCATACGACTGGGATGTCTTCTATTTTCTTCTCCTCTTCAGTCTTGTCGGTGATAAGCGCCAGAATGGCTGTGTATCCCTTTCGTAAGCATTTGTGAGCTTTCATGCACGAGATGATGTTCAGAGGAGTGTCACTCCTTTTGCCCTTGATATCTAGAGTTTCTCTGCCAGGGAGAGGTATGCGCACAACCTTGTCGTGGCAAATAATTTCAGCCTGGTTTTCAGACAACCAATCCATGCCCACTACAACATCAAAACTGCCTAGTGTAACCGGCATGAGGTCAATCTTAAATTTTTGGCCTGCTAGTTCTAAAGTGCATTCTTTCAGAATGTGCTTAGTCACAATTAATTTACCATCAGCTAGCTCTACTGTATATTCAACATCTAAGGGTGTTGGGGTAATAGTAAGTATCTCACTAAAATCCTTAGATATAAAGCTTTTCTCAGCTCCAGTATCAAACAACACAGATGCATAATTATCGTTTAAGAGATGCGTACCAGTTGCAAGGTTGGGATCCCTTCTGGCCTCCTTGGCCCCAATAACGAAGGCTCGCCCCCTCGTGCCATTGTTCCCATTGTTGTTCGGTTGGTTGTTGTTGTTTTTTTTTTCAGATGCGGGCAATCCTTCTTGAAGTGCCCTGGTTTCCCACATTCGAAGCCACCCTTCGGTGCTTCAAGCTGTTGTTGTTGTTGGGGTTGTGGGGTCTTTGCAAGTAGTTCACCCCTGCAGTCTTTAGCTGCATGTCCCCCTTTTCCACAGCGCTGGCATTGAAAGCGGCCACACTGACCCTGTGCATGGTGGAAGTTGCACTTGTGGCATTTGGGGTGTTTTCCGGCGTAGCCCCCTTGGTTTTGAGTAGTGGGGACGGGTGGTGCATAAGCTTGGGTCGATCCAAACTTGCGCTGTTGTGGTGGTGGTTAAAGAGTGGAACTCTTGTTCAGGGTGTCATCCCACTTTCGTTTGCCCTTGTCGTTGGTTGTGGTCACAGCACCACGCGGTGGTAAGAGTCCTTGTGCAACCGCCGAGTTAGTGAGTTTGTGGGTAAGTCGCACGGCTTGTTGCATAGTGATGGGATCAGCAGAGAGCACCATTCCCTGGATTTGAGGTGGCAATCCATCGATATATTTCTCTATGTGCTTGAAAGGTGGGTTTGCCATTTCCGGGCACAGGTTTGCCAGCTCATAAGACCTGGCAGTGTAGGCCTCAACCTCGGAACCAATCATCTTGTGGTTCCAGATTTCAGTCTCAAGTTTCTGCACCTCACCACGAGGGAAGTACTCGCGGTTCAACATTTGCTTAAATTTATCCCAGGGCAGAGCGTTGGCTGCATCAAGCCCTAGGTTTTGAACATTGGCATTCCACCAGGTGAGGGCAGCTCCCTCGAATGTCCCTGCAGCGAACTTGATCCTATCTTCGTTCCTGCAGTTGCTCACAGCAAAGGCTGATTCTGCCTTTTCGATCCAGCGTAACAGTCCAATGGCACCCTCGGTACCGCTGAAGGAGTGGGGTTTGCAATCCAGGAACATCTTGAACGTGCAGAGAGGTGGGTTAGGATTTGCTCCTGAGATATGCAAAGAGTAGAGTTGGGTAAGTATCGGGTAAACGTGTTGAATTGGAAACAAATGATTGTGGTGTAAGGTGAGTATGAACAGATTCATCACCTTGGTTCAGTGGGTTTTGATTACGGGCAGCTTCCCGTGCAGCAAGTACCTCCTCAACTCGCTCGTTGATGAGCGCGTTCAGTTCAGCTGTAGTAAGGTTGATGTTTCCTCGTCCGCCTGCATTTCTGCGTCCTCCACGTCTTCCAGCCATGATCTTCATAGCGAGAATAAGTGTTAGTGTTTGTCTAATGACTAATGTAGTGTGTGCGGTAGGTATTGTGAAGAAATATGTAGAGCTTTCGATTCTCCCCATCATGGGCAGTCACGTGCGGTGATGAACGTAACGCGTAAAAGATGTGACATGTGTGCAAGTATCGCAATACTAAGCACTAAGTGTTGTGTGGAGACTAGTGGTTATAGACTAAGTTCACTAAATGCAAACCTAATTCGCAATAACCGGAGGCTCTGATAACAATCTGTCGCACCCCGAGAAATCCCGTCCCCTCCGGGGCGCGACCAGCGACAGATTGTCAGGATCGCAGTCTCGGGTCACACAACTTCGAGACCTATATGTCCGGTTTCATACGTACATCCAATAACTTGGATAAAACAGTTTGTAAAATCAGAGTTGCGGAGTAAAATATAAGTTAACAAAACAGTTTAACATTCATAGGTAGCGGAAGCATTAACTTAAAACAGTTTTCAAAACAACACAAGTTTAATGTTTGCGGAAGCGATTAAAGATGGTTTGATAATACAAAAGTAACACGATCAATGCTTAAATATTATCAAATGGCCTAAGACACTACAGTAGATGCATGGACTCCATCCTAGCATCCTAGTCCTTGTGCGCGTGCCTTAGTTACCTGAGAAAACATGCGAGTAAAGAGTCAATACAAAGGTTGGTGAGAGCACAGGTTTGTAATCAGCAGTAAACATTCAAATGTTTAAAGTAAGTGTAAGTAGGTCTACTTTTCAATACAATGCAATATCAATTGATAGCTAGTCAATATGTGTTATATCATATGCGGGTTCGCAACCGAAGCTAACATGCTGCCTCCCGCCATATCCATCCAAGATATGGCAAATGTTGTTTGGTCAATTATGCACTGTTCCGACCTCCAGTCGGGGTGGCCATATGGCTCGCAACAGTGGGGCTTGTCAGGCCCAAATAGTACTATTCAGAATTACCACGCTAAGCGCAACGCGCTATTAACGGTTCGAGGTGTGTTTAATGAGGACTTATCAGTTTTGTGGATGAATGCCACACATATGCATATACGATATTAGCATGTACAAAAATAACCAAAAGTATGTAAGTTGTTCAAAAACAGTTGTATGCAATGCTTTCTCCCCCAAAGGTGGAAAATGTAAAAAGGGGCCGTGAACTCACCTGATAGTAGTTCCGGTATGTGTGAATGTTCGCGTCTGCGAGAGCTATCACCTACTAGTATGCACCTATAACCATATACGTATGTGTTTTGTGATGTGTTGTAATCCATACAACTCCAAGTGTCGGTGTGCTCAACCGAGTGTATGTGTTAACTAGTGAGACTCGACGAATCGTTGGTGACACGATTGTTGTGTTCATGTGCCTTGATGCACATAAGACACCAACATGCATCCTATGACTCTAATCACATAAGTTACCATTTTTAGAAAGTTTCCCATTTAAGGAAGTGTGGTTATGAAATTCCATTTCATAAAACTAATAACTTCCAATATGTTTATAAAACACGTTTAACTCTTAAATCATGTCGTTTGCGCATAAATCACCATTTATGCCCTTTTGCCCAAATAAGGTTTCCTTATTTGGAAAGTATTCGTTTAAAAGCTCGTTTTCACAAAACGAAGTTTCTAAATATGTTAAAAATCATTTCTAAGCATATTCCAATGCTCAAAGTTCATCAAAACGTTTTAAAACATCAAAGGCCCTCTTTTGATTTTTAAAAGTTTCCATAAATAGTAAGTTTCTACAAAACCAAGTTTTTGACAAAATCAAATATCCCAATGTGTTTCTAAACACTCAAATATACATTTAACAACATCTAGACATGTCTAACATGTCTAGATTATCACAAATCCAAGACTTGCAACATAAAAGTTTCCTTTTATGGCAAGTGTACCAAATCATCATCAAATCGAACCTAGCTTAACCAAAACTCAATTCTAACATTTCTAAGCACCAAAATCAGTAAATCTATAACATCTATTCGACAAATCACCAATAAAATCGTGCATAATGGTCACATGGAGTTGCATGTGTGTTTTCACCCATTGCATGTACGATCTAACTATACATAAACAAAAGAAACTACCTTAGAGCTTCAGATTGATGTTGAACAGCTTCTGATGGTGACGATCCACCGATTCGATGGCTGTTCCAAGCTTGTGGATGATCCTCAACGCCTTCCTTGTGCTTCGATGACTTCCACACTCTAAGGATAGCTCCCAATGGTGATTCCAGGGATTGAAGCTTGCTCCAGATGGGTTTTGGTCGAGAATTTGGGTGGGAGTTCGGAAGAAATGGGAAAGAGATCGACTGAAATGAAAGAGGTTGGTTTTTATAAAAATTTTGATATGCATGGCCTTCGCGTACCGCGGAGGCCGATCAAAATTGTTTGCCGCGTACCGCGATAGGATTCGGGAGTCTCGACTCCCGCTTTTCTTCGCGTATCGCGAAGCTTTTTGCCGAGGGACCATCGCGTACCGCGATGAGTCCACTTCTATGTTTTTCGATTGCGTTGATACGATTTCGATCGTATTCGATTTCTAACATTTATCCAAAGTATCTAATGCTCGTTCAAGCACACAAATACATGTAGCACATAAGTTTGATTGATCACCAACGTTCGTGAGACTCGTGTGTGTATTTTGATAATTCATCGAATTATCTTTGATAGTTTGTGTTGGTGTGTAACGAAGTGTTTGCACGCTTGATTAATCCTAATCAACGTGTAATGCACAATTCAATAACTCCTCGAATTATTGTCTTGTGTTAGTGTTGTGTTTGCCACACTTGGTTTCCAAAACCAATGTGCAATTCAATGTACAATTCGATAGTTCCTCGAACTATCGTTTCGTAGTCATTTGTGTTCAACTCATCTAAGTAAACATAATTAAATGAAATGCAACAAGTATGACTGTGAAATGTAAAGAAAGTAAGAGTTGCAATTTACCTGAAATTGCCGGGTGTCACAATTTGAGTTTTATTTAGGGTTTTTAGTTTGAACTTAAATCATAAGTTTTATTCACATTTAAAAGTGTTATTCTAGAGTCATTGGGTATAAACAATCTGAAATATAATGATTTAGGAAACATTAGGGTATAAATATTATGGAAATGAGGTTTTTGAAGGTACCTGTAATTTACGGGAAATTCTGGGAACGAAGGAGGCAAGGGATGAATAATTCGAGAAAACCACAAAAAGGAACTCGAGAAAACTTTAGCAATTCGAGGACCTTTATTTTGAGATATCAAACAAATTCGAGAACCCCTTGTATTGGACCCTTAAAATTGGAGAACAACATTTACAAACTAGAGAATCTCTAGTTTTATACATAGAACTCGAGAACCTTGAGGTTCTCCTCCAAAAGTTCGAGAACCATATTGTCTCTTTCCAAAAAAATTAGAGAACCAAGTGAGAACCTTTAATTTGGATCTTAAAATTTCGAGAACCATAAGGTTGACATCATGGAATTCGAGAAACTCTCAAATTGTTGGATTCAATTCGAAAAACCTTCTCTGTTATGAATCAAACTCGAGAACCTCACTCTTCAGTAATTGAGAACACTCAACAAGTGTTAAACAAGAACCATTTGAGGGTTGGGTGCAATTGTCTATTAACGTTCTATCGTAAATAACTTGAACAATTGCTAAAAAGCATAGATAAACCTTAAAACAAGTGTTTTAAATTATACTTCGTTTTAAAACATATTAAAGGTTTTTAACACATTCCTTGTTAATTCAAAATAACAAAGGTGATATTTAGAAATAAACTAGTTAACTTTACCATAAAGTTGATAAAATATTTTAAGTTAATAAGATATCATTTAAATATTTGGGTGAAACGTTAAAGGTTATGTTTTCTATAACATGATACTTAATTAAAAACACTCAGATAATAATAACTATTTTAAATTCACTAATGGACCATATTCTAAGTTAAAACATATGAACAAGGAATATGATCACAAAACAATACACTAATGTTTAGTCTATATTGGCTAAGTATTAGTGTGTTACATCACAATTGATTTAGATCAAATTAAATAATAAAGAGTTACAAAAGTTAATCAACTCTAAGGTTAACTTACAAAATCATAAGTCATACTTATAAGTTGCAAATAATATTGAATATATCACAGGTTGTTGAGTCATTATTGATTGCACAATAGTGAGCGCACAAACTACAATATTGTAACAATTCTCGAAATTCGATAATTAATTTATTATTAACAAGAGTTAAAGGGTAGGCCCAGTCAAGCAGATGAGGCCCAATAAGAATGCGGGCCCAACTGAGGTCGATCTTTAAAAACAAACTGATTAAGTAGATATATTTTCTTAACACACTATAATAAAATTTTTGGGGTTTTCGAGAGAAAATGAGCAAATTATTTATTAACATTCGATGATCGGTTATGATCACAAACTTGATAATTAAGTTGTCAACACTAAACAATATTAATGTTATTATTTTTACAAAATACCAATTAAGGAGACTAGTTAAAACGGTTTAACAGTTAAACCGACAGAGTTAAACATTTTATTTCGAGAGTTTTCAATATTAATTTTTATTAGACGAAACAAATATTATGAGATGGTTCGTGTTATCCGAAACATGTTTCAGTCACGAAATAATAATTAGTGGTACTAACGTGACTCGAACGGGTTATTACGTGAGTTTTACGCAATTTGTACGCGAGTGTAACCACCTAAACCCTAGCTATAAAATGACATGATACACCATCCCATTCCCATTTTTCATTTCAGCCGTTATACACCATAACACACACTCTTGTGTGCGGTTTACATGATCAGGAGCAAGAAGCAGCACAAAAGACCGGCTGGCCTTCATCTTGATAAACATAGTCCTTAGCCCTCTCATTTTCTTGGTATCAGTTGGTCATTTGGTTGCTTCAATGGTCTTGGTCAACTCCGATTAACACAGGTCAAAGCTGATCAAACTGTCAACTTGGTTTGGAGCTGTCAAACAACAGTGTTAATGTGCTCGGAAACGATCGTGCTGCAAAACCGAGTCCCTCGGTGAGCTCGGAACCCAAATCGCGTCTTCAGTTCCCAAAATGAGTTCGCGAACCGACTCGGAAGGTATACCCGCACACTAATCAATACCATATTAATCTCAAATCTTGCGTTATTTATTACACGACTAAAAGTGAACGAAAATGGTTAATAATAATGATATAAGTTAACGTTTTTTATATATATTTAATAAAACACAAACATATTTATAAACGACGAGTTAGAGTAACCGACCGAGTGAATGACGACGTCAATACAAGTGTGACAAATACGTTTGTTATTAACCGATAATTTATTTAATAATATGGTTGGGTAATCTCAACTATCTGAGACTTGGATATATATATAAACAAATATTAATTGCTAATAAAAGAATTTCGAATAATAATTAAAAACCGTAAATATAAATTTAACTAACCGTACGGTTATAAAAGTGTTTGTCTACAAAACTATACGTTTGACAAATATTAGCTTAAAAATTGTGGTATTAGATTTTTATAAAACTTTATTTTTAGAAAGGAGGTGTACACATGTTATAAACATTTTATGAACTAATAATCAACAATAATCGAAGGTTACTTACATACGTATTTTGGAATGAATGTATGTATAAAATTGGTTTTGAATAAACATGTATTTATATAAAGAAACATTTATAAATACCAATTGCTTTCGGTTATATAAGCCTATTTACACGCAGTACACACCATTTATTAAACGTTATTTGTTACAGGTTCAAATAATAGAAATCAACAGGGATTGAACATAATAATGCCATCTTAGACTCTCACGAACTCTGTTATACTAGATACCACATGTATGCGTTGAAGGGTATTTAATATTTTTAATCTATAAATTCAAGTAAACTATTTGACAAAGTTTATATATATATATATAGTAACAATAACTATCAAGTTTGATAATTAATATTATATATGAACATTTAAGCATAATAATCACAAACACATTAGATTATATAAATTATCGAGTATTAAAGGATAGACAATATTGACCGCAAGTAACGTATGTAAACAAAAGTCTTCGGTTAATCAAATTTTACATATGTGAGGACGCGTTAGAATACATGCAACAGTTGTGTCAAGTAGGCACATGAAACAAAATAGTTGGTATTGACTATAGATATACATTTGATTTACAAACAGGAACTTATGTTTCATTTGATTGGGAGGTGCTATACTATATCAAACATACATAGTTAACTAGCACTGATATGCTGACTATGGTTACTCTGATTTCGGTCGTTACAACGCATGGACATGGGTTCCATTGCTATACACTGTGAGTATTCAAAGCCCCTTTTGCTTTTTACATATTTTGGGGGAAAGACATGCTACAATACTTTGCTTTTATACTATGATACTTAAAAGGTTTTCTTTACTATGCTAAATGTGTTAATGCTGGAACATAAGTCAACCGGATGTAGATTGCGTGAGAGTTTGTTATTCTATTGTAAGTCCCTTCTTATTTATGCCTAGACACGACCATTAACTCATGGGTATGAGCCAGGGGATATATTGGATAGTACTATCTTGGTTAACAGCCCATTCGCCTACCAGGTGGTCTTGCTAGCTATAGTCACCCAATGATGTCTATACGGTGGATGAATATGTCTAATTCTATTGTATACTTTGAACTTAGGATGAGTTCGGTGATCATGAGATCAAAAACAAGGGCAATCAGTCATAGGCTTGGTTGTGGACTCATGTAGATTGCATCCATTCACACTTATGGCTTAACATATTAAATGATAGCATAGAACTATGTGATTGGTGATCCTAATGGATTTTATTGAAACATTTTACTTGTGCCTGAAATGGCAAACATCTTACGGGATTGATGATCCTACTGAATTTTTATTGAACATTTTAGGATTGATGATCCTACTGGATTTCTATTGAAACATTTTTACTCGTGCCTGGAATGGCCAACACATCATGGGATTGATGATCCTACTGAGTTTTGATTAAACTTATTACTCGTGCCTGGGTGGCACACACTACTACTTAAACTGTTTGATTAAACATAAAACCTACGAACTTACCAACTTTTTAGTTGACACTTGTTTTTGCATGTATTTCAGGTACTAATATAAGGCTAGATATGGACCTTACACTTTAGTAGAAGGACTAGCATTCTCTCATACTCAATGAGTTCTTGATATACAGTGTCGTCGCATCTCGGTGTTTCCGCCGACGTCGGGGGTGTGACAGATTGGTATGAGAGCCATTGGTTATAGAGAATTAGGTTTCATTTAGTGAGACCTAGACTATAACCATAAGCTCTAAACTGTTGGGACTATAGAAACTATAATAAGATCCGACTTTATGCAATCGTATTTTGTTCAGGGAAGCTGATTTCCCTAAAGAACAACACATGATTTAATTGATGGTAATAGTGGTGTTAAGAAATGAAAACATTAAGTTAGCATCACTACACTACCACTTCACTGGTAATTGCTTCATAATAGATAATGACACTTGGTTAATAGATCGTTACTAAGTTTACACCGCATGTCTTAAAGACATCATAGTAAGGATTGATTTGACTGCACACATTACTTTTTCTATGGCATAGTACTCTTATTTCGCATCATAGAGTTGATGCATTACTACATTAGAAACAACTCTGACACAACTTATACAAGTTAAGTTGAGAACATGTTAAGATGCTGTAACATTTTACAAACTTTTATCACCAACACCTACATACTGTATTGGTAAACAGTTGACAAATAACATTACAAACGAAACATGGTCTGTAAAACTCGATAAAGTCCACAATGTTGTCGGACCGAGTAGGACGTTTCAGATTTCTAAGATCTCAAAGTAGTACTAACATGAGATCAAACACGATATTTCTGACTGCTGATGGCAACTCGGTGAAAAGACATGACAAATGAAATGACTTGTTTAGTCATTGGATTACAAGTTGGAAAGGTTATATGAATCAATAACACCATATGTTAAAAAGTGATTACACAGAGTGAACAACAAACAGACAATAAAACACAAGAACAACTCATTATGACTCATGACGGGAGATTACTAGAGTGAACAAGCAAGATAAATGGATAGTTACACTTTGTACTACGTAACTATGAATTATGTTACTTGTAAATTCTGGAAAATCCTATTGTGATGATTAGTGTTTGAACATAATGATAAGTTTGGTGTTGCAAGTACTAATGTTGATCCTTTTGAGTTGAACAAACACAACCATGCATTATGGCAACTAGCTGAATATAACTATTCACAGAAAAACAAATTGTCAATGATACTATAACAATGATGCTTTATAGCCTTCTTTGAGAATGATATGTCAACACTAATAATGCAGGATAAATTCCGGCATGGTAATTTATTCAATTGAGCATATTGATCTCCTTAAACTCCTGACACCTTAGTCGTTGACTACGGTAACTATTCCTAAAAGCTTAAACAAACCCATTCATGCTTGAGAATTTAGATCTCATTGGATAATGGGTATCAAATTTCAATTCAAATGGTATGGACATATTATGAACCCTAATGGCATGATGCTTTAGAGTAATTCATTCCTTTTCAGAACATTCTAATAGTTTCAGGAGACACATGTTAGATGTCTCTCTTCTATCAGATCATTCATTGTACTACACCCCTCTCAAACAAGACACTAAACGGAATTAAAGCCTTGTTTAGAAGGATAATCTTAATATGCACCGAATGCAGAAATAAATTATTACATAAATTTGTGAGAGTTATATCTCACAATAATGTAACCAAATACATGGTATGATCATGTACTATTAAATCCCATTATGAAACTCTATCCGTATCTTTATGAAGTTATTGTCAATAGTTAATATGACACCTCTTGTCTTGCTATAGTCATAGATTAACTTCCTACTTGAGTACAAGTATTACACTTTTTATCAACCGAATCAATGAGATTACGGCCAATCACTTGATTTATTTAATGACTAAATTATCAAAACTCAATGAAGGACAAATTAGAGACATGAGTGTCACAAACCATGCATAACTAGACATAATGCCTATTGTGCACATTTCTTTCGATCGATGAAATGAATCGTTAAACTCAATCCTGTTGTAGAATGTCGCAACATGATGAATAAATACAAATTACTTCGACATACCCCTCCCATGAGGAGGAACTAACGAGTTCAAGACCAGGAAAACATTCTTTTTGTCCTTGGGGCAAGCTAGATCTTAATAGTGTGGCGTCATACCTAAACCTGGAGTCTAGTGCCCACTACACATTTGAAGCAGTATGCAAGACTTTTAATACAATGACTTGATTAAACAAACGTTTTAGGTTTAGTTACCTTAACCTATAATAACTGTAATGATTTACCAATGCTATAAACATACGTTATGATGATCACAATTTCACACATCAAACTAAGTGATGAAATTAAAGTACATTAGGAAATGCTAACGGTAAGACACCAAAGCATAATTCATTTCCCCACTTTATCCATGTTATCTTTATTGAGAGACATCTACCAATTGCCTTAACAGACAAATAATTATACAAAGTTCGATTGTTGAACAAACTTGGAAACTCTCTAAGGGTATCCTACAATCGACAAGAATGCTAATGAAAGGTTCATGTAATCCTTGAACATGACATCGATCAGCGAACCACGTGAAAAATACAAGAAGCATAATTGGTACTGACTACAATACGATTCAAACAAGAAATAATCTCACAAACACTAATATTTTCATCTTACATAGTCATTATCGAATTTTGCAAGCATATACTTGTGACCTACTGTTCGATTCAAAATGACTATGAGTACTACACACTTTCTCAGTTATTATACAAAGAGTAGTACTGTCACTATAATTCAAGTGATAGTATTTGGTCTACTGCAACTCGAGTTGAGTCAAATGAGTGACTTGACTATCTAAATTCTCATATGGCTAGATACATCTGCTACCTTGTATATTTTCGAGAGTTGAAGAAGTCATATGTTATTTCGTACACGACCTCAAACTCAAAAATGAGGTGATTGTCAAACTCCAATCCTATCAAGGACGACACGACTATCCTAAAGTTCTCTTCATTTAATGTCCTAGCTAACATTCTTGTTTTGGGATTCCCCTTCACAGTGATAGAACAAAAGTTGTCCTTGACAACTATACATTTATGAAATATATATGATGGGATATTGTTCATCAATCACACATTGATGAGTCACAACCACTTAAACTCAAACATTGATCGTGTATGTTTAGATGACTACAATACCTAAGTTTATTCATCCTGATTAACATACATTTAAGAGCCAAATTTAACAAATGTTAGGTTCATGTCATTCGTTACCAGTTGAGTGAAACCATGACATGGACCACAAGGCAAGTTCTATGTAGAGACAAACTTACTATTTTCACGATGGGAAAATATAAACCTCTCATAATGGGTACCCTCCATATCCAATCGGTTATGCACCTGCTTTCAAAGTTAAATGTGTGTGACAACAATTGTCATAAAAACACTTTGAATCATTTAAGACTTTTCCACCTTATAGAACTTACTAATTTGATCCTGGATTAGCGGTTCACAATCACAAGTTGAAGAATGAGTTTGGTAGGAATCGGAATGCAATGCTCTCAATCCCTAAGAAAGATGGTATGACCAAACTGTTAATTGTGGTGAACTGAAAAGAAGCTAATGTATCTTTCACTCATGCAACCATGTAGTGAGTGTTGATGAAGTCAAGAATCATTATAACAAGAGAACTTGAGATGTGCATAAAAGATTTGATAATCCTTAGAGAATATCATGAATAGTTGATGGAAGCACAGGAAATCTTATGTAAATTGCAATAAATTTTGCTTCTGATTATGTCAAGAGAGCCAATAGGAAGAGAAATCGATTTCAGATTGGAAATTGTCATGAGTACCCGAACTTGGGTTTACACGACGAACATATTATAATGAAGGACCAACGTATCTCAATTTGAGGAGTTTGAGTTGATTAGGATTATCTACCTACTAGTTGTATTCTCATCGAATAATGATTCCCTCATATGTCTATAAAGCATGGATGCCTTACCTCTCCCAATAACCGACTGAGTCTGAAATGGAAAGACTGGCTTAAAGAACACAATTTGTTGCAATGATGGGACTGTCAGCAATGTTTGCAGTAATACAAAAACGAACACATGTTAGTTAATTAACCATTTAATTGACATCACTTGTTTTGCTTCATACGCAATTAAAGAAGTTAAGCATTTCTTAACTTGACTTATGGTTTAGAACAAGAGATTTAATATCCCTAAACATGGATAGTGACGCTCTCCAAAGGAATGTCAACAGACTATTGTAAGGAATCGACAAGCGAATAACATGATTTTGCAGGATCGCTAGTTAGTTGAAAGCTTGCCAAATCAAAAGTGCTGAATAGAATACTTAACTTGAGAGGGTCATTATTTTATATAATTGATCAAAGAAATTATTCAAATAAACTCATGGATATCCCTAACAAACGTGATTTTGGTAAGGAAGATTTTGTCATTTCAAGACTAACCCTTTATAAGAGTTAGAAGAAGGTTGTAGCTCCTAAACTCTATAGAGCTAGCTTGTGTGACCTTTAAATGATTGACAACAGGAACGATCCGAAGCATCAAGATGCTGTCATGAGAACTGCATAATGACGACATGCAGTCTCACTGAAAACCAGCAATATCTCTTCGAACCCCGTGTAGAGAAAATAACCTAGTCAATATTCAAATCTGGCTAGTTAATTTATAAAGACTACCGAACCGCTTACCGAATTCACTCTTCAGGAGAAACAACCTACTAATTGTAACAAGATTAGCACATGAACCATTTAATGACCATGCAGACACAATCCTTACACTAGATCAAGAACAGTGCAGACATACGAGCTAAAGGAATGCTTTAAGAATGCCAAATTCACATACTCACTAGAAGCACCTACTAGTTTCATCATTTTCAAGAAACATAACCATAAGTGAACTAATTTATTTGACAAGTTATAACCTCCTTACAAGTAAGTGATGTCTAATTTCGAGGACGAAATTTTTTTAAGGAGGGGAGACTGTAACAATTCTCGAAATTCGATAATTAATTTATTATTAACAAGACTTAAAGGGTAGGCCCAGTCAAGCTGACGAGGCCCAATAAGAATGCGGGCCCAACTGAGGCCGATCTTTAAAAACAACCTGATTAAACATATATATTTTCTTAACACACTATTATAAAATTTTTGAGTTTTCGAAATAAAACGATCAAATTATTTATTAACATTCGATGATCGGCTATGATCCCAAACTTTATAATTAAGTTGTCAACATTAAACAATATTAATGTTATTATTTTTACTAAATACCAATTAAGGAGACGGGTTAAAACGGTTTTTAACAGTTAAACCGACAGAGTTAAACAATTTAATTCTTTGCCATATTAATTTTTATTAGGCGAAACAAATATTATGAGATGGTTCGTGTTATCCGTAACATGTTTCAGTCACGAAATAATAATTAGTGGTACTAACGTGACTCGAACGGGTTATTACGTGAGTTTTATGCAATTTGTATGCGAGTGTAACCACCTAAACCCTAGCTATAAAATGACATGATACACCATCCCTTCCCATTTTTCATTTCAGCCGTTATACACCATAACAGACACTCTTGTGTGTTGTTTATATGATCGGGAGCAAGAAGCAGCACAAAAGACCGGCTGGCCTTCATCTTTTCCGGCGAGTCCTCCACCGTGCCTCCCTCTTTGCTACTGAACCCGCCTTTCTCTGTGACAGATCTGGTGGAGAAGGGGCTAGCGAAGCAAAGGGCAGCAACATCTCCATCGAACCCTTTCCTCAGGCCGACCATATTGGAACCCAAGATTGAGTATTTTTGTGTATGTGTGTGTATATGAAAGTCAGAGATAAAAACTAATCGAATTTTGACTTCATGTTTTTTTTTCTGATTGAATATATATTGCATAGGTACTTACAATTACAGACAACATATGAGGCTATTTATAGCCCTTTGTTTGACAGTTACAAGACAGTTAATTTACAGTTAATTAACCGCCAATTTTGACCCAACATGTAACTACTTAAACTTCCTTAACTAACCCATATTTGACTTATGCTAAACACGTATTTGACCAACATTAAACTCCAACAATCTCCCCCTTAATGTTGGCAAAACGAATTATATTTATTCTTCATAATAATGTTGGTTCTTCATCAATTATGAGATGCGATTCTTGGTCCTTCTCTTTTTCTAGTCTTCCTTTTCTTTTATAGCATTCATATCCGAAGTGACCATATTTACCACATTCATAGCATTTTGATTCACTCTTGTCATTGTTTCTATATCCAACATTTCTTCCACGTCCTCTTCCTCCTCTAAACAAGCCTCTTCCACCATGAGTTTGATCACCGCGTCCTCTTTCATTTTTCCACTTTTCTTGATGATCATTTGCACTTGCCATTAGGAGTTTTCCTTGATCATTATCTTGAGGTTCGTCTTGACTTTTAAGACGTTCCTCAAAGGCTATTATTCTTCCCACTGCTTCTTCAAATGGCATCTTGTCAATCTCAGAATATTGCTCGATAGTTGCCACGATTGGTAGGAATTTCTTTGGTACCGAATTGAGTAATTTCCTGACAATTGTCTTGTCTTCAAGGGTAGTACTAAGACTTTTAAATTTTGCCCTTATACCACTCAAATTTCCAGAAAAATCGCTTACACTTTCACTTTCTTTCATCTTTAACGCTTCTAACTCGCTTCTTAATGTTTGTAAGCGTGCCTTTTGAACCATATTTGCTCCAAGGAATCGAACTTTAATCGAATCCCATACTTCTTTTGCACTTGAATATTGCGCAACTTGCATTAGAATGTCTCCTCGTAGTGTTTGAAAAATCATTGCTTTTGTTGTATTGCTTTTCTTCTCATCTATTTCGTTTAATGAAACAATCGTTTCCCATAAACTATGTGCTTTCAATATTGTCTCCATTAGAATTGCCCATTGCGTGTAGTTTATTTCAATCAATTTTGGACATTGTAGAGATACATTTCCTTGTTCACGAATGGCTACGGACATGCCATCTTTCTTATTGTCTTCTTTTCCCGCCATATTTTCTTTGTTTCTTCCTTTCTTTGATTTCTTTCTCCTATCTTGCTTTAAATCTTTCTAGAACTTCTTTTCTCCACGAAGGCTTTTATTGCCACGAAGGTCTTTTGCAGCACGAAGGTTTTTGCCACGAAGGCCGGTTTTGCCACGAAGGTCTTATCACCACAAAGGTTTTTTTGCCACAAAGGTCTTATCACCACGAAGGTATTGCACCACGAAGGATTTACACCACGAAGATTTTTGTTTTTTAATAATATTATACCACACAAATTTAATTCACTTAGTACATGAATGGTTTAAAAATTCGTTTTAACTTGCTATCTATCTTTAAAACATGTGGTTTTAGTCATAAATTTGACTTTTTTTTTCTAAAAAATATGCAAAAAAAGGTGATTTTTTTGTTTGTTTGTATTTGAGCAATATTAATTTAAATCACACAGATTACCATAAAAACTTTAAGATTAAATTCACCATTTATTTTTTAATTTAAATCCTTCTCACGTGAAGGTCTTTTGAAAAAATATATATTTTTCTTTATTTTTAAATCAAGTATGCGTTCGATAAATATGAAGACTTCCTGTTCCCCTTTTTAATTTTCGATTACGTATGCGAGAAGAAGAAATGAAGACTAGGGTTTCTTAAAAACCTTTCCTGTCAAAAATCTCCAGATGCCCACCATGACTACTATGCTTCCAATTTCCGGCGATTCCTTCTTCCTTGCCTTCGATCGTGATTTGGTTGTTAGAATGGGGTTTCAATCCTTTGCCAAATCAGACTCACTCAATCCTTCAAGGTATGTTTTATGTAATTTTCCTTCTTCTCGTTTCAAATCTCAGTTCTTTAATATCCGTGTTTCAACAACCCTTCGCTGAGATGTTCTTGGAATTTTTGTCTTTTGATTTGAATACCGTACGGTCCTTTCGCTGATGGTCTTTTGTGATTTGGTTTTGATAGTCCACCAGTCCTTTAGGATTTGATGAAGTGTTCTTTCTATGATGATTTCACTCATGCTTGAACCTTTGGCTCTGATGCCATTTATTGGAACCCAAGATCGAGTATTTTGTGTATGTGTGTATATGAAAGTCAGAGACAAAAACTAATCGAATTTTGACTTCATGTTTTTTTTTGATTGAATATATATTGCATACATACTTACAATTACAGACAACATATGAGGCTATTTATAGCCCTTAGTTTGACAGTTACAAGACAGTTAATTAACCGCCAATTTTGACCCAACATGTAACTACTTTAACTTCCTTAACTAACCCATAATTGACTTATGCTAAATACGTATTTGACCAACATTAAACTCCAACAGACCACTCACCTGCTGTGCTCCGATGACACCCACCTTCAATCACCTTTCATTTGACACGAGCTCCGGCAACCACTTCAGCTCTCCCTCATCCACTGATCGACGCCAACGGTTCCTCCTCATTAAAAGCTGCCGTAGAGCACACACCAACTATTTGTAGGTGTGTCTCTCACATAATGAAGAAGAAGACGGGCAGCGCCATTCTCGACTCCTGGCTCTTCCCCGGCAACCTCTCCGGCAGCCTCGACTTCGACGAGCTCCAGCTACGGTCCGGCAAACCCTTCGGCCTTCACCTTGATAAACATAGTCCTTAGCCCTCTCATTCTCTTTGTATCAGTTGGTCCTAGCAGCGACGATTATGTCTCAGTCATAAAGAAGGAGCTAGACCAATTTTTTGTCAAGATTAGACGGTGAGGCTTCTAACTCAAGATCCAGTTTCCTTGCCTTGTTTCACTTGACTTACCTCTAATATTAATTTAGGCAAGGATGGAGACTTCCACGGGTTTCTAATGAACAGGTTTAAGGTCAAAGTATTTATATTTGTAAGTCAGTGGCTCTTGAATGCACCCAACACGTGCTAGACTCGAATATTCCAGGATCATTTGGTTGCTTCAATGGTCTTGGTCAACTCCGATTACCACAGGTCAAAGCTGATCAAACTGTCAACTTGGTTTGGATCTGTCAAAGAACAGTGTTAATGTGCTCGGAAACGATGGTGCTGCAAAACCGAGTCCCTCGGTGAGCTCGGAACCCAAATCGCGTCTTCAGTTCCCAAAATGAGTTCGCGAACTGACTCGGAAGGTATACCCGCACACTAATCTATACCATATTAATCTCAAATCTTGCGTTATTTATTACACGACTAAAAGGGAACGCAAATTGTTAATAATAATGATATAAGTTAACGTTTTTTTATATATATTTAATAAAACAAAAACATATTTATAAACGACCAGATAGAGTAACCGACCGAGTGAATGACGACATCAATACAAGTGTGACAAATACGTTTGTTATTAACCGATAATTTATTTAATAATATGGTTGGGTAATCTCAACTATCTGAGACTTGGATATATATACATATATAAACAAATATTAACTGCTAATAAAAGAATTTCGAATAATAATTAAAAACCGTAAATATAAATGTAACTAACCGTATGGTTATAAACGTGTTTATATACAAAACTATACGTTTGACAAATATTAGCTTAAAAATTGTGGTATTAGATTTTTATAAAACTTTATTATTAGAAAGGAGGTGTACACATGTTATAAACATTTTATGAACTAATAATCAACAATAATCGAAGGTTAGTTACATACCTATTATGGAATGAATGTATGTATAAAATTGGTTTTGAATAAACATGTATTTATATAAAGAAACACTTATAAATACCAATTGCTTTCGGTTATATTAGCCTATTTACAAGCAGTACATACGATTTATTAAACGTTATTTAGTACAGGTTCGAATAATATAAATAACAGGGATTGAACATAATAATGCCATCTCAGACTCTCACGAACTCTATTATACTAGATACCACATCTATGCGTTGAAGGGTATTTAATATTTTTAATCTATAAATTCAAGTTAACTATTTGACAAAGTTAATATATATATAGTAACAATAATTATCAAGTTTGATAATTAATATTATATATGAACATTTAAGCATAATAATCACAAACACATTCGATTATATAAATAATCGAGTATTAAAGGATAGACAATATTTACCGCAAGTAACGTAAGTAAACAAAAGTCTTCGGTTAATCAAATTTTACATATGTGAGGACGCGTTAGAATACATGCAACAGTTGTGTCAAGTAGGCACATGAAACAAAATAGTTGGTATTGATTATTGATATACATTTGATTTACAAACATGAACTTATGTTTCATTTGATTGGGAAGTGATATACTATATCAAACATACATAGTTAACTAGCACTGATGTGCTGACTATGGTTATTCTGATTTCTTGTTACAACGCATGGACATGGGTTCCATTGCTATACACTGTGAGCATTCAAAGCCCCCTTTGCTTTTTACATATTTTGGGGGAAATACATGCTACAATACTTTGCTTTTATACGATTATACTTAAAAGGTTTTCTTTACTATGCTAAATGTGTTAATGCTGGAACATAAGTTAGCCGGATGTAGATTGCATGAGAGTTTGTTATTCTATTGTAAGTCTCTTCTTATTTATGCCTAGACACAACCATTAACTCATGGTTATGAGCTAGGGGATATATTGGATAGTACTATCTCGGTTGACAGCCCATTCACCTACCGGGTGGTCTTGCTAGCTGCAGTCACCCGATGATGAGATCTGGATGAGTTCGGTGATGATGAATATGTCTAACTCTATTGTATACTTTGAACTCAGGATGAGTTCGGTGATCATGAGATCAAAAACAAGGGCAATCAGTCATAGGCTTGGTTGTGGACTCATGTAGATTGCATCCATTCACACTTATGGCTTAACATATTAAATGATAGCATAGCATTATGGGATTGGTGATTCTAATGGATTTTATTGAAACATTTTACTTGTGCCTGAAATGGCCAACACATTATGGGATTGATGATCCTACTGAATTTCTATTGAACATTTTAGGATTGATGATCCTAATGGATTTCTATTGAAACATTTTTACTCGTGCCTGGAATGGCCAACAATCATGGAATTGATGATCCTACTGAGTTTTGATTTAAACTTATTACTTGTGCCTGGGTGGCAAACACTATTGCTTAAACTGTTTGATTAAACACAAATCCTACGAACTCACCAACTTTTTAGTTGACACTTGTTTTTGCATGTATTTCAGGTACTAATCTAAGGCAAGATATGGACCTTACACTTACGCAGAAGGACTAGCATTTCTCATACTCAATGAGTTCTTGATATACAGTTTCATCGCATCTCCGGTGTTTCCGCCGACGACGCGGGTGTGACAAATATACAAATATATAAGACATCACTTTGAGTTCTCATAACCCCTTTTTAATTTTTTTGTTTTTAAACTCAGGGTGAAACATGTATACCAAAATTAACTAATTTTGATATAACAAGTGTGGAACCGATATTATCATTGAGATTGAGATGAATTATGACTATGGGATGATATACTTGAGTGAGTGATTGAGTTGACTACGGTCCTCCGCGATGATTGAGTTACTGTTGATTGAGTTGACTACTGTCCTCCGCCATGATTCCACTGGTGATTGAGTTGACTTCGGTCCTCTGCGGTGCACAACATTGATAATTATGAATATTAGGAATATCGTTGATTGAGTTGACTGCGGTCCTTCGCGATGATTCAGTCGTTGATTGAGTTGACTGAGGTCCTCCGTGGTATCTTATATTGAGAATATTGTGATGAATTATGGTTGATGACTTGGCAGGAATGATTGAGACTGATTGAATGAAATTGATTGATTGCTTGTGATTATTTGGATTATTTGAATTGATTGACTTGGTGTGTTGGTGGTAATTGTACAAATTGGTGTTATTGAACTGGTTCATACGATTTGTTCTTTAAACTTTTATAAACGTTTTGAAAAATATAAAACTTATGATTACTCACCAACTACTCCGTAGTTGACACTTATTTTTCTACACATTTAAGGGGATGAAGGGAAGTAGGTAGAGCAGGGTAGCTCTACATCTTTTGGACTCATCACATAGGACCTTGGACTTAGCTAAATTAACTTGATCGATGAAGATTAGGATTTAGTTAATTTATCTACATCTTTTGAGAAATCATTATATTTGAATCATGATGAACATGATTTTTGTGCAAATACTTTAATTGAAATTATTTGTTATGTGGTGATACTTTAGATGCCCATGAGGTTGTAAACAATCTACACATCCCTCGTGGCATCCCAACGTTTCCGCCATCGGTCGGGGTGTTGCAGATTGGTATCAGAGCTTGGGTTATAGGGAATTAGGTTACTAGAAATGGTTGACCTAGTCTATAACCATAGGATACCCTAGTATGAGATCATTTCATACACTAGTTACTATATTTAGGATTCATGTTTATATGTTTATTACATGTTAACTGAACTTCTAATATATATATGATCTGCATATGTTACTTGTTGATTACTTCTTTAGGAAATTTTATGTGCCCTGACGAATCGATAAGGACATACTCATGATGTATTGTAAAGGTGGTGGGATGTCGGCTGAAGCAGTTGCGACTGACTTCTACGTATGCCCTATACATAAACCATTTACAATACATCGGGTGGATGTCAGTATTGAGGGATAAGGGCAATGCTTGTTAGGAAAGTACTTATTTGTTTAGGAATTGCTTGTATGATCGTTGATCGCCAGACAAGGACAAACTCGTAGTATGCTACAAAGGTGTTGGGATGGCGGCTGGATAGGTTGCGACCTACTCCTACGTATGCCCTATACATATACCATTTGTAGTATATTGGGGGTCTATCATTGTCAGGAACTTAGGATATTATTAGGAAATGTTGGAAAGTTGCTGGCTGAAATTATGTTGATTGAGAATGGATTGGATGATCATATTGGAAAACACATAGAAATACTTATTTACTAGACACGTTGGGTGAATAGATTTGATGAATGATATAAACACTTAGTGACGAACGAACACTTAGTGATGATATGAACGCTTAGTGACAATATGAACGCTTAGTGATGATACGTACACTTAGTCATGGTATGAACACCTGATAATGAGATGAACATGCAGTAAACTTAGACATTATGAGAGCTTAAATGTCAGGTGAACTTAGACATTAGGTGAACTTAGAAAATAGGTGCACCTAGAGTCAGGTGAACTTAGACATTAGGCGAACCTAGATGTCAGAAGTACCTGAAAACACTTCACTCATAGTTATCCCCATAAGATAAGATTGTGAAGTGGAATGCTTGGGAAACATATGTATACCCAAATTTCTAACAAGGGCATAATCTTGGTGCATTGCAACGGTGGTGGGACGACGGATGATGCGACTGCGGTCAAGTTTACATATTCCCTATATATAAACTTGTTGCATTGCATCGGGAGGTTGTCAGTGTTAGTATAGGGTGGGAGAATGTTTGAACCCAGGAATGATTAGTTAATATTAGATATGGGTCATATGACCAATTAGGATGCTTTAGTATAACACTAGGAAATTAATGCTTTATTATGGGTTTAACAAGAGATAAGAGAAAAATATAGTTCCATATATGTATCCTAACTGTTAAATGGAACTCATTTGACTTTAGTTGGTATGACTTACGTTGTAAACGGTAGTAACATGTTTCTAAACATCCTCATAAACATGCCGCCACGACGTCACAACGAAGATGATACAAACAACAACGATGGGAATGCTAACAACAGTAATGCCAACACGGGCATGCAAGAGTTAGCAAATCTCATTACTGGATTGGTGACACAACTAAATCAAGCCAATCAGACTCTTAACCAAAACAGAGGTGTTGCAAACCCACCTGTTTGCACTTTTAAACACTTTAACTCCTGTAACCCAACAAAGTTCACAGGTGCTAAAGGAGCCACTGGTTTGTTGCAGTGGTTTGAGAGTATAGAGAACACCTTCATCAACAGTGACTGCCCTGAAAATCTGAAGGTGCGCTATGTCACCAGTGTTTTCCAAAAGATAGCACTAACTTGGTGGAATGGCGAGAAACGAACTAGGGGAGTTGATGCAGCCCTAGCACTGACTTGGACTGAAGTTAAAGCTCTGATGACCACAGAGTTCTATCCTCGCAGTGAGATGGGGAAACTTGAAGCTGAGTTCTGGGAACCCAAGCAAGACAGCGGTGAGAATTTGATCTACAATTCTCGTTTTCATGAGCTGAGTTCACTACTGCCTCATCTGGTGACACCTTTTGAGAGAGAAATAAAGAAGTATATAGGTCGCTTGCCTATGCAGATTCAAGACACCATCTTTGGTAGCAACCCTGCCACCTTGGAAGCTACAATCCGCCTATCTGCTACACTGACTTATAATCAAGTTAAGGCTGGAACACTCACAAGAAAGGGAACAAAGAAAACTGACACCAAGACTGCTGCAAAAGAGACTTCAACGGAAGTCAAGACCGAGCCAGCTAGTTCGTCCAAAAGTAGCAATCAAAAGCAAAAGACCAGAAGTTTCGCTGTTACTACTCCTGCTGCAAAGACTACTCAACAATCATCAAACAACTCAAACACCAGAAATTTAGTTGGGGTCACTCCCCAATGTAATGTCTGCAGATATCATCATGCACCCAACTTACCATGTCGCATTTGTAACAGCTGTGGTAAGTATGGGTACTTCGCCAATGTATGTAGGAGTGCACCACAGGCACAAAGGGTGCAACCTGCACCGCTTGCCCTGCCTACTCCTCATACATATCCACTTCAAGAAGTACCATTTCATCTTGCACCTGCATAGGCAAGAGCGTTTTATGAGTGTGGGGATGTAGGTCATTTCAGGAACCAGTGCCCAAGAGTGACTGGAAATAATCAAAGGGTGGCAAGAGGCAGAGTCTTTCAGCTGAATGCTTCCGCTGCTCAAGCCAATCCGGATGGCGTTAATGGTACCGTTTCTGATCAACAACATATATGCCTCGATATTATTTGATTCTGGTGCTGATAGAAGTTTTGTCTCATATGAGTTTGAATCTGTGCTTGGTAGAACAATTACGAAACTAGTTAAACCGTTTAATGTGGAGGTGGCCGACGGAAACTTAATTGATATTGATTCTATTATTATTGGATGTACGGTGAATCTTAACGATCACATTTTCCCAATAGATCTCTTACCTATGCATCTTGGTAGCTTTGATGTTATCATACGCATGGATTGGTTGGTCACTCACAGAGCAGAAATAGTATGCTTTGAGAAATCATTTGTATCCCTTTACCGTCGGGAGAAAATCTGAGAGTATTTGGAGAGACTCCTAGTAAGGGCCTTAGACTCATGTCATGTACCATAGCACAGAAGTGTTTAAGAAGGAAGTGTATAGCTTTTCTCGCTCATATAGTAAGGGATAAAGAGAAAGACAAAAGTATTCAAGACGTTCCAGTTGTACGTGAATTTCCAGAAGTATTTCCAGAAGATTTGCCGGGGATTCCACCAGAGCGTCAAGTCGAATTAAGAATTGATCTAGTACCTGGTGCGAACCCAGTCGCCAAAGCTCCATACAGGCTTGCGCCTTCAGAGTTGCAAGAATTGGCGAGTCAACTGCAAGAACTGTCTGATAAAGGGTTCATTCGCCCGAGCCATTCGCCATGGGGTGCACCGGTTTTATTTGTCAATAAGAAGGATGGGTCATTCTGAATGTGCATTGATTAATACGAACTAAATAAGCTAACCATTAAGAATCGATATTCATTGCCGCGTATTGATGATCTCTTCGATCAGCTTCAAGGCTCAGCATGGTTTTCAAAGATCGACCTTCGGTCTGGGTATCATCAGCTTCGTGTTCATGAAGACGATATTCCCAAGATAGCTTTCAGAACGAGATATGGCCATTACAAATTTCTGGTAATGCCTTTCAGTCTTACCAATACACCTGCGGTTTTCATGGATCTCATGAACCGTGTCTGCAGGCCATACCTGGACAAATTTGTGATTGTGTTCATCGATGATATGCTGATATATTCCAAGAGCAAAGAAGAACACAAGCAACACCTAAAGTTGATTTTGGAGATCTTAAGGAAAGAGCAACTGATATGCCAAATTCTCCAAGTGTGAATTTTAGCTTAAGGAAGTTCAATTCTTGGGACATTGAGTCAATGAAAAGGGTGTTCACGTGGATCCTGCAAAGATTGAAGATGTCAAGAATTGGAGTACACCAAAGACACCAACAGAGATTCGTTCATTTCTCGGACTTGCCGGTTACTATCGGCGGTTTATTTCAAATTTCTCTCGGATTGCTGTTCCTTCACTTCCTTGACTCAAAAGGATAGACCTTATGAGTGGGGACCGAAGCAAGAAGAGGCGTTTCAGACATTGAAGCAGAAAATTTGTGATGCTCCTGTCTTGACATTGCCCGATGGAAATGACGATTTTGTGGTTAATTGCGATGCATCCAATCAAGGTCTCGGTTGTGTTCTCATGCAACGGGGAAAGGTTGTGGCTTATGCATCAAGACAACTGAAGATTCAAGAGAAGAACTACACTACTCACAATTTGGAACTTAGTGCAGTCGTGTTTGCTTTGAAGATATGGAGACATTATCTTTATGGTACAAAGTGTGTAGTCTTTACTGATCACAAGATTTCGCAGCATATTCTGAACCAGAAGGAACTTAATTTGAGACAACGGAGATGGGTTGAACTGTTGAATGATTATGACTGTGAAATTCTCTACCATCCTGGTAAAGCGAATGTAGTAGCAGATGCGCTTAGTTGCAAAAGTCATGTTCAAATTCATAGTGTCCGAGTGCACACTAATCTCCATACTGATGTTTGACAGCCCAACAACACTCATTGGCTCAAGGCAGTCTTCATAATGAGATGTCTTGTGGGGCTGAGTTACAATTGGAAACTAAGGATGATGGATTGATGTATTATTTGAATTGGTTGTGGATACCGAATAATGATGAGCTTAGGATGACGATTATGAATGTAGCACATAAGTCTCGTTATTCAATCCATACAGGTGCTGACAAGATGTACCAAGATCTTAGAGTCTTGTATAGGTGGCCTGGAATGAAGAAGGATATAGCTTAGTATGTAGCTAAGTGCCTTAACTGTGCCAAAGTAAAGGATGAACACCAGCAACCTTCGGGATTATTAGTACAACCGGAGATACCCATGTGGAAGTGGGAGAATATATATATGGATTTTATTACCAAACTCCCACGAACATCAAGTGGGAATGATAGTATATGGGTGATAATTGATAGATTAACTAAATCGGCTCATTTCCCACCGATACGTGAGACGTACCCTGTGCGAAAACTTGCTCGTATTTATGTAGATGAGACTGTTAGCCGACATGGAATTCCCTTAAGTATAATATCGGATCGTGATGCTCGTTTCACGGCACGATTTTGGGAATTATTACATGAAGCTTTTGGGACAAGATTGGATCTTAGCACCACTTAGCATCCTCAAACGGATGGACAAAAGGAGCAGATGATTCACACATTAGAAGATATGCTGAGAGCTTGTGTCATCGATTTCGGTGGCAACTGGGATAGCCATTTACCATTAGTTGAGTTCTCGTATAACAACATTTATCATGCGAGTATTGGTATGGAGCCGTTCGAAGCTCTTTATGGTAGAAAATGTTGGTCACCTATCTGTTGGACCGAGATCGTCGAATCGCAGGTCACTGGTCCTGAGATCATTCAAGAGTCGACCGAAGAGATTCACCAGATTCGCGACAATCTATTCACTGCCCGCAGTCGACAGAAAAGTTACGCAGATAAACGACTTAAACCTTTAGAGTGTCAAGTTGATGATATAATATTGCTTAAAGTATCACCATGGAAGGGTGTTGTACGATTCGGGAAGAAGGGTAAGCTTGCTCCTCGTTATGTTGGCCCTTTTAAGATTCTTGAACGAATCCGGAAGGTTGCCTACAAACTGGAACTTTCTCCTGAACTTAGCAATGTACACCCGACTTTTCACGTGTTCAATTTAAGGAAATGCTTAGCTGATCAAGATCTTCAGGTACCACTCAATGACATCCGCATCGATGATACCATGCACTTCGTTGAAAAACTAGTCGAGATAATGGACCGCGATGTTAGGAAACTCAAACGCAGTGGAATTACAATTGTCAAAGTATGATGGGAGTCGACGCGTGGTCCAGATTTCACCTATGAATGAGAAGATTAGATGAAGCTTAAGTATCCACACTTATTTACTGCGGTCGTTCCAAGTTGAATTTCGGGACGAAATTCCAAGTTGCGATCTGATTTCCATAGATGACAAGAATCAGATGGCCGATGACTCAGTATGAAAACAATGTGAAAACAGGAAGTTTAGTTGAGTCCGTCAGTGAGGAAACACAATTAAAAACACAATTGCGGTTTCGTTTCAGAATAACGAATTGACATTGTGTTTGCGTGAGTGACGATTCATACAAACATATCTGTGAGTTTAACGTTCTGAAATGATGACTGAAAAGTAGAAAACAAAAGTCAGAAAGCAAAACCATCGTCGTGTTCGTTCGGGTGACGATTCGAACGAATACGCACGAATGTAACGCGATCTGACGAAACGTTTAAAATAAACGAATTCGATGAAATAATTCAAGAAAAACAAATTAGAGGATTTACTAGGAATAACCATCTTTTAAATAATAAAAAACAACTCTTTTATGTAAAACACGTAAATAACGCGCGTAACGATCCGGAAACGCAACGGAGACGAAAACCGAGCAACAAAAACGAACCCGAACACTCCCGGGGTATAAATACCCTAAATGAGCTCATTCTCTTCATTTCCCTCTTCACTCTCTCTCTCTCTCTAAAAACCCTGATCCGGTTTCTATCTCTCTACAAGCTTTGAACTTTAAATCATCATAACTCACTCATTCCTTGATGAAATTGAGTGATTCTTGAGCCAAATTGAATATATAAACCCCCTCTACATGAAAGTACAAGGGATCTGGAGTGAAACTCACTGAAACCAGAGGTAACGAGGCTTGAATGTCTTGAAAAAAAGGGCTTTCTACCCCCTTGGTCAACCTAGAACCTTAACTCGGTCAACAGCCTCCCGTTTCGACCCTACCCACACGAAAGACACACTGGGGACTTGGGGAAACACCTGGATGAGAGTGGGATTCAGTTGGATGAAGAGTTGTGACTCGTTTTTGGGTTGGCCGAATAACACAACACAGGTCAGCCGAATGGCTCCTGCCAAATGACTCACAGCCGATCGAACCACACCAGGCGAATGGCTCCCTTCGGCCACCTGAACCCTATTCGGTCTCAACACCCCTTCCTCATTCGACAGCCATCATTCGGCCTAGGCCATTCGTGGGATACCTCATTTGGCTTAGACACTTCATTCGCCTCAATACCTTCGGCCAACATCATTAACCGATCAAGCCCACTCATTCGTCCAAAGACAATCGACCTAGGACCACCTCCATTCGAGACCTATGCTGGTCATGCGACGAAGGAGGATGCCAGAACACTTCGTTTGGCCTGACGAGTCGGCCCAACCCCATTTGATTTGGCCCAATGTTACTTGGCTTAACCCATGTGATCACCTCGGCCCATGCCAAGTCTAGGAGGCCCCCACAACATATCCGGCCCAAGCCTATTCCCTTAGCCCATCTATTAGGCCCATTAGGGGTTTGTTCGGCCCATGATGTTTCAATTAGCCCAAATTTCATTCGGCCCAGGATCATTATTCGGCCCACATGGCTTAATTTGAAACAAACATTGGAAATAATTTTGACTTAACACAACATGCATGAGAATGGAATAATCATGTATTATACTACAAATGTGGGGATAAGTGTGGGTTAATGCATTTCACAAAATAAAAACTAAAACATCAAGTTTTCAAGAACTATTGTTTGGTTGTTTATTCGTTATGTAATGACCAACTCAAATTAACAAGGACCGCATGAGTAGTCTTAAACCATAAACCTAATTGATGTTTACAAACTATAATAGTTCCAAGGTTGCATATCATGACAAGGGTTATATAGAATTGGATATAAAATCAATGACATTAGGTACTAAGCTTAACTTAAAATGGTTAAGTGTTAGTAAATCTACGACAATTAAACAAGGGCAGAATGATGACTGAGACTTACAGGGGTTAGCCAACCTTTGGGCCAACACAAACACACACTCAAGTACATACAACATATACTTACAAGTTACATACAACGTGAAATCAATACAGGATCGTGAAAACAACAAAAAATACAACAAAGAGCGCGTGCATTCTTGATTACGCTAAGTCAACCACAACTACTACAAGGTGAGTTCATACGCCCCTTTTCTAATCTTAATTGATTTTAAACTCTCGGGACTAAGAAACATGCTAAAACCTTTCATTTTTTTAAAAGTTTTAGTTCAACATATTTCTTATACTTTGAGTTAGGTAATATTGCTTGACTTATTATCGCTTATCATTGTATGCATGCTTGTATGATCATGACATGACATATACAACTAAGATGAATATGATAATATTACTTCATTATTCATTAACACAATAGAAAAATGTAGTTGTAAGATTCTATCTTATAATGCTTAATTATTCTTACAAGAACAGACATTGAGATTATCACAGGTGAATATGACAACAACAACAACAACAACACACATGAATGATATGAAGATAATATATCTTCATAATATCATTCAAAATCGGAGTTGGCTAGGTGTAATAAAACAAGTTTTTATAACACTCAGTTTGTAACTCGGTGCATACTACAAGATAACACGAAACAAGTATCATCCACCACCTTAGTCGACTAAGTGCACTAAGACTAGTTCTTACCACACCTTAGTGACAACAGGGTGACTATATGGAATAACAAGGAATGAGAATCATGATAATGTAATTTCATGACAACAACATCATTAACACAACAATTAACATAGTATAATAAGACAAGATCTTATTTAACTTTGTTAACAACAATGAGAACATACAACATTGAGAACAAACAACATTGGTGAACATACACTACAATTGATTACTATTGAACTCTCTGTATTATATAATTTCAATCATGTACCATGTATTCAAGTATGATCATTGTAAGTCCCTTCACAAATCGCTGACAAGTTAATTTGACATGACTAAACCGACGATAGCATAGTGGTACCATAGGTTTGACAAACCTCTAGCTTGTAGGCCTAGTATGTTGATCGTACTATCATTTGGCCGGTAACGTATGACCGGTGACAGGGTGATGAACAGTCAGGGTCTGGAAAGTGACACATGGTGATATTAATCTGCAGTGATAAGTAATTAATCCATCGTTTCCTGTTGACTAGTAGACTAAGGAATTTATTTCTCTCAAGTCATATTACTAGTAACAGTTTCGATGAGGCCTCTAGGAATACAAAGTGGTAGAGTTAAATCGGATGCATTGTAATCTGATTACGTGAGGATTTCAATGGATTCCTTTTAGGCACTATGCACTTCAAGTGGAGAACAAATATCAATTGGTTAACTAACACTCTTATTATTTAAAAGTGATTAACTGTTAACCCCACAAGGGATAGAATAATAACAAGGAACGGATTAAATAAATTTAATTTCCTTAATACATTGAGGGTTTATCAATACTTCGGTTTGATAACTCAACCCCTCTTATAACATTATTCTACATATGATACAATGGGTGATGAACACAAACGGACGAGTGAAATGATAATGGGTATCTATAGTTGTATTCTAAGTAGTGTGGAGTGCTATTAGTTATGTGGTGGGATGTTGGCTGGGGCTTGTTCCCCTACATATGCCCTATATATAAACATAACTAATAGGATGAAATACTACTTGTAAATATAACTATGGAGAGGCCATTGGATGAACGGGTGAATCAAACATTTACAAGTATCATGTATGACATTGTGACTGGGGATGTGAACAATTCAATGTTTTCAATTATCAAACTTATGAACTCACCAACCTAGTGTTGACTTTGTATAAATGCATGATTTTTCAGGTGAGGAACATGTTTAGTCATCAGACATTCAGGGATATAGTTAGTGGACTTTTAGAAGACCTAGCTACATTTTATGTTGAACATACTTTTGAAATGACAAAACAATGAATCATCTTTTGTAGATCTTGTACAGTTACAAGATAGAAACTCATTGATTCTTTTGATTAGATTTACTTAGTTAAATTATGAAGAAACAATGTAATTTAACTTTGTAATTCTATATCATTGTCATTGTTAGCATTTCTCATTATTATATCATGTGCTATGCAAACATTCTGATCATTTTGATTATCAAACGATATCACGCCCCGGGAACCCTCCGCCCGACGGGAAGTCGATCCAGCCCGCCGGCTCGGGGTGTGACAAATTACGCGATGGTGAGGTCATGAATATAAATTAAACGTGAATGTTATTTCAGAAATGTTAACTTAATAATATATTTGTGTGGGTGATGATTCACATGAATACAATTATTAAAAATAATATTCTGAGTTGATATTCCATAAATCTATATTGACTCGAAATACGATACGAACGTCGAATTCGAAAAGTTGACGATCTTTACGAATTTGTACTTAACTAACTCGTTTTGATGAGATAACCAAAATAATAATTTATGATATGTAAATTAAGAAAAAGAATTTAAAAACGTTTATTAGGAATTAAGACCTTTAAACAAATTTAAATAAAAGCATTTTATTAAACGAAACAATTTATTAAACGGTTTGTATTTAAAAATATAATTTACGTGAACTCTGAGTAAATAAAATTTTTAACGTGTAAATAAACATAACCGAGCATGTGGGAATGTCACGGGGTATAAAAGGGATTACCTCTTTCTTCTTCTTCCTTTCCCCACCATTTTTCTCTCTCTAAAGAAGCATTCCCATCACTTCTTTCTCTCTCTTAATTTCAAAAAAAGCAAATTTCTATGATTCTTGATCATTTGGAGCGAAATTAGTACCAAATCGTTTCTCCGCTCGCGTGGAACACGAAAGTACAAGCTGATCAGGCTAAAGATCAAGATTTGAGGTAAATATATGAATTCATTTGAGTTTTATTTAGGGTTTTTAGTTTGAACTTAAATCATAAGTTTTATTCACATATAAAAGTGTTTTCTGAATCATTGGGTATAAACAATCTAAAATATAATGATTTAGAAAACATTAGGGTATAAATAATATGGAAATGAGGGTTTTAAAGATACCTGTAATTTACGGGAAATTCTAGGAACGAAGGAGGCAAGGGATGAATAATTCTAGAAAATCACAAAAAGGAAATCGAGAAAACTTTAGCAATTCGAGGACCTTTATTTTGAGATATCAAAGAAATTCGAGAACCCCTTGTATTGGACCCTTAAAATTCTAGAACAACATTTACAAACTAGAGAATCTCTAGTTTTATACATAGAACTCGGGAAACATGGGGTTCTCCTCCAAAAATTCGAGAACCATATTGTCTCTTTCAAAAAAAAATTAGAGAACCAAGTGAGAACCTTTAATTTGGATCATAAAAACTTGAGAACCAGAAGGTTGACATCATGGAATTCGAGAAACTCTCAAATTGTTGGATCTAATTCGAAAAACCTTCTCTTTTATGGATCAAACTCGAGAACCTCACTCTTCAGTATTTGAGAACACTCAACAAGTGTTAAACGAGAACCATTTGACGGTTGGGTGCAATTGTGTATTAACGTTCTATCGTAAATAAATTGAACAATTGCTAAAAAGCATAGATAAACATAAAAAGAAGTGTTTTAACTTATTCTTAGTTTTAAAACATATTAAATGTTTATAACACATTCCTTGGTAATTCAAAATAACAAAGGTGATGCTTATAAATAAACTATTTAACTTTACCATAAAGTTGATGAAATATTTTAAGTTAATAAGATATCATTTAAATATTTGGGTGAAACGTTAAATGTTATGTTTTCTATAACATGATACTTAATTAAAAATACTCAGATAATAATAACAATTTTAAATTCACTAATGGACCATATTCTAAGTTAAAACACATGAACAAGGAATATGATCACAAAACAATAAACTAATGTTTAGTCTATATTGGCTAAGTATTAGTGTATTACATCACAATTGAGTTAGATCAAATTAAATAACAAAGAGTTACAAAAGTTAACCAACTCTAAGGTTAACTTACGAAATCATAAGTCGTACTTATAAGTTGCAAATAATATTGAACATATCATAGGTTGTTGAGTCATTATTGATTCCACAATAGTGAGAGCGCATACTACAATAGACAGATATATAAGACATCACCGTGAGTTCTCATACCCCTTTTTAAATTGTTTGTTTTTAAGCTCGAGGTGAAACATGTATACCAAAATAAACTGATTTTGATATAACAAGTGTGGAACCGAGATTATCATTGAGATTGAGATGAATTATGACTATTGGATGATATACTTGAGTGAGTCATCGTTGATTAAGTTGACTACGGTCCTCCGCGATGATTGAGTTGACTGAGGTCCTCTGCGGTATCTTATATTGAGAATATTGTGATGAATGATGGTTGATGAATTGGCATGAATGATTGAGATTGATTGAATGAAATTGATTGATTACTTGTGATTATGTGGATTATTTGAACTGATTTACTTGGTGTGTTGGTGGTAATTGTACAGATTGGTGTTGTTGAACAGGTTCACACGAGTTGTTCTTTAAACTTTTATAAACGTTTTGAAGAATATAAAAGTTATGATTACTCACCAACTACTCCATAGTCGACACTTATTTTTCTACATGTTTCAAGGAATTAAGGGAAGTAGGTAGAGCAGGGTTGCTCTACATCTTTTGGACTCATCACATGGGACCTTGGCTTAGCTAAATTAACTTGATCGATGAAGATTAGGATTTTGTTAATTTAGCTACATCTTTTGAGAAATCGTTATATTTGAATCATGATGAACATGATTTTTGTGTAATTACTTTAATTGAAATTAATTGTTATGTGCTGATACTTTATATGCCCATGAGCTTGTGAACAATCTACACATCCCTCGTCGCATCCCAACGTTTCCGCCATCGGTTGGGGTGTTACATCTGCAATATCGACATCCGCTATCTTAGCAAATGGACCTAATTTCTTTAACGGATGCAGTCCTTCTAATTTGTATTTTCCACCTCCGTTCTGCATCATCAATGGAAATGTTGATTCACTCAATAGCTTCAGATCTCGAGTCACCACTCCCTTTGTAATCCAGAGTATCGCTCATGAAAGATCATTTGGAGAAATCACAGAGACATCATGAATCTCTCTGATTTTCTTCCTTTCAGGTTGCCCTTCATCTCATTTAAGATGAATTTTGAGAAGTTATACCCCCAGTTCATTGCAAGGGCGACAAAGGCAGATGATCGTTCCTTGTTCAGCATATCAAATGTCCCCTTATTTCCACCCATACACACCATGAAAACATGAGCTATGTATCTCCAATAAGGAATCAGTAGTTCTTCTGCAGCATTGGGTAGATTGCTTCATAGCCCATTTCGGTCAACACACCTTCGATTACTCCTTTTGTTGATGCACTTAACGTATCTAGTTCAATTTTGTATTAATCATCATGTAAAGATTAAAGTTATATTAATGGAAGTTGTCTTTATATATTGTTCTTAATGTTTAAAGTATAGATTCTGACCATTCGGGCGAATGACTCTATGAATGAAGTCATTCGCCGAATGAACGCTCTAGCGAATGACATAGGCGATCGAATGAGTCATTCGCCGAATGACTCATTCGACTGACTTGTCCATTCGGGCAAGTCATTCGCCGAATGAGCTGCTTCGGCCACTCATTCAGCCGAATGACTACTGCCTATAAATACAAGTTCAAATCATTTCAACCCCAAATAATTTTTCCGAGTCCTCATTCTTCCCAGTGCACTCCAGTGTCAAACCCTTGAAGTTTTGAGCGATTCTTGCCGTCCAACTTCGATTCTCAACCCGTGGTTATCGATTCTCACTCGCACGTTGATTCTTCTCACTCGATTCACCACGGTTGCTGTTGATTTCGATTGGAAAACCCTGGAATAGGATTCCGCACTATTCCAGAGGCTGTCAAGCAGATTTCCCTTGGAACCGGATTGTTTCCGAGCTCCTACGAGGTCCCACAAAGTGGTATCAGAGGTTTGGCTCTTGATTCTGCTTGATTTCCATTCAAAATCATTAAATCTGAGTTTGTTTGTTCGAAACCAGCAAAACCCTGATTGCCTTGGCCTCAAAGTTACTGTTTCATTCAAGATTAGTAAGTTTTTGTGGTGCTTTTGTCCAAACTTCAATTCCAGTTGGTTCATAATCATATAATGGTGTTCTGTACCAAATTTGGTACTTAGATCTGGTCTAAATCAAAAGTTATCGCAATTTTTGTTGCTAAAACCCTCAGATCTACCGAATGAGAATAGCGGCCGAATAGGTTCACCCGAATCAGTCGTCATTCGCCGAAAGAGTTCATTCGGCTAGTCATTCGGCGAATAGCTCTCATTCGGCAAGTCATTCGGCGAATAGCTCTTTCTGGTATGTCATTCGCCAAATAAGCTCATTCGACCCATTCATTCGCCGAAAGAGTTCATTCTCCCAGTTGTCATACTCAGTGTTTCATTCGTCAGTATTTCCTTCATTCGGCCGCCGACATTCGCTCCAATCTGCTTCATTCGTTCATCAGTTTTCAAATTTTTCTAAGTGTTGAATCTTGTTGTTCTTGATTAAATGGAGGATTTAGCATTGATGGCTAATCAGAATCATCGCATTCAGACTTTACTGTTGACTGAGTCTGAGACGGGAAATTCCGACAAAGCTCCCAAGTTGTTGTCCTTAGATGATTATCCTCATTGGAAGTACAGATTTGAGATTCACATCAATGGAGTGGATACTAATTTATGGATGATGATTGAAGGAGGTTATCTGAGGCCTCTGAATGAAAATGGAACTCCTATGCTAGTCACACGGATGACTGAACCACAGAGGAAGCTATATGATTATCAGAAGAAAGCTTATGTTATTCTATCTCAATCCATTGCTACTGACATCTTCCATCAGTTCAGACAGTTTACTTCTTTTAAGTATTTGTGGCATGCTTTGCAGCAACGGTTTGAAGGCAATGATGCTTTGAAGAACATCAAGTCAAAGGCTTTGAGAAAGGAGTTTAACAGTTTTATGTATGTTCGAAATGAATCTTTGGATGAGTTGATTGCCAGATTCTATCATCTCTTGAGTGAGTTGTTTAATCATGAAGTCAAGAGTACTACTCAGGAGAAAATTTAGTGTTTAGCAGATGCTCTACCTCCAAAGTGGGAATCATTTTTGATGGTGCTTAAACAAAATGAGATGATGTCACATATGGACATCAGTGATTTCATTCAGAAGTTGAAGGAGCAAGAAATAGAGAACAAGTGGAAAGGAAAGAGAGTTGCTCAAGTCCAAGATCCATCACTGTATTATTCTACTCCTACAGTTGAGAAAGCATTTTCTCATGCTCCATTGAAGACTGCTTTCCTTTCTCAGACGACTGAGGCTCCATATTCTGCTCAGATTCATTTCAGTCAGTCATCCTCCTCATCCAGCTCACAAAAAGAACATCATCAACCAGTCACAAGTCTGAAGACAGAGAATTTTGATAAAGTTACAGTTGAGATTGCTAAAGAGCATATGGGTCTTTTGTCTACCTTGGTTAGTTCTTATGATTGACTGGTAGCAGGACAGATTGGCAATCCGTATCTGACAAATGATGACTATTCTCAGATAGATCCAGATGACATGGAAAGGATTGACATCATGTGGGCTTTGGCAAGTGCTTTGAGGATAGCTAAGGAGTTTGTCAAAAGGACTGGTAAAGACATTAACTTGAACAAGGAGTCTAAGTTTGGTTTTGACATGGCCTCTGTCACTTGCTACAATTGTGGGGAGAAAGGTCACTTTGCTAGACAACACAAACATCCAAAGAAAGCTGGAAACAAGAATCCTTTTTATCATCAAAAGTCTTCTGCAGCAAATACAGAAATTAGACTTGTCCATATTGATTCTCCTGCTCAAACTAGTTCCTAAAATGCAGGCAAAGCTTTGATGGTACAGCAGGATGAAGGTGAAAATTGGGATTTCAGATTTATTCTGAACAAGGGGGACAAGATAAAGCATGTGTTGCTGAGATCCAGAAGTTAAATGATCAAGATGAAGAGAGTACTTCTGAAGGAGCACATCTCAAGATAGAAGAAACATCTGGATCAGAGTCTGAAAGCTTGTCTGATTCTGACACTCAATCTGATTCGGATGCTGATATTGAAGAATCTTCTACTCAGCTTGCTTTGATGGTAAACTCATCTGCTACTCCTGCTGCAACTTCACAGTCTGATCAGGTATCTGATGATTGTTCATCTTCTTGTTCTAGTTGTTTTAATTGTGTTGACCTTAAAAGCAAGGTCCTTTCCTATCAAAATCACAATGCTGCTTTGATCAGTGATCTCAACCAATGTATTGACGCTAACAAAGTTTTAAAAGCTAATGAAAAATATTTTCAAGATAAATTTGAACTTTTAAACAGACAACTTCATGAGGCTGAGATTGTTGTTCTTAACAAGCAAGATGCTATAACTTCTTATCTCAATACCATTAATGAGGTAAAGAAGAAGTTAGCAATAGTTGAGTGTGATTATGAGACCCTAGGACAAAAGCTCAAGAGCTATGAGAGTGCATATTATATCATTGAGCACATGATTAGCAAAGGAGCTGATCATAAGGGTAAGGGAACAGTGAGTTATCAAAGATGTCCTCCATCAATCTTAAACAGCTTTGTCAATTCACCAAATGACAAAGATGTAAAAGATTTTCAAGTTATAACTCCATTAGTAATTGATCCGATTGGGATGATTACTGATGGGGGTTCCTCCTTGTCAGAGGAATCTTTGGTGGATGGACTTGTAGAAGATTGGGTCTCAGATTCTGAGGATGAATCTGAACATTCAACTGACTGTGTTGTTCATGATAAAAAACCTACAGTCATGAAAGGAGACCCAATCTCTTCTTCTAAAATATATCAAGCTTTAAACTTTGTGAATGCTTCAAAAGCAAATGAAGCTTGTGTGTCAAACAAGAATGACAATCTTGTTCCTAATGGAAAGAAGGGTTTGGGTTTTAATCAGAACAATCCTAAAACAAATGTTTTGAAACCAAAAAGGCAATCTTTTTCTGAATTAAAACATTTTCATAAAAAAGGAGAAACAGTTTGCTTTGAGTGTGGTGCACCTGGACACTTTGTTAGATCTTGTCCACAGTTGATCAGAGCAAAGGTTGTACCACCCAGAAAACAAAATCAGATTTTTATCAAAGCTGTCAAATCTGAATTTAAGTCAACTCAAGCAAAACCCAAACAACCAAATCAGGTTAAATCTTTGGACAAGGGTAAAGGGAAACTGGTGGACTTGAATGTTCCCAAGATGGTAAATGTTGATCAAGTTAAATCGTCATCCATTTATCTGAAAAATTCTTTTAGTAAAAATGCAGTCTGGAAAGTAAAGTCTGAGATTTCAGTTCCACCCACTTCAGACAAGGCTATTTCAGATGGTAAATGGATCGATGTTTTGATCCGAGACTCATTGGGTCAACCCAAGACTGTAAAGGCTTGGGTTCCCAAATTGAACTAATTGTTTTATTTTTGTGCAGCTTGCCCCAACATCTGCTCTAAACAGCTCTTGGGTTGTCGATAGTGGGGCTTCAAGGCACATGACTGGAAATATCTCACTACTCTCAAATGTTCAATCTGTTCCTGGTGGATATGTAGCTTTTGCCGGTGACAAAGGTGGTTTTATTACGGGAGAGGGAATTTTATCAAATGGGCAAGTTTCATTTGACAAAGTCAGATATGTCAAGCAATTGGAAAATAATCTTCTTTCTGTATCACAGATTTGTGATAAAAACTACAAAGTTCTTTTTGATGACTCCAAATGCTACATTCTAAAGCAAGGTATTGTTATCCCTGAAGATTGGATTTTGATGTCTGCCCCCAGGAAGCAAGACTTGTATGTACTCAATATGGCCACAGCTTCAACTACATCCTCCACAGCTTCATGTTTTATGTCAAAGGCAACGGAGAAAGATTCAATTCTTTGGCATAAGAGGATGGGTCATTTGAGTCTGCGCAAGATGAATCACCTTGTACACAACAATCTGGTTGAAGGGGTTAGTCTGAAGAATTTCAAGCTCTCTGATGTCTGTGTATCCTGCAAAAATGGCAAGCAAGTCAGGCAGTCTCACAAACCAAAGAAGTATCACTCAATCACTGTTCCACTTGAGCTGCTCCATATGGATCTTTTTGGTCCTGTCAACCGCAAGAGTATAGCTGGGGATCAATACTATTTTGTCATCACTGATGAATATTCCAGATACTCTTGGGTTTTCTTTCTAAAGGAGAAATCTGAAACGTTTGATTGCATTCAAGTGGTAGTCACCAAACTTGAATCTCTTTATAAGCTCAAGATTCGCATACTCAGAACCGACAATGGGACAGAGTTCAAAAATCACAACATAGAGAATTTTTGTAATGAACGAGGTATTGTTCAACAATTCATTGCTTCATATGTTCCCCAAATGAACGGTGTTGCTGAGCGAAAGAACAGGACTTTGATTGAGGCTACTAGGACTATGCTTGCAGATTCGTCTCTTCTAGTTCAATTCTAGAATGAAGCTGTAGCAAACGCTTGTTACACTCTGAATCAGGTGTTGATAGTAAAGAGACATGGGAAGACTTGCTTCGAATTGCTCCATAACAGAAAGCCAAATCTTAAGTATCTTGAGCCATTTGGTGCACCATGCACTATGCTTAAGAAACATGAGCCATGCAAGTTTAATGAAAAGGTGGAAGAAGGGTATTTTCTTCGGTACAACACTCCAAATAAAAAAGTTTATAACCGATCAACACAAAATGTGGAAGAGTGGTACCATGTTGATGTTCAGAAATATTCTATACCCCCACCTGGGAAGGGTCCTGATTGGATGTTCAACTATTATGATCTATTTGACTCCTTCAATATGTCTCCCATGTATACTGATGAAGATGTTGCTGTTCAGATGATGTATGATGCACAAAATACACCTGATGAACCTGTGCAACCTTCATTCAATTCAATTCCTACAAGACAGACACATGATGACAGCTCAGACACAGACGACAACCCACTTCCTCCAGCTGCCCCTGAACCAAATGTTGACAATCTTGTACCAGGTCTTGAGGATCTGAATCTGAACAATCTTGATCCACAGGTTGAAGTTCCTGCTCAGCCTGTTGGAAGAATTAATCGTATTCATCCTCAAGAAAACATCACTGGGAGTCCATTAGATGGAGTTAAAACCAGAAATCAGCTTTCTTCAGGGGGACTTGCTGACATTCTTGATTTTGCAGATGTAAGCTTTTGTGCTCATTCTTGTTTTATCTCTCAGGTGGAACCACGAACTGTCACTGACGCTTTAAAGGAATAATCTTGGGTTGATGCCATGCATGAAGAACTGCTTCAATTTAAGAAGTTAGGTGTCTAGCAACTTGTTGACAGACCGAAAGGTGCAAAAGTCATTGGCACTAGGTGGGTTCTTCGTTGCAAGAAAGATGATCATGGCATCATTGTTCGAAACAAGGCACGTCTGGTTGTTCAGGGATTCAGACAGATAGAAGGTTTGGACTACAATGAAGTGTTTGCACCGGTTGCTCGACTTGAAGCAATTCTTATTTTCTTGGCATATGCATCCTTCAAGAAGTTTAAAGTTTATCAAATGGATGTCAAGAGTGCATTCCTTCATGGTGTGATTAGTGAGACGGTCTATGTCAGTCAACCTCCCGGGTTTGAGGATCCATTACATCGAGACCAAGTCTACAAGCTAGACAAGCCCTTATATGGATTGCATCAAGCTCTACGAGCATAGTATGAGACACTATCTACTCACCTTCTGAACAACGGGTTCAGAAGAGGTGTCATTGACTGTACATTATTCATTCGAGAAAAAGATGTGATTTACTCTTGGTGCAAGTCTATGTGGATGATATCATATTCGGTTCCACAAATGATAGTCTGTGCAGAGATTTTGAAATGGTTATGAAAGAGAAGTTTGAGATGAGTTCAATGGGAGAGATGAAGTTTTTCTTAGGACTACAGGTGGATCAGTCTGAGGCAGGTATTTTCATTCATCAAACCAAATACGATGGTGACATACTGAACCGGTTCAGTATGTCTGATGCAAAGCCTGCTGGTACCCACTGGCTGTCAATCACGGGATTACACCATATGAAAAGGGGGAGTTAATCGATGCCTCTTTGTACCGAGGAATGATTGGTTCTCTTATGTATCTTACTGCTTCTCGGCCAGACATCATGTTTGCAACATGCTTGTGTGCACGTTATCAATCAAAACCAAGAGTGTCTCATCTAATTGCTGTGAAAAGGATTATGCGTTATCTGAAGGGTACACCGGATCTTGGTTTATGGTACCCTAATGATGATAATTTTGAACTTACTTCATACAGTGACTCGGATTATGGTGGATGCAAGAGAGATTTCAAGTCAACATCTGCAGGATGTCAGTTCTTTGGAACCCGATTAGTTACCTGGCAGTGCAAGAAGCAGACGTCGGTGTCTACTTCAACCTGTGAAGCTGAATACATTGCTGCTGCTAGTTGTTGTTCTCAGATCATCTGGATCCAACAGCAACTCAGGGACTATGGGTTACATTTTTCTAACAATCCTATATATGTTGATAACACTGCTGCCATAGCTGTCAATAAAAATCATGTTCAGCACTCGAAAACAAAACACATTGACATTAAATATCACTTCATACGTGATTGTTTTGAAAAGAAATTAATCGATGTTGTTAAAATTCACACTAATCACCAGAAAACCGATCTTTTCACAAAAGCTTTTGATAAATCCAGATTTTTATATCTGTTATCGGCTAATGGTGTTTTCCAAAAGGATGAAGTCCTACCTTCATCTGAATCTAACAAATGATCATTGTTTTTCTTAATTATTTCTGTTTTTTTTTGTCTCAGTATTCCTGTTATTTCATTACTCTAAACAAAAATACAAAAACATTTTTTTGTTTTAGGTTTTTAGGGGGAGAAAAAGTATGAAATTTGAAAAACCAAAAACATTAAAAATTTGAAAAAACCAAAAACATTATAAATTTGAAAAACTCAAAAACATTAAAAAATTATGAAATATGAGAAAGTCTTCTTTAAGAAAGTAATACATTAATCTATCATGTCATAGAAGCTAAATTAAATGCGAAAGTTGAAAACACATGAGCATTATAATGTGATGTACTGATAGGCCGCTTTTACAAAATGAATAGACAATTTGTGATGACTTTGAAAGTTTGATTTGTGGGATTTGTTTTAGAAAACCAGTTGAGTGAGAAATAGTATTGACTTACACACCGGTCATCATAGAATCAAATGAGGTTTCAAACATAAACAAGCTGGTATTAAGCTTGAAGAAAAATAAGAACAAGCTGGTATTAAGCTTGAAGAGAAACAAAAACAAGCTGGTATTAAGCTTGAAGAAAAATTAAAGCAAGCTGGTATTAAGCTTGAGAAATACTTAAACAAAATAAGTTCGATTCCATACACGTACCACATTGCTAGGACGAACCTAGCTGAAGCCGTCCATTTGGATAGAACAAGAAAAATACGAAAAGATAATAAAATTGGAATCTTTTAGAATTTATGATGACTGGTATTAAGATATGCTGAAATGAGTTATAAACTGATTTTGATCTTTAAATTGTAAAATGAAATGGGTAACGCAATCAGAAAACATGAGTGATCATAAATTTTGTTTAGAAGTTATGTAAAGTCAGGCTTAAGATTGGACAAATATATCAGTAATCATGATTATAGGACAAGTGTGTTTGAAGTGAAACATTCTGTGATGCTGATATAATATGATTAGGTGTGTGTGTTAATTTCTCAATATACTTTTCACAAAAACATGTGTTTCTTTGTATTTAGTTGTTAGTTGTAGAGTTGTATTTTGTTTCAGAAAATTACAAAAAGATTTTACATTTTAAATTTCAATTTAGGTGATCATTTGTAGATTCAGATATCTATCTTATCTGAATCCAGAACCAAACCAGACATATCTTCATAAATGGCATCTGTATTACTGATCAAAATGTTAAATCTTGAAATTGGTTGTCTTTTGTGTTGTGTATGTCTCATTCGACTGAATGTAACTCATTCGGCGAATGAAACATTCAGCGAATAACTTGTGTCGAATGACCCATTCGACATTCTCATTCAGCGAATGAATCATACCAAATGATCCATTCGATATACTCATTCGGCGAATGACTCATGTCGAATGACTCATTAGTCAGTCTCATTCGGCGAATGACCTAATGTCGAATGACATAATCGCCATTCACATTCGGCAAATGAGTGACCCTATATAAACAGTAATTTGGGCGAACTACCTCATTCGACAAAAACTTCTTTCGCCTTTACTGTGTGTTTACATTCGCCCGAAAAACTTCTCTCTTCGGTCGATCTTTTTCTCGTGACTCCTACTCACCCAGCCACTGATAATCTTCTTTATTGTCATCTCAGGTACATTGGGATCGAATATCGTCAAATTCTGACCATGAAATCATCAAAAACCGAACAAATTTTAGGGTTTTAGGGTTCTTCATTTCGCCCTTGCAATAAATGGTCAAAATGGACTTAAAACCTCATTCAACCTAATTTAAATGTGTTAGTCGGTCATTTCTGAGTTTGAATATGTGGTTTTTGCGAACTGATTTGAAAATTTTAAAAAGAAGGGTTTGAATTTGAACTGGCAGCCAAATGTCGTCATTCGGCGAATGTAACCCATTCGGCGAATGGCTCATTCGACGAATAGCCAAGATAGCTAATGACTCATTCGGCGAATGACTCATTCGGCGAATGACTCATTCGGCGAATGACTCATTCGACGAATCGCTCATTCGGCGAATGGCTAATTCAGCACATAGCTCATTCGGCGAATGACTCATTCGACCAAAGTGTTCATTCGTCCAAATTCACTTCATTCGGCATATCAGTTTAAACTAATTTTGTGTTCTGGTTTTTCATCTGATTTCAATATTTTAAGCTATTGAACTGTTCTAACATGTCTTTATCTGATGTTCAGAATGGCTGGATACAAGTCAGTGACGAAGAACAACATTTGTGCTCATTTCGATCTCACCACTCCGAACACCAAACACTACACAGAGATCATCACATTTCTGAGGCGTTCGAGGATCTTTACAGCCATTTATACTATACATGTGCCATATCACTCTCACCAGCAAGATTTCTGGGCTTCTGCAGATATTGATTGTGAGGCTGAGCCTCCTGTTATTAGAGGCAAGGTGTTGGGACACGATGTTGTTATATCAGCCGAGCACATCAGGAGAGTTTGTGGTTTCCAGGATTCACATGATCAGCCATATTTGTTAGATCGCTACTTAGTTCGCGGCTATTTTATGAGGTGTAATTACGAGGGCGGTCTAGGAGCGGGGATTCTCAACAAGGCATATATGTCTCCGCAGTTCAAGTATCTTGCTCATGTTCTGATTCACTATCTCGGGTCGAGGAGAGGTGGATTCGACGACATGCAGGAGACTATACAGTGTGCCTTTGTTGCATTGGTGCTTAACAGGCCATTCAACTTCTCTGAGATGATTTTCACTCATATGAAGAAGAATGTGGCACTGACGGGAGACAAGAAGTTCTTGATGTATCCCAGGTTTCTGCAGCAGTTGATTGATGCTCAGTTGCCCGATTTACCGAAGATCGATGCTGATATCATCAAGCAGGAACACATGAATGACACTACTCTCAACAGAGTAATGTCATACAGAGGGAAAGATAGGAAGCCGACTCTACGGTCATTGTTTGGTCATCTTTCGAGGCCTAGTTACATTGCTCCACCTGGTAGGAGATGGAGGCATGATGACCCAGACTCTGAGGTGGAGGACATAGTTGTACCTGGTGATGATGGGGATGATGGTGATGATGGTGATAATGGAGCTGGTGCAGGTGGTGATGGTGCAAGTGCTAGTATGATTGTGAGTACTGTTGCTGGTGATGTTATTACCACTGCTGATGTTAGCCTAGTTGAGGCTGTTAGTGTGACTGCTGGTGTAGGTGTGAGTACTTCAATGGCAGATGATGAGGGTGTAGATGTTGATTCACTGTTGGAGCTGGACTTCATGGCTACTACTACTTCCACAGTGACTACTCCTCTTGATACTACTGGCACAACATCTGCTGCTGATGGAGATGAGTCAGAGGACTCAAGTGATGATGAGGGTGAAGCTGGTGCGGATGAAGCTGATGGTTCGGATTCAGAAGATACACCAGATGAGGAGTTTGAGAGTGTTTGGGTTAGTGGCAGGCTGATAAAAAGGAAGAGGAAAAAGAGTGAAGCTGAGATAGAGGAAATTACTGATCCTTCATTTATTCCTGAGTTTGAGATTTCTCCACCTCTTCGTTCCTCTGCTCCTATCACTGCAGCTGTATCTGTTGCGGCTGTTCAGTCTACATCTTCTCCAGCTGGCAGGAGGAAGAGATCGAGGTTCCTCTTTCAGATGAGGTCAGAACTGACGACATCAGTAACAGCGGTCTCAGTTTCTGCACTAACCAGGTCAAGGGCTATTCCGATTCGTACTACTATGGCCCCTCTGACCACCTCTATTGCCCAGGATCCCATATTTATTGATGCCTCTGCTGGTCCCTCCACTTCACGAGCTGACACGTTCATACCTACTGTCTCAGTTGTTGATCAGCTGAGCAGACTAAACAGTATGGTACTTAGATTGATGGAGAGGAGCATGCAACAAGAAAAGAAGAACAAGGAGCAGGAATTGATCATTGCTCAGCTTACACAGCGAGTAGAGGAGCAGGATACCTTGCTTCTTCAATCTGCCGATCAGAGAGCTGATCTACGGGCTCGTTCTGCTCAGCAAGAGGAGCAGTTGCTGAAATATAATGATGAGCATCATCAGTTGGCATTGACTTTCTCTTATTTCAGTGGCCGGATCCTGTGTCTAGAGACGGAGAATGCTAGGCTAGCTGATCAGCTTGATAGCCTTAAGGATAGCACTCCCAGGATCCAAGGCACTGTTGCTCACTCCGATGATTCAGATTCTGAGAAAGGAAAGGAAGAGGAAGAAGAGGAAGAAGAAGAATCTGATGAGGAGAAAGTTGACTATGAAGATTCTGATAAAGATGATGATCAGGACGGATCAGGAAGTGGGTCTTCTGGTTCATCAAGTTCTGATGATGATGATGATGATGATGATGATGATGATGATGATCAAGCTCCTTCTACATCTGAGATCCGGTCCAAGAGTGCCAATGACAAGAAGAAGAAACAGGCTCCTCCTCCACCTCCTCTGACACAAACTGAAGAATCAGCAGCTACTGAGGAAGTCGAAGCTGTGCCTGTGAGACGTTAATTGGATGAGACACTCACTATGATTCTTGACGCTCAAGGCATCATACATCACTCAGTTAGCTATGACAAAGAGGAGGGGGAGATCATACACTGCTTATCAAAGGAGCAGATAGCTGAGTTGTTCAGGTTAAATCCTGATGAGGTTAATACTGATGATACCTCAGTTCCAGCGTTTGATGAGCCTACTCCAGAGGCTTTTGATGATATAGACGAGGTTATTCTTGAAGATATTACTGATGTGGAATATCCCAAGTATACATCAGCTGAGGAAGAGCTACCAACATTCACTGATCAATTTGATCAAGCCACTGAAGATCTACTGATCCGATACTTAGAAGAACAAGTTTAGATTAGAAAAGCCGAAGCTGATGATCTAAAGAAAAGAAAAGAGGAATGGAAGGCCTACTGGGAGGTCCTTAAGAAGGAAAGCACTATGAAGTTTCCAGCTACACACAAGAAAGTGTACAGGACTAAAGGCTACAAAGTTGGAGGTCAAATCTTAAGCTGGGCATACTTTCATGATCTAGAGTGCTATGCTGTGAAGAAGGAACAAGGAATTGATTACCTCCAACATCCTCATGATTTTAAGACGTTGCCAGGTTTCGAAGTTAATCAGTTAGCACGTCTAAGGATGTTATACAGTGAAGACTCTGGCATGTCTGCCTGGTTTTCCCGGCAACTTCAGTACGAATACCAAAAAAGATGGGTGAACTTCCGGCTTCAACAACCTGAACGTTATTATTTGCCAGAGATTGATGGAGACACTAGAAAGCATAAAGTGATCCTGAAGTGGCTTCCTCCTAAGGTCTTGAAGAAGATTCCATTGAGGAAGATGCGTCAAGATTTTATGGAGGGCTTCCGATGGTGGTACTATGATGGGCGTACTGGAGAAGCTGTGATCGTGCTATGCAAAGATAAGAAGTGGGAAACTGTTCGTATTTTTGATCCGAGGTGGTTGACTAACCTATCCCACAAAGATGTCCTAGCATTGTATCGTCATCATATTTTCTTCGATGTACAGGACATGGTTCAGGCACTACAATTCATGAGGGTGATCCGTCTCTGCAGTATATTCAAGATTCATGCTGGAGCTGACTGGAAAGCCATTTCTGAGAAGTACTTCAAGAAAGACACTTCCAAGAGCTGAACTAGGTCCAAGGGGGAGTTTGTTGATGCACTTAATGTCCCTAGTTCAATTTTGTATTAATCATCATGTAAAGATTAAAGTTATATTAATGGAAGTTGTCTTTATATATTGTTCTTAATGTTTAAAGTATAGATTCTGACCATTCGGGCGAATGACTCTATGAGTGAAGTCATTCGCCGAATGAACGCTCTAGCGAATGACATAGGCGATCGAATGACTCATTCGGCGAATGACTCATTCGACTGACTTGTCCATTCGGGCAAGTCATTCGCTGAATGAGCTGCTTCGGCCACTCATTCATCCGAATGACTACTTCCTATAAATACAAGTTCAAATCATTTCAACCCCAAATAATTTTTCCGAGTCCTCATTCTTCCCAGTGCACTCCAGTGTCAAACCCTTGTAGTTTTGAGCGATTCTTGCCGTCCAACTTCGATTCTCAACCCGTGGTTATCGATTATCACTCGCACGTTGATTCTTCTCACTCGATTCACCACGTTGATTCCGCACTATTCCAGAGGCTGTCGCAGATTTCCCTTGGAACCGGATTGTTTCTGAGCTCCTACGAGGTCCTACACCTTTCTCAAGCGCCATCGAATAGGTAGGCTTATTAGTTAATGCCATTACTTCTGTAATCACAGCTTCCAAGATCACAACTTCTACATCTTGAACTCTAGCAACAATAGTTCCTTTTCCACTCTCTCCTTCTTTATGCATCTTAGCAGACAACCAGAACTCTTCGATGAGATTTTCATGAATTACGGGATTCATTCTCAAAGCATGAGGTATCTTGCAACTGTTGAACCCATGAATAGCAGATGCGAATTGTTTATGGCTTTCAGGAGGGGAGCAAACAACAATGCTAAGTTATGATTGTCTTTCCACAGAAACTCAAGTTGTTGTTGTGCCATTTTAACCTGCAAATGATCAAAACCCATCAACAAATATCAAATCAGAAGCAGTTTTCTCGAATCACAATAATAACTCATTTTTCGAATTCATTTTATCATTTTCAAGTTAAAGCAGGATTTTCGATAACAACATTAGTTTTGAAGATCGAACTTTATCTTATAAATCGAACAACTGATTTATCGAGAACAACTTGTTTTCTCGAGTTCTTTGTTTCTTTCTAGAGTTTGAGAGAAATTCAATTCTCGAATTTTACAAAACACTTTTATCGAATTCGTACAAGTTTTATGTTGTTCTCGAACATTGTTCCCTTTTCTCGAGTTTGATAAGAGTTCTCGAATCCTCTTTCTTTTCTCGGGTTATCAGTGAGTTCAATTTTCAAAATTTCCTTTCTCAAGTATCCTGGCCTTTCTCGAGTTTTAAACTCCAGAACGCTTCATCTTCTTCAAAAGAATTCGAAATCCATTCCCGAAGAATCTCAACTTTTACAAAATTTGTTCAAAACGGTTTTAATCAAAGATTTATAATGATTCGATTTTATCATTCAATTCCAACATTTAATTTTGATTCAAACAACCAAAATCAACACCACTCAAATCCCGAGGGGGTTTTTCTCTTTTTCTTCGAACCTGCAACATACCTTAGCAAACAATCAAAGCTTGTAATAATGAAGAATACAATGAACCGTGAACAACTATGCAGAATTTGAAAACGCGGTTGCAGATGTCTAAACCACATAGATCTCGATCAAGAACTCAAAAACGTATGTTTTAAGTTCGAAAGTGGATGGGGAAATTTTTGAGACCCAAGAATTAATTAAACCCAAATTTTTTTTGAACAACAATTTGGATCACTGACGGATCATACACCCACTCGATCATATCCACACCCAATAGGAGGAAACCCACCATAGGTGAGAGAAAACCCCTAGCCCAACATGGAACCCCTATTTTGTCCATGCTAGGACTTGAACCCGTGACCTCCTCAATATTAAAGTCACAGGGTACCTCCCCTCAACCACTTGAGCTAAGGATCGTTGGTAATTAAACCCTAATTAACCACTTCCTTTTATTTTGGTCCAATCTGATATAGTCGCCCAAGTCCGTTAACCGTCCAAGTCCATTATCCGGCCCACAAATCAAAATTCATTTAAATTTAGACTTTCAACGCAAATCAAGTCAATCAAACTCATTTATTTTGGATCAAATCATTCTCAAGTAAATCAAAAATTCCTTTTAATGCTAACACTTATGAACCGAATATTATGGTTGCCGGTATATTATCCATCTAAACCCAATCTTAAAACGTTTTTCGCTTTTCTATTTGTGCATGTTTATCATGTTTTGGTACTTTAAGTGTGTTATGAGCGAATCACACTAAATCCTAGATACCTGGGGTGCATCCTATCAAGCCAAAGATATCGTATTACAAATTTAATATTGCCTCTAATCATGATTATATGTATGAGAGTTTTGAGAGAGAGCGCAAGAATGGATCATAGGTTTTAATATACAAGACTTAATATACAATGGAGTTTGGGTTTTGGACACTAGAGGGTTTTTCTTAACATGCTTTTTGCATGATTGTGCAATGAGGCATCTTTTATTGGTGTTAGCAGATCCAGATTTTGTAGCATATGCTCATGTATGCAAGTCACATCTCAAGTCTCCGTGTCAACAAAACAAAGAGAGTTACGCTTCTCAGGTGTCTACAGAAGCAGAACAGAGAGAAGACATCCATGAGCACTGCAGATTTTATGTATAGACACAAAGCACTTTCAGAGAAAGCACTCGATTTTCGACATATTTTCAGAATCTCGTGCATATTAAGTGTGTCCTAAGATTTCTAAGACAGACAAATAGGCAATTCACTCTTCTAAATAGTAATATTTCCACACAACAACACCCAACTTCTGTAGTTAAGCACAAGATAGATTAGCTAATTCAGTTAAGTGAGCCTACCAAAATATCATTTCAACCCAAGTTCTTTAAGAGATAGCACTTTAAAGAATTTAATTTAGACCCTTTATCATGAAAATTTATATCATTTCCCAAAACATAGTGAGAGTCTAGACTTAATTTCTTTGACATATTTCTCCCCCTAAATTTATTCATGGTATGAAAAAATTTATTAAAAGAAAATTTTCATATGTAAGAAAAGACCCCTTTACCTGTCCAAGTGATCAGTCCTCAAAAACAATCATTTTCAGCAAATCCACAAGCACATTGAAGGTAGAGATGATCACATGCTTTGTAAACATGTTAGCCACATTTAATTTTGTATCAATTTGTTCCATTTTAATTAATTTAGGATCATAGCAATCTTTGATAAAATGGTATTTCATGTCAATGTGATTGGTTTTAGAGTGTTGAACCGATTTTTTGCAAATTTGGATTGTTGCGTCGTTATCACAGAAAATTGGAGTATTATTGAAATTCAAACAGTAGTCCATTAATTGATGTTGCATCCATATCACCTTGGAGCAGCAAGTAGATGCGGCAACATACTAAGCCTTTGCAGGGGAGATGGATACATTTTGTTCCCTTTTGCACTATCGTGAAATGAGCCTATCTCCTAGAAATTGACAACTAGAAGAAGTGGACTTGCGATCAATGTCACATCCTCTTTAATCACTGTCACTGAAGGCATAAAGATCAAACTCAGAATTCGAAAAATTATGTGAACCGTAGTCAGATGGGAGAGGCTTGGTGTTGACTGATAGCGTGCACATTGACATACTGCAAACATAATATCCAATTAACTAGCAGTGAGATACATTAGTGACCCGATCATGGAACGATAGTGAGTTTGATTAACTTTAGATCCATGTTCATCAGATGTAAGCACGGGTCTTTCTTTCTTGGGAGTTATCTTGGAATGACAATCTTGCATTCCAAATTTAATCAGCATGTCCGTCACATATTTGCTTTAATGATAAGAATTCCCTCGAAATTTTGACAAACTTCTAACCCCAAGAATGTGGTCATTTCTCCCAACGAGCTCATTTCAAACTCCTTATTCATCACACTTACAAATTCCTTGCACATCTTTTTAGTGGTTGATCCGAAGATGATGTCACCAACATAGATTTGAACTAGAATCATACCATCATCAACCCGTTTTAGAAACAGAGTTTGATCAATTATGCCCTGTGTATACCCATGACCCAGCAGATGTTCTGTCAGTGTAGCATACCAGGCCCGTGGACCCTGATGAAGACCATATAATGCTTTATCAAGCCTATATATATGCTCTGGGCGATCAGAGCCAACAAAACCAGGAGGCGGACTAACATAGATTTCTTCTTTCACTTTCCCATAAAGAAATGTTGTTTTGACATCCACTTGATACACCGTGAAGCCCATGTATGAGGCATATGCAAGGAACAAAAGAATGGCTTCCAACCGAGCAACTTGAGCATAGACTTCATCATAATCGAGTCCTTGAAAAAAAATAGGTTTTAGGACTGAAAAATTAGTCTCTGATAGTTCTTAATCAGTTGATAATGTTTATCAGGGACTGATTTTGCTAGTCACAAGTCAGTGACACATGCCTAGTACTAGATAGTAGTGGTACTAACCGAAAATCAGTCCCTATTTGTGTTGCAAAACGGGGAATCATATTCAGTACCGGATACGAAAATATTTAGTCCTTAATATGGACAATAAAACCACACCAAATTAGTCTTCTATGCATGTTTTAGCGACTACAATGCAGTCTCAATTAGTTTGATATTTCATTCCCAAATAGATGATTATAGGGACTGAAAATCGGTCGTATAAAAATATATTTGTTGACCTAGATACATTTATTTAGTTTTGCAACTAAAATTAATCAGTTTTCAATAAGAAGTTTTTAAGTCTGAAATTTATTTTTTGATATAAGTCAATTTTAGTTGTTAATATGATTGTTTTAAGGACTTAAAATTAATCCTATGTTGGTGTTTTATTTTAGTCTCTAATACATATTATTAGATACTGATAATCAGTTCGTGATATAGTTAATTTTTGTCTACAATATGTTTAGTTAATAGATAAAATCAGTCTCAAAAGAATAATTTATATTAATTTTAATACTGAAAAATAGTTTCTTTTACAATTTAATTTAGTATTCAATAAGCATTAACATTCTGTAATACATATCATAAATATCATTCATAATTTTGTTTCTTACGTTTCAAGAATCTCAATATATTGAAGCATTAACATTATCAATCAAACCAATACCAATTTATCAGTTCAAAAACAAGAAAATGTACTTGACAATGAAATAAAATTAAAAAACATCTCCACTAATATTCTAGGTAGTGTGGTAACTATCACTAGACAGTCCTTCTAGATCATGAGCTTTACTGGTCACAAGCATGTATATTATGTTCTCAAATTCTAGAAATTTGTGCATATAAACTTTGACATTCTTTGATATTTTTCATTACTATGCTTGAGTTCCTTCTTGAGTGCAATTACCTGGTTTTTCAGATCTTCATTGGTATGGTTTGAATCTTGATAAGATGATTGGACACTCGTGTTCATCCATCTATCTTTTTTCCTCCGCACGGGCCCAACACCTACTTGCCATGCAGATAGCAATGTTTTCTTTATTTCAGCAAACACTTTGGATAGCTTCCTTTTCAAGGTTGTGTTCTATTGCGGTAGTAATCACGGTTCCTTCCAAAGTTAATTTATCAACGGCCGCCTTTTTATGCTCAATGATATTTTCCTAACATAAAATAATTTTCAAAGAAAAAGAAAATGATTAAAAACTAATATAAAAAAAATCAAAATTAGAGAAAGGTACAGTTTTATATCAAAAGATTTTAGTACAGAGATGCTTACGTATTCTGAATGATCGTTTAACCAACATTGCTTCTTAACGTTATAATGAAGCTTTTAGTAAACTTGTAATGGGCTAGGGGCATTTGAGTCTTGGGATTTATCTGTCAATTTAATATAATGAGTAATAAATATATTATAAAAAGAGTAAAGTCATTACATTGTAACATGTATAAACATAAGACTTTAAAAACATTTAAATACTATCATTGCCTACCATAGATAATTAAGCAAATTCAATTATAGTAGTCCCTGATGCATAGTTATAACAAGAAATAAGATTAAATTATTACATGTAGGACTAAAGGTTTTAGAAGATGACTATCTCTTCAATTTGACATTTAAAATGGAGGGGTATCCTAAATATATTCATGAAATAAAACCTTGAAACGCTCATCTCTATCCCATGTGCTATATAAAAATTTCTAATAGCATAATATTAATAACTATAATACACTCAAGTTGGAGCATACATGTTAACATTTGGGTTTTTATTTTTATTTTTATTTTATTTTATTTTATTTTTTTTGGGTGGGAATGGTTTCACTATACATTTTGCCAACCAACATCACTAAGTCACAACTTAACCTTATCGTTTCTTTTTGTATGTAGTCTGAAGCAAGCTACAATCATGGCTAAGGTATAATTCTTGATGTATGATTTTACTTCATGTTGTTTATTATTTATAGCTGAAAACCACATACATTACTTTGGACATCGATTTGATTTTCTAAACGCCCTCTATATTTAAGGCTTCTCATATTCATTCAGTCACGGATGTACATTCCAGTTGTAGTCCTTTATTTAACTTATGTTTGTTATTTATTTATTAAGTGCTTTTGGATACCAATCTGATTTTCTAAACACCATTTATGTTTGAGAAATATTTATGCAGAAGATTTGTTGAATGCTTAAAGTAATGTGATTCATGTTTATCTATCATGTAACAAACTTAACACAATCGCTTTATAGAATGATGAACATTTCTAAAACTAAAATATTGTGATCTGCAAGTGAACAATACAAGTATGGCCATTGATTTCTAAGGACATATATGTATAAAAATAAAGAAGAATACGAAGAAATATCTTCTAAAAGAAAAAAATTTGTTCAATGTCTCAGAATTTCATGATTGATTTTGGATTAGAACACCAAATTATTCCCATGAGCCTGATTAAAATCAAATGGTAAAAGTGAAGAACTTACCAGATAATGAAGCAATTGGCACCTATGAAGAACAAGAAAAACTACTAAAGGGGCAAAGGGTAATACCGATCGATGGTGTCTTGGTGGAGCAGGGATAAGTCGATCGGTGTTGGCCAAATAGAGAGGTTGATCGGTGGTCACCTCATGGAGCAAGGATGAGTGATCGGTGGTGGCCTGGTGGAACACAAATGAATCGATCCGTGTAGCCTCTTGGAGCAAGGCTGAACTTCACAGGTGGTGGCTGGTGTAGATAACAGAATCAGGCCTGCTGGAGCAGGGAAGCGTGGTCTGATGCTTGGCTTAAAATCCCCTTTTAAATTGATTTAACCTAAATTTTAAATAGATTTTGCTTATGTATTTTTAGCCATCCACAAAATTATCATTAAAATTCTCATGTGTAAAGTATAAAAACTATGTCTAAATTTTCAAATACATTTTTCCTTTTTTTAATAATGGTTTATCTAAATGAATAAGTTGAAAAAAATCGATTTGATTTGATCCTGAAACAAAATAAGCTTTATTTCAATCTCGAGAAATTTTATTTATAAATCTCGTATTCAACTGGCCGATAAGTATGTTTCTAAACTTGGGCTTGCTCATTTTCAATTTATTAAATATTTTATTTATATTTATAATTATTTTCATACTGTTTTATACTTTTAATTATTTTTATACAACATGAACTGCATATAAATAAGTTATTTTATCATAATATTATACAATCATTCAAATATTACTCACACAATAAATATTTATATATTTGTCTTAAATAAAATTATATAGAAAATAGATTCGTTTAACATTGAGAGTCGGTTATAACTCAGTAAGCTAGTCATAGTTTCTATTTTTTTAATCTGCATATTAGTCCCTAATATTTGTTGGACCGATTGGGAGCTTGGAAACAATCCGAATCCAATGTAAAACTACTCGACAACCTCTGGGATAGTGCGGAATCCTATTCCAAGGTTTTCCAATCGAGACCAACAGGAACCGTGGTGATCCGAGGCTGTAGAAACAACTTGGAAGCAACGATCGAACACCACGGGTTGAGAATCGAACTTGGATGATCAAGAACCGCTCAAATCTTCTAGGGTTTTGACACTTGAGACTCAGGGAAGAAGGAGGGCTCTGGAAAGTTAAAGTTGAAATGATTTGAACTTCTATTTATAAGCTGTAGTCATTCGGCCGAATGAGTGGCCGAAGCAGCTCATTCGGCGAATGACTCATTCTCAATCCAGACATTCGCTATAACCTTCATTCGGCGAATGACTTCATTCTAGAGTCATTCGCCGAATGAGTAACCTTCATACTCAATTCAGTTTATAATCAAATTAACTAAATAGATAAACATTAACAGACATTAAGGAATAGTAATAAAGACAACTTCCATTAATACTTTGATCATTTACATGATAAGAGTTACAAAACTGAACTAGGGACAAAAACATGTATCAACAAACTCCCCCTTGGACCTAGTTCAACTCTTGGAAGTTTCTTTCTTGAAATACTTTGCTGAAATAGCTTTCCAATCTGCTCCAGCGTGTATCCTGAAAATGCTGAAGAGACGGATCACTCTCATGAACTGCAAGGCTTGAACCATGTCTGGAACATCAAAGAAGATCTGATTCGTTATCAGCATTAAATCTGAAGTCCCAGTTCACCCCTTCATCTTGTTGAACCATTAAAGCTTTACTACCAGAAGATGAAGATCCAGCTGGAGAAGGAGAATCAATGGGAACTAATCTCCTTTCTGGATTGGCAGTAGAGGATTTCTGATGCTGAAATGGATTCTTGTTGCCAGCTTTCTTCGGCTGCTTGCATTGTCTGGCAAAATGACCCTTCTCACCACAGTTGTAGCATGTGACAGATGCCATATCAAATCCAAACTTGGACTCCTTGTTTAGATTGATATCCTTCCCCGTCCTTTTTACAAACTCCTTTGCTCTTCTAACTGCACTAGCCAATGCCCACATAATGTCAATTCTCTCCATATCATCAGGATCAATCTGAGAGTAATCATCATTGGTCAAATATGGATTGCCGATCTGACCAGCAACTAATCCATCATATGAGCTAACCAATGTTGACAGAAGACCCATATGCTCTTTAGCAATCTCTACTGTGACCTTGTCAAAATTCTCTGTTTTCAGACTTGCAGTAGGCTGATGATGCTCTTGTTGTGAGCTTGATGAAGAAGATGGACTGAAATGCATCTGAGCTGCAGATGGAGCTTCAGATGCTTTAGAAACAAAAGCAGTCTTCAAAGGAGCATGAGTTGTAGATTTATCAACTGTAGGAGTGGAGTAGTATAGAGAAGGATCTTGAACTTGCACAACCCTCTTGGCTTTCCACTTGTTCTCTATCTCCTGTTCCTTCAACTTCTGAATGAAATCATTGATGTCCATATGAGCCATCATCTGATTTTGCTTGACTACCATCAAGAAGGACTCCCACTTTGGAGGTAGGGCATCTGCTAAACACTGAATCTTCTCTTGAGTTGTAGTTTTGACCTCGTGGTTGAACAACTCACTCAACAGATGATAGAACCTAGCAATCAGCTCATCAAGGGACTCATTACCCACATACATAAAGCTATTGAACTCTTTCCTTAAAGCTTTAGACTTAATGCTCTTCAATGCATCATTCCCCTCATATCTTTGTTGCAAGGCATCCCACAGTAGCTTAGCCGAAGTAAACTGTCTAAATTGATGAAAGATATCTGTAGCAATGGACTGTGACAGAATGGCATATGCTTTCTTCTCATAGTCATACAGCTTCCTTTGAGGCTCGGTCATCCTTGTAACAAGCATAGGAGTACCATCCTCGTTTAAAGGCCTCAAGTAACCTCCCTCTATCATCATCCACAGATTTGTATCCACTCCATTGATGTGGATTTCAAATCTATACTTCCAGTGAGGGTAGTCATCTAAAGTCAACAACTTAGGAGCTTTGTTTGAGTTCCCGGTTTCATTTTTTGTCAACAAGAGAGTCTGAATGCGATGGTTTTGGTTAGCCATGAGTGCTAGATCCTCCATTTGATCAGAAGTAATAAGATTCAACACTTAGAAAAATTTCAGAAGTGACTGGCGAATGAACTGATATTGGGCGAATGTCGGGGGCCGAATGTCTTGAAACTGGCGAATGGAGGCTGAGAATGACAACTGGCGAATGGGTTAGTCGAATGACCTATTCGGCGAATGGCAGATCGAATGAGTTCTTTCGCCGAATGAGTGTGAAGAATGAGGCTTATTCGGCGAATGAGAATGGCGAAGGAGCTATTCGCCGAATGAGACCTATTCGGCGAATGAGGGGCTATTCGGTTGAACTTATTCGGCCGCAACTGCCATTCGGGCGATCTGGGGTTTTCAGCAACAAAAATCGTGATAACTTGCGATTTTGACCAAATCTATGCACCAAATTTGGTACAGAAGTTCAAGACATGATAACAAACCAATTGGGAAAGAATTAGAACAATCAAACCACAAAAACCCTTGATATTTCAATGAAATAGTAACTTGGGAAGCAAGAAAAATAGGGTTTTTGAAAGTTACGAAAATCAGGGTTTTGGGAATCTCAGATCTGTTGATTTTGAGTGGAAATCGAGTAGAATCAAGAGCCAAAGCTCTGATACCACTTTGTTGGACCGATTGGGAGCTCGGAAACAATCCGAATCCAATGTAAAACTACTCGACAACCTCTGGGATAGTGCGGAATCCTATTCCAGGGTTTTCCAATCGAGACCAACAGGAACCGTGGTGATCCGAGGCTGTAGAAACAACTTGGAAGCAACGATCGAACACCACGGGTTGAGAATCGAACTTGGATGATCAAGAACCGCTCAAATCTTCTAGGGTTTTGACACTTGAGACTCAGGGAAGAAGGAGGGCTCTGGAAAGTTAAAGTTGAAATGATTTAAACTTCTATTTATAAGCTGTAGTCATTCGGCCGAATGAGTGGCCGAAGCAGCTCATTCGGCGAATGACTAAGCTCGAATGAGCTATCATTCGAATGAGTCATTCGGCGAATGACTCATTCTCAATCCAGACATTCGCTATAACCTTCATTCGGCGAATGACTTCATTCTAGAGTCATTCGCCGAATGAGTAACCTTCATACTCAATTCAGTTTATAATCAAATCAACTAAATAGATAAACATTAACAGACATTAAGGAATAGTAATAAAGACAACTTCCATTAATACTTTGATCATTTACATGATAAGAGTTACAAAACTGAACTAGGGACAAAAACATGTATCAACAATATTATTGTTATAAGTTATAATAGCTATGAGGAATGACACATATTTAAGACTGAAATTCATTACCTAATAATTTTCCTTTTTTAACTATATTTGGCCCAAACATATTAGTGACGGAAGCACAGTCTTACATAAGTAGTTACTATATTAAAAACTGATTATCAGTCACTAATTTTCCCTTTGTAAATATTAAAACTGAATGTCAGTCCCTAATATTTTGTAACAAATTTGGTTCATTTTTTTATATAAATGACACATATTTAAAACTAAAATTCATTTCCTAATAATTTTCCCTTTTTACTATATTTGGCCTAAACATATTAACGACTGAAACATAGTCTTATTAGAGACTGATTATCAGTCAATAATTTTTAAGAAAAAAAATGTCTCTAATATTTTTAGCAACTAAATATTCAGTCCTAAGTAGTAACCATCTAAGACTGATATATCATTCCCTAAGAATTTAGTCTCTAAAGATCACTTTTTTGGTTGTGTCTGATGTAACATCCCAAATTTTCTAATACTAGTTATTTCAATCTACGTACGCGTAACGAATAATACACTTGTAGGAAAAGCAGACGAAAAATAAAACTAAGTCAAGTTAACAAAATGAATACTCAAATTGAATTTCGAGAACATCAGTACTCGAAATGTGTACTCGAAAATGACCTTATTTCGAGTACCAAGTTCGAATATACAGCCTATATATATGAGTGCCTTGGGAAACGTGCTAACCTTTGGCTGGAAGCATTCTCTCCCAAGAACTCGAAGTGGGCTATTTTGGGAACTTCAAGAAACGAGCTTTTGATCGACCAAACAAAGGAGGAAATACCCAGAAATATACAGAAGTGATCATCTAGCTACAAGTGAGTGATTTATGCGTAAAAGTTAGAATTTTTATACAAAAGTAAACTCGTGCATATAGCTCACACCTATATGCATAAAGTTCGAGACTTGGCGGTTCCAGTGTGTTGGTAATGCCATAAGGAACCTAGAACTAGCTCTCCGAAGCCTTAGATGAATTTCTGAGATGTTTTATGACGAAATGATGAGTACACGAAATTATACACGAAAGGCGCACTCGAAACCATACTTAGAAAGTAAACACATGTTCCGAGATTAAGGTTCGAGTTCGATGTTCGAATACAATGAATTCGAGTACAGAGGATTAATTCGAGTACAAGGAATTAATTCGAGTACAAGGAATTAATTTGAGTACACGAGTCATTTCGAGAACTCCATAGGGTTCGAGTACTAGGGATTTCGTGGACTTATGGAAATTCGTGTACATGGGGACTTAATGAATTTCAAGGGTTTCGAATATTTAGCTAAGTATTCGAGAAATTGAAACTATAAGGGGGACTAGTAGCTATGGGGACTTAGAATAAATTGTAAGTCTAAGAACGAAATGTAACGAGATAATGAAATAATGTAGGTTCTTAAGTCTTCGCTAAGGAGTTTGGTCAAGAAGATAAGGAGCTACTATCAAGTGAGTTCTAGATGCCCTCTTTTATACATGTTATTTGTAACTATGTCATGGGCTGACATACATGATGTTAACATGCTATGATGCTAGGTGATTATGCCATGATGATAATCGCATGATAATGAGTTATGATGATGTAAGTCTCAAACCAGATCAAGATCTAAGCTTCATGTCTCTAATCTGCATCAAGTGACTCTATAACGTGCAACCAGATCAAGATCCAAGCTTTATGTCTCTAATCTACATCAAGTGACTCTATAACGTACGGAATCCGTAATAGAGTCAAAGAAACAAGAAGAACAACAAGAAAGATCAAAACTTTAATGTATTCAGTGATGTATTCGAAAATGTGCCTCGATACGTCTAGAGAGCACACCTTGGGAATCCAACCCTAAACTTGTACAAAATAAGTCTATTTATACTAAGTCTAAGTGTACTTGAACCCTATACACGAAATTGGTTCGAGTACACGAAATACATATGTATACGAAATCTATGTACTCGAAAATCAATAAAATCATATCAAAATCTGGACTTCAACTCTTCTATGGTTGGCTTTGTCAGTCTTCATCGTGAAATGGGCTCTACAAACTCCGCCTAGACTAGCGAAGTCAACCGATAGGAAGAGTGACTGAATGTGGTCCAACTCCAGCATGAAGCTTCAGCTTGATGGCATACGGAACCGTGCGTGTAAAAGGCTTGGCCTCTTCATCAAATCCATGATAAACTTTAATCGAAGAGGAGTGAAGCTTCATCATATCTTCTTTCTCGTACTTTAGATAATCCATCGGGTCCAAGATCATATCCATATTGTTGATGTCATCTTTATTCCTTAGGATGATAGCTGCAAGGTTCCGCTCATCAAAATACCAAGATAAGAAGTTAGCTAATGAATTGTCAGGAACTCTTGGGGAGACTGGGACTGCTAGCTCAACAAGTGGTGGAGGATATTTGTAGTAAATCCATGGCTCCTTCTTCACCGGATCTACTATGCATGTTGAGACAAAGCGTCTTACCTTGGCCGTCCGCATCACAGGAAAATCTTTCTCGCATTGATCTTTAATAAACTTGGCAAACAAATCAGCCTGAAAGGCCTTGAAGGGTTGAAAAACATAGCTTTTTTAAAGCTTCGTATGTCAAACATTGGCATAGTGCTGAAGTCTTGCGACCTCTTATAAAACTCAACCTTTCTGTTTAGCCGTTTAACCAAATAGATGTCCTTTTCTTTATCATACATTCAGCAGCAAACATTGTTGCTGTCGTTGCAAACAGCGAACATGTTTTTGTCATCCGAAATGAAAGTATGCTCCGGATGTTCTTCACTCATTTCTCCCAACCATGTAGCTTTAACTTCGGAAGGAGCTGGAGTCCAATCCTTCTGTTTGTCAAACCAATTGTTGATTACTATCCCTAACGGAGGAATCTCCTTACCTTCTTGACCAATATACTTGTGAGCGTACAAGTAATCGACGTAGGGATCCTTGGTCACGTCTCCGATCACCATGTTTTCTCGCTCTTCCTTGTCACGCGTATTTGTGGAGGACTCAGCTCTTTCCTGATCATAAACTGCATCAAACACTGCGTCCATTGAGATATCAATAGATCTCCAAGTCCACTGAGCTCTTTGCCAAGCCCTTCAAACTGAAAATCTTCAGGCAGATCTTTGAACAAATCATCAAAACCTGCCTTCTCAGTGTCAGCTCCTTGAACACTATCATCGAATAAAATATCATCAGGAATATCTCCTAAGAAATCATCATAGTCGCTTGCAGGTTTGTTTGAAGAAGAGGGATTTCCTGTGTCACCCCCTTGATGGTCATCATTTGTAGGCTCATCATCTTTCTTTCCTAAGGAGTCTTTTCCTTTCCCGTCATCACCACCATTATCATCATCATCATCACTGTCATCCTCTTCAGTTTCTGATGGCTTGATTCCCTTTCGTTCATTAATCTCCTTGCGCATTTCGTAGTTCTCTACAGAAAGAAATTTGATGAATTTCCGATGCGCCTAGATCTGTCCACTGAACTCAGATAATTGGTCACAAACTTTAAGCATCCCTTCTTGCACTTTCTTGATAACCTCATCCTTGGGTGCTGATTCCTGCTCAAGGAGGAACACTCTATCCTGTAGCCATACCAGGTTGACAGGCACTCTTTCTGGCTCATATGGTGATTCAACATGCAAGGGCGACTTTCCCTTGTCCTTTTGGGAGTGTGGAGGTGATGTTGAAGTCTCAGTGTGGGGAATGGGAGAATGTGAGGGAGATGATGTGGTTTGAGTGGTTTTGGAAGTGGTGAAAGGTGATAGTGGGGGACGAGCAGGAATTTTGATGGTGAGTTTAGGTTTAACAGGTTTAGTGGGTGGTTGTTGTGGTTTTGGTGGTTCTGTGGGTGGCTTGGATTGTGTAGTTGGCTTGTAGTGAATATGGGTTGGTGAAGGTAATGGTTTTGGCTGGGCTTGAGGTTTGGGCTGAGGATGTTTGGGTGGCTTAGGTTGGGTAGGTGGTTTAGGCTGTATAGGTGGCTTAGGCTGTACAGGTGTTGGTGAATGTAGAGTGGATTGTGGAATGGGTTGTGAAGTGGGCAACACAGGAGGTGGAGGTGGTGGAGTCGGTGCAGCCGTAGAAGAAGAAGACTCAGTAGACTTCTTCTACAGTCTTGGATCCTTAGTCCGTTTTGACATCATCTTCAATCTTTTCCTTTTCGGTGATGACTCAGGAGTGGGTGCATAGTCAACATCCTGAGCTTCTTCTCTTTCTGCTCGAGAGAGAGGAGGCTTCCCAGCTACGAAGTCCTCACTGGATGAAGAGGATGACTCAGAAATATGTTCCTTTGTTGCTTCATCGGCCCGTATGCTTGTACTGGTAGCATGAATATCATGTTCCTCAGCTACAATGGCCACTGGGGTTCATGGTTCATCTTCATTCACATCATCATCCTCCAATCTTCCAAACTTTATGAGTGGGCGTTCCCCTATGTATTGCTTCTTTCCTCTCTTGTTCATCTTCATGTAGCCAAAAATGTCATCTCTCATTCTCTTGATTCCCAGAGTGCCAAGAGTAGGAACAAGAGTTGGATGCCTTTTGTTGATGACAATCTGCAAGAAGCGAGGAAATGCCGGGAATCTTTCCTTCCTTTTCCCTTTGATGTTAGCGTGCATATATAGGAAGATCATCTTCGAGAAGTTGAAGTCAACTCCTAAGGCCAGTGCGACTAGACAAGAGGTGAGAGTCTGGTTAAGAACATCGTAACCTCCTTTCCTCCCTGAGAGGCACTGAGTGATATCATGTGCCAGATATCTCCAGTATGGGTGTAGTAACTTCTTCTCAGTGCGAGGATAAGCACCTTCATGTCCCATATGATAAATGGTCCTATTGACCATACCCTGATCTAATTCCACTGGATCAGTCGCTTTGTCTCCAAAATGCAGGCAATCCCTCAAAATTTGCTCTGTAATAACGATAGGTTGACCTTGAACCTTCCTAACAATGCTAAGCGTTCCATTTGCGTCTGTGTGTTCAGAGACGATACTCCAGAAGCTTCGAATATAGTCCTCAACGATGCTAGGATGCTCCATGATAGCATAGTTAACTGGTGACAGAATCAGTCCGTCGACCAGACTCTTGAACTCCGAATGCTTCTCAGGTGGATCTCCAACATGTGCTAGCATGCTATGATCCTCTACAAAGCGTAAGTCAGCCATTTGAAAAACAAAACAGATTAAGTCAGTCAATAATGAAATCAAAAGTTAAACTCAAAAATTCAAAGTTCGAGTCTAAGTCATAGAGCATAGTCGAAACTGATGTGTTCTCGAAATTTATATCATAATCGAACATAGACCGTTACTCGAAAATAGATCGTTTTGAAATTTGATATGTAATTAAAAATAGGATGTAATCAAAATTATAGCCGTATTCGAAAATGAAGTGTAATCGAAGATTGGTTGTACACGAAAACGAGGTGTACTCGAAATCTGGCCATATTCGAAATTTAAAATTTCGAGAACACATGAATCTCCATAACTCTCTCAATTTTGCTCCTTAGAACACCAAATTATACTTGAAATGCTCGGAATTAGAAGGCGACTAACATACTAGAAGATCGCCTTCCAATTTTGAGATTTCGAGGGTAATTTTGGAAGATTCCATCTGTTAACATCCTTGAGTACTTGAAATTTGTTTTTGGACTTTAACTTTCGATTTCACGGTCAAAACTTGATAAAAATCTATACCTAAGATCGCCTAGTATAGATCTACAACTTAGTCGGAGTGTATTTTCAAAAAGGAGTCCTGAAATCGAGATCGCCAACGAATAATCAAAACTGTGGTCGAAACAATTGGTACTCGAAATTTTGTCATAACTCGACTATTTATAGCCGAATTTTGAGTACAGGTGTACTCGAAATCCAACTCTTGAACTTTCGAGTATGCTTTAACTTAACTTGAAAATAAAATAAAATAAACTAAAATAAAGTAAAATAAAATAAAGTAAAATAAAATATATAAACTCAGAAACTTTGGACAAATCTGTTGTTAATTTCGTGGGATCAAATCTGTTGTCAAAATTTGACCGACTTAAAGTAATTTCTTGGTGAAGTGCAACTTTGAAACAACTATACCCCACCAATAATTTCCACTCGTTAATGCATAATTTAAAAATAAGACATGTGATCAAGGTTTTCTGAAAATATCTTTTGAGAGGTTTGTGAACAATAAGACTGTAAAACCAGATTAACATGCAACCTATCAATTTTGACAAGCCTATTGTTTCAAACTTTGATTGTGTTTCAACGAACTTAAAACGTTTCGATAGAGTTAAAGGTGAGAAGAGAAAAGAACAGATCTATTAGATTAGAATCAAGGACAAGAAGGGGCTCTATCATCTTGTGCTCATTGGCATCTTTTATTTACTGATCTGCAGACACATTGGCCTTAACGTCACACATCCAGGTCTTTGCTTACGCAAAACAAAGGATGCTTCAGTAGATATTTCCCGCTTTTTGTTTACACAAAACATATCAAATACCCGAGTTTTTGAGAACGATTTCAAGTTTATCGAAACACAATCTTGTTTTGACTCAAAGACTCATACAAGAAGTCAAATAGTTGTCACACATTTCTAGTTATCTAATGATCACAACTTCACACTTATTTATATATATATATATATATTTAATTGATCATGTCCGATTCTTTCATTTGGAAAACTTGTTTTAACTTCTTAGTGAATGATAGATATCCAAAGTTGTTTTTCTTTAGAAATTATATTAAGTTAGTGAAATTTTGATTATTAGAAATTATTTCACTTCCCAATTGAGCAACTTAACTTATCTATCCAAAAGAAAAATCTTTTTGTATTTTCTTTAAATTTGAAAAATGGAAAATCTTTATGTTGTTTTCTTTTCAAAATTCACTCCCCCTAAGCTTGTAGATCATATTAGACTGACTCAAGAGTTAAAATATTTTTGTTCTTTTTGTAAATGGACTCAAAGACCGAAAATCTTTTTGTTGTTTTTGTAAATATTCACCCCCTAGATTTGTGATCCAAAAAATAAAACAAAACACAAATTTTATAGTATTTACAAAGTTGTTTTAATCGAAACTGATTAATTTGAGAGATGCAAGGAGATGGTGAAATCGAGCTGTATCAAACGACTTTGTGAAAAGATCCGCTAGATTATCATCTGTGTGGACCTTTTCAAGGTGAATCAGTTTCCGTTCGAAACAGTCACGGATAAGGTGAATCCGGATGTCAATGTGTTTAGTTTTGGAGTGTTGTATCGGATTCTTGACGATCTGAAGGGCGGCTTCATTGTCACAATAAATAGGAGAGTTAAGAAAATTCAAATGGTAATCAAGGAGTTGCTGTTACATCCATATAACCTGAGAACAGCAACTGGAGGCAGCAACATATTCTGCTTCCGTAGTAGATGTGGATACGGTAGTCTGTTTCTTGCATTGCCAGCAGACAAGGCGATCTCCAAAGTATTGGCATCCTCCCGTGGTGGATTTCCTGTCTAAGTTACAACCACCAGAATCACTGTCAGAGTATGCATGTAAACGAAACTCAGAGTTCTTAGGGTACCATAAACCGAGACGAGGTTTCTTGACAAGGTAACTAAAGATCCTCTTGACAGCAATCAGGTGAGAGGCCTTTGGATTGGCTTGATATCTAGCACATTGACATATAGAAAACATGATGTCTGGTCGGATGGAGGTTAGGTACATCAATGAGCCAATCATTGAGCAATATAGGTGTTGATTAACATCTTCACCGTCAGAATCCGAAGTTAAGACTGGACGGGCTGCCATAGGGGTAGATGCAGGCTTGGATTCCAACATCTTGAACTTTGTCAGAATATCAGTAACATACTTTCCTTGATGAATCAACACGCCTTTCTGATCTTGCTTTACCTGAAGACCTAGGAAGAAGGCCATTTCTCCCATTGCACTCATCTCAAACTTTTTCTTCATCACAGCTTCAAATTCCTTGCATAACACCGAGCTCGTGGAACCAAAAATAATATTATCCACAAAGATTTGGACTATAATAAGATCATCCTTATCCTTGCAAATGAACAGTGTCTGATCAATGGCTTCACGGGTATATCTATGAGCAAGTAGATGATCTGTGAGGGTGGCATACCATGCCTTAGGTGCTTGATGAAGACCATAGAGGGCTTTGTCTAACTTGTAGACATGGTCAGGATGCTGCGAATCCTCAAAACCAGGGGGTTTGCAACGTGAATTTCTTCCTTGACCTTTCCATACAAGAAAGCCGTCTTCAAATCCATTTGATACACCGTGAAGTTCATGTAGGAAGCGTAGGTCAAGAAGATACGTATAGCTTCAAGTCTAGCGACTGGTGCAAAGACTTCCTCATAGTCTATCCCCTCCTGTTGGTAGAAGCCTTGAACCACCAACCGTGCCTTTTTTCTGATAATGATGCCAGAGTCATCCCTCTTGTTTCTGAAGACCCATCTGGTTCCAATTGACAGCTTCCCTTTGGGTAATGGAACCAGATTCCACACCTTAAGCTTTTGAAACTGCATCAGTTCTTCTTGCATTGCCTCGACCCAGCTGGACTCCTTGAGAGCCATCTTGACATTCTTGGGCTCGACCTGTGAGATAAAACAAGAATACAAACAATAATTAATCGGACCTGATTGGCTTCGTGATGTAGTGCTTTCAGGCAAGGTCTTCTGAGCTGGAATTGACCGGCTCCGTGTGAGAACTCCTTCTGAAAGAGGCCCAATAATGTTTTCTACTAGATGATTCTTGTTAATTTTTTGTGTTGGTACTTCCTCCACAGCTAAGTTATCAAGCAGATTGCTGAGGTGTGTGAGTTGATTGTCACTGGAGGAAGAGAGATTCTCAGTAGGGGTGGTTTTACTTGTTGAAGCTCCATTATTCACACAGTGTTCCTCAGGGATGTGGTCTGAGAATAGTGGATTGTCAAATGTTTGATGGGAGGATGGTGGAGTGGGATCTGTCTCTGGAGATTGCTGATCTGTCTGAGAAGCATTTGGATCGGATGATATGAATTCATTTATCGGGATGGGTTGAACTCGGGGAGCCCGATCATACATTACTGGTGGGTCAATTGTCAGAAGCTTTGGATCACATGGAACGTAATCAACCCGATAATCTACGTCATCCCCCTTGTAAAAGTTGTCAGTTAGTTCAGAAGGACCTGTGCTGCCTGATGAAGTGTTGAAAGGCTCAAATGTGGAATCATACTGAAAAAGCCAGTTTGGACCAGAACTGACATCGGTGGTGTTTAAATCTTGCCAATCGATATAGTAAGACTCCACAATCATCTGAGTCTTCTTGTTATACACCCTGTAAGCTGCTTTCTCGGATGAATAGCCCACGATGTAACACTCATCTTCCCTATCATCAAACTTGTGGTTATGCTCTGTATGAAGAAGTGTACAAGGACATCCGAAAGACTTGAAGTGACCAACTTTAGGCTTCTGATTGAAGAAAATCTCATAAGGGGTCTTCTGATGGCACTTGTTCAGGAGTGCTTGATTTTGAACATAGCAAGCTGTGTTAACAGCTTCAGCCCAGAAGAAAATTGGCAGCTTGTATTCTGACAGCATGGTTCGTGCAGCTTCTATAAGCATTTTGTTCCTCCTTTCAGCAACTCCATTTTGCTGAGGTGTTCTAGCTGCACTGTATTGCCGAGCAATCCCCTTCTCATAGTAGAAATCAATAAGAGTCTGATTTCTAAACTCAGTGCCATTTTCAGTTCTTATCACCTTAACCTTTAGATTCTTCTGATTTTCAATCAAGGTGATAAACTTTTTCAGGATCTCTGGTGTCTCATCCTTCTTGGCGAGAAAGAACACCCAAGTGAATCTAGAATAATCATCTGTTACTACAAGACAATATGACTTCTTCCCGATGCTCATTACGTTGACTGGCCCGAAGAGATCCATATGAAGAAGTTGAAGAACTGATGAGATAGAATTGAACAATTTAGGCTTGTGGGGTCTCTTGTGTTGCTTCCCCTTAGCACATCCGATGTACTTCTCGATTGTGGAGAAGTCTTTAGAAGGTAAACCAATAACATGATCTCCCTTAGCAAATCGTTTGAGATTCTTCAGATTAATGTGACCCAATCGGCAATGCCAAAGTAGACAATCATTCTCCGATGCTTTTGAGAACAAACAAGTGTTCTCAGTGAATGAGTCTGAGTTCATGTTGATGATGTAGGCATTGTTGATCCTTGGAGTTCTCATCAGAATCCATTTTTCTGGTATGACAAATCCGGGCTTGAGTATAAGACACTCCTTGTTTGTGAAGTGAGTTGAAAGCTCTTATCACAGAACTGAGAGACACTTAACAGACTGTGATTGAGTTCTTCAACATAATAAACATCTTCAAAACTAAGAGTTCCATTGGTAACCGTGCCCTTCATGCTAATCTTTCCTCCCTTGTCTTCGGCAAACGAGACATACATGCCATTGAATGGTGTGACTTCGTGTAACTGAGAAAAATCCCCAGTCATGTGCCGGGAACAACCACTATCAACATACCAAACATTTTTTAGCTTGTTGGATCGTCCCTGCATCACACACATTCAATTAATGAGAAACTGGCACCCAAATCATAACAGACTTGGGCACTATTGAAGCTGCTGAGACTTTGGGTTTTGGTTTGGGTCTGCTCTTTGGTTAAATTTTGGGTTTGTCTTATTTGCCCTTAACAATTTTGGGCTTGTTTCCACTGCCATGATCAACTGGTTTTATCTTAGGTTTTGAAAATGATTTAGTTTTAGATTTAAAAACCCTTGGATTTTGTGTTTGAAAACCAGATTGATTTTTATTTGATTGCTTGGTCCATTTGGCAGTGAAAGGAGTCTAAGTCCTTTTCAGAGGCATCACCTTAGGCTTGGATGATTGGTTAGACCTCATAGGTTTGCTAACTATTTTAGCCTTAGGTGTGACCTTCTGATTCTTCCCATAGAAGAACTCAGTAGGCCTGTGCAAACAATGTCGAGCAATGTGGCCTGGTTTACCACATGCATAGCAACATACTTTCTGATAAAATTTAATTGGGTCAAAGGGCTTTACATCACAGTTACTTTGACCAGAGGATGAATTTATAGAGACTTGTTCCAAGGACCCAATTGGAACATAAGGTTCACAGTCAGGATTTAACTATGAGCTAGTCTTGTTAGTAACTGTGGAATGAGCATGTGTTGCCTGCTTTGTCAAAGGAGAAGAACTTGAATCTAAGATACATCTGTTTTGAATGACTTCATGTTTTTGACCAAAAGTACTTATAAAGCTCTTAAACATATCATTAGGTTTAATTTTGATTGTTTCAAATTTTCCGACAAAATCAGTTTTTGTAACAAAATGTGATTTGCTAGACGATGTTGAACAATCTGTGCTCCTCCCAGCACTTCTTTCTACATCCTTCTTCTCTGAACCTGTGACACTTAATTTTTCTATACAAATCTCAGTAATATCAGAAACATCAGACACAATAGGGTCAACTGTGAGCAAAACAGGTTTAGTGGGAAACTCATGAGCATGATTAGACTGTAAATCCAAGTCATCAACAGAAGTGTCAATTTTAGGCATGCTTGAGTAATTATGATTGAAAGGTGGCTCACACTCTTGATAACTTAGAACCTTACCCTTCTTTTCCCGGTATTGTATGCTCACCATGTTTTCCAAAACCCTGCTTGAATAATCAAACTTATCATATTTTACTACGATTTTAGAAAGTTGGTTTTTAACTTGGTCCAACTCTAAAGTGAGTTCATCGATCTTGCGTCTAGCATCTCAAAAGTTGGACTCTTTATCACTTAAAAGTTCCTTAAGCCTTGCCACATCCCTACCATCAGCCTCAAGTTTCCTTTTAAAGATTCCTTTATTTTTAAGAAATTCTGAGTTAAAGTATTTAAGTTTGGTTACTTCTTTGATTAGTGATTCATTATGTGACCTATACTTTAACACTTTATCAATGCAAGAGGTAGAGCAAAGTTTTTCAGTTACCTCCTTCTGCTTCTCATCCACTTCTGCCATGAAAGCATGACTCAAAGTCATCTCCAGCTCTTGCACCTTATCACTATAATCATAACCGTCTGATTCTTGAGTAACCAGTGCTTTTGAGGTGCTTGTTCCAGTTCCACCTCCAGCTTTATCATCGGGCTTCTTCTCACCCTCTTTGGCTACTTTTGGCTGCTTGTGTTCTTTGGAAAAAGTGACTAGGCTGATCACAGTTGTAGCACCTTAGCTTTGACTTATCGAATCCCAGCTTCTACCCTGGGTTGTTTCCAAAGCTGTTCCTTCCATATTTTTTGATGAACTTTTTGGCTCTGAAAACTGCCATTGCCATTTGCCATGAGATATCCATCTCTTCAACATCTGCTGGGTTGATGTGTTCTAGGTTGTCCTGAGTGAGGTTGGCCGGTGCCAACTCTCCAGCAATGAAAGCATTGTAACTGCTCATAAATCCCTTGAACAGAAGCAGGTTTTATTCACTTTCCGGACTGATCTTGGGTACTAAACTGTTGTGCCTAGATGAGATGAAAGTAGTCTCAAATGGAATAGACTGTGATGGGAATGCTTGGTAAAGCTGAGATCCTAAAGCTTGAAGATTGATAGCTGATAGAAGAGTAGAATTTTCTGATATAGGTGCAATGCCCATGGAGCTGTCATGGTTAAGGGCTCTCTGTTAATCAACCATATCATATGAATTGATGATAGATATCAGCTCACTCAGGGAGTTCTTGTACATGTCCTTTTTCCTCTTGATTGTGGTACAGTTGGAATTCCAATTGTAAGGCAGTGAATTTAGGAGCTTCTTGTTCACTTCTCCTTTGGACATTTCAATCCCAGAACTTGTCATCTCAGTCATCGGATGAGTAAATCTATTCAGCTGAGCTTTAAGTTACTCTCCCTTGATGTGATTGAACATATTAAACCTTTCACTCAGCATATCCTTGCGATTCTCTAGCATGTCCTCATTGCCTTCACACCGTTCAACCAAAGCATTCCACAGTTTCTTTGCTGACTTGTGTTCTTTAAAACCATGAGCCACATCAGTCGAAAGAGCCATTGTGATTGGTGCATAGGCTTTGTCATCTTTTTCCATCATCAAGATGTCATTGTCTGTGTACAGCTCCGGATCTTTGGGAACAAGAGGGCCGTTTATATCACTTTGGTACGTGGGCACAAAAGCCTCCTCTTCAATACATCTCCAAAGCTTTTGATCAGTGCATTTGATAAAAGATTGAAACATGAATTTCCAATCTTGGAAGTTGTCTCCTAACACTTGCCTAGGTGGCTTTGTTCCGGTGCCGATCTCATTTTCCAAGTTCAGCAAGTTGGATAGATTGATCTGGTTCTTTGATGCCATGATTGATCTAAAAATTTTTGAAGTACAGTTCACGAAGTCCTAATTGCACTGATCACCAAGTCCTACTTGAAGTGACACCGCTACCCGAAGATCAAACCGTACTCGAAGTCTTCAGCATACACGAACAACTTCTGTATTCGAACACAACCTGTACTCAAAATCCCTAGTGTACCCGAAGAATTCTTCTGTATACAAAAACCTTAAGTACCCAAAGAACCCTTTTGTATTCGAAAGCCTGTGTTCCCGAAAAAGTCTGTACTCGATGATCCTTTGTAGTCGAACACACCAAACCTTGTAGTCGAATGTTTTGACAACACTTTGAACACTCTGACTGTACTTGAATAAGCTGAACTCGAAAATTTTGAACTCGAAAATACTTAAGAAAAATTTTAAGAAAAATTTCTTAAGATCTAGAGTCCCAATTTTAAACAGTAGCTAGATAGAGTAGAGTAGAATGATAAAGTAATGAACTTGCTTGAAAAAGGCAATACTTTATGAAGAAAAGAGCACTAAGGCTCTGATACCACTTGTAAGTCCCAAACCAGATCAAGATCCAAGCTTTATGTCTCTAATCTGCATCAAGTGACTCTATAACGTGCGGAATCCATAATAGAGTCAAAGAAACAAGAAGAACAACAAGAAAGATCATAACTTTAATGTATTCAGTGATGTATTCGAAAATGTGCCTCAATACGTTTAGAGAGCACACCTTGGGAATCCAACCCTAAACTTGTACAAAATACGTCTATTTATACTAAGTCTAGGTGTACTCGAACCCTATACATGAAATTGGTTGAGTACACAAAATACATATGTCTACGAAATCTATGTACTCGAAAATCAATAAAATCAGATCAAAATCTGGACCTCAACTCTTCTATGGTTGGCTTTGTCAGTCTTCATCGTGAAATGGGCTCTACAGATGATGTATGCATGAAAATGTGATATGAATGATGAATTTGCATGAGAAAAATGCTAAGTATAATGAATGTATGCTCCGAACCATGATGACAATAACTATGATGATAGTTATAGGATGATATGTCATGATGAATTCCTAGACCGCTAGGATAATGTGACATAATGAAAATGATTCTAGCATAGTGTGTGTATGATATGGTGTAGTCCTATACTGTTAGGAAAAAATGCTATGATGTTAAGGTGCTAGTATGTTATGTTTATGATGCCAATATGTATGACATGATGATACGATGCTAACATGCTATGTTATGATGCTAGAGGATTATGATTATATGATGAAATGACACTGGCATGAAATGATATGATGAATCCTATGTTATTAGGCCAAAGTTATGATGATATGACGAAATGACACTAGCATGAAATGTTATGATGATTAAGATGAATGATGATATGATGCTAGTATATAATGTATAATGAATGGATGATGTTCCGATACTTGTTATGGGATATGTATGAATGATGCTCCAGTAATTGAACTTGGTAAGTATGAGAGTCAACCTGACTATAACTAGGTATGACAGTCAACCAAGACTATAACTGGGTATGATAGTCGACCAAGGCTATAACTGGGTATGATAGTCGACCAAGACTATAACTGGGTATGATATTCAACCAAGACTATAACTGGGTATGACAGTCAACAAAGACTATAACTAGGTATAAGAGTCACCCTGACTATAACAAGGTATGGAGCCTTGTGTCGGCATAAGCTCACTGTTCATATTGTTGACAGTGGAATGTATGATGATGAGGTTTATGATGTTATCTGATTAGGCTATGGATCATGTGTACGAAATGATGTTTATGTTAACTATGTTTAAACGATGTTTTATGAAAAACTAGAACTCACCAGCGTAAGCTGACTAGATTTAGCATGTATGTCAGGTTAAAGCTATGGTACGAGGATGTAGGGAGCTCGGGCAATCAAGATAGAACATCCGGCGGTGTTGGCAATCATAAATGTTTTTGATACACTTTATTTTGTATTTGACAATGTTTTAAATTCCGCTGCATATTTATGAAAATTTTGAATTTAAGGGCTATGTATTATGATGAAAACCAACCTCTGCGAGGCGCCCGGATCGGGGTCTCACACCTGACGAAAGCCTTGAACAAGACAAGCTATATTTCTGACGATGACCCCACTGTCATCTTGCTTGTTGCAAAACACCCAACGTGTACCAAGTTCCTTTTTGCCGGTAGGTAAAGAAACAAGTTCCCACATCTTTAAACGATCAAACTGGTTCAACTTGTCATGCATAGCCTCAACCCAACTAGGTTCTTCAAGAGGCATGTATATATTCTTTGGCTCTATCTGAGAGGTAAAACAAGAATATAAGCACTTATTGATAACACTAGACCAACTTCTTATCTGAGCTCCCGTGTCAAGTGATCCGATGACATTTTCAATGGGATGATCACGTTGAATACGAGTAGGAATAACATTGTTAGAAACATCGATCACACTTGGTAAATTTGGCACATTTTCAGATGGTACTTCTATAGTATCTGGTTCAGCATTTGCTTCTGCATGTGATGAATTGGCAGTATACATTAAGCTCCAATGGGTTCAGAAAAGACGTTAGGCTGCTCATTTTCTGCGTGCTTTTAACAGATTCAATGAGTGTGTCATACTGAATTGCTTTGCCTTTTTCGGTCAACTAAGATGCAGATCTCTGAGCAGGTGGATCAACTGAAATTCCGAATCGTCTATGTTAAAGGTGATTCCTGAAACATTAGTTTCATTAGAAGAGACGTCAGACATAATATTGGAAGATTTGAATAAAGTAGCATAATCAAAAAGCCAATCCGGGCCAACTCTGGCATCTGTTACGTTTTCTTAAAGCCAACGAACATCGTAAGACTCCACAATTTGTTTGGTTATTTTGTTGTAAACTCGATATGCCGTTTTACCAACATATCCCACAAAGTAGCCTTCATCTGCTCGAGCATTGAACTTTGGGATTGCATCCAGGTGCAATATTGTACAAGGACATCCAAAGATTTGAAAATGCTCAACAGAGGGTTTGTGTTTATAAAGAATTTCATATGTAGTCATCATGTGTCGTTTGTTTAGCAAGACTCGATTTTAAACATAACAAGCAGTGTTAATGGCCTGGGCCCCGAAAAATGTAGGCAGATTTGGGTCAATCAGCATGGTTTGGGCAGCCTCAATCAATGTTCTATTTCTCCGTTCAGCAACTCCATTCTGTTTTGGCATTCTAGCTGCACTGTATTGCCTAGAAATTCCCTTTCCTGCACAGAAGATGTTAATTTCGGCATTCTTGAAATCTGTTATGTTATCGCGTCGAATTCCCTTGACTCTTTCATTTGTTTGATTCTCAATGAAGACGATAAATTGTTTCAGCAGTTCTGCAGTTTCACTTTCGTTTGACAGAAAGAATTCCCAAGTAAAATGTGAGTAGTCATCTGTAATAACCAGAAAATATGATGCACGATTGATGCTTAGCACATTGACTGGACAAAGTAAGTCCATATGTAGAAGCTGTAAAAAAGAATCGATGGAATTGAAGATATGTGGCTTATGGGATTTTCGATGATGATTCTCTTTAGTGCACGCGACGCATTTCTCAATCATCAATATTTGATTGGAAGATTCCGGATGATGTTCCCCTTTGCAATTTGATTCAAGTTCTTGAGATTTGCATGTCCAGACGATGATGCCAAAGCATTGCATTTTGTTGAAATAACTTAGAGAAAAGACACACTATTTCATGAGATGGATTCTAATTCATATCCCGGAAATAAGCATCGTGTCTTCTTTGAGCTTTCACCAAAATCATGTCTTCCGGGATGATGATTCTCGGTTTAACAATGTGACACTCTTTGATTGTAAAATGAATGGAATAACCTTTGTCACACATTTGAGACACACTGAGCATACTATGCTTGAGTTTAGAAACATAGTTAACGTTTTCAAGAGTTAAAGCTCCATTTGTGAGGGTACCCCGTTGGAAAATCTTTCCTTTGCTTTCTCCTGCAAAAACCACATCTCCCCCATCATGATGCTCAAGATTTTTAAGCTGTGAGATGTCTCCTGTCATGTGCCAAGAAAAGCTACTATTCACATACCAAAGTTTGAGGATATTCCTCCATAGTTGTTCCTACACAGATAACAGGATCAGTTAGGTTTTGAAACCCAGATCATTTTACTTCTAGGTCTTCCAAAATTATATGTGTAAGCTACATTCATCAAGTTAGACTTGAATTCGGCATGTTTAACAAATGATTGGGATGAAGTTGTGAACTTGTGAATTTTGTAGGCTTTTGAAAGATGAGATTTGTCCCACAAGATTTTATGCTTATTTTGACTTTTCATTTTTCGCCAGTAACCATCAGAGAGCTTTGGTTTGAAATGTGAGTTTGTCATAGTCTTAGATGCATACATCTTCATTGACTTCGACTGTTTTGCATTTCGCAACTTAGCGTTCTGATTTTGACTTGCAAAGGAAGCATAAGAATCATGTCTGCAATTTCTTGCAATATGTCCGGGAACTCCACAGTGAAAGCATGTTTGACATTTCACTGGTTTTATGTGTTTAACTCTATGATGATCTCGTTGCTTCATGACAGGACATTGCTTGACTCCATTTTCTTTGTGATTAGATAAGGAGTTGTGAGATGGAGCTTTTATGTATGTTTTAGGTTTGGGTGGTACATATCTAGCAATCTTAGGTTTTTCAATTGACATGTCAGTTTCATGCAATTTATCTTTATTCTGCAGAGAATTACTTAGATCAGATTCAACAACTGAGATTGGGCTATTGCTTGAACTCGAACCAGATGCATTCAAAGTATTAATAAAATCCCAATAAGATAAATTTGAATAAGATCAATCAACATAAACATTGTCCAAACAAGCATTATCAGTCTTTAAAGAAGAAGGAACAAATGGTACTGAGTTTTTAAAAACAGAAAAATCTAAACTTTTTGAAACACAAATATCAGCAGAAATCATTTTAGAAGATGGATTGTTAAAATTAATATATGCAATAGGGTCATCGTCCTCTTCATCCCAATCTTCCACTATTACTTGATCTGCGCAATAATCAAAAATGTTAGAAGATGGTACATGGACTTTAGGTTCAGTTGATTTAGCAGAATCTGAAGTCGTTTCGTTGGTGTGTCCTTGTCTACCATATTTCATTATGGTAGACTTTGCTAGTTCTTCTTATGTCATAGGTGTGTAGACTGAAGAGTTTGTCAATGGTTGAGGATTATTCACAAAGATAGTACCCTTAGAACCAACCACAGTCAAAGGAGTTTCCTATTTTGGTGTTATCCCAAACTCTTCACCCTTTTCACTTACCCAAACTGTTGGCTTAACCAAACCCTCATGTACACTGTTCACATATCCCATTCCTTTAGTTTCTAGCCACTTCATTTGTTTCTGAATCATATCTTCTACAACCGCAGATGATACATCAAATTTTTAAAAGTTCAATTTGGATTTTACAAATTTGTTTTTGTATCGTTCTTCTTCAGATTTAGCTTTCTCAAGTATGGTTTTAGAAGATTTGATTACAAATTGAGCATTGCTCAAATCTCTTGTTAAAACTGTTATATCTGTCATTTTGAGATTCAACCTTTTTAGTTAAACATTTATTCTCTTTAGTTTTAAGTTTTCATGCTCAAGTCATGGCATGCCAAGTAAAAGATTGGTATTTTGAACCCTATATGTAGTCACTTTTTCAATACAAGCTTGAGTTCACAGAAAAGAACTTACATCAGCATAAGCAGGAAGATGTGGCATGAAAGTGTGCTCCTTGTGGGTATTTTAAATGTCATCAGTGCCATTGTAGAGTCCTCAGTAATGTTAAGAGCTTTGATCTGATCATCCTATCCAAAAAACCCATCTTCTATCACCACCAATTTCTCCATTTACTAGAATCAGATTGCGCTCAGTGTTTTCAGCATTTTTCTTTGGCTTAGTGCATTCACGAGCATAATGACCAGGCTCATGACAGTTGAAAGACCTAAGCTTTTCTGTTGTAAACTTTACCTTGTAAAGTTCTGGATGGATCTGCTGAAGTTCAGACCCCACAACTGCAAATGGTGGTAGATATCACCAGATCCCAAAGTAGTAGAACACTTAAGAAATCCTACAACCAAAGCAATATTCTCCAAAACTTTTTTGGTAAGTGTTGGAGGTTGCACAGCAACTGATCCAGATGAGCTTCTTGAAGCATTTCCAGAAGCTTGTAAGGTGGGAGAAGAATAGCTGACTTTAGACATCAAAACTGAGTTACCAGACGAAACAGAGGGCCAAACAACCTTGTGAACAGGATAAGCAGATGAAGACTGAGAAATAAATGCACTGTTCACACTGCTAATGCCTGCAGTATTGTAACTGTTAGTGTGGTTCATAGCTCTCTGCTGATCGTTCATTTCGTAGGACTTGATAACAAACACCATCTCTTTCAATGACAAATTGTCTAGGCTCTTGGTTGATTTGATAATTCCCACGTTCATATCCCAGTTCCTAGGCAGAGCATTCAGCAACTTCTTGTTAATCACACCCACTTGATTGTCAATTTTGGCTGTACACATTTTAGTAATCAAAGTCACATATCTCTGGATCTGATCATTCAAGATTTCACCAACCACATAATTAAATGTGTTGAACTTGTTGTTCAACATCTCTTTGCGTGACCCTTTCATCTCAGTGTTTCCTTAATACATGTCAATAAGAGCTTTCTAGAGCTCCCTTGCATCAGTAATCTATCTAAAGCACTGTGAGATCTCAGGAGTGAGACCTTGTGTGATGTAACTAAGTGCCTCTTCATTTTCCTCAATGATCTGAAAATCTTCTTCAGTGTCGTGTTCGGGACCCTTAATCAACTCATTACCTTCAATATCTTTATAAGTAATTTTTCGCTTTCCTCTTAAAATTACTCTCTAAAGTTTTGGTTCCTTAGTCCAAATGTGTTTTTCAAACCGAAACTTCCTTTTAGGAAAGCCAGCAGAAATGAAAGTCTAGAAATTCTTGTAGTTGTGCCATGATTGCATCTAGCTCATTTTGTTTGTTAGCTAAAGCAGCAACAAGTATGCTTGAAGAATTCATTTCTGAAACAAAAAAAGATGCACACAAAAAAAATCAAACAGTTCAATAAGCGTGTCTATTGGAGTACAAAGTAATGTTCTCAAGAACAAAGTAATGTTCTCGAAAATTACTGCCCCCTTTGTAAAACAGTACCATTCGAGAATTGGTAATGATTCAGGAACACAATTCGAGAACACTAGCACTGACTTGAGAATATGAGAACTATCGAAAAAGCAACTAGAGGTTCGAGAACCTAAACCCAAAGTCGAACAAAGCCTTTTCTCGAGAACACAACTGAGAACCAAAATCAAGAAACGAACTCGAGATGATATTCGAGAATGCCCACAATTCGAACACCAAATAATATATACTCGACAATTTTTGATATAGCCTAGAGAACGTCTTGAACAAATCAATTTGTTCTCGAAAATACGAGTATCTTTTCAAGAAAGGAAATAAAAATTCAGATCCGGATATTATGGAAATTTAAAATTTAAACATGATCTTATATATCTCGAAAAATTTTATTCTGATCCACTTGACACTTTATCCGTTCGAGAATGACAATCCCACTGATCAAACACCTTCTTTTCAACAAAAATAATTAACGAACATGAAGAACAAAAACGGCCAAATTTTAAAACAGCTTTTTCATGCAAAATCGATACCAACTATGAGCCACAAATTGGTTCTAAGGCTCTGATACCAATCGTTAGTCCCACTACAGGATCTAAAACTAAAGTCGATTATTCAATCACACGTGAGAGCGTAGAATGGTATCACGTGTGTGCAAGAAGAAGAATAATCAAGAACCATATGAACAAAATGTGATTACTCACGTTAATTGCACTTGGTTTCAAAGGAACCAACTAGTAGAATGTGTTCAACTCTAAGAACAGAGAAAACAATAATCAAAACGAACCAACCCTATTGCGACTACCAAGACGGGTTTATATAACACCCATACATTAATCTAGGCCTCTCGGCCCATTGTAACTAAACAAAACAAACTATAACCTAGTTGAGAATGACAGACCACTCGAGAACCAAGAACACCACTCGAGAACCACCATATCAATCACAAGAAACATCAAAACTCATTTTACTTCCCAACACGAACAATATCTTCAACATCAACATCATTATATTTACCAAGCATAATAACTAATCGAAGTGAATTATTTGGTACCGCTTCCTTTGTCCAACGCCTAACCACGTATTTTTTTGGATACTCGGTGATTTCACAAAATCTAAGAACATAGTATATATGTCTGCATCGCATCCAAACTATTTAAACCTCTCTCAACTGCAAAATATAGTAAGATCCGTTTTTCGAAATGTAACCTATGTATAGCTGAAACACAATACAACATAAGAAACAAAAAAACACAACTAGTTATACGACATAATACAAAATAGTCACAAGACACAACAAATACACATATATAGAAGACACATTAAATACACAAAAAAGAAAGAAGGTAATACCTTAAAATATGAATGAGAAGGATGCAACAAATATTTAATAGAATAAATTTGAAAATCATCAACTTTCTCAATCATTGCATATCCACAACTGTTTATTGCATCATCTATCTCCAGCTGCTGGTCCAAAAATATTGTTTGTGTAAAAATATTTGAAATTTTTTTTCGAGGGAAAATGTACTCCAAATCTCAGGATCAGTATATCTCGTGTCATGATCATTCTTCCGATGTTCGTGCCCTCCAGTGCTTACTCAAAATGAGTATAAAACACCATAAATGTTGAATTTCGGTTACAAAATTGATTAAAAAAATGATTCTCACTCTCTGCTCTTGAGGTGGTACGCATAAGACCTGAAAAATCTTCAAATTGAGTATAAAACACCATAAACTTGTATGTTATTCCTTCTCAAACCTCAAATGTGATAGAATCCATCCATACAATATTAGATAACTTATTTTTGAATTCTGTTATATTATGTCACACCCTCGCCTACGGCGGAATCACGAGAAGTGAAAGGAAAAGGAAATCAAGAGTAAATGGTTACCATAATGCATACGATACTGAGATGAAGTCAACATTCCAAGTCTTACATACAATTGTCTAGATAAAATCGTTACACATTTAAAATAGTCTAAAATTATGGCCTAAACAATTAGGCTATACTAAGAAATCTTCTTGTGTAACCCAAAACTGCATATTTTGGGTGTCCGTTGCTGGTCGAATAGTATAGTTTAGTATATGTTGAGTTGTATTCACTTGTATGTATTTGTATGTTGTTACACTGGGAACTGAGTCATTTGTAGGGGCATATGCGAATGGATTTCATGTGCATGGGTCCATTCATACGAATGGAGGGGCTATGCTATATATACCAGTTCACAGTGTTTGAAGTTTAAGGTTTTTGAGAGTTTTCATGGTTTGAACAGGAGAGGGGAGAGATCATGCTCGATATCTCCCTGGAAATGACTATATTATTTTATGTGTATGGATTCAATCATGTAATCATTCCTTTATTCAATATACAATTGGTTTGATTCATATTCGTGATATGTTCTTGCTCTAAACATTCCGTCCATTATAGAAATTGTCAGTCCTAAACGTTTTTTTCAATTGGTATCATAGCGAGGTTACCACTACAAAAGTCTAACAACCAATCTAGTAGACCAAACTCTTGATTTTTAGACGTTAAAAGTTGTCTCTATTTGATTTGATTTGTCTTGAATTTTGGTGTGTTTTCGCAAAATTGTTCATTTCAGTGTCATACTCGCACCCATTATGTCATTCGTTAAATATTTGGTGATCAAATTCGAGCTAAAACGTGTTTTTGCAATTATCATCGTCATGGGATTTAGTTCAGGCGAATGGCCCCCATTCGCATCCATTTTATGACGTCATTTCATTAGTCTCACGCGAATGAGTGTTTATTGTGGTCAATACATAGCAATGGTGTCACACCACAAGCCAGAGGGCTGGATCGACTTTTCCGTCGGGCGGAAGGTTCTCGGGGCGTGATATCGTGTGATAATCGAAATGATCAGAGTTATTACATGGCACATGATATATAATGAGAAATGCTACGGGACATTGATATAGAATTACAAAGTTAAATTCCACACTCCATGTTCATAATTTAACTAGGTAAATCTACCCAAAAAGACTAATTGAGTTTTATATCTTGTATATGCACAACACAAAGTAAGCTAGGTCTTCTATAAAGTCCACTAGCTTATGCCCTGATGTCTGTTTACTAAACCTGTTCGTCACCAGAGAAAGCATGCATTTAAAACAAGTCAACACTAGGTCGGTGAGTTCATACTTTTGATAAATAAAAACTATTGAAGTCTGTTATTCACAATTCATGGTTTCACACACAAGTCATGATTAATTTGCTTTGTCCTATCTCACATAAATTTCCTCTCCATAGTTACACCTACAGATAGTATATCATCCAATTAAGCATGCATATATATAGGGCATACATAGGGTCAAGCCCAGCCGCCAACCCACCACATACTTAACTGAACTTCATGCCACATGTATTACAACTATGGATACCCATTTCTAATTCACACCTATTAGCCCCCAATTGATTTCCACCTGATATTCCCCAACATTTCGAAATAGAGACTTAATTTTCTCATATAGCTATTCCTGACGGAATAGCCCTGCCTGTAAGATATCCCCCAATGATACGTATAAGAGTGAGACTTTATAGTCCCTATCACTGTCATTACTGACCAGTTCAGAGTGTAAGATATCCTCTCCATGACATCCATAAGAGTGAGGCTTAGTTGTCTCTATGTCTGTCACTACTGATCAATCCGAAATGTAAGATATCCTCTCCATGATATCTATAAGGATGAGACTTAAGAGTCTCTGTGACTATCATTTCTAACCATTCTGAAATATAAGATATCCTCTCCATGATATCCATAAGGATGAGACTTAAGAGTCTCTATGACTGTCATTTCTTACCAGTCCGAAATGTAAGATATCCTCTCCATGATATCTATAAAGATAAGACTTAAGACTCTCTGTGACTATCATTTCTGAAAAGTCTGGAGTGTAAGATATCATCAACGATACCTATGAGATATGCATATATTCCCAAATCATTATCATGGTCACTAATTAGAATGCTGGCACATATAGTACCCGGTATGGTTCCCTTTAAACCAACTAATACCATTGAAATTAAAATTGAAATATAACCCCGCTGATATAAGGGTTATTATAAATGACATAAACATTAAAGTTATATAATAAATTCAACCTAATGTCTGATGATCACTGCTATTAAATGAATGTCATCCTATCCCAAGGATGTGGCCTCAATGATATGAACACAAAGTGATGGTCTTTAACATTGTTTTATAAGATCTTGTCTTATTACACAATGTTAGTAAATGTGGTGACTGATATCATCATGTAATTATGTTATCCTGGTTATCATTCTTGTTGTCTCTAGTAATTGTCTTAGTGATATCTCATGTCATCTCAGTGTTATGAACCCAGTGATATAAAATCTAGTTGCAATACATGATGCCATTCATTTGATATGATGAAATCATGTAGTTATGCTATCATGATATCATTCCTGATCTGTCATATATGTCATGTCACACAGAAACACATAATTATATGATAAAAAGTTTGATAATAGAGACAAAGTCTTTATTATCTAAAACACATGACAATTTAAGTAATGTACTTAAACTTTTAAGTAAATAAAAGAGTTAGCATGTTTCTCAGCCCCGCATTTAAAATCAAAAGATTAGAAAAAGGCATATGAACTCACCTTGGTATTGAAGTGGTTGACTAAGAGTCAAGTAATGAACGCGCTCACTGTTGCTGTGTTCAAGATCCTGTGTTTGATTCAACACAGTTTATAACTTATAAGTACAAGTGATTACTTCATAGGTTAACCCTAAAGTTGGTTAACTTTTATGACTTCGTTATTTGATTTTCCCTCGTTCCATTGTGATGTAATACACTAACACTTATGCAATATATGTTAAGCATTAGTATATTATACATTATAGGTTTATGTGTTTGAACCAGACATAACCTTAACATGTTTCTTAGATTTTGAAATCATAAAATTTTCTAAGTATAAACTTACATTGTTATATTAAACATAACTAATCACTTTTAAATGTATGTAGATTTCTCTTTTAACCATCCAAGTGGGTCATTATCAGTTATTTGTCTTTCAACCATAGTGTTCTAAATGTGTTACAATGATGTTTAAAAGACAATCCAAAATTCGGCTTCATCTTATCAAAGTTATATGGTTTATTGTTTTAAGAGTGGGTTATTATTTGAACACTTTCCTATATATATATATATATATATATATATATATATATATATATATATATATATATAGGAAGAGGTTCAAATGTGAACATTTTCTTATGGCGTTAACCGAATAACTACATCTTATTACTTTGGGGCCCACATAAAAGTAAATCTAGGGTGTGCTTCCTTTTTTAACGCATGTTTATTGCGTTAACTGAATAACTACATCTTATTAATTTTGGGCTCATATTAAAGTAAATTTAAAATCGTAGGTTTTTCCTTCTTTTTTTTATTAATTTAAGTGGGCTGTACATTAATTACATTAATTAAAAAAGAATAAAAACCTACGCCTTTATATTTACTTAAATATGGGCCCCAAAGTAATAAGATATAAATATTCGGTCAATGCAATATGAAATAGTTGATTTTTAATCATCTCCACATATATATATATATATATATATATATATATATGAGACGGATCAAATATAAAGGATTTTATTGTGGGAATGATGGGAATGATTTTGGGCCATTAATTAAATTTATCAATGGTTAAGATCTAGTTTACCTCACTTTTCGTTAAAAACTTGCGTGATTTTTAAGGTGAAATGAAAACCTACCTTTGTTGACTTTTTTCATGGCTAAATCAAGTTCCACCATTTCTAAAAATTGAATAACTTTTAAATATTTAATTTTTTTTAAATAAATTATATCACAAAATTGAGAATTTATTATCTTTAATTTGAATATAGTATTGTTATAGTTTGTTTTCATTTTTATATGGTCCGTGATTTTACGCTTGTTAAGTGATTATGTAGTTGGTCCTTTAATCATGCATGTTAAATGACGGTTCGTGATTTTCGTATATCGGTCCGTGATTATGCAATTGGTCCTTGATTATGTGAGTAAATGACGGTCTGTAATTTTATGAAGTGCGGTATGTAATTTTATACAGATAATAATATCATTTTCCCGGATGACACGTGTCAAATTCTTGTGGATTCTTACTATTCTCAGGTTTTAACCCTTTGTACATTAACTGTCCTCTATATATATATATAGTTCATAAATTGATGATAATTGAGAAAAAAAAATTAGTGAATAAATAGAGTAAAACAAAATTATTGTAACAAAATCTTGTATTTTGGTATTTAAATTATGTTTTGTTTTAAAATAATAGAGATAACTCTACACAAATGTAACCAGTTTTTCTAACTGTCCCAATTAAGTAATTAAGTCAAACTTTTTTTTTTCTCAATTAGATCATTCAACTTATTATGGGTGTTCTATTCCTATATAAATAACCTAAATGTCACACCCCAAGCCGACGGGCTGGATCGACTTTCCCGCCGGGCGGAAAGGTCTCGGGGCACGATAACGTTTGATAATCGAAATGATCAGATTATTTACATAGCACATGATAAATAAATGAGAAATGCTAACATGACATCAACACAGAATTACAAAGTTAAATTACATAGTCATGTTCATAATTTAACCAAGTAATTCTACCAAAAGAATCATTGTGGTTTCTATCTTGTAACTGTACAAGATATACAAAATATGATTCACTGTTTTGTCATTCCAAAAGTATGCAACACAAAATGAAGCTAGGTCTTCTAAGAGTCCACTAGCTTAGTTCTTGCATATGAGTAACTACACTTGTTCGCCACCTGAGAAAACATGCATTTAAACAAAGTCAACACTAGGTTGGTGAGTTCATAAGTATGATAATTGAAAACCTTGATTTGTTCACATGCACAATCACAACGTCATTTCTGTTACTTGTATGTTGTTTGATTCACCTGTTCACCAAATGGTTTCTCAATAGTTATATTCACAAATAATATCTCATCCTAGTAGTTATGCTTATATATAGGGCATATGTAGGGGAACCAAGCTCCAGCCAACATCCCACCACATAACTGCTAGAACTCCACACTACTTGCAATACAACTATCGATATCCATTTCCATTTCACCAGTTCATCTTGTTTGTTAATCACATGTAGCATCATGTGTAGAATAATATAATAATAGGGTTTTAGTTATCAAAACGAAGTATTGATAACCCTTTTATGTATTAAGGATATTAGATTAGTTTAATCTGATCCTCGTATTATTCTATTACTTGCAGGGTTAACTGTTATTCACTTTTAAATATCAAGAGTGTTAGTTAACCACTTGTTATTTGTTCTCACCTTGAAGTGCATAGATCCTAAATGGGCGTCCATTGTGATCCTCACATAATCAGATCACAATGCACTCCAATTTACCCCTACCACTTTGTATTTCCATAGGCCTCAACAGAAGCTATTACCAGTAGTGGAACATGAAAGAAGATCAATTTCTCAATCTACTAGTCAATAGGATCCCGCTGTATTAATTACAATATCACTGCAGATTAATATCACCATGTGTCGCTTCCCAGACCCTGACTTGGAGTCGCCGTGTTACCGGTCATACGTTACCGGCCAATTGAAATTACGAGTAACATACCGACCTACTTCCCGGAGGTTTGTCAAACCTATGGTACCACAATGCTATCGTCGGTTTAGTCATGTCAAACGAACTGGTCAGCGATTCAAAAAGGGACTTACATGATCAACTTGCATAAATGGCACATGATTGAAATGATATAATACAACAGTTCAATAGTAATTAATTGTAATTGTGTTCATCCGTGTTGTTTGTTCTCATTGTTGTGTGTTCTCATCGTTGTTAACAAAGTTAAAAAAGAACTTGTCTTATTACTTTATGTTAATTGTTTTGTAAATGAGGTTGTTATCATGAAGTTACATTATCATGATTATCATTCAAGTTGTTCCATATAGTCACCATGTTGTCACTAAGTTGTGGTAGGAACTAGTCTTACTACACTTAGTCGACTCAGGTGGTGGATAATACTTGTGCCATGTAATCTTGTAATATGTATCGAGTTGTAAGTTAAGTGTTATAAGAACTTGTCTTATTACACTTACTTAACTATTATGTTAAATGATATTATGAAGATATATTATCTTCATATCATTTATTTGTTGTTGTTGTCATCATGTTCACCTGTGATTATCTCTTCGTTCGTTCTTGTAAGAATAACTATGTGTTATAAGATATAATCTTACAACTATGTTATTCTATTGTGTTGATGAGTTATGAAATTATATTATCATATTCATCCTAGTTGTTCATGTCATATCATGACCATACAAGCATGCATACAATGATAAATGATAACAAAGCAAGCATTATTATCTAATCATAGTATAAACAATGTATTAACATAAAACTTTTAAATAATTAAAAGTTAAGCATGTTTCTCAGCCCCAAGAGTTTAAAATCAGTTAAGATTAGAAAAAGGGCATATGAACTCACCTTGTTGTTGAAGTGGTTGACTTAGCTTAAACCAGAAATGCAAGCGCTCTTTGTTTGTACTTGTTGTTGATTTCATGATCCTATATTGATTTCACGTTGTTTGTAACTTATGAGTATAAGTTGTAAGGATTTGTGTGCATGTATGTGTTAGCCCTAAATTTGGCTATCACTCATGGGTCTCGGTCTTCATTCGGCCAGGTGTATTTAATATGAGTTTTAAATAGCTTATCCCACTTGGTTAATGTTAGCTCACCTTGTTATTGATTCCATGTTCAACTTGACTCAAGATCTAATTAGTGAAGGTTCTAATTGTAAAAACCTAAATCTTTGATTATAAGTTATGAACCTTAGCATATTGAAATGTAATTTTTGTGTCACCGTTACCCCGGTGATCTTGATCTTTTAAAACCGCTTTTCACCATAGTCAAAATGTTATTTGTTTAGACCCTACGCAACTTATTACTTAATAAATTGAAATATAACCTCGGGCCGAATATACTAATATGGGCCGAATATACTAATATGGGCCGAAAGACTCGTATGGGCCGGAATAGGTGATGTGGGACACGGTTGAGCCAAGTGTGTGCCGGTTGGGCCCAAAGTCAATAAGGTTAGGCTAATTAATTGCGCCGAGTCTCATTATGAGCCAACCCATCTAAGTGGGCCGCATGGAAGGTAATTGGGTCGATTATTGGCTACAGGACCGAAGTGGGTGTTGTTGGGCCGAAGAAGCCAAAATGGGACCACCTGTGGCTTAATTCATCCGGTGTGGTGTGCATCTTTCATTTCAGCGAACCTCCGCTAAGGTTCGTTTCAATTTCTGATTTTCTAGGGAAAAAGGTTCGGCCAAGGTGGTATAGGTTCGAAAATCAGGTTCGCAGGTGGCTGGGTTTGTGGGTATGTTGGAGGTTCGTGAGCAGCACCATGGTTCGTAGGTTCGCCTGAGGTTCGGTGGGTCGCACGGGTTCGGCTACCGAGGGTTCGTTCCCCTCATTCCACGCAGCCAAGGTTCGTGGAAATACTGAGGGTTCGTATGCCAAAATGGTTCAGTGATAGAGGTTCGCAGCAACTAGGTTTGCACCTCATGGGTTCGGCAACAGCCCCAAGCTTGGGAGGTTCGCTGCACTAAAGAGGTTCGGCTGGTCGAATGGTTCGGCCAGCCCTTGCCTGAACAAACCTGTTCATCAGCCTCATCACTCATGCAAGCTGTTGCAGAGCTGCTCCCATGTCGTGGGTGTACCATGAGAAGTTTTCGGTGGTGTAAGATTCAAAGAGAGAGGTCGGGAGCCGGCTATATATATGTGGTTCAAACAGAAATAAGAAAACCCTATTCTTTTGAACATTCAAGCTCCTATACCTTGAGTTCGGCTGGATAGATGCTCAGATCTGCTGTACTTCCTTATAGAGGAAGTCAAGATCGTCGTTTAGGCTTAAGAATCATCAAATTTCATAAAGATTTGAGGGAGTTATGAGGATTTGAAGGTTGAGATCTAGTGAGAGAAGGGTAGGAGAGTGTAGAGAGAGAGAGAGTAATGATAGAAATGAGAGAAAAGCCTCATTTTAGGCTTTAAATACCCCGAGGGTATTCGGGTTCGTTTCGGTTGCTCGGTTAGCGTCTTCGTTGCGTTTCCGGAACGTAACGCGTATTTTACGTGTTTTAAAAGGAAAGGAGTTTTTTAATTATTTTTGATAAGTTTCACAATTGTAAAAATATAACATATTATAATTTCTTAAATTATTTTCGTTCGTGTCGTAATTCGTTTTCGTTTCGTCAGAACGCGTCACCATCACGCGTATTCGTTCGAATCGTCGCCCGAACGAACACGGCAATGGCTTGGCTTTCTGACTTTTGTTTTCTACTTCCCAGTCATCATTTCAGAACGCTAAACTCACAGATATGTTTGTGTGAATCGTCACCCACGCAAACACACTGTCAGCTCATTATTCTGAAACGACACTGCAATTATGTCTTTAAATTGTATTTCCTCACTAACGGACTCAACTAAACATCCTGTTTTCACATTGTTTTCATACTGATTTGTCGGCCATCTGATTCCTGCCATCTATGGATATCAGATCGCAACCGACTTGTTCTTGTTATTTACTTGAACTCTGTTGTCCTTCTTGATTTGTTGTGTTAATTGTACTAAGGTTTTCACCTAAATACACACAACTATTGTTTATCATTAGTGTTGTATTTACGGTATTTAAGTTTACACATAAATACGTACAACTGTTTCTTTTATTTTGAATTCTGTTATTACAAGCACTGTTCATATACATGTATTTACACATAGTAAATATTGAAAGTACACATACCGTACGGACTTGCCGGATGATCTGGTACTGGATGTCACAGTCTCCCCTGTCTAAGAAATTTAGTCCCGAAATTTAAGCATCAAAGTCGGTCTCTAATTCTCGAAAAAGTGGGGATACTTTGTCTTCATGTTGTCCTCGCGCTCCCAGGTAAATTCTGGTCCACGCTTGGAGTTCCATCGAACCTTAACAATAGGGATACGACTTCGTTTCAGTCTCTTCACTTTACGTTCCTTAATCTCTACAGGTTCTTCAATGAAATGTAATTGCTCATCAACTTGTATTTCTTCCAACGGTATGATCAATGATTCGTCTGCTAAGCACCTCTTGAGATTTGATACGTGAAACATATCGTGTACTCCATTGAGTTCATCAGGGAGTTTGAGTCTGTATGCCACAGGACCTATGCGTTGAGTAATCTCAAACGGTCCGACATACCTTGGTGCTAACTTGCCTTTAGCCCCAAAACGAACTACGCCTTTCCATGGGGACACTTTCAACATTACTCGGTCACCCACATCGAATTCCAAAGGCTTTCGCCGTTTGTCTGCGTAACTCTTTTGGCGGCTACATGTTGCTCGTAGTCTCTCTTGTATCTGGGCAATCTTATCAGTAGTCTCCTGAATAAGTTCATGCCCAGTTATTCTGTTGTCTCCCACTTCGGTCCAACAAATTGGAAACCGACACTTTCTACCATATAGTGCTTCAAACGGAGCACATCCAATGCTGCTGTAGCTATTGATGTAGGAGAACTCAATGAGTGGTAAATGTGTATCCCAAGTTCCACCGAAGTCTAGGATGCATGTCCTCAACATATCCTCTAGGTTTTGAATAGTTCGTTCGCTTTGTCCATCCATTTGTGGATGATAAGCGGTGCTCAAGTTGACACTTGTCCCTAAGAATTGTTTCAATGATTGCCAGAACCGCGATGTAAATCGACTGTCCTGGTCTGAAATAATAGACAATGGCTAACCGTGGCGAACTACTATTTCATCAACATATAGTCTTGCTAGCTTTTCCATCTTGTAGTTCTCTCTGATTGGCAAGAAGTGTGCGGACTTGGTCAATCCAGCAATGATGACCCAAATCGAATCATGTCCGCTGGAAGTGCGGGGTAGCTTGGTAATAAAATCCATAGCTATTTGTTCCCACTTCCATTGTGGTATTTCTGGTTGTTCCAGCAAACCCGAAGGTTTCTTGTGTTCAACTTTGACTTTGGCACATGTTATGCATTTGCCAACATAAATGGCAACATCTTTCTTCATCCCCGACCACCAATAAAAGGACCTAAGTTCTTGGTACATCTTATCGGCACCAGGATGAACAGAATAACCTGTCTTGTGTGCCTCGTCAAGTATGAGTGTTCGCAGTTCATCTACTGCCGGAATCCAAACATGATCCAGATAATAGATAACTCAATCCTTTTTTTGTCTTGAAATGTTTCTCGGCTCCACAATCGAGCTCGCGTTTCAGATTGTCTCTTGTCACTGTTTCCTGTTGTGCTTGTATGATTTGATCTTTCAGACTTTTTTGCACTGTCATTCCCATTGCTCGAACGCGCAAGGGTTTGAATCTTTCCTTCTGACTCAAAGCGTCTGCGACAACATTCGCTTTGCCCGGATGGTATTTGATCACACAATCGTAATCGTTCAGGAGCTCAACCCAACGTCTCTGTCTCATGTTAAGCTCCTTCTAATCAAATAGGTGTTGTAGGCTCTTGTGATCTGTGAAGATAGCGCATTTGGTACCATACAGGCAGTGTCTCCAAATCTTTAAAGCAAAGACAACAACTCCCAGTTCTAGATCGTGTGTCGTGTAATTCTTCTCGTGTACTTTCAGCTGTCGTGAGGCATAGGCAATGACTTTGTCTCGTTGCATCAAAACACATCCGATTCCTTGAAGGGAAGCGTCACAATACACCACAAAGTCATCATTGCCTTCTGGGAGTGTTAAGATATGAGCATTGCACAATTTTTGTTTCAATGTATGGAATGCCTCTTCTTGTTCCTGTGTCCACACAAAAGGTTCACTCTTCTGTGTGAGTTTGGTGAGAGGCAAAGCTATCTTAGAGAAATTCGAGATGAATTTCCTATAATAACTCACCAATCCCAAAAATGATCTGATCTCTGTCGGTGTTGTAGGCACATCCCAGTTCTTGATTGCTTCAATCTTGGTAGGATCCACATGAATACCATTACGGTTAATCACGTGACCCAAAAACTGAACTTCTCTTAACCAGAATTCGCACTTGGAGAATTTGGCATAGAGTCGTTCTTCTTTCAGGAGTTCCAAGACTGTTCTGAGGTGTTGTTCATGTTCTTTCTCGTTCCTTGAGTAAATCAGTATATCATCATTAACGATGATAACAAACTGATCTAAGTATGGCTTGCACACCTGGTTCATTAAATCCATGAACACTGCCGGTGCGTTCGTCAGTCCGAATGGTATCACCATGAACTCGTAGTGACCGTATCGGGTACGAAATGTCGTCTTCGGTATGTCCTCCTCTTGAATCCGGAACTCGTGATAACCTGATCTCAGGTCTATCTTTGAAAAATACTAAGCTCCCTGTAATTGATCAAACAAATCATCAATCCTCGGTATCGGGTACCGATTCTTGATGGTGAGTTTGTTGAGCTCTCGGTAATCAATGCACATCCTGCAAGATCCATCCTTCTTCTTGACAAAAATAACCGGAGCTCCCCACGGGGAAAAGCTCTGTCGGATGAATCCCTTGTCAAGTAGCTCTTGTAATTGATTGGACAATTCCTGTATTTCTGATGGTGCAAGTCTATAAAGAGACTTAGCTGCAGGAGTCGCTCCCGGAATTAAATCGATTCGGAACTGCACCGATCTCTCAGGTGGCAATCCCGGTAAGTCATCTAGAAACACGTCCACATAGTCTTTGTTATGCTTATTTCTTCTCATTTGTAACAACTAAACTTATTGATCTAAGAATGAAACTGATTATGATCTCGAGGACCATTTCAGTCTCTTTCCTTCGTATTCCTCACTAGGTCACTTAAGAATAACCTACTCTCAATTGATTTAAGAATTTCCTACTATGGTTTCGGGATCTATCTCTTAGGGAGTAATGGTTCTCTATTCAAGCATAGGTATTAATAATACTAACTTTTATTATCTAATTGGTACCTAATTAATCTATAGTTACCCTTAATTATGTTACTATCTACACATAATATATATAATTTTAACATTATACATAATTCAAATACACATGGTTAAAATGAGATACCCTCAAAGTCATCCGACTCCGTGTGTACATCTGGTGCTCGTAGAGCGAGTAGTTCCTCGGTGGTGGTTGATGCAATTGAAACTGTTGGACCTGTTGGAGGCTTCCTTCTAGTGCCCTTTCCTCCCACACTTCAGACAGTGTCTACACACCCTGTCCCCCTGATGGTGATAGCCATACTTAGTGCATAGGGGAGAAGAACCAACATACTGATGGGGAATTGGAGCTATTGGTGTTCTACATTGCGGAGTCCAATGGCCTGCCTTCCCACAGCGAGTACATAGCACGCATGGAAGTTCAGCTCTGTGGTAATTGTTGCATGTTGAACATTGAGGGGCCTTTCGCTTGTAATGTCCACTAACTCAGGTCAGGTCTGGCATAACTTGATTGATAGGAGTAGCTTCAGTGAAGTTCACGGGTCCCTTTCGCTTTTTAGCAGAACGGTGTTTGGGTTTCTTACTGGTGTCACCTTCCGCAGGTTCCTTCCCTTTGGTGGTGACAGGTGGAAAACCCCTAGCATACTCCTCACTGCTCCTGATCCTGTTGATAATCTCCGAAATGATTGCAACCAACTGTTCAGTGATCAAGGTTGCCAGTGCAGCAGTCGCTGGTTCCACCTCAGGTGGAGGAGGATGAGTTGGCGATGGTGGTTGTACCTGTGACATGTCAATCCTAACCGAAAAACCATCGGTTAGCATTTATGATCAACTGATGTAACGTATGAAATTAAATCTGTTGTCCTGTGTTCACTACATGAGGGTCCCTAGGTTATAGTCTAGGCCAAACCATTTGAAACAAGATGACCTATATTTCTCTATAACCATGGCTCTGATACCAATCTATCACACCCCGAGCCGGCGGGCAGAATCGACTTTCCCGCCGGGCGGAAAGGTCTCGGGGCGCGATATCGTTTGATAATCGAAATGATCATATTGTTTACATAGCACATGATAAATAAATGAGAAATGCTAACATGACATCAATACATAATTACAAAGTTAAATTATACAGTCATGTTCATAATTTAACCAAGTAATTCTACCAAAAGAATCATTGTGGTTTCTATCTTGTAACTGTACAAGATATACAAAATATGATTCACTGTTTTGTCATTCCAAAAGTATGCAACACAAAATGAAGCTAGGTCTTCTAAGAGTCCACTAGCTTAGTTCTTGCATATGAGTAAATACACCTGTTCGCTACAAGAGAAAACATGCATTTAAACAAAGTCAACACTAGGTTGGTGAGTTCATAAGTATGATTATTGAAAACCTTGATTTGTTCACATGCATAATCACAACGTCATTTCTGTTACTTGTATGTTGTTTGATTCACCCGTTCACCCAATGGCTTCTCAATAGTTATATTCACCAATAATATCTCATCCTAGTAGTTATGCTTATATATAGGGCATATGTAGGGGAACCAAGCCCCAGCCAACATCCCACCACATAACTACTAGAACTCCACACTACTTGCAATACAACTATCGATATCCATTTCCATTTCACCTGTTCATCTCGTTTGTTAATCACCTATAGCATCATGTGTAGAATAATATAATAATAGGGTTTTAGTTATCAAACCAAATTATTGATAACCCTTTTCTGTATTAAGTATACTAGATTAGTTTAATCTGATCCTCGTATTATTCTATTACTTGTGGGGTTAACAGTTATTCACTTTTAAATATTAAGAATGTTAGTTAACCACTTGTCATTTGTTCTCAACTTTAAGTGCATAGATCCTAAATGGGAGTCCATTGTGATCCTCACATAATCAGATCAAAATGTACTCCAATTTACCCCTACCACTTAGTATTTCCATAGGCCTCAACGGAAGCTGTTACGAGTAGTGGAACATGAGAGAAGATCAATTTCTCAATCTACTAGTCAATAGGATCCCCCTGGATTAATTACAATATCACTACAGATTAATATCACCATGTGTCGCTTCCCAGACCCTAACTTGGAGTCGCCCTGTTACCGGTCATACATTACTGGCCATTTGAAATTACGAGTAACATACCGACCTACTTGCCGGAGGTTTGTCAAACCTATGGTACCACAATGCTATCGTCGGTTTAGTCACGTCCAAACTAACTGGTTAGCGATTCAAAAAGGGACTTACATGATCAACTTGCATTAATGGCACATGATTGAAATGATATAATACAACAGTTCAATAGTAATTAATTGTAATTGTGTTCATCGGTGTTGTTTGTTCTCATTGTTGTGTGTTCTCATCGTTGTTAACAAAGTTAAATAAGAACTTGTCTTATTACTTTATGTTAATTGTTATGTAAATGAGGTTGTTATCATGAAGTTACATTATCATGATTATCATTCAAGTTGTTCCATATAGTCACCATGTTGTCACTAAGTTGTGGTAGGAACTAGTCACACTACTTAGTCGACTCAGGTGGTGGATAATACTTGTGCCATGTTATCTTGTAATATGTATCGAGTTGTGACACTACAAATAAAATGCCATTCAGTGGCACATGTTTTTAGTGGCATTTAACTTTTGTACCACTAATATAGGTTTTAGTGGCACTTTTTATATGCCACATTTGCATGACCCATACTTTTAATGACACTTATTATTTATACTTTTAAATTATGTTTTTAGTGGCACTTTACTTGTGCCATACTTTGTCACACCCCCACCCCTCGTCACCTCGTGTCTGGTCTGACGTCACCGAACCGGTTGCGGAAGCATAGTGGTGATGTCTCCGAGGTAAGGGGTGACTTACTTGAACCAATATCATAAGCACACAGATTAACTTAAAGTAAACTTATTACAAGGATATCGCAATCACAATTACATTACAGCTATATTTATTTAATTACAATATTAATTATACAAGTGCAAATATTCCAAAAGTGCATCCTCACCGGCTATTACTGTTTACCTGCAAAAATGTTTGAGTTTGAAACGTCAGCACAAAGCTGGTGAGATCGACAGTTCAATTTAAAACAATATGATATGATAAGTACGTTCTCAAAAGTTCAGTTCTGGATAACCATGGACCCGTATCTAGTTCCTTTCGGACGTGATTCTACGTACTTCGAAGACATTACCTACTGGTAATATCTTATGCCTCATTGTCTTAATGCCTATCACAACATTAAGAAGTCTAAAAACAGATAACAAACATTCACACAAGGGGAGATGCAATCCTCCCAGCGAATGGGGTGTCAACCAATAGTACTATCAATGTTTTCTGTTCGGCCACACATGGGTTCACTAGATACAGTTCAAGAATGAGGACTTTCAGTTCCATTATAGAGTTCAGTCTACAGGCAAAATCCCATGAAATCCCACAAAATCACATGAAATCACACAGATATCATTGATGCATATCATATATTCAGACAACAGTTTGCAGAGTTTCCCCGATGTTTATAAAAGATTAAAAATAAAAGGGTTGTACGAAACTCACCTGATGATAATAGGGTAGCAGTGTATCACCAAACTGATAGTACAGAGATGATTCTGCATTTAGTTATCTTTAATAAGTTATTTATGTTCTAGTTTACTGATTAGATCCTTCTGAACGTTCAATGTCAAAGACATTGCTTAGTAAATCATCAACTCGATATTAATTATATAATTAATTAATTTAAGGTTATATCATACAATGTATGATAATGTAGGAACCTATACTGATTCAGATTCCTAATACAAAGTTGATGACACTCTTGATTAATCAGAATAATCTCAGATTAACCAAATAGTTAATGTTGTTGATTAAAATGCTAAAACAGTTTCTAGATGATTTAATGACTTAGAAATGATTAATCCTTATTATTGATTACCCAAATATCATGAAATATCACAATGTAGCATTAGAATAGGTTAAATAACCAGATTTAACATACTAATCTGACTGTTATCACAAACATCAGATAATCATTCCAATGAGTATGTTAATGATTATGATTAGTTTGAAACACTTGGATTTAACCTTTGTATTTCAAAGATTAATCAAACTAATCACCTACATTGTTACAATCAAATGGTTTAAACCATTATAATCATAGTTATGATTTCATGAAAATCGGGCATTACAACGGATCAAAACAAGAATTTAACCGTTAGAACTTCGTGTTCTTTGTTTATAATCAATCCTAGCCATCATCTAGGCAATAATCAACAATCCTAACTATCTCATTACGTTCAAAATCAAGATCTAATCAATCAAAATCAAACTAGATGGTTAAAACGAACCGTTACCTGTTCTGACGAATTTCTGCGGGTAAAACGACGATCAGGACTTGAAAACTCGATCCGTGGTGCGATTTATAGCTTCAAATGGCTTTAATATGAAGATTTATGATGTAGATATGTTATTTTTCGTCTAGGATGAAGAACAGGTCGAAAATGGTGAGTTTTGAGGCTTCCAACGCGATCAGATCGTTTAAAAACGATTTTTGCCGACTTAACCTCCGGGGCGCATCGCCCCAGCTGGAGGTCTGGGCTGGGGCGTACCGCCCCACGTCATCAGCATCATCTTTTGCTTAAAATCTTCTTTTCGCGATTCCGGGGGCATACGAACTCCGTTTTGCGCACGGTTTTCGCCTACGTTCACGATTTTTCGAGCTCTTTCCAATGGTTATAATTTCAAGACCTAAAGAGTTCAAAATATTTGACCTCTAATGTATCGCTATATTTGATTCAGTGTATCTTGAAATCGGAGCCTCGTTTTGCGATTTCGTTTACACTCATTTTCTTCATTTTTCACGTACTATCAATCCCCAATAACAAAAGTTACTAAATCCTCGAGGATTTCAAGCACGACCAAATGTGCTTACGTCATAATTGCCGAATTCCTCGTACGCAACTGTCACAGTCTCCTCCTGTTAGAGAAATTTCGTCCCGAAATTTAGTAAAGACTTACATTAAGACGATCGTTTATAAGAATAAATGTGGGTACTTTGCTTTCATTTGATCTTCACGTTCCCACGTGTATTCGGGTCCACGTTGCGAGTTCCACCGCACCTTAACAATTGGTATGCGGCTACGTTTTAGCACTTTCATTTCTCGATCCATTACCTCTACTGGCTCTTCACTGAACTGAAGTTTTTCATCAATATGAATCTCTTCGAGAGGTACGATCAATGATTCATCAGTTAAACATTTCTTCAGATTAGATACATGAAAGACATCGTGAATGTTACTGAGTTCAAGAGGTAATTCAAGTCTGTAGGCTACTGGTCCAATTCGTTCAAGAATTTTAAATGGCCCTACAAATCTTGACGAAAGTTTACCTCGCTTTCCGAATCTGAAAATGCCTTTCCATGGTGACACTTTCAACATTACCCGATCACCTACTTGAAATTCGAGTGGTCTACGGCGATTATCAGCATAACTCTTTTGACGATCGCGAGCAGCTTTGATTCGTTCCTGAATAAGAGCGATCTTATCAGTTGTTTCCTGAATGAATTCTGGGCCTATGATTTGATTTTCACCTACTTCTGACCAACAGATAGGTGATCTACACTTGCGTCCATAAAGTGCTTCGAATGGAGCGCATTGAATACTAGTATGGTAGCTGTTATTGTATGAGAATTCAACAAGTGGAAGATGAATATCCCAGCTACCTCCAAAATCAATCACACAGCTTCTGAGCATGTCTTCAAGAGTTTGATTTGTTCGTTCAGTCTGTCCATCAGTTTGTGGATGATAAGCTGTGCTCATATTGATTTGCGTGCCCAGAGCATTCTGAAGAGTTTGCCAAAATCGAGACATAAATCGACTATCTCTGTCAGAAATGATAGAGATCGGTACTCCATGTCGAGATACAATCTCATTAACATAGAGTTTAGCAAGTCGATCCATAGAATAATCTTCTCGGATGGGTAAGAAATGCGCAGATTTCGTAAGGCGATCAATGATAACCCATATAGAGTCATGATTACGTGATGTTCTGGGTAGTTTAGTAATGAAATCCATAGAGATCTGATCCCATTTCCACATGGGAATCTCAGGTTGTTGTAATAACCCAGAAGGTCGTTGATGTTCAGCCTTGACTTTGAGACATGTTAAACATCGATCCACGTATTCAGCTATGTGTTTCTTCATTCCAGGCCACCAGTAAAAATCTTTAAGATCTTTATACATTTTGTCAGCACCTGGATGAATAGAATACCTGGATTTGTGCGCCTCATCCAAGATAATAGTTCGAGAGTTGCCGAATAAAGGAATCCACATTCGGTCTTTGAAATACAACAGTCTATCAGCCTTAGTATTGAGTTTCTTATCTAATCCTTTCAATCCCTCAGCAGAATAATTCGTTGCTTGTAAAGCTTGTTGCTGAGCTTCTTTGATTTGAGGAATTAGACTGGTTTGAATAGTCATACCTAACGCTTTCACACGTAAAGGCTTGACTCGTTCTTTGCGACTTAAAGCATCAGCTACAACATTTGCTTTGCCTGGGTGATAACGAATCTCACAGTCGTAATCGTTCAATAGTTCAACCCATCGCCTCTGTCGCATGTTCAACATTTTCTGATCTAGAATGTGTTGGAGACTTTTGTGATCAGTGTATATAATACACTTAGTTCCGTATAGATAATGCCTCCAAATCTTAAGTGCAAACACCACTGCACCAAGTTCTAGATCATGAGTGGTATAGTTCTTCTCATGTACTTTCAGTTGTCGAGAAGCGTAAGCAATTACCTTGTCGTTCTGCATTAAAACACACCCAAGACCTTGACGAGAAGCATCACAATACACTGTGAAGTTATCAATACCTTCCGGTAGTGCCAAGATAGGTGCGTTGCAGAGTTTGTGTTTCAACAGTTGGAATGCCTCCTCCTGTTGGGAATCCCATATAAAAGGTTGGTTCTTTTGGGTCAATGTGGTAAGTGGCAAGGCTATCTTTGAAAAGTTCTTGATAAACCGGCGATAATAACCTGCCAACCCCAAGAATTGACGTATTTCAGTCGGGGTTCGTGGTGTCTCCCACTGTTTCACCGCCTGAATCTTACTGGGATCCACTTGAATACCGTTTTGATTTACTACATGACCAAGAAATTGGACTTCTCGTAACCAGAACTCACACTTGGATAACTTGGCATATAATTTTTCACGTGCCAAAATTTCTAGGATTAATTTCAAGTGTTGAGCATGTTCTTGTTGGTTTCGAGAATAAATGAGAATATCATCAATAAACACAATCACAAATTTATCCAGATAAGGTCTACATACTCGATTCATCAGATCCATGAAAACTGCAGGTGCATTGGTTAAACCAAACGGCATCACTAAAAACTCGTAATGTCCGTATCGAGTTCTGAAAGCAGTTTTAGGAATGTCATCATCATGAATACGTAACTGATGATATCCAGATCTTAAATCGATTTTTGAAAAATAAGTAGCACCTTGTAGTTGATCAAACAGATCATCGATACGAGGTAGTGGATAACGGTTTTTGATTGTTAGTTTATTGAGTTCCCTGTAGTCAATACACATCCTGAATGAACCATCCTTCTTTTTCACAAAAAGAATAGGTGCTCCCCAGGGTGAGAAACTAGGTCTGATAAAACCTTTGTCTAACAGTTCTTGCAGTTGACCTGAAAGTTCTTGCATTTCGGATGGTGCAAGCCGATAAGGGGCTTTAGCAACTGGTGCAGCACCTGGAATCAAGTCAATCCGAAATTCAACTTGTCTCACTGGGGGTAATCCTGATATATCCTCAGGAAAAATTCCAGGAAAATCCTTGACCACTGGAATATCTGTGATTTGTTTGAGTGAAGAATTGTGCTCAGTCACATGTGCAAGAAAAGCATAACAGCCTTTCCTTAAGAATTTCTGAGCTCGCATACAAGATATAATACTAAGTCTCCTACCAGCTCGTTCTCCTTGAACTACCAGTGTATTACCGTTAGGTAATGGAATACGGATCACCTTGTTTTGACACACAACTTCCGCTTGGTTATTAGAAAGCCAATCCATGCCAACAACGACATCAAAGCTCCCAAGCTCAATAGGAAGTAAATCAATATTGAAAAGATGATCATTCAAATTCAAGGAACATCCTTGAATAACACTGTTAGTTTTGATCAACTTGCCGTTAGCAAGTTCAATAACATAAGGAGTTTCTAGCTTTACCGCAGGCAATGATAATAATGATGCAAATTCAGAAGAGATAAAACACTTATCTGCCCCTGTATCAAAGAGAACAGATGCATAAAGGTTATTGAGTAAGAACGTACCAGTAACAATGTTAGCATCATGTCTCGCCTCGGTAGCACCAATCTGGAAAGCTCTACCTCTGGCTTCATTTCCCGAATTGGTGTTGTTATTGTTTGGACAGTTCCTAATCAAATGATCAGGACTCCCACACTTGTAACATGACCGATTTGTTTGAGTGGTTGGTTGTGGTGCCTGATTTGGTTGGCGAGGAAGAAAATTACAGTATCTGGTATAGTGTCCAACCTTATTACAGTTGGTGCAAACAGGACACGGTCCTGTATGATGATATGGACACTTGTCACATTTGGGCGCCTTCCCCGTATAAGTTTTCCTCTCAGGATTAGTAGCACCATAGTTTTTCACAGTTGGCCTGCTCTGGTTGATCTCAGTCGGAGCTTTTGCCTTAGCTTTACCAAACCACTTTCGTTTAGTACCTTTGAAACCACTGGAGGTACCAACGTCACTACGGCCCACGGCCGTCTGAGTTTTTGTTGCCAACATACCACTCCTTACCGCCTCATCGGTAAGCTTTGTGGTCAAAAGAATTGCACGTTTGAGGGTTGTGGGTTCTGCTGCAGTTACCATTCCCCGAATCTGGGGAATCAAACCCTTAATATACTTCTCGATCAATGCTGCTTCGGTAGGAAACATATCGGGAAGTAAACAGGTGAGTTCATGAAAACGATGGGTGTACGCTAAACAGTCAGCCCCAATCATTGAATGATTCCAGAATTCCTCCTGGAGCTTTTGTATTTCAGTGAGTGGGCAGTACTCTGATCTAATCAGAGTTTTAAATTCACTCCAGCCCATTGAGTCGACTGTAGCTGAGCCCAACGTTTTTGCCTGTGTATTCCACCAGGTCAAAGCTGATTCTTTGAAAGAACAGGCAGCATAAGACACTTTATGCTCCTCTAAGCACTGGCTGATTTTAAGTTTCGTTTCCATTTCCTCGATCCACCTTAGCAATCCGGCCGCTCCTTCTTTACCAGTGAAAGTAGGAGGGTTACAGGAAGCGAAATACTTATAAGTGCATCCCTGTCGTGGTGGATCAGGAGCTGTTGTAGTTGTACCAATGGTCTGATGGGTTTCGACATGACCACCGGTAGCGTTATGTTCAGTATGAGTGTGGTCCCCGCCAGAACCCGCAGTGACATGTGGTTGGTGTTGTATCAGAACACCACAAGCAGATAGCTGTTCCCGCACGATTCGCGCTATCATTGCTTCATTCGTTTCAGATCCACTTGCATCTGCAGGTGGAGCAGTGTTCACTCCCGGGTTCAAGGGTGGAACAGTATTCGTTTCCAGATTAACCTGTGGATCTGGATTTGATTCAGCATTTACTGGTGGAACTTGAGTCGGCTCAGGGTTAGTAATGTTCCTGATAGATTTCTTAGCCGGTCGACCTCGTTTAGGAGCCATTATTCTGCTCACAAGCAGATAAACTCAGGTCAGTCAAGAACATTAAATATATAACCCATTTGATCACATAAATTCAATCTTATTCAGTTATACTGAAACTTTATGAAGTTGAAAATGTGATTATAAGAGGATATAGTATAACTACATTGATATTACCCAAACATGTTCTTATTACACCAAAATCACATCATTGTTCGTAGTTATACACAGTCCTGTTAACTCAAAACATGTTATAGTATCACACAACATACAGTATTGTGACACTAACATAGATGTATTATTGTTCACAGTAAATACAACATTACTGATTGTTCAATCTTATTAACATGAATTTTTGAGGTATTAGCATCCAGGACTTTCATACGAGTTATACAAACCGTATATGTAGTACCCCACGAGGTAGTTTACGTGAACATACCATACAAGGTATTTTACGAGAATATACCACTCCAGGTATTTTACAAGAGTATACCACACAGGTATTTTACGAAAGTATACCACACAGGTATTTTACGAAAGTATACCACACTAGGTATTTTACGAAAGTATACCGCTCCAGGTATTTTACGAGATAGCACCAGGCTATTTTACGAGATAGCACCACGCTATTTTACGAGATAGCAGACAAGCTATTTTACGAGATAGCACACAAGCTATTTTACGAGATAGCACACAAGCTATTTTACGAGATAGCACACAAGCTATTTTACGAGATAGCACACAAGCTATTTTACGAGATAGCACACAAGCTATTTTACGAGATAGCACACAAGCTATTTTACGAGATAGCACACAAGCTATTTTACGAGATAGCACACAAGCTATTTTACGAGATAGCACACAAGCTATTTTACGAGATAGCACACAAGCTATTTTACGAGATAGCACACAAGCTATTTTACGAGATAGCACACAAGCTATTTTACGAGATAGCACACAAGCTATTTTACGAGATAGCACACAAGCTATTTTACGATGACAGAATACCTCACCAGGTATTTTACGATGACAGAATACCTCACCAGGTATTTTACGATGACATACAATTATTAGATAAGTTCTCACATAAGGTATTCAAAGATGATACCGTATCTAGAGCATTCACCTGCTTTATACGAGTCAGGTGAGACATAAGTATCTCTAATACGGTAATACAGATGTTCTCTAGAGTTGTACGGAACTGCTGTATCTTATAGCGTGTACCCTGTAGATCCTGACTAGTATGCTAAAGCTGTGCTCGTAGCTTCACCTGGTGGGAGGATTCTCCCAACTCCTGATTAGTGTTAAGCACGTCCATTGGTGCCAGCTTTCGTCATGAGGGAAAGACCCGTAGTCTTGTGAGTTTGACCTCACATGTGTCGAAGTCCATCACATACCGGAATCCTCTGAGGTTATGAACTCTGCCAATTCCCTACAGAAGCATTCTTACTCAGTGTTTGAGAATGTCTGGGTAAAGCATGTAGTGCATGTGGTAATGACGTAATTGGTACTTATAGTACAGACTGGGAAGTAACCGACAATGCTTCCGATGAATCGGAATCCGAGCTCACATTAGAGCTAGACGTATTATCAATTATCACGTATGAAAATCTCTTATCATTATCATGTAATACACATTGAATAATAATATTCAACATACACATGATATGAGACTTCCTCTTCTCTTACACACTATTAGTTCCTTTAATCAATAATGTTCTACTTGTATTAAATCAAATTAAAATGCACACGTGTTGCGAATTTCAGTTATGCTGGCCACTCATAACTGAAATCCGTACCACCTGATTATCTTAGCTCAATTCAAAACAAGTTTTGTGCGTTTGTTATGTTCGGTGCTCTCTGTGTTACTATTCGAGCCTATGGTTATAGTCTAGGTCTCTAAGTCAACCTAATTCTCTATAACCTGTGGCTCTGATACCACCCTGTCACACCCCCACCCCTCGTCACCTCGTGTCTGGTCTGACGTCACCGAACCGGTTGCGGAAGCATAGTGGTGATGTCTCCGAGGTAAGGGGTGACTTACTTGAACCAATATCATAAGCACACAGATTAACTTAAAGTAAACTTATTACAAGGATATCGCAATCACAATTACATTACAGCTATATTTATTTAATTACAATATTAATTATACAAGTGCAAATATTCCAAAAGTGCATCCTCACCGGCTATTACTGTTTACCTGCAAAAATGTTTGAGTTTGAAACGTCAGCACAAAGCTGGTGAGATCGACAGTTCAATTTAAAACAATATGATATGATAAGTACGTTCTCAAAAGTTCAGTTCTGGATAACCATGGGACCCGTATCTAGTTCCTTTCGGACGTGATTCTACGTACTTCGAAGACATTACCTACTGGTAATATCTTATGCCTCATTGTCTTAATGCCTATCACAACATTAAGAAGTCTAAAAACAGATAACAAACATTCACACAAGGGGAGATGCAATCCTCCCAGCGAATGGGGTGTCAACCAATAGTACTATCAATGTTTTCTGTTCGGCCACACATGGGTTCACTAGATACAGTTCAAGAATGAGGACTTTCAGTTCCATTATAGAGTTCAGTCTACAGGCAAAATCCCATGAAATCCCACAAAATCACATGAAATCACACAGATATCATTGATGCATATCATATATTCAGACAACAGTTTGCAGAGTTTCCCCGATGTTTATAAAAGATTAAAAATAAAAGGGGTTGTACGAAACTCACCTGATGATAATAGGGTAGCAGTGTATCACCAAACTGATAGTACAGAGATGATTCTGCATTTAGTTATCTTTAATAAGTTATTTATGTTCTAGTTTACTGATTAGATCCTTCTGAACGTTCAATGTCAAAGACATTGCTTAGTAAATCATCAACTCGATATTAATTATATAATTAATTAATTTAAGGTTATATCATACAATGTATGATAATGTAGGAACCTATACTGATTCAGATTCCTAATACAAAGTTGATGACACTCTTGATTAATCAGAATAATCTCAGATTAACCAAATAGTTAATGTTGTTGATTAAAATGCTAAAACAGTTTCTAGATGATTTAATGACTTAGAAATGATTAATCCTTATTATTGATTACCCAAATATCATGAAATATCACAATGTAGCATTAGAATAGGTTAAATAACCAGATTTAACATACTAATCTGACTGTTATCACAAACATCAGATAATCATTCCAATGAGTATGTTAATGATTATGATTAGTTTGAAACACTTGGATTTAACCTTTGTATTTCAAAGATTAATCAAACTAATCACCTACATTGTTACAATCAAATGGTTTAAACCATTATAATCATAGTTATGATTTCATGAAAATCGGGCATTACAACGGATCAAAACAAGAATTTAACCGTTAGAACTTCGTGTTCTTTGTTTATAATCAATCCTAGCCATCATCTAGGCAATAATCAACAATCCTAACTATCTCATTACGTTCAAAATCAAGATCTAATCAATCAAAATCAAACTAGATGGTTAAAACGAACCGTTACCTGTTCTGACGAATTTCTGCGGGTAAAACGACGATCAGGACTTGAAAACTCGATCCGTGGTGCGATTTATAGCTTCAAATGGCTTTAATATGAAGATTTATGATGTAGATATGTTATTTTTCGTCTAGGATGAAGAACAGGTCGAAAATGGTGAGTTTTGAGGCTTCCAACGCGATCAGATCGTTTAAAAACGATTTTTGCCGACTTAACCTCCGGGGCGCATCGCCCCAGCTGGAGGTCTGGGCTGGGGCGTACCGCCCCACGTCATCAGCATCATCTTTTGCTTAAAATCTTCTTTTCGCGATTCCGGGGGCATACGAACTCCGTTTTGCGCACGGTTTTCGCCTACGTTCACGATTTTTCGAGCTCTTTCCAATGGTTATAATTTCAAGACCTAAAGAGTTCAAAATATTTGACCTCTAATGTATCGCTATATTTGATTCAGTGTATCTTGAAATCGGAGCCTCGTTTTGCGATTTCGTTTACACTCATTTTCTTCATTTTTCACGTACTATCAATCCCCAATAACAAAAGTTACTAAATCCTCGTGGATTTCAAGCACGACCAAATGTGCTTACGTCATAATTGCCGAATTCCTCGTACGCAACTGTCACATACTTAATCAATATACATTTTAATGGCTTTTAATTTTATGCCACCAAATAAATTTAGCACTTTTCATTATCAATATTCTCTCACAAAATTTTCATAAAACATTTCCCACCATACTCAAATTATGATGTGATAGCTTAATAATTAAAAATTTTAAAATCTTTATTTTTAGTCACAGTTTCTTGTGTATAAAATTAAATAATAAAAAGGTGATTAAGTTACTAACTTTCCCTACCATTTTAACGGCGGCAAAAATGTGAAATAAAAATTTATAGAAGGCGCGTAATTCAATTTCCCCAAATTTAGGCAGCCACTTAATTGATTCAGCCCCAAAATTTTTTAAACCCTAGACTACTCCAACGACCGTCTCCTCCAAATCCTTAGCTCTAACCATGGTTTCTTTTAAGGATATGTCTCTTTCGGCTATGAAATCACCCCGAGAGAAAGTTTCGTCTCCTCCAGGCTCCAGCAATGAGCCGTCATTGATTAATTTGTTTCTTAGGGATCGAGGTAATCCAAAAATATCATGTTTGCTAACACTTAAATTTGCTATAGATCAGTTTCTATTTTTTGGTTCAATTTGATGTTCCATTTCCTGCTGATTATGAAGAACTTCTTAATCAGGTTAGATTGGAACAAAAATATTTAGTATTCTTACAGTTTTCTTCAAGTTTATGGTGAAAAGACCCATATTTGGTGCTTCTGAATTCTGATTTTTGTTTTCTTTCTTATTCTTGCTTCTAATTAGGTCTAAACTTGAAACTATAAAAGAAATTACTTAGGAAATATGTTTTTTTTGGGGAAGAATATGAATACGTAAAGAGCACATTTGTGATCAGAAGGGTTAGTTTCTTCTCCATGGTATGAACCCCTAATTTTCAGCCATTTTATTGTAACATATAATGCTTTTGGTCATAATGTTGTTGGTTTGAGGTAAGATTAAAGAAATTATTATTATTATTGGGCCTTTTCAATTAACGATGAACCACCAGCGATAGCAGCAACGGCTGCCCCAGAAGTTTGAAGCAGCCAAGTACTCATCGGGAAAGGTTTTGTGACAATTATTTTTTATACATATTTATTATGAGTCTTTTTAGGATATAGTTTTCATGTTGGGATTTGCATCAATTCCTGCAAAGTATAACCTAAAAAATGATTTCTTTACTCCATGCCATTTAGATCTCGTGTGTTTGATGGTTGGCACAGGGTTAAGATATTGTTTTGTTAAGCCATCATATGTTTAAACATAATGCAAAGGTGAAGTAAAATAAAAAGTTGGGAGTAATAATAATGGAGACGGTAAGTTCAATATGCTTTGCTTATTGCCGAGAGAAATTTTAGAATCTATGAAGCTAAAGATTCACGTAGAGTACGAAGGCTTCGTGGGGAGGCCTTGATAAACCTCTCCAATAAACTATTTTCTCAATATCATGATTGTCATTGCTGTTTTGACACCTTTGGCAGTTGATCTGTTCTGTTTCTGGTGATTACACATGCTTGCACATTATATATGTTTAAAGCGATTGTACAGCTAAGTCGCTAATCTACATAGCAAATGCATTTTTGTGTGATTTTTCAATTTTTAAACTGTTTGTTCTTGTTTATTTATGGTTTATGGTTTTGTTCTTGTTTATTTTTAACGACCCATTGTTGTGCACACATATAATACAAAGTGAAATTGTACTAATTTTAACGTTATTTTACTTATTATGTGAAAATAACGTTAAAAACGTTGGGATGATTAACTTCAAATGATAACTATGAGCCGGGGACTCCTTCGGAGCAGCCTCTCTATCTCAACTAGGATAGGGGTAAGGTTTGTGTCCAACCTTCCTCCTAGACCCTACTGAAAAGTGGTAATACACTAGATAAGTTCGTTTGTTTGTATTATTATAACAATAATGAGGAGAATAATAATAATTTGGTGTTGCTGTTGCTGTTGTTGTTTGAAAGAAAGAAATGAATTACAGTGACGGTTGCGCATGGAAGGTCATCTGCTTTGGAGGAGTTCAACGTGCCATATGGAAGGTTTGATGCTTGCCGTTTTTTCTTTAAAGTATTGATTTATATTTGTCGATTTAAAATTGCATGGTGAATTAACTTTGATTTTACAAGGTGCTTTTTTTTCTTCAGTTATATATAGTGTCATTTGCATATATGTTTTTTAAGGGCTTCTTATTAGTAAATATTAATTGAAAGTCCTTCATCCTATTAGGTTGTCTCAGTTTGAATCGCCTGCAGGTTTTCTGAAATTTATGGTCTTCTTATTTTTGTTTACTAGGGAATTTTAAAGGCGCATCAATAATTTATGTTAATACAAGAGGTGATAAAATATATTTTTTTTAATATTTTTTCTGCTCAGGCACAATTTTCACAATTGCGCCCGATTTCAATGGCACGTGTGCTGGAGCTCCTCGGATGCCAATGTTACCTCCTGGTGGTCCTGGTGTAGGTCAACAAATGTTTTATGGTCAAAAAAAGATTGTGAAAATTACTTTGGATTATTCTCAAGGTTCCTTATTTATTTATATTATCTTTTTGGTAATGCCTGGATTAGCTTGTTTTTTTTAGTACCAGCAGCAACTTGTTCTATGTATAAGGCTAGGTGGAGATCCAATGCCAAACTTCTTGATGCCCATGTTTCCGCCAGGTCAGTAGGATCCAGGTGGAAGGCGTGCGGGTGTTCCTGGGCAGCAGAATTAGCAACAACCAGTTCCTCTTATGCAATCACAGGTTTCTTGCACTTTGTACACTTGTGGTTTTTCCTTGCTATAATATTTTACTCATGCATAATATATTATTTGTTGTAAAGTTTGTGGTTTCTACATTTGTTATTTGTCTCATCCGTTTATCATCTAGTTAAGAAGTGTACAATCTAATTTGCATGAGTGAACAATGAACATTTCACGTTTTTAATTTGCATATATTACTTGTTTAAAGTGTTTCTCAAATGCGATTTTGAAGTAACATTTATTTTTATTAATTTATACTTTTTAGATCTCTCATATTGGTTCTTCAACTCCTCAACAACTCTTTATCTAGCAATGAATTATCATCTTCAAGATGTCATGATGATGAGGGCATAGTTGGCAACATATAAAGCGTTGCTGGGATAGAGACAAAGATTCATGGATAGCTTGGAATAAAATTGACAACCCGAAAGATAGTTATGATATTTATTGTAAACATTTGGAATATGTTAGAAACTTATTATGAATTTCTTTGCTAACATTTATAATAAGTTTTTGAGCAAAACTATAATTGAATTTATGATATTAAAATTTTACGTGCTTTCATTTTTGATGGTTTATAAATAAATAATCATTTCAATATTGAATATAATATAATGATTTATGTGCTAGTAAAAGTAGTAAGTATTTTTAGCTATATATAATTTTTATTGTCACAATTTGTGTCACAAATATAAAAGTGTTACTAAAGACCATTTTAGTGGCAAAACAAAAAGGTGCCAGTAAATCAGTATAGGTATTTTGTAGTTTATGGTGGCAAAAATAAAAGTGCCAGTAAAGACTATTTTAGGAATAGGTGGCATACAAAGAAGTGCCACTGAAAGGATTTAGTGGCACTGCTTCTAGTGGCACTTTTATTGTGTGCCACTCATTTCTGTAGAGGTAATTAATGGCACTTTTCTGGCATTCTGTGGCACTTTTTTTGTGCCACTACATGGCATTTTTTTTGTAGTGTGAGTTAAGTGTTATAAGAACTTGTCTTATTACACATACTTAACTCTTATGTTAAATGATATTATGAAGATATATTATCTTCATATCATTTATTTGTTGTTGTTGTCATCATGTTTACCTGTGATTATCTCTTCGTTCGTTCTTGTAAGAATAACTATGTGTTATAAGATATAATCTTACAACTATGTTATTCTATTGTGTTGATGAGTTATGAAATTATATTATCATATTCATCCTAGTTGTTCCTGTCATATCATGATCATACAAGCATGCATACAATGATAAATGATAATAAAGCAAGCATTATTATCTAATCATAGTATAAACAATGTATTCACATAAAACTTTTAAATAATTAAAAGTTAAGCATGTTTCTCAGCCCCGAGAGTTTAAAATCAATTAAGATTAGAAAAGGGGCATATGAACTCACGTTGTTGTTAAAGTGGTTGACTTAGCCTAAACCAGAAATGCACGCGCTCTTTGTTTGTACTTGTTGTTGATTTCACGATCCTGTATTGATTTCATATTGTTTGTAACTTATGAGTATAAGTTGTAAGGATTTGTGTGCGTGTATGTGTTAGCCCTAAAGTTGGCTATCACTCATGGGTCTCGGTCTTCATTCGGCCCGGTGTATTTATTATGAGTTTTAAATAGCTTATCCCACTTGGTTAATGTTAGCTCACCTTGTTATTGATTCCATGTTCAACTTGACTCAAGATCTAAATAGTGAAGGTTCTGATTGTAAAAACCTAAATCTTTGATTATAAGTTATGAACCTTAGTATATTGAAATGTAATTTTTGTGTCACCGTTACCCCGGTGATCTTGATCCTTTAAAACCGCTTTTCACCATAGTCAAAATGTCATTTTTTTAGACCCTACGCAACTTATTACTTAATAAATTGAAATATAACCTCGGGCCGAATATACCAATGTGGGCCGAAAGACTCGTATGGGCCGAAATAGGTGATGTGGGCCACGGTTGAGCCAAGTGTGTGCCGGTTGGGCCCAAAGTCAATAAGGTTAGGCGAATTAATTGGGTCGAGTCTCATTATGAGCCAACCCATCTAAGTGGGCCGCATGGAAGGTAATTGGGTCGATCATTGGCTACAGGACCGAAGTGGGTGTTGTTGGGCTGAAGAAGCCAAAATGGGACCACCTGTGGCTTAATTCATCCGGTGTGGTGTGCATTTTTCATTTCAGCGAACCTCGGCTAAGGTTCGTTTCAATTTCTGATTTTCTAGGGACAAAGGTTCGGCCAAGGTGGTATAGGTTCGAAAATCAGGTTCGTAGGTGGCTGGGTTCGTGGGTATGTTGGAGGTTCCTGAGCAGCACCAGGGTTCGTAGGTTCGCCTGAGGTTTGGTGGGTCGTACGGGTTCGGCTACCGAGGGTTCGTTCCCCTCATTCCATGCATCCAAGGTTCGTGGAAATACTGAGGGTTCGCAGGCCAAAATGGTTCGGTGATAGAGGTTCGCAGCAACTAGGTTTTGCACCTCATGGGTTCAGCAACAGCCCCAAGCTTGGGATGTTCGCTGCACTAGAGAGGTTCGGCTGGTCGATTGGTTCGGCCAGCCCTTGCCTGAACAAACCTGTTCATCATCCTCATCACTCATCCAAGCTGTTGCAGAGCTACTCTGATGTCGTGGGTGTACCATGAGAAGTTTTCGGTGGTGTATGATTCAAAGAGAGAGGTCGGGAGCCGGCTATGTATATGTGGTTCAAACAAAAATAAGAAAACCCTATTCTTTTGAACATTCATGCTCCTATACCTTGAGTTCGGCTGGATAGATGCTCAGATTTGCTGTACTTCCTTGTAAAGGAAGTCAAGATCGTAGTTTAGGCTCAAGAATCATCAAATTTCATCAAGATTTGAGGGAGTTATGAGGATTTGAAGGTTGAAATCTAGTGAGAGAAGTGAAAAACGGGTAGGAGAGTGTAGAGAGAGTGTGATGATAGAAATGAGAGAAAAGCCTCATTTTAGGCTTTAAATACCCCGAGGGTATTCGGGTTCGTTTCGGTTGCTCGGTTTGCGTCTTCGTTGCGTTTCCGGAATGTATCGTATCGTAATTCGTGTTTTAAAATAAAAAGAGTTGTTTTAATTATTTTTGATGAGTTTCACAATTGTAAAATTATAACATATTATAATTTGTTAAATTATTTTCGTTCGTGTCGTAATTCGTTTTCGTTTCGTCAGAACGCGTCACCATCGCGCGTATTCGTTCGAATCGTCACCCGAACGAACACGGCAATGGCTTGGCTTTCTGACTTTTGTTTTCTACTTCCCAGTCATCATTTCAGAACGTTAAACTCACAGATATGTTTGTGTGAATCGTTACCCACGCAAACACACTGTCAGTTCATTATTCTGAAACGACACTGCAATTATGTCTTTAAATTGTATTTCCTCACTAACGGACTCAACTTAACATCCTGTTCTCACGTTGTTTTCATACTGATTTGTCGGCCATCTAATTCCTGTCATCTATGGATATCAGATCGCAACCGACTTGTTCTTGTTATTTACTTGAACTCTATTGTCCTTCTTGATTGGTTGTGTTAATTGTACTAAGGTTTTCACCTAAATACACACAACTATTGTTTATCATTCGTGTTGTACTTACAGTATTTAAGTTTACACATAAATACGTACAACTGTTTCTTGTATTTTGAATTTTGTTAATACAAGCACTATTCATATACATGTATTTACACATACTAAATATTGAAAGTACACATACCGTACGGACTTTAAGGCTCTATGCATTGTGAGGATTACAATGGATTCCTTTTAGGCTCTATGCACTTTAAGTTGAGAACAAATACCAATTGGTTAACTAACACTCTTAATATTTAAAAGTGATTAACAGTTAACCCCACAAGTAATAGAATAATACAAGGATTAGATTAAACTAATCTAATTTCCTTAATACAATGAGGGTGTATCAATACTTCGGTTTGATAACTAAACCCCTCTAAACCTATTATTCTACATATGATACAACGGGTGATAAACATAGAGGACGGGTGAAATGAAATGGGTATCTATAGTTGTATTGCAAGTAGTGTGGAGTTCTATTAGTTGTGTGGTGGGATGTTGGCTAGGGCTTGTTCCCTTACATATGCCCTATATATAAGCATAACTAATAGGGTAATATATTATTTGCAAACATAACTATGGAGAGGCCATTATGTGAACGGGTGAATCAAACAACTCATAAGTAATATGAATGACAGTGTGATTGTGTATGCGAATGAATCAAGGTTTTCAATTATCAAATTTATGAACTCACCAACCTAGTGTTGACTTTGTTTAAATGCATGTTTTCTCATGTGACGAACAGGTTTAGTCATCATACATCAAGAACATAGCTAGAGGACTTTTAGAAGACCTAGCTATATTTTGTGTGATCATATTTTTGGAACAACAAAACAATGAATCATATTTTGTAGATCTTGTACAGTTACAAGATATAAACACATTGATACTTTTCGGTAGATTTACTTAGCTAAATTATGAACGATACATTGTAATTTAACTTTGTAATTCTATATTATTGTCATGTTAGCATTTCTCAATTATATATCATGTGCTATGCAAACAATCTGATCAATTCGATAATCAAACGATATCGCGCCCCGGGAACATTCCGCCTGGCGGGAAATTCGATCCAGCCCGCCGGCTCGGGGTGTGACAGATTGGTATCAGAGCCATGGTTATAGAGAAATATAGGTCATATTGCTTAAACAGTTTGGCCTAGATTATAACTTAGGGACCCTCATGTAGAGATCATATGACATAGAATTCTATCTGCATGTGTCTTCTGCATTTGATCACTGCACTAACCGATTTCTTTCGGTTATGATCAGAATGCCGCCAAGAAGAGCACCAGCTTTACTGCCACCACCTCAAGATTCAGCTCCGCACTCTTCAACACCGACACCACCTGATTCTCCTACACAACCACCTCCTCCTCCGCCACCACCTGTTCACCAGTTAGACCTTGCTACTATCGTACTGGCCACTCTGTTGACCAGTCAACTGAGGGATGTAATCCCGGAGATGATGAATCGAATCAACACCAACAACAGCAACAACGTTGCCAACTCATCTGGAGAAGGCAGCGACAACACCCGCCAACATCAGGATTATTCCTACAAAACCTTTGTAGGATGCAAGCCACCGAGTTTTTGTGGCAGTGAAGGAGCCGTCGGATTGATCCAATGGATCGAGAAGATGGAAACTACTCTCGATATCAGTGGTTGTCCTGATCAGCACAAAGTTAGATATGCTGCAGGGTCATTCAACAAACGGGCGTTAACTTGGTGGAATGCTCAGGTTCAAACTAAAGGCAGGGATGAGGCTCTGTCAACGCCTTGGTATGACTTCAAGGCCATGCTGAGGGCAGAGTTTTACCCGCGAAACGAGCTGAAAAAGGTTGAAACTGAGCTACTCAACCTGGTTATGATTGGTGATGGGCATCTGGCCTACACCATAAGATTTCATGAGTTAGCCACCTTGGCACCTGACGTGGTGCCCACACTAGAGAAGAGGATAGAGCGGTATGTTGGTGGATTACTGCCCTGCATCCGAGGGCATGTGATTTCTGCCCATCCTACCACCATGGAGTTAGCTGTTACTCTGTCAGCATCTTTGACAGACATGATGGTTGCCTCTGGGGCATTCAAGAAAGAGGCTGACTCCACCAAAGCTGGAACTTCAAGGAAGCCGGATAAGAGGCCGACGAAGAGACAAAAGGTGGTCAAGAATTTTGCTGCAACCACTCAAGCCCCGATGATCAATCAACCACCACCTCTACAGATCAAAAGGCCCTACACTGGCACAGCACCTCTGTGCAACATCTGTCATTATCATCATCTACCAACTTCCCAGTGCCGACAGTGCAACAACTGTGGGAAGCTTGGTCATTGGGACGCACACTGCAGAAACACAGGGAATCAAAACAGAAACAACAACACAGCTATTACTGCTCCTGCTGCTGCTGATCATAGGTCCTGCTAAAACTGTGGTGAACCTAGTCACTTCTCTATGGATTGCCCAAAGAGAAATCAACAAAGGGCTCCAGCAGCACGAGGTAGAGCCTTTCAGATAGGAGCTGTTGCTGCTAGACAGGACCCGAACGTGATCACGGGTACATTTCTTCTATCTGACTTCTATGCATCCATATTATTTGACACTGGTGCGGATCAGAGTTTTATCTCATCCGATTTTGCTAGCCATCTTACTCATGCTGGGAATCTTTAGACTCCCCTTATACTATTGAGATAGCTAATGGCAAACAGATTACAGTTGACACAGTACTTAGGAATTGCCCACTAACACTTGGCGGTCACACATTTTCCATCGATTTGATACCGATGGAACTGGGCAGTTTCGATATCATTGTCGGAATGGATTGGCTATCATTTAACAGAGTTGAGTTCATCTGTTCCGAGAAGCTATTACGTATTCCAATAGAGAGCAATCAGATCTTGGAAATTCATGGAGATCAAGCGAAACGCAGTGTCAAGATAATATCGTGTTTGAAGGCTCGCAAGTATCTCTGAAAACAATGTATGGCATTCTTAGCTCACGTGGTAGAAAAAGACAAGAAAGCAAGCAAGATTCAAGACGTGCCAATTGTGAAAGACTATGCAGACTTGTTTCCGGATGATCTACCGGGACTGCCACCTAAGAGATCGGTGCAGTTTCGAATCGACTTGATTCTGGGAGCGACTCCTGTAGTTAAGTCTCCTTATACACTTGCACCATCAGAAATGCAGGAGTTGTCCAACCAATTACAAGAGATAATTGACAAAGGATTCATCCGACCGAGCTTTTCCCCGTGGGGAGCTCTGGTTCTTTTTGTAAAGAAGAAGGATGGAACTTTACGAATGTGTATTGATTACAGAGAACTCAACAAACTTACCATCAAGAATTGGTACTTGTTACCGAGGATTGATGATTTGTTTGATCAATTACAGGGAGCACAATACTTTTCAAAGATAGACCTGAGATCAGGATATCATCAGCTCCGGATTCAAGAGGAAGACATACAAAAGACGGCATTTCGTACCCGATATGGTCACTACGAGTTCATGGTGATGCCATTCGGACTGACGAACGCACCGGCAGTGTTTATGGATTTCATGAACTGGGTGCGCAAGCCGTATTTAGATCAATTTATTATCGTCTTTATTGATGATATACTTCTTTATTAAAAGAACGAGAAAGAACATGAGCAACACCTCAAAACAGTCTTGGAACTTCTAAAAGAAGAACGACTCAATGCCAAATTCTCCAAGTGTGAATTTTGGTGAAGAAAAGTTCAATTCTTGGGTCATGTGATTAACAGTGATGGTATTCACGTTGATTCTGCCAAGATTGAAGCAATCAAGAACTGGGATGTGCCTACAACACCGACAGAGATCCGATCATTCTTGGGATTGGCAGGCTATTACAGGAGATTCATTTCGAATTTCTCCAAGATAGCCTTGTCTCTCACCAAACTCACAAAGAAGAATGAACTTTTTGTGTGGACTCAGAAACAAGAGGAGGCATTCCAGACACTAAAACAAAGATTGTGCAATGCTCCAATCTTAACACTCCCAGAAGGCAATGAGACTTTGTAGTTTATTGTGATGCTTCCCATCAGGGACTCGGATGTGTTTTAATGCAACGAGACAAAGTCATTGCTTATGCCTCATGACAGCTGAAGATACACGAGAAGAACTACACAACACAAGATCTAGAACTGGGAGCTGTTGTATTTGCTTTAAAGATTTGGAGACATTACCAGTATGATACCAAATGCACTATCTTCACAGATCACAAGATTTTACAACACATAATTGATCAGAAGGAGCTTAACATGAGGCAGAGATGCTGGGTTGAGCTCCTGAACGATTACGATTGTGTGATCAAATACGATCCGGGCAAAGCAAATGTTGTTGCAGATTCTTTGAGTCGGAAGGAAAGAGTCAAACCCTTGCGTGTTTGAGCAATGGGAATGACCGTGCAAACAAGCCTGAAAGATCAAATTATACGAGCACAACAAGAATCGGTGGCAAGAGACAATTTGAAACGCGAGCTCAATTGTGGAGCCGAGAAACACTTCAAGACAAAACAAGATGGAATTATCTATTATCTGGATCGTGTTTGGATTCCAACAGTAGATGAACTCCGAACACTCATACTTGATGAGGCACACAAGACACGATATTCTGTTCATCCTGGTGCCGATAAGATGTATCAAGATCTTAGGTCGTTTTATTGGTGGCCAGGGATGAAGAAAGATGTTGCCACTTATGTTGGCAAATGCACCACATGTGCCAAGGTCAAAGCTGAACACCAGAAACCTTCGGGTTTTCTAGAACAACCAGAGATACCACAATGGAAGTGGGAACAAGTAGCTATGGATTTCATTACCAAGCTACCCCGAACTTCCAGCGGACACGATTCAATTTGGGTCATCATTGACAGATTGACCAAGTCCGCACACTTCTTGCCGATCAGAGAAACTTACAAAATGGAGAAACTAGCAAGACTATATGTTGATGAAATAGTAGTGAGGCACGGGGTGCCATTGTCTATTATTTCAGACCGGGACAGTCGATTTACTTCGCGGTTCTGGCAATCATTGCACCAATCCTTAGGGACAAGTGTTAACTTGAGCACCGCTTATCATCCACAAACGGATGGACAAAGCGAGCGCACCATTCAAACCCTATAGGATATGTTGAGGACATGTATCCTAGACTTCGGTGGAAGTTGGGATACACATTTACCACTCATTGAGTTCTCCTACAACAATAGCTACCACAGTAGCATTGGATGTGCTCCGTTTGAAGCACTTTATGGTAGAAAATGTCGGTCTCCAATTTGTTGGACCGAAGTGGGAGACAACAGAATCACTAGGCTAAACTTATTCAGGAAACGACTGATAAGATAACCCAGATTCAACAGAGATTACAAGCAACGCGTAGCCGCCAAAAGAGTTACACAGACAAACGGAGAAAGCCTTTGGAATTCGATGTGGGTGACCGAGTCATGTTGAAAGTGTCCCCATGGAAAGGCGTAGTTCGTTTTGGGCTAAGGGCAAGCTAGCACCAGGGTATGTCGGACCGTTTGAGATTACTCAACGCATAGGTTCTGTGGCATACAGACTCAGACTCCCTGATGAACTCAGCGGAGTACACGATGTGTTTCACGTATCAAATCGCAAATGATGTCTAGCTGATGAGTCATTGATCATACCACTGGAAGAGATACAAGTTGATGAGCAACTACATTTCATTGAAGAACCTGTAGAGATTATGGAACGTGAAATTAAGAGACTGAAACGAAGCCGTATCCCTATTGTAAAGGTTCGATGGAACTCCAAGCGTGGACCAGAATTTACCTAGGAGCGCGAGGACAACATGAAGACAAAGTATCCCCACCTGTTCGAGAATTAAAGCCCGACTTTAATGCTTAAATTTCGGGACGAAATTTCTTTAACAAGGGGAGACTGTGACATCTAGTACTAGATCGTCCGGCAAGTCCGTACGGTACGTGTACTTTCACTATTTACTATGTGTAAATACAGGTGTATGAACAGTGCTTGTATTATCAGAATTCAAAATACAAGAAATAGTTGTACGTGTTTATGTGAAAACTTAAATACGGTAAGTACAACACTCATGATAATCAATACTTGTTGTGTTCAGGTGAAAACCTAAGTACAGTTAAAACAACAAATCAAGAGAAACAACGGTGTTCAAGTAAATAACAAGAACAAGTCGGTTGCGATCTGATATCCATAGATGACAGGAATCAGATGGCCGACAAATCAGTACGAAAACAATGTGAAAACAGGAAGTTTAGTTGAGTCTGTTAGTGAGGAAACACAATTCAAACACAATTGCAGTGTTATTTCAGAATAACGAACTGACAGTATGTTTGCGTGGCTGACGATTCACACAAACATATCTGTGAGTTTAGAGTTCTGAAATAATGACTGGAAAGTAGAAAACAAAAGTCGGAAAGCAAAACTATCGTCGTGTTCGTTCGGGTGACGATTCGAACGAATACGCGCGATGGTGACGCGATCTGACGAAACGAAAACGAAAATACGACACTGAATCCATGTGTTCCCAAAGTATCCGTGTGGGAATGTTCTCGTGTGTTTAACAAAGTCGAATAAGAACTAGTCTTATTACATTATGTTAACTATGTGTAAATGATAAGAATCCCATGAAGTTACGTTATCATGAACGAGAATAATTTAAGGAAATAAAATATTTTAACATTTTACAATTTTGAAACTCATCAAAATAAATAAAGAAACTATTTTTATTTAAAATCCGTAAACATGCGCGTTACGTTCCGGAAACGCAACGAAAACGCGAACCGAGCAAAAAAACGAACCCGAACTCACTCGAGGTATAAATACCTTGAATGAGCTCATTTTCTTTATTTTTCCTCTCCTTCTTCTCTCCCAAAACCCTAATCCCGGTTTCACCCCCACCACCATTTTCAAACTTCAAACACTCATATCTCACTCATCCCTCAACGAAATCGAGCCATTTTTGAACCTACACGAAGCTCTCATCATCCTCTACACGAAAGTGCAAGGGATCTGCCCTAATAACCTCTGAATCAAAGGTAATATGAGCTCAAATAGGGCGATTTTTAGGGTTTTTCACCCTCTTGTTCGACCCAAGCCTTAACCGGTTAAATATCTACAAATCACGAAACCCATAACCATGAGAACCCTCACTAGCATACACCACCTTCAAAGTAACCTTTGGGTCAAGAGATGGGGACGATCCTAGGTCGACTATTGCTGCGGCCGAAAGTAAGCACCACAGGCCGAAGGGCTTCAGGCCGAATGGCCCATTCGACGGCTGATGTGGTCACCCATTCTACAGCCCTTCGTTCGGGAACACCCCCTCCCACATTCGCCCAGTCTTCCTTCATTCGCCTGGCCTCATCTTTTGGCCATGGCTCATTCTCTCGGCCAACTATCAGTCGGCCTAGTACCCTAGTCGGCCATGCAAACCATTCGCCCAAGCAATACAGTGGGCCGAAGGTTCAAGGAAACTCAGTCTGCCAAAACCTAACCATTCAGCATACCTATTCTGCCAAGGACTTGTTGTTTCGGCCCAGATGTATTGATGTGGCCCAAGTAGTTCTTCCGGCCCACTTCTGCCTCAGGCCCAACATATGCAATAGGCCACACCCTTGGCCCAATGGACTTAGATGGACAGCGTGGTGTAATTCAGTGACAAGGCCCAACAACTTAGCCCAACAGTTGGCCCACACCTGCTTTCGGCCCAAAGGAATTAGGCCCAGTTTGGCCCGAGGCCCATCCTATTTCAGTCCATAATGACACAGTTCGGCCCACATTTAATTTTTTGGGTCAAGTAACAAACGATATAAAAACATGGCTTATTAACTATGTCATTAAGAAATCAAGTTTTACATGGGTAACATCTAAAGTTTTAGAACTACACGGTTTAATTTGGTACTTAGAAAAAGGATAAGAAGTTCAAGTTTATATCACATAACAAGTTTCAAGTCAAGTTAAATATAAAACAAGTAATAATAAATAAATCAAAATCACCTTAAAGGGGGCAAGGGTGGGAATAATTCAAGACAAGTGCATAAGGGCCGAATGATGAACAAGACCAAACAATGTTAGCCAACTTTAGGTCAACACTTAAACACACACGAATCCCTAAGACTTATACTTATACGTTTCAAACAATGTGAAATCAATACAGGACTGTGAAAACTACAACAAGTACAACAACGAGCGCACGCATTTCTTGTTTAGGCTAAGTCAACCACTGCAACAATGAGGTGAGTTCATACGCCCCTTTTCTAATCATTAACTGATTTTAAACCCTCGAGGCTGAGAAACATGGTTAACTTTTATTTATTTAAAAGTTTTATGTTTAACATATCGCTTATACTTTGATTAGATAATATTACTTGACTTATTTTCAATTATCATTGTATGCGTGCTTGTATGATCATGATATGTCAGGAACAACTAAGATGAATATGATAACATAAGTTCATAATTCATCAACATAATAGAATAACATAGTTGCAAGATTAAATCTTACAACACTTAGTTATTCTTACAAGAATGAACATTGAATTAATCACAGTTGAACAGGATGACAAGATCAAAACACCTGAATGATATGAAGATAACACATCTTCCTAACATCATTCAACATTAGAGTTAACTAAGTGTAATAAGACAAGTGCTTATAACACTTAGTTTACAACTCAACACATATTACAAGATAACATGGAACAAGAATCATCCACCACCTGAGTCAACTAAAGGTAATAAGACTAGTTCTTGTCACAACTTAGTGACAACATGGTGATTATATGGAATAACAAGGAATGATAATCATGATAACATAACTTCATGATAACAACTTCATTCACACAATAATTAACATAACGTAATAAGACAAGTTCTTATTCAACTTTGTTAATAACAATGAGAACATATAACATTGAGGACAATAACACTAATGAACACGAAATACAATTGGTTACTATTGAACTGTCTGCATTATATCATTTCAATCATGTGCCATGTACTTAAGTTGATCACTGTAAGCCCCTTATAAATCACTGACCAGTTAGTTTGACGTGACTAAACCGACGATAGCATAGTGGTACCATAGGTTTGACAAACCTCTAGCTTGCAAGGCTAAGTATGTTGAGCGTATTGATACATTGGCCGGCAACGTATGACCGGTGACAGGGCGACGCAAGTCAGGTTCTGGAAAGCGACACATGGTGATATTAATCTGCAGTGAAATTGTAATTAATCCAGCGGGATCCTATTGACTAGTAGATTGGGAAATTGATCTTCTCTCATGTCACACTACTAGTAATAGATTTCGTTGAGGCCTATGGAAGTACAAGGTGGTAGAGGTAAATCGGATGCATTGTACTCTGATTATGTGAGGATTACAATGGATTCCTTTTAGGCTCTATGCACTTTAAATTGACAACAAATAACAATTGGTTAACTAACACTCTTAATATTTAGAAGTGATTAACAGTTAACCCCACAAGTAATAGAATAATACAAGGATCAGATTAAATTAATCTAATTTCCTTAATACAATGAGGGTGTATCAATACTTCGGTTTGATAAGTAAACCCCTCTAAACCTATTATTCTACATATGATACAACGGGTGATAAACATAGACGAACAGGTGAAATGGAATGGGTATCTATAGTTGTATTGCAAGTAGTGTGGAGTTCTATTAGTTGTGTGGTGGGATGTTGGCTAGGGCTTGTTCCCTTACATATGCCCTATATATAAGCATAACTAATAGGGTAATATATTATTTGCAAATATAACTATGGAGAGGCCATTGTGTGAACGGGTGAATCAAACAACTCACAAGTAATATGAATGATAGTGTGACTGTGTATGTGAATGAATCAAGGTTTTCAATTATTAAATTTATGAACTCACCAACCTTGTGTTGACTTTGTTTAAATGCATGTTTTCTCAGGTGACGAACAGATTTAGTCATCATACATCAAGAACATAGCTAGAGGACTTTCAGAAGACCTAGCTACATTTTGTGTGATCATACTTTTGGAACGACAAAACAAGGAATCATATTTTGTAGATCTTGTACAGTTACAAGATATAAACACATTGATACTTTTGGGTAGATTTACTTAGTTAAATTATGAATGATACATTGTAATTTAACTTTGTAATTATATATTTTTGTCATGTTAGCATTTCTCAATTATATATCATGTGCTATGCAAACAATCTGATCAATTCGATAATCAAATGATATCACGCCCCGGGAACCTTCCGCCCGGCGGGTAAGTCGATCCAGCCCGCTGGCTCGGGTTGTGAGACATACCGTACGGACTTGCCGGACGATCTGGTACCGGATGTCACACTAAATAGCAGGTTAATGCTAATTTTCTACATAATTAACTTATTTTATATATTAACTAGTGATATAATCATTTTATAAAACGAACAATAAATTAAAAGTTATTTAAAAAATTCACATTTACGTAATATATTTGAAATAAATAAGTTTTTCAAACAATGTGTGTCAATATTTAACGTTTGAAACTTACTTTTTTTCAAATATCATGTGTAAATGTGGATGAATTTAAATATTTTTTAATTTATTATTTACATTATAAAATGATTATATCACCACTTAACATATTAAATAAGTTAAATATGTAGAAAATTACAATAACCTGCTATTCAGATTATTTATATAAATGGTTGTAAAAGTTGCTAGCCGCTAGTCGGGCGGCGAGGTACCGCCTAAGGATTAATCGGGATTAATCGACGCTAGGCGGATTGGAATTCTTATATGTAATTTTACAAATATATATTATATTCACACATAAATATCAATAATTTAATATAATACTTTAAATAATTTAAAAAAATAAACTTAAAAATATTAAGTCAAGTAATTTAAAGTTGAAACTTAAACACCGAGTTCAAATTTAAGAGACGAATTTCAATGTTAAGTTGTTCGATTCGATGTTTTAGAGATATATTAAATATTTTGGGTTAAGAAATGTCTAAATAATCATGAAATTGGTCCCTTTTTACTAGAAAAGTGTCAAAAAAATCAAAAAAAATTAAAAAATCTGACTAAGCCGTCTAGGCCGATTAGGCCCCGACTAGGCCACCTAGCCCCGCCTAGCGCCTAGGCACCGCCTAGGCCAAAATCAACACAGTAAATGACCGCCTAGCGCCTAGGCCGATTTTTACAACATTGTTTATATATGATTAGAACACCCATACTAAGTTAAATGACCTAATTAGGACAGAAAAAGGTTTCAGTAACTTAATTTAAACAGTATGAAAAGTTGATTACATTTGTGTACAGTTATCCCAAAATAATATTACATATAAAATATATATTAAAAAAATCGAAATTTGGGGATCTTAGGTCGGCTCTAGTTATAATAATCATGCATTAAAAAATTATTTACAAGTGACAATTCTAAACTATCTTTATTAAAAAAAATGTTTTATTTAATTACAATTTAAACATTATTTGATAGAAGAAATGAATTATCTAGGGTTGTCTTAAACTAACACCTCAAAATTTAAAAATACACCTTCAATACGGGCCGTACTACCCAGTACGGCTCGTCTTATTCATCGGTCAGACATTTCTCTGACATCCTATGACAATGATTGGCAGCAAGACGGGTCGTACGGGTCAATACGACCCGTCTCATTCATAGTATAGATATACCCTGAATCCTAGGACAATGAATTAAAGCAAGACGGCTCGTACAGACCTGTAATACCCATGTTGCTTTTTCAACCCCGACATTGCTGACATTCTAGTACAATGATTGGGATAAAGAGGGCCGTACAGACCTGTACAGGCCCTCTTGAGTAACTTTAAACTTTCTATATAAAATTTGATCGTTTCAAACGAATGTATCAATTTTCAAAGATTTCTAATACTTAATTCAAAATTCTAACGATGTCATTCTAGGATGGGAGTTTTTCAACGATTACGTGGCATATTTGAAGAAAGAGCCTCTTGTTGAGTATTCATACGGCACGATATATCTGAATGTTGAACCTCATGCTAATATTGGTTTTGAAAGTCAAGAATGGTATGCGCAACAAAACGATTATGAGTTTGTGTATTCTAACAATAAACAAAGTAACCTGGAGGCGACTTATGAAGAAAACCGGCTGATTCACACTTTAACTAGGGAACAAACGAATTACACTTAACTTAAACATAGATTTTTATGATTCTATATAATGATTATTAGTTATGCTATTTATTATTTTTATATATCAGGAATTTATATCCGAAGAAGCGCTGGTAGGGTGGGTGAAAATTAGAGCACTAGACAACGGTTACATTGTAGTCAAAAGAAGAATAAAGAAATCAAAGACAACAGGCAATGTTATCAAGGTCTAGCTCATGTGTAACCGTGGTGACGAGCATAATAGGATTGCAATCTTTTGACGGTCAAACAAAATAATCAGTTGCCCATTTCAACTAATAGGGTTATACAAAAAAGTTCGTGAATCTTGAAAATTACAGATTGTTGAAAGTAAGGACTGATGAGCAAAACCACTAAAGCAAAACAACGAAATAAAACCGCGGATTGACCTACTGTGGACACTTTCTCGTTAATTCTTCTTCTAAGCAAACTATTGAGCTTCAAAATCGGAAGCTCAACAGCGGAAGATTCGCAAAAAAAAAACCGCATATCTCTTTAGCTACGGAAGATAATAGCTGAATTTGATCCTTTCGGAAGACAACCACTGTTTCGGAAGATAACCGCTGATCAAGTAACAATGATTGATTGATCAGCTTCCAAAGAACATCTTCCAAAGAATAACCACTGAACTCTTAAATAACTACTTCAACCTTGGAAGAACTAAAAACTCAAGAACATCTTGTGGTTTCGTAATTGTTGACTTTGTATTAGTTGTACTTTTATGATGATTCAGTATCTGTAACAGTGTAAGCTATTTGTCTTATTCTATCTTGTCTTGTAACATTGAATGTTGAATATTTATACTCCAACATTCTCATAATTAATTGAATTGAATTTCCCAAAAATTCCTTGTGTTACTATTATGTTTTCTCCTTTTCTAGCAAACTCTAAACAACCTAAAATAACTAAGTGTTCAACCTTAGAGGGAGCAAATACCAAGGCTTTGACCATGAGTCTAAAGTCCTTTTTCTTGGTTAAATCGCCCCTGCAAAGTTCTACAATTGGTTTCTCTAATATCTGTTTGTTTAGCTTTTTCTCTAAAAACTGTGTTTGCTTTCTACTTCATTTGTTTTCAAGCTCTGCAGGTGCTTGTCTTTGAACTAAACTTTGTTCAAAACTTTTCAAAAAAACAACTTTGAGAAATCATCTCTCTATTGATTTACTCATATCATTTGAAACCAAATGGCAGAAAAATTCACACTAGATCCCCACAATACTGGCTCTGCCACAAAACCACCAATATTGGTAAGGCACCAATATAACATTTGACAGAGAAGGATGTTGCACTTTTTGTCTAACAATCACACGGGTTGTTGGAAGTATGTGATGTTCGAACCGCACAAACCTATGTTCATGGACACAGAGACTGGAGAGTCTATCCCCAAAGACCCTTGAAACTATATAGAAGAAGATTTCAAGAAGCTGGAGCTTGATGCTAAGGCACATGCTCAATTAGCCATGGCTCTTCCTAATGAAATCTATTCTGGAATTCTTCACCTTGAGTCTTCTAAGGACTTGTTGGATGCTCTAAAAGAGCATTTCAGGGGACCGATGATGTTGTTGCCAATACTAGGGAGATATTGGCACAATAATATGAGACTTTCACCCAACTAATTAATGATTGAAAGCTTCACATCTCTCTTAAGTGAACTAAAACTTCCGGGTCAATGTACCCAACCATCTATGTTCTCAACCTCTTCTTAAGATCTCTCCCAGACAAATAGGAAACATACTCTATTGTTATAAGATGTTCGCCAGACTTTGGCAATCTCTCACTTACCCAACTCCATGGTAAGTTGCTCAATTTTAAGCGAGAGATTGACAAGAAAAGGAAATTGATCAAGTCTGGTAAATCAGCAGAGGAGTATGTTAAAGGGAACACTGCTCTTCTTAGTCATAACTCTGAGATTACTGATAAGGGTTTTGATGAACATATTGACATAACCACTGGCATCACTTCTTCTTCTTCTTCATGTGATGGCCCCTCTTTCACCCTTGACCAACTATATTTTATCATGGATGATCTCCATCAAATTTCAAGTGATGACTTGGAAGAGATGGATATCTTACATCAACTTGAGCTCTTAAGTATGAGAACTAATCAGTTCTATAAGAGGACCAAAGTAAAATTTCCTGGTATACATGGGAAAACCATAATTAGTCTAAATAAAGCAAAGGTCTAGTGCTACAGATGTCATGGTACAGCACACTTTGCCAGAGAATGCAAAAATGCTCCCAACAATAACACCTTACTCTTCATCTTCTTCTCACTTTCAAAAACACAATAACACTCAACCCACTGCTCATATTGTACAAAGCTCACCTTCACCCATTGTGCAATATGTACAAGCTGCTAATGGTAGCATGTACGAGTTTACTCCTACTCCACTCCAGATCATTTCACCTTCTCCTTCTCAAATAAGCACACTAGGCCCAGGTGTCCAATCTTCACAATCAAGCCAACCAGCTCTCTTTACACAAGAGCATGTAGACTGGAGTAGCATGACTGATGATGTAGGCTATGCTCTCATCACTAATAAGCCAACAGAATTTGTTCTAATGGCTATTGGTGAGAACTCCACCTCCTCGGACCAACCTGAAGCTGAATCTCCTAATGCTCAGGTACCTTCCTCTACCCTAGAAAAGCTATGGACCGATGCTCGCATTGAGGCATTTGCCAAAATAGAGATGGCCAATGTTTTGCTACAACAACAAAACCAAGAGCTTGAGCAACTATTGGCTAATAAAAACCTAGAAGTAGAGAAGTTAATAAAAAATAAAGATCGTCAGATTTCTGTCCTAAAAACTGAAAAAGCTAACCACCAAGCATTATTTGATCTGCAACATGAGAAATATTCTCCTTGTAGAGATGAATTGGCCCAAACTAAAGTTAGCTGTGAAAAGTGGGTTGAATCATGCAAAGGATTCAGGATGCTTATAAGCAAGCAAGTTCACAGCAAAGCTAAGCTTGGAATCGGGTATAACCACACTAGTCCACCAGAGGATTATGCCCCAATTGATAATAATGTGGAAGAAAATGTTCCTAAAGCTCTCTCCCCCACCTTTTTCCAGATGAAATCCCCGCAATAAAGAACACACCTCCAAGGGTGTATCAGTCTGGACAATTTCCAAGGTTTGTATACCCCACTAATACAAACCCGGAAAAACAAGAAGAAACACACTTGAATAATGTTCATAGATATAACTCTTCAAATAAATTGAGATTACTTCTCCTATGAGCTCTTCTCAAAGATCAGAAGGTACAATACAACAAGAAACCACTATTGACCCAAAGGCCACTCTTGACAAATGAAAAAGGCCTATGTTTGATATCCAGTTTCCTCCTTCTCATCCTCATCCTCCATACCCAATAATGAAGGCCAATAAACCCTTATTTCCAAATTATTAATCCTTATCTCCTGCCTGCTTAAAGTGCTTCAAATACAACAATTCCACTAAGACTGCACGACAAAAACTCCTCTTGAGAAAATAAGGGATAAGCTTAAAGCTGAAAAGTTGAAAGCTGAACAGGCCTCTTCATCTAAAGGGAACCCCCCTAATAAAATGAAGAAGGCCAAGAAAGCAAGTAGAAAAGGTGCTAACAACACAATAAGACCAAATCATCATTCTTCTTTCTTCTCACCTTCTCTCTTGGCTACACTTCCTAGGCCATCAATCCTTGATACACCACCATCTTACCCTATGGTAAATCTTGTTCCCTACTCACGTGCTGCTGTGAATCCTCCTTCTGTGGACTCACAGATCAACATTTTGCACCAAAATCAGCAACAGCTAATTCAAATGATGCAGAAGTTGATGAATAATGTGCAGCAAAACAAATAAACTTTCACTGTCTTTCTTTATGCCTTAATAAACATTGACCCATACCTAACCTATTGAATTTTATCCTCTATATGCATAAAGCTTTTTCAAACCAAAATCATTTATGGTGTGTGCACAGTGGAGGCTCTAGGCATATGACAGGGTGCAGATCCATTCTAAATAACTTCATTCCAAATAATGGAGGATCTGTCTCCTTTGAAAACAATGCAAAAGGTTGGATAGTTGGGTCTGGTTCTGTCCTTAGTGGAAAACTCCAATTTAAGGATGTCAGCCTAGTTGAGAACCTCAAGTTTAATATCTTGAGAGGTTCTCAATTAGCATACAAGAATTATAGTTCATCTTTCACCAAAGACAGTTGTAAATTTTTTTCTCCTTAAATAAATTCTAAAATAAAGGTCTTAATTGACCAACACACTCTGCTGACGGCTAAGAGAAGGGGGAATGTGTATGTTGTGGACATGACAACTGATTCTCGAACATCTATTCCTACATGTCTCATACCCAAAGCTTCATCTTCTGAGACTGCCCTATATCACAGAAGATTTAGCCACCTAAATCATCAAACTCTTCATAAGTTTTCTACCCTTTCTTTAGTAAGAGGATTACCTTCAAAAGAATTTCATTTTAAAGGACATTGTGTATCTTTTTTAAAGGGAAAGCAGCATAAATCATCACATACGTCTATTGAGGAATCTAAAACAACTAATTGTCTTAATCCGTTTCATATGGATCTATTTGGTCCTATGAAGGTTGCTAGTTTAGCCAGAAAGAGATATTGTTTAGTTGTTATAGATGACTACTAAAGATTTTGTTGGACTTTCTTTCTTTTCATTAAAGATGAGACTGCTGATAAAATAAAAGCGCTTATCACTCAACTTGAAAGACAATTTGTTCTTCCTGTCAAGGTAATAAGAAGTGATAATGGTACTGAATTCAAAAATCATGTTCTTGATGAGTTTTGCACTTCCAAAGGAATCCTTAGACAATACAGTGTTCCTAGAACTCCTTCTCAAAATGGAGTTGTGGAAAGGAAGAATAGGACATTTATTAAGGCTGCAAGAACCATGCATGGAGACTCAGGATTACCTTTGTCTTTTGGGCTGAGGCTATAAACACTGCTTGTTATGTTTTGAAGAGAGTTCAAATTGTGAAAAGACATAATAAAACTGCATGTGAGTTCCTTCATAAAATAAAGCCTCTCATTTCCTTTTTCAAATTTTTTGGGTGTCCATGTTTTATTCTAAACACAATGGATTCTCTGTCCAAATTTGCTGCAATAGTGGACCCTGGATACTTTGTAGGATATTCTCAAATTTCTAAAGCTGATAGAGCTTTCAATATTAGGACTAATATCATTGAGGAATCCATTGATGTCAAATTCAATGAATCTGCATCAACCTCATCTTTCCCTTCTACTCCTGATAATCTAATTGATCTTCAAAGCTTCACGTACACTTCTCCTGCCTCTTCCATATCTCCTTCTTCAGAGTCTTGTCAAACTTCTGAAGATATGGCATCCCTTAAGGAGTGCTCAGTGTCCCAATTCTTTTCTTCTATTCCTTCTTATCCAATAAATCTTCAAAATCAAATGAACTTGTATCTACTTCCACATCTCAAATAATTGATAATGCACCAGTAGATACTCTGAACAAGCTCCTGTTAACACATCTGAAAACTCACCTGGCCCTGCTGATAATTCATCTACTTCTGATGTTGATTCTGCTAATAATTGTTTGAACATCATTCCCTTCAATAGAGATCACCCTCTAGAACAAATTCTGGGTGATTTAAATAAAGGTGTTCAAACTAGGAGCCAAATCTCAAACTTTTGTCTTCATGCTGCTTACCTATTCAAAATTGAGCCATCTAAGCATCAAGAGGCTCTCAAAGATAATAATTAGGTGGAAGCTATGCAGGATGAACTGTTATAGTTTAAAAGACAAAATGTTTGACTCTCTGCCCCTTGCCCAAAGGAAAATACCCAATAGAAACTAGATGGGTATTTAGGAATAAAACTGATGACAGGGGCATTGTAATAAAGAATAAAGCCAGATTGGTAGTGCAAGGGTACTGCCAAGAGGAAGTCATTGATTATGATCAAACCTTTTCCCCTGTGGCCAGACTTGAAGCCATAAGACTCTTCCTTGCATTCGCTATATCCCACAACATAAAGGTATTTCAGATTGATATAAAAAGTGCATTCTTGTATGGAACTATTAAGGAGGAAGCCTATGTCTGTCAACCACCAGGGTTTGACGATGTTCATCATCATGACTAGGTGTACAGACTAGACAACGCCCTATATGGTTTAAAACAAGCACCAAAAGTAAGGTATGATACCCTCTCTCAATTTCTTCTTCCAAATAAATTTTCTAGGGGAACCATTGATAAGACTTTGTTCATTATGAAGGTAGATAAGGAACTTTTGTTGGTCCAAATTTATTTTGATTACATCATTTTTGGATCAACAAAACCTTCCTTATGTGAAAAATTTTCAAAATTAATGTCTTCTAAGTTTGAAATGAGTGCTTTAAGAGAACTAAAACATTTTTAGGACTCCAAGTCAAACAAACCTCTAATGGAACTTTCATTCATCAGTCCAAATATGTAAAAGATCTTTTGAATAAATTTGAAATGACTGGTTGGGAAATAATTTCTACCCCCATGAAAACTGCCCCTGGAATAACTCCAGATGAAAATGGTGAACCTGTAGATCAAACTCTCTACAAGTGTATGATTGGATATTTGATGTACCTCACTACATCAAGGCCAGATATCATGTATGCCACATGTGTCTATGTAAGATACAAATCTGCCCCCAAACAATTCCATTTATCATTTGTGAAAAGGATATTCAGATACCTAAAGGTGCCCCTGTAATAGGTATTTGGTATCCTGTTAATCAATCTTGCAAGATTGTTGCTTTTTAGACAGTGATTATGTAGGATGTTCACTCACTAGGAAGTCTACCTCATGAGGATGTCAATTCTTTGCAAATTGCTTGGTCTCAAGGCAAAGCAAAAAACAAACATCATGGTCAATTTTAACTGCTGAAGCTGAGTACATTGCAGCAGCACATTGCGCTGCCCAAATCCATGGCTACAATACCAACTATTGGACTTTGGAATAACATAACTGAAAACACCCCTCTTAATAGATAGTAAAGCTGCCAAAAATATAATAAAAAATCATGTCTATCACTCTAAAACTAAACATATAGAAATAAGGCATCACTTCATAAGAGACTGTTTTGAAAAAGGACTAATTGTCCCAGAACATGTATCTACAAGTGACCAAGTAGCAGACATATTTACCAAGCCTTTGGATTCTTCAACATTTTCAAATTTTGTTTCCAAATTAGGCTTGATAAATATGAGTTAATTAATAAATATGGTTAATAATACGTTTCTCAAACATTGAATTATCAAATAAAAGGATATTTCTCTAGTTATCCTGACAACAGACAAAGGGAAAACCACTAAAGGACCAACCGTGGTTGTTTTCTCAGTGGTTGTACCTAACCACGGATAGACTTCAGTGGCTATACTAACCACTGCTTTATATCTGTCCACGGTTATAATCCATCTGTTGTTACATTTTAAACACTTCGTGGTTTTGCCACATCCATGGTTGTCCTCGCGGTAACTTATCCGTGGTTAAAACCCTTTCGTGGTTAGAATCCTTTTCACTACGTGGTTATCAATTCTTGATAATTACGCCCTGATTTGACTATCACTAATTACTCTGAAGATTTGACTCCCTACAATTAATAGAATTGACACTCATTAATTGTTTTTACGGCTAAAATATCGTCTCATTTTACCATTTTACCCTTTTTCTTTCAAGTGACCACTGATCTTCTTCTCCTTATTTATATCAGTGGTTATCTTCATCGGTTCTTACCCTAATCTTTCTAAAACTCTACGATCATCCTTCTGATCAAGAAGTTAATCCTTCTTAATTCAAAACTCAAAAAAGCTGCTTATGGAGAAGGAAAACTGCTTGTCAGTCATGTCGCCTGGCTCGACGCACTTACACTGACTTCGTCTGAGCTTGATGCTCATGATCGCCATCGGACCAGGCTTTATTCCTAAAATAAACATTGTCTGTACTTCAGAGTATGCATGATCATACTGGCTTAACTTTTTTTCTCTCTCTGATGATTACAGGTTTGTCCAATGGGTAAAAACCCTAAGGTAAAACTTTTAATTTTGTTATAAGTAGTGGCGGTTTCTCCTAATTAAACCGCACACACTTGCAACGGTTATATTTTTCCTTATTTATCTGTCCAAACTTAAGGCAAAATTTGTAATCGTGTTCTGCTGTTGAAACTGCTCTTTGATCTTTACTACATCCATAGCGTCTGAAGCTTTGGAACTCAAGCCGGTTCACAACCTTGTAGCCTATCTCACCAAGTCTTCGGAATACCCTCACTATGATGAGGTCATAGACATTCTGGTTAACTCCTTCCTTTACACTGCTCTTATTCTTGACCCTCATATTTCTGATTCAGCCCTAAATCAGGTTTGGGCGAACATTACTTTGGTGACTAAGGACAACTCTATTGAAAGAATTACCTCTATGGTTGTTGGTCAACAGATTTCCATCACCCCCTCTCTACTTACTCTTGCACTAAATCTGGGTGATACCGATGCACTCACCTTTATTCCTCTCAAACTTCTTCATGTTGCATTTGTTCAGTGTGATTATCAGGGAGACCTGAAGAACAAGAACCTTGTACAAGGCTTACTTCTATCCTAAGTACAAATTTCTATATCACACAATATTGCAGTGTCTTTCTCAAAAGACCACTAGTTGGGGAGAAATGCCCTATGATATGCAATATGTCATGTATTCTGTTCTTTCCAACGAAAATGTAAATCCGTCTCAAATAATATTAGACCATTTGGTACATCACCCAAAGAGTCCCAAGTTTTTGCTATACCCTCGTTTTGTGAGGGCATGTATGTTTGCCGAAGTTAACACAGTTTGTCACATTGCCTTTCTTTAATATCAAGAGCATTGACAAACATGTGTTCTCTAGGCTAAATTTTGATGCCAATATCATGGATGACACTGAGGATACAACCGTCCCAGGTGAGCTCACATCCACCTCCACTTCCACGCCTGTCAAGGTACCAGCCAAAAGAAAAGTATCTAACAAAGCCCCCAAACCTAAAAAGCCCCAAAAGACGGTCCAGGAAGTTGAAATTCCTAAACAATTCTTTGTCCCAACTGGACAGGTAGACCCATCTGTTCCATCCTCACAGGTGAATCCAGAGTCTCATACCCTTCCAGCTCCTCATCCATCCTCTCAACAGGATGATATTGTAACCCAAAGGGATCCCACATAAACCATTGCAGTGTCACTTGACACTCAAATGGCAGTCCAATCTCCTAAGGACATATATGTTTCTTTACCACTACAATCCCTTGATTCTATTACCCAAATTCTCCTAGAGATTGACTCTAGTTTTGAGCCAAATGGTTCTCCTCCCCCTTAACCAATTGAGGAACAGCCCCTTTAAACCAAGGCTCAAAATCATCAGTCTCCTACCTATAGAGAAGAGGATGAGATCAAGGTGTCCAGTCCATCTAGACATCATGATCATATATCTGGAGCATCCATTTCACTTGAAAACCCAATGGGTCTTCATCTGGATGGATTAGGCACTAAGACTCCAGCTATGGCAACAGCCAATGAAGTTCTTGAAACTTAAGCTGGAAATCCCTAGAACTTAGAAAAAGGGGTTCATGACACTCCTGAGATGGACTCAGGTCATGCTAAAACCGACTCACTAGTTAAGGATTCGGATGATATTCGTAAAAGGTTGGACGAATCATATCTCAAACTTAAGGAATTGACGGCTACTATTTCTCATATTCAGGCTGATGTGGCCAAGCTCACTGAGCTAGTCAAAAACGCTTTGAATAACCAAGTCCTACAACCCTAATCCATCCCAATGCAGGCACCTTCACTTAAAGGTCTCCCAAACACTCCACCCACTTCCACTACCCCCACCTTTTCAACCCAAACTTTTCAAGAAGTGTTAAACCCACTTCTTAACACCCATCTCACCACTCTCTTCACCAATTTTACCAAAAAATTACATAACACTCAGAAGCTTCAACTGGATCTACTGAAAATTTTGGTAGATTCCAAAATTTACTCCTTACAACATGAAATAGCTAATCACAGTCTCTTTCTAGAGTCTCTCACGGGAATAGCTCCTCCTCCTTGGTTCAAGGAACAGGATGATGAAGCCAAAAAGAGAGAGAATGAAAGGCTCCTGGCTGAAGCCCAAGCTGCCAAAAGCGATCAAGACAAGACTGAACAAAGAAGAATGAAGGATATAGGACTGAAGAATCAGGAGGCACTTCTCAAAGCTGCATTAGACCAGCATTTTCAGACGGAGGCTGCTAAGGCTAGTTCTGAACAGAATCAAAGGGAAGCTGAAGCTCAAGTGGAAACTGGAGCATCTAGTGTGACCAGAAAACCCAAACCCACCAAACCAACTCCCACTAAACTAATAAGACTCACAACCACAGCCGCTTCTTCCTTAGCTTCCACCACTCAGGACATACCAGTTCAAATTAAGTCTGTCCAATCTGAACATAACCCAATCTCTCCAAAACAAACTTCTCCCACCATATCCATCCCTTCTTCACCTGTAAAAACCAATAAAGAAAACTCACCTACCCTTTCCTCCAAATCTTCTTCTTAAACACTTCTAGATTTATCATCAAATACCTCATATCCTACCATCTTAAATGCATCCAAAATAATACAAAAACCAGTTCCCATAATCACTCAGTCTTTCACAAGAAGACAGACAAGTGTGGCAACAAAATCCAAAATCCCCACCACTAATCCAAAGAAACCTTTGACTCCCATTCATAGACCAGATTCATACTAAAATGTTGATCAGCCCATTGCCTCTCTAATTCCAAGCAAAAGGAGGCTTAGATTGACTGATGATGATGAGTCTGACTCCAACCCATCCAAAACCACCTAAACTCCCTCACCAATAAAGCCAGCTGATATTGAAGCTGAGAAAACTCAAAGCTCCCCTCTATAAGAATGCCACTCTCCTGTAAGGCAGTTCCCTACAAATGAAGAGCTTCAAGAACTAAAGAATAAAGAAGCTGAAGGGGAAACAAAATCTTAGCTGATCTTGAAGCCACTAGTCTTTCAAGAGATGAGCTGGTCAAAGCCTATCAGGAACCGATAGCCCTGATGGACCAACAACAAGATAAAGCCTATCAGGCTGAGAGGGAGCAACTGATCAGGTTTCTACTAAATGAAGTTAAGTATAAGTTTGAAACCTTCATCAATTGAGATATCGCGGGTCTTGGAGAGGAAGCTAAAGTCCTTTCTAAAAGAATAAAGGAGGCCATCAAAACGAAGAAGACCATTGAGCAGAGGAAAAGAATAAAACACATCCTCATTCAAAATCAGTGGGAAAAAAGGACTACGATCATGAAATGGAAGGATGACATACTGTTTGATGAATGGTCCAAATTCAAAATGGTAAATAGTGATCACCCTGAGCTCTCGAAAGAAGTCACATCATCCTCTCCTACTATGGTGTCTAAGCTCAAGGATGCAAATCCAAGCACCATGATTGACCATCTGCTTAATGCACCTCTTGGAAGTCTGGGTGCTGGATCTGAGGAATCACCATCTGCTGTCACATTAAGACCTTGGATTGAAGTTGAGAAGGAGATTCTGCCTTATCTCTTGAGACACTATGAGCCTCATCAGCAGAAGGAGATTCTGCCTTATCTCTTGACTCCAAGGATCAAATAAAAAGAAGAGAAATCATTCATTGGCCTACAGCATCTCCACCCATTCTCCCCATAGCTCCGTCATCCAAATCTCAGCCTCTTCACATCACCCATTCTAGAGCTAGAATAAAGAGATGGTTCCTCGACTATGTCACCAAAAAAATGATCATGGAAAGATTCAATGGTTCAAGGACTTCACAGATTGGGATTCAATCCTTAAGCTCCCCAAGAATGATTTGAAAGATTTGCAGCATATGACCCTGGAAAATGCTGACACATAATACGAAGTCCTAAAGTGTGTATGGACTCTAAGAAATCAAATTGGTTTGGCTCTAAGACAAAAATAAATGGTTTTGGCTTCATCAATCCAGAGGGAGATTGTTGAAAATAAGGACCGATGAGCAAAAGCACCGAAGCCAAACAACGGAATAAAAGCGCAGATTGACCTACCGTGGACACTTTCTTGTAATTCTTCTTCTGAGCAAAACTACTGAGCTTCAACATCGGAAGCTCAAAAGTGGAAGATTCACAAAACAACAACTGCTGATCTCTTTAGTTTCGGAAGATAATAGCTGAACCTGATCCTTTCGGAAGACAACCACTGTTTCGGAAGATAACCACTGATCAAGTAATAACGACTGATTGATCATCATCCGAAGAACATCTTCCGAAAGAATAACCACTGAACTCTTAAACAACTACTTCAACCTCGGAAGAACTAAAGACAAAAGAACTTCTAAAGACTTGTGGTTCCGTAGTTGTTGACTTTGTATTAGTTGTACTCTTATGATGATTCAGTATCTGCAACGGTGTCAGCTATTTCTCTTATTCTTTCTTTTCTTGTACATTAAATGCTGGGTATTTATACTCCAACATTCTATGAATTAATTGAATTAAATTCCCCAAAAATTCTTTGTGTGACTATTCTGTTTTCTCCTTTTCTAGCAAACTCTAAACAACCTAAAATAACTAAGTGTTCAACCTTAAAGGGAGCAAATACCAAGGCTTTCACCGTGAGTCTAAAGTCTTTGTTCCTGGTTAAATCGCCCCTACTAGGTTCAACACAGGTGATTAACGACAATCACAATCACGAACTTGCTCAAAATCTAGAGGGACATCCATATGTTAGAAGATTCACTCAGGAGGGGGAATATATGGTTGAGAATCTAACCGAGCAACACATGGATCTGTGTAACATTCTTTCAATCATTAAGAAGCATAACCATGCAAATGTGTCCATCTCTAGAGATGTATACAATTTACAACAAAAAATGAAAAATAAGAAGAAATTCAGTGATTATGCGATGCAGGTTTTGGAAAACCTACTTCATAGTCAGCGTTACATTTACTATACCTGGGAAGATCCCGAAACAAACGTCGTGGAAGACATTTCCTTCAGTCATGCAAAATTGCATTGCCCAAACAACCTAGTTTTGGCCTGGTTTAGGTGGCCGTCTTGACCAGTACGGGTCGTCTTGCCTAAACAACCAAGTTTTGGCCTGGTTTGGGTGAGACGGGTCGTCTTGACCAGTACGGTCCATATAGTGAAATGGCCTGGTTTGGGGTTAGACGACCTGGTTTGGGGTTAGACGACCTTGTTTGGGGTGAGACGACCTGGTTTTGGGTGAGACCGGCAACCTCAGTACGGCCGTCTTGACCAGTATGGGTCGTAATGTTTTTTTTATTATATCGTTAACATTGTTTTATTTTTGCAGCGATTATTCATGGATATGGACGCAGAAATTTCCCACCAGGAGGATGATATCATCCTTGACCACTTTAGATCTATTCTATCTGCACAGCCTGATGACCGGCAGGCCGTGCAACCTTGCATGGTGTTTTGCCTTATACTTCGCCTCCTTCTATCACTTTAAAGAGCGCGGTACATTATTGCGAGGCGCCTATCTGACGCATATCGTACATAGTAGAGGCGTGTTTCATTTGCTTCATGATTTTCCGGCGATCCAGCCACGCAAGTAGGATCGTCGAACGATCCTGAACATGCGCCTAGCCGCAGACATCCATAGTGTGGGCTTGCGCTTTATTGGATCCGACGGCCGTATCTAGCAGCCAACCCAGATGGTCGTCGCGCAGCAGCCGCCCTGGACCAAGCTCAAGGGGAGCTTCTAGACCTCGAGTTGATTCAGGAGGAGCTCGTCCAATCACCACCACAGCAAGAGCAGCCGCAGGACCCATCACAACATCCACCGCACATCTACCGTGCGGTGCGTTTCACTGAGCCACTCGAGACGTTGTTGAACCGTATACTGGCACAAACTGACGAGCTTATACAGGATAGCTGTCATCGGGATGCACAGGAGACATGCATCGAGCGACGACTAGAACGGCAGGAAGATCTTCTCTAGTGGATGATCGGCGCCGTGTCAGAGCGTGCGCGACGGGACCATACAACTTCCATCGTTACCGGAGCCACGCATCTACGTAGACGAGGGATCGTCCGCTGGTTCATAGTTTAGTTTTTATTTTTGTATTTTGTTTCTTTGTATGTAAAAATTCATGTTGTGTATATGTATGTGTTTCGTTCTTTATCTGTATTGTTTCAGGTTGTGTGTTGTTTTATTCATAATTACGCGTCAAACTTATAACATTTAAATTAAATTAACATAAAAAAACTAATTATAAAATAAAAGATTTAGTTTGAACACGTAAATAATTGATATCGTTTAAAATAATAACGTAACAATCTTATTACGTTTAAAATTATCATAATCAGTGACGAAGTTTGAGAGTTAGGGAAGGGGACAGAAATTTATGAGACTTATAATACATATTAAATATTTTATAAAAAGGGGGGGCAAAACCCGTATTTTTAACTAAAAATTATCTTTCGGCTCGAAAATTAACACTACTAACGAAAAAAGAGGGGGATCGACCGGTCTTCACATAGCTTCGCATATGAACATAGTAAACGTATATCGTTAAAATTTAACATAGTAGACGTATATCGTTAAAACTTAATAAAATACATATATTAAGTTTAAATAAAATAAATAATTTTTATACGGCCCGTACTGCCCTGTACGAGCCGTATAAAGTTACTACACACCGGTTGAGACCCATACTAGCTTGTAAAAATAAGTCAAGCCCTATACGGGCTGTATAGGCCTGTACGACCCATCCACAGAATATTCACTGAATCAAAAACATTCATCTGTAATGTTTGTCTGTACCCTATACGGATCGTACTGACCAGTACAAGCCGTATAGGTTCGCTTGGGTGTTAAAATAAAAAAGTGCGGTGTCAAAATAAAATGACCCATTATCTATCCACAAGTCGAATCTCTGAAACATCATTTTAAAAGCAAGTCAAGTTATAAGTAGGTTCTTTAAAGAGAAATCTAAAATACCTTTACGTCAAATCTTCGTCATAAGACTTCATCACTAACTTTATAGAGGAACTACTTGTTTCCCGCGCGTTGCGGCGAGTCTGCTAAGATTGCGAATATCAGAAAGAAAACAGAATATGCTATATAAAAATGAAAATATAAAATTAAGTTATAACGATTGTCTTTACGACATAAAAGATAAAGTGTACTCGTCGTAAACGTGACTGCCAAAAAAAAGAGAATGTTGTACCTAATCATAAAATCTAGGATCAAGGAACAAAAACATTGGGACAACAAATAAACATAAAAATTGTAATTGTAATTTATTAAAATAATTCTATTGTTTATTTGTAAGAATTTAATAATAGTAAAAAAGTAAAAACGACCTAAAACGTGTCTTATACAATGCCACACCGATATGAGTACCCGTCATGATTGTGGTAGCAATATCATCAATATTAAAACATATACTCAAAAGCTGGTCGCAATAGTTGTTAATCCATCATAAAACAATAAACCAAACCATCACAAAAGCATATAACATTCCCAAAGAAAATGAACATAGATATAAGCACGCGATGCTAAAGTCGTACAATAAAAAATTTATCATAAAGACATATGAATATAGCTGACAAATCAAACGGAGAAAACGTTGTTTAACTATTATTATTTATTTACTATTATTATTATTATTTAATTAAAATAGTGAAACGAAAACACAAAAAAATAAATAAATAAATAAAGAATAAGAAAACGAAAGCATTATTGTTGATGGGATTGCAACCTGTGTCTCTTCCTTTGTTTGATAGGCACGTTTTAACCACCAAGCCAGCCTTGATCTTATATTGAAAATTATGTATATTTATCTATGGTTATTTTTATTTAATTAATTTTACCATTCCTGCAATTGATTGCCTCTGTGTTGTGTGTATTTGGTTTATCAAGTGTTGATCCAGAAAAGCGTCTGAAATTGTTTAAAATTTAATGATTAAAAAGTTGACTCAATAATTCATAGATTTTTTTAACGAAATAAAAAAGTTTCAAACTCCTTTACTTTAATAGAATCATCTAAAGAGTGTCAGTGTCTCATTGTTTTTATCAATGTTGTAGAAATCGCTAGTCGCTAGTCGGGCGGTGGGGTGGGGACTAGGGATTAATCGGGATTATTCGGGATTAATCGGCCAACTAATCGGCCTAATCGGATAGTCGGGCCTAGTCGGCCTTAGGGGACTAGCGATTAATTGGTTGATTAATCGGCCTAGTCGGGGATTTTTACAACCATGGTTTTTATCACCTCAATTTAATTTTTTTTGAATGGCTAAACTTACTTTCACCTAAATTACATCATAATTATACCTTGCATAGAATTGAACCTATGACTTCTCATTCTAAGAGGCAAGCCTCTACCAAGTGAGCTAGTCCCCCATTATCACCTCAATTTGATAAAAAATGACATTATATATACATTTAAATTTTTTTTAGAACAACAGTTGATGCAACAGTCAAATGACCGTTGCACTCAGAGGTGCAAGGACCGAGAACGAAACCCCGTGTAACATCTGTACATTTAGTCATGGTAGTCGTAAACAGTGTTAGAACAATGTGTATTCATGTCCAATCAGTCAATGTGATTCATATGTTCATGATTGTGTTTGTGTGTGATAGGATCTTAATTAATAGAAACAAATATGTATTATTTATTTACAGTTGATTTCGCTAGGCAAGAACAGTATCGTATTATATTGAAACAGTGGTGGGACGGCGTCAGATAAGGCAGGTAGCTGGACTCTGGGGTATGCCCTATACATATACTGCGTTCGGTTTAATGGGATAGTGTTAGTGCGTAGTGTTTAGACGAATAGTATGACAAGCGAATTAATTAAACAAAAATCGTAATACGTTAGCGAGACTGTGTATAATTATGGGTGACGATCCATAACGATACGAATGTTGAACTTATAATTATGATTAAACAGCAATAAATAAATAAAACGATCGAAAAACGTACGCGATTGCGGGTATACACGTAATTGCATTTGTTTAACGATCTGACAACGAACGAGGAGTAAAAATAAATGAAATAAATTATTTTACACTTTTACAATTTTGAAACTCATCAAAAAGATGAGAATAATAACTATTTTAATTAAATCGCGTAAAATGCGCGTTACGTTCCGAAAACGCGAACTGAGCCACCGGAACGAACCCGAATACCGCTCGGACTATAAAAGCCTTGAAGAAGGCTATTCCTCTCATAATTTCCAGCCAAACCCTTTCTCTCTCTACAAAATTCGTTCTCCACCTTCTCACTAGAAAAAACCAAGCTTCAAACGCACGTATCTTCTTCGTTTCTTGACGAAATTTGGCGATTCTTGAACCTACGCGAAGCTCTTGATCTCCCCTACACGAAAGTACAACTGATCTGGAGATTTGTCCGGCCAAAAACGAGGTATGATCGAATGAAGAATCACGAAAATAGGGTTTTCTATGTGTGTTCGTCTCAACCCAAGTCCTAGCCGGTTCTAAGCCCTATCAATCGAACCTACAACATTTCGAGGTTGGGTTTGCAAGTAGTCATGGCATAGAAATGGTTGGATCGAAGGAACAAGGTTGAATGATGGTGTTGGTAACAGGTTCGCTAGAAAAGGGACGGCCGAACCTTCATCTTCACCTAGCCGAACCCTAAGGGGGCTTCACGAACCTGTATGGTTCGTTGATCTTCAGCCAAACCCTTAGGGGACCCCACGAACCTTCACCGAACCAATGTGCTAGGAACGAACTCTTCATGATCAAGCGAACCATCTTGTGACAGCCGAACCATGCTTGACTCGCGAACCTATTCCATGTCAACGAACCCTTGTTGGACAAACGAACCTACAAGACAACCGAACTATCATCGAACCTTTCAGCCATGCAGCGAACCTTCTTCCTTCACGAACCTTGCATGGTTCGTTGACCAGCTTGTCGAACCCTTGCGGTACCGAACCCTTCATTACAAGGGACGAACTCAGTTGGACATGCATGGCGAACCCTCGATCACCGGCGAACCTAGATCAAGCGAACCTAAGGGTTCGCTGCCATCTTTGTTCAACCCAACTACAACATGCAACTCTAACCATTTCCTCGGCCCAACTCACTCTTGTTAGGTCCAATCGATGGGCCTAAGACCTCGATCTAGTTCCTTTTGTCCAGCCCATGAACGGTTCGAATTAGGTCTAGCCCACCACCATTTGGCCCAACAACCCACTTAATTGGTCTATGGCCTTTGATTAAGCCCACTAAGGTTTCATGGGCTCAAGGCCCAATGTTGGCCCACAACTTAACATAGTTGTGAATTGATCTCATTCGGATTAAGTTTATAACTTAACAAAATTATGGGATCAAGTCACAATCCTAAAGACTTAAACAATTTGAACATCTTTTCAAAATTCATGTTAAACAATGGTTATCAAAATCATCAACACTTGTTATTTTATGCACGCAAGTTATGTATAAAAGAACATGACACATTCTTTTCATGAATCAAGTATCAATCAAGTGACTCAAATCGTGACATTCAAATTCACAAAATACTCTTAATCATGAGAACAAGTATTCAAGAGTTAATCAAGTTCAATATAGCACAAGTCCACCAATAAATCAAAGTCTATACAATCATAAATCTTATATCTTATGTATGATTACAATGATATAGGAACCAGTTAGAAGTCTTGTTTGCTACTTGCTATTTGTTATAATTCAGAGCCTACTGCAGACAGGTGAGAACATTAGCCCCTCTTTTACTGTTTTACAACTGTTTTGGGGTGGAACACGTGATCAAACACTCTTCTTACAAACATATTTCATTATACAGAATTTATGTTACTGTACAAACATTACAGGTTCATTGTACAAATTCAACGGATTCATCAACTGTTTTAAAGGATTTATCAACTGTCTTAAAGGATTTTATTTACTGTTAAACATATTTTACTAAAAGGTTTTATAAAAGGTTCTCTAAACTGTTTTATACCTGTTTGTCAAAAAGAGTTTTATAAATGTTACTCTTTTAAAGAATAAGTTTTATAAACTCTTTTACTAAAATCTTGTGTTTTCAATAAAATGATACTTTATAAACCTTGTTATTACACAAGGACCCTATCTTTGGTTTTCTATCAATGGTTTCAATACAAGGTTTTTAACCAATGGTTTTCATAGTGGTATTCAATCAAAGGATTTCAATTCATGATATTCAAGCAAGGTTTTCAAATCATGGTATTCAAACAAGGCATTCAATCAAAGGGCTTCAATTCAAGTTTTCAAAAGCATGGTGTTCATCGTTGTGAACAAACTTATACACACATCAAGTTACATATTCATTTAGCGTTAGTACTGGGTGATCACAACAAGGGAAAGCGGACACATTGGGACAGACCAAAGCTGGAGTTAGCTTTTAAATTTGTTTTAAAAGCTAACTGCAAAATTGGGTACATTACGGTAAATATGGAATTGCTGCTAATTAAGGTTACCAGCATACGTCATATTGACCGGGTTACGTCAACACGGAGTTGTCTTCTGAGTAAACTCGTTAGTACAGCTCGTGTTGATGCGTTTTGCTGACTTATTTTCTGACTCCAAACGTAGTTTGGGACCTGATTATTTGTTGGTTTCTAGCAAACAGTCTGATGACTGTTTGGACACATTTTACATACTTGATGTTAGTTTGGGTTGCAACCATCCATGTCTTTTCATTCACTGTTTATCTATTATGCCTTACAATGCAGATTCATGTTTACAACTGTTAAACCTATTGTTCTCACCAACTACTTTTGTAGTTGACAGTTACTTTTCACGTGTTTCAGGTAATCAGGGTTAAGACATTCTAAAGGACAACTAAGGAGACCGTTTAAGATAGAACAAGATGAAGAAACATGCTAGGATGGATTTAGAAACACATTAAAATCCTGATTGTTTAATTGTCTTGTTTGATGTCTTATTTTGTAAACTATATTTTGGGTCTGTAGTTGTCATTATTTTGGTAGATAGTTCGAATGTCTGTAACTAAACAATGGTCTAAACATTATGAAATCTAGTAATACATTGTGGTTGTTCTTATTCAATATTTGTGCATGATTCAACCATATCGTCACCGAGCCGCGGATTCCGCACGCGGCGCAGGGGGTGTGACAGGTTGGAATCAGAGCCAAGGTTGTAGAGAACTAGGAAAAACCCAATTATTAATGACCTAGACTATAACCTAAGCTACCCCATAGGACTAAGTGCTATAGGCTTGAGGATACGTAGGATTTAAGTAAACTTAAGTGAGCATTAAGTCTACATTAAGCTTGAAAGATTTTAGGGATACTTTCTAAGATTAGATATCGAGTCAAGGAATTTGAATCGGAATTCTATAACTTTAGAAACCAAACTAAATTCCTCAACACATATTCGTTTAAAGGATTTCAGAGGCAAGGATCTGTATTCTTAGTATCCTTGATCTGAAATTCTCAATCAGAGTTCATTAAAGGATTTCAGAGGCAAGGATCTGTATTCTTAGTATCCTTGATCTGAAATTCTCAATCAGAGTTCATTACAGAATTTTAGAGGCAAGGATCTGTATTCTTAGTATCCTTGATCTGAAATTCTCAATCAGAGTTCATTGCAGAATTTTAGAGGCAAAGATCTGTATTCTTAGTATCTTTGATCTGAAATTCTAATCATGATATCATCATCATGAATTCATTTCATTAGGACTTCATAACTTAGAATCTGTGTAACAGTATTCTTTAATTGAAGTTCACACAAGGAGATCATTATACTCAATACTGTAAGTATTGGGAACCTAGGTTAATTAACCTAGGACACATATATTAAAACCTAAGGTCCTGATTTTTAGTAAATCAAGAATCTAGGTTTTAACAATCATAATCATGTTCATAGTTCAAGAAACAATCATGAATCAATCACAATCAATCAAGAGTTGGGATCCTAACTTCAAATACAGATGGCGGCCAAGCTCTGGCATACTGGAGTGGTGGTGGGCTGGCTGCTGGGCGGGCAGTTTGCTTGACCCAGGGTATGCCCTATATATAAGCTATCTTCAGTATGGCAGGGGGAATTCGGCATTCATATTTGAAGTAAAGATCTGGGAGCAACTGGAATCATTGAACATTAGTCAAATATTTGAGATACAATCACTTGAGATACAACCATTGTGTGTGAATCAATCAAGTTGTGAACATTCTTTCAATGTAAACCTTAAGTGAAATTCTTAAGTGATTACATGTTTAGTATTTACTAACATAAGTTAACAAGAAAAATGTAGAGCACATATATGATTTAGTTCTACACGTTAACAATTGTTAGTAGGTGCACACATAATTCAATCATAATTCAATCATAGATTCAATCATATTTCAGTTATCAAAGAACATGGGATTCTTAATCAATGAAACATACATGGAAATCAATACAATCGTATTGCCAAATGCTAGCAGGGGCATGATCGTGGTATATCGAAGCGGTGGTGGGCTGGCGACTGGGCTGGCAGTTTGCTTGACCCTTTTGTATGCCCTATATATAAGATATCTTCGGTATACTGGGAAAGTGTCAGTGTGTAGGTTTGGTGAAGTGAGATCATGAGACATCATAAACAATCACATGAGAAGTATGCTAATAAGCTGATTTGTTATACGTGTATTTGCTAATACAATTGAATGATAATATTAGTAGTATGGATATATTACTTACTTTATCATGTAAATTCAATTGTATCCTTTCTCATTACTGAACCACTTGTGGCTTCTACTCGTAGAATGCCTCCTCGACGTGATCCCAACGGAGGGGGTTCAACAAGTGGCAACGATGATGAGATTAACAAAATTGCCCGGGCCATCGCTGTACATATGAAGGATGTTATTCCGAGTATGGTCACTGATATCACCCAGAATCTTCGTGGAAGTACCAGTGATTCAGCACACAACTCAAATGCCACTAACGCCGGAACTGCTACCTTCACTTATACACAGTTCAATGATGCTAAACATCCTAAGTACTCTAGTACTGAGGGAGCTACCAGTCTACTACAATGGCTGGAAAGCATTGAGGATATCCGAGACTTCATCGGATGTCCAGAAAATCTGAAAGTCAAGATGGCTTCAAGCGCTTTTCATAAGGGCGCACTCACCTGGTGGAATTATGAGAAGAACACCAGAGGACGGGAAGTTGCTTTGGCTTTACCATGGGAGGATTTCAAGAAGGTATTGGTGTAACAGTTTTGTCCACGCCATGAACTGAAGAAACTCGAGGTGGAAATGTGGAATTTGGTTCAAGACGGTGGCGAAAGCGCCAAATATACAACTCGTTTCCATGAGTTGTGTATCCTAGTGCCACTTCTGGTTACTCCTCTATCCCGCAGGATAGAGAAGTACATTGAAGGATTACCCCTAGTCATCAGGGGAACAGTTATGAGGAGCAACCCCACTACTATAGAGGCGGCAATTCATCTTGGCGCCACCCTTACTGAAGAATATGTCAAGGCGGGTTTGCTCACTCGAAAGAGGTATAAGAGAGCACAGATTGAAGAAGGCAAGAAGCCTGAACAAAATCAACCCAAGAAGAAGAAACAGAAACAAAGGATGATCAAGAATTATGCAGCTTTGACTGCAGCTACACCCGTACAAGCCACTCCTGTTACTGCCATGCCACAACCTGCTACGGCCAGAAAGCCTTATACTGGTCTGTTTCCACTTTGCACCAAATGCCAATACCATCACCTACCCACTATTCCATGCAGGAAATGTCTCAAGTGTGGACGGATGGGACACTTGGCTGCAACAGTCGATCTGCTCATCTAGTTGCTGCTACAACTACCACCGCTACTCCTGCTACTACTGGTGGAAGGGTTTGTTACAACTGTGGAGTAGAAGGACACTTTAGAAATCAGTGCCCAAAACTCAACACAGCTGCTACAACTGCTACTGCTCGTGCCTTTGTTATCGGAACTTCCGAAGCACGCGAGGACCCGGCAGTCATCACGGGTACATTTCTCATTAATGATCATTACGTTTCTATCATATTTGACACTGGTGCTGATAAAAGTTTTGTCTCCGCTAATACTACTCCCCTATTTAACAAACAACCATCTATACTTGATGCTCCTTACACTGTAGAAGTAGCGAATGGTAAGACCATATTAGTGAATTCAATAATTCGCGATTGTGAATTGAGATTGAACGATCATCTTTTCCTTATCGATCTCATTCCAATGACACTCGGAAGCTTCGAAGTTGTAGTAGGAATGGATTGGTTATCCAAAAACCACGCCGAGATGGTATGCTCGGAGAAACTTATTCGACTTCCTCTACCGTCCGGCGAAATGATGCAAGTTTATGGCGAGAAACCCTGCCGCGGATTGAAGATTGTGTCGTGTATCAAGGCTAGGAAGTACCTGAAGAAGAAATACTTTGCGTTCCTGGCTCATGTGGTAGAGAAGAAACCTGAGAAGAAAGCAGTTGGAGACGTTCCAGTCATCAGAGATTATCCGGATGTATTCCCAGAAGACTTGCCTGGACTACCACCGATCAGGCAAGTGGAGTTTAGAATTGATCTCGTCGCTGGAGCAAATCCAGTGGCGAAGTCACCATATCGATTAGCACCGTATGAGATGCAAGAACTGTCTAGTCAACTCCAAGAACTTCTAGACAAGGGTTTCATAAGACCGAGTTTCTCTCCTTGGGGAGCTCCGGTTCTCTTTCTCAAGAAGAAAGATGGTTCATTTCATATGTGCATCGATTATCGTGAGCTAAACAAGTTGACAATCAAGAACAGATATCCTCTACCTAGGATCGATGATCTGTTTGATCAATTATAGGGAGCGACTTGCTTTTCTAAAATTGATCTACGATCCGGGTATCATCAGTTACGAGTAAATGATGAGGATATACCAAAGACTGCATTTAGGACTCGATATGGACACTACGAGTTCGTGCTTATGCCACTTGGACTGACCAATGCACCGACAGTGTTCATGGACTTGATGAATCGAGTCTGCAGGCCATATTTAGATCAGTTTGTTACCGTCTTTATTGATGATATACTGATTTATTCCAAGATTGAACGAGAACATGAGGATCATTTGAGGAAAGTCTTAGAACTGTTAAGAACTTAACAACTGTACGCCAAATTCTCTAAATGTGAATTTTGGCTAAAGGAAGTTCACTTCTTAGGGCATGTCATAAACAAGGATGGGATTCATGTAGATCCAGCAAAGATTGAGGCAATTAAGAACTGGACTACCCCATCTACTCCAACAGAGATTCGTTCATTTCTAGGTTTGGCAGGCTACTATCGGAGGTTCATCGCGAACTTTTCAAAGATCGCCTTGCCACTTACTACTTTGACCCAGAAAATTCAAGAGTTTATATGGAGACATAAACAAGAAGATGCATTTCAACTTCTTAAACAGAAGTTATGCAATTCCCCTATCCTTAGTCTTCCAGAAGGCAGTGATGATGTAGATACATGTAATGTCCCTAGTTCTATTTTGTAATACTCATCATGTAAAATTCAAGATATTAATGGAAGTTGTCTTTATATATCATTCTTAATGTTTTTTATTGATTATATAATTAGTTGATCTGATTAATTCACAGTTGAGTATAAAGATTGCACATTCAGGCGAATGACTCTAGAGAATGAAGTCATTCGCCGAATGAACGAAATAGCGAATGACAGGCAAGAGAATGAGTCATTCGCCGAATGAGCTGCTTCGGCCACTCATTCGGCCGAATGACTACTGCCTATATATACCTGTTCAAATCATTTCAATACTAACCTTTTGAGAGCCCTCCTTCTTCCCTGAGATCCCAGAGTCAAACCCTAGGAGATTAGAGAGGCCATTGATCGTCCAAGTTCGATTCTCAACTCGTGGTGTTCGATTCTTGCTTACAAGTCCTTCCTACACCTTCGGATCACCACGGATGCTGTTGGTTTCGATTGGAAAACCCTGGAATAGGATTCCGCACTATTCCAGAGGCTGTCGGGTAGATTTCCATTGGAATCGGATTGTTTCCGAGCTCCTCGAACGTCCTACAAAGTGGTATCAGAGCCTTTGACTCTAAATTCTACTCGATTTCCACTCTAAATCATCAGATCTCAGTTTTCAAAAACCCTGATTTTCGTAACTTTCATAAACCCTAAGTTTCTTGTTCTCCAAGTCACTATTTCATTCAAAATCCGTGGGTTTTTGTGGTGTGTTTGTCAAAACCTTTTCCTATTCGCTTGATTATCATGTCATGATTTTCTGTACCAAATTTGGTGCATAGGTTTGGTCAAAATTGCAAGTTATCACGATTTTCGTTGTTCAAAACCCCAGATCGCCCGAATGTCTATTGCGGCCGAATAAGTTAGGCCGAATCAGCCCTCATTCGCCGAATAGCACTCATTCGCCGAATAGCTCCATCATTCAATTCATTCGGCAAATAGCCTTCTTTCGACCAGTCATTCGGCGAATAGCATCATACTCTACACTCATTCGGCGAATCACCTCATTTGTTCCTTCATTCGTCGAAGAGGTTCATTTGCCCATCTCATTCGCCAAGTGTCATACTCATCTTCTCATTCGCCATTTTTAGTACATTCGGCCCCCGACATTCGCCATAATCATCTTCATTCGGCAGTTATTCTGAAAATTTTTCTAAGTGTTGAATTTTATCGTTTCTGATTAAATGGAGGATTTAGCACTCATGGCGAACCAGAATCATCGCATTCAAACATTGTTGTTGACAGAGAATGAGAGGGGGAACTCCAATAAAGCTCCCAAGTTACTAACCTTAGACGATTATCCTCACTGGAAGTATCGGTTTGAGATTCACATTAATGGGGTGGATACAAACCTATGGATGATGATTGAAGGAGGTTATCTGAGGCCTCTAAATGAAGATGGAACTCCTATGCTAGTCACACGGATGACTGAGCCTCAAAGGAAGCTTTATGACTATGAGAAGAAAGCTTATGTTATTTTATCACAGTCCATTGCTACTGATATCTTCCATCAGTTTAGACAGTTTACATCTTCCAAGTATTTGTGGGATGCCTTGCAACAGCGTTATGAGGGTAATGATGCATTGAAAAACATCAAGTCTAAAGCATTGAGAAAGGAATTCAATAGTTTTATGTATGTGGGGAATGAATCATTGGATGAGTTGATTGCTAGATTCTATCATCTTTTGAGTGAGTTATTTAATCATGAAGTCAAGACTACTACTCAAGAGAAGATCCCATGTTTAGCAGATGCCTTACCTCCAAAATGGGAATCTTTCTTGATGGTTCTGAAACAGAATGAGATGATGGCTCACATGGATATCAATGATTTCATTCAAAAACTGAAAGAACAAGAGATAGAGAACAAATGGAAAGCAAAAAGGGTTGCACAAGTTCAAGATCCTTCATTGTACTATTCTACTCCCACAGTTGATAAATCCACTACTCATGCTCCTTTGAAGACTGTTTTTGTTTCTCAGACATCTGAAGCTCCATCTGCTGCTCAGATTCATTTCAGTCAGTCATCTTCAACCAGTTCACAAAAGGAGCATCATCAGCCTACTGCCAGCCTGAAAACAGACAACTTTGACAGGGTCACTGTGGAGATTGCTAAAGAACATATGGGTCTTTTGTCTACACTGGTTAGCTCATATGATGGTTTAGTTGCTGGTCAGATCGGCAATCCTTATTTGACCAATGATGACTATTCTCAGATAGATCCTGATGACATGGAAAGGATTGACATTATGTGGGCTTTGGCAAGTGCTGTGAGGAGAGCTAAGGAGTTTGTGAAGAGAACTGGTAAAGACATAAATTTAAACAAGGAGTCTAAATTTGGATTTGATATGACATCGGTGACATGCTACAATTGTGGAGAGAAGGGTCATTTTGCTAGACAGTGCAAGCAACCGAAGAAAACAGGCAACAAGAATCCATTCCAGCATCAGAAATCTTCTACTGCAAATCCAGAAAGGAGATTGGTTCCCATTGATTCTACTACTCAAGCTGGATCTTCATCTTCTGCAAGCAAAGCTTTAATGGTACAACAGGATGAAGGGGTGAACTGGGATTTCAGATTCAATGCTGATCAGGGAGAACAAGATAAAGCATGTGTGGCTGAGATTCAACAGGTTGAAGATCAAAGTGAGGAAAGCACTCTGGAAGAATCAAAGATGAATGATGATAAAGTATCAAGTTCAGAGTCAGATAGTGTGACGGATTCAGACACTCAAGACTCTGATGCTGAAACTGATGACTCCACTACTCAGTTTGCTTTGATGGTAAACTCTTCTGCTTCATTAGAGTCCGAGCAGGTATACACTGACTGTTCATCTTCACATTCTGAGTGTTTTAATTGTGTTGACCTTAGAAGTAAGGTTCTTGCTTATCAGAAGCATAATAGTGATTTGATGAACGATCTCGACTTGTGCATTGAGGCTAACAAAATTTTAAAATCTAATGAAAAAGATTTTCAAGCTAAAATTGATCTTTTAAACAGACAATTGCATGAGGCTGAGATCGCAGTGCTGAATAAGCAAGATGCTATAACTTCTTATCTCAATACCATCAATGAGATCAAGAAGAAGTTAGCAATAGTCGAGTGTGACTATGAGACCCTAGGACAGAAGCTCAAGAGCTATGAGAGCTCATCTTATATTATTGAGCACATGATCAGTAGAAGTACTGATCAACAGGGGAAGGGTAAAGTTACCTATCAGAATTGTCCTCCACCAATCCTCAACACCTTTGTCAATACACCAAATGACAAAGATGTTAAGGATTTTCAAGTCACTACTCCATTAGTAATTGATCCAATTGGACTGATTACTAATCAAAGTTTATCAAAGTCTGAGGGATCTAGGGTGGATGGAATTGTTGAAGATTGGGTCTCAGATTCTGAGGATGAATCAGATTATTCACCTAAGTATGGTACTACTCAGAATCAAACCCCTGTTGTCATGAAAGGTGACCCAATCTGCAATTCAAATATTTACAAAGAATTGTGCTTTGTAAAAGCTTCACAAGAGTCTGAAGCTAAGTGTGTTACCAAGTCTGCTTTTGTTGGTAACAAAGGGACAAAGGGATTGGGTTTTAATCAAGACAATCTGAAAACAAATGTTTTTAAATCAAATAAAAGATCATTTTCTGATTTAAAACATTTTCATAAAAAGGGTGAAAAAGTTTGTTTTGAATGTGGTGAACCTGGGCACATTGTCAGATTTTGCCCTCATTCGATCAGGCCAAAGGTTGTTCCTTTCAGAAAACTGAATTCTGCTTTAACCAACCTGGTAAAATCTTTAACTAATCCTGTTCAAACAAAACCCAAACAACAAATACAGACCAAATCTTTAGACAAGGGTAAAGAGAAACTGGAAAATTTGGATGTTCCAATTGTGCTTAAAGTTAAACAAGCAAAACCATCATCCATTTATCTGAAAAATTATTTTGATAAAAATGCAATCTGGAAAGTTAAACCATCTGAGGATTCAATTCCACCTATCTTAGATAAGTCTCTTCCAGATGGTAAATGGATTGATGTATGGATCCGAGACTCTCTGGGTCAACCCAAGACTGTAAAGGCTTGGGTTCCCAAAGTGAACTGACTGTCATATCTTTGTGCAGGTTGCCCCAAAAGCTGAAGTTAACAGCAATTGGATAGTTGATAGTGGGGCTTCTAGGCACATGACTGGTGATATTTCTTTGCTCACCAATGTGAATGCAGTTAGCGGTGGATATGTTGCATTTGCTGGTGATAAAGGTGGATTTATTACAGGAGAGGGAATTCTGACAAATGGACAAGTGTCATTTGATAATGTCAGATATGTTAAGCAGTTGGAAAACAATCTTCTTTCAGTTTCACAAATCTGTGACAAAGAGTACAAGGTGTTGTTTGATGAGTGTAAATGCTACATTCTTAAGCAAGGTGTTAAGATTCCTGAAGATTGGATTTTGATGTCCGCTCCTAGAAAGCAAGACTTGTATGTTCTCAACATGGCCACAGCTTCAACTACATCCTCCACAGCTTCATGTTTTATGACAAAGGCAACTGAGAAAGATTCAATCCTTTGGCATAAGAGGATGGGTCATTTGAGCTTACGCAAGATGAATCATTTGGTTCATAATAATCTGGTTGAGGGAGTTAGCCTAAAGAATTTTAAGATGTCTGATATCTGTGTATCTTGCAAGAAAGGAAAGCAAACTAAGCAGTCTCACAAGCTGAAAAAGTTTCATTCAATCAATGTTCCTCTTGAGCTTCTCCATATGGATTTGTTTGGTCCTGTGAATCGGAAGAGTATAGCTGGAGATCAATACTGTCTTGTCATCACTGATGAGTATTCCAGATATTCTTGGGTTTTCTTTTTGAAGGAGAAATCTGAAATTTTTGATTGCATTCAAGTGTTGGTTACCAAACTTGAATCACTTTATAAGCTCAAGATTTGTCAGTTTCGCACAGATAATGGAACAGAGTTCAAAAATCACAACATGGAGACTTTCTGTAATGCACGGGGCATTATACAACAATTTAGTGCTCCATATGTTCCTCAAATGAATGGTGTTGCTGAACGCAAAAATAGGACATTGATTGAGGCTGCTAGGACCATGCTTGCTGATTCCTCTCTGCCGGTTCAGTTCTGGAATGAAGCTGTAGCAAATGCTTGCTATACATTGAACCGGGTTCTTATTGTGAAAAGACATGGGAAGACTTGCTTTGAACTGCTCCATAACAGAAAGCCAAATCTTAAGTATCTGGAACCGTTTGGTGCTCCATGCACTATGCTTAAGAAACATGAGCAGGGCAAGTTCAATGAAAAGGTGGAAGAAGGGTACTTTCTTGGGTACAGCACTCCAAATAAAAGAGTTTACAACATCTCAACTCATAATATGGAGGAGTGGTACCATGTTGATGTTCAGAAATATTCTATGCCCCCACCTGGAAAAGGCCCAGACTGGATGTTTGATTATTCTAGTCTGTTTGATTCATTCCATATGCCCCCATGTATTCAGATGAAGATGTTGCAGTTCAGATGCTGTATGATGCACAGAATGCACCTGATGAACCTTTGCAACCTTCCTCTACCTCTGTTCCAATCACACAGATAAATGATGACATCTCAGACACAGATGACAATCATTCTCATCCGGCTGCTCCTGAACCAGGTGTTGATAATCTTGTACCAGGTCTTGAGGATTTGAATCTGAATAACCTAGATCCTGAGGTTGAGGTTCTAGCTCATCCTGTTGGAAGAATTAACCGCATTCATCCTCAAGAAAACATTATTGGGAGTCCTTTGGATGGAGTGAAGACTCGAAATCAGATTTCTTCAGGAGGTCTTGCTAACATTCTTGATTTTGCAGATGTAAGCTTTTGTGCTCATTCCTGCTTTATCTCTCAAGTTGAACCGCGTACTGTCACTGAATCTTTAAGAGAAGAATCATGGGTTGATGCCATGCAAGAGGAACTTCTGCAGTTCAAAAAGTTAGGTGTCTGGAAATTGGTTGACAGACCAAAAGGTGGAAAAGTAATTGGCACTCGATGGGTTCTTCGATGCAAGAAAGATGATCACGGGATCATTGTCCGAAACAAGGCACGTCTGGTTGTTCAGGGATTCAGACAGATAGAGGGTTTGGACTACAATGAGGTGTTTGCTCCGGTTGCTCGACTCGAAGCAATTCGTATCTTCTTGGCTTATGCATCTTTTAAGAAATTTAAGGTTTATCAAATGGATGTCAAGAGTGCGTTTCTTCACGGTGTGATCAGTGAGACAGTATATGTCAGTCAACCTCCCGGGTTTGAGGATCCATTGCATCGTGACCAAGTCTACAAGCTAGACAAGGCTTTATATGGATTGCATCAAGCTCCGCAAGCATGGTATGAGACACTATCTACTCACCTTCTGAACAACGGGTTCAGAAGAGGTGTCATTGACTGCACATTATTCATTCGTGAAAAGGATAGTGACTTGCTCTTGGTGCAAGTGTATGTGGACGACATAATCTTTGGTTCCACAAATGATAGTCTGTGCAAGGAATTTGAGAAGGTTATGAAAGAAAAATTTGAAATGAGTTCTATGGGAGAGATGAAATTTTTCTTGGGTTTGCAGGTGGATCAGTCTGAGGCAGGGATTTTCATTCATCAAACCAAATATGTTGGTGACATTCTGAGCCAGTTCAGTATGTCTGATGCAAAGCCTGCTGGTACCCCACTGGCTGTTAATCACGGGATTACTCCAGATGAAAAGGGGGAGTTAATTGATGCCACTCTGTACCGAGGAATGATCGGATCTCTTATGTATCTCACTGCTTCTCGGCCAGACATCATGTTTGCTACTTGCTTGTGTGCACGCTATCAGTCAAAACCAAGAGTATCTCATCTCATTGCTGTCAAAAGGATTATGCGTTATCTAAAGGGAACACCGGATCTTGGCTTATGGTACCCTAATGATGATAACTTTGAGCTTACTGCATATAGTGATTCAGATTATGGTGGATGCAAGAGAGATTTCAAATCAACATCTGCAGGATGTCAGTTCTTTGGAAACCGCTTAGTTACCTGGCAGTGCAAGAAGCAGACGTCGGTGTCTACTTCAACCTGTGAAGCTGAATACATTGCTGCTGCTAGTTGCTGTTCTCAAATTATCTGGATTCAACAGCAACTCAGGGACTATGGGTTACATTTTTCGAACACTCCTATATATGTTGATAATATTGCTGCCATAGCTGTCACTAAGAATCCTGTTCAGCACTCCAAAACCAAACACATCGACATTAAATATCACTTCATACGTGATTGTTTTGAAAAGAAATTAATCGATGTTGTGAAAATTCACACCGATCACCAAAAAGCCGATTTTTTTACAAAAGCATTTGACAAACCCAGATTTTTATATCTGTTATCGGCTAATGGTGTTTTTCAAAAGGATGAAGTCCAATACTCATCTGAATTTAACAAATGATCATCAATTTTCTTATCTAGTCTTTGTTTTGTTTATTTTAGTTTTGTCTTTAAATTTTTTTTATATATAGTTTATTTTCTTCATCAAAAACTCAAAAAGATTTTCTGTTTTTAGGTTTTTAGGGGGAGATATTCTGTTATTTGAAAAGAAAAAAAAATAGAAAAATTAAAAAATTGAGATGGTCTTTCTTTATAAAGTAATACATTAATCTATCATATCATAGAAGCAGAAGTGAATGTATAAGCTGAAATCACAAGAGAATTGTGATGGGATGTACTGATAGGCTGGCTATACAGAATGAATAAACAACTTGTGATAACTTAGAAAGTATGATCTGTGGGATCCATTTTATAAAACCACTTGAGTGAGAAATGGTTTTTGACTCAAATCAAGCATACACCTGTCATCATGGAATCAAATGAGGTTTCAAACAAAGAAAAATAAAAGCAAGCTGGTATTAAGCTTGAGAAATACTTTAACAAATTAAGTTTGATTCCATATATGTGCCATATTGCTGGGAAGGACCTAGCTGAAGCCATCCATTTGGATAGAACAAGAAAAATACAAAAAGAGAATAATGTTGGAATCTTATTGAATTTATGATGACTGGTATTAAGATATGCAGAAATGAGTTTTAAACTGATTTTGATCTTTAATGGTGAAATGAAATCGGAAACTCAATCAGAAAATATGAGTGATTATAAAGTTGTTTAGGAAATTGTGTATTGATTGGTTTAATATTGGACAAACATATCAGTAATCATATCATAATAGAATTGTGTTTGAAGTGAAGCATTCATTGAAGATAATGTGATGTGATTAGAAATATGTGTTATTTTATTAATGGACTTCTCACAAAAACATGTGTTTATTTGTCTTTAGTTACTGTTTGTACAGTCGTATTTGTTGTTTCAGAAAAATACAAAAAGATTTTCTATTTTCAATTTTATTTTAGATGATCATTTGTAGATTCGAATGTCTGCCACATCTAAATCCTGAACCAACCAGACATATCTTCATAATTGTCAAAATTTTGATGTTCAAAATGCTAAATATTGAAAAATTTTGTGTTTTGGGTGTTAAAATCTCTCATTCGTCCGAACGAGAGGTGAATTTCATTCATTCGGCCGAATGGCTTCATTCTGCGAGTGATTCATTCGACCGAATCAATCAGACCAAGTTTCTCTCATTCGACGAATGAGATGTGTCGAATGTCTCATTCGACATTCACATTCGGCGAATGAGTGGTGACAAATGACTCATTCGTTAATCACATTCGGCGAATGTGTCTGAGTTTCAACCGACCTCTCGTCTGTCTCATTCGGCGAATGACTGTGGCTATATAACTTTCTATCGGCCGAATGAAGCTCATTCGACATTTTTCTCTTTCACTGACTCACTGTGTGCGACATTCGCCGAAACAGCTTCTTTCTTCGGTCGTTCTGTTCATCGTGATTTTTACAGATCCTCAGATCCTGCTGCTCATAACCCTGTTTATTTCATCTTAGGTACTTGTGGATCAAATATCATCAATTTTTGACCGTGAAATCATCAAAAACAGTAGTGATTTTAGGGTTTTAGGGCTTCTTTGTTCACACTTGCTGAAAATGGTCAATATGGACATGAAACCATCTAAGACTTGTTTTAAATACCTTAATCGGTCGATTCTGAGTATGTCTATGTAAATTTTGTGGACTGATTTGAGTATTTTGAAAAGGGAGTTTTGAATTCAAACTGACAGCCGAATGTCGTCATTCGGCGAATGATTCATTCGGCGAATGAAGCTCATTCGGCGAATGGCTCATTCAACGAATGACCATCTTAGCTTATAGCTCATTCGGCGAATGATGTCTATTCGACGAATGAATCTCCTTCGGCGCATGGCTCATTCACCCAAAGGACTCATTCGGCCAAATCAATCTCATTCGACCAAATTGTTTGAACTGTTTCTTTGATTTGATTTATGTTTTCTGTTCAACTGAATTGCACTAACATGTTTATTCTTTGTTGTTCAGTATGGCAGGTTACAAGTCTGTGCCGAAGCATAACATTTGTGCTCATTTGGATCTCACCACTCCGAACGCCAAACACTACACAGAGATTATCACTTTTCTCAGGCGTTCGAGGATTTTTACAGCCATCTCTACCATATATGTACCATACCACTCTCATCAGCAAGACTTCTGGTCTTCGGCAGATATTGATTGTGAGGCTGAGCCTCCTGTTATTAGAGGGAAGGTGCTGGGACATGATGTTGTCGTGTCAGCTGAGCACATAAGGAGAGTTTGTGGTTTTCAGGATACTCCCGATCAGCCATCTCTGCTAGATTGTTTCTTAGTTCGTGGTTGTTTTCTGAGGTGCAAGTATGAAGGTGATATTGGAGCAGGAATTCTTAACAAAGCCTACATGTCTCCACAATTCAAATATCTTGCACACGTTCTGGTTCATTGTCTCGGGTCAAGAAGAGGTGGATTCGATGATATGCAAGAGACAATCCAGTGTGCTTTTGCTGCCTTGGTGCTGAACAAACCTTTCAACTTCTCTGAGATGATTTTCATACACATGAAGGAGAATATTGCCTTGAAGGGAGATAAGAAATTTTTGATGTATCCTCGATTTCTGCAACAGCTGATAGATGCACAAGTTCCTGACCTGCCAAAGATCAATGCCGATATCGTCCGTCTGGAGCATATGAATGACACTACTCTGAACAGAGTTTCGTCATACAGAGGGAAGAGAAGAAGCCTGCTACACGATCTCTATTTGGTCATCTCTCTAGGCCAGATTATCGAGCTCCTGCTGGTCGTAGATGGAGACACGATGATTCTGATTCTGATGTTGAAGATATTGTTGTGCCAGATGATGGAGGAGATAGTGATGGAGGAAATGATGATGATGAAGGTGCTGGTGGTGCAGGAGAAGGTGTGATTGGTGCTAGTGATGCAGGTGGTGCAGGTGTGAGTGCTATGGTTGTGAGCACAGTTGATGACACTTCGGTTACACAGGTTGCATCCATTGATGTGACTGCTGGTGCTGCAGTTGGAACCTCTGGAGTTGCAGATGAAGAGGAAGTTGATATTGAGTCACTGATGGAGCTGGATTTCTTGATTACTACTACCTCCTCAGTGACTGCTCCTCTTGATGCTACAGTTCCTCACTCGTCTGAAGGTGGTGATGAGTCTGAGGACTCAAGTGAGGATGATGGTGAAGCTGGTGAGGGTGATGAGGATAGTGCTGATTCTGATGATACTATCGATGATGAGTTCGAGAAAGTTATGGTTGATGGGAGAGTGATTGTGAGGAAGAGGAAGAGAAGTGAAGAGGAGCTGGAGGAGATTGCTGATCCATCGTTTATTCCATAATTTGATTTGTCTCCTCCACCTCAGTCTTCTGCACCGGTTACAGTGGTTGTTTCTGCTGCTACTTCTCAGCCTACATCTTCCAGAGCCAGGAGAGGGAAGAGATCGAGGTTCTCATTTCAGAGGATATCAGAACTGTCAGTTGGTGCCTCATCTACTGTTACATCAGTGGCTACAACTACAGTTTCTATACTGACACGGTCAAGGGCTGTTCCTTCACATGTTACTATTGCCCCACTGACCACTCCTATTACTCAGGATCCTGTATATGTTGCTGCTTCTAGTGGTCCTTCACATTCTCGAGCTGACACATTCATACCTACTGTTTCAGTTGTTGATCAGCTGAGCACACTGAACAGTATGGTTCTTAGACTGATGGAGAGGAATCTGGAGCAGGAGAACAGGATAGCTCAGCTCACACAACGGATAAGTGATCAGGATGCGTTACTACTGCAGGCAGCTGATCAACGAGCTGATCTGAGAGCTCGTTCTGCTCAACAAGAAGAGCAGTTGCTTAAGTATATTGATGAGCACAACCAGTTGGCCATGACTGCCACTGATTTCAATGAACGTATTTTGCTACTGGAAGCAGAGAATGCTCGTCTTACTGAACAGATAGAAGATGTTAAAGACGGCACTCCCAGGCTTGAGGGTACTGCAACCCGCTCCGATGATTCAGATTTTGAGAAAACAAAGGAAGAGGAAGAGGAAGAAGAGGAAGCAGAATCTGATGAGGAAAAGGTTGACCATGAAGAATCTGATAAATATGATGATCAGGACGAATCAGGGAGTGGGTCTTCTGAATCATCCAGTACTGATGATGATGATGACGATGATGATCAAGCCCCTCCTTCATGTAGAAAACCGGTGAGCTGAGGAGAGACTAACTTAACCAGGATCAAGAGCTTAGACAAAGCTTTTGATGTTTTGCTCCCTCTTGAGTTTTGCTCTTTAGTTATTTTAATGTTTAGTTTTCATAAATTAGAAGAAAAGAAGAGAAAACAGTAGGGCAACACAAAGAAGATTCAGAAAAGTGTTTTTTTCTCACTCAAATTATTCAGTAGATGTTGGGGTATAAATAGCCCCGACATTTAATGTTTCAGGACAAATACAAGAAGAAGACAAACAGATAAGACTGATGACACTATTACAGACACTATAGCATCAGAATAGTACAAGCATAAAGTCAACATATGATCTTTAAAGATCTTAGTTCAGACTTTTGTACTGATGCTAATACATTATTCTTTCGGAAGCTCTTTATATAAAACTATCTAATGTAGACAGTTATCCAAAAGCAGGTTACATTTATTCTTTCATCAGAAGAAACATATGTCTTCTGAAATATTGTTTTTCTTCCGAGGCAGATGTCTTTGGAAGTCTTCCGAAGTAAATGACTTTTATTCTTCGGAAGCAAGTGTTCTCTTCCGATAATGTCTTCTGAGGTTTGTCTTCAGATAGAGTCTTCCGAAGCAACTTCTGAAGTATTGTCTTCGGAAGCATTTTTCTTTTATTTGTCTTCGAAAGCAGTTGTCTTTTATTCATGTCTTCCGAAGGTTCTTCTGAAGACTTGTCTTCGGAAGCTAGTGTCTTTTATTTGTCTTCGGAAGCAATTGGCTTTTATTTGTCTCTTCCGAAGGTTCTTCTGAAGACTTGTCTTCGGAAGCTAGTGTCCTGCAACATTTATTACAAAGATTATTTGAAAGGTGGTTTTGCTTCGTCAGTCCTTATTTTCCAACAATCTCCCTCTGGACTGATGAAGCCAAAACCACTTAATGTTAGATCCCAATCAATTTCTAGAACATCAGACTCAGTGGGGAAAGAATCATGAGAATGGTTCAAATGGGTCTCAGTAAAGCAAAGGCTTCTTTGTTTATCAGAGCTAGGCTTCTTTTGTTTATTTAAGCGTTAACCACCTTTTGAGAATAGTTTATGGATTATCTCCCTCTTTTTGGCTTAATCAGCCGGAGACAAGGCAGGGAAGACAGAAAGGCAGAGAGAAGTGGGAGAAATGCTCCTTGAAAGGCAGTGGAGGAAGGGTAGTAGTAGTGAAGGTGGTTGAGAAGATTAGAAAACCTTCAAATGAAAGTGCCTGCATGGGGTTGGATTTAGATTACAGGACTAAAGATATCCGTTAATTCCATAATGTGAAGAACTGATCCGTCCATCATTTTGTAGATGTCATCCGAATCCCTGACTAGAGAGTCAGTTTTATTATGACCTGAGTCCATCTCAGAGATGTCATAAACCCCTTTTTCTTGGTTCTGGGGATTTCCTAGCCTTAGTTTAAAGAAAAACTTCATTGGCTGTTGCCATACCAGGAGTCTTATTGCCTAATCCATTCAAATGAAAAGCCATTGGATTTGCATATGAAATGGATGCTCCTGATATATGATCAGGAGGTCAAGATGGACTTGACGACCGGATCTCATCCTCTTTTATAGGGTAGAGAAATGTTGATGGATAGTGGGGGGGCTTTTAGAAACAGAGTTGTCCCTGGGAGAGAGGACGACCAACTGAAAGTCAACTGACATTTCAATGGTTAGTTAGGGTTCCCTTAGGAATACAACATCATCCTGTGAAGAGGATGAATGAGGAGCAGGATGGGAAGAGATGCTTGATATATCTGTGAGGATGAAACAGATGTATCCATGTGTTCAGTGGGAACACAATCATGTTCAGGGATCTCATCTTCCTGAACAGATTCTTTTGGGTTTATTAGGCTTGGAGGGTTTGGGAGAAGTATTTTATGGCCAGTACCTAATTTAGGTGTGGAAGAAGGGTGGATGTGGGTTTACTAAAGATGGGTGTTTCTTTAGTATCATCCATCATTTTGAACATCCGTTAGTCAAGTCCGTCGTAATATTATGAAGATCAAAGAGACAAACTGAAGGCATAGCCGGAACTTATGAACATTTTGGATGATATACCAGGTTATCAAACAGATGTTATTTGAAATAGTTGCCTGTAAAGATCAAAAGGACTGACTTCTACATAATCAAGTTTTTCAGGTTAACCTAAAAAGTTCATGATTAAGTATGAAATTACAAAACTGAGTTAGAATAAGAGAGAGAGAGGTTGAGACTTACACATTTGGTCAAGAAGACATGTTCATGCACATCCGAAAAGTACAAACGAAATTTTGTGAGGAATGAAGCCTGGTCCGAAGCCGTTACGCCATTATCATAAGCATGAAGCTTGTGACAAACGAAGCATAAGTGCTTCGTGCCAGACGACATGCCTGACAATATATCATCCGTAACCATGAGCATTACTTAGAGTCTTCAAGAGGAAGAAGAGTTTCTTGAAAAACCAGAGGAGGAATAGGGTTTAAGTAGAATTATGGAGAAAAAGATGATAAATAAGGGAAGTAATCCGAGAAGATTATTGGTTAAAAGAAAATGGCGGTAATAATCTTCTTGAGCCGTGAGAGTCAGTATTGAGACTCGGGTCTATCAGAAAGATTGACAACTGTCACATCAAATGCAAAGCTCAAGATTTTTATTGCAGAATCGGAAGAATCTTATTTTAGACACAAGTGAAATAAACTTATGAAAGTTATCGGAAGAAGAAAATAGAAGAAGAGGATATCTTCGGAAGAAAAGACATCGGAAGGAGAGGAATGTAACAATGGAAAGTTTAAACATCAGATAGATATGAAGCAGTGATTATATAGCCACTGATCCTATCTGTGTATATAGATAATTACTGAAAGAAATCAAGAGTTCTTTATCAGTTGTTTATCCAATATCCATTGTTTGGATAATTAAAAAAAATTATCCTTTAATGTTTATTAACTCATATTTATCATGCCCAGTTTTGCTACAAACTTAGAGAAAGTTGAGGAGTCTAAGGGCTTGGTAAATATGTCAGCTATTTGATCACTTGTAGAGACATGTTCTGGAACTATTAGTCCTTTTTCAAAACAGTCTCTAATGAAGTGATGCCTTATTTCAATGTGTTTGGTTTTAGAATGATAGACAGGATTTTTTATTATGTTTTTGGCAGCTTCGCTGTCTATCAGAAGAGGTGTTTTTAGTTCAGTTATTCCAAAATCTAGCAGTTGATATTGTAACCAAAGAATTTGGGCAGTGCAATGGGCTGCAGCAGTGTATTCAGCTTCAGCAGTTGAATTTGACACTGATGTTTGCTTCTTGCTTTGCCATGACACTAAGCAACCTGCAAAGAACTGACAACCTCCTGAAGTAGACTTTCTGGTGAGCGAGCAGCCAGCATAATCACTATCTGTAAAACCAACAAGCTTGCAAATTTGATTAGCAGGATACCAAATACCTAGTACAGGAGTACCTTTAAGATATCTGAGTATCCTCTTCACAAATGAAAGATGAGATTGTTTGGGAGCAGATTGATATCTTGCACAGACACATGTTGCATACATGATGTCTGGCCTTGATGCAGTAAGATACATCAGAGAACCAATCATGCACCGGTAGAGAGTTTGATCTACAGGTTCACCATTGTCATCTGAACATATGCCAGGACTTGTTGCCATGGGAGTAGAAATTATTTTGCAATCATTCATATCAAATTTATTAAGAAGATCTTTTACATATTTAGATTGATGAATGAAAGTCCCGTGTGGGGTTTGTTTGACTTGAAGTCCTAAAAATGTTTTTAGTTCACTTAAAGTACTCATTTCAAACTTTGAAGACATTAATTAGAGAATTGTTCACACATGGACTGTTTTGTTGATCCAAAAATGATGTCATCAACATAAATTTGGACTAACAAGAGTTCCTTATCTACCCTTTTTATGAACAAAGTCTTATCAATGGTTCCCCGTGAGAAATTATTAGAAAGAAGGAATTGAGAGAGTGTGTCATACCATGCTCTTGGAGCTTGTTTTAGGCCATAAAGTGCTTTGTCTAGTTTGTACACCCAATCAGGATGATGAACATCATCAAATTCTGGTGGTTGACAAACATAGACTTCCTCTTTTATTGTCCCATACAGGAAAGCACTCTTTATGTCCATCTGGTATACCTTTATGTTATGAGAGATAGCAAATACTAGGAAGAGTCTAATGGCTTCCAATCTTGCCACAGGAGCAAAAGTCTCATCATAGTCAATACCTTCCTCTTGACAGTAACCTTGCACAACTAACCTGGCCTTATTTTTTATTATAATGCCTCTGTCATCTGTTTTATTTCTGAATACCCATCTGGTTCCGATGGGATATTTTCCATCGGGCAAGGGACATAAAGTCCAAACATTTTGCCTTTTGAACTGCAACAGTCATCTTGCATTGCCTCTACCCAATTATTGTCTTTAAGAGCCTCCTGATATTTAGACGGCTCAATTTGGGATAGAAAGGCTGCATGAAGACAAAAGTTTGAAATCTGGCTTCTTGTTTGAACTCCTTTACTTAGATCACCTAAGATTTGTTCTAGAGGATGATTTTTGTTGAAAGGAATGATGTCCAAACAGTTATTTGAGGAGGCAACATCGGAATAAGATAAGTTTTCGATGGGGGTCAGAGAGTTTGGAATGTGATCAGGAACATCTATGGATGCATTATCCAAGACAGGAGATGGAGGAGTAGATGGTATATCGTCTTGGTTTTGAGAATTTGCTTCTTGAGAATTTATTTGATGAGATGGAAAAGAAGTGAAGAACTTTGAAACAGAATCGTCCTCAATAGAAGATAGATCTTCAGAAGTTTGACATGACTCTGATGAAGGAGAAGAAGAGGGGATGGAAGGGATGAATGAGAAGCTTTCAAGATCAAAAAGATCATCAGGTGCAGAAGGAAAGGATGAGGTTGATGCTAATTCATTGAATTTTACATCAATAGATTCCTCAATTATTTTTGTTCTGAGATTGAAAGCTCGATATGCTTTAGAAGTCTAAGAATATCCAACAAAGTATCCAGAATCAACTTTAGCAGCAAATTTGGACAAAGAGTCTTTTGTATTTAGGATAAAACACGGACATCCAAAGACTTTGAAGAAGGAAATGAGAGGCTTTATTTTATACAGAATTTCATAGGCAGTCTTGTTATTTCTTTTTACAATGTGAACTCTGTTCAATACATAACAAGCAGTGTTTACTGCCTCAGCCCAGAATGATAAAGGTAATCCTGAGTCTGCAAGCATGGTTCTTGCAGCTTCAATCAGTGTCCTGTTCTTTCTTTCTACAACTCCATTTTGAGCAGGAGTTCTAGGAGCACTATATTGTCTAAGGATTCCTTTAGAAATACAAAATTTATCAAGGACTTGATTTTTGAATTCTGTGCCATTGTCACTCCTTATCATTTTAACAGGAAGACTGAATTGTCTTTCAAGATGAGTGACAAGAGCAATTATTTTATCAGAAGTCTCATCTTTGCTGAAAAGGAAGAAGGTCCAGCAAAATCTTGAGTAATCATCTACAACAACTAGACAATATCTTTTTCTTGCCAAACTAGCTACCTTCACTGGACCAAACAGATCCATATGAAGCAGATTAAGACAGTTAGTTGTTTTGGATTCCTCAATAGACTTATGTGAAGTTTAATGTTGCTTTCCCTTTAAGCAAGATTCACATTGACCTTCAAAATGAAATTCTTTAGAAGGCAATCCTCTTACTAAGGAAAGGGTGGAAAGCTTATGAAGAGTTTGGTGATTAAGGTGACTAAGTCTTCTGTGCCAGAGAGTGGTTTCAGAAGATGATGCCTTGGCTATCAAACATGTAGGAGAAGATGTTTGAGAATCAGTAGTCATGTCTACAATATAGACGTTTCCACTTCTTTTAGCCGTTAGCAAAGTGTGTTGATCAATCAAGACCTTTATTTTTGAGTTTATTTCTGGAGAAAGAATTTTGCAACTGTCTTTAGTGAAAAATGAATTAAAATTTTTGTCAGCCAGTTGAGAAACACTCAAGAGATTAAACTTGAGGTTTTCAACTAAGCTAACATCTTTAAATTTCAAATTTCCTCCTGAGACAGAACCGGATCCCACTATCCAACCTTTTGCATTATTTCCGAAAGAAACAGATCCACCATTATTTGGAATGAAGTCATTTAGAATGGATCTGCATCCAGTCATGTGCCTAGATCCTCCACTATCCACATATCAGAGATGATTTTGGTTTGAAGAGGATTTCTGCACATGAGAATTATGTACAAAAGATTAGACATGGGGTATTTTATTTTATTTATTTGTTTGGTTTATTTTGTTGTGTATCTTTCATCAATTTCTGCATCATTAACAGCAGTTGTTGCTGATTTTGTTGGAGAAGATTGATTTGAGAATCCACGGGAGAAGAGTTAGCACCATTATTAGAGCAAGAAACTGGGTTCACCGTAGAGTAAGGAGGTGGTGTTCCCAAAATGGAAGGTCTGGAGTTAGTTCTCAAGGAAGAGGGTAAGACAGAGGAAGAATGAGGATGTGTCCCAACAGATTTGTTACTTGCTGTTCTTACTTTCTTCATCTTATTAGGGAGGTTCCCTTTAGATGAAGAAGTATGATCAGCTTTCAACTTATTTGCCTTTATCCTAGCTTTCTCCAAAGGTGTTTTTGTTCTGCAGTTTTCAGTAGCATGATTGTACTTAAAACATTTTAAGCAGGCTGGGGAAAGAGAGGAATAATTTGGGATGAAAGGTCTGTTTGCTTTCATTGTGGGATAAGGAGGATGAGGATGAGAAGGAGGAAACTGGATATTTATCATAGGTTCTTTTCCTTTATCAAGATTTGACTTGATATTAGAAGTGAATCCAGACTTTATTGTTTCTTCTGAACAAGGAGTAGGGCTCATATCAGGAGCAATCTCACTTTGTTCTGAAGAGTTATTGTGTTGAACTGAGTTCAACTGAGATTTTTCTATTCTGGTTAGATTTGTATTAGTGGGATATACAAACTTAGAGAAATAGTTTGGCTGATACACCAACGAAGGTGTATCTTTTATTGAAGGAATTTCATCAGGAAGAAAGGTTGGTGAAACAGGTTCAGGAGTAGTTTCTTCCTTATTATTATCAATGGGTGTATAATCATCCGGTTGAGCAGTATGATTATACCCAATTCCAAATCTTGCCTTGCTGTGAACTTGCTTTTGTAAAAGCATCTTGAATCCTTTGCAAGATTCAACCCACTTTTCACAGCTTACTTGAGTTTGAGATAGTTCATCTTTACAAGCATAATATTTTTCTCTTTGTAGATCAAAAGATGCTTGTAAATTGATTTTCTCAGTTTTCAAGGCACATAGTTCATTATCTTTTATTTTTATTAATTTTTCCATTTCAGAATTTTTATTGTCCAGAAGTTGTTCCAAATCCTGATTTTGCTTTTGAAGCAACATATTGGCTTTCTTTATTTTTGCAAAAGCCTCTATGCAAGCATTGGAACATAATTTTTCTAAGGTGGAAGAGGATACCTGAGCATCAGAAATATCTGCTTCAGGTTGATCAGAAGAGCAAGAATCTTCACCAACAGCCATAAGAGCAAAATTTGTTGGTTCAAAAGTGATGAGGGCATAGCCTTATTTAGACCAATCCTGGTTTTTCCATGGATACCAGGAAATTTTGTTCCTGTCCTCTTGTAGAACTTGTTAGTTCTTATGCTCAAGAGAGCCAGTTGATGGAGAATATCCATCTCTTCCAAGTCATCACTTGGAACTTGATGAAGATCGTCCATGATAAAACAAGGATGGTCAGAGGGGAGCGAGTGGTCATCACATGAAGAGAATGAAGAGGTGATACCAGTAGTTATGTCAATATGTTCATCATAACCCTGATCATTTATCACAGAGTTATGACTAAGGAGAGCAGTGTTCCCTTGAACATACTCTTCAGTTGATTTTCCAGATTTTATTAGTTTTCTTTTCTGGTCAATCTCTCGCTCAAAAGTGAGTAACTTACCATGAAGTTGGGTAAGTGAGAGTTTACCAAAATCTGGTGAAGATCTCATGACTATAGAGTAAGTTTCCCATTTTTCAGGGAGAGATCTTAAAAATCGATTTAGAACTGAGACAGGAGGATACACTTGACCAGCTAATTTTAGTTCACTTAAGAGAGAAGTGAACCTTTCAAATTGCTGAGTCAGTGACTCATTATTTAGTTGGCAGAATGTCTCATATTGTTGAGCCAATATCTCTCTAGTATTGGCTACAACATCATCAGTACCACCGAATTGCTCTTTTAGAGCATCCCATAAGTCCTTAGCAGACTCATGGTGAAGAAGACCCGAATAGATTTCATTCGGAAGGGCCATGGCCAGCTGAGCATGTGCCTTGGCATCAAGCTCCAATTTATGAAAGTCTTCTTCAGTATAGTTTCGGGGATCCTTAGGGACATCATCTCCAGTCTCTGTGTCCAAGACCATTGGTTTATGAGGTCCGAACATGACAGACTTCCAACATCCTGTATGATTATTTGACAGGAAATGTAACATCCGTCTCTGCCAAATATTATATTGATGCCTAACCAGAATTGGTGGCTTCGTGGCAGAACCAGTGTTATGCGGGTCTAAGGTGAATTTTTCTGCCATTTGTTTAAACCGTTTTGAGTAAATCAATAGTGAGTACTCAAGATAGTTTGGTTGAAGGATTTTTGAACACTTTAAAGTTTCAAAAATCAATCTTTAGCAGATTTTGAAAAGAAGATGATAATAGACAACTAAACACAGATATTAAAGCGAGCTTTGAATTTTAGCCTTGATGGTTAAACCAAGACTAATGAACAAGGCTCTGATACCAATTGTAGAAAACCGGTGAGCTGAGGAGAGACTAACTTAACCAGGATCAAGAGCTTAGACAAAGCTTTTGATGTTTTGCTCCCTCTTGAGTTTTGCTCTTTAGTTATTTTAATGTTTAGTTTTCATAAATTAGAAGAAAAGAAGAGAAAATAGTAGGGCAACACAAAGAAGATTCAGAAAAGTGTTTTTTTCTCACTCAAATTATTCAGTAGATGTTGGGGTATAAATAGCCCCGACATTTAATGTTTCAGGACAAATACAAGAAGAAGACAAACAGATAAGACTGATGACACTATTACAAACACTATAGCATCAGAATAGTACAAGCATAAAGTCAACATATGATCTTTAAAGATCTTAGTTCAGACTTTTGTACTGATGCTAATACATTATTCTTTCGGAAGCTCTTTATAGAAAAATCTAATGTAGACAGTTATCCAAAAGCAGGTTACATTTATTCTTTCATCAGAAGAAACATATGTCTTCTGAAATATTGTTTTTCTTCCGAGGCAGATGTCTTTGGAAGTCTTCCGAAGTAAATGACTTTTATTCTTCGGAAGCAAGTGTTCTCTTCCGATAATGTCTTCTGAGGTTTGTCTTCAGATAGAGTCTTCTGAAGCAACTTCTGAAGTATTGTCTTCGGAAGCATTTTTCTTTTATTTGTCTTCGGAAGCAGTTGTCTTTTATTCATGTCTTCCGAAGGTTCTTCTGAAGACTTGTCTTCGGAAGCTAGTGTCTTTTATTTGTCTTCGGAAGCAATTGGCTTTTATTTGTCTCTTCCGAAGGTTCTTCTGAAGACTTGTCTTCGGAAGCTAGTGTCCTGCAACATTTATTACAAAGATTATTTGAAAGGTGGTTTTGCTTCGTCAGTCCTTATTTTCCAACACTTCATCTGAAATCCGTTCCAAAAAGGCCAACGACAAAAAGCAACAGGCTCCTCCTCCATCTCCTCCTACACAGACTGAAGAACCAACAGCTACTGAGGAAGTCGAAGCTGTGCCTGTGAGACGTCAACTGGATGAGACACTCACTATGATTCTTGACGCTTAAGGCATCATACATCTATCAGTCAGCTATGACAAGGAGGAGGGAGAAATCATTCATTGCTTAACAAAGGAACAAATTGCTGAGCTTTTCAGGCTAAATACTGATGAGGTGATCACTGACGATACCTCTGTTCCTATTGTTGATGAGCCAGAGCCAGAACTCTTTGATGATATTGATGAAGTTATCTTGGAGGATATCACTGACGAGGAATATTCTAAATACACATCGGCTGAGGATGAGTTGCCTACATTCACTGAACCATTTGATCAAGAAACAGAGGATCTTCTGGTCAGATATTTGGAAGAACAAGTTGAAGCCAGCAAGTCCGAAGCCGATGAACAGAGAAAAAGGAAAGAAGAGTGGGAGGCTTACTGGGTGGCCTTAAAGAAACAGAGCACCGAGAAGATGCCAGCAACACACAAGAAAGTCTACATAACCAAAGGCTACAAGGCTAGAGGTCAAATCTTGAGCTGGGCATACTTTCACAACCTCGGATGCTATGCGGTGAAAAGAGAGAAAGGAATTGATTACTTCAAACATCCTCACGATTTCAAGACGTTGCCAGGCTTTGAAGTCAATCAATTAGCACGTCTGAAGTTGTTATACAGTGAGGATTCAGAATGTCTGCCTGGTTCTCTAGGCAAATCCAGTATGAGTACAGAAAGAGATGGGTGAACTTTCAGCCCCAACAGCCTGAACGTTATTATTTGCCAGAGATTGATGGAGACACCCGAAAGCATAAGGTTATCCTGAAGTGGCTTTCTCCTAAAGTTTTGAAGAAGATTCCTTTACGGAAAATGCGACAAGACTTTATGGATGGCTTCCAATGGTGGTATTATGATGGGCGTACTGGCGAGGCTGTGATTGTTTTGTGCAAGAATAAGCAGTGGGAGACTGTAAGGATATTTGAGCCTATGTGGTTGACCAACCTATCTCACAAAGATGTCCAAGCTCTGTTTAGGCACCAGATTTTCTTTGATGTTCAAGACATGGTGCAAGCATTGTAGTTTATGAGAGTGATCCGTCTCTGCAGCATTTTCAAGATCCACGCTGGAGCTGATTGGAAAGCTATCTCGGCAAAGTATTTCAAGAAAGACGCTTCCAAGAGTTGAACTAGGTCCAAGGGGGAGTTTGTAGATACATGTAATGTCCCTAGTTCTATTTTGTAATACTCATCATGTAAAATTCAAGATATTAATGGAAGTTGTCTTTATATATCATTCTTAATGTTCTTCCTGATCTTCTGATGAATTATGAACCTCATCAGCATGCTGTAGTAAAGAAGATACTTGATTCAAATGATCAAGTGAAAAGAAAAGAAATAATACATTGGCCAGCTGGAGCTCCTCTTCCCTTGGGTCTACCTTCTAAATCCCAGCCTCCTCAGATCAAAAACTCTAGAATAAGAATAAGAAGATGGTTCTATGACAATGTCTCCAAGAGTATGGCCATTGAAAGATATAATGGCTCAAGAACTTTCTCCTCAAATTGGGATGAGATCCTCACCCTACCAACTGATGATCTGAAGGAACTGCAGCACAAGACTCTAGACAATGCTGATACAGAGTATGAAGTTCTAGACTATGTTCGAACTCTTAGGAATAAAATTGGTCCGGCTTTAAAACAAAAATAAATGGTTTTGGCTTCGTCAGTCCAGAGGGAAATTGTTGGAAAATAAGGACTGATGAGCAAAACCACTGAAGCCAGAAATTTGAATAAAACCACGGAAGGACAAGCCGCGGATGATACTCTTCCGATTGAAGAACCGCTTCGGCATCAGAAGATCAACAGAGGATGGTTCGCCAAAAAGAAATGCCGCTGAACTTACCTCCCTCTGAAGACACTAGCTGATCATGACATCCTTGGAAGACAACCACTACATCAGAAGAAGTCAAATGACTCGGAAGACAATCTCCTCTTTCCCAATAACTGATTATTTAATCAGCTTCCGATGAACATCTTCCTAAAGAATAACCACTGATCTTCAGTACAATTACTTCAACCTCGGAAGACCTGAAGACTCTTGTTTCCGTTGTTGTTTACTTTGTATTTGTACTAGTCTGTTATTTCAGTGTCTGTAACAATGTCAGCTATTTGCCTTATTATTTCTTGTCCTATATCTCAGAATTTTGGGTATTTAAGTCCCAACATTCTCTGAATAAATTGAATTGCTTCCCCAAGAATTCCTTGTGCTTTCTATATCCTCTCTTCTCTCTTTCTAGGCAAGAAAACTAAAACAACGAAAAATAACTTTGTGCTAAACTTTAGAGGGAGCTAAAACCAAAGTTTTGACTAAGTGTCTAAAGCCTTGTTCCTGGTAAAACAGCTACTCCTCAAAGTATTTGTAGCTCAACAGAACATCAACAAAATCAGAACATATTTGTATACGAACCAACAATTATAAGCAAGAATGATTATGGGATCGATGAAACTTATTGATTAACGTTGTTGAAACAAGATTTTGAAGAAGCTAAGAAGTCCGATGGGTTGGGATTGCAGTCTAGGGTTTCGTCCAATAAAGAAAAGATATCAATTTCGGTTTCGGGAAAACGTTTAATACCCGAGTAAAAAAAAAAGTAAATGGGTGCTACATGACCCGCGTGAAAATAAGGAAAAGTAGTGGGCGGGAAAAAGGATCCAAAAGCTATGTAAATGAATGACACTCAAATCAGGGAATGTCACTTTAAGCCGTCAAATCACTATAAGACACCAATTCTGACATCTTTAGGCCGTCAAATCACTCAAATCAGGGAATGTCACTTCAATTCAGAATCGGCGTCTAAAGACGTCGCTTTGGAGTCTAAAGACGCCTCTTTAAGGGCTTTAAGACGCCGCCAAGCCGATCGAGCCGAGCCACAAGTGAGATTTAAGCCGGCGTCTAAATCGGGCGTCTACATGCGTCTTAAGACGCCGGTAGAAAAGGGGTCTTAGACACCATTTAGAGACCCCGACAAAGCCGCTGACATGTGGGCCCGTATGTTTACAATAATTACAGAAAAAGGGCCTCTAAAGGCGTCTAAGTCGGCGTCTAAGACGCCGGTAGAAAAGGAGTCTTAGACACCCCGACAAAGCCGCCGACATGTGGGCCCGTATGTTGTAAAAAAGTAACAAAATGGGCGTCTAAAGGGGCGTCTAAATGGGCGTCTTAGACGCCGGAATCTGTGTGATCATTTTGGTAAACATGTGGTCAACAATGATCATTATGGCAATTTCCCTCGTTTTTAGTCTTGCCTTTGAATTCAGGATCAAGCTGTTAAAAAAAAATTAGTTTGAAAAAACAGCTATTTAAAAATAACGAGGATGTGGGCTGGGTAATCGAACATACTACCTGAGAATATAAACAAAACGTCTTTATCACTTGGTCGAGGTCAATATTAGCTTTTGTGAAACTTTATTAGAGGACGTGTAACCATCACCCCTATTCACTTTACGCAAGCATCATGCAAACAACTATTTTCATCACTTCTTTCTTCAGTCTTTACATACAAATGTGTAGGCATCACCGCCTATTCAAATACATATAACCCACCTATTCACATAACATAATTGAGCAAAGTAAAAACTAAGAAAGTAATGTAAAACATAAATTGAAGAAAAAAATCTACACTTAGGTCATGTGCACTCACCAAGCCCCCATCACTGTACATATACGTCGCATAAACAACCAGAACCATCAACCATTCATCACTTCATATCATCATCACATGTGTTATAATCACATCCTCATCACGCCCCTATCACCCCCTCCTTTTTTCCCCTTTCTCCTTTTTTCCTTCACGCCGTGACCTGCATCACGTATAAGCCCACCACGCCCCCGATCACGCCTCTATGTAGTGATGGAGGGCGTCTATCGCATGACCCCCTTCCCTCACGCCTGCATCGCGTATGATAACATGGCCTTACACAAGAAGATATCTACTGAAGAAAGGATGCATGCATGCCTTAGGAGACATCCAGCAATAGTACTGAAATTTCAAATTCAAAAAAGCAGAAAATGTTACTATTGATTTTCTAAGCCTCAACTCAGTAAAAGTGTTCCCCACCTCACCTCAAATCAGGCAAAAGACAAACTTTCTAAGAAAGTGATGTAGTGGTTAAAAAAAAAGGAGAAAAACATAGACGCCTCAAGTTCAATCCTTATTTAAAGCAATTTTCCTTGAAGGCTACGACACGGTTGCTTGCGGTCGTGCTGTACATGTTCCTCTCAGTTAGTCGGGTATTGGGTGGGACCCGGGCTGGGGTTTATCACGTAAGTGGGTTCCTGCTGTCATTAAAAAAATAATGGATGAAGCCTAATATGGGTTGTCACCCCCTCTTTTTTTTCCGTCCGTGTTATTAATTTTTTGACTGAAATGTAATTTTTGTTTTAAGTATTGGTTTGACCCCTCTTGCTTTAAAAAATTAACACGTATTGTGGTTTCCGTAAATTATCCCCTCAAAACGTTCAATCTCCGACATTGCCTAAGCTAAACTTGTACTGAAAAAAGCAACATTTTGTATTGTTTCTTGTAAGCCTATGTGTAAAGAATAAAGAATCTACTACTGAAACCAAAACTTAACTTATAGATTTGTATCTGATAACTAAACAATTGAGTTTTGTATCTGGTCTTTGTAGTAACCCAAAAGCTTCAACAATTTATATTAACAAAAAAAAATTTTTAAAAAAAAAGTAAGAAAAAAAAAAGGAGAAACGGAGCAGAAGACGCAAGCGTCGACCATAAAAAAATAATGTTTCCTCAGGAAAATTTAAATATAAAAAATTTTGTGTAAAACCCATAAAAAATAGCTATAGCTTTTTGTATTTTGGGGCGCCATTCAAGTAATGGCATGTTGTATAGATAGGGAACAAATTTAAACATCAAAGATAACAATGAAACGAAGATATAAGGTCAGGAAATTTCGATTTATATCTCTGATTTACCAAAAAAATAATAATAATAATCATCACGTTTCTTTTTCCTTTAAAAGACACTTGTACAATTAAATATCATCCTATAAGTGTTTAAAAAAATGAAAACCGTTTAAAACCGAAAATCATACTATATCCGTAACTGAAAAAACTGAATCGAATTCTGAGTTTCGTTTTTTGTTCGGTTCCCAACCGTATCCGTATTCAGTTTTCGATTCTATATATTTTTTTGAATTTGGTTTATTCGGTTTATCTGGTTAAACGATTAAACCGAATTTAAATATAAATAATTTGTTTATTAATAATATATAAGGTTGAATTTGGTTAATTATGTTGAATTCGCCTAAATTTAGCAGGTTTATTTGATTTTTAATCGGTATATTCGGTTTTTAACCGAAACCGAACCACATTGAATTCGGTTTTCGGTTACGGATAAAAGATTCAATTCAAATCGAATAACCAACAACCTAACCGCTAAACACCCTATTAATATTTGATAACAATTAAAAACTATAAATAAGACAGAACGCAAATAAAAAATACAAACATAATTAATTTGATGTCAAAAGCTAGCGTCCGATTCTCACCATGATCATCTTCTTTATGTTCTTCGTGTCAATCTTTAGCTTGTTATCCTTCTTGCTCGACAAATAAACCGATTCCAAAATCAGACCACCTCTTCCTCCTGGACCAACACCCTTGCCCTACGTTGGCAGCAAAATCACGTGTTTTTTTTCCTTTAGCGACTGTTGTCGAATGAAATACAAACCGATATTGATATCAGTTAAAAACTATATATAAGATAGACCACAAATTAAAAAAAAAAAAAACAAACACAAACGTAATTTGTTGCCAAAAGCTAACTTCCGATTCCCACCATGATCATCTTCTTTCTGTTCTTCATGTCAATCTTCTACTTGGTATCCTTCTTGCTCAATAAGTTAACCGATTCCAAACTCAGACCACCTCTTCCTCCTGGTCCAACACCCCTGCCCTACGTTGGCAGCATAATCAGCATGCTTCAAAACAAGCCCACGTTTCGATGGATTCATAGGATGATGGACCAAATGAACACAAAGATCCTATGCATTCGCCTCGGGAACGTTCATGTTATAGCTGTGAGTGATCCGGATATCGCGGTCGAGTTTTTAAAGGATAAAGACTGGATCTTCTCGTCTAGGCCCGATACCATGTCGGGCTATCTGACGAGTGGTGGTTACTTGGACACCGTTCTTGCTCCAATGGGTGATCATTGGAAGAAGATGAGAAAAATTCTATCAAGAGAGATTCTTTCGGTGGCTAGGCATAAATGGCTTCTAAATAAGCGAAGCGAAGAAGATGAAAATATATTGAGGTTGTGAATGGCATTTATTTTGCTGACATGCTTTCAAAATAGATGCTGAGTTTTATGAAGCAAAATTGGTCACTTTTTTAAACTTGCCTATAATAGCCTAATAGGCAAACCAACACCACCAATTTTGATTAACTTTCCTATAATGGGCTAACCAACAAACAATTTTGATTAACTTGCTTTATTTGGGCCTTTGTTTTAAATTTAAATTTTCTATTTTTTCATAGATAAAATAACTTAATTAGCACATGGAATCAAGTATGACTTTGTTTAAACTTATTTAGTAGCATTCAATTTAACTAAACTTGTTATAATTTTGGTTTAAGGTTACAAGAAGAAAAAGTATGGGATCATTGACGGACCTATCTTATATAAGTCAGGGTCACAGTATCCCATTGAATCTCAATTTATTAATAGAACGTGTATCATGAATTTTTTTTGACCCCATAAGGTTTTTTGGAGTGACTCAATAGTTCAATATTCTTTAATTTAAAATACTAGATTTGAAGTTGCGTGATGATTATTGGAGAAATTATGGTTCCTTTTCTTAAAACAGGTTCAGGGTTCAAATCAAGGAGACTTTTTTATTTAATTCTAAACTATGGTCATGTTTAACTACTGAATTATCCTCAAATCCCAACCTAATACCAATTAAATGGTGATAATTTTGATTATTCCAATTTAGAATGATTCTTGCATTTGTTATACTGAAAAGAAGTTCTTTACACATGTTTCATCCGAATAGTTAGACATTTCCAAAACATGAAAATCTATATATAACAACTTTAAAATGTAAGTTTTTTTATTTATATCAACATCGTGCTTTTATTTTTTTTATAACAATATATTTCAGTATTGGTATCTTATATTATTATTTTAACACGATCTAAAAATCGTAACATCGAGTTATTAAAATTAAGAGTACCGTAAAAAAGTTTCGCATAAGAAATAAAAATCTCGGTTCCGGATAATTAGTTCAAGTTTGTTTAGGGTTATGTTTCGTATTTTTCTAGTTGATTTAAGTTCGTATTAAACCAGTAATGAGTTTGTTAATTCATTTATTTTTATTATTTAGTAGTGTTTGAGTTGAGTTAATATTAGTATAAATATAAGGTTTGTGTAGCTTGTTTGAAGTGCAATATAAGTCGACTATTTAGTTGTATTTAATTTGAGTTAGGATTAATACAAATTTAGTATAATATAGGGTTTAAATCATTCTTTACATAACCGGAACACACCGATCGGTCCGGTAAATCATTGTTTTCAAGTGAACCACGAATTGGCATGTCAGATTAATCAACCATACTAGTTGAACCAGATTTCAATTTTTATATTAAATTACACATACGAATTTTATAGTATTTATCATATTATCTGGTTTTATATCCAGGTCAACTGATCAAACAAGTGAATCAATAAGATGACCGGTTCATGATCGGTCTGTCTTTAAAAAAATTGGTTAAAATAATTGGTTTGGGGTGCCAAAATGAGTTTATTTAATTTAAAAAAATGTCTCGTATATTATGTTGGCCAACAACCATAATGTTATGATCTAATCTGGGCATCAAAATGTGTACACATCTTTAGGTACATAAACAATCAATGCAGTAGCAATCACAAGGCCGCAAAGAAGTTGATTAATGTGAGGATTCTTGCGCAACAATACACGACCAATATGGTAAGAAAGCTCATTTTCGGGAGTAGATATTTTGGCAAAGGTAGCCAAGATGGTGGACCTGGTGAAGAAGAAATCGAACACGCTGATTCACTTTGGACGATTCTTGCTTATATTCACGCGTTTTGCGTGACAGATTACTTCCCATTGTTGCGATGGATAACAGATTTTGATGGGCATGAGAAGATCATAAGGAACGCGATTGTCACTGCAAGAAAGTATCAAGATCCTTTGATTGATGAGAGGATTCAACAATGGAAAGATGGTCTTAGGACCGAACAAGACGACTTGCTTGATGTTTTAATCACCCTTGAAAACACTCGACTCACCGCGGACGAAATAAAAGCGCAAATACTTGTAACATTAATAACAACTTTTATACTCTCTCTTGAAAGATATCAATTTGTTATATGCTAAACATGATGACTTAAATCAAAAGTCTAGTCTAATATCTAAGAAACTCATTTGGCATATAAACCTTACATCAATGGCTCATACATCCGATGTGAGTTAAGTTTCATATCATGTAATGGTTTTGATTCATAGCAGGCAAAACCCTTAAGGCCAACACCCTCGTTGGTCATGGCTCGTTCTTTTTAGACCATCACCTCATGAGTTATCACTCCAAGTCGACTCTAATACCTTACATATCAAAAGGAGAACTTGACCAAAAAAACTAGTGTAATGTGTGAAAGAACAATAAGAGTTTTCTGGATATTTTAATAAGGAGTTAATTCTAGTAAAGTCGTAGCTTCCTTGTGATATCTGGGGAAAAAACTCTTGGAGGTTGTGACTTTCAACTTTGTATTTTAAAGTCACATGAGAGGCAACCTGCTTAAAAAACACATGGTTTCACAAAAACATTCGAAATCCCTTGTTATTATCTTAAAGCACCTAAAGGTATAATAAATGGCAATATTGTTTTGCGTAGTGATACTAATTAATTTTGTTGTATTACAGGATCTAATTGTAGGGGGGTTCGATAATGTTTCAAATAACATCGAATGGGCAATGGCAGAAATGATAAAGGAGCCGAGGATATTCGATAAAGCGATTCGTGAGCTCGATTTTGTGGTTGGAAAGAACAGATTGGTTCAAGAATCTGATCTACAGAACCTCAATTACATCAAATCTTGTGCGAAGGAGGCTTTTAGGTTGCACCCTGTTGCTGCTTTCAATGTCCCACACGTTACAACCGTTGACTCTATTGTCGCTGGATACTTCATACCCAAGGGTAGTCACGTGTTAGTGAGCCGTCTCGGGCTAGGGAGGAACCCAGATGTCTGGGATGACTCGTTGACTTTTAATCCAGACCGTCACATGAACGGTGACAAGGAAGTGATGTTAACCGATCACAAGCTTCACGTGTTTTCATTTAGCACAGGTCGACGTGAGTGCCCAGCAGTATTGTTAGGCTCGACCATGACCACAATGCTTCTAGCTAGGCTCGTACAAGGGTTCACCTGGGAGTTTCCATTTAATGAATCACGTGATGATCTAAAGGAGAATTTTCATGATTTAGCTAAGGCTAAGCCATTATTGGCCTTAGCCAAGCCTCGTCTTACAAACCATCTTTACCCCTCTGGCTAAAAAAAGTTATATGCTTATGAAAAGTGTTAGGGTTAATCAAATCAGATCGATGGGCACAAGTCATGTAGCTTAACTCATGGGTTTTTAATTGACTAACTCAGCAAGATAATTATTTAAATGGTCAAAGATGTTGCATTAAATTAGTATTAGTTTGTTTTCTAGGTGATATCTTATTGAATGGGTAATACGCAGGTGGAACTTTTAAATTTGTTATTTGGATGTTACCCTGTTATTTTATTTAAGGCATATTTTAGTATGGAATCAGCACTCTTGCTTTATAGTGTTTTTCTTTCTAAAAAACTCAATATACATCTTTTATTTTTTTCATTTTACAAGTGAATGTTGTGTGTATTTAGGCTTAGCAAAACCCAATTAATTTGTAAGACTCGATTTTAACGACTTGGAAGTACAATTAAAACTCACGAGTTAAGTCACAACACTATGATTAAAAAAAAACTATGAAGTGTGACAACATGATTAAAAACCTAAGGGATCAATTATGAAGATTAAATCGTAGATAAAAAAAATACAATTATGCATGTATGCTGAAATATATGTATTTAAAAAGACAGGTGATTGGATCAACAGTTTTAAACACTAGACTATCTTTATTTTTTGGGTTATTAGCAGGTCTCTTTTATTCTGTTAGTGTATGTATATTTGCTTGAATTTGGTACAAATCACCAACCTAGCAGACCTGGTTGGTGCTCTCTTAATTTCTACATGGGATCGAAGCTCTGCTTTATATTTCAATTTTTGGCAATGTTCCCAAACCCTGCACTCGTGTTTGGTTTATTTATTTATTTATTTAATTTCTTATTTTTGTTCTGATGTTAGGATCTTTTCGGTGTTTTGATAACCTTAGTCGTTTACCATTACGTCTGCATTTTTGTTCAGAAATTCTCTTTTCTACAACAAGGCACATTTTAGGAATTCAATATTATTGACAGTGGATGTTATGTGTTTGGAGTATATGAGTTATGACATTTGAGATCGCGCAAGTGTTTTAACGGCAGGTATGTTAAAGTTAATTCAAAGTTTGCTGTTGACTACTTCTTTGTTTACGTTGGATGCCGTTGCCTGAAGTTGGAGCCGTTGCATGGAGTTCGGAAGACCGGTGCACTTGGGAATCATCTTATTGGTTTTGCTTAGTCGTTTGCTTATTTATCTCTTTTCTGTTTCGTTCCAGTAAGCTTATTTGTCTATTTTGATTGTTATGTAGATGCCTATTTAAGGCTTTGTTTAGTTAATGAATATACATCCGAAATTCTCCTACTTTCTTTTCAATTGTGTGATTTGTTTGCATGTTCAATATTGTTCTGATCCAACATTTTGGTATCAGAGCCGGCATCGCTCACTTCTTTTGTTGTTTCATCTGTGTTCTCATGGCTACTAATCAAGTATCTGCAGCGCTTCCTTCGCTTCCAATCTTCAAGGGGAAGGGTATGAGTTTTGGAGCATATGTATGAAGACCATCCTTATGTCACAGGATCTGTGGGACTTTGTGGTGAATGGGTTGAATGAAAATGATGGTGACAGAACACGAGTTAGAGACCACCGAAGAAAGGATGCAAGAGCATTATCCCTCATACAACAGGATGTGCATGATGAGATCTTCTCGCGGATAGCTGCTGCCACATCTTCACAACAAGCATGGAATTTGCTTCAGATGAAGTATCATGGAGATTCAAAGGTACGTGCTGTTAAACTTCAAGGTTTGCGCAGGGAGTTTGAAACAATCCAGATGAAGGATGGCGAAGCGGTGGCTGACTTTCTGTCCCGGGTGATGAAGATAGTGAATCAGAAAAGATCGTATGGGGAGCCGATTGTGGATCAAACCGTGGTAGAAAAAGTGTTACGCAGTCTGCCTGTGAAGTGGAATCATGTTGTAGCGGCTATAGAAGAATCAAAGGATTTGACCACGTTATCCTTTGATCAGCTGATGGGTTCGCTACAAGTTCATGAGACCAGGATGAGTAGAACTAGTGATAATGTGATTGAAGAACAAGCCTTTCAAGCAGCAGGACGAGATGAAGACCGAAGTAACTTCTTCAAAGGGCGAGGTCGAGGTTCATTTCGAGGTCGTGGTAGAGGCCGAGGAAGATTTAATTGTCGAGGAGGCCGTAATGCAATTCAATGCTATAACTGTAACCAGTTTGGGCATGTGAAGGCTGATTGTTGGAGTGAACCGCAAGCCCAAGTAAATGTTGAGGCTGAAGAAGACGAAGATGCATATAGACTCTTTATGGCAGTCGGGTGTGAGGAAAAAAGTGAAAGTGGTGTGTGGTAGTTGGACTCTGGTTGTTCAAATCATATGACAGGATGCAAGAAGTTGTTCAAGCAGCTTGATGATACAAAGAAAATAAAGGTGACTATTGGGAATGGAAAGAAATTATCAGTTGAAGGGATAGGAAAAGTTCAACTTGAAATTTCGTCGGGCAATTTCCGAACATTAGATGATGTTCAATTTGCTCCTGATTTAACTTATAACCTTCTTAGTGTGGGCCAACTTATGAGGTGTGGTTATTCTTTATTATTTGATGATGGTACCTATACCATTAATAAGAAAAAGTCAAAGGAGGTGGTGTGTACAATTACCATGACAGGTAATAATGTGTTTCCTTTGGATTTGACAAAAGCCAAAAGTGGTGTACAACACTATCTACAGTGGGTAATAGTGACCCAAGGATATGGCATGAAAGGTATGGACATCTTTATGAAGATGGATTAAAGCAACTTTTCTGTAACATATGGTGCACAGTCTTCCTCAACCCAAGACATTGGGAATATGTGGGGTGTATTTATGGAAAGCAAGCAAAGCAGTCTTTTCCAAATCATGCAAGCAGAGCTGGTAGAGTGCTTGAATTAGTTCACTCAGATTTATGTAATCCCATGTCAATTAAATCTTTTGGAGGTAACTCATATTTTCTTTTGTTTTTGATGATTTTAGTCGAATGTCTTGGGTTTATTTTTAAATAAAAAATCAGATTCCTTTAAAAAGTTCAAAAGTTTCAAGGCTAAGGTAGAAAATGAATCTGGTGAAAAAATTGTCACTTTAAGAATTGATAGAGGTGTGGAGTTCTCGTCTGCTGATTTTAATAAATTTTGTGAAGAATGTGGTATCCATCGGTCTCTTACTGCCCCTATACACCAGAACAAAATGGTGTGACAGAGAGAAAAAAATAGAACTATTATGGAAAAGGCAAGAAGCATGTTGCAGGGTAGAAATCTAAGCAATTATTTTTGGGGAGAGGCTGTAGCTACAGCCGTTTATTTGATGAATCTTTCTCCAACAAAAGCGGTAGAAAAGAAAACTCCCTTTGAAGCATGGTATGGGAAAATACCATCAGTAAGTCATTTAAAGGTATTTGAATGTATTGCATACACTCTAATACCTAGTCAACATAGAAAAAAACTAGATTCAAAGTCTACCAAGTGTGTATTTGTAGGTTACTGTCCTCATTCTAAGGCTTACAAATTACTTGATTTACAAAAAAAAAATACTATTATAATTAGAAATGATACTTTTGATGAAAAATCTAAATGGTTGGAGGGTGCCTTAGATAATGAGGGAGTATCTACTGGCGCTTTACAATTAGATGCCACTGATGTAGACATGGAGTCTGATCAAGTTGATGAGCTGCCAACTCATCAAAGCCAAGGTACTGAAACAGGATCTAGTCAATCAAGTAGTACTAATGGTACTGGTGAGAGCAGTAATAATGCACAAGTACCTCCCAAGTTTAGAACTCTTGATGATCTTTATGAGCATAGAGTACCTATTAAGCCTACTGAGAATCTTGAAGCATGTCAATTTGCTTTATCTTTGATTGAGCCTATTACATTTCAACAAGCAATTGAGAAAGAAGAATGGGTCAAGGGTATGTGCAAGAGCATGGAATTGATTTTGAAGAAATCTTCTCTCCTATGGCCAGGTTTGAAACGATCAGACTTATTCTATCACTTGCAGCTCAATCTGGTTGGGTTGTTTATCAATTTGATGTTAAATCTGCTTTTTTAAATGGTGTACTGGAAGAGGAAGTTTATGTTGAGCAGCCTCTAGGATTTATAGTTAAAGGTAGTGAAGAAAAGGTTTATAGACTTCATAAAGCTCTATATGGACTAAAACAAGCTCCAAGAGCTTGGTATAGTCGGATTGATGGATACCTAGTTTCACATGGTTACAACAGAAGCATGAATGAGCCTACCATGTACACCAAGGAAGGTAAAGGTACTGATTTTATTGTTATTTGTGTCTATGTAGATGACATAATTTACACTGGCTCATCACAAGTTCTGATTGAAGAGTTTAAGAAGACAATGGTGGATGAGTTTGATATGACATATATTGGCAAGCTGCAATATTTCTTAGGCCTAGAGGTTGATCAAAAAGGAAATGGCATTTTTTTGTCTCAAAGAAAATATGCTATTGATTTATTAAAGAAATTTTGTATACTAACGTGTAAGGCTGCTGTTACACCCATGAATGCTAATGATAAATTTGTTCTTGAAGATGGAAGTGATTTAATGGATGAGTACAGATACAGAAGTTTAGTTGGTGGGCTCATGTATTTAACTCACACTAGGCCAGATATTGGTTTTGCTGTGGGTATTATTTCTAGATTTATGCATAAACCTACGGTTCTTCACTTTGGAGCTGCTAAAAGAATTTTAAGATATATTGCAGGGTCAGTTGGATATGATTTGTGGTACGAAATGAAAAATGGTATTAAACTGTGTGGTTATACAGATAGTGATTGGGCATGATCTTCTAATGACATGAAGAGTATTTCAGCAAGTGTTTTCTTCATTGGGTCTGGTGTTGTGTCTTGGAGCTCGAAGAAACAAGCAGTAGTGGCATTATCAACAACAGAGGCTGAATATGTCTCTGCTGCAGCTGGTGCTTGTCAAACTGTTTTGCTACGAAAGATGTTGCAAAAGTTAAAGATTGATCAAAAAGAGCCAACAACCATATGGTGTGATAATAGATCTGCTGTTTTTATGATCAACAACCAGGCGTTTCACAGTCGAACAAAGCATATTTCTATCAAGTTTCATTACAACAGAAGCCTTCTCGATAGTGGAGAAATTCAAGTAAAATCATGTGATACGAAAGGGCAAGTTGCGGATATATTTACTAAAGCCCTTGGTGCAGAAAAATTTCTTTTCTTTCGCACTCAACTTGGATTGTGTGATCGTGAGACTTTGAATTAAGGGGAGATGTTTAAGCTAATTCAAAGTTTGTTGTTGACTACTTCTTTGTTTACATTGGATGCCGTTGCCTGAAGTTGGAGCGGTTGCATGGAGTTCGGAAGACCGGTGCACGTGGGAATAATCTTATTGGTTTTGCTTAGTCGTTTGCTTATTTATTTCTTTTCTGTTTCGTTCCAGTAAGCTTATTTGTCTATTTTGATTGTTATGTAAATGCCTATTTAAGGCTTTGTTTAGTTAATGAGTATTCATCCGAAATTCTCCTACGTTCTTTTCAATTGTGTGATTTGTTTGCATGTTCAATATTGTTATGATCCAACAAGGTAGCCGGTGCGTTCCACCGACGGGTAAAACCACTGGTCCGTGTGTGTAGTGTGTGTGTATATATATATATAGGAGAATGATCAAATGTTAACACTCTCTTATTGTGTTAACCCGTATAACTCTATAAAGATCAATCCAAATCTTTGTTTTCTTTTTATAAATATCCTTATTACACATGAACAAAATTTTCTTCTTTTATGTGTATGTCTATATTCATCATCGTTTAATATTTAAAATCAGTGTAAGTTTTAATTACATTAACACTGATCTTAAATCTTAAACAGTGATGAATTTACACATATACATAAAAGAAGAAAGTATTATTTATGTGTAATAATGATATTTAAAAAAAGAAAACAAAGATTTAGATTTATCTTAGCGGAGTTATATGGGTAGACACAATAAGAGTGGGTTAACAATGGAACCTTACCCGATATATGATTGTGAACAAATAAGAACCCATAAATATAGCTATAACCCAATAACAATCATCCAATTGTTAATTAAAAGGTCAAGTGAATAAGATAAGGACATGTGTCATATTTCTTTTTTTAATGTGCCAGAGCATATTAAACATTTTGTTATTATTAGAATGCTATATTTGATATGGTGGTGACATTTGTTACCTTCTATTATATTTTAATTAATTTACTTTTTTAATAAAAGTTTACCCCCTCTTTTTTTTTTACATTCATAACTTTTTTTATACTATATTATTTTTTTTATAAAAATTGCATCTTTTATTCGTCTCATTTTTTTATAAAAATTGCATCTTTAAATAATGTGTTACATAACTGTAATTTATCTTTGTTAAAAAAAATTAAAATAAATTGTTATACTTTAAGTCGTTACAATGATATAAATACGAAGCATATAAAAAAATAGAAAAACATAGTCAATACTATAACGGAATTAAAGAGAAAATTGAGACGAGTAAAATTGTGCAATTTTTATAAAAAAAATATAGCATAAAAAATTATTAATATATAAAAAAATAGGAAGTAACTTTTATTAAAAAAAAGTACATTAATTAAAATATAATAGAAGGTGACAAGTGTCACCATATTAAATCTAGGATTCTAAGACTACCCACAATGCATAAACATGCATTTACTACACGCATCATAATCATGACTGTCACATCAGCTTTTTACTCATTTTTCTCACATGTATTCTCTCTGCTCTTTTTAACTCCAACACATCCTTACCACATGCATTCTCTGTCCTCTTTTTTTTTTAAATTAACTTTTAAAGAGGTGGATCACCATCTCTCAATGCACTTGGTTGCATTTCCAGAAGTGCAAGGAGAGTAACGTGCGTGGTGCTCCAATGCATCCAACAGAGAAAAAGATGTCCATGTGGGACGTGCAAGAGGGTTTACGAGCCCATTGTATTTAGTCTAATAACAAAATGTCTAATATGCTTTTTCACCTTAAAAAAATATAATGTATGTCCTTATATTATTCACTTGACTTTTTAATTAACTATTGAATGATAGTTATTGGGTCATAGCTCTATTCATGAGTTTTCATTTAAACACTTCCCAATATACTGTCACACCCCGACTCGCAGCGGAAGACTTAACAGAGTCTTGGTGTCAACAGTAAATAACATAAGCATAAGTTAAGCGAACGATTTAAATAAAACATAGATAATTATATCTAAAGTCATCGAGAATTGTTAACATAAGTTCAACATTTTTATTACAAAACATCTGTTTTAACATTGCGATAACCGGTCCCAATATAATTATCCCATGTACGCTCGCTTTTCAAGAACCGGTTTTCCTTTCCCATCATCATGCTACTTACCTGAGAAACATACCAAATTTAAAAACAAGTGTCAACCAAACGGGTTGGTGAGTTCACAGGTTTTCATATAAAAACATTTAAGCAAGGGAAAAGAACGTAATGTACAAAAACATCGTGATAGAGAACTCATCGTAGACTAGCTAGGTACTAAGATACGATAGACACCATGAGCCCATAATCAAACCAAAACCAAGGTGTGAACACCCCTCGACATATATTGCTCCCGTTACTCACGGACCATGACAGCTGGTCGGGGAGTGGGTTGTCAAACCTGATAGATCTACCAATATATCATGCGGTCCCTCCCCCGAGACTAATGATTATGACTGCGGGAGCGAATCCCCTCTAGAGCGAATACACAGAGAACACATATACAAATGGCTGCACTTACTCAAGAGCTATCAAAGTCACATATCACTCCAAACCATACATCACAATTTAAAATTTCTTTTCCCGATATGTTTCTCCCCCGGTTTATCAAAAACCAAAAACATTATTAAAAAGGGGCAGTGAAACTCACCTCAATATGTTCCTGCTAGCAACAAAGATTTCCAAATAACCCGACTGTTCTCACTAGCGCCCTAAAACCCAAGGGACACATTAACAGTCTAAATAAAAGTCCATCATGTAAGTTGTTCACCCAACTTAGCTATACTTAAACACATTCCACTATAGGAAACATATTTCACACAAACGACCCGTTGGTGACTCGAATTTAGTTATTTATCATAAATCATAAGTTAACGTTTTTAGGTCATAAAATTTCAAAATAACTAAGTTATCTTTGTTAAAATCCATTTTAACTCCAAACTTAGTTATTTTAACTATTGGTCAAGTTTGACAATTTATTCGAGTTTTACCGACAAAACCGACAACATAACACGCAAGCACATCAGCATGCATAATGACCTAAGTGACTTCTAATACTTAAAAATAAATATTTTATACTTATTTTTATAATGAATTTGTTGATTAAAATCAGGCACAAAATTATGTCAAAATTTTGCATTAAAATGACGTTTTTAAGCCATTTTTAAACATAGTTTTCAAATATTTCATTTTATACTTTTCTTACAACACTTATATATTATAAATTACAAATTTTTATCATAAAAACTTATAAATTTTCTGATCAAAATCAGATTCATAAAACGACTCTTTTTATACGTTAAAAATAGTCGAAAATGCGTATTTTCGGTCCTCAATAACCGTTTTATCATTCCATTTTTAAAACCACTTGATTTTATACACAAAATATTTTAAATATTTACAAAATTTAGTGTAAATAATCTGTCTCAAATTATTTTTTTATAAAATCTCTATTTTTATAGTTTTTGTTTTACTAAAAACACTAATTTTTAGTTTGTTAAATTTATGGATATTTTTCTAACCTTCCTTTGTAAATTTTATAATAAATTAATTATTTTTTAAAGTATATTAAGACTTTAAAATCAGATTTATGTATTTCAAAATAACATTTTTCTCATTATTCTCAAAACTCAATTGTTACTTAAAAATACTTATGTTCATATACACATGCATGTAATTAACATCATCATCCAACAACTTTACATATATATATGTATGTATGTATGTATTTATGTATGTATGTATGTATGTATGTATGTATGTATGTATGTATGTATGTATGTATGTATGTATGTATGTATGTATGTATGTATGTATGTGTATGTATGTATGTATGTATGTATTTATCTATGCATGCATGTAACTAACTCATAGATACATACACACCCACACACATATATACATTCATGCATGTAACCAAAATAAAAACCTTCATCCATGTGTGTGTATATATATATATATGTAAGTATGTGTGTATGTATATTTTGAAAGATTTATCTTCACCCATATATACACATCACGACACATACATACATATATATATATATGTATGTGTGTTTGTATTCACTACCCACACACACTCACACTTATACACTTCCACATTATCATTTTTTTTATATTAAAACCTGCTTGTTTTAAACTTACTATTTGGGTGAACCAACTTTTAACAAAATCCATTAAATGTGAAGAGATTTTACCTTTTAATGGCATATAAATAAATGGTTTCTTGTTCAAAATCCTCACAATACTCCAAAAATCCCTTCAAGAACTCAAGAGAATGGTAGAGAGTAGCATTCAAAATTTGAAAATGGGTATTGTAGAAGAAGAGAGAAAGAGACGGATGAGAGAGAGGAAAGAGTGTGGAATGGGTTAGCTTGAGAATGTGCATAAAATGATTGTATGTAGGTGTTAGGATTTTAAAAATCCAAGGTTTGGATCTCTTCTTGACATGTGGCATACACATGTCTTCACAAGGATTTTTCATGGATACAAAGTATGTAAGATAGATATATTCTGAGTCATACGGTGTATAAATCTCGTACCGGAAATTTAATAAAAAATCCAATTTTTATTATAAAATTAATAGAATATTTAATCTTACTAAAAAAATTGAATTTTAGTCAAAAACAATGACCTTAATTATTATTTGAATAATTAATTCAATTTGACCCGGCTAAAACGTAGATAAAGTCGGTTTTCAATAAAATTAACAGTTAACACCAAAATTCATGGTTTACATCGTTAACTTAATTTATCCATTTATGATTTATCATTTTATACTAAATTAGTTAATCGAGTCGTCACCAACGTTCGCTAAAACACCGTCGAACGATTCCGAAATCTCAAAAATTCACTAAATGCAAATCCATGCATTTAAACAACACTTTGTGCTAGACTTTTTAATCAACATTAATTTAATGTTAACGCGTTAAATAAATCAAGTTTAGTACACTAACCATTATGAGTCATCTTTCGTAAAATTACAGGATGTCACATATACATCTAGGGAGGTGATCAAAAATTAACCTTTCATTATTTTGTTAACCGAATAACTACATTTTTTTTATTTTGGGCCCATAATAAAGTAAATCTAGAAATGTATGTTTTTTCTTCCTTTTTAATTAATGTAATTAATTTATTCAAAGAAATAAAGAATAGCAAAAGAGAACACTTGTCATATTTTAATAAACTCCAAAAAAATTTTCTTTCTTATCTCTCTTATTAAATAATAATTGACTTTTATATTAAATTCAATATTAAAGATTTTAAATAATTAAATTATAAATTAAATATCAAATATATAAATTTTCTTATAAGAAGATTTCAATTATATAACATCTTAAAATATAATTTTCTAATTCTTAAATTTTTATTATTTGTAATTTATTATTTTTAAGTATTCGCCATTCATTATTTTATCAACAATTATTGTTATCAAACATACAAATTATTATAAAAAAATTATTTATAACATATTAGACTTATTCAACACATGTAATACATATGTTTCTAACCTAGCATGCATGCATACATACATACATACACACATACATACATACAGGATTTGAATCAAATAAAAACATAATATTAAAGAGAAAACCCTTAAACTCTATGATGTGTCGTAATTTACACATCATTTTCGTATTTAATTCATAGCATTTTATTTTATTTTATTAGATTTTTATTTAGTTTTAGTAGATTTTAATGAATTTTTACTTATTTTTATTTTTAATGTCAATTTTTATAGGTTTCGCGAAAATAAACGTTCGTAATTACGAAGAAACTGAGGCCCGGAATAATTTTTATGAAGTTGGGAAGCTAAAATATAATTTTCAGATGTTTCTGGGTTAAAAAGTTGCATTCCATGAAGTTTCAAGGCTTAAAAAACTGAAATTCTGAAGTTTAGGGGGGTAATATGCAATTTCTGGAAAGTGGGAGGCGCTGGGACACGTGGCAGCATCATATCACGCCACGTCAGCCCTTGAATGGCTGCTTGACCCGCGAGATGCAACCGGATACCCGCCCTGACCCACGTCATACCCAGATGCACACACAGAGTGACCCAGGCGCGACCCGGTTGTCCGACCCATGACCCGCGCGCCCCTTCCTCCTTGTTGACCAGCTTCTGGACCTTTGACCCCCGTTGACCCGCGTTGACCGGTCATTTGACCAGGTCTTTGGACCTCTTTTAAGCCCATGAATCGGCCCATGGACCTCCTGTCGCGACCCTTTGCGTATTTTTCACATATTTAAGCCATTTAAAACCCTAATTCGCGAATTAATCAACCCTAGACGGCTGGAAACGAACAAGAAACATATTTTTGAAGATTTTGAAGGTTTAGGGCTGAATTGGATGCTCGGGGGAGGCTCAGAACGCATATAAAAGTGTCCGGAAACGCGTTTTCGGGTTCTTTTTCTTGTTTTCTTGATTATTTCTCGTTTGTTCTTGAACCCATGGATATGTTTATGAATATTTTTCATATTATTACTGTTCTAAACATGTTTCTTGGCTAAACTCATTGTATTACTTAGATTTGGATGACGATCGGTTGATTTTATTCGGTTTTCGGGTTTGTTTTTACGGGATTTCGATTGTTTATGATTAGGATCAGATTATATACGGTTAATATTGATTATTTATTGCTGTTATGATGATATATAAATGCATGATGATGTCCAATTGATAAGTCTTGGTTGTTTACTACGTGTTTTGACCGGTTTTATCAGTTTTAGGCTTAGATTTCGTATCTAATTCTATTTGGGTTTGCTTTGGCCAATTAAACCTTAGGATATTATCTGTAATTGGATTATAAACAGTAGGATTGTCATTCCTGAGACTAATCACGTAAGGGAATTTGGATTATTAGGGTTTTAGGGTTTTTCAGGCAAATTACGTGACCATCGGGTTTTCCTGTTTATTCCTTAGAATTCCTTGCAATTCAAGGTATTAACTTATATATTTTGATGTATCGAGATTGTTGAAACTGACCACGTGATACGATCTTCTGAATCCTTAAACAATCAGTGTTGGGAGAGACTGACTAGGTAATCCATTACACATCCTGGTAATCTTTCACATGACTCGTTGGAACATTCTTTAGCATTAGTGAGAATGACCTTGTGATCTAATGGTTCTGAGTGTTTCCTTTGTTGTCATATCCTTGTTGACCGGATATCCCGTATCTCATTCCCGAAACTGTTAAAGTTACCTTTAGGATTCCAAGTCTAGGTAGTACCCTTCTTTATCTGATTTCTTAGTTCCTTAATTCGTTTCAGTTGTCGAGGTTATTTTATTTCTTTATCTCTTCGTTACAAAATTCTTTGCTAAAAACACAAATTTCCTTATTTAGTAATTTCCTTCTTTAGTGTTAGCTTTGTCTTTATTTAGGGTTAATTCTTAGATTCCGTGTCCTTAGGTTCGATATCCGGACTTTCCTTAGCTATACTTCATACGTCAGGTACACTTGCCTGTAGTTTGTAGTTCGGTTTAGGTTATTTCGATTTATTACTCGATAGTGTTGAACCACCATTTTATATATATATAACCGACACATCAAGTTTTTGGCGCCGTTGCCGGGGATACGGAAATTCTTTGATTTACCTTATCTTTAGACTTAGCTTTCCTTTTAGTTTAGTGTTTCGTAGTAAGTTTTTATTCGTAGTGACTTTCCAGATTTAGTAACTTCCTATTTTTAGAAACTTTCCATTTTTAGTAAGTGTCTGTTTTCAGCTGTTTGACGTCTTTTCAGGACTTGCCATTTTTAGCAGCCGCTATTTTTGGCAGGTTTCTATTTTTAGTAAGTTTTTGTTTATAGGATTCCTTTTAGATTTCCTTTTAGTTAGTAGGTTCGTCCTTTGAGTCTTACTTCTGCTTGGTGATTGTTTCTTCTTTAGGTTAGTAATTTAGTAGATATTTAGTATTAATTAGGTTAACTTTAGTAAGTAATCATATTTCTTTTCTTTTTCTTTTCTTATTTTGTTACAGTGCATGCACCGCAGTAGACGGCCGGAGTCACCTGAGTACACTGCTTTTGCTGAGCCAGAGAGATAGTTTCACTCGAGGTTACGATCTCACCTTCTTTTTCACTGCACACACAACACTGCTATAGGAGAGATGGCTGCACCTGCTAGGAGGACCGTTGCTGATTTTGCCAAGCCGACTGCTGCTGGCAATCGTTCTTCCATCACTCGACCAGTTGTCACCGAGAACAACTGGTACATCCCGACTCAAATCATCAATCTGATCATTCACTCATCTAAATTTCATGGACTGCCCGAGGAGGACCCCAATGCTCATCTGGGTCAGTTCCTTCGTATGTGTGACACCTTTAAGATCAAAGGTGTTTCTGATGATGCAGTCTTTCTGCGTCTCTTTCCATTTTCTCTTGAGGACAAAGCCATCACTTGGCTTGAGTCCCTTCCATCTGGATCGATCACTACTTGGGAAGAGATGCAGGAACTGTTTCTGACCAAGTATTTCCCACCTGCCAAAACTGCACGACTTAGGAGCTTGATTCATTCATTTCAGCAGGAGGAGGGAGAGAGTTTCTTTGCTACTTGGGAGAGGTTTAAGGAGATGTTGAATAGGTGTCCACATCATGGGCTTGAGGATTGGGCATTGGTTGAGAAGTTTTATAATGGAGTTACTTTTGCTACAAGGCATACACTTGATTCCACTGCTGGGGGTAACTTGCTTACCAATATGACCCCCGATGAATGCCTGAAGTTGTTTAAGAACATGGCTATGAGTAGCTATCAATATCCCACCAGGGGAAAATCCACTGCCACTCAGAAAACTGGAGTCTTGCATGTTGATTCGAACACTGCTTTAACAGCCCAAGTTGAAGCATTGACCAAACTAGTCAAAGACATGCAAGTGAAGAACAATGCAAGGTGTGAAGTGTGTAGGGGAGGACATGAGACCATTCAATGTCCTCAGATGACTGATGGATCTCAAGAGCAGGTTGACTACGTGGGAAATCCTAACCGAGGACCTGGAAATGCCTTTGGCAATTCCTATAACTCGGGAGGGAGGAACCAACCAGGTTTCACCTGGAAGAGTGGTAACCCACCTGGGTTTAACTCTAGACCTCCGATGCAGAATCTGTTTAGAGAACCAGGTCAGAGTAGTGGTGGTTATGGGGAAAAGAAGTCCACTTTGGAGGAGATGATGCAACAACAGGCCCAGCTCTTGACTCAATTCATTACTGAGAGTAAGGCTCAACACAAGGAGCATGATACCATGATTAAAAGTCAAGGGGCAGCATTGCAAAATCTTGAGAGGCAAGTTAGTCAGATTGCTAGTCAGCTGGGTGAGAGACAGTCAGGTTCTCTACCTAGCAAGACAGAAGAGAACCCGAGAGGGTATGCTAAGGCAATCACTACAAGGAGTGGAATGAGTACTGGAACAGAGAAACCGGTTGTTGAACCGGCTGAGGATGAGGAAGTGATGGACGAGGAGATAGATATGGAGGCTCCAGGAGAGGTGCAACCCACTAGGCTAGTCCCAGCAAGTACAGCACAACCTAAGAAGACTCCCGAGAAGAAGAAGGATCCGGAGATTGACCTTTCCAAGATACCATACCCTGCGAGAGTCCTTCAACAGAAATATGAGAAGGAGTATGGGAGATTTCTTGAGTTGTTCAAGCAGCTTAAGGTGAATATCTCATTTGTTGAGGCACTTCAGCATATGCCTAAGTATGCGAAGTTTCTGAAGGATTTGTTGACAAACAAGAGGAAGATGGAGGAGTTGTCAACTGTTACACTGAGTGAGAAATGTTCTGCAGTTGTTCAGAACAAGCTGCCACAGAAGAAGACTGATCCGGGTAGTTTCACTATCCCGTGCACATTAGGCAGCTCATCTGTTAGCTATGCTTTAGCGGACCTTGGGGCAAGCATAAATTTGATGCCTTATTCGATTTTTGCTAAATTAGACTTAGGCGAGCCTGAGCCCACCCGCATGAGCATCCAGCTGGCTGACAGATCAGTTAAGTATCCCAGGGGCATTGTGGAGAATTTGCTAGTTAAGATAGATAAGTTTGTGTTCCCTGTGGATTTTGTGATTCTAGACATGGAGGAGGATGAGAAAGTTCCACTGATCTTAGGCCGTCCATTCTTAGCTACTGCCAAGGCATTGATTGATGTCTGTGATGGTAAGCTTACTCTTCGAGTTGCAGACGAGACAGTGACTTTCGAGATCCTTAGATCTTTGCAGCATACAGAGAGCCAGGACGATACCTTGTACTTCATTGACACTGTCATGTCACACATGGATCGTTGCTTGAGTGAGATTAGGATAGGTGACCCTGAGATTGTTGAGGATAGGGAGGTAGGGATGTCTGTTCATCCCAGTGAGCAACATCCAGATGTTTTGATTGATGAGATCCCGATCTCTCAAGAGGTGTGTGAGGTTTTAGATAGAGCAGAGCCAGCGGATAAGCCATCTGTCGAGGCACCCCCCGTCCTTGGAGCTTAAAGAACTGCCATCTCACCTTGAGTATGCATTTCTGGATGAGGATTCCCGATTACCCGTCATTATTGCTGCTGAATTGACGGAGGAGGAGAAGAAGAGATTGATTGAGGTGTTGAAGGCACATAAACAGGCAATTGCATGGAAGTTGATGGACATTAAGGGTATTAACCCTTCTTTTTGCACGCATAGGATTCTTATGGAGGATGAATTTAAGCCTGTTGTGCAGAGCCAGAGGAGACTGAACCCGAACATGCAGGATGTGGTTAAGAAAGAGGTGCTTAAGTTGTTGGATGCTGGTCTGATTTACCCGATCTCAGACTCTGCATGGGTCAGTCCGGTTCAAGTTGTCCCCAAGAAAGGGGGGATGACAGTGGTGACTAATGAGAAGAATGAGTTGATTCCGACACGGACAGTCACAGGTTGGAGAGTCTGTATTGACTACAGGAAGCTGAATGATGCCACGAGGAAATATCACTTTCCCCTACCCTTTATCGATCAGATGTTGGAGCGTCTGTCAGGACAACAGTTCTACTGTTTCCATGATGGATTTTCTGGTTATTTTCAGATCCCCATTTCTGCAGAGGATCAAGAAAAGACCACGTTTACATGCCCTTATGGCACTTTTGCGTATCGCCGCATGCCATTTGGTTTGTGTAACGCTCCAGCCACTTTTCAGTGATGTATGGTGGCGATATTCCATGATATGATCGAGGACTCCATGGAGGTGTTCATGGACGACTTTTCTGTGTTTGGGAGTTCCTTTGATCACTGCTTAAGGAACTTGGATAGGATGCTGGCACGTTGTGTTGAAACGAATTTGATGTTGAACTGGGAGAAATGCCATTTTATGGTAAAAGAGGGGATAGTGCTAGGGCATAAGATTTCACGTGCTGGGATAGAGGTTGATAAGGCTAAGATAGAGACCATCAGCAAACTTCCACCACCCACCAACGTGAAATCCATTAGAAGCTTTTTAGGCCACGCTGGCTTCTATTGGCGGTTCATTAAAGATTTTTCCAAAATTTCTAGGCCTATGACTCAGCTTCTGGAGAAGGATACCCCATTTGTGTTTTCTGAGGAGTGTTTGAGGGCATTTGAGCTACTGAAGGAGAAGTTAGTGGATGCCCCGATTTTGATTGCCCCCGATTGGAGCTCGCCCTTCGAGCTTATGTGTGACGCGAGCGACTTCACGGTTGGGGCGGTTTTAGGGCAGAGAAGAGACAAGCACTTCCATCCCATCTACTATGCGAGTAAAACCTTGAACGACGCACAGGAGCATTACACGACTACTGAGAAAGAGCTCCTTGCGGTGGTCTTCGCATTCGACAAATTCAGATCCTACCTCGTGCTTTCCAAGACGATTGTGTACACCGATCACGCAACATTGAGGTACTTGTTCAATAAGAAAGATGCGAAACCGCGTTCGATTCGATGGATTCTGTTGCTTCAGGAGTTTGATATTGAGATACGGGACAAGAAGGGTGCAGAAAATGTGGCCGCTGATCATTTGTCGAGACTTGAGAATCCCGAGCGAGAGGAGTTGCGAGATATGACCATTGGGGATACCTTTCCTCATGAATTTTTGATGGTAGTAAAGGCCGAGCACCAGGGGTTGCCATGGTTTGCTGACTTTGCAAACTATCTGGCTGATGGTGTGTTACTGAAGGGGATGACTCACCAGCAAAAGAAGAAGTTCTTTGCTGATGTGAAGCACTACTTGTGGGATGACCCATACTTGTTTAGAGTTGGAGCGGATCAGGTGATTCGACGTTGTGTGCATGGAGCTGAGGCAGCCGACATACTGAGGCATTGCCACGAGGGGCCGACCGGAGGACACCATGGAGTGACACTGACAGCGAAGAAGGTTTTTGACTCTGGTTTCTTCTGGCCGACGATAATTAAGGATGCACATGTGTTCGTGAAGAGTTGTGACAGTTGCCAAAGAGTTGGCAACATCTCATCCCGCAATGAGATGCCCCAGACTTCCATTCAGGTTTGTGAGATTTTCGACTTATGGGGTATTGATTTCATGGGACCGTTCCCGATGTCTCGAGGGAACCGTTACATCCTGGTTGCTGTTGACTACGTATCTAAGTGGGTAGAGGCCCAACCTTGCCCCACGAATGATGCCCGGGTTGAAGTGAGATTCCTGAAGAAGTTATTTGCACGCTTTGGTACCCCCAAAGCCTTGATTAGTGATAGAGGCACCCACTTCTGCAATAAGCAGATGGAGAAAGCCTTGCAGCGATACGGGGTGACCCATCGTCTAGCTACGGCTTATCATCCGCAGACGAGTGGGCAGGTTGAAGTTAGTAATCGGGGTATAAAGCGTATTTTGGAGAAGACTGTGAGTTGGAACAGGCTAGACTGGGCAGATAAGTTAGATGACGCACTGTGGGCTTTTCGCACTGCTTATAAGACACCGACCGGTTCTACACCGTTTCGGATGATATATGGGAAAGCCTGTCATCTACCAGTTGAGATGGAGCATAGAGCATACTGGGCACTGAAGACGATGAACCTAGACATGGCTACTGCGAAGGATTTGAGGTTTCATCAGTTGCACGAGTTGGAAGAGCTGCGCGATCATGCATACGAGCATTCTCATGACTACAAGGCACGCACGAAGGCGTTGCACGATAGGAAGTTGAGGGGTTATAAAGACTTTAAGTGTGGGGATGCGGTGTTGTTATACAACTCGCGACTGAGATTGTTCCCGGGTAAGTTGAAATCCCGATGGTCTGGACCGTATAAGGTGAAGGAAGTGTTTCCATATGGCACAGTCGAGATTGAAGATAAGGATGGGGCAGCGTTTAAGGTAAACGGGCATCGGTTGAAGCATTACATGAGTGGGCCGTTTGAGAAGAAAGTGGTTGAGGACGTCTACCTCGACCCACCGACTGAGTGATTGTGGTTCCGAGTCTGGCTGAAGACTCGTTAATAAACCAAGCGCTTTTGGGAGGCAACCCACATTTTGTATAGTTTCGTTCTTGTTTTTGTTTATTATTTTGCATTTTTTTGTTTATTTTATTTTTTTGTTTATGTGCTAACCTGATTGTCGAGCCATGCAGTCACGCATGAGCATTTGTTACAGGATCCCAGGTACTTTCATGGTTATTTCATTTTACTTGAATCTCAGCAGGTCACTATGGAGCTTACGCGTTTGCATGGATTGCCTGTCAGGGAAGTATCTCGTTTTTCCTTCTTGTTACTATCGTTTATTATTTTGTTTCTACTTTATTTTAGTTTTTCCCTGTTTTTAGACACATTAGGGACAATGTGTGTTTCAAGTGCGGGGATGGGGAAATTCCTTTCTTTTTACTTCTTTCTTTTGAGTCTAGTTGTTTTAAATTTTGAAAACAAAAAAAAAAACAAAAATAAAATAAAGCTTGAACTTTTGTAAGTTCTGGTTACCTTTTACTATTGCTTAACAAGTCTATTTCATTGTAAATCGTTAACAAAAGGCGGGTCGGCATGAGTTATTGAGTTGGTTATACAGTTAGTCTTTAAGTTGCGTGATAAAGTTTACCCAATTGGACTTGTTTTCAAAACTCATAGGTTTGGGATTCTTAAGAGAGTGAAACCTGTTTGATAGTTGAAAACCGTTTATGTTCATATCGTTAACCCTATTTCACACGTTTCCAGTGAGATTTTGAGCCTTAACAGTCTTTATACAATCACTGATTCGTTTTTGTGTGATTTGACCTACCTGTTGCATTGCTTTAGAACTTGTGCTTGTATACAATTTGAGACTTTTATTGAGATCTGACACAGAGATGATTAAGGCATTAGGTTCACCCATTTCTTAGCCTTTTCTATTCCTTTTGTTTTAAACCTTTAAATATACTAATTAGACACCATGTTGAGCCTAAACCCTTTCATTTGATTGACCCAGTTTTAGTTAGACAGTTATGTGTTCATGTTAGTTGTCTCTAATTGAAAAAAAAAAGAAAAAAAAAGGAAAAAAAATGCAATAATGTGTGAATAAAAGGGTCAAAAAGACCAAGTGTTGGTAGTTTGTTTCGTTTAAATGCTTGTTTGTGAATAAAGTCGACTACCGGAGCTTTCTTTTATGTTTTAGCCACTTTAAAACCATACATTACCTACCCTTAACCTAAGCCCACCCTTTTTAAAGTCCTTTTGATCTGTGTTAATCTTGATATGATGTGGAGATTTGATTATAGCACAAGCTTATGTTAGCATTGTTGCAGTGTTAGGTTATGAGAGTTCACTTGCAAAAATCCATATATTTAACCAAGTGTTGAGTGACAATTGTGAGGGTGTGAACGTAAATGGTTGAATTCTTGAAAAACAGGTGAATCTTGATTAGGAAATCCCATGTTTTAAAATTGCTTCATTGATGTCTGATTGGGTTGTAAATCTATTGACCGTTGTAAGTCTTGCGATTGATTGTGTAATTAAATCCTTAACCCATATTCGGTTTTGTTTGATGTGAAACGTTTTTGAATTAGATTTCGTTTTGCGTTGTTTAAGGTTTGCTTAGGGACAAGCAAAGTTCAAGTGTGGGCATTTTTTATGTGTCGTAATTTACACATCATTTTCGTATTTAATTCATAGCATTTTATTTTATTTTATTAGATTTTTATTTAGTTTTAGTAGATTTTAATGAATTTTTACTTATTTTTATTTTTAATGTCAATTTTTATAGGTTTCGCGAAAATAAACGTTCGTAATTACGAAGAAACTGAGGCCCGGAATAATTTTTATGAAGTTGGGAAGCTAAAATATAATTTTCAGATGTTTCTGGGTTAAAAAGTTGCATTCCATGAAGTTTCAAGGCTTAAAAAACTGAAATTTTGAAGTTTAGGGGGGTAATATGCAATTTCTGGAAAGTGGGAGGCGCTGGGACACGTGGCAGCATCATATCACGCCATGTCAGCCCTTGAATGGCTGCTTGACCCGCGAGATGCAACCGGATACCCGCCCTGACCCGCGTCATACCCAGATGCACACACAGAGTGACCCAGGCGCGACCCGGTTGTCCGACCCATGACCCGCGCGCCCCTTCCTCCTTGTTGACCAGCTTCTGGACCTTTGACCCCCGTTGACCCGCGTTGACCGGTCATTTGACCAGGTCTTTGGACCTCTTTTAAGCCCATGAACCGGCCCATGGACCTCCTGTCGCGACCCTTTGCGTATTTTTCACATATTTAAGCCATTTAAAACCCTAATTCGCGAATTAATCAACCCTAGATGGCTGGAAACGAACAAGAAACATATTTTTGAAGATTTTGAAGGTTTAGGGCTGAATTGGATGCTCGGGGGAGGCTCAGAACGCATATAAAAGTGTCCGGAAACGCGTTTTTGGGTTCTTTTTCTTGTTTTCTTGATTATTTCTCGTTTGTTCTTGAACCCATGGATATGTTTATGAATGTTTTTCATATTATTACTGTTCTAAACATGTTTCTTGGCTAAACTCATTGTATTACTTAGATTTGGATGACGATCGGTTGATTTTATTCGGTTTTCGGGTTTGTTTTTACGGGATTTCGATTGTTTATGATTAGGATCAGATTATATATGGTTAATATTGATTATTTATTGCTGTTATGATGATATATAAATGCATGATGATGTCCAATTGATAAGTCTTGGTTGTTTACTACGTGTTTTGACCGATTTTATCAGTTTTAGGCTTAGATTTCGTATCTAATTCTATTTGGGTTTGCTTTGGCCAATTAAACCTTAGGATATTATCTGTAATTGGATTATAAACAGTAGGATTGTCATTCCTGAGACTAATCACGTAAGGGAATTTGGATTATTAGGGTTTTAGGGTTTTTCAGGCAAATTACGTGACCATCGGGTTTTCCTGTTTATTCCTTAGAATTCCTTGCAATTCAAGGTATTAACTTATATATTTTGATGTATCGAGATTGTTGAAACTGACCACGTGATACGATCTTCTGAATCCTTAAACAATCAGTGTTGGGAGAGACTGACTAGGTAATCCATTACACATCCTGGTAATCTTTCACATGACTCGTTGGAACATTCTTTAGCATTAGTGAGAATGACCTTGTGATCTAATGGTTCTGAGTGTTTCCTTTGTTGTCATATCCTTGTTGACCGGATATCCCGTATCTCATTCCCGAAACTGTTAAAGTTACCTTTAGGATTCCAAGTCTAGGTAGTACCCTTCTTTATCTGATTTCTTAGTTCCTTAATTCGTTTCAGTTGTCGAGGTTATTTTATTTCTTTATCTCTTCGTTATAAAATTCTTTGCTAAAAACACAAATTTCCTTATTTAGTAATTTCCTTCTTTAGTGTTAGCTTTGTCTTTATTTAGGGTTAATTCTTAGATTCCGTGTCCTTAGGTTCGATATCCGGACTTTCCTTAGCTATACTTCATACGTCAGGTACACTTGCCTGTAGTTTGTAGTTCGGTTTAGGTTATTTCAATTTATTACTCGATAGTGTTGAACCATCATTTTATATATATATATATATATATATAACCGACACATCACTCTACGTGGACCGTTGATCAAACTTTAATTAAATTTATCTTTATTTAATTATAATGGGTATATTGGTAAAGTTACAACTCTCTCTTTCTTTATAACATTACATCACCATCTTTCTATTCAAATCATTTCATATCTCTTTCATACACTTTTCTCTTTCACATACTTCTCTCTATTTTAAATTCTTTTAAATATTACTGAAAATTAATTAAAGATGCTTAATAGTATTAAGTATTTTTTTTAAATTTGTAAAATATTGATCTGTTTACACATGTGTAGTTTTAAGATATACATCATTTTTTTTTAGTTTTACACATGTGTAGCTTACAAATTTTATATTTGTTTCTTTGAATTTGAATATGTTATACATGTGTATTCTTTTTTAATATTAGTGAAAATTAATTACACATGCGTAGTTATAAATTTTTGAGTCGATTGTACTTGTGTATTAAAACTTGTAAATTTTTAGATGGGTTAAACATGTTTAATTTTTTAATACTATTGAAAATTTATTTTGTATAAAAAGTACATATTTTTGTTGTGTTTTTATTTTTAAATAAAGATATATTTTTAGTTTGTTTTAAAACTACACATTTTTTTAGTTTTTTGTTCTTAAAAATTGTTTTTTTATTATTTAAAAAAAAAACTACACATGTGTAGTGTTTGACTGTGTGTATTTTTTTATTACTACTGTCGCACCCCGGCCCTCCCGTCCCGGACGGGGGCGCGACTCGACTCGACTCGACTGATCTTGCAGGATCACAGTCTCCGGTCACACTGTGTTGCGAGACCTACATGTCTAGTTTCATACGTACTTCCATTTACTTGGATAAAACAGTTTTGTAAAATCAGAGTTGCGGAAGTTTAATAATATCAACATAGATGAAGTTCATAATTTGCGGAAGCGTTACATAAAAGTTTTCAAAACAACATAAGTTTAATGTTTGCGGAAGCGATAAAAGATGTTTAAACAATACATGGCCTAACAAAATGATAACAAATGTTTAATAGACTAAGACACTTAAGCAGATGCATGCGACTCCAGCCTAGCATCCTAATCCTTGTGCGCGTGCCTTAGTTACCTGAGAAAACATGCGAGTAAAGGGTCAACACAAAGGTTGGTAAGAGCACATGTTTCATATCAGTAGTAAACATCAAAATGTTTAAAGTAAATGTTTAGTAGGTCTACATTTCAATACAATGCAATATCCATTGATAGCTAGTCAATATAAGTTATACCATATGCGGATTTGCAACCGAAGCTAACATGCTGCCTCCCGCCATATCCATCCAAGATATGGCAATGTTGTTTGGTCAATTATGCACTGTTCCGACCTCCAGTCGGGGTGGCCATACGGCGCGCAACAGTGAGTTTTGTCAGGCCCAAATAGTACTATTCAGAATTACCACGCTAAGCGCAACGCGCTATTAACGGTTCGAGGTGTGTTTAATGAGGACTTATCAGTTTTGTGAATGAATGCCACACATATGCATATACGATATCAGCATGTACAAATGTAACCCAAAATGTGTATGTTGTTCAAAAACAGTTGTATGCAATGTCTTCTCCCCTAAAGTGTAACACCCCGGGCCGGCGAGAACGGATCGGGTTTTCCCGTCGGGCGGAAGGTTCCCGGGGCGCGATATCGTGAGTGATAATCGAATGATCAGATTGTTTACATAGCACATGATAATAAATGAGAAATGATAACATGACATATGATGTAGAATTACAAAGTTAAATTACAATGTAAGTTCATAATTTAACTAAGTAAATCTATCCAAAAGAATCAATGAGTTCATATCTTGTATCTGTACAAGATATTCAAAAGATGATTCATGTTCTTGTTAGCCAAAAGTATGCAATCACAAAAGTAGCTAGGTCTTCTAAAAGTCCACTAGCTATATTCCTGTAATCATGGTGACTAAACTTGTTCGTCACCTGAGAAAACATGCATTTAAACAAAGTCAACACTAGGTTGGTGAGTTCATAAGTTTAATAATTGAAAACCATTGAATTCTTGTCAATCATGTTCACAGTGTTTCACACAAGTTGTATTGTTAATTGAATCCCATGTTTCACACAATGTCCTCTCCATGGTTATATTTACAGATAATGTTTCATCCAGTCAAGCATGCTTATATATAGGGCATACGAAAGGGTCAAGCCCAGACGCCATCCCACCACATGCTCAACTGCACTCAACACTACCTGTAACACAACGATGGATACCCATTTCCTTTCACCCATGATTTCCCGGTATGTTTATCCAAATAATGAAAAAAAAGAGACATGATTATCTCTGTTAGCCATTCCTTACGGAATAGCCAGGCATGTAAAATAAACCAATAATTGAAATAAAGAGACGTAATAATCTCTGTTAGCTATTCCTTATGGATTAGCCCGGCATGTATAACAAACCAATAAATAATGTAAGAGATGTAATAATCTCTGTTAGCTATTCCTTACGGATTAGCCCGGCATGTAAGATATCATACTCGATATCTAGAGCGAAACTTAATAGTTTCTGTAGCTAATCATGACTGATTAGCCCGGCGTGTAACATCCCCAAACAATTGAATAAAGAGACATAATTGCCTCTGTTAGCTACTCCTTACGGATTAGCCCGGCATGCACAACAATCCAATGAAATAAGTAAGAGACGTAATCGTCTCTGTTAGCTATTCCTTACGGATTAGCCCGGCGTGTAAGATATCCTCCAATCATATCTATTGGAATGAATAAATTCCCTAGATTTTATGAATGTTATTAATTAGAATTGATAGCACCTCTCGTGCCCGGTGTGATTTCGTTAAATTACCCCAAGCCCTAGTAATTAGTGTTAATAATTTACCTGACTGATCTATGGTTGTGTAAACGGCACCCTCTAATGGTTATAGGATGTGCTCTAAATAGATTCTTAATAGGTAATAACAGTATATGTGGGGAATGCCATCCCGCAAGCGTGTGCTCATAATATCCTCCTCGATATCACGAGTAATTGTCTCAACTGTTATCTCGATGTTGAGTGTTCTTACTAACTTGAACAAAGTGTTATAAGAACTTATCTTATACACAATGTTAGTAATGTGTGAATGATCTTGTTATCATGAAGTTACGTTATCATGATTATCATTCTTGTTATTTGTAATTGTCATTGGTATGTTATCCCTTGGTTTCACGTTGTTCTATCGTGTAAGAATAACGCACGGTTGAAAGATATACTCTTAGCAACTTACATTGTCCTATGTGTTAATGTGTCATGATTCTAGGTTGGCATGTAGCATCCTAGCTAGTTCAGGTATGATAGAATCAATCAAGCAAGCATATAATGATAAACGATAATAACGATAAACAATTATTATCTAAATCATAATATAAGCAATATGTTAATGGAAACTTTTAAATAATTAAAAGTTAAGCATGTTTCTCAGCCCCGAGCTTTGAAATCAGAAAAGATTAGAAAAAGGGGCATATGAACTCACCTTGTTGTGGAAGTGGTTGACTTAGCTTAAAAGAAACAAGAATGTACGCGCTCTTTGTTGTTCTTGATGTTGTTTTCACGATCCTGTATTGGTTTCACATTGTACTTAACCTATAAGTATTGATTGTAATGGATTTGTGTGTGTATGCGTGTTAGCCCTACAGTCGGCTAGCAATCGTGAGTTGCGATCATCATTCGGCCCCGTGAATTTGTCATTGACTTTAGAAGCATTCATGTTAATTAGGTTAATCATTAAAACACTCGCTTATTAGTTTTAAGTTCACTTGATTTCTTGCCATGCTAAAAGAGTTCCTAAGTTTCAACTTAAGGTTTAGGTTTAAAATTAATAACCTTTAATAATGATATGTTTAACCTTTTGAATTTCGTTATGACTATAACTCGTCACCCTTGTCATGAAATTTAAAGTGAATAGATGGTGCGGTATGAGTTATTCCTTGACATTACATGTTTCTAAATTGATTTCTAAGTCTCATGTTTCTCGAATATCACTTGAACCGAATGATATCGACATGGCCTTAGGAGTTACGCGTGGGCCGAATGCGATATGTTGGGTCAAGTCGAATACGTGTGGGCCAAATGGATGTGGGCTGCATAGAGGGGTTGAGCTTTTCCACATGGGCCGAATACATTGGGTTACCCAATCATGGGCCGAGATGTAAATAGCTGGGCCGCAGGTGTGTGTGTGGGCCATCTATTGGGCCGGTAAGCTCCTACAGATCATTAGTGGGCTGGCAACTAGGCTTGATCACACGAGGAGGTTGCTTTTAATAAAATTCCGGCTAACTAGATCCCCATGGAAGCAAACCTTTCGACTCAAATAACCAAGGTTCGGTCCTGCCATTCCATTAGTGAACCTAAAGGTTCGTGGTTTATAAGGTGATCCGGCAAGGTTATAGGTTCACTAGGTGATGTTGGTTCGCTACTGATGCTGAGGTAAGGTTCGGCCACTTAGCTTCAACCTAAAAGGTTCGTGATGGTGTTTGAAAGGTTCGTGGCTACCTCAGCTATGGTTCGCCCCTGTAGATAGGTTCGGCCACAATAGGCTCGCCATGAAGCTGGGTTCGTTCAGGGCCACAGGTTCGTCTAGGGTCTCAGCATAAGGGTTCGTGGTAGCATCAAGGTTCGCCTAGGTGTACATCTCAAAGGTTTGTTGCATGCTAGTCTGTAAGGTTCGCGGGTGGCTGAAAGGGTTCGTCTCACAGGAAACACTGAAGGAGGTTCGGCTATGCCCACGAACCTGTACTTGCTCATTGTCTCCTTCACCCAACATCATGGTCCTAAGGCTAGTTGCATGGTATGTTATGCAATTCATGGTTTACGAGGGTGTGCAGGTCGTGAGGGTGAATCTAGGACCGAATAGAAGTCATAGTTGAACTAAGTGATAGAAAACCCTATTTCCCGTGACTTTCCTTGGATCATGCCTCGATTTTGGCCGGTGAAAACTTCAGATCCTTTGTACTTCTACGTAGAAGAGATCGAGAGCTTCGCGTGGACACCAAGAACGTCCAAATCCGTCCACAAACGAGCAATATATGAGGTTTTGAAGGTGGAAAAATGGTGGTGAATGGTGGTGGCCGGAAAAGTGAGGTAGAGAGAGAGAGAGTGAAAATGTGATAAATGAACAAATGGCCTCAATTTAGGCTTTAAATATCCCACGGGTGTTCGGGTTCGTTTCGGTTGCTCGGTTCGCGATTTCGTTGCGTTTCCGGAATTTTACGCGTAATTTATATTTAATAATTAAGAGAAGTTAAATTAATTACTTTGATGAGTTTCAAAATTGTAAAATGTTATTTATTTTATTTTATTAATTTATTTTCGTTCGTGTCGTGTTTTCGTTTCTGTTTCGTTAGAAAACGTCACTTACGCGCGTTTTCGTACAGAGCGCTAACTGTACGAACATGATCGTACATTTCATTTTCTGATTTGGTTTTCTACTTATCAGTTATCATTCAGAACGTTAAACTCACAGATATGTTTGTGTGAATCGTCACCCCCACAAACACGCTGTCAGTTTATTATTCGTATACGACACTGAGTTATTGTTTTAAATTGTATTTCCTCACTGTCGGACTCAACTAGACGTCCTGTTTTCACTTTGTTTTCATACTGATTCGTCGGTCATTTGATTCCTGTCAACTATGGATATCAGATCGCAACCGATATGTTCTTGTCGTTTGTTTGTACAATGTTGCTTCTCTTGAGTTGTTGTATTTATTGTATTTAAGTTTTCACTTAAACACATACAACTGTGGTTTGTTTTCTGAGTTCTGTTATCACACGACTGTTTACGCACTGTATTTACACACAGTAAATGGTGAAAGTACACACACCGTACGGACTTGCCGGACGGTCTGGTACTGGTTGTCACATAAAGGTAGAAAAAGTAAAAAGGGGCCGTGAACTCACCTGGTTAGCAGTTCCGGTATGTGTTTGTGTGTTCGCGTCTGCGAAAGCTAGCACCTGCTAGTATGCACCTATAACCATATAGGTGTGAGTATGTGTTTTGTGGTGTGTTGTAATCCATACAACTCCAAGTGTCGGTGTGCTCAACCGAGTGTGTGTGTTGACTAGTGAGACTCGACGAATCGTTGGTGACACGATTGTTGTGTTTATGTGCCTTAATGCACATAAGACACCAAAAAGCATCCTATGACTCTAATCGCACAAGTTACCGTTTTTAGAAAATTTCCGATTTAGGAAAGTGTGGTTATGAATCTCATTTCATAAAACTAATACCATTAATATGTTTATAAAACACGTTTAAACCCTTAAAACATGTCGTTTGCGCATAAATCCCCATTTAAGCCGTTTTGCCCAAATAAAGTTTCCTTATTGGAAGGTATTCGTTTAAATGCTCGTTTTCACAAAACGAAGTTTCTAAATATGTTAAAAATCATTTTTAAGCATATTCCAATACTCGAAGTTCACCAAAATATCTTAAAACATCAAAAGCCCTCTTTTTATTTTTAAAAGTTTCCATATTTAGTAAGTTTCTACAAAACCACGTTTTTGACAAAATCAAATACCCAAATGTGTTACTAAACACTCCAATGTACATTTAACAACATCTAGACATGTCTAGATCATCACAAATCTACAACATGCAACATAAAAGTTTCCTTTTATGGCAAGTTCTACAAAAACATCATCAAATCAACAATAACCCAATCCTAGATGATTTCTATCATCAATCTACTTCAAAATATAACAATAAACACTCTAGACCCATTAAAATTCCGTGCATGTGAGCGGATCGGAGTTGCATGTGAGTGGATCTTCATGCATGTGGGTTTTTAGCCCTTGCATGTGTGATCTAAGCATTAATAAGCATGTAAGACTACCCTAAATGCTCTAGAATCGTTGGGAGATGGTTGTAGCAGCTCTAGTTGCTTCTGGATAGCAATGATTTGCAGAAAACAAGGTGATGGTGATGATCTTCACCAATCTTTCCTCTTCAAGCTTCTTGCGAGTTCCTAGCTTCAATCTTCAAGTATGGGAGCTCCAATGGCTTCCAATGGGTGAAAAGAGGAGGTAACATGGGTTAAGGAAGAGAGATGGCCGGTTGGTTGCGTGTGGTTTCGAGTATAATGAGCGAAGATAGAGTAGAAATGATTTTTGTGGCTTTTAAGAGATTTTTCAGCGATTTCCCTGTCAGGCGTACTGCCTGGCGTGGAGGGGTGGCACCAGGCGTACCGCGCGGATGCCTTTCATCCGGCGGCTTCCTTTCTTTCTCGCGCGTATCGCCCAGAAAGGGTGTTTGGTCCTGGGCATACCGCCTGGGCCTCTAGGCAAGCCCAATAAGCCCAATTTCATCGTTTCAATCCGTTTTTCGATTCTTTCATGCTTACAACTCATCGTTTGACCCTAATTACCAATGTTTGGTCATGTGTGACTCAATTAACATTCAATCGTTTGTTCACTAATGCTCATGAGACTAGTGTGTGTTTCGATAATTCCTCGAATTATCGGTGATTGTTTGTGTTTGTGTTTTGCGAAATGTTTGCACGCTTGATTAATCCTAATCAACGTGTAATGCACAATTCAATAATTCCTCGAATTATTGTTTTGTGTTAGTGTTTGTGTTTGCCACACTTGGTTTCCAAAACCAATGTGCAATGTATGATGTGATAGTTCCACGAACTATCGTTTCGCAGTAGTTTGTGTTTGACTCATCTAATAAAATATAATTAAAAGAATTGCAACAAGTATGAATGTGAAATGTAAAGTTGTAAGAGTTGCAATTTACCTGAAATTGCCGGGTCTCACATCATCCCCTTGTTGAAAGAAATTTCGTCCCAAAATTTGGTTGTTGTTGGTAGTGTTTGAGAAGCAAGAGTGTTTGAGAAACAAAAATTTTCCGGTTGTCACAACTACACATGTGTAGTTTAAGAATTTTGTAGTTGTTTCCTTAAATTTGAATATATTACACATGTGTTCTTTTTTAATATTAGTAAAAACTAATTACACAAATTTTGTGTTATTCTATATTTTTTAACCAGTAAATTATAAAAATTTTTAAATTGTTAAATCGGTTAAACATGTTTAATTTTTTAATATTAGTGAAAATTTATTTTGTATAAAAAGTACACATTTTTTTGTTTTGTTTTTTGTTGTTAGAAAAAGAGGTTTTTTTAATTCATATAAAAACTACATATTTTTTTGTGTTTTTTATTCTTAAAAATTGTTTTTATACATTTTTGTTGTTATAATATTATAAAAAATATATTTTTTAACTTAAAAAAACAACACACATGCGTATTATATGGTTAATTTCAAATATATAAAGAAGAGAGAAAGGAGAAAAGAGGAGAGAAGAAAGAGAAAAAGAAAAGTCTATTTTACTCTTATAATTGTAAGGGAGATATTTTGACTCTTAAAACCACAATAAAATATGTAACTTTAATTGTTAATCACACATTTTTTCTATTCAATTAATTAAAATATAAAATAACTTTGATCTAATGATCCATACAAAGTTTAAGAGTTTTCTTTTTAAGATCGGGTTTTCAAAGTATTCAATCCATGTATATATATATATATATATAGGTGATCATTAATTAACCTTCCCTTGTTGCGTTAACCGAAAAACTACACCTTATTATTTTGGTGACCACATTAAAGTAAATGTAAAAGTGTAGGTTTTTTCTTCTGTTTTAATTAATATAATTAATGTATGGCTGACTTACATTAATAAAAAAAGAAGAAAAAACATACACTTTTATATTTTTACTTTAATGTAGGCACCAAAATAATAAGATTTAGTTAACGCAATAAACATGGGTTAACAAAGGAACGACACCCTATATATATAGGAGACAAATAAAATGAAAACTCATTCTCAATGAGAAAACTATGAAAACCATGTAAAAAAATGTTTTTTTTTTGAATTTATTTTTACAGATTTGTAACATTATTTGACACATTTTTTATAAAAAAAAAATAAAAAAAGCGCCGAGAAAATATTTAATTTTTTTTTTATAAACTCACGTAAAATATACGTAACACTATGTCCAGATACTACGTATATTTTACGTGGGTTTATAAAATATATTTTTTTTAAATATTTTCTAGGCATTTGTTTTATTTTTTTATAAAAATGTGCAAATAATGTTACAAACTTGTAAAAAAAATAAAAAAAAAAAACGTTTTTTTACACGATTTTTACATGGTTTTTATGGTTTTCTCATTGAGAATGAGTTTTCAAAATATCCTTATCTTATATATATATATATATAGGGATTGAATCCTATGAAAACTCAATCTTAGAAAAAAAAAACCATTAAACATTATATGAGCCATTTATTTGTAATCTTGAAAATAAATATATATTTCACATCAAACCACATTAAAAATGATTTGTTTATTCAAAACAAATTTTTTAATTAAGTTTAATTTGGATCATATATTTATCTTTAATATTCCAAATCAATGGCTCACATATGATTTAATAGTTTCTTTTTAAGATTGTGTTTTCATATGATTCAATTCCTATATATATATATATATATATATATATATATATATATATACAGGGAGATGATAAAAAATTAACCTTCTTATTACTTAACCGAATAACTACATTATATTAATTTGGGGCCCAAATAAAAGTAATATAAAGATGTAGGTTTTTTATTTATTTTTAATTAATGTATGACCCAATTACATTAAAAAAAAGAAGAAAAAACTTACAGTTTACATTACGACCCACTTACATTAAAATTTTTTAATGTGGACCCCAAAGTAATAACATATAATTATTCGGTTAACACAATAATGAAATATTAACAAATGAACCACCCCATATATGTGTGTATATATATATATATATATATATATATATATATATATATATATATATACTTAGGGGAAGGTTAAAAATATAACCCACTAAATGTGTACTAACCCAAATAACTTTGGGAAGATGAACCCGAATCTTGGATTTTTTGTTTTAAACATCATTATAACACATTTTGAACCCCATGTTCTTTTATGAGTTTGGGCTAATTCTTTTTCGTTTGAGATCCTACATCATTGTAGCGTGTGCTACAACATGGTTTTTATGGTTTTCTCATTGAGAATGAGTTTTCAAAATATCCTTATCTTATATATATATATATAGGAATTGAATCCTATGAAAACTCAATCTTAGAAAAAAAAACCATTAAACATTATATGAGCCATTTATTTGTAATCTTGAAAATAAATATATATTTCACATCAAACCACATTAAAAATGATTTGTTTATTCAAAACAAATTTTTTATTTAAGTTTAATTTGGATAATATATTTATCTTTAATATTCCAAATCAATGGCTCACATAGGATTTAATAGTTTCTTTTTAAGATTGTGTTTTCATATGATTCAATTCCTATATATATATATATATATATATATATATATATATATATATATATATATATATATATATACAGGGAGATGATAAAAATTAACCTTCTTATTTACTTAACCGAATAACTACATTATATTAATTGGGGCCCAATTAAAAGTAATATAAAGATGTAGGTTTTTTATTTATTTTTAATTAATGTATGACACAATTACATTAAAAAAAAGAAGAAAAACTTACAGTTTACATTACGACCCACTTACATTAAAATTTTTTAATGTGGACCCCAAAGTAATAACATATAATTATTCGGTTAACACAATAATGAAATATTAACAAATGAACCACCCCATATATGTGTATATATATATATATATATATATACTTATTATATTAAGACTTATTAAATATGAGAGAAGCAAAACAACTAATATTCAAACACATGTTTTAAAATGTATGAAAGTAATTTTACTTTAAAACAGGGCAAGTTACTTTTTTAAACTATTGTTTATAATTGGTTATTTTAGTTTTTAAGTACCAAAAACAAAAAACCTATACCATATATAACCCAATAAATGCGCGCTAACCCAAATAACTTTGACTAGATGAAGCCGAATCTTGGATTTTTTTTTTTGAACATCATTGTAACACATTTTGAACACCATGTTCTTTTATGAGTTTAGGCTAATTTATCACCGTTCAAAAGCTTACAATACTGTAAGTTTGTAAATATTTAAAACTTACAGTACTGTAGCACAAAACTTACAACGATGATATTTTTTAAACGGTGATGAATTTTTACAAACTCATAAAAGAACATGATGTTCAAAATGTATTACAATGATGTTCAAAAAAAAAATCCAAGATTCGGCTTCATCTTGCCAAAGTTATTTGGGTTAGCGCGCATTTAGTGGGTTATGAAAAATTCCATACCCTATATATATATGGAGATGATCAAAAATTAACCCTACCTTATTACGTTAACCGAATGATGACATCTTATTATTTTAGGGGTCATAATAAAATAAATCTAAATGTTTAGGTTTTTTTTTTTCTTTTTTAATTAATGTATGGCTCACTTATATAAATAAAAAAAGAAAAAACCTACACCTTTAGGTTTGATTTAATATGGACCTAAAGTAATAAGATGTAGTTTTTCGGTTAACGCAATAAACATGGATGAATAAAAGAACCACACCCTATATATATAGGAATTGAATCATATGAAAAGCCGATGTTAGAGAAAAAACTCTTAAACCTATGTGAACTATTGATTTGGAGTTTTAAAAATAAATATATGATCCACATTAATCTATATTAAAAATGATTTTTTTATTCAAAACCCAATTTTTTTTCAGGTTTAATTTGAACAACATATTTATTTTAAAGATTTCAAATTAATAGCTCACATAGGGTTTAAATGTTTTATTTTTAAAATCAAATTTTCATATGATTAATCTCTATATATATGTATGTATGTGTTTTTTGTCATTTCTTGAATTAATTATGAAGTAACATCGTAATCTTTTAACATAAATTTGTGTTTGTGTCAACTCCCGAATATTCATATTTGGGTCAATGTATTTGTTTCAGATTTGTGTCGTCATCAAACCATGTGTAATGAAGCGTGAAGTGGGCGTGGGAGGGGACAGTCACGCCCTTGGCGCCCTCTCCCACTACACAAGGACGTGACCGGGGCATGAGAGGCACAAGCCTGAGAGCCATCGCAGGTTTTTCAACCGTTTGAAGGAATAATAAATAAAAAAACATATGTTACCAACCCATGATTCCACAAACACAGCCAAAAAAAAAAATCACAACTTCATCCCTAGGGAATTATGTTTCATTTCTGCCCCTCCCTGTGCTTATAATGGGTGGCTTGGACATTGGAGCATGTAATTAACATACCATGAGGTTAAAAGAGTCCAGCCAGACCTCGTTGCAAACAGGGGTCATGGTCCAATAATCCTTTCCATGGAAAAAGAGTCTTGGTCCTTTCCAGGGGTAGTAGAAGTGTACAAATCAGCTTTTTAACCTCGATCGGTTCAGTTTGAGTCAACAAAAGTCAAAACCAGTTTTCTTATTAATCGAATTTGGTTAACGCCAGTTTGTGGTGATTTTAAGAATCAAAGTTTGACCAAGTTGAAATCAGTTTGAAATGGGGTTAAAATCGGTTCAGGACGGGTCAAAACTTTCATTAAAATGCATTAGTTTTAAACGATCAATGATGTATTAGAACTATTAGCGCAAATTCGTTTTCAGCAACCTACAAACGAGGCGCCAATAATAACTTAAAAACCAAGAACTATCGATACGCGATAGCAGGCAAGTCCTAGCAAAAACATAACAACATATATATCTATTTTAGTAATTTACTACTACCAAAACAAATAACACCAAACTCATTTCCCCATTATTTTACCAACCTTTTGAAGAACCTCTTGCATCCCCCCTTCAAGACTTGCCTTCACTTGTGCACTCATTTCAGTTTCATCACACCTCTGCACGATCTCAATCATCGACTCCAGCTTCTGCTTGATAAACGCTACATCTGATGTGCCTTGATCATTTTTCCTTTGATCAGTCTGGTAACTTGAAGCTTCTCCAAAGATGGCATTCCGGTAAGATAAAATGAAATCAGTAACCGCAGGTACGTTTTTGTCCTTAAAAGATGTAGGATCACGGGCCACGCTTAAGAGCCCGTGTAAAACCTTCTTCACGTTAACAGCAGCATTGATAGGTTTGTTTTGTTCTTCTTGAGAATCCGACCCGTCATGTGCACCTCTTGCTTGACGGGTTTTCTTCCCACTGCCCTTCTTGAGTGAATCCTCAAGCAGTTTAGCAGCCATTTCTGGGGCTTTCTCGGGTTCCGGTTTTGGTTCTTTAAACAAACCCGAACCTGGACTTGAACCCGAACCAAAAACCGAAAGCCTCCCACCACCAATAGGACTTAAGTAAGGCGGTGAAAGATACTTGCTCTTCTTCCTTTGTCGTGGTGACATGGTTTCTTCTTCAATACCGCCGCCACCGCCACCACTTTCATAGTCGCTTTCGGGTGTAACCGATACCACCAACGCCTTTCGTTTTCTCTTACCTGAACCCCCATCTTTCAGGGTTTTTAGTTTCTTTATTTTAGGTTCATCTTTCAACAACTCTGCCACACTCTTCTGTTTCCTTGTTTGATACATCTTATCATCACCATTGTCTATGCTTCCCAACGGGTCATTGATATCAGAATCAGCAACCACCCGAACCCCATTTCTCATAGTATCTTCAAGACCTTCAATACACTTTAGATCATGATATTCCACCAACAAGTAACTGCTTTTTTTGCGATAAAAAACATTCAAACAGCTTTTCAGTAAAGTGAGCTCAAGCTCAGATAGTCTTGCACCAGGGTCCATTGCAGAAGTTTTCAAAATCAAAAGAAGTTCAACTGGCTCCATCCGGTTTATCAAGGCCTTAATTGTGTTCCCTTTAGGCACGAGCACTCCTTTCTTAATCCCTCTGTTCACCACTCTAGGACCGTTAACTCGATTGACGGTTTGACAATTACACATCAAACCCGCCTCCACAAGCCTAGAAACTTCCTCTAGAGCAGTTTGAACTGCACTCGCAGACTTCTTGGAATCGCTCTGGTTCAACATTTCAGGAAAGTGATCAATGAAGGGTTTTAAATGTGATGGAGAACACCAAGAAAACGACCCATCACCAAAATAGGCAACCAAGAGTCCACCCTTACGTTTAGATCTTGCAGCATTATCAGATGCATCAGACGGGTTGTAAATCTGGCCCGGCCACCATGTGTGACCCTTAATTTTGCCCCATACTAAATCCCCTGCAACAAAACCATGGTCTTCTCCTTCTTCAGTTTCACCTTGTTCACCACTAAATTCTATTTTGCTTTCTGCCAACTCAGACGATATATCTTCCCTGCTCCCAACATTTTCCTCACAGTTCTTGTTCATTTCATCCTTCGATTCAAAGATTTCGGTTCCATTTTCATCTTTCTTATCTTCCTCAACAGATAAATTGATATCCATTGGAACCCGACTTGCATTTTCACCACACTCATCAGCTTTAGAACCTGCATTGGCCTCAAAAACAAGATTCAAACCACTAGCACTTTCTCCAGCCAAAGAACCATCTACATCATTATTATCACTGCAATTTACATTCAGACCATCATCATTATCATTTTGGTTAACAAAACCCCCCTCTTTCTCATCCATCATTACCCCGTCCCCTTTCTCTTGTTCTTGATTCTTCATAAACTCATCACCTTTATTGTCTTGAATCGTCTTAACAACAGAAATCTGCGTTTTTTCCGTGAATGTCGTTTTAACAACCACCGACCCACTATCATCACCAACTGTTTCCTCTAAACTAGGTTTCAAGATTGTATGAGAATCATCAGTAACCCCACTTAGGGTTTCATCTGTCATCTTCTTCGCTTCAAATATTTCCATTTCTGAAAACAATCCAACAAAAACAAATCAAGATTTACCCTAAAACATCGAAACAATGATTAAAATCAATTTTCAGTACAAACCCAGAAAAGAATAATCTAAAAAACGAAATTAAACAACCGATTCAAAATACCCACAATCAAAAACCCACTTTTAGGGTTTTCAAAATCCTCATTGACAACCTAAAGCTTTTTATGAGCTGAAGCCACTCAAAACCTACTGACACACCCACTTAAAATCAAGAAATAAACGAAATCAAAGCAAAATCATATGGGTTTTGCACAAATTTCAAGAGAATCTACACGAAACCATAAATCTAGAAAAACCAGTAAGATCAAAGTGATTAGAATAAGAAATACCTGTTTAAAAGTCGAATCTTTAGACCATGAAAGAATCCCAGATGAAGGTGTGATTGGAGTGAATTAATCGCTATCAAAGTAGGTGGGTTTTATTTAAGATTATGAAGTTCGATAAATGATGGAAAGGGGAAATCTTGAGCGTAAAAATTGAAAATTAAAAACAAGGAGAAGAAGATTATCGTGTTAAGATCGCCGTGAAAATGAAAGGTGATATTAAAGTAACCAGGCGGTGATATTTTATTATTTTATTTACACCGTACGTTTGTAACACCGAAAAGGAGACCAAATTACAGGGTTTAAAAAATTTTAAAGCTGAAAAAAATCGAAACTCGAATCATGTTCGAAATCCAAAAAACCTGTTTTGAATCGTAATTCGGGTTGTTCGGGTCTGATATCCGAACTCAAATTAAGAATTCGAGTATTCGGGTCGGTTTAGTGTATAACTTTTCAAAAAATTCGGGTTATTCGACTTTCTGATTAACTAGTTTAAAAATTACTGAACATTGGACTTCAAGGTGCACAAAAAACGGGTATGGACCCGTACCCGGTTCCAACCCAGAAAAAACCGACGGGTCCTACCCAGTTATGGATTTTTTTTGGAGACTTGTTCAACTCGACACAAACCCGATTCTTGCCATTTGTTACCGCTTTTGACCATTTTTTCCGAATTTTCTTGATTATTTTACCCCTCTAATATAGTAAATAAAGGTTTTTGATGAATCGGTTGATTCACAACTTTCAAACGTAAACCTGAATGCTCAAAACGCAAAAATGCAACAAAACTCTCGTGTGAACTTCATTCACTCTCTTCTTAATCTTTCTTATTATCTTATTATAACTTAAGCACAATCATCCATTGGACTGGAAAGTTCTAACGATCTTATCGTTGTTTGGGTTTTACTTAACAATAGAGACCAAAGTTTGGTGCAATTGGAATTTATGTGAAATGAGTGCTGTGTCTTCAAAGGCTCGTTGCAAATTTTGTGGCGTTTTATTGGCCAAAGAGTCCAACATTGTATTGAAGAAATACATTCTTAAATTTTGCAAATACAATAAAAAAAACTCAAATTCCGATCAAACGCAAATTAGTGTAACGTGTTGACGGTGGAGTCTTTTATGTATGACTTAAACATGGTTCGAGATATATTGTCTAAGCTTGTGATTCAAGAAGTTTTGTCATTAGACCATTTCGACAACCCTCCTTTAACGAAAATGATTCGAGCGCAGCCTGGGCGTAGCTCGGGTGCTGCTCTGTGCGGCTCAGGCATGGGTTGGGCGGACAATCCCGGTGGTTGATGCTTGCGGCGGCAATGGCGACCCACCAAGTGGTGGTGGTCGACGGCCAAGAGAGAAAAAGGAGAAGGAATTTAGGGTTTTTGGAATCTCACTTAGGATCTTTATTATGAGGTAATTAACTAAACCATTTCAACTATCAATCAATCCCCTTCTTTTATTAATTAACATTTAATTAATAATCCTTAATAATAAAGTTCAAAACTTTATTTGTTTAATCAATTAATTATCTCAATAATTAATCTCCAACAAATATTATTTCATAAATAATAATAATAATAACCAATTCCTTAAAACCGTTGATTCGTGATCGTATATTCGTTTAACAATTAAACATATAAGTTGTTGTCTTCCAAAGTGTAACTCTTTGGATCATACCTCAATAGTAACGTTGAATTTATCGATAATCAGACGTATAATATCCAACAGCTCCTTCTTGTACGATTCATCGACTAAGTGTTTCAACGTAGGCAGTGTTGGGCGCCTATCTGCATCACGCTGCCCCTAGCAAGGTATGACTTCTTAAGTCGACTAAAACTCCTTAGTTTAAGTAACTCTTTACTCTAACAAACAATTACAGTCTTAGATAATATTTATCTATGTATCCTTTCTATTAGATATTCCTATAACATGAGACATAGATCTTTTCTCAGTCTCATATATTCACGCATTTACATTAGTTTACATTAACGAGGGAGCCAGAATATCTCCTCTTATCTATATGGCAGCATATAACTCCCACTTAGTCTTAGAACCATTCCCAATTGTTACCCTTATTACTACCTATTTTTCAAAACAGCGTTAGGTAAGATCAATGAATGACCTTTAATTAAAGTTATTTTTATATACTCCTTGGGTCTAAGGATATTTGTGTATATTGATTATACCATATTCAAAACTTCTTATAACAATGATCCATAAAGAATGTTTTGAAGTGAGTTACGTCCGACATCATTCTCTAATGAATGTCTATGAATTTTGGTTCTCAACATTTGAGCTTTTGTCCCTACAAACCAACCAAGCATTCAAAGTCTTCATGCAGATTGATTCCCATGAATCTGATCGACTATGGACATTTAGAATATTATATTCAAGGATGCTAAAATGTAAAAAATATTCGAAAACAGAAACATTGTTCGTTTTGCATTTGACCATTAAATAAAAATGAATATCTAATGTTTTCTAATTTCGATTGTAAAGCACCCTTTACTAAAGTTAAATCAGATTCCTTCTTTAGCATATCTAATATCTATTTATTAGCCTTATCCTCATATTCAGCTTTATAAATAGATTTAGTGAACTGTATTGCTAGATTTTGATTTATGAATTTTATTTGCCTTTACGTCTTCCTTCCAGTTCTCCTTTCACAATGCTTATACTATAATATGATCACAATTTCATATCCTTGGCTATGTTAACATTGTTGTCATATAATTTCTCAATCCATTCCTAATTATTAGGAATCTTATTAAGATTAGTAATGAACACTTTTATTTTAAGCATTATGATGCTTATATTTATGATCTCTAATCTTTAGTGAACACTCATGCTTTAACATAGAAAATTTGCATGTGATTCTTCATCATATGCAAAATTTATCGAAGTTTTGTTTTCAGTCTCAATTGAAAATGTCACTGGATATTTTATATATTAACCTTTAATATGTTCAATTCTATAAAATAAAATTATTACTTATTTCGCTTAACATCATAGGTTAAAATTTTATGTCTTTACTACAGAAACTTCCTTTTTATAATTAGCATGTCATCTACATACCTACATAATGTTATCATTATGCTCCCACTAACCTTGACATATATATATATATATATATATATATATATATATATATATATATATGCTAAGCATCTTTGTCTTTTGGTAAAACTAACAATTTAGTTTCTTAATAGGACATAGATTTCCCACTTGAGATGCTTTTGACACCCATGGATTCAAAGTAACTTGCGTGTCATATTAGGATTTCAAAACTTTCTAATTACTTGTAAGGATACCTAGTCAAGGTGTTGCTATGGTAACTCAATTTTGATTTTTTAATTACTTGTCTTTCAAGTAACTTTTATATACAGAACTTGTAGAATCCTAATAATTACAAAAACAACTTTAAACAAAGTCTGTCAAGATCAATATCTTTACATATCCTTTGTTTGTTTTGCTTTGTTAGTTTAAAAGTTTTCATCCATGTTGATTTTGTTATTAAAATTCTCTAATTTTAACTACTCAACATCTATATGATGTTATTTAATAGGTCTCTTACCTTTGTTTTATTGCATCATAGTGTTTATGGTTCCCAACCATTTGTTACATTCATCAATCAATAGTTACAGTTCTACAATTCTTGGGTTCACAGTGATCTCTTGAAACCCTGTAGATATCATGTGTAACAACTGATTCTTGAACTCATTTAAGATCCATTTAAACATTATATATCATATTATTGTAGAATTGAACTCTTTCAATTTAAACTATCTAATTTTCAACAATATAATTCGTTGTTTTTAGGAACTAATTGATGAAAATTCAATCCATTCCATTCTAGGGATTTATGATAACTACCTTTATCATCGTAAGGATCCAATTTTAAATAAATGGTTAAAAACTCTTTGTTAAATCCTCAACCCCAAAGAGGAATTTATACTTGTTTATGTTTATATCTCTTTATATTTACCTATAATTGAAACTAGTATTGTAATTCATATGATATGTTCATTGGGATATATTTATTGGATCAAATTCAAGAGAAGAACACAATATTATTGGTCTTTACTAAATTACCTACATTATTGTGTACTTAGTTGTGAAACAATTTCAAATTTTATGCATTAGTTTGATAACCTTTGGTGTTTCTCATATATAACTATTGATGCTAATTAGATCTTCACTTTGTTGAAATCTTCTTTAAATTCTTTCAAACATTTCATTAGTTTCACAACCTTATGAAATAATCATATTTAATCTTTAAACATTTTATGCAAAAGAATTGCATATAAAGATCATAATCTTCAACCTTCCTTAAGCATGTTATACATTTACCAAACTCTTGTAACAATGAATTCCATTTTCTATTGTTTAAAGTTTTAATGTATTATACTTTGCTTTAAAGGTTAATTTTGTCTAACATAAAATTTAGACATTTTAAATTGTTCTATTAATATGAATCACAAGTATTACATTTCTTTGAAAATCTATCATATAGAATTTCTTTTGCATTATTAATAATCATTATCAACTATGCTATCAAAATAATCCATTAAGCATAAATATAACTATTCAATCAATGCATAAATAAAAATAGAAGCATTATTCTTAATTAAACTAAGAATGTCAAAAGTATTCATAATTGTATAAACAAATTTAAACCATTGATGAAAAATAAAAGAACAACTCTTCTATTATCTTGTCTTTCATCCCATGAAATTCAAGACATTAGCTCCCAGCATATCAATCACCTCAAACACCTGAAAATAATTGAAATAATCGTGACACTCACATTATTATCAAAGATTTTCCAAATCAAGGAATATGTTGGAGTAATAAGGCATACAAGAAAATCCCGGCTCATCTGAACTCTTCAGACACCGAGCAACAATGTACTCAATCTCATCGACCTCATTCAATGGTCTCTTTCTCCCTTTGCTCATATCAATCATTATCTTTATTTCTTCAACCAAGAGCATCCCCTTGAGTTATGAAAATGTTCCTCCAAAGATGTTTATTTTGTAACTATTTACAAAAGAATCATACTCCTTTGGTAAAATGTAACACATGCTATTTATTTTTATAAAAAAAATATTTTTCAATATTATAATTTTAAATATGTAGTTATTATATACACATATGTGATACTTACATGCTAGAATGTAATGAGTAAAATGACTATTAAAATTTTTTGATATACCTATTCGATTAGTTAATATTATAGGAGACCGCCTAAATTTATAAAATATATTATAATTAAACTTACTCCGTTTTTAATGAAACTTGGTCAAAACGTAGAGAGAAAAGAGCAGATCCTAACAATATTTTTTTTTGAATTTTAGAAAACATTATATTTTAAAAGTTATAAGAGAAACACAAAATATGAGCTCAATAATTATAATAGTAAAATAATAATAAAGAAAAAAAGCTTTTGAATTCAAATTGAGTCTTAAACGCAAGAAACGAATATGTGGAGGAATTCTGAGGCATTTTCAGTGAATCATTCTATCAAATATTAGAACACGTATAAAACCTATGCATTTGAAATTCTTGTGATCGAATGCTTATAAATAGTCATTTGATTTCAATTATAAATCTCACACAATCATAAATGTGTGTGTATATATATACATACATACACACACACACATATATATATAGACATTTAAGAAGGAAATTAGAAGCTGTGGATGCTAGGGGTGCTGATTAGTATAAAAAGTCAATATTTGAGGAGTTGGTTCATTTAAGTATATTATTTAAATTCTTAATTATACTCATAAATTTAATGTTTCATAAAATATTAACTTATAGGGTTAGGGTTAAGATCTAACCCTATGCATAAAAATTAAATTATGAATCATTTTAGGAACTATAAAATAAACATCATCGGAAATTATTCTTGCATAATAGTTATAAAGATAGATTAACCAGAAACGCTATCAAATTTATATTGAGAAGTTTTAAGTTGTCACCTAGTCAACCAAAAATCTAGGTGTACACATTTAACTTTTTTTTTTTAAAATATAAATGAATTTTTGAGCATGATATGTTTAAACTTTGACGCATAAAGGGATACTACATGACCAACAAATAGGCTATTAGTATACGTATGATTTGCAAATTATATCCGCATAAGGGTGAAATTCCAATAGGTGGCTGGTACAGGTGGGCTGAAAGGTTATACGTAAGTCGCACTTCGCAGGCAACCTAACCAATGACCAGCTGTGGGCAAGAGGGAACGAACGTAAGACGCGCTTCGCTGTAGTTCCTAACCAGTGATAATAAACCAGTGTATGCAGTAGTTGTATGAATCAGTGAAATAACCTGCTAAATGTGTAGTATTGCCAATATTAATTATGGTTAAAGGACCGAACATGCTATGCTTACATATCAAGTCTGTTATTTGTATTCACCAACATTATGTTGACGTTTTATTTTCAAAAAATTTTCAGGTAAATAATGAAATGTAAAAGAGAAGTAAGATTAGAGATTCTTGGCATATGATGCCTTGAATAAGATATTGTGGTAAGACCATAGAGCTATTGGAGTTATGCCTCCAAGTTATAGGTCCGTGGTTAGGATCTAATGATCTGGTATAACATAACATAGCGTGCGGAATCCATCATATTATGTTTGAACAAATTAAAAGAAAATTTAGATGAATAAGAGTGGACAAAAGATATATTTTTTGGAATTCAGTACATACAATCAGAGAAGAATATTACAAATTTCAGTATCTAAGAATTATGCTCAATCGATACTAATTGTTTCGAACTTAACCTATTTATAGGCAATCTGTCGATACTATTAGTATCGAGACTAAGCCTTCTGTCGATACTAATTATATCAATGCTAACACCATCGATACTATTAGTATCAATGTGTCAACACTTAGCCATTTTTCAAACAAACAAAACAAAAACAAAACAAATAACATTAAAATAAAACAAATACAATAAACATAAAAATCACTTCAAATCAGCAATACATCTTCAATCTTCAGTTTTCAGTTCAACATCTGATGCTGATGCTATCAGGGTACTAACAGAAGTCATGTTTAAACCGAATATTATAAAATGATTTGTAATTATGTGTTTGTGAAAATCCGGTTTACTATAAATTGAAATAATGGCGTTCATACCTATGCGTATGAAGCTTTTTGAAATCCTGAAAAATTATTTTGAAAAGCTATTAAAAATGTGGTTTTCCATACTCCACGCGTATGAACTATTTATAAATCATGAAAATGGTTTCACATCCATGCATGTGAATCATGTGTAAAATTTTGAAATTCATGAAACAACGCTTCTGCTAAAAATTATAAAAAAGAATAATAAACTCTAACTGAGACTGCATTTATCCATGAAAACAATCGGGTTGCAGCGCCCGGGTCGCCGAGAGCTCGGGGAGTGACATAAAGAAACAAGTATGAAGTCTATAGCTACTTCAAGGTTCATAAGGTATCCATGTTTATCAAGCCTATCAAAATAGCCTTGAAGTCATATGAGCACCTACATCTCCACCTTATCTCATACCCTTTGAGACCTCTTTCAGAGTCTCAAATCGCCATAATTTGTTTGACAAGAAACTCTTCTTTATGTCTTCTATAATCTGATGACCTGAGAGATACATAAGCTGATCAACATACTGAGGGGACACTGAAGTCAATATGAGATACATGATCTCACACTCATCCCCTATATACTTCATTATCTTAGAAGTGATACAACCTAATGGTGGCTCGAGGGGGATACGTTTATCCAAAGCATAAAGTTTTCCCTCAATCCTTAGCACATCTCTCTAATGGTGCATCCAAGTCGACAAGTTATTCTCGTTCAACTTATTTCGAAAAAGTTTTATCCTATGAGGTTTACCCACATCGCTGAAAGACATCTTTAAAATTCAAAGGAAAAGTTTTAGTATTTTATGCTTTATAAAAATCCCAATTAATTATGACTCATTAACAAAATCAATTTAGGATTGTGAGATCCTGTTTATTTAATGTACAGTGAATTGGCTAAGCACTCTATTTACTGTTCACAATAATACAAGAGGGTTACGATAACTAATTATGACAATCATAATCCTCAAGTCTAGGCATTTTTAGAATACTAATTTCTAGCTTTGTACATTTACCCCAACTATGCCAACTTGACCCTTCAAGTATGTGCCTTATGATTTTTGACTAAATGATCGGCCTAAATGTGTTAGGAATCTCAATCATTCCTTTTACACTGAAATCATAGATCTAGTGCAGAGTATAAACTAACACTAGATTTTGGTCAAATTGACATAAAGTGTCACAAATCTAAGGTGTCATTTTAATCAAAATGTTTTTCCTTTTCCTAGTACATACACCTATTGCAGGGTAGACACTAAATTTAAGTTTATATATTTATAAAATAAACATTTTGACAAATGAGTTATTTAATCACTTTAATTAATCACTTTTATGTTTCAAAAACATTATGGACAACTGTTTTAAATAAGGATAGTTGTGCATTTCATAAAATCACTATTTTATATATTTACTATTTAGTTGAAATCCTATTTCAATTTTGACCCAATTTGTTTTAATACCTTATTAAAATTAAATTGATCATAATCACTAGTTTGTGAATCGTATCAATCAAATTGATTTTATTGTTCAATTTAAAATATTGAACGACTTGAAGCATGAGCTAAGTCGTGCAATTTCCTTTTAATGAAATCATATTTTATTTTAGGTTTACGATTATTTGAAACTCATTTCAACTCTCGATTCGATTAGTTTTAAATACCCTATTTTAAACTAACTCGGTTAATTATCGCGAACCATTTTAAACTAACAAGTTCTAATTTTATAAAATAAACCTTTTATTTTATAAACTATTTCTATCATTTTAAATAAAATACTTTTATTTAAAAACCCTTTTTAAGTAATTATTGTTTTGCAATGATTGTGAAAATATTTTGTTTTTGCTAGTTATATATTTCCTAAATATTTAACAATCATATACAACAAAATTTAATTATGAAACGAGCCAAAGTCTATTTAGTTCGAGTCGTCGAACGTAAACTGAACTAGTTTAGGGTTTACAATTGAACATCTTGAATCTTGTCTCCCACTTGACCCAAGATCTCCATTTTCATGCTTCTGATTGTCTCCATCTTTAGTCTTGTAACCAATTGCTTGATTACATTGTAAAATACTAACTATATTAAAAAATTGAAACCTATTCTATTATATCGAGTCCATATAACCCGTACAAATACAAGATTTCAAATCAACCACACAAAAAACAAAATAAATTTACATTCAATCACATGGGTAAGATCCTAAGGCTCGATTCATAATTACAATCACAATCACAACAATCAAAGATTCGATCTTTTTGTCAAACAAAAGTTTTGACAAATAAAAACCAAAGATCGGTCATTTGTTGTATTTAAATATTTGTAAAAGTCGCTCTGATGCCACTGTTGGGAATTCAAGTAGCCTTTACGAGTTTTTAAAATCAGAGTTAATTAAACGTACTAATTAACAAAATCAGTTTTCTTAAATCTAATTAATTAGTCAAATCAGATTTGACACAGCGGAAGCATTTAGGTTACAAAAATCTTTTGATTCGTAATCAAAAGCATTCCTAAATCTGGATCCATTTACAAACAATTAAATAAAAAACACATTAAAACACAACCATAGAGTGTTTAGAAATCGACCTTTGTGAAGAGGATCCAAATCCACACAATGGATCGGGCAACGGTCTCGCTAGATGACTCAGTACGATCACTCAGATTCCTGATCTCGTCCCACGAATCACAAAATGAATCCAAATTTGAATCTAGCTCGGTCATCTCTTAGCTCAACACACGATTCGGCTCGGTGCTCAAAATAACTACGGCTCTGCTCTGCTTGGCTCGGGTGGGGCAGCCTTGATCGACAGCCTGGTGCAGGCTAGGCGTGGCCTAGATGCGGCTCGAGCATAGCTTGGGCGGACAGCCCCAGCGGTTGATGCTTGCGGCGGCAATGGTGACCTACGAAGTGGTGGTGGTCAACGGGCAAGAGAGAAAGGAGAAGGAATTTAGACTTTGGAATCTCACTTAGGGATCTCTATTATGAGGTAAAATACTTTTATTAATATAAAAAGTATTTACACTCTCAACCCTTTAGTAATTAACTTAATTAATTACCAAACCATTTCAATTAATTAACCATTAACTAATTAATGCTTATTAAATAACTAATGTTTAACGTATTAAACATTACTTATTTAATCAATCAATCAATCTCCTTCTTTTATTAATTAACATTTAATTAATAATCCTTAATAATAAAGTTCAAAACTTTATTTGTTTAATCAATTAATAATCTCAATAATTAATTTCCACCAATTATTATTTCATAAATAATAATCAAAGCCAATTCCTTAAAACCGGTGATTTGTGATCGTATATTCGTTTAACAATTAAACATAAAAGTCGTTGCCTTCCAAAGTGTAACTCTTTGGATCATACCTCAATGGTAACGTTGAATTTATCGATAATCAGACATACAATATCCAAAATACGCAAAGTGTGAGTTATTCTGATACTTCCCTTTTTACGTTTGTAAATTTTGGGAATGTCACATGTCTTATTTCAAACTCGTTGTATTCATAGTGTCAAAACATGATGCAATTACTTAGTTTTGGTATATTAGCCTTAAGTGTTATATGAATTACTTGAATGATAGAACATGTGATGACTTATAATTCTTGTATGTATATTCATAATACATAAAAGTAGCCTCAGAATGGTTAGATATCTTCTTTGCATTGACTTTGCTCTTTGTGTTAAAAAGATGAATTGTGTACATTTGAAAACTTGTATATTAACTAATTTTATCAAGGTCATGCAAGCCTTAGTTTACAAGTTAGCTTATAAGACATGTTTGAGGACAAAGTAAAGGACTATTGTAAAGGACATTGGAAGGGACTTGATTACTTATACATGTTGAATATTAATACTTGTGATGACTTGTCATAAATTATTAAGGTTTTGCATGCTTCTAGAAAACTTGTAAGGACATAGACTTAGGCTTATTGTGTCACACCCTTGTCGTTGCGGAAGCGTACCGTGTGACTTTCAAGGTTTCACAGTCATTGTTTACAACAAAAGACATACGTTTATATATTACAGAGCAATATTACAACTACATTAGTCACAAGCCTAATGTAACAATAGTTATAACTGAGTTTCATATATATACTGTGCTATATTTTACACTGTTGAGTCTAATTCTCATAGACTCTATATATGTCTCCAAATACTAAGCTCCCAGCCCCACCCCTGTATCATTATGCATATGAGAAAACATGAATTTAAACAATCAGTATATTGCTGGTGAGTTCACAAGTTTAAATGTCAAAATGTATATAATGTATCCAAACAATCAAATATTTGGATAAAAAGAGTTAAATAATATTCATGTCCCAACTGGGTGTAAAACATTGGTATCTAGTGTGAACATTGTTCCTTCCAACAATGTCGTGTTTAGTTTCCCAACAAACTGTCCAATTATAACTCCTGGGCTCCCGTAACCGAGCTGACGAGTTCAATGCTTGCCCCTTCCCAATGTCCTTGTCGCAAGACATTGTGTGTTTTAGCCTTATTGAGCGCTCGCTCGACATCTGGTCGTGGTTTTAGCTACGAACCATGGGCGTGGATTGTCAATCACAAATAGAATCTATTCTTAATAATCACGCTCCCCCATGATTAACGGTTACAGAATAGGGGACTTAGTGACAAATGTGTAACCCGTGATATAATGACAAGTTCGGTCATGTGTTTCTCCCCACTGTCATGTGTTTCAACCAAATGTTTTACAACGCTTTCATTTTTATGTTTCACAGAGTGTTTCAAAAGTGTTTCAGTGTTTCACATGATGCAAATGAGCTTTCATGTTTCACAAAACGTATCGAAAGCGTTTTAGAGTTCCAACTTATCCAATCAGGTTTCATGTTTCACAAAATGCATTAAAAGCGTTTCAGAGTTTCACAATAATCAAGATGTTTCAAATGAGTATTTATGTTTTCTCATTCCCTGAGTTTCGAAACCCAAAATACAGGAAAAAGGGTTCGTGAACTCACCTGAGTTGATTCAAATCAATAAACAACGCACAACATTTGTATCACTAGTTCTTGAACTCAAAATCTGTATGTTATTATAGTTTTATGAGTTACTTAAGCTTAATTTGATTATCAGAACTTTCCTTGACGTTCAATACCAAGGACATTTCAACTCTAGTCATCAATTTGATCTTACACACTTAATCAGTTTCCTTAGCTTAACATCGCATAACGTGTGATAACTGAGAACCTATAATGATTTAGGTTCTTATTAAGGAACTTATGGCTCATTGGATTAATCAATCATTCCCATATTAATCAAATTATTATTGTTGTTGATTATATCACCGAAACAGTTTCTTGATTGATCCAGGTTTAGGAATAGCTAATCCTTGTTATTGACCATTACAAAGAATGATTAGGACAATCAAAACCATTGTTATAATTAATTGGTTAAAACCAATTATGATTTATGAAATGGTGTCATGATAACCGGACATTATAACGGTTCAAAACAAAGATTTCATCATTAACATATCGAAATCTTCGTTTCTAACTATTCCTAACCATCATCTAGGCAATAATAAAAAACAATAACCATTGTATCACGTTCAAAATCTAGATCTAATCCATACATTATCAAACTAGTAAGAGAGATCAAATCGTTACCCTTTCGGACAGTTTTTCAGTTGCAAAACGGCGATCCGACTTTGTAAAATGATTCGTAGCTTCAGTATGATCCTCCTTTAGATTAACAACAGTGTTAGGAAGCCAAAAGTTTGCTCTGATCGTCTGTGAAGTGTTCGAGCTCGAGAGAAGAAAAATATAAGATCAAACTGCATGAAATGTGAAGTTTCTGGCTAATATATTTGAACCGCCTTATCTTCGCGTACGGCCAAGGAGCTGAACTCTGTGGGGTGGCACAATAGAAGGAGGTCTTCTCGGCGGCATTCTGATCATAACCAAAAGTATATTGGTTGGTGCAATGATCGAATGCAGAAAACACAATGCAATTAAAGTCTTAAGTCCTGTGTTCTCTACATGCAGGGTCCCTAGGTTATAGTCTAGGCCAAACCATTTAAATAAATGACCTATATTTCTCTATAACCATGGCTCTGATACCAATCTGTCACACCCCGAGCCGGAGGGTTGGATCGACTTTCCCGTCGGGCGGATGGTTCCCGGGGCGAGATATCGTGAATGATAATCGGAATGATCAGATTGTTTACATTGCACATGATATATAATGGGAAACTGCTAAATGCAAATAGAATTACAAAGTTAAATTCCATCAGTTTTGTTTATAATTTAACAATGTAAATCTGCTATCAACATCATAAATCTTCTATCTTGTATCTGCACAAGATATACAAAATGTCTGTAAAATGATGTTTCAAAAGTATGCAGGTCCAAAAACACTAGGTCCTCTATCTGGCATCCTAGTCCAAAAGTAATAACCTCTTAGTTGACATGTTTGTCACCTGAGAAGTCATGCAAAACGATCAAGTCAACACATGGTTGGTGAGTTCATGTAGTTTTATAAAAATGAGTTTGAATAACCTGAATGACAACCTTAACCTCACCATTAACCACCTATACCATCTAGTTCAGTATGCTTATATATAGGGCATATGTAGGGTCGACCTTATCGGCCTCCCAGCTAGCGTCTCACCACATACCGAACTACATGATATATTGTTCCTGACGATAATTAAGCGTTTCATCCCATAACTTTGATTTCATCACCATTGATTCCATAGCATTTGTTTACCCTGAAAATGTTTACCTTGATCCCTCGAAATGACAACCTTAACCTCACCAACGACCACCTATGCTATTCAATCAAGTATGCTTATATATAGGGCATATGTAGGGGACAAGCCCCAGCCACCATCCCACCACATACCGGACTGCTTAGCATATTGTTGTTAATGATAATTAGGCGTTTCACTCCATTCACCTTCAATTTAGATTTTGATTTCCACAAATAGATTCACCTCTGATCTCTTGAGTTCACCATGTATTCATGATTACCCCAAAGCACTTGTAGAAATATAATATTAAATGTTTAATTAAATTAATAATTAAGCATTTAAATATAACTAAGACATGATGATTGGGCCTTATTTGAATCAATCAATTAGACTTAGTTGTTGGTGGTTGTCCAAGTTGTACCCTCTCACACGTGGCCCATATCAGGCATGACCCACTAGGAGTCTACCTGTATGCGTCGGGACTTTCATGATGCCCTTATCAGCCTGACCCATTGGCCTACTGTACATTCTGGGACTTTAAGGATATCCTTTGATTCTTGATTGTCTTTGATTCTCTTGATTTCGTTTTGATAGTTTAAGTTATGCCCATATAGCTTGACTACCAGAGTCTACTATTGTGACGGGAATTTCCGTGTGTTACACGCGGTCCTGATTTACATACAACTGACATCCACCTTAACTTAAACAATTAATGATTTCATTAGATCTTAATGATTTCATTATTTCAATGATTCACACACAGTTATGATTCCCTTGATTCTCTTGATTCTGATCTTTTGAATTCCAAGATTTCACAATGATTATAGATTCTTGAGTAGGATCCTTAGTTTACTGATCACACACTGGATTAGATTCCATTGCTTTTGATCTTTAGCTTTAGTTCTTTTGATTTCACTTTGAATTTAGATTCTTGAATTTGCACTCGATGGACTAAGGGTTTGTTTAGAATTTAGAATTAAAGTATTACTCATAAGAGTAATTAATTAACTTGTTAGTTAATTCAGCAAACAATTACCAAGACAAGAGTCTAGGACTATAAGCAAGTATATATAAAGCATACAATAAGTAAAAGCATTTGCGTAAAACATATTTAAATAAAAAGGTTTACGCATGCTTCTCAACCCCACGTTTGAAAACAAAAATGTTTAGAAAAGGGGAAATGAACTCACCTGTGTTGCTCTGTATTGAATTACCACAAAATGCGTGCTCGTTGTAGACTATGTTTCTTCAGTTCCTGAGTTGTTTTAAGAGAATTCGAATACGATAAGTATTTATAATAGATGCCGTATCTAGGGTTTGGTCTCGGTGTGCAACTAAGTGTCCTAGATTACTAATGTGCTTCTAATATTTCATCTAACTTAGTCTAACTTATTACCCTTTAGTAACCTTAATCCCTTAACTCATTATCAGAAGTTCTTAATTTAAATTGTTTCTAATTTAACTCACTTTGAGTTAAACATTCTTAAGTTATTTCATTTTAGGTTAATTATTTAGAAAATCTCATTCAATATAATTTAATAAAGTTATTAGTTTAACTTCCTTTATTCAAAACATAATTAATTTAAATGAAAAATATTTAGCATATGATGGGCTTAAGTTAAGCCCATTGGGCCAACCTCGACCCATTTCTAGACTTTTGATTTCCGAATAGTTATTGATCCATCTCTTTGAATAACGCGGCCTAGATAATTCAAGTGAATCATCTAGGCTAGCTACATATATTATGACTTTTCCCAAGGTTTAGTTAATAATATTTAATTCAATGTTTGAACCATTCGGTTATCCTTTTGATCTTTATGATTTCTCAAATATCATGACTCTGAATTTATGTTCACCACCCTTGCTCATTTTTTGTAAGGCTTTAGTATATATGATTCCATGCACACACACACTAATGCATGTACACACATACAATTTTCATGCACACACATGCATTCAATTAAACTCCCATGCATACACACACCCTATCAACTCCCATGTATGCAATCTAGTCACTTGATCCCATGCGTAAACAACCCAATCCAAATCAATTTAGATCGAACAACCATGGGCCGTGCAAGCTTGGGCCGAATCAGCTGGGCTCGAATATGGACTTAGACGAATGGGCTTGGCCGAACCATCCTGAGGTCGAATGGGAGGATGGGCCGACCGAACCAATATGACCGAATGGAAGCTGCCGTATGAGGCCTCGCCAAAAAGGGGCTGGGCCGACTGAGTGGGCCGACAGAATAAGGCTGGCCGAATGAGGGAGAGCTGCTTCGGCTAGCCATTCGGCGAATGAGGGTGGTGCAGCTTCGGCTGACCATTCGGCGAATGAGGTTCAAAGCTCATTCGATGATCTGGTTTCTTGGGCCATTCGGCCTGTCGAGAGCAACCGGGTGCAGCCATGGACTTCAAGGCAAATGACTAAGGTTTAAACTAAAGCTTGTTCCTAACACATTCTAGGGGTTTAGTGAGTGATTTCCCTAAGGTTTTAAGGTTTAGAATCGGGTGTGAAGGTGGGTCAAACCAAGAGGGTTTTCAAACCCTAAAACCGAACAAAGAATGCATCTTTACCTCGAATCAGTTGGTTAAAGGCTCAGATCCACTGTACTTTCGTGTTCTACAAGTGCTAAGGGTTGTTTTGACACCAAAAACACACGATTTCGTGAAGAATCGAGAGAGTTATGGATGCTTGAAGTTTGAATCTTTAGAGAGAGGAAGTAGAGAGAGAGAAAACCGAAAATGGAGTTGGGGCTGGTAGGTGGGGGTTGGGTGAGGCCATAAATGCCTCATTAAAGGCTTCAAAATACCTGGGTGTGTTCGGGTCCGTTCGGTTTCGCTCGGTTTCGCGTAGGAGCGTCGGTTTTCCGTCATCTTCGAAATGGATCGACTCGGTTTTAAAATAATATTTATAAAATTATTTTAGGTGGTTATTCCTAGTAAATTAACTAAATATCTTTTGTTATATTTTAAATTTTCAAAAATATTTAATTAACCGCTTAAAATCGAATCGTACAATCATTGCGCGTATTACTTCGAATCGTCACCTGTACGAACACGACGATAATTATATACTTTTCAACATGGTTTTCTAATTATCGGATATCATTCAGAACGTTAAACTTTCATATTTATTCGTATAGATCGTCACCTATACGAATAATCTGTCGATTTAGCATTCACGTAACGACATCCGTGTTGTTTTGTTCTGTAAAGCCTCACATACGTTTATACATAATAAAGTCCTAACAAATAATCACATTATGGTTCTGTATTGCCGGATAATTATCTGACTGATGAACCATGTTTTCTGAGTTTTGTTTCTTTGAACGATTCTGAATTTGCTCCTTGATAACACAAACTGATAATGATATGAACATGACATAAAATGAAACACGTATAGTTCGTACCTGATTACTGTTCATGGCACTGTTGAGATCACTGTTCCAGTACGATTCCGGCACTGATGTTACAGTCTCCCCTTGTTAGAGAAATTTCGTCCCGAAATTTAAGAATCATTATCAGGTACGTCTTCCTCTGTAAACAGTTGGGGATACTTTGACTTCATGTGATCTTTGCGTTCCCAAGTAAACTCAGGTCCGCGCTTTGAGTTCCAACGAACCTTTACGATCGGAATATGGCTTCGCCTTAGTTGCTTGACTTTGTGATCCATAATCTCTAAAGGTTCCTCGATAAATTGTAACTATTCATCCACTTGAATTTCTTCAATCGAAATGACGAGTGACTCGTCAGCAAAGCATATCTTTAAATTTGAAACGTGAAACACGTCATGCACACCACTGAGTTCATCTGGTAATCTCAGTCTATACGCTACAGGACCAATACGTTCAGTAATCTTGAACGGTCCTACGTATCGGGGTGCTAACTTGCCTTTCTTCCCATAACATACTACACCTTTTCGTGGGGATACCTTCAACATGACACGGTCTCCCACTTGAAATTCCAACGGCTTGCGCCGTTTGTCGGCGTAGCTCTTTTGTCTGCTCCTAGTTGCTTGTAGTCTTTGTTGAATTTGAACAATCTTGTCGGTAGTCTCTTGAATAAGCTTTGGCCCTGTTATACGGTTATCTCCCACCTTAGTCCAACAGATCGGTGATCGATATTTTCGACCATACAAAGCTTCGAATGCTGCGCATCCGATGCTACTATGATAACTGTTGTTGTAGGAGAACTCAATCAGTGGCAAATGAGAGTCCCAATTCCCAACGAAATCTAACACACAGGTACTCAGCATGTCCTCCAGGGTCTGAATTGTACGTTCGCTTTGACCGTCCGTTTGTGGATGGTAAGCTGTACTCAGTTTTAAGTGCGTCCCTAGAGATTTCTATAATGATTGCCAGAACCTCGATGTAAATCTGTTGTCTCTATCAAAAATAATGGACAATGGCACACCGTGACGTACCACTATCTCATTGATGTATAGTTTCGCCAATTTATCCATCGTGAAGGTCTCACGCATTGGCAAGAAATGAGCAGATTTTGTCAAACGATCAATGATAACCCAAATCGTATCATGACCACTTGAAGTGCAGGGTAGCTTGGTAACGAAATCCATAGCTATTTGTTCCCACTTCCAGAGCGGAATCTCAGGCTGTTCCAGTAAACCTGACGGCTTCTGGTGTTCCGCCTTTACCTTCGCGCAAGTAAGGCATCGACCGACGTACTCAGCTATGTCTTTTTTCAATCCCGGCTAGCAATAAAATCCATGTAAGTCTTGGTACATTTTATCAGTGCCTGGATGTACAGTGTACTTGGTCTTGTGTGCTTCATCAAAGATAAGTCTTCTCAATTCGTCTACCGCCGAAATCCATATACGATCTCGGTAGTAGATAATTCCATCAGGCTTTGTTTCAAACTGTTTCTCTGCTCCACAGTCAAGTTCTTTCTTCAGATTTCCTCTATCAACTGATTCTTGTTGTGCTTGAATAATCTTGTCTCGTAAGCTTGTCTACACAGTCATTCCCATTGCTCTGACGAGCAAGGGTTTGACTCGTTCCTTCCGGCTTAAGGCATCAGCTACAACGTTCGCCTTTCTCGGATGTTACTTGATTACACAATCATAATCATTCAGAAGTTCAACCCAACGTCGCTGTCGCATGTTGAGCTCCTTCTGATCAAAAATATGCTGCAGACTCTTATGATCAGTAAATATGGTACACTTGGTGCCATATAAATAATGTCTCCAAATCTTCAATGTGAATATTACAGCTCCCAGTTCAAGATCATGAGTAGTGTAGTTCTTCTCATGAATCTGTAACTATCTTGATGCATAAGCAAAAACCTTATCTCGTTGCATTAGTACACAACCGAGTCCCTGATGGGAGGCATCACAATAGACAACAAAGTCATCACTGCCTTCTGGGAGAGATAAGATTGGAGAATCAAATAACTTCTGCTTCAATGTCTAGAAAGCATCTTCTTGTTTCTGCTCCCAAACAAACGGTTCACTTTTCTGAGTTAACTTGGTGAGAGGCAGAGCTATCTTAGAAAAGTTTGAGATAAACCTTCTATAATAACCTGCCAATCACAGAAAAGACCGTATCTCCGTCGGTGTCTTCGGAGTATCCCAGTTCTTTATCGCCTCGATCTTGGCAGGATCTACGTGTATTCTCTCGCTGTTGACTACATGACCCAGAAATTGAACTTCTCTTAGCCAAAATTCACACTTAGAGAATTTGGCATAAATTTCTCTTCTTTCAACAGCTCCAAGATCTGTCTAAGATGTTGCTCGTGATCTGCTTTGCTCTTGGAATAAATCAGTATGCCATCAATAAAAACAATGACAAACTGATCCAAATACGGCTTGCACACTCGGTTCATGAGGTCCATGAAAACCGCGGGTGCATTCGTCAATCCGAAAGGCATCACCATAAACTCGTAATGCCCATATCTGGTTCGGAACGCCGTCTTCGGTATGTCTTCATCTTGAACTCTGAGTTGATGATATCCGGACCGTAGATCAATCTTCGAAAAATACTGAGCTCCTTGTAGTTGATCGAACAAGTCATCAATCCTCGATAATGGATACCGATTCTTGATAGTCAGCTTGTTCAGTTCTCGATAGTCTATACACATCCGAAACGATCCATCTTTCTTCTTCACGAACAAAACCAGGGCTCCTCATGGTGAGTAGCTCGGTCTGATGAAACCTTTATCAAGTAGTTCCTGTAGTTGGTTTGACAATTCCTGCATCTCTGAAGGTGCTAACCTGTAAAGAGATTTAGAAACAGGAGTTGCTCCAAGAACTAAGTCAATACGAAACTTTACCGGTCGCGTAGGTGGCAAACCTGGTAGATCTTCAGGAAATACCTCCGGATACTCTTTTACCACCGGTACATCTTGAATCTTTTTCTTGTCCTTCTCCTTTTCCACCACATGTGCCAGGAAAGCTATACACTGCTTCTGTAAACACTTACGCGCCTTTATGTAAGAAATGATTTTGACACTTCATTTTGCTTGATCCCTTCTAACTTCCAATACACGATCATCCGGCAATGGAACTCGAAGCAGCTTTTCAGAACAGATGACTTCCACTCGATTAGAAGAAAGCCAATCCATTCCAACAATGATATCGAAACTACCCAACTCCATCGGTATCAAATCGATGGTGAACGTATGACCATTAATTGTCAATGGGCAATTCCTGTATATTGTACTGGCTGTGATTGGTTTCCCGTTAGCTACTTCTATGATGTAAGGGGAGTCTAACTGTTCCTCTATAGAATCAAGTTGGCATGCAAAATCGGTAGAGATAAAACTCTGATCCGTACCAGTGTCAAATAGAATAGATGCATAAAAGTCATGTAAGAGAAATGTACCAGTGACTACGTTCGGGTCTTGGCGTGCAGCTAGAGCTCCTATTGTAAAAGCTCTTCCACGGGGTGCTGGAACTGCCTGTTGTGTCTTTTTTGGGCGGTTCTTTGCAAAGTGGCCCTGTTCGCCACAATTATAGCATCCACTGTTGTTCTGGTTGTTGTGTGGAGGGAGAGCTAAAGCAGCATTGTTGACTGCCTGGTTTGGTGTCATCCTACATTGTTGGACCCAGTGTCCCTTTCATCCACATCCCATGCAGTGACGACAGGGATTGCTTGCAGCATGATGATACTGGCACTTAGCACACAAAGGGTGTGGGCCAGTATATGGCTTCTTGTGCACGTTCTGCGGTGCCATGGCTACTTGGTTGAGTGGAGTAGCCATAGTGTAGTTCTTTATAGTCTTCTGCTTCTTCTTCGGATATTGGTGATGATGAGGTTTCTTGGAAGATTCTTCCTTGGGTTTGCCAGTGTTAGCCTCTCTCTTCAATGTTCCAGAGGCTACCATCAGAACAATGAGTTTCCCAAACAAACTCACAGCAGACTCCAAACTAATAGGGTTTGCTGCAACAACTAAACCCTGAATGCAGGCGGGAAGTCCACCTACATATCGGTCTATTCTCTTCTCCAGGGTTGGTACCATGTCTGGCACCGAGGCTACCAATTCATGATAGCGAGTAGTGTACCCCAGATGATCAGCACCCTTCATCACATGATTGGACAACTCAACTTCCAATCTTTGTAGCTCATTCTTGGGGCATAATTCGTTTCTCAACAGTGTCTTGAACTCTTCCCATGGCATTACCATCGTTTCTTCTCCTCCTCTAGCATTGATCTGTGAGTTCCACCAGGTTAAAGCCCGCTTGTCGAATGATCCAGCAGAGTAGCGAACTTTATGGTGCTCTGGACAACTGCCAATGTCTAGAGTAGTCTCCATCTTTTCAATCCATTGGATTAAACCAACGGCTCCTTCACTACCGCTAAAGCTTGGCGGCTTACATCCCACAAAAGACTTGTAGGAGTAGTGTGATGCAGTACCAGTGTTTTCACTGGCTTCCCCTGATGAATGCCCGGTGTTGTTGCTGTCGTTCCGGATACGGTTGAGCATTTTTGGAATCACCTCTTTCAGCTGATTTGTCAGCTGACTGCTCAGTAGTGTTGCCAGGGCAACGGTAGCAGGATCCAGTATCTGAGTCGCGTTCGGGTTTGGAGGAGGAGTAAGTGGAGATGGAGGAGGTGGAGGAGGTGAGTCAGCTAGTGATGGCATTGACGAGTGTGGAGCTGAACTCTGTTGGGGTGTCACAATAGAAGGAGGTCTTCTCGGCGGCATTCTGATCATAACCAAAAGTATATTGGTTGGTGCAATGATCGAATGCAGAAGACACAATGCAATTAAAGTCTTAAGTCATGTGTTCTCTACATGCAGGGTCCCTAGGTTATAGTCTAGGCCAAACCATTTAAATAAGTGACCTATATTTCTCTATAACCATGTCTCTGATACCAATCTGTCACACCCCGAGTCGGCGGGTTGGATCGACTTTCCTGTCGGGCGGAAGGTTCCCGGGGCACAATATCGTGAATGATAATCGGAATGATCAGATTGTTTACATTGCACATGATATATAATGAGAAACTGCTAAATGAAAATATAATTACAAAGTTAAATTACATTAGTTTTGTTTATAATTTAACAATGTAAATACTATCAACATCATAAATCTTCTATCTTGTATCTGCAAAAGATATACAAAACATCTGTAAAATGATGTTTCAAAAGTATGCAGGTCCAAAAACACTAGGTCATCTATCTGGCATCCTAGTCCAAAAGTAATAACCTCTTAGTTGACTTGTTCGTCACCTGAGAAGTCATGCAAAAAGATCAAGTCAACACATGGTTGGTGAGTTCATGTAGTTTTATAAAAATGAGTTTGAATAACCTGAATGACAACCTTAACCTCACCATTAACCACCTATACCATCCAGTTCAGTATGCTTATATATAGGGAATATGTAGGGTCGAACTTACCGGCCGCCCAGCCACCGTCCCACCACATACCGAACTACATGATATATTGTTCCTGGCTATAATTAAGCGTTTCATCCCATAACTTTGATTTCATCACCATTGATTCCATAGCATTTGTTTACCCTGAAAATGTTTACCTTGATCCCTCGAAATGACAACCTTAACCTCACCAACGACCACCTATGCTATTCAATCAAGTATGCTTATATATAGGGCATATGTAGGGGACAAGCCCCAACCACCGTCCCACCACATACCGGACTGCTTAGCATATTGTTGTTAAAGATAATTAAGCGTTTCACTCCATTCACCTTCAATTTAGATTTTGATTTCCACAAATAGATTCACCTCTGATCTCTTGAGTTCACCATGTATTCATGATTACCCCAAATCACTTGTAGAAATATAATATTAAATGTTTAATTAAATTAATAATTAAGCATTTAAATACAACTAAGACATGATGATTGGGCCTTATTAGACTCAATCAATTAGACTTAGTTGTTGGTGGTTGTCCAAGTTGTACCCTCTCACACGTGGCCCATATCATGCATGACCCATTAGGAGTCTACCTGTATGCGTCGGGACTTTCATGATGCCTTTATCAGCCTGATCCATTGGCCTACTGTACATGCCGGGACTTTAAGGATATCCTTTGATTCTTGATTGTCTTTGATTCTCTTGATTTGGTTTTGATAGTTTAAGTTATGCCCATATAGGTTGACTAACAGAGTCTACTATTGTGACGGGAATTTCTGTGTGTTACACGCGGTCTTGATTTACATACAATTGACATCCACCTTAACTTAAAAAATTAATGATTTCATTAGATTTTAATGATTTCATTATTTCAATGATTCACACACGGTTATGATTCCCTTGATTCTCTTGATTCTGATCTTCTGAATTCCATGATTTCACAATGATTATAGATTCTTGAGTAGGATCCTTAGTTACTGATCACACACTGGATTAGATTCCAGTGCTTTTGATCTTTAGCTTTAGTTCTTTTGATTTCACTTTAAATTTAGATTCTTGAATTTGAACTCGATGGACTAAGGGTTTGTTTAGAATTTAGAATTAAAGTATTACTCATAAGAGTAATTAATTAACTGCTAGTTAATTCAGCAAACAATTACCTAGACAAGAGTCTAGGAGTATAAGCAAGTATATATAAAGCGTACAATAAGTAAAAGCATTTGCGTAAAACAATTACCTAATTTAACTCACTTTGAGTTAAACATTTTTAAGTTATTTCATTTTAGGTTAATTATTTAGAAAATCTCATTCAATATAATTTAATAAAGTTATTAGTTTAATTTCCTTTTTTCATAACATAATTAATTTAAATGAAGAATATTTAGCATATGATGGGCTTAAGTTAAGCCCATTGGGCCAACCTCGGCCCATTTCTAGACTTTTGATTTCCGAATAGTTATTGATCCATCTCTTTGAATAACGGGGCCTAGATAATTCAAGTGAATCAGCTAGGATAGCTACATATATTATGACTTTTCCCAAGGTTTAGTTAATAATATTTAATTCAATCTTTGAACCATTCGGTTATCCTTTTGATCTTTATGATTTCTCAAATGTCGTGACTCCGAATTTATGTTCACCACCCTTGCTCATCTTTTGTAAGGCTTTAGTATATATGATTCCACGCACACACACACTAATGCATGGACACACATACAATTTGCATGCACACACATGCATTCAATTAAACTCCCATGCATACACACACACCCTATCAACTCCCATGCATGCAATCTAGTCACTTGATCCCATGCGTAAACAACCCAATCCAAATCAATTTAGATCGAACAACCATGGGCCGTGCAAGCTTGGGCCGAATCAGCTGGGCTCGAGTATGGACTTAGACGAATGGGCTTGGCCGAACCATCCTAAGGTCGAATGGGAGGATGGGCCGATCGAACCAATATGGCCGAATGGAAGCTGCCGTATGAGGCCTTGCCAAAAAGGGGTTGGGCCGACTAAGTGGGCCGACAGAATAAGGCTGGCCGAATGAGGGAGAGCTGCTTCGGCTAGCCATTCGGCGAATGAGGGTGGTGCTGCTTTGGCTGACCATTCGGCGAATGAGGTTCAAAGCTCATTCGATGAGCTGGTTTCTTGGGCCATTCGGCCGGTCGTGAGAAACCGGGTGCATCCATGGACTTCAAGGTAAACGACTAAGGTTTAAACTAAAGCTTGTTCCTAACTCATTCTAGGGGTTTAGTGAGTGATTTCTCTAAGGTTTTAAGGTTTAGAATCGGGTGTGAAGGTGGGTCGAACCAAGAGGGTTTTCAAACCCTAAAACCGAACAAAGAATGCATCTTTACCTCGAATCAGTCTGTTAAAGGCTCAGATCCACTGTACTTTCGTGTTCTACAAGTGCTAAGGGTTGTTTTGACACCAAAAACACACGATTTCGTGATGAATCGAGAGAGTTATGGATGCTTGAAGTTTGAATCTCTAGAGAAAGGAAGTAGAGAGATAGAGAAAACCGAAAACGGAGTTGGGGCTGGTAGGTGGGGGTTGGGTGAGGCCATAAATGCCTCATTAAAGGCTTCAAAATACCCAGGTGTGTTCGGGTCCGTTCGGTTTCGCTCGGTTTCGCGTAGGAGCGTCGGTTTTCCGTCATCTTCGAAATGGATCGACTCGGTTTTAAAATAATATTTATAAAATTATTTTAGGTGGTTATTCCTAGTAAATTAACTAAATATTTTTTTTTATTTTAAATTTTCAAAAATATTTAATTAACCGTTTAAAATCGAATCGTACAATCATCGCGCGCATTCGTTCGAATCGTCACCCGTACGAACACGACGATAATTATACTTTTCAACATGGTTTTCTAATTATTGGATATCATTCAGAACGTTAAACTTTCAGATTTATTCGTACAGATCTTCACTTATACGAATAATCCGTCGATTTAGCATTCACGTAACGACATCCGTGTTGTTTTGTTCATTAAAGCCTCACATACGTTTATACATAATAAAATCCTAACAAATAATTACATGATGGTTCTGTATTGCCAGATAATTATCTGACAGATGAACCATGTTTTCTGAGTTTTGTTTCTCTGAACGATTCTGAATTTGCTCTTTGATAACACAAACTGATAATGATATGAACATGACATAAAATGAAACACGTATAGTTCATACCTGATTACTGTTCATGGCACTGTTGAGATCACTGTTCCGATACGATTCCGGCACTGATGTTGCACAACAGGTCCATCCTTCGCAATGATTTCAAACGGCCCTATGTATCGAGTGTTCAATTTGCCATGTTCGGATACAACTCCTTTCCAAGTTGAGACCTTCAACATGACTCGATCTCCAACTTGGAAGGACAATGGCTTGCGTCAGCGTAGCTTTTCTAACGATCTTGTGCGGCTCGTAATATTTCTCAAAGTTTGAAGATTTTATCTGTCGTTTCCTGAATGATTTCTGGACCCCTGAGTTGACTTTCACTAACCTCAGTCAAACATATAGGAGATTGGCATTTACGACCGTATAAAGCTTCAAATGGTACTGCCTTGATGCTCGTATGATAACTATTGTTGTATGAGAATTCAATCAAAGGCAGTTGTGTATCCCAACTGCTTCCAAAATCAATTACACATGCTCGAAGCAGTCTTCCAGATTTTGGATAGTCCTTTCGCTCTGATCATCCGTTTGAGGATGATATGCTGTACTCATATCCAAACGAGTACCCAATGCATCGTGTAGGGTTTCCCATACTCGTGAGGTGAATTTGCTGTCTCGATCTGAGATGATGGAGGTTGGAATCCCATGTCAAGAAACTACTTCCTTGATGTAAAGCCTCGTGAGTTTTTCCATCTTATCAGTTTCTTTCATAGGCAAGAAATGTGCAGACTTTGTGAGACGATTAACTATTACCCATATATTGTCATAGCCGCTAGAAGTTCTAGGTAGTTTTGTGACAAAGTCCATTGTAATCTGATCCTATTTCCATTGTGGAATCTCTGGTTGTTGCAAAAACCCTGATGGTTTTTGATACTCAGCTTTAACCCTAGAGCATGTTAGACATTTGCTAACGTAAAGAGAGATATCAGCCTTCATGTTAGGCCACCAATACAGCTCCTTGAGGCTTGATACCTTTTATCAGGACCAGGGTGTACAGAGTATCGAGACATGTGAGCTTCATCCATTACTACGCTCCTTAGGTTCCCAAAGTTTGGTACCCAGACTCTATTTGCAAAGTAGCGAGTTCCGTCAGTCTTGACCTCAAATTTCTTATCCAAGCCTCGAAAGGATTCATTTGGTAAATTCTCTTCCTTAAGGGCGTCAATTTAGGCATTTCGAATTTGAGTAGTAAGGCTTGTTGGAATAAGCAATCCCAAAGCTCGCACTCGTAAGGTCTTAGTTCGCTCTTTCCTGCTCAAAGCATCTGCGACAATATTTGCCTTTCCAGGATGATAGCGAATATTGTAATCATAATCATTGAGTAATTCAACCCAGCGATGTTGTCTCATATTCAATTATTTTTGATCGAAGATATGCTGGAGACTTTTATGGTCAATGTAAATGGTACACTTTGTACCATAAAGATAGTGTCTCCAGTTTTGAGTGTAAACACTACAACTCCTAGTTGCAAATCATGTGTAGTGTAGTTCTTTTCAGGTGTTTTGAGCTGTTGAGACGCGTATGCAATAACTTTGTCTTTCTGCATTAGCACACGACCCAAGCCTTGATGTGATGCATCGCAGTATAGTACAAAATCGTCAGTTCCTTCAGGTAGTGATAGAATAGGTGCACTGCGTAGTTTTTGCTTCAACAATTGAAATGTTGCCTCTTGCTTGTTGCCCCATTCAAATTTCTTATCATTTTGTGTCAATGTAGTCAATGGTAAAGCTATCTTAGAGAAACCTTCAATGAATCTTCTATAAAATCCTGCTAAGCCTAGGAATTGACGTACTTTAGTCGGGGTCTTGGGTGCATTCCAATTCTTGATAGCCTCAATCTTGGCAGGAACAACATGTATGCCTTTTTGATTAATTACATGCCCAAGGAATTGTACTTCTCTCATCCAAAATTCACATTTGGAAAACTTGGCATACAACTTTTCGTTCCTTAGTAACTCAAAAATAAGCCTTAGGTGTTGCTCATGATCTTCTTTGGTCTTGGAATAAATGAATATATAGTCGATGAACACAATAACAAATTTGTCCAAATACGGTTTACAGACCCTATTCATAAGGTCCATGAAAGCTGTCGGGGCATTCGTTAATCCAAACAGCATAACCAAAAACTCATAATGGTCATACCGGGTTCTAAAGGCAGTGATTGGAACATCCTCGTCCTTGATCGTTAGCTGATGATATCCTGATCGCATGTCCATATTTGAATAGAAATTGGAACCTTGCCGCTAGTTGAATAGACCATCTATCCTTGGTAGCGGATACCGATTCTTGACTGTCAGCTTGTTCAACTCTCTGTAGTCGATGCACATTCTAAAGGTTCAATCTTTCTTCTTTACAAACATGACAGGTGCTCCCCATGGTGATAAGCTTGGTTAGATAGCTCCTGCATCTCTGATGGGGCTAGTCTGTACGGCGATCGAGCTATTGGTGCTGTGCCAGGCACCAAGTCAATTCGAAATTCGACTTGCCTGCTAGGTGGTAGTCCAGGAAAATCCTCAGGGAATACCTCTGGATATTCTCTTACAATCGGTATCTTCTAGTCGCTTTTCTTTTGACTTTCTTTTCATGATGTGTGCTAATACTGCTTGACATCCCTTGCGTAGATACTTGCGGGCTTTCATACAAGAGATAATTTGTAACGTCTTTCCGTTCTTTTCGCCATGAATTGAGAGAGTTTCCCCACTTGGGAGTGGAATGCGGACCACCTTCTGATAGCATACAATTTCTACTTTGGTTTTTGGACAACCAGTCCATGCCGACAACCACATCAAAACTTCCCAGTTTCACTGAAAAAAGGTCTATATCAAAAACACAATCTCCTAGTTGTAACGTGCACCCTTGAATTATCTCACTATTTTCTATCAGTTTTCCACTGGTTAATTCTATCGTGTATCTATCGTATTGTGCAGTTGGATTAGCTCCAATTAATGTGCTAAACTCAGTTGACATAAATCTCTTATATTCCCCTGTATCAAATTAACAGAAGCATAATAATTATTGACAAAGAATGTACCCGTCACGAGGTTTGGATTTTGTTTGGCGTTTTCGGCTGCAATAACAAAGGCCCTGCCCCCAGCATTGTTGCCACCTTGATTTGCTAGTTTGGGTAGTTTCCCTTAAGATGACCTACTACTCCACATTCAAAACAACTCCTATTATCCCTGTTGCTATCTATCACCGATGTAGGTACAGGGGCTCGACAACTCCTTGCTAGATGTCCCTGTCTTCCACATCTGTTACACATGAAGGGCCTATATTCACCCTCATGATGGAATCCACATCTTTCACATTTGGGAAGTTTTCCCACATAAGATTTCTTATCGGTTGTCACAACAGTGTTGACTCTAACCTGAGTCTGTTTCTTTTGTGGTTGATTTGGGGGATTGCTATTCCATTTCCGTTTATTACCAATGTTATGCTTTCCTCAGGTATCTTTGTCCCCAATGTTCCATGTCGAACTGCTGGTTCAATCAGGCGATGAGCCAACCGAATTGCACTTTGGATGGTATCTAGCTTAGAAGAAGTCACCATATCTTCAATACATGGGGGAAGCCCTTTTAGATATTGCTTTATTCGCTTATACTCTGGAGTGACCATCGTTGGGCGAAGTTGTGCCAGGTCATGAAATCTAGTAGTATAACTGACAATGTCGCCCCCTTGCAATTTCAAGTTATAGAATTCTTCTTCCATTTTCTGAATCTCGCTTTATGGGCAATATTCATCCATCATCATTTGTTTTAGTGCTACCCAGGGAATCTGATAGGCTTCATCAATGCCTAAACCTTGAACATGATTGTTCCACCATGTGAGAGCTGCTCCATTCAAAGTACAAGTGGCATACTTGACACGGCATTCTTTAGGACAATTACTGACACGGAATACCGTTTCCATCTTTTCGCACCATGGGATCAGTGCGATGACTCCTTCAGTTCCATTAAATCTAAGAGGTTGGCAGTTCAATAAATCCTTTTAAGAACATCCCTTTAGTGCAGGTTCAGTGCTTCCAGCAACTGCATTACCTCCTACGGCTCCACTACCACCTATAGCTCCACTGTCGGCTCCACTGCAGTTCAATAAATCCTTTTAAGAACATCCCTTTGTGTGTTATTGATTTTTGTAGGTGGCCATAGCATTAGCCACTCGTTTATTTATGAGCTGTTCGATCTCCACCAAGGTAGCAGGGTGCTCATTTTTAGAATTGCCATGTAGGTTTTCTTGCGGATTTACTTGTGGATTTTCTTGCGGATTTTGCCTCGGTCGTCCTCTCAGCATGTTTCTGAACATGCAACATGAATGGTTTGTGTTAGAGTCATATGACTATAGATTAGGTCTTAGTCATGCAACCTAATTCCCTATAAACCAATGGCTCTGATACCAATCTGTCACACCCTTGTCGTTGCGGAATCGTATCGTGTGACTTTCAAGGTTTCACAGTCATTGTTTACAACAAAAGACACATACGTTTATATATTACAGAGAAATATCACAACTACATTAGTCACAAGCCTAATGTAACAATAGTTATAACTGAGTTTCACATATATACTATGCTATATTTTACACCGTTGAGTCTAATTCTCATGGACCCTAGTATATGCCTCCAAATACTGAGCTCCCAGTTCCAACCCATGTATGCATCTGAGAAAACATGATTTTAAACAATCATCATATTGCTGGTGAGTTCATAAGTTTTAAAATGTCAAAATGTATATAATGTATCCAAACAATCAAATATTTGCATAAAAAGAGTTAAATAATATTCATGTCCCAACTGGGTGTTAAACATTGGTATCCAGTGCGAACATTGTTCCTTTTAGAAAATGTCATATTTAGTTTCCCGACCAACTGTCCAATTCTCCTGGGCTCCCGTAACCGAGCTGACGAGTTCAATGTTTGCCCCTTCCCAATGTCCTTGTTGCAAGACATTGTGTGTTTTAGCCTTATTGAGCGCCTGCTCGAAATCTGGTCGTGGTTTTTGCTACGAACCATGGGCGTGGTGTAACATCAGTGCAAGAACAGTAGAAAAGTACTGTAGATACTGTTACGGAAAGTGGTCGTATAATATTTTGTGTTAATATTATATGAAACAATTGATGTTAACAGAACATAAACTCAATACGAACAAACAACACACACAGGCACCATACTGATGCTAAACTATAACAGGATACTAAGTAGGTATATTAGTTAGGGTCTTATTGTGTATAAACGTATGTGAGGAAATCCAAACTAAAACCATAACGGATGTCATTAAATGAATATTAAACATACGATATATTAGCGTGAGTGAAGATTCGCATGAATATAATTGTAAGTTTAACGTTCTGAACGATATCTTATGATTAGAAAACTATATTGGAAGGTAAAGTTGTCGTCGTATTCGAACGGGTGACGATTCGTACGAATACGCGCGAAAACGATACGATCCGATGAAACAATAAAAAAAAGTTTTTGAAACTTTAAGAATAAATAAAATATATTTAGTTAATTTACTAGGAATAACCACCTAAAATAAATTAGAAATGTTTAATTTTAAAATTTTACATAATATTACGCGTAACTACGAAAAACGACGAGAACGACGCGATAAACCAAAACCAAACGAAACCAAAATGCACCGGAACGACCCGGACTATAAAAGCCTTGCATTCCCTTCTTCCTCCCCACAACTTCAAGAAAACACCCTCCTCTCTCCTCCATACTCGGCTCCCTCTCTTTACTCTCTCACTACTTTCAAACCTTCATAACTTCTTCATTTCTTCACCAAAATCGACATATTATTAGCCAAAATGATCGTGGGAATGAGAGGAACACGGTAGTACAACCGATCGGAGATGAAACGGGCTGAGTTGTTTGCAGTTCTAGTGAGAAGTTGCGGCTAAAGAGGGTTTTGTACTATTCCAGGTATTTGAACTTGTAAATTGGTTTTGGCACTTCAAAACTCCTAGGATCTGCACAAACAACTTGATTAGGATGCTTGGGATATGTTAGATTAAAGTCTTACAAGGGTAACCAGGGCTGGGAAATCTAGGTTAAACAATGTCTACACAAAAAACTTTCACCAACCTAGTATCGATGGGTTTCAAGTTGGCAGCCATGTTTTGTCAAGATTGCTAAGTTCGATGAAGCTGGGGTGATGGGAAACTGGCCGAATGTGTTAGTATCAACAGCCTCCAAATATGGTGACTCAAGAGACCATCGACATTGATAGTGTCGATGGTCTAGCAGCTGGAAATCCTAAGTCATCGATATTATAGAATCGGTTCCTTCGATATTACACAGCTTGAGGACCATCGATATTAAAGTTGGAGCATCGACATTAGTAGAGGAACTCAACCCAAAGATGTTCAACTAGGGGCCATCGATATTAGTTGAGCCGAGTTCGAGAAAACCATCGATACTGCTCCTTGTCGATACTATAGGATCGACAAACCTCACCACCTTTGTTTCAGCATGGTGTTGATACTACATGTGTCGATATTAAGCAGCTAACCATTGATATTATTTCATGAACTTCAATCCAAGTAGACTAAATTGAAGTTTAGAGGATATGGACCAGAATTGAAGTGGTAGGATTGGTTTAAACATAGAAGGGTTGGTTAAAGGATCATCGGGTTTTATGAAAGTTAACCGGCTTTTAACTCCACCAATACTAAGGCTTTACTAAAGCTAAGACTTTCTAAATCCTTTTAACTTATAAACATAAGTTTAATAAAGTATTTGAGGCTAAAGAACTCGCTTTTTGATAATTAAAACAATAAGCATGGATATGTTATTAAAGAAAATTAAGTTAGTTGATTTTTTAAGTGATAACCAAAAATTAGAAACCATTAATATTGGTTTGGTGATTTTCTAAGTTAACAAATTAAGTTTTCTTTGAAACAATACACATCAAACTAAGGATGACTATGGGTTACAAGTGAGACTAAAGACAAAACGAGAACTATGGGATTCATGAAAAACAACTAAGTATATTGGGGCATTGACATTGAGATGTCAACACCCAACACTTAGAGCTTTCATTCAAGTTGGTATTCAATTGCGTTATTCGAATAAATAACTTAGTAATAACCAACTCAAGAGTAAGCAAGATCAAGATGTTAACAAAGCAAAGCATTAGAACTTGGTGATTTACCTAACTAGGTTAATCCAAGCTCTAACATTATTTAGCCTAAATATTTTCATAAAATTAATCTAAATAATTGTATTGAATGTAATGTTTAGTAACATATAACCAAAGCTAATAAAAATCGTCATAAATTACTTTATTAAATCATTGTAAATGAATTAAAGAATTTTCTAATAAATAAACTAAATTTTGACAACGTAAATAAGATTTTATAAAATGATGAGTTATTTAAAAATTATATATTTTTATATTGTAAGCCTTATGTAAACTCTATTGATTAAGCTAAGACTTACTAGCTTTGGGTAAGGGTTTAGAGTGTGAAGTCAAATAAAATAAGGTAGAATTAAACTTTAGCAACTCATTGTAGTAACAATTAGGACACTTAGTCACACACTTGGATCAAATTATAATATAGATAACTATAACCACTAACGATACAAAACTATAACAAATGAAATCAGGTGTTGAAGCTACATTCCATACAACAAACGAGCGAGCGTGTTTCTAGGTTATTCAGGTAGTTTACAACACATGTGAGTTCATTGCCCCTTTTCTAAACATTTTTTGCTTTATAAATGTGGGGCTAAGAAGCATGCATAAATTATTTTCTTTGGATTATATTTTACTCAAATGATTTTAAATTATGTATGTTTTGAACATATACTGTTATCTTAGTTTATGTCTAGGTAAATTTTATGCAGGTTTACAAAAGGCCATCTACTCATATATTAAGTTGGTGATAAAAATTCATATTCCAATAAATATTTTCAACGAAACTATTTTCAACATGTCTAATGTTCAACGAAACTATTTCAACAAAACAAGTGCGTGAGTTCAACGAAACAAATGGAACAATATTCAGCGAAACAATTATTCGATGTTCAACGAACCAAGTGTTCAACGATCAACGAATCAAGTGTACAATTTGATCAACGAATCTAGTATTCAATGTTCAACGAAACAAGTACATTTGCAACGAAACTAGATGAAACAATAAATCATTTTCACAGGAAAATCTAGGAAATATCAAAGATATCATGTGTCAACGAAACTATTCGAAACAAAGGACAAAACTAGAAGAAACAAGTACGAAACAAAAACCCTACATTTCAAGAAGTCCTAGCTAGACCGTTTGATTTGTAGGTCACATGTTTGATGATATTTACAGAATCCCCTAGCTTCTAAGAACCTTTGATTTAATTAAATGTTTATCTATTAATTTATTTAAGCATTTTAATTAACTATTTTCCACATTTTTCTGCAATTGCCAAGGTTGTTTTGTGTGTGATGAGTTTAAGGAATCAAGAGACTTTCACATTTTTGACAGAACTAATGAAACTAGTGTTTTGAAGAAACTAACGAAAATAGCGTGGTGACGAAACTAACGAAAAAATTGTGATGTTGGTTGAGGGTGAAATGCTTAATTATCATGAACAACAATATACTATGCGGTCCGGTATGTGGTGGGCTGGCGGTTGGGTTGATGGTAAGCTTGACCCTACGTATGCCCTATATATAAGCATACTTGGCTGGATAGTATAGGTGGTTGTTGGTTAGATTAAGTTTGTCTCTTGGTCAGGTGTGTATAAAATCATTTTCAATAACAAAATTATATGAACTCACCAACCATGTGCTGACTTTGTTTTCTTGCATGTTTTCTCAGGTGACGTACAGGACTAGGTTAAGATTTTAGGGTTGCATACTAGGATGCCAAGATAGTGGACCTGGTAACTATTGGAAGCACATATTTTGCGTGTAGACGGTGAATCGGTTTGATATCTTGTACGGTCACAAGATAGTAGACTTATGATTCCATTAGATACGTTTGCTTAGTTAAAATTATCAAACGTGACATTTGTAATTTAACTTTGAATCTCCTAGTTTAATTATTATTTTGCTTTAGTTATTCTCAATTGTTGTGCTATGTATACAACCTGATCACTCTGATTATCACACGATATTGCACCTCGAGAACCTTCCGCCCCGCGGGAAAGTCGATCTAGCCCGCCGGCTTGGGATGTGACACGTGGATTGTCAATCACAAATAGAAAATATTCTTAATAATCATGCTCCTCCACGATTAAAAGTTACAGAATAGGGGAGTTAGCAACAAATGTGTAACCCGTGAAATAATGGCAAGTTTGGTCATGTGTTTCTCCCCAATGTCACGTGTTTCAACCAAATGTTTTACAACGCTTTCGTTTTTATGTTTCACAGAGTGTTTCAAAAGTGTTTCAGCGTTTCACATTATGTAAAGCAGGTTTCATGTTTCACAAAATGTATCGAAAGCGTTTCAGAGTTCCACCTGATCCAATCAGGTTTCATGTTTCACAAAATACATTAAAAGCGTTTTAGAGTTTCACAATAATCAAGATTTTTAAATGAGTATTTATGTTTTCTCATTCCCCGAGTTTCAAAAGCCAAAGTACAGGAAAAAGGGGTCGTGAACTCACCTGAGTTGATTCAAATCAATAAACAATGCACAACATTTGTATCACTAGTTCTTGAACTCTAAACATGTATGTTATTAGAGTTTTATGAGTTACTTAAGCTTAATTTGATTATTAGAACTTTCCTTGACGTTCAATACCAAGGACATTGTAACTCTAGTCATCAATTTGATCTTACACACTTAATCAGTTTCCTTAGCTTAACATTGCACAACGTGTGATAACTGAGAACCTATAATTATTTAGGTTCCTATTAAGTAACTTATTGTAACATCACTGTAATTCTGGTCGTCCGTACATATGTACGATGTTACTGTACGACCTGATATGATTATTATTATTAATGATGATGCATTATTTGATATTATTATGAATTGGAATACATATGAGAACATATTACGTTACGCGTAAACCATGGGAAGTTTAGTTGTAACCTAACTAAACAGAACCAGCGAGTTTATCGCAATTACATTTCTGATAATTATGGATTCTGGTATAGAATGGAAAGGAATTAGGAGTTGGTTATGGTCTGGTTGCTAAACATAGTCAAGGACATATGATCATGGTTTATCGAAATAGCGGTGGGACGGTGTAGGGGAGGTTGCGATCTACCTCTGCATATGCCCTATACATATGCATATTTCGGTCTATCATGGATGTGTCAGTGATATGGTTTAGTGGGTTTTGGATTGGGATTGATAATATTAAAGTTAATAAAATAATGGAAGTTGTAATGAAAACAATTACGCGATGGTGAGGTTGCGAACATAATTAAACGTGAATATTATTTCAGAAATATTAATTGATGATGTATTCGTGTGAGTGACGATTCACACGAATATAATTATTAGGTATTATAATTCTGAAACGATATTCCATAAATCGTAAATCGAGTCGAAATACGATGCGAGCGACGGATTCGAAAAGGTGACGATCTTTACGAATACGTACGTGAGTAACACGTTTCGACGAGAAAATCGAAATAATATTTAATGATAATAAAATAAGAAAAATATAAATTAATAAGAATATTTATTAGGAATCACAACCTAAAACAAATACGATCAAATTATTTTATTAAATAAATAATTTAACGGAAATGAAACGAAACTGTTTTACGAAACAATTTTAATTAAAATCATTTTATTTAAAATGAAATAAAATTATTTAAACGTTTTATGTTTAAATATATATAATTACGAGAAAAACCGAACATTTTATGAAGTGTATTGCGGTAAAAACGAGACCAAGCACGCGGTGTTAGATCGGGGTATAAAAACCCATTTTTCCTCCTCTTTCTTCATTTTCACAAGAATTCACTCTCTCTAAAACACAAGAATCGTCACTTTCTCTCTCTAAAACTTCTCTCTAAGATAACTTCTTCGTTACCCTACGGATTCGTGAGATCTTGGAGCCTAAATGACCGTGTGATCGAGAGAAACAAGGAGATACGAAGAAATCCCGGTTTAGATCGACATTTCGAGGTAAATCTGTGGTATTAGTTTTCGGTTTTTGCTAAGAAGCTTCATGTGTATATATTGGCTGTTCTAATCGAATATAAAGTGTTAGTTTGTTGAATCAAGTTAGTATTAATCAATGGAAAACCATGGGGGGAAACCTACAAGGACTTAGAACCAAGGATGATGATGTTGGGATGGTTAGTTCACGAGACAGCAGGTCGGCGAACCTGCTCAGAAGGGGGAGCCGAACCTGTGTGCCGGTCGAACCCTTAGGGGCGAAGCTATTAGCCGAAAACCCTGGTGGCCGAACCTTGTAGAGGCCTGACAGGCGAACCTGCAAGCCATGGGCCACGCGAACCTCCATGGGCGGGAAAGCTGATGTGCCGAACCCTCTACTTATATGCTAACCCCAGTCGAACCTGTGTGCCGGTCGAACCCTTAGGGGCGAAGCTATTAGCCGAAAACCCTGGTGGCTGAACCTTGTAGAGGCCTGACAGGCGAACTTGCAAGCCATGGGCCACGCGAACCTCCATGGGCGGGAAAGCTGATGTGCCGAACCCTCTACTTATATGCTAACCCCAGCCGAAACTCCCTTTTGTAGCGAACCCTTTTTCCCCACTCTGGTCACGAACTCTCGTTTCCCTTGATAGCCGAACCTTTAAGGGTTGGCCGAACCCTCATAGGGTGGCCGAACCCTAGCTTCTGGCCAAACCAATGGTTCTAGCCGAACCCTACCCAGCGGCCGAACCCTAAGGTGGCGAACCTTAGGGGCACCGAACCTTTGAGAGCTGAACCATAACAGCCGAACCTATGGAGCCATGAAACCCTAGACGAACCTTCTTTATGCATGACGAAACCTAGCTACTACCTGTTAGATGGGACGAACCTAGGGACCTGCATGAGGCAGCGAACCTCATTGCAGAACCACAACCGCGCGAACCTAGGATATACCTAGACTTCATTTTGGCCGAACCCTTAGGCATTTGGCCGAACCTAAGAGGCAATCAGGTCTAAGGTTCGCTGGAACCATGTTTAACAAACCGAAAATGTGGAACTAAGATCAAGAGTAAATTAAAGGTTATGATGGTCATATATGTTCATGCATGCATAAAATAAAGAACCACCACCTTTTTTCTTTAAAAAAAAATTAATAAGTTGAGACATGAGATTTTATATACAATGATAATATTTTATGGGAAGGATTTGATTAAGATTTTATTGAATATAAACTTGATTTTATGATTTAAACATGATCTCTTTAACTTAAAATTTGGTTTCAATAACTTAAATGGTGGTATAAGTAAGTCATCATGCATACATACACTATGAAAGTATCTATATATCTAAAGTTGTGAGGATGATGTCTTTACAACTTATTTGACCTTGATACATTAATTGAAAGATCATCATATATAAGAAAATCAACACTATGAATTTGAATTATCCTTATAAGAAGATAGATGATGAAATCTTAGGGGCAACAACTTAACTTAGAAGAAAAGAACTAAGTTAATGAGACATCCACGGATTAAAGTGAACCTACATGAACACTTAATTTGAATAAACACGTATACTTATGAACACGAATATACACTAATTACAGATTATTGAGTGGTCCCTGAGTTGACATACGCGAGCGCGCATTCTACAGACACATTGATTCTAAGGACTCAGGTGAGTTCTCATAACCTCCCTTTTAAACTGTTTTGTTTTAAAACTCGGAGGTGAAACATGTATACCAATTTTAAATATTATTTTGATAACACATGGATGATACCTGTTTATCAATATGATATTCATAATATGGGATTAACATTATTTATGAATGATCACTTATTATTTTATATCCGTGTGACATTGTCATTGACTTCGGTCATTAACAGTGGTTACATGTATTGCCTCTTGGATTATCACAACTCCATGAATCATTGTCTTTGACTTCGGTCAATTACATTGGTTTCATGTATTGTCACGTGGGTTGCTTCCACTCTATGGATCATGTCTTTAACTTATGTTAATCACATAAATTCCATGTATTGTCACATATACTCTTTGAGAATATTGATGTTTGAGAGTGTTGAATGGTTATGTGGTTGATTATCTATTATTGTCGATGATATTCTATGATTAACTATGATTAAATTGGTTATGTGATAATGTGTTGATTTATGTGTTTGGATGTTGTGCTGGGATGTTGTGTTGGATATTCTCACAAGTACTCATGTGGATTTTCTAAGGAAAGTATAAATTCTTGAAACATGGTGTAAAATATTTTTATAAATAAAACTTTTATAATCATTTTGTAAAATCTTTTTAAAGATAAAAACTTATGATTACTCACCAACTACTTTGTAGTTGACACTTGATTTTCACATGTTTTAGGTAATGAAGACAAGTAGGTTAAGGAAGATGATCTCGTCTATTTTGGACAACATCACATAGGACTCTTGGACTTAGCTAAATAACTGGAATTCTGACGATTAGAATTTAGTTAGATAGCTAAATCTCTTTTGTATTTGATGTAATTAATTCATGATGAACATGATTTTTGTGTAATTGATTTGGTTGATTAAATGATATGTGATGATTTGAATTAGATGCCCACGAGCTTATGAACAATCTACACATCCCTCGTGGCATCCCGACGTTTTCGCCATCAGTCGGGGTGTTACACTTATGACACATTGGATTAATCAGGACATTCCCAGATTAATCAAATTAGTATTGTTGTTGATTATATCACCAAAACAATTTCTTGATGAATCCAGGTTTAGGAATAGTTAATCCTTATCATTGATCATTCCAAAGAATGATCAGGACAATCACAACCATTGTTATAATTAATTGGTTAAAACCATTATGATTTATGATATGGTTTCATGATAACCGGACATTATAAGGGATCAAAAGAAAGATTTCATCATTAACATATCGATTTCTTCATTTCTAACTATTCCTAACCATCATCTAGGCAATAATAAAAAACAGTAACCATTGTATCACGTTCAAAATCCAGATCTAATCCATACATTATGAAACTAGTAAGAGAGATCGAATCGTTATCCTTTCAGACAGTTTTTCGGTTGTAAAACGACGATCCGACTTTGAAAAATTGATTCCTAGCTTCAGTATGATGCTCCTTTAGATTAACAACATGGTTTTGAAGCCAAATGTTCGCTCAGATCGTCTGTAAACTGTTAGAGCTCACGAGAAGAAAAATATGAGATCAAACTGCATGAAATGTGAAGTTTTTGGCTAATATATTTGAACCGCCTTATCTTCGCGTACCACCAAGGAGGTATGAAGAAAGCTTGGCGTGCCGCGAAGAAATCTAGAGTTCTCAGATATTTTGGGCTCTTCGCGTACCACCAAGGGGACCCAAAATGAGCTTGGCGTACCGCGAAGAGTTTCGGAACAAGATATTTTCGAATTTTTCTTGTTTTTACGATTTTGGAGAATCGGGAACTCGGTTTTTCGCACGGTTTTCACCTACGTTCTCGATTTCTACCGTATTTTCATGATTTGTGTTTCAATTATGTTAATCTTAATACGATTTAATTAAGACTAATGCACATAATTCTAACCTGAAAATTGAGAATTGTCACATATTGCCACTTATACTTAGTATTGCATCTCTTTATTTATATATTTATATTATAACGTATATATATGCTCACCAACTCTCTAAATAGTTGACAAAATTGTATTTTACATGTGTGACAGGATATTGAAGGATGAAGAAGACATAAGCTAGGATTAGAGGACTTAGTTCATAAAATAAACAATTTGTACTATGTTGAATTTCTTATTGTAATGTTGTATTGAAATGTTATGTTGAATGTTTGAATATTGAAATGTTAAATGTTTGTTTAAGTATTTAAAATGGATGCCAATTATATAAAATTTAATAGTAACACATGAGCTTTTGAACAATCAAACTCACGCCCCAATATTTTCCGCTGTTGGTTGGGGTGTGACAAATTGGTATAAGAGCCATGGTTATAGGGATTTAGGTTATTAGAAATATTGACATAGACTATGACTAAGCTAAGCCCAAATATGAGTTATCACATATTACTTTTGATATGTTCATTTGATTACTTATGTGCTACATGGTACATTTTGCCTTATGAGTTGCATGTCATGTTGTATATTTTGTTACCACAAAGGAATGCCTTATTTTATAAATAACAAATGCCTATATTAGTTTAGGATTACCATAAAGGAATGACATATCTTATAAGTAACACATGTTTCCTTAGTTTAAGAATACCATAGAGGTATGCCTTAAAGTATCATAAGGATTATAACACATGTTATTATTTAGCTAAAGAATATCTTACAAAATATTTAATTTAATTCTTATCTCATTTTCACGAATACACGAATACTCCATAGATGTTGGGAATTTAAATCATTAGGCTAGAATGCGTAATTTCATTCTTAAGTTAATTTAATACATATACATAGATAAGTTTATGTATTTAAATTCATAACCTCGTATAAATCTCCGACATACTGTGTGACTTGTTTATCTTTCCTAAGGAACCCTGATAAGAGTATCTTAACCTATAGGCCAAAGCATGTCACGTCAAACGTCTTATAAACTAATCGACTCTAATAAGTTAACGGTATTTTACATTAGGATACCATTCTATTGTGTTTCAAACAAGTCGCAATGATTTCTGGTTTGATTAAGGTATATGTATATATTAATGTATTTTTTTCACTAAAAATTAAACCATAGGCATAATAAAAATAATATTAACTTAAAAAGGCTTTATTATAAATTTAGTTTTAGTTAAAAATAAATATAAATAAGGCATTATTAACTAAAAATAAACATAAATAGACAAACTACTCCACATGAACAATCGATATATTAAGTAAGTCCGTAATTAGTTTGTTATTATCTTAATATATTATAGTTTCTTTGTTTTTCAATTTCGTTAATTTCTACGATTATTGGCTCCATTTCATTTGAATTTATTAAGACTGCTCCTTCATTATTTAGAATCATATTATGCAAAATTAAGCAAGCTTATATTATGTTATTTGTTTTAATTTGAGACCAAGATTGTGGTGACGATAATATTATAGATCAATTGCCTGTTCGATATTCTTTCTTGTTACATCATGAGTTGTTTTATATATAACAACACCTTCGAGACACGTAGAAGGCTTGATAATTGTATAATATTCGGGATATATCCCTTCACCAAGATAACTAATATCCATGCTAATATTCAAGTTTCATCTAACACGTATATCTTGGTTTTAAAAATCAAGAAGCATAAAAAAGTGACAAGGTTTAAAACCAAAGTGCAAAACGCATAGCGCAAAAGCGGTGAGATTTTTGCACCCAAAGCGCAAAGTATTAGTGTAATTTTTTTAATATATTTCTCAAAAGTTTTTTAAAACCACTTACCCAAAATTTAGTTATAAATAAGATTTATATATAAATAACCTATATATACAAGCTAAAAAGTTATATGTACAACATTTTAATGCACTAAAAAAACTCATTAATTTTCTACCTTACGAAATCACATACCATTTTATTAATATTCATGTGAGTTGAACACGTTTGGGCTTTGTAAGGTTACTCGACCATAAGAAAGCAAAAATAAATACGTATCAAATGAATGATTTTAAAGAAAAAGTGAAAAATAAAAAAAAATCTCTTTTAACCTACATGCTGCTATCTTCCGGAGACCGGCAACTTCACCTATCCTAATGTTCCTTCATCTAACCCTAAAAATCAGCCAGCAAGCTTAAATCAACCTGCAAGTCAACATGTAAGTCCCAATTAGCTTTGATTTCTTATTCATTTTTCTTCTCTCATCACATCTAAGCTTCGATTTTTGTCCGTTTTTCTTCGTTTGTGACAAGAGAGCACACGTTTGGTGCCTGAGCGACTCCGATCGAAGCGAGCAAAAGCGACCACTTCTTGTACACCTTGCGCCTTTAGTGAGCAGAAGCGCCAAGCTTGTCACCTGAAATCGCTTTGCGCCTATGGGCGCTTCAGGCACACTTTTTTAAAACCCAGTGTGATATTAAGACAAATATAGTAGTTCAAACCCCATACCCTGACTTTGGTGGGATCTAGGAACTAGTTGTTTCCTGCACCGTTCTGGAACATGAGTACCCGAAGTAGAGGTGCACAAATCGGGTTTTTTTTGAACCGGTTCCGGTTAAAAAAGTCAAGACCCAGTTCCGGTTTCGGTTCCAGGTTATGACTGGTTCCGATCGGTTTTTGGCCGGTTCGGGTTTTGGCCGGGTACAAATGGAGCCAGTTCCGGTTTTTCCGGTTCTAATTTGTCTGTAAAACCAGACCCTTTTGTACCCATCGGTTCGGGTTGTCAGTTCCGGTTCCCGTTTTTTTTGCTCACCTCTACCCGAAGGCCAGTTAAAAAGTCCAATAACACTTGTTTTTTAGATAAGCTTAGGAGAGTTGATTTGAAGGGAGTCATCCAAATTAACCCAAAGAATATATTTTTAACCAGAATTAACACTAGTTTTAACCGGTTAACCCATTCCCTTAAATCCTTCAATGGTTAGCCATATGAAGTTTGAACTGTGCACTCCCTAGTCCTATTTTTTTTTTCTCTTTTCTTTTCTTCCCATTCTTGCATTTATGCTCTCTCTAATCTATAACAAAGTGTTTTGTTGGGCTTTTTATGCTTATTAGGCTTTTTTATGCTTAAAGTATATTGGTTTTAATACAAAAATAAATTAATCCACATATCTATTTTCTTCTAAGTAGTTTTCTAAACAAAATTTTGTTTCTTGCGTATTAAATTAATTTTGATATTTTTGAAATTAAATTTTTAATTTTGAAACAAGTAAATAAATAAACTACGTAAAGTATAACTAATCAGTAAGGTTTAGTAGGGTGACACCAAGGCTAACCTTAATCATGCCCCAATGAAATAAGAATCTGCATCAAAAGCAGATGATAAAACAATTAGTGTAATTAAAAATAAATTCTCTCAAAAAATCAAAAAAAAAAAAATCTTGCCTACGCAACGATAATATCTACTCCAACTTAAAGAATTAATATTAATGTCACCCATTAAAATAAAAAAAAAAAAAAAAAATCTTGCCTACGCAACGAGGCATGCCCGCATACCAATAAATTCAAAAAATAAAAAGTAATAATAATAAATCAACAGAAGAGAAAGAAAAAAAAAAGCATTTATTCATTAAATTTTTGTTGGGCTTGCTATATTGTTTGGGCGCATTTAGCAACTATGTAGGCTACCATTGGGCCCGCATGACTCGGCTAATCCCAAGTTGCCTGCAATGAGGTGCTGGGTGCACAACCGGTCCAGGTTTTTGCACAGACAAAAAAAAATCTTTTCTTTGAACCGGTTTTGAGGGGAAGGGTGTTACGCAAGGATGTAAATGAATCAAGTCGTCTCGTAAAATACTTGGGATCGAACGGTTAAAAGCTCGAACGAGCCGAGCCTAAACAACCCAAGCTCGAGCCCAAAAATATGGCTCGTTTAGTTATCGAGCCCGAGCTCGAGCCAGCTCGCGAGCCTAAACGAGCTTTTTATATATATAATTTTTATTTATTGTATTAAGTGTATATTTATAAAATTAATTATTTTTATATACAAAATTATGATATATATATATATCTATACTACTATATAATGTACATAATAGAAGGACAAAATAGTAATTTGCTTAAATTTCTTAAAATTAAGAGTTTTACAATTCTTATAACATAGTTTTCACTTTGTCCCACATTGGTAATTTTTAATAATTTAAGTGAAATAGAGTGATTATAAAAGAAAATCATTCAAAACAAATGAATCACTTCTTGACATTTTTGGTGCATTTGACATTTTATATTAGTAGTTAAAGTCACTTTTAGTTAACTACCAAGTTAAAAAATTGTTTTTGCTATGGTTATGACTCAAGAACGAACCATGCAAACCTTTAAAACATCCAATTAAGTGTTGTGTTTTCTGCTGCAACGCGCGGGTATTAGACTAGTATATATATATATATATATATTTAAATAACATATTTTATGTTAAAATTGGAAACTGTAATTAAATAATTATAAATATTAATTAAATTAGTAATTAAAAACAAACGAGCCGAGCCGAGCTCAAGCCTAAAAGTTTTCTAACTAGTCGAGCTTGAGCCTTAACAAGCTCAAGATCGGCTCGGGTCGTTTACACCTCTAGTGCTACGGATGTGGGACAAGTCTCATACCTTACAAAGGTTTCAATCGGAACAATGGGAATCCAAGTAACCATTTTCAACTTTTTAATTAATCAGATTAATTAAGAAATCAAATTTACAATTGCGAAAGCATTAGGTTACAAAAACTTTTGTTCAAAACAAATTACCAAAACATGCATCCAGATACAAAACGAAATAAACGATATCATAATTCACAACCATAGGGTGTTAGAATTCTACCTTAATGAAGAAAACTAAATAGACACCTTAGATCTGAGAACGATCTCGCTAGTTGACTAAAACATGAATCACGATCTCTATCGACGAACAAAGCAGCAACCTGGTTGTGGTAACCACCTATGGTGGTGCGGCGGCGGCGGCGGTCACCCGAAGGAGCTCTGCCGGCGGCAAGGATGCCGGGAGGGAGAGGGGTGCCGAAAGTAAGAGAGAGAGAATTATAGTTTTTAAAAATGAAAACTTGTGGTTTACATCTAGATCAAGAACCCTTTACTTATTTAAAATGTATTTACACTCTAATACCCTATAACCTTTACATGTAAAAACCTCTAGTAATTAACCATTTAATTACTTGTCTTTTATTTACCAACTAAACATTAATTAGTAAACTTTAATTAAGTATCTAAATTTTAACAAATCAAACTTTATCAATTTAATTCTAATTAATTATCACTATAATTAATTTTCTCCAAATATTATTATTTCACAAATAATAAAAACCACCAATTTGTCTAAGTCGTGAACTTGTATATATCTAAAACAATTTTAGACATAACTTTATTGTTGTCCTACAAAGTGTAACTCTTTGTATCATACCCTGATAATAACGTTGACATTATCGATAATCAGATATCTTATATCCAACAGACTTGCACTTAAACGATTTATCATATAGGTGTTTCAACGTGTACACTGTTTGTCACACCCTGCGCAGCATGCAGAATCCACGGCGCAGTGACGACTGATCGATTGATCGGTTGAATCATGCACAAGATTAATGAAGAACAACCACAATGAATTACTAGATTTCATATGATTAAAGTAGTGACATGTCTAACTAACAAAAGAATACAACTGACTGACCTTAAAATATAGTTTACAAAATAAGAACAAACAAGATAATTAAACAACAAGGATTTTAATGAGTTTCTAATCCATCCTAGCTTGTTTCTTGATATTGTTCTATCTTAAACTAGGTCACCTTAGTTGTCCATTTCCTGTGCCTACCTTTGATCACCTGAAACATGTGAAGAAAATCTGTCAACTACAAATAGTAGTTGGTGAGATACATAGGTTTAAAGATTTAAAAAAAAATATAAATTTATGAATATCAAAGTATAAGTTCAAAAGATAACCAAATTTGTCAACTAGTAAACCATGTACTATAGATGATAAATATAGAGTGTAAAGGTACATAATGCAAAAATATAGTAACATGCTGATGTAACCCAAACTATCATCAAGTATATCCTAGTGTCATCTTAAATCCAAGTCACAAACTATGTTTGGAGTTAGTCAAAGACTGACAAATAAACCTACACAGCCCATGGTAATAAAGTTAATTAAAACCAACTCTTTGTTACAAGAATGTGTCCAATATAATCTAGGCTGTTAAAATTAATTGACAACTAACTCATATTGCTAAGCCTACACCAATCCACCTTTGGCTATAAAGTTAATTATAGCCAACCCTGAACTTGGTGTAGAACCCGATTTCCCTTGTTGTGATCAGCCAGTACTAACGATAAACGGTTGCATGAACTCAATTTTAGAAGCTATGTTAATATGTGACAACCAGTACCTGATCGTCCGGCAAGTCCGTATGGTACGTGTACTTTCACTATTTACGATGTGTAAATACAATGTGTAAACAGTTGTGTGACAATAGGACTAAGAAAAACAAATAACAATTGTAGGTGTTTAAGTGAAAACTTAAATACAGTAAATACAACAACTCATGAGAATCAACAGTGTGAAAACAAATGACAAAAACATATCAGTTGCGATCTGATATTCACAAATAACAGGAATTAGATGGCCGACAATTCAATGAGAAAACAATGTGAATTCAATGATAACAATGTGAAAACAGGCAAGTTTAGTTGAGTCCGTCAGTGAGGAAACACAACTCAAGTAACAATTCAGTTTCATTTATGAATAATGAACTGACAGTGTGTTTGCGTGGGTGACGATTCACACAAACATATTTGTGAGTTTAATGTTCTGAATGATGACTGAAAAGTAGAAAACAAGAATCAGAAAGTGAAACCATCGTCGGATTCGTTCGGGTGACGATTCGAACGAATACGCGCGATGGCGGAACGATCTGACGAAACGAAACGATAAAACGATGTAGTAATAATAAAATAAAAGAATTAAAATATTTACTAGGAATAACCATCTTTAAAATGTAAAAATGAAACTAATTTTATTAAGCTTGTAAAATACGCGGTTTACGTTCCGGAAACGTAACGAAATCGAAAACCGAACAACCGAAATGAACCCGAACATTCGCGGGGTATAAAAACCCAATTTCAAGCATTTACTCTCATTTATTTCTATCACCTACACCCTTCTCTCTCTAAAAATTCGGATTCCTTTTCTCTCTCTAAGATTTCAACACAAAAACCTCAAGATCTTCTTCATCTCTTGACCAAATCGTGCAAATAACCTACCAAATCGAAGCTCTTGACATCCTCTACTAGAGGAGACAAAGGATCTGCTTCAACCCCCACCGAATCGGAGGTAAACGAGCTTGGAAGTTACGAATTTTTAGGGTTTTCTACCCAACTAACCTAAACTAAACCCTAACTGGTTCAAACCCTTCATTCTCGACCCACACCACATAAAACAGGTTATCCGCACCTATAGCCACTACAAATCACCATGAGTCTCGACCGAAACATCAAAAGCTTTGGAACCCTAGCTGATGTTCAGCTCATGTGAATGGGTCCATATGTGCAGACCTGGCCGAATGGAAGGGACGACCGAATGGGTTGTGGCCGAAGGAGATCATCAACCGAACGGCTATGGCCGAAGGAGTTATGGCCGAATGGAGCCTTTTCATTCGCATGGCTATAGTCATTCGGCAGAGCATCTTCATTAGCATGAGCCCTATTCGGCCGACCATCTTAGTTCGTATGCACCTCGTCATTCGCTCTACACATTCGCATGAGTCATCATCATTCGGCCTTGCATTCCTATTCGGTCTACATGTCTTAACATTCTAAACCTTGTGAACAACACTTTGGATCAACCTCATTGGAAAACATGCATGGAATTATGAGTATTAACTAGTTTTACTACAAAGGTGGTGAGGGGGTTTTGGTTAAATTAACTTAATGGCATCAAAAACCTTTCTTTTTAAAATGTTAAGTAGCAATGTTTATCACTTAACACACATAATAAAATGTTCAAGGAAGGACAACTATTCTAAAGTATTACAAGGTCAACATGCAAGGTTTAATATCAATAAACCTAAGTTTATACTTAGAAACTATATGGAACTTTCAAACTTTTGAGACATGTTATGGAGTTGAATCAAGTGGCCATAAACCAAAGGGATGTAATATGCTAGGTCTTGCCTTAAAAGGTTAAGTCTTAGCATAGTATATCATCAAATGAATAGCGGTTAAATAACTTACAAAAGTCAAGCAACCCTAGAGTTAACTTATGAATTCATAACTTAAACTTATAAGTTACAACGACTTGAATACAACACATGATCGTGAACACAAACTCAAGAACAACAGTGAGCGCGTGCATTTCTTGTTATTACTTAGTCAACCACTTCAACTACAAGGTGAGTTCATACGCCCCTTTTCTAATCTTGCTGATTTTAAATTTCGGGGCTGAGAAACATGCTAATCCTTTTAATTATTTAAAAGCTTTAGTACAACATTCCAATATTACTATGGTTTAGATAATATTGTTTTATCTTTATTTTCACTTATCATTGTATGTATGCTTGTGTGATCATAACATAATTGAGATATCTAGGATGAATCATGATAACCTAGTTTCATGATTACATCAACACAATAGAATAATACAAGTTGTAAGATCATATTTTATAACATTTTATTATTCTTACAAGAATGAAAAATGAGATAACCATGAGATAACACTTTGCAATGATATGAATTAACAAGAATGATATGATGAAAATATAATTTCATGATATCATTCACCACCTGAGCTAACTAAGTGTAGTAAGACTAGTTCTTACAACACTATGGTTACAACTTGGTGAAGACTATGAGATAACATGAGACAATTACAAGGGATAACAAGAATGATAATCATGATAACATAATTTCATGATGATAATATCATTCACCACATTTACTAACATCGTGTAATAAGGCTAGTTCTTATAACAGTTTGTTAAAGACTATGAGAACACATAACACTGAGAACAGACAACATTGAGATGATGACTATGGGTGAGCATAACAACTATTGATTACTATTAAACTGTTTGTATTATATCACAACAATCATGTGTTCATGAGTTCAAATACAATCGTAAGTCCCTACTAGAGAATCGTTTACCAATTAATTTAGTGCGACTAAACCGACGATAACGTAGTGGTACCATAGGTTTGACAAACCGCCGGCGAGTGAGGTCGGTACGTTGATCGTATTTTATCATTGGCAGGTATTGTATGACCGACAACTAGGAGACATCAGTCATGTTTGGTAAATGACACTTGGTGATATTAATCTACAGTAACTAATTGTAATTAAATCCTTCGATTCTATTGACTGGTAGACTGAGGAATTGACTTTCTCTCATGTTGTATTACTAGTGATAGTTTCGTTGAAGGTAATGAGATCACAAATGGGATAGAGGTAAATTGGATGCAATGTGGTCTGATTACGTGAGGACCACAATGGATCCCATTTAGGCTCTATACATTCAAGATTGAGGACAACATCAATAAGTTAACTATCACTCCTATTATTAGTAGTGAATTACAGTTAACCCTACAAGTGAGAGAATAATAATAAAAATAAGATTGGATAAATATATTTTCCTTAAAACACTGAGGGTTTATCATCACTTTGGTTTTAGTAACATAAATCCCTCATATTCTATTATTCTATATATATAACACAACGGGTGATGAACACAATCTTACGGGTGAATATCAAATGGATTGAACACATGTGAGTTAGAAATGGGTATCCATAGTTGTATTGCAAGTGGTGTGAAATTCTGTTAAGTATGTGGTGGGATGTCAACTGGGGGCTTGTTCCCCTACGTATGCCCTATATATAAGCATACTTGATGTAATGAAATACTACTTGTAAATATAACCAAGGAGAGGACATTGTGTGAGACAAATGAGACAACTATCAATGAGACTTGTGTATGAATTGTGATTGTGAAAGACAATAAATCAACTGCTTTCATTTAGTTAACTTATGAACTCACCAACCTAGTTTTGACTTTGTTTAAATGCATGTTTTCTCAGGTGACGAACATGTTTAGTCACCAAGCATTCAAAACTTAAGCTAGTGGGCTTTTAGAAGACCTAGCTTCATTTTATGTTGTGCATATTTTGAATGACAAAACTTGAATCATCTTTTGTAAATCTTGTGCAGATACAAGATAGAAAAACTCAATGATTCTTTTGGGTAGAATTACTTAGTTAAATTATGAACATAACAATGTAATTTAACTTTTTAATTATGTATCAATATCATGTTAGCATTTCTCATTTATAAATCATGTGCCATGTAAACAATCTGATCATTTTGATTATCACATGATATCGCGCCCCGAGAACATTCCGCCCGACGGGAAAGTCGATCCAGCCTGCCGGCTCGGGGTGTGACATAATAGCTTCTAACCCTTGAGTCCTAAGATTAACGATTGCGTGAACTTCAAGTCTGAAATCTAAGAATAGTGATTTCAGCCTTTGAAATCCTAAATATAGGCATACATGATGTGAATAAGTTTGTTTACAAAAATGATTCCATGTTACATAGTTTATCATGATAATTGAAAACAACTTGTACAAGAGAGTGCAATGGATTAGGTCGTGTGCCATGACAAGTCATGACTAGGAGCCTTATATCCAAAGTTTATGTTAAAATGTGTTTAAGTTTACCAACATTAGCCAAACATAAGTTATGAGTAGTGAAAGCCATTTAAGAAGTTAAGTTCGAAAATAGTATTCACATGTTCCATCCCAAAAGATTTCAAAGCATAAAATAGGGGCTATGTACTCACTTCGAATGATTTAGATGTGTGATGAACTATTGATCGATAGACGATGCTCTCACTTGTTGTTGACAGATTGTACTCAAAAACCTATATTTGTTAACATGATTTGTGTATTTTTAAGTTAATGTTTATTTCTTGTTAAAGACCGTATGTTATTGACCCACTTGTTTAAATGTGTTTTAGTATTTTGGTCTCCCATAATCATCCTAAGTTTAGCTCATAACTCTTTAGATCAACATTTTCGAGTTTATTACTTATTCAATTATATGTATAAAACCTTAGTATTGATTTACTTAAGAAAACATAACTTAATTACACTATGCATGGTAACCATGCATAATGCATTTTATGTTTTAAGTCCTAATATGTATAATGTATTTGTTCATGGTGTTCCATTCAAGTTCATATAATTTTTCTTAATGATGCTAACTTAAGTTAGAAGTTATTTGAACTAAGATTGGATGATAAAATAGAAAAACTCTAACACTTAGGATCGGCTAAGGTTGAACTTGCCCTACACGACCCCTTGTGCTTATTTGATACATTACCGACTTGATATTGATTATTCCTGACTTGTTTTGAGTTCATGGTACTTGGAGGGGATATACTTATTAGTATCCACGGTTAAGAGACTGGGTATGGGTGTTGATACTAGTAGTATTGACACCAAAGTTCAAAATCCAAAACTACACATCGATACTATAGTGTCGACCAATTGGACTTCCTTCGAACTTATATCATCGAACATCTTAGTATCGATGGCCTACTTAGCATCCCCATCCTTGGACCATCGACATTAATAGTGTAGAAGTAAGTTTGGTCAATATCGATTCCTGTCGAGACTGCTAAGTTCGATGGATGAACAGCCTCATGTATTCATCCATCGATACTATTCCTGCCCAGAACTTCTTCCTTCGATACTAATCCTCAGCCTATCCCACGACTTCTCCAGCCTTCCAAACCCAAGGTAAGATACTTCCAAGTGTTTAGAGTCCATAAATGGTTTTGATCGATCTTAACCCGGTTCTTAGCTCAAACTCCCGGATTTGAAGAAACCCTAGAAACCCGCACATTCAAGCACAAACCTGGATTGATCCTTCTGTTTTCAGCCCCGATCCCATGTACTACTGTAATGTAGACCTCGAGGGCTTTCCGTAGACACCAAGGTCTCTTGATTCCATTGAGAAACGAGCAAGATTGAAGGTGAGCTTTTAGAGAGAGAAAGTAGAAAGAGGGCTCTGATTTTTAGAGAGAGAGAGAGAGTATTAAATTCCTATAGGTAAAGCCATAAATGAGGGTTTTTATGCCTTAAATACCCAGGGTGATTTGCCGCATGTTCGGGCTCGTTCGATTTTGCGTTTACGCGTTTCGTTATGTACAATACGTAATCGTTATGTTTTCATTCAAAATAGTTTTGTTTAATCATTTTGAGTTATATTTGATGAGTTTCAAAATTTTAAAAATAAATAATAATATTTTACGCATTTTGTAATATTCTTCCGTTTCGAACCGTAAAAGAATATATTTACGTGCATGCCTGTAAGCATATACATTTTTGTTTATTTCTTGTAGTTATTAAAGTTTACTCGTAATTATAAGTTCAACATAGATATCTTTATGGATCGTCACTCATAATGATACCGAGTCTCTCTTACGCATTACAATTTTGTTTGAATAGTTTATTTGTTTTACTATTCTTCTATACACTACGCCCTAACACTTTCCCAATATACAGAAAGCAGTTTATGTATAGGGCATACGTAGAGTCCGGCTACCTGCCTTATCACCCGCCAGCCCACCACTTTTTCGATATATTACAACAGTGTTATTAAATAGTGTATTTAACCATAGATAAATATGTGTATACTTACTCAATCATGATAGAATTTCTAAAACCCACAAACGATTGTACAATGATACCATGATTGCTTACATACTTGAACTGTGATTGCATAACATAAATGATTTCATTGTGAACATGTACAGATGTTACACTGTTGGACACCTAACTGCACACTGCCCCTAACAATGCATTAGTTTTAAAGTCAACTAAACTCTTTCATTTAAGTAACTCTTTACATAACTAACAATTGTAGCTATGGTAACCTTTATCTATTTATCCTTTCTAAGTGATATTCTTGATAAAGAGACATGGATTTTTTTTCATTCTCATACTTGTTCAAACATTCTGGTATAGAACCCTTAGGTATCATACAACTCTCACTTAATTTTAGAATCATTCCCATTCGATATCCTTCTTACCGTCCATTTTTCCAGAACAATGTTAGATGATATCAAAGAAGGACCTTAGACTAAATTTAGTACTAGTATGCTTCTCATGTCTAAAGATATATTTTTCATATCATATTCAAAACTTCTTATGACAATGATCCATGATGAACGTTTCGGAACGAGTTACCTTCGACATCATTCTATAATGTGTAACCTTTGAGGTTTTTCTTAAACAATTTGTAAATGAAATTTAGGCGTAGTAAATTAAACATTTATGAGACTTTGATTTGTTTTCCAAAAACATTAATAAGATTAAATTTAATACTTGTATGTGTGTTAGGTATTGTAATAACCATTTTGAACTTTTAGTTGATCATATTAATTATAAAATCATATTTTATGATAGCAGAAGTGTTTAGGTTACGCATTTATTTCATAAAAAAGGTTCCTAAAACCAGGAATCTAGTTAAATGCGAATAAACATAAAACGACCATAGGGTGTTTAGAATTGATGTTAATGAAGAACTCCTAAAAACACACCTTGGATTCGTTAGTAGTCTCGCTAGATGACTTGAATCACGAACGACGATCTCTATCGTGTATCATCGCAACAACCGCGCACTTTAAAACCACTTATGGTGGTTTGGCTATGGTGGTGGTGGCTAGGTGGTGCTTGGTCGAAACCCTAGAAGAGAGGAGATGGTGGCCGTGAGGGGTAGAGAGAAAAGAGAGTGGGAGAGTTGTCAAAATTGTGTGTAAAATGTGGTAGGTTGGATCTAGTTTTAATAGTCAAAACTAGATCTACTTGTTAAGGAAGCCTTTGAATTTACTAATTCAATATGCTTTTCCCACATTTTATTTACTTAAACTCTTTTAGTAATTATACCATTTAACTACTGCTCTCTAATTTTTACTAACAATTAATTAGTAACCTTTAATTAAATGTCCAGTTTAACTAATTAAACTTAATCAATTTAATTTCAATTAATTATCAAATAATTAATTCCTCCAACTATAATATTATTTTAGAAATAATAAGAACAATGTAACACCCCGACCGATGGCGGAAACGTCGGGATGCCACGAGGGATGTGTAGATTGCTCAAAAGCTCGTGGGCATCTAAATCAAATCATCATATATCATTCAATCAACCAAAATAATTACACAAAAATCATGTTCAACATGAATTAAATACATTAATTACACAAAAGAATTAGCTAAACTAACTAAACTCTAATCGCCAGAATTTTAGTTAATTAGCTAAGTCCAAGATCCTATATGATGATGTCCAAAAGTGTAAGTTCCATCTTCATCTACCTACTTAGCCTCATTACCTGAAACATGTAAAAATCAAATGTCAACTACAAAGTAGTTGGTGAGTAATCATAAGTTTTTATAATTAAAAATGTTTTACAAAATAGTTTTATAAAACGAGTATAGAGTTTAGAGTTTTCCTTAGAATTCCATATGACACCTGCGAGATAATCCATTACAATAACCAAGCGCATAACCCAAAACACATAATCCAACATATACCCACACATCTCAAGTAATCATAACTAATCATAGATAGTCAATCATATAACAATTCAATCAATCACAATCATCAATCATCTCAAATATTATAAGTGACTTGCGACACCCCAGCCCGGCGAGGGCTGACGTGTCGCTATTACAGAAATCAATGCGTATTTCCATATTTAACAAATTAACACTAATTAAATACAAAATATCTAATTACATCATTTACTATGATAACTAACTTTCTAATATTTTTATCTTCTCTTCACACATCCATTGAATCCCATAAGTACCTGTTTTAGAAACAAAGAAAACAACAAAGAGAAATACGGATGAGCCAAAAATTTGCTCAGTAACGGAAGAACAACAGTAATGATGGTGAAATCTGAAAAAGAAAATGAATAAAGAAGTGGCAACGAATAAAAATTATAACATCAGCGGAAGCAACTGGAATGATCATAACAAACACGGGATAACGAATGTCCGAACGAACTAACCATACGAATAAACAATTTCAAATAATCAGAACAAATGCATAATAAATTAAAACGTATGGTAAGGAGATACCCATTGAGCACAAAACAAAACAAATGGTGTACACAGACCCGTCGGCCTAATGTACCAAATTGTGAGCTGTATGTGGGCACACACCAACACTCACCAAAACAAAACAATTATCCTAGGACCAGTCCATACGCCTCCCAAAATATCACTCCTCAACTACCAAAATATGGAGACGCCGTGAACCAGTCACACCGTCACGGAAAGTGCTACGCCATCGATGCCCCAATGACGCACCGGTAGAATCACCTACCGGAGGCTTTGCTCGGGTATCGGATTTGAAACAGTTTACAATTGACAGATAATCAAATATCTAAACAAAGTTCAAATGCAATGATTTTAGAAGTTGATATAACGGAACATGCGATAATGAATACAATTTAATAATTATATCGCATGCTTAACAAATCAGAATCAAATGATGCTCGAAATCAAACGGTTCAACTTATTGAAATGAATATAACGAACAAAATAAACAAATATACTCTGAGTTAAATACACAGAATCCGTACAATAACGGACAACAGAATTTATACTTTGAGTAAAATAAATGGAATCCGTACCTTAGCCTAAGCAGTTAATCAGCAAATAATATATCAGATGATAACGCGTAGTCCAAATCTCTGATGATTCAGTAATCTGTGTTTTTGTTTGATTTCACGTTAGTTTATACAAATTATGATTCATATAAGAATTCGGTTATATTTTGAAGACTTGGACCTTTAAACGTTAAATCCGTCGAGTCGGTTTATTTAATAAAATTGTTTTCTATTGTTTAAGAAATTTCGTTCATTTCGTAAATCAGTGAATTAAATGTTTTCGATTGAAATGAATTTTAAATATGAACAAAATATATACATCAGAAAAGACTACAATTCATATTTCACTAACAAGATTCCTAAATTAAACCATTCAAAATAATTCACAATTACTAATTTATTTTGTTTTAAAGTTTGTATTTATTCCTAGACCTCCAAAATATCTAAAAATCATGTTTAATTAAAAAATAATAACAAAAATGGTCCATGAAGGGGTCTAATCCGTGACCTTCTTTTCTAAACCTCAAGGCTTACCAATTAATCTAAATTGTTTAATTGGTTTTACATAGCTTTGAATTTATTTTGTATAATTCAATATGGTAGCTAGGATTCTTAATCTGAACACAAAATAATAGGCCACAAGGTAGATCTCGAATCCTCAGCTGGTTCATCTCTACTGTCTTAACCAGCCTGATCCAATAAACGATTGTTATTATTTTGTTTAAGATACCTACTTTCTAGTTGTATGGCATCATCTTCTTTATTAAAATTTCCAAGTTTATGATATTTACAGTGGGTAGTTTTTGAATGGTTCTTGCCCATATTTAACTAACAGATTTGAGTTTAGCTACAAACCAACTAAACCTTACCTTAGCAACGCATGTACAGATCCGATCGTAATGAAACACTCGGTTGAGCCATTTTTGGTGATGATAATTCCTTGGTTTCCTTTTGGCAACTAGTATTTATGGTAGCTTCCTCGTTGTAATCGAAGATGAGGAGGCAGATGTGTTTCATGGATGATCGTGGCTGGCTTCTAGTCGAATTAAGTAACACATATAATATAAAATGTTGGTTTTTCTTTTATGTTGGTTTTGTCAAAACCTTCTATAGGATATGTATGAATATATTTCAAAGTCGGTGTCCAGGAATTGCTTGCTGGGCAAGATTTTGTTCACATATTAATATATATATATATATATATATATATATGTAATATAAATCATGAGATAAATTGGATCGGAATATGATTCGGGTAAGGGTCAGTTTCTAAACCAAATTATAATTTGAGCGAATACGGTTATAAATATTAGGCGAGTGATATTAAATAGAACTATTGTTACAAATATCAGGGTATGAGATCAAATTATTCGTTTTAGTTTGTTTTTAATAACTGAGTCAAATGTTATTAATTTAAATAGCTCAGTTATCCTAGTTGCCTAAATGTTCAGTAGTTAACTTGTTAGTTTATCACAACATGTAATTAAATTTGTCGAAACATTGTTAAACATATTTATTATTCGATTTCGTTTTATTGATTTTTAATTTAATTAATATTTAGTATTTATTTAACTATTATGTTTTTACGGATATTATATGACTGACTATACATGTATCCTTGTAGTTGACCGAAGTCAAGACTACGATACACGGATGTGGCAACCTCCACGTGACAATACATGCATCATTGTAGTTGACCGAATTCAAAGACAACGACACACGGATGAGGCAAACTCCTCGTGACAATACATGCATCATTGTAGTTGACCGAAGTCAAAGACAGTGATACACGGATGAGGCAAACTCCTCGTGACAATACATGCAGTCATTACGAATGACCGAAGTCATTAGTAACAACTCATGGAATATGATAATCCATAACTATGGATTTCATACAATTAAGCAAGTGTCATCTATGTAATATCAAAATAATATTGAAAATGGGTATACATGTTTCACCTCCGAATTTAAAACCAAAATAGTTTAAAAGAAAGGGAGGGTATGAGAACTCACCTGAAGTCCTTAGAATCCGGGTTCTCGTATTATGCGCGCTCGCGTATATAAAATCCAAAACCACTCAATCAACCTGTAATTATAAGTGTGTTCGTGTTTATAATCATATGCATTTCAATTTAGATCTAATGTCCCTTCCGGCTTACGTTAAACTTCGTAGTATTTTACTAACTTAGTTTATTTCTGTAGGACCGATGAGGAGCTCGGAAACAATCCGATTCCAATGGAAATCTACCCGATAGCCTCTGGAATAGTGCGGAATCCTATTCCAGGGTTTTCCAATCGAAACCAACAGCAACCGTGGTGATCCGAAGGCATAGGAAGGACTTGTAAGCAAGAATCGAACACCACGGGTTGAGAATCGAACTTGGACGATCAATGGCCGCTCTAATCTCCTAGGGTTTGACTCTGGGATCTCAGGGAAGAAGGAGGGCTCTTGAAAAGTTAGTATTGAAATGATTTGAACAGGTATATATAGGCAGTAGTCATTCGGCCGAATGAGAGGCCGAAGCAACTCATTCGGCGAATGGCTTCTGTCGAATAAGTAATTCAGTCGAATGAGTCATTCGGCGAATGACTCATTCGACGAATGTAGACATACTCTATTCTCATTCGCCGAATGACTTCATACTCTAGAGTCATTCGGCCGAATGAGCAATACTCATACTCAATTAAACAATAAACCAAATCACCCAATCAAATAATCAAATAGATAAACATAAACATTAAGAACAATATATAAAAAGACAACTTCCATTAATAACTTGAATTTTACATGATAAGTAGTACAAAATTGAACTAGGGACATTAAGTGCATCTACAAACTCCCCCTTGGACTTAGTTCAGTTTTTGGAAGTGTCTTTCTTTAGGAACTTCTCATTAATAGCTTTCCAGTCAGCTCCAGCATGAACCCTTAAACGTATGCAGATTCGGATCACTCTCATGAACTGAAGTGCCTGTTCCATATCCTGTACATCGAAGAAAATCTGATGACGATACAGTGCTATGACATCTTTGTGGGACAAGTTAGTCAACCACATAGGCTCAAAAATCCTCACGGTCTCCCATTTCTTGTCCTTGCAGAGAACAATCACTGCTTCTCCAGTACGACCGTCATAGTACCACCATCGGAAGCCTTCCATAAAGTCTTGTCGCATCTTCCGCAAAGGAATCTTCTTCAAGACTTTAGGAGGAAGCCACTTCAGGATAACTTTATGTTTCCGGGTGTCTCCATCAATCTCAGGAAGATAATAACGTTCAGGCTGTTGAGGGTGGAAGTTCACCCATCTCTTACGGTACTCGTACTTGATCTGTCGGGAAAACCAAGCAGACATCCCAGAGTCTTCACTGTAGAGCATCTTCAGACGTGCTAACTGATTTACTTCAAATCCAAGCAACGTCTTGAAGTCATGTGGATGCTTGAAGTAGTATATTCCTTTCTCTCTCTTCACAGCATAACATCCGAGGTCATGGAAGTATGCCCAACTAAGAATCTGACCTCCAGCTTTATAGCCTTTGGTCCTATAGACTTTCTTGTGTGTTGCTGGCATCTTCTCGGTGCTCTGCTTCTTTAATACCTCCCAATAAGCTTCCCATTCTTCTTTCCTTTTCTTCCTGTCATCGGCTTCAGATTTGCTGGTTTCTACTTGTTCTTCCAAATATCTGACCAGAAGATCTTCTGTTTCTTGATCAAATGGTTCAGTAAATGTAGGCAACTCATCCTTAGCCGATGTGTACTTAGGATATTCCTCGTCCGTGATATCCTCCAAAATAACTTCATCAATATCATCAAAGAGTTCTGGCTCTGGCTCATCAACAATAGGAACAGAGGTATCATCAGTGATCACCTCATCAGGATTTAATCTGAAAAGCTCAGCAATTTGTTCCTTTGATAAGCAGTGAATGATTTCTCCTTCCTCCTTGTCATAGCTGACTGAGTGCTGTATGATGCCTTGAGCGTCCAAAATCATGGTGAGAGTCTCGTCTAACTGACGTCTCAAAGGCACAGCTTCGACTTCCTCAGTAGCTGTTGGTTCTTCAGTTTGTGCAGGAGGAGATGAAGGAGGAGCCTGTTGCTTTTTGTCGTTGCCCTTTTTGGACCGGATCTCAGATGAAGGAGGGGCTTGATCATCATCGTCATCATCATCATCAGTACTGGATGATTCAGAAGACCCACTCCCAGATCCGTCCTGATCATCATCTTTATCAGATTCTTCATAGTCAACCTTCTCCTCATCAGATTCTGCTTCCTCTTCTTCGTCTTCCTCTTCCTATGTTTTCTCAGAATCTGAATCATCGGAGCGGGTTTCTGTACCCTCAAGCCTGGGAGTGCCTTCCTTGGAACTTTCAACTAGTTCAGTAAGTCGAGCATTCTCTGCTTCTAGTAGCAAAATCCGTTCATTGAAACCAGTGGCAGTCATGGCCAACTGGTTGTGCTCATCAATATACTTAAGCAACTGCTCTTCTTGTTGAGCAGAACGAGATCTCAGATCAGCTCGTTGATCAGCTGCCTGCAGCAGTAACGCATCCTGATCATTTATCCGTTGTGTGAGCTGAGCTATCTTGTTCTCCTGCTCCCGGTTCCTCTCCATCAGTCTAAGAACCATACTGTTCAGTGTGCTCAGCTGATCAACAACTGAAACAGTAGGTATGAACATATCAGCTCGAGATGTAGAGGGGCCAGCAGATGCAGTAGTGAAAATGGGAGTCTGAATCATAGAGGTGGTCAGAGGGGCAGTAATAGAACTAACATGAATTGCCCTTGACCTGGCCAGTGAAGAAACTGAAACAGCTGCTACTGATGTAACAGTAGTTGTAGCAGCTGTTGTCAGTTCTGACCTCCTCTGGAACGAGAACCTCGATCTCTTCCCTCTCCCGGCTCTGGAGGATGTAGTCTGAGAAGAAGCAGCAGAAACAGCCACTGTAACCGGTGTGGAAGACCGAGGTGGAGGAGACAAATTAAACTCAGGAATAAATGAGGGATCAGTAATCTCCTCTAACTCAGCTTCACTTCTCTTTCTCTTCCTCATCTCCATCTTTCCTCCTTCCATCACTTTCTCAAACTCATCATCATGAGTCTCTTCAGAATCAGAACCTTCGTCATCACCCTCACCTTCTTCACCTTCCTCTTCACTTGAGTCCTCAGACTCATCATCACCTTCAGCAGAAAGAGGGACTGTAGTATCAATATGAGCAGACACTGTGGAGGTAGTAGTAATCAAGGAATCTAGCTCCAACAGTGAATCAACATCAACCTCCTCATCTGCTACAGAAGTGCTAACACCAGTAGTAGAAACAACCTTCCCAACAACAGTGCTCACAACAACACTAGCACTCACATCATCACCACCTGCACTAGCTCCAGCATCACCAGCATCACCAGCATCACTGCCACCTGCATCATCATCATTTCCTCCATCACTATCACCACCATCATATGGTACAACAATGTCCTCAACATCAGAATCAGAATCATCGTGCCTCCATTTACGACCCGCTGGAGCTCGATAATCTGGCCTAGAAAGATGACCAAATAAAGATCGGGTAACTGGCTTCCTCTCTTTCCCTCTGTATGACAAAACTCTGTTCAGAGTAGTGTCATTCATATGCTCTAGACGGACAATATCAGCATTGACCTTTGGCAGATCCGGAACTTGAGCATCTATAATCTGTTGCAGAAATCGAGGATACATCAGAAATTTCTTGTCTCCCTTCAAGACAACATTCTCCTTCATGTGTATGAAAATCATCTCGGAGAAATTGAACGGCTTGTTCAGCAGCAAAGCAGCAAAAGCACACTGTATTGTCTCTCGCATATCATCGAATCCACCTCTCCTTGATCCGAGACAGTGAACCAGAACGTGTGCGAGATATTTGAATTGAGGAGACATGAATGCTTTGTTGAGAATTCCTGCTCCAATATCACCTTCGTACTTGCATCTCAGAAAGCAACCACGAACTAAGAAACGATCTAGCAGAGATGGCTGATCGGGAGTATCCTGAAATCCACACACTCTCCTTATGTGCTCAGCGGACACAACAACATCATGTCCTAGCACCTTTCCTCTAATAACGGTAGGCTCAGCCTCACAATCTATGTCTGCGGAAGACCAGAAGTCTTGCTGATGGGAGTGGTAGGGTACATGTAAGGTAGATATAGCTGTAAAAATCCTCGAACGCCGAAGAAAAGTAATTATCTCTGAGTAGTGTTTGGCGTTCGGTGTGTTGAGATCCAAATGAGCACAAATGTTATGCTTTGGCACAGACTTGTAACCTGCCATACTGAAAAACAAAAAATTAAACATGTTAGTGCAATTCAGTTGAACAGAAAACATAAATCAGAAAAACAAAATCATCTTAAACACTTTGGTCGAATGAGAGTCATTCTGTCGAATGAGCCCTTTGGTCGAATGACCCATACGCCGAATGAGATTCATTCGTCGAATAGACATCATTCGCCGAATAAGCTATAAGCTAAGATGGTCATTCGTCGAATAAGCCATTCGCCGAATGAGTCTCATTCGCCGAATAAGCTATAAGCTAAGATGGTCATTCGTCGAATAAGCCATTCGCCGAATGAGTCTCATTCGCCGAATGAGTCATTCGCCGAATGACGACATTCGGCAACCAGTTTGAATTCAAAAACCCCTTTTTCAAAACACTCAAATCAGTCTACAAAATTTACATATACATGCTCAGAATCGACCGATTAAGAGATTTAAAGCAGATCTTAGGTGGTTTCATGTCCATATTGATCATTTATTTACAAGGCGATTAAAGAAACCCTAGAATCTAAGAATTTGATCTGTTCTTGATGATTTCACGGTTGGAAATCTCTGATAATCATTCTCCAAGTACCTGAGATGAAAATAAACAATGTTATGAGCAGCAGGATCAATAAAAATCATGAGGAAAAGGACGACTGAAGAGAGAAGGTGTTTCGGCGAATGTCGCACACAGTGAATTAGCGAAAGAGAAAAATGTCGAATGAGCTTCATTCGGCCGATAGACTGTTATATAACCACAGTCATTCGCCGAATGAGAAAGGCGAAAGGTCGGATGAAACTCAGACACATTCGCCGAATGTGATTGACGAATGAGTCATTCGTCACCACTCATTCTCCGAATTGCTAATGTCGAATGAGACATTCGACACATCTCATTCGTTGAATGAGTGAAACTTGCTCTGATAGATTCGGTCGAATGACTCATTCGCAGAATGAAGTCATTCGGCCGAATGAATGAAATTCACCTCTCATTCGGACTAATGAGAGATTTTAACACCCAAAACACAAATTTTTTTTTAATATATAGCATTTTGAACATCAAAATTTTGACAATTATGAAGATATGTCTGGTTGGTTCAGGATTCAAATGTGACAGACATTCGAATCTACAAATGATCATCTAAAATAAATTTGAAAATGGAAAATATTTTTGTATTTTTCTGAAACAACAAATACGACTGTACAAACAATAACTAAAGACAAATAAACACATATTTTTGTGAGAGATTCACTGATAAAATAACACATACCTCTAATCACATCATATTATTTTCAATGAATGCTTCACTTCAAACACAAGTTTATTATGATACGATTACTGATATATTTGTCCAATTCTAAACCAAACAATACTCAACTACTAAACAAACTTTATGAACACTCATATTTTCAGATCGAGTTTCCCATTTCATTTCACCATTAAAGATCAAAATCAGTTTAAAACTCATTTCTGCATATCTTAATACCAGTCATCATAAATTCAATAAGATTTCAACATTATTATCTTTTTGTAATTTTCATGTTCTATCCAAATGTACGGCTTCAGCTAGGTTTATACCAGCAATATGGCACGCGTATGGAATCGAACTTAATTTGTTCAAGTATTTCTCAAGCTTAATACCAGCTTGCATTAGGTTTTCTTCAAGCTTAATACCAGCTTGTTTTTCTTTTTCTTCAAGCTTAATACCGGCTTGTTTTTCTTTTTCTTCAAGCTTAATATCAGCTTGCTTTTATTTTTGTTTAAAACCTCATTTGATTCCATGATGACCGGTGTATGCTTGATTTAAGTCAAAAACTATTTCTCACTTAAATGGTTTAACAAAACAGATCCCACTGATCAGACTGTCTAAGATATCACAAAGTGTTTATACATTTTGTAGAGTCGGCCTATCAGTACATCCCATCACAATTTTCTTGTGTTTAATGCTTATACATTCATTTCTGCTTCTATGACATAATAGATTAATGTATTACTTTATAAATAAAACCATCTCAATTTTTAATTTTTCTATTGTTTTTGTATTTTCAATTTTTCAAATGTTTTTGGTTTTTCAATTTGCATATATCTCCCCCTAAAAACCTAAAAACATAAAATCTTTTTGAGTTTTTATATATAGAAGAAACTAGACAAGAAAATTAAAATAAAATTAACTAAACAAAACAAAAGCTATCTAAGAAAGACGATGATCATTTGTTAGATTCAGATGAAGATAGGACTTCATCCTTTTGGAAAACACCATTAGCCGATAACAGATATAGAAATCTGGGTTTATCAAAAGCTTTTGTGAAAAGATCGGCTTTCTGGTGTTCGGTGTGAATTTTAACAACATCGATTAATTTCTTTTCAAAACAATCATGTATGAGGTGATATTTAATGTCGATGTGTTTTGTTTTGGAGTGCTGAACATGATTCTTAGTGACAGCTATGGCAGCAATATTATCAACATAGATAGGAGTGTTAGAAAAATGTAACCCATAGTCCCTGAGTTGCTGTTGTATCCAGATGATTTGAGAACAACAACTAGCAGCAGCAATGTATTCAGCTTCACAGGTTGAAGTAGACACCGACGTCTGCTTCTTGCACTGCCAGGTAACTAATCGGGTTCCAAAGAACTGACATCCTGCAGATGTTGACTTGAAGTCTCTTTTGCAGCCACCATAATCAGAGTCACTGTATGCAATGAGCTCAAAGTTATCATCATTAGGGTACCATAAACCAAGATCCGGTGTACCCTTCAGATAACGCATAATCCTCTTGACAGCAATGAGATGGGAGACTCTTGGTTTTGATTGATACTGTGCACACAAGCATGTGGCGAACATGATGTCTAGCCGAGAAGCTGTAAGATACATAAGAGACCCAATCATTCCTCGGTACAAAGTAGCATCAATTAACTCCCCCTTTTCATCTGGTGTAATCCCGTGATTGACAGCTAGTGGGGTACCAGCAGGCTTTGCATCAGACATACTGAACCGGCTCAGTATATCCCCAACATATTTGGTTTGATGAATGAAGATTCCTGCCTCAGACTGATCTACTTGTAATCCCAGAAAAAATTTCATCTCTCCCATTGAGCTCATCTCGAACTTCTCTTTCATAACCTTTTCAAAGTCTCTGCACAGATCATCATTTGTGGAACCGAAGATGATGTCGTCCACATAGACTTGCACCAAAAGTAAGTCACCATCCTTTTCTCGAATGAATAATGTGCAGTCAATCACCTCTTCTGAACCCGTTGTTCAGAAGGTGAGTAGAAAGTGTCTCATACCACGCTCGCGGAGCTTGGTGCAATCCATACAAGGCCTTGTCTAGCTTGTAGACTTGGTCTCTATGTAATGGATCTTCAAACCCGGGAGGTTGACTGACATATACAGTTTCACTGATCACACCATGAAGGAATGCACTCTTGACATCTATTTGATAAACCTTAAACTTCTTAAAGGATGCATATGCCAAGAAGATACGAATTGCTTCAAGTCGAGCAACCGGTGCAAACACTTCATTATAGTTCAAACCTTCTATCTGTCTGAATCCCTGAACAACCAGACGTGCCTTGTTTCGCACTATGATCCCATGATCATCTTTCTTGCGACGAAGAACCCATCGAGTGCCAATGACTTTTGCACCTTTTGGTCTGTCAACCAATTGCCAGACACCTAACTTTTTGAACTGAAGGAGTTCTTCTTGCATTGCATCTACCCATGATTCTTCCTTGAGAGCTTCAGTGACAGTACGTGGCTCAACTTGGGAGATAAAGCAAGAATGAGCACAAAATCTTACATCTGCAAAGTCAAGAATGTCAGCAAGACCTCCTGAAGAAAGCTGATTTCTTGTCTTAACTCCATCCAAAGGACTTCCAATTATGTTCTCTTGAGGATGAATGCGATTAATTCTTCCAACAGGATGAGCTGGAACCTCAACCTGAGGATCTAGGTTGTTCAGATTCAAATCCTCAAGATTAGGTACAAGATTGTCAACAGCTGGTTCAGGATCAGCTGGCTGAAAAAGATTGTCATCTGTGTCTGAGCTGTCATCATTTATCTGTGTGATTGGAACAGATGCAGAGGAAGGTTGCAAAGATTCATCAGATGCATTCTGTACATCATACAACATCTGAACTGCAACATCTTCATCTGAATACATGGGAGACATATTGAAAGAATCAAAAAGACCAGAATAATCAAACATCCAGTCTGGGCCTTTCCAGGTGGGGGCATAGAATATTTCTGAACATCAACATGGTACCATTCCTCCACATTATGAGTTGATGTGTTGTAAACTCTTTTGTTTGGAGTGCTGTACCCAAGAAAATACCCTTCTTCCACCTTTTCATTGAACTTTCCCTGCTCGTGTTTCTTAAGCATAGTGCACGGTGCACCAAATGGTTCTAAATACTTAAGATTTGGCTTTCTGTTATGGAGCAGTTCAAAGCAAGTCTTCCCATGTCTTTTCACAATAAGAACCCGGTTCAGGGTATAGCAAGCATTTGCTACAGTTTCATTCCAGAACTGAACCGGCAAAGAGGAATCAGCAAGCATGGTCCTAGCAGTCTCAATCAATGTCCTATTTTTGCGTTCAGCAACACCATTCATTTGTGGAACATATGGAGCACTAAACTGTTGCACAATGCCTCTTGCATTACAAAAATTCTCCATGTTGTGATTTTTGAACTCCGTTCCATTATCTGTTCGAAACTGACGAATCTTGAGCTTATAAAGTGATTCAAGTTTGGTAACCAACACTTGAATGCAATCAAACGTTTCAGATTTCTCCCTCAAAAAGAAAACCCAAGAATATCTAGAATACTCATCTGTGATGACAAGACATTATTGATCTCCAGCTATACTCTTCCGGTTCACTGGACCAAACAGATCCATATGGAGAAGCTCTAGAGGAACATTGATTGAATGGAATTTCTTCAATTTGTGAGGCTGCTTTGTTTGCTTTCCTTTCTTGCAAGATACACATATATCAGACAGCTTGAAGTTTTTCAGGCTAACTCCCTCAACCAGATGATTATGTACCAAGTGATTCATCTTACGTAGACTCAAATGACCCATCCTTTTATGCCAAAGAATTGAATCTTTTTCTGTTGCTTTTGAAATAAAACATGAAGCTGTGGAGGATGTAGTTGAAGCTGTGGCCATATTGAGTACGTACAAGTCTTGTTTTCTGGGAGCTGACATCAAAATCCAGTCTTCAGGAATCTTAACACCTTGCTTTAGAATGTAGCATTTGGAATCATCAAATAGCACTTTGTACTCTTTGTCACAGATTTGTGAAACTGAGAGAAGATTGTTTTCCAACTGCTTAACATATCTGACTTTATCAAATGAAACTTGCCCATTTGTCAGAATTCCCTCTCCAGTAATGAATCCGCCTTTGTCACCGGCAAAAGCTACATATCCACCGCGAATTGCATTCACATTGGTGAGTAAAGAGATATCACCAGTCATGTGTCTGGAAGCCCCACTATCAACGATCCAATTGATGTTAACTCCAGCTTTTGGGGCAACCTACACAAAGATGTGACAGTCAGTTCACTTTGGGAACCCAAGCCTTTACAGTCTTGGGTTGACCCAGTGAGTCTCGGATCCATACATCAATCCATTTACCATCTGGAAGCGTTTTGTCTGAGATAGGTGAAACTGAACTCTCAAAAGATTTTACTTTCCAGATTGCATTTTTATCAAAAGAGTTTTTCAGATAAATGGATGATGGTTTTGTTTGATTAACTTTAATCACACATGGAACATCCAAGTTCTCCAATTTCCCTTTAGCCTTGTCTAAAAATTTGGTCTGGATTTGTTGTTTGGGTTTTGTTAGAACATGTTTAGTTACAGATTTTACAGGTTTGGTTAAAGCAGAATTCAGTTTTCTGAAAGGAACAACCTTTGGTCTGATCAAATGAGGGCAAAATCCAACAATGTGCCCTGTTTCACCACATTCAAAACAAACTTTTTCACCCTTTTTATGAAAATGTTTTAAATCAGAAAATGATTTGTGATGTGATTTAAAAATATTTGTTTTCAAGTTGTCTTGATTAAAACCCAATCCTTTTGTCCCTTTGTTACCAACAAAAGCTGACTTGGTAACACACTTAGCTTCAGACTCTTGTGAAGCTTTTACAAAGCCCAATTCTCTGTAAATCTTTGAGTTGCAGATTGGGTCACCTTTCATGACAACAGGGGTTTGATTCTGAGTAGTACTATATTTAGGTGAATAATCTGATTCATCCTTAGAATCTGAGACCCAATCTTCAACCATTCCATCCACCCGAGATCCCTCAGACTTTGAGGAATCCTCATTAGTAAATAGTCCAGTTGGATCTATTACTAATGGAGTAGTGACTTGAAAATCCTTAACATCTTTGTCATTTGGTGTATTGACAAAGGTGTTGAGGATAGGTGGAGGACAATTTTTATAGTTACCTTTTTCCTTTCCCTGTTGATCAGTACCCCTACTGATCATGTGCTCAATAATATAAGATGAGCTCTCATAGCTCTTGAGCTTCTGTCCTAAGGTCTCATAGTCACACTCGACTATAGCTAACTTCTTTTTATTCTCATTGATAGTATTGAGATAAGAAGTGATAGCATCTTGCTTATTCAGCACTGCGATCTCGGCCTCATGCAATTGTCTATTTAAAAGATCAATTTTAGCTTGAAAATCTTTTTCATTAGATTTTAAAACTTTGTTAGCTTCAATGCATAAGTCGAGATCGTTCATCAAAGCACTATTATGTGTCTGATAAGCAAGGACCTTACTCCTAAGGTCAACACAATTAAAACACTCTGAATGTGAAGATGAACAATCGGTGTATACCTGCTCAGACTCTGATGAAGCAGAAGAATTAACCATCAAGGCAAATTGAGTAGTAGAGTCATCCAGTTCTGCATCAGAATCCTGAGTGTCTGAATCTGTCATGCTGTCAGACTCTAAGCTTGATGCTTTAGTATCCTTTATCTCTGTTTCTCCCAAAGTGCTTTCCTCACTGTGATCTACAACCTGTTGAATCTTAGCAACACAGGCTTTGTCTTGTTCTCCTTGATCTGTATTGAATCTGAAATCCCAGTTCACCCCTTCATCTTGTTGTACAATTAAAGCTTTGCTTGCAGAAGTAGAAGATCCAGCCTGAGTAGGAGAATCAATGGGAACCAATCTCCTTTCTGGATTTGCAGTAGAAGACTTCTGATGCTGAAATGGGTTCTTGTTTCCTGCTTTCTTCGGTTTCTTGCACTGTCTAGCAAAATGACCTTTCTCTCCACAGTTGTAGCATGTCACCGATGCCATATCAAATCCAAACTTAGACTCCTTGTTTAAATTTATGTCTTTGCCAGTTCTCTTTACGAACTCCTTAGCTCTCCTCACAGCACTTGCCAAAGCCCACATAATGTCAATCCTTTCCATGTCATCAGGATCTATCTGAGAATAGTCATCATTGGTCAAATAAGGATTGCCAATTTGACCAGCCACTAAACCATCATATGAGCTGACAAGAGTAGATAAAAGACCCATGTGTTCTTTAGCAATCTCCACAGTAACCTTATCAAAGTTGTCTGTTTTCAGACTTGCAGCAGGTTGATGATGATCCTTTTGAGAGCTGGTTGAAGCAGATGATTGTCTAAAATGAATCTGAGCAGAAGATGGAGCTTCAGATGTCTGAGAGACAAAAGCTGTCTTCAAAGGAGCATGAGAGGATGTTTTCTCAACTGTGGGAGTAGAATAATACAAGGAAGGATCCTGAACTTGAGCAACTCTTTTTGCTTTCCACTTGTTTTCTATCTCTTGTTCTTTCAGCTTCTGGATGAAATCATTTATGTCCATATGTGTCAGCATCTGATTCTGCTTTAGTACCATCAAAAATGACTCCCACTTTGGAGGTAGAGCATCTGCCAAACACTGGATCTTTTCCTGAGTAGTTGTCTTGACTTTATGATTAAATAACTCACTCAAAAGTTGATAAAATCTAGCAATCAGCTCATCCAGTGACTCATTTCCCACATACATGAAGCTATTGAATTCCTTTCTCAATGCCTTTGACTTGATACTCTTCAAAGCATCATTACCCTCATATCTATGTTGCAGTGCATCCCACAGTAGCTTAGCAGAAGTAAACTGTCTAAACTGATGGAAAATATCAGTGGCAATGGACTGGGATAGAATAACATAGGCATTCTTCTCATAATCATACAGCTTCCTCTGAGGCTCAGTCATCCGTGTGACTAGCATAGGAGTTCCATCTTCATTCAAAGGCCTCAGATAACCTCCTTCAATCATCATCCATAGATTTGTATCCACCTCATTAATGTGAATCTCAAACCGATACTTCCAGTGAGGATAATCGTCTAAGGTTAGTAACTTGGGAGCTTTATTGGAGTTCCCCGTCTCATTCTCTGTCAACAACAATGTTTGAATGCGATGATTCTGGTTTGCCATGAGTGCTAAATCCTCCATTTAATCAGAAATGATAAAATTCAACACTTAGAAAATTTTTCAGAATAACTGCCGAATGAAGATGATTATGGCGAATGTCGGGGGCCGAATGTGATAAACTGGCGAATGAGAAGATGAGTATGACACTTGGCGAATGAGTAGAACAAATGAACCTATTAGGCGAATTAATGATCGAATAAGGTGATTCGCCGAATGAGAGTTGAGTATGATGCTATTCGCCGAATGACTGGTCGAAAGAAGGCTATTCGTCGAATGACTGGAATGAAAGAGCTATTCGCCGAATGAGTGCTATTCGGCGAATGAAGACCGATTCGGTCTAACTTATTCGGCCGCAATAGTCATTCGGGCGATCTGGGGTTTTCAACAACGAAAATCGTGATAACTTGCTATTTTGACCAAAACTATGCACCAAATTTGGTACAGAACATCATGACATGATAATCAACCAATTGGGAAAAGGTTTTGACAAACACACCACAAAAACCCATGGATTTTCAATGAAATAGTGACTTGGAGAGCAACAAACTTAGGGTTTTTGGAAGTTACAAGAATCAGGGTTTTGGAAAACTTAGATCTGATGATTTAGAGTGAAAATCGAGTAGAATCTAGAGCCAAAGCTCTGATACCACTTTGTAGGACCGATGAGGAGCTCGGAAACAATCCGATTCCAATGGAAATCTACCCGACAGCCTCTGGAATAGTGCGGAATCCTATTCCAGGGTTTTCCAATCGAAACCAACAGCAACCGTGGTGATTCGAAGGCGTAGGAAGGACTTGTAAGCAAGAATCGAACACTACGGGTTGAGAATCGAACTTGGACGATCAATGGCCGCTCTAATCTCCTAGGGTTTGACTCTGGGATCTCAGGGAAGAAGGAGGGCTCTTGAAAAGTTAGTATTGAAATGATTTGAACAGGTATATATAGGCATTAGTCATTCGGCCGAATGAGAGGCCGAAGCAACTCATTCGGCGAATGGCTTCTGTCGAATAAGTAATTCAGTCGAATGAGTCATTCGGCGAATGACTCATTCGACGAATGTAGACATACTCTATTCTCATTCGCCGAATGACTTCATACTCTAGAGTCATTCGGCCGAATGAGCAATACTCATACTCAATTAAACAATAAACCAAATCACCCAATCAAATAATCAAATAGATAAACATAAACATTAAGAACAATATATAAAAAGACAACTTCCATTAATAACTTGAATTTTACATGATAAGTAGTACAAAATTGAACTAGGGACATTATAATCAAATAATCAAATAGATAAACATAAACATTAAGAACAATATATAAAAAGACAACTTCCATTAATAACTTGAATTTTACATGATAAGTAGTACAAAATTGAACTAGGGACATTAAGTGCATCTACAATTTCACCTAATTTAGATACACCGCTTATGATATTATTATTAATCCTCATTAGTATGTATTTTATTTGTTGGTTTAGATCGTTTAATAATGATAACTCATGGTGTTATCTTATGTGTTTCCTTTATTTTGTGTATATGTTAACACGTACATGCATGATCAATCAAATCTACCACCAATTTCTATTTAAATTTCCTTTTTAACTTACTGCACCCATATTCAAATTATTCCCACGAAAGATCAAGTAATTAAACTCAAATTTTAAGGTTATATTATTGAGAAAGGTGGTAGATAATCTTTAACATGCATGCATGCGTGTATGTGTTTATGTGTGATCTTATTTCTCCATCATTCCTAATTCTAATACTTAGGTTAATTAGTCCCCTATTTCCAGCGAACCTATGCTAAGATTCAGCTAAGGTTCGGCTCCAAGAGGGGAGGGTTCGTTGCCCTGTAGTCCAGCCCAGGTCTAGGTTCCTTTAACAGAAAGGTTCGGCTAGACAAAGCAAAGGGTTCGGCTGGATTAACAAAAAGGTTCGTCCCCAATGGCAGGCTCGGCCATGAAGGTTCGTTGGCTTAATCCAGCAAGGGTTCGTTGGGCTAACCAGTAAGGGTTCGTTCCTTGTGGGTTTTATGTGAATAGTCTCGACAAACAAAGAGGGTTCGGTAACTTCAAAGAAGAAGGTTCGGCCAAGGGTTCGCTAGGGTTCGCTGGGGTTCGGCCCACTCCTGATGGTTCATGACAAGGAGAGGTTCGGCCAGTGTGAGCATGCAGGGTTTGGCTGGGACAACCTGCAGATTCGGCCAGCAGATAGTTCGCCAGCCTGTAGGTTCGTTCAATTCTAGTTCGGCAGCCAGGCAAAAGGTTCGGCCCAGCAATCCCTGAACCCTGCAACGTTCTTGGCTGTCCCCCATTGTCACCCTCGAGTTTTCCAGGTTCTAGGGTCTCCCATGGTCCCTCTTATGTTCATACCAACTTGATTACCAAGTATATAAATCTTAAAAATCGTGTAATAAATGGAAACCGTGTTAAAATAGGGTTTGCACCCAAAACCGAAAGTAAAAGCTCAGATCTACCTGAATTCGTTGGCCAAACTTGAGATTTCTTCGTACTTTCTTGTTCTCCTTGTTTCCCCGGTCGTTTAGGCTCCGAGATCTCGTGATTTCGTCAAGGAACGAGAAAGATAAGCTAGAGAGAAGGTGGGTGTAATGTGGGTGACGAATTTTGATAGTTTAGAGAGAGAGAGAGTGAGTTTGTGAAATGAAGAAAAAGAAAGAAAATTCTTTCTTATAACGCGTGTTATCTCCACGTGCTCAGTCTCGTCTTTATCGCGCTAAAATAAATAAATGATCGGTTATGCTCGGTTTTTATCGTACTTACATTTAAAACAATTTAGTATTTAAATAGTCATGTTTTGTTATAATAAAAATGAATTTTTAATAAAAACGTTCAAATGAAGTATATCCGTTTAATTTTCATATTAATTAGTTAAATAATTTAATTCATTTGTTTTTGTTTAAGATTGTGATTCCCAATAACTGTTTTTAAGTCTTCTTTATTAACTTAATATCGTTAGATATTATTTAATTATCTCGTCGAAACGCGTTACTCGCGTACGTATTCGTAAAGATCGTCACCTTTGCGAATCCGATGCTCGTATCGTATTTCGATTTGATTTATAATTTATGGAATATCTTTCCAGAATATTATCCTTAATAATTATATTCGTGTGAATCGTCACCCACGCGAATACATCATTAAGTTAATATTTCTAAATCAATATTCGCGTTTAAATAATGTCCGTAACCTCACCATCGCGTAATTGTTTTATTTTAACTTCCATTATTTTATTAACCTTAATATTATCTTCCCAAACCAATAATATGTAATCATCAATAATATGACTGCAATAAACTCTCTGGTTCTGTTTAGTTGAGTTACAACTAAACTTCCCATGGTTTACGCGTATAATATGTTATAAACATGTATACCAGCAACAGTGATAATCATCAAATAATATGTCAATATTAATAATTACAAAATCTCAGGTCGTAACAGTACAATCGTACGGATGTACGGACAACCTAAAGTACAGTGATGTTACAAACAACACTTTATATAATTCTTGAAATTGAATATGTCTAAAACAAATTATAGACATAATCTCGTTACTATCTTCCAAGGTGTAACTCTTTGAATTGTACCCCGATAGAAACGTTGATATTATCGTTGATCGGGCATCCTATATCCAACAGACTCCTACTTGAACGATTCATCGTATAAGTGTTTCAACGTAAACAATGTTGGACACCTAGCTGTATCGCGCTGCCCTTAGAAGGGTATGACTTCTAAAGTCAACTAAACTCTTTAGTTTAAGTAACTCTTTACTTAACTAACAATTATAGCCATGGTAACCTTTATCTATTTATCCTTTCTAAGTGATATTCTTTGAACATGTGACATGAATCACATTTCATTCTCATATGTTGTTGAAACATTCTGGTTCTCATTCTCCAATTTAAAATGATCTAACAAACTACTCTTAGTTTAAGCACGACCATGCATTTATACCAGTTTAAATTAACGAGGGCGCCTGAAAATCATCTCTTAATTATATAATAGTATAGAATCCTTTTGGCAGCATACAACTCCTACTTAGTTTCAGAACCATTCCCAATCAAGTATCCTCTTTACTGCCCATTTTCAGAACAACGTTAGATAAGATCAAAGAACGACATTAGACTAATGTCAGTTCTAGTATTCTCCTTAGGTCTAAAGATATATATATAGATCATACCATATTCAAAACTTCTTATGAAAATGATCCATGAAGAACGTAAGACCATATTCAAAATAAATATCCAATGTAACTTTATTTCAAAGCACCCAAATACTAAATACAGATCAAATCCAATCACTAGCAAACCTAAGACCTATCTTCTTAACATGCTCCTCATGTTTAGATAGAGGCATAGGCTTAGTAAAGGGATCCGCTATATTTTGATATGTTTGAAGTATGTCTATCTTGATGTCTCCGCTTTCCACTTCGTCCCTTATGTAGTGAAACTGTCTGAGTTTGTGCTTTGACCTATGATGTGACCTTGGTTCCTTTGCCTGAGCTATGGCACTAGTGTTGTCACCTAATATCTCTATTGGTTTCCTAATACTAGGAACCACACCGAAATCAATCATGAATTTCTTCATCCAAGCAGCTTCTTTTGTAGCTTCTAAAGCATCAATGTATTTAGACTCTGTCGTGGATTGAGGAACAACACTTTGTTTTGAGCTCCTCCAAGTGATAGCTCCACCATTGAGGGTAAACACATACCCCAATTATGATCGAGAATTATCTAGATCCATTTGGAAGCTAGGGTCTGTGTAACACCTTATAGTTAGCTCTTCTTCCATTCATCCATAGATCAAGAACATATCCTTAGTTCTTCTCAAGTACATTAATATGTTCTTCACAACAACCTAATTAATTTCACAAAGATTTGGCTGGTATCTACTTGTTATACTCAAAGCAAACGATACATCGGGTCTAGTACATAACATGGCATACATAATTTAGCCAATTAAAGAAGCATATGGAATTCTTTCCATTTTCTTCTTATCCTTAATTGTTTTAGGAGATTGGATACTACTAAGTATTTTACCGGGTGCCATGGGTAAGGTTCCTCTCTTGGAATATTACATTGAGAAACGTTTAAGAACTTTATCAATGTATGTACTTTGGCTTAACCTAATGAGAAGTTTAGATCTATCTCTATAGATCTTTATTCCTAGAATATAAGCGGCATCGCTAGGATCTTTTATTGCGAAACATTTACTTAACTAAGATTTTACATCTTTTAGCATAGGTATGATGTTTCCAATGATTAGTATGTCATCCACATACAAGATCAGAAAGGTAACACAGCTCCCACTAGCCTTCTTGTGAACATAAGGTTCGTCTTCGTCATTGATAAAACCAAACTCTTTGATTTTCTTATCAAAACGAATGTTCGAACTCCGAGATGCTTGGTTTAGTCCATAATTGGATCTATTCAACTTATAAACCTTATTAGAATTCTTTGGATCTACAAAACCTTCAGGTTTCATTATATAGACGTCTTCGGTAAGATGTCCATTTAGAAATGCAGTTTTGACATCCATCTACCACATTTCATAGTTATAATATGCAACTATGGCTAATAAGATTCTAATTGACTTAAGCATGGCTACTGGTGAAAAGGTTTCTTCAAAATCAACACCTTGAGTTTGTGTGAAGCCTTTTGCTAGTAGCCTAGTTTTGTAGGTTTGTACATTTCCATCCATGTCCATCTTCTTTTTGAAGATCCATTTACATTCTACAGTCTGACACTCGGGAGGAAGTTCAACCAAGTCCCATACATGGTTGTCAAACATGGATTGCATCTTTGCATTCATAGCATCCAGCCATTTTGTGGATTCCGAATCCATAATGACATCTTTATAATAAGTAGGTTCAGCTTGATCGATTACCAAGCTGTCGACATTTTCATTAAATCCAATATATCTATCAAGTTCATGTCGATCCCTAGTGCTTCTACGGATCCTTGGAGTTCTATCCATCTCTTGAGCCTTTTCAGTTTCAAGTTCAACATCATTATGTTGTCTGGATGTTCCAGCTAGTGTATCGGTTATTTGAGATTCACGGATTTCATCTAAATCCACATGATTTTCTCCAATCCCTCTAGCTAATAGTTCCTTTTCCAAAGAGGTAGCTCTCCTCTTAATGAAAACATGATTTTCTGTGGGATTGTAGAAATAATAACCTATTGTCTTAGGGTATCCGACGAAAACAACTTTATCATCTTAGGGTTCTAGTTTGTCTTGAGACTCTCGTGTAACATACGTGTTACATCCCCATACATTAAGATAGGAATCTTTGGGTTTACTCCCATAGCATGTATCATATGGTGTCTTTTCAACTTTATTTGTTGGAGCTAAGTTAACAATTCGTGCGGCGGTTTCAAGAGCAAAACTCCAACAGGAGTGTGACAATTTTGTATGACACATCATTGATCGAACCATGCCTAATAAAGTTCGATTTCTACTTTCAAATACACCATTTAATTGTGGTGTTCCAGGTGGAGTGACTTGTGAAACAATTCCACAATTCAATATATGTTCATCAGATTCTTGACTAAGATATTCACCTCGTTTATTCAATCGAAGTATGTATGTTAATCATTCTACCCAACTAGTTCTGTACTTCGTTTTGGTATTGCTTGAACATTTCAAAAGTTTAATGTTTATGCTTTATAAGATAAACATAACCATATCTACTGAAATCATCAGTAAATGTAACAAAGTACCTTTCTCCATTCCTAGGAGTGGTTCTGAATGGACCACATTCTTTTGAATGTATAATTTCAAGTAGATCGTTGTCCTTTTAACTATTTCCTTTAAAGGGTTGCTTAGTCAACTTTCCACTTAAACATGATTCACATTCATCAAAAGATTCCGACTCCGTTGAATCTAATAATCCTGTGGTTTGGAGTTTCTTGATGCGATACTTATTCATATGTCCAAGCCAGCAATGCCATAAATACGTATCATTGAAATCCAATTCCATACCTTTATTGGAGATATTGTATATCTTGTTATATCTATGGACATCTATCTCATTGAATCCATTATGAGGCTTTGCATCAAAATAAAACACATTATTCAAATACGGATAAAAACATGCAATGTCATTAAAAGCATACTTAAAACCATATTCACGCAAAGCAGAAGCTGAAACAATATTCCTTGTCACACTAGGAGTGAAACAAACATTGTTCAAAACAAATTTTAAACAATTAGGAAGTAGAAGAACATATTCTCCTACTACCTTGACTGCAACCTTTTGTCCATTTCCCACATGGAGTTCCAGGTCTCCTGTTTTTAGCTTCTTATCCTTCTTTAGTCCCTGCAAATCATTGCAAATGTGAGAACCACATCCTGTGTCAAACACTCAAGATTTTCTAGAAAAAGACAAGATTCACATACCGAAAATATCTGAGGCACTTGCAGTAGAACCCTTCTTCTGCTTTATCTCAATTAGGTATTTTGGGCGATTTCTCTTCCAATGCCCAGTTTCATCACAATGAAAGCATATGGAATCCTTTATAGGTTTATTCTTGGCAACAACCTTTCCTTTGACCTTACCTTTCATTCTCTTCTTGCCCTTACCTTTGGATTTCTCAACTCGACCCTCTCTGATCCTCATCACTAAATCAGCTTTATTAGAGCCTGGTATGTTCATCTCAGTAGTTGTGAGCATCATATGCAACTCTGGTATGGTCTTGTTCCAAGCATTCATATTATAGTTTAATGTGAACTGATCATATGACTTTGGCAATGAATTGAGGTATATCCCCAGCTAATTCATTTGTCAATGGAGACTCAAGACGTGGTAGATGATCAATGAAACCCCTCATCTTTAGTATATGAGTACTAACTGAAGAACCTTCTTGCATGTGACAACCTAAGATTGATCTTATCACTCCAAAGTGTTCATGTTGACTGTGTTGCTGAAACATTTCCAGCAGATGCTAAATCATCTGTTATGCCTTCATGTGCTCCAGACTCTTTAGGAGTTCTGAAATCATGGAAGCAAGCATCAAGAAAGAAACCTTGACAGAATCATTTACATGTTTGTCATAGGCTTTATAGGCTGCACCCATAAAATTCACAGGTTCTTCTGGGATTGGTGTCTCAAGGACATACAACTTGTTGTTAGCCTGAGAACAATTCTCAGTTTACAATACCAATCCATGAAGTTGGAGTTGTTGAGCTTATCTTTCTCAAGGATATACTTAAGAGTAAACGAGGAATTAGTGGAGTTTGCGTCAGCAGACATCTACAAATTTCAGTATTATTAAATTTCGTATTTTCATTCCTGTCCTAATTATATTATGACCCATACACAAAATACTTTATTAGGAATGAGATCATGCTTCGTTATAACAAATGAATGGCTGTATCACTCTCCATTGTTATGACTAGGCTGGTAGGTAACAATTACCAATTGTGTCTCCACACAACTCCTGGTTTTGGGGTTGGTTGACGGGTATAGTTGACCATTTGTACGTTTAACCCCAACTGCACCTACTTAACTCTTTAAGTGATATCCCTCCTTAATTCGTAACTAAAAAACCGGTGTAAGTAACTTAGGAATCGCGATTGTTCCTTTCACCAAAACCGTAGGCCCGGATGCAGGGTAAATCTCTAACACCCGGGGGTTCGGATAAATTAGTTATAGAATTACTTATCAAGGATAGTGCAGAATATCTATTTTAATAATTGGGATTTCTTTTATGTTTATTTACCATTCGGGTCAAAAACATATTGGACGACTTGTAGCATGAAGCAAATCGTGCAATTTCTTTTACTAAAATCCAATTTTACACGTGGTTTGTGTTTTCTTGAAACTCCTTTCAAACACTCGACTCGATTAATTTTATATACCATATTTTAATCTAAGTCGGTAGTTTATGTGAACCAATTTTAAACTAAAAGTTTAAAGTATTATTAAAAAATAAAATCTTTTATATTACAATCAGTTTTATCGTTTAAAGAAAACAACTATTTATTTAAATCCTTTTTAGTAATTATAAAACTTCCTTTATATTTACTATTGTTTTTCAAAATTGTGACAGATATTTTGTTTTTGTTAGTTTTATATTTCCTAAATATTCACATCCACAAACAACAAAATATATAAATATGAATCAAGCAATAATCTAATGGTTTTCATTCGAGCCATCAAACGTAAACCGAATTAGGTCTAGGGTTTAGAAATCAACGCCTTGAATGTAATCTTCCACTTGATCCAAGATCTCCATCTTGATGCTCCTTGAATAATTTCCTTTTGGTCTTCAATTCCTTTTGCTCGGTTACATAAATAAATTCTATCTATTTTTACAAAAATAGAAATCTAATCTATTACATCATGTCCAAATACCCGTAAAAATACATCCAATAAAAATTTGAAAAACCGAAAATTACAACCATTCAAATGGGTCAATACCTAGGTCTCGAATCATCATAGTCACACTCAAACAATCAGAGGCTCAATCATCTGTCAAACAAAACGTTTTTGACAAATAAAATACAAGATCGATTAAAATAACGTTTATTCGTGTGTAAAACTGGCTCTGAAGCCACTGTTGGGAATTGTAGTAACCATTTTGAACTTTAAATTAATCATATTAATTATAGAGTCATATTTTATGATAGCGGAAGTGTTTAGGTTACACATTTGTTTCATAAACAAAGTTCCCAAAACCAGGAATCCAGTTACATGCGATTAAACATAAAACAACCATAGGATGTTTAGAATTGACCTCAATAACGAACTCCCAAATACACACCTTGGATTCGATAGTAGTCTCGCTAGATGACTTGAATCATGAACGACGATCTCTATCGTGTATCACCGCAACAACCGCGTACTTTAAAACCAGTTGTGGTGGTTCGGCTATGGTGGTGGTGGCTAGGTGGTGCTTGGCCGAAACCCTATAGGAGAGGGGATGGTGGCCGTGAGGTTTAGAGAGAAAAGAGAGTGGGAGAGTTGTCAAAATTGTGTGTAAAATGTGGTAGGTTGGATCTAGTTTTAATAGTCAAAACTAAATCCACTTTTTAAGGAAGCATTTGAATTTACTAATTCAATATGCTTTTTCCACATTTTATTTACTTAAACTCTTTTAGTAATTAAACCATTTAATTAATACTCTCTAATTTTACTAACTAATAATTAATTAGTAACCTTTAATTAAATGTCCAAAGTATAATTAATTAAACTTTATCAATTTAATTGTAATGAATTATCACAATAACTAATTCCTCCAACTATTATTATTATTATTATTATTATTTTACAAATAATAATAAAAATTGAATATATCTAAAACAAATTTTAGACATAATCTCATTACTATCTTCCAAGGTTGATATTTTCGATGATCGGGCATCCCATATATTAAAGAATTTATATATATATATATATATATATAATTTTATTTTAGATCTAATAATGATATTTATTAGAATCATATATACTTGTATTACAAACTTTTTATAAAAGTTATAAAACAAAAGTAACAAACTTCTTATAATAAGTTTAGACATAAAATAATAAATACAGAAAATAGGAAGGACTAAATGTGTGATATACCAAAATGGTTTAGTGAGTGGGAAATTAAAACAATAAGCTGAAAAAATTTAAAAACTAGAAGGGCTTATTATGTCAAAAACCCAAAACTTCTTTTCTTTTCTCCATAGCCTACAGTTCGAAACCTGTGGCTCACGGTTCAATCTCAAACAGTCAATCGAGTGTTTCTAAGCAGCAAATGACAACAGTTATGTGTTTCTATCACGATTTCGAACCAAAACGCACAATCAATTTCAGATTTAATACCATTTAAGCGTATGAACCATAACCGATTGATTTTAATCAAAACATTAACTCAAAATCGGTCTTATCAAATAAAGTAGAACAAATTAATTAATCACACAGCTTAGTGACTAAATTCTGAAACTAAAGAATACAAAAACGCAATATAAAACTCTCTATAGCCTTAGATCGAGCTCAAGAACTTGCACAAAATATCCTATACCCGATATTCATCGATTGGATATCAATTCAGGATAGATGTTTATCATTTGACTTGTTATTTGATGTGGAGAAAAAGCCCCTTATCCGATCGCACTCACATTTATCACCTAAGACTAATTCGATTGGAATCATTGTTAGGGTTCTTCTGAGAAACCATCAATTGAGTTTTTGTATAAAGTTTAAACAAATGGAACAAGAACAATGTGCCACACCCCAGCCTAGTGGTAAACTAGACCATCAGCTCGGGGTGTGGCAAGGGTTCAAATACCATGCGGAGCAATTGAACTAGGCTTTTGCCATTTAACCGTTTTTGACCAATTTTTTTCTTCGTAAAACTTTTGTAAACTTTTTTTAAAATAAAAACAAACTTTTTGATTTATTGATAAATCACAGAAAAATATATTTTTATTTTTAGCATTAATTTATTTTTCATTGTTAATAAAAAAGTTTATTTAAGTTTATATTAGCAATGTATTTTCATTTAACAATTCATATAATTGATTTTTGTACAAAAAATGGACTATATTGTATTTAACAACTTTTGTTAGTAAATGTTTAGATTATTTTGAAAAAGTTATATTAAGTTTCACATACACATTATTTTAGATTTCACAAGAATGTTTAATAACATTTAAACGATTTATTATTTTTTTATAAAATAAATTCGAAGTAAATTATTTTTTATTTCAATAAACATGAATAAATTTTATTCAACGTAATTCATTTACTAAATCAATTACTTGAATCCATTTGAAAGAAGTATTAAGATTCATTATAAATAAAGACATTTAGAAAATATAAAGTTTTTAGGTAACACATTTAAATAAACATTGCATTATATTACAAAACTTATTTATTTATAAAACTAATAATGTTATTCTTTTATATTAATTTATGGAAAACATTTAAAGTATTGTTTTAATTATTCTTTTACACAATTGATTTAAAAACTAATAAGTTTAAACCATGGATTTAAACTTAAAACCTTGTTAGAAGAATCATAGTCAAGCTTTAGTTAAGATACAAGACTTAGACATTATTTATGTCAAAATTTAGGTTGTAGAATAAAAACTTTACTCTACAAAATCATTACCGAAGTTAAATGGAAAGCAAAATAAGTGAATTCTCATATCCCTCTTTACATTTTGATGTTTTGGGATGTTACACATGCCTTAGACACAAACTATATTATTCATATTACAAACCATTTATAGATGCAAAAGCATTAGGTCGTTTTGTAAATACGTGAAAGTGTGCATTTATCTCAAACTTGTATATTACATGTTTAAACCTATGACCCAACTAGTCTAGATTTAAATATTGTGATGGCTGTTGATACATGTTTTGTCCCTAGTTCAGTTTTTGTAACATTCATCATGTAAAATTCAAGTTATATTAATGGAAGTTGTCTTTCTATATTGATCTTAATGTTTAATACTGATTATATGATTGTGTTATTGGTTGATTTGATTTATTATATATTTGAGTATGAGTATGGTTCATTCGGCCGAATGACTCTATCGAATGAAGTCATTCGCCGAATGAAACCAGAGTATGTCTAGTCAGCGAATGAGTCATTCGCCGAATGACTCATTCGACTGAATTATCATTCGACAGATGCCATTCGCCGAATGAGTTGCTTCGGCCTCTCATTCGGCCGAATGTCGACTGCCTATATATGCAAGTTCAAATCATTTCAACCTTAATTTTCCAGAGCCCTCCTTCTTCCCTGAGACTCAAGTGTCAAAACCCAAGAAGATTTGAGCGGTTCTTGATCATCCAAGTTCGATTCTTAACCCGTGGTGTTCGATCGTTGCTTCCACGTTGTTCCTACAACCTCGGATCACCACGGTTTCTGTTGGTTTCGATTGGAAAACCCTGGAATAGGATTCCGCACTATTCCAGAGGCTGTCGAATAGTTTTACATTGGATTCGGATTGTTTCCGAGCTCCCGATCGGTCCAACAAAGTGGTATCAGAGCTTTGGCTCTTGAATCTACTCTATTTCCACTCAAAATCATCAGATCTGAGTCTCCCAAAACCCTGATTTTCGTAACTTCCAAAAAACCCTATTTTTCTTGCTTTCCAAGTTACTATTTCATTGAAAAACCAAGGGTTTTTGCGGTTTGATTGCCCTAATTCTTTCCCAATTGGCTTGTTATCATGTCTTGAACTTCTGTACCAAATTTGGTGCTTAAATCTGGTCAAAATCGCAAGTTATCACTATTTTCGTTGCTGAAAACCCCAGATCGCCGAATGACTCTGGCGGCCGAATAAGTTCAGCCGAATAGCCCCTCATTCGCCGAATAGGTCTCATTCGGCGAATAGCTCCTTCGCCATTGTCATTCGCCGAATAAGCCTTATACTCTACTCTCATTCGGCGAAAGAGCTCATTCGATATGTCATTCGCCGAATAGGTCATTCGATCATTTCATTCGCCAGTTTTTGTTCATTCGGCCCCCGACATTTGCCAAAACCAGTTCATTCGCCAGTCCTTCCTGAAATTTTTCTAAGTGTTGAATCTTATTACTTCTGATCAAATGGAGGATCTAGCACTCATGGCTAACCAAAACCATCGCATTCAGACTCTCTTGTTGACAGAGAATGAGACAGGGAACTCAAACAAAGCTCCTAAGTTGTTGACTTTAGATGATTACCCTCACTGGAAGTATAGATTTGAGATCCACATCAATGGGGTGGATACAAATCTGTGGATGATGATAGAAGGAGGTTACTTGAGGCCTTTGAACGAGGATGGTACTCCTATGCTTGTTACAAGAATGACCGAGCCTCAAAGGAAGCTGTATGACTATGAGAAGAAAGCATATGCCATTCTTTCACAGTCCATTGCTACAGATATCTTTCATCAATTTAGACAGTTTACATCTTCCAAATACCTCTGGGATGCCTTACAACAAAGATATGAGGGGAATGATGCGTTGAAGAGCATTAAGTCTAAAGCTTTGAGAAAAGAATTCAATAGCTTTATGTATGTGGGTAATGAGTCTTTCGATGAACTGATTGCTAGGTTTTATCATCTGTTGAGTGAGTTGTTCAATCATGAGGTCAAAACTACAACTCAAGAGAAGATTCAGTGTTTAGCAGATGCTTTACCTCCAAAGTGGGAGTCCTTCTTGATGGTACTCAAGCAAAATCAGATGATGGCTCATATGGACATCAATGATTTCATTCAGAAGCTAAAAGAGCAGGAGATAGAGAACAAATGGAAGGCCAAGAGAGTTGTGCAAGTTCAAGATCCTTCTCTATACTACTCCACTCCCACAGTTGATAAATCCACAACTCATGCTCCTCTGAAGACTGCTTTTGTTTCTAAAACATCTGAAGCTCCATCTGCAACTCAGATGCATTTCAATCAATCTTCTTCATCAAGTTCACAACAAGAGCATCATCAGCCTACCGCAAGTCTAAAAACAGAGAACTTTGACAAGGTCACAGTAGAGATTGCAAAAGAGCATATGTGTCTTCTGTCAACATTGGTTAGCTCATATGATGGATTAGTTGCTGGTCAGATCGGCAATCCATATTTGACCAATGATGATTACTCTCAGATTGATCCTGATGACATGGAGAGAATTGACATTATGTGGGCATTGGCTAGTGCAGTTAGGAGAGCAAAGGAGTTTGTAAAAAGGACTGGGAAGGATATCAATCTAAACAAGGAGTCCAAGTTTGGATTTGATATGGCATCTGTCACATGCTACAACTGTGGTGAGAAGGGTCACTTTGCCAGGCAGTGCAAACAGCCAAAGAAAGCAGGGAACAAAAACCCATTTCAGCATCAGAAATCAGCTCCTGCCAGTTCGGAAAGGAGACTAGTTCCCATTGATTCTCCTTCTCAAGTTGGATCTTCATCCTTTGCTAGTAAAGCTTTAATGGTTCAACAGGATGAAGGGGTGAACTGGGACTTCAGGTTTAATGTTGATAAAGAAGATCAAGATAAAGCTTGTGTGGCAGAGATTCAGCAGTCTGAAGATCATGATGGGGAAAGCATTCAGGAAGATTCATTGATGAATGATGACAAGATCTCAAGTTCAGAATCAGACAATCTGACAGATTCAGACACTCAAGATTCTGATGGTGAAGCTAATGACATTTCCACTCAATTTGCCTTGATGATAAATTCTTCTGCTTCTTCAGAATCTGAACAGGTATACACTGACTGTTCATCTTCACATTCTGATTGTTTCAATTGTGTTGACCTTAGGAGTAAGGTTCTTGCTTATCAAAAGCATAACAGTGACTTGATGACCGATCTCGACCTATGCATTGAAGCATATAAAGTTTTAAAATCTAATGAAAAAGATTTTCAAATTAAAATTGATCTTTTAAATCGACAACTGCATGAGGCCGAGATCGTAATTCTGAACAAGCAAGATGCTATAACTTCTTATCTCAATACCATTAATGAGATCAAGAAGAAGTTAGCAATAGTTGAATGTGATTATGAGACTCTAGGTCAGAAGCTCAAGAGCTATGAAAGCTCTTCTTATATCATTGAGCATATGATCAGTAGGGGTACTGATCAGGGGAAGGCACAGGTTAATTATAAAAATTGTCCTCCACCAATCCTCAATGCTTTTGTCGATACTCCAAATGACAAAGATTTAAAGGATTTTCAAGTTACTACTTCGTTAGTAATTGATCCAGTCTGTCTGAGTACAAATCAGAGTTCATCACAGACTAAGGAATCAAGGGTGGATGGAGTTGTTGAAGATTGGGTCTCTGATTCCGAGGATGAATCATATTATTCACCTAAGCACAGTACTACTAGGAATCAAACTCCTGTAGTCATGAAAGGTGACCCAATCTCCAAATCAAAGATTTACAAAGAATTATGCTTTGTTAAATCTTCACAAGGGTCTGAAGCTGATTGTGTTACTAAATCAGCTCTGTTTGGTAACAAAGGGAGAAAGGGTTTGGGTTTTGATTCAGATTGTCAGAAATCAAATGTTTTTAAATCAACTGCAAAATCATTTTCTGATTTAAAACATTTTCATAAAAAAGGTGACAAAGTTTGTTTTGAATGTGGTGAGTCAGGGCACATTGTGAGATTTTGCCCTCAGTTGATCAGACCTAAGGTTGTGCCTTTTAAAAACTTAAAATCTGATTTACCAAAACCGGTAAAATCTGTACCTAAGTCTGTTCAACAAAAGTCTAACTCACCCATTCAGTCTAAGACTTCAAACAAGGGAAAAGGAAATTTGGAAACTTTGGATGTTCCAAATATGGTTAAAGTTAACCAATCAAAATCATCATCCATTTATCTGAAAACCTCTTTTGATAAAAATGCAATTTGGAAAGTTAAATTATCTGAGGATTCTGTTCCAAAAATTTCAGATAAACCTCTTCCTAAAGGAAAATGGATTGATGTTTGGATCCGAGACTCTATGGGTCAACACAAGACTGTAAAGGCTTGGGTTCCCAAAGTAAACTGATTATCTCTTTATTGTGCAGGTTGCCCCAAAAGCTGGAGTTAACAGCACCTGGATCGTTGATAGTGGGGCTTCCAGACCCATGACTGGTGATATTTCTCTGCTCACCAATGTGAATGCAGTTCGAGGTGGCTATGTTGCCTTTGCTGGAGACAAAGGTGGTTTTATTACAGGAGAGGGGATTCTGACAAATGGACAGGTTTCATTCGATAATGTCAGATACGTTAAACAGCTGGAAAACAACCTCCTGTCAGTTTCTCAGATTTGTGACAAAGAGTACAAGGTCTTATTTGATGATTCAAAATGTTACATTCTCAAGCAAGGTGTTAAGATACCTGAAGATTGGATTTTGATGTCTGCTCCGAGGAAGCAAGATTTGTACGTTCTCAATATGGCCACAGCTTCAACTACATCCTCCACAACTTCATGTTTTATGACAAAGGCAACTGAGAAATATTCAATCCTTTGGCATAAGAGGATGGGCCATTTGAGTTTACGTAAGATGAATCATTTGGTACACAATAGTCTGGTTGAGGGAGTTAGCTTGAAGAATTTTAAGCTGTCTGATATCTGTGTCTCGTGCAAGAAGGGAAAGCAATCTAAGCAGTCTCATAAGCTGAAAAAGTTTCATTCAATCAATGTTCCTCTTGAGCTTCTCCACATGGACTTATTTGGTCCTGTGAATCGAAAGAGTATAGCTGGAGATCAATACTGTCTTGTCATCACTGATGAGTATTCCAGATACTCTTGGGTTTTCTTTTTAAAGGAGAAATCTGAGACGTTTGATTGCATTCAATTTTGGTTACCAAACTTGAATCGCTTTATAAGCTCAAGATTCGTCAGTTTAGAACTGATAATGGAACGGAGTTCAAAAATCACAACATGGAGAATTTTTGTAATGCAAGAGGCATTGTGCAACAATTTAGTGCTCCATATGTTCCTCAAATGAATGGTGTTGCTGAACGCAAAAATAGAACATTGATTGAGGCTGCTAGAACCATGCTTGCTGATTCTTCTCTACCGGTTCAATTCTGGAACGAAGCTGTAGCTAATGCTTGTTATACCTTGAACCGGGTACTTATTGTGAAGAGACATGGGAAGACTTGTTTTGAACTGCTCCATAACAGAAAGCCAAATCTTAAGTATCTAGAACCGTTTGGTGCTCCATGCACTATGCTTAAGAAACATGAGCAGGGCAAGTTCAATGAAAAGGTGGAAGAAGGGTACTTTCTTGGGTATAGCACTCCAAATAAACGAGTTTACAACATTGCAACTCATAATGTGGAAGAGTGGTACCATGTAGACATTCAGAAATATACAATGCCCCCACCTGGAAAAGGGCCAGATTGGATGTTTGATTTTTCCAGTCTTTTTGATTCATTCAATATGCCCCCCATGTATTCAGATGAAGATGTTGCTGTTCAGATGCTGTATGATGTACAGAATGCACCCGATGAAACTTCTCAACCTACATCTGCATCTGGTCCCTCTACACAGATAAATGATGACAGCTCAGACACAGATGACAATCCTCCAGTTGCTCCTGAACCAGTTGTTGATAACCTTGTACCTGGTCTTGGAGATTTGAATTTGAATAACTTAGATCCTGAGGTTGAGGTTCCCGCTCATCCTGTTGGAAGAATCAATCGTATTCATCCTCAAGACAACATTATTGGGAGTCCTTTAGATGGAGTGAAAACTCGAAGTCAGATTTCTTCAGGCGGTCTTGCTGACATTCTTGATTTTGCAGATGTAAGCTTTTGTGCTCATTCCTGCTTTATTTCTCAAGTTGAACCACGTACTGTCACTGAAGCTCTCAAGGAAGAGTCATGGGTTGATGCAATGCAAGAAGAACTTTTACAGTTTAAAAAATTAGGTGTCTAGCAATTGGTTGACAGACCCAAAGGTGCAAAAGTCATTGGCACTCGATGGGTTCTTCGTTGCAAGAAAGATGATCACGGGATCATAGTGCGAAACAAGGCATGTTTGGTGGTTCAAGGATTCAGACAGATAGAGGGGTTGGACTACAATGAGGTGTTTGCTCCAGTTGCTCGACTCGAACCCATTCGTATCTTCTTGGCTTATGCATCCTTTAAAAAGTTCAAGGTCTATCAAATGGATGTTAAGAGTGCGTTCCTTCACGGTGTTATCAGTGAAACCGTATATGTCAGTCAACCTCCCGGGTTTGAGGATCCATTGCATCGTGACCAAGTCTACAAGCTAGACAAGGCCTTATATGGATTGCATCAAGCTCCGCGAGCGTGGTATGAGACACTTTCTACTCACCTTCTGAACAACGGGTTCAGAAGAGGTGTCATTGACTGCACATTATTCATCCGTGAGAAGGACAGTGATTTACTCTTGGTGCAAGTATATGTGGACGACTTAATTTTTGGTTCCACAAATGATAGTCTGTGCAAGGAATTCGAGAAGATTATGAAAGAAAAATTTGAAATGAGCTCGATGGGAGAGATGAAGTTCTTCTTGGGTTTGCAAGTGGATCAGTCTGAGGCAGGAATTTTTATTCATCAAACCAAATATGTGGGTGACATTCTGAGCCGGTTCAGTATGTCTGATGCTAAGCCTGCTGGTACCCCACTGGCGATTAATCACGGGATTACTCCAGACGAAAAGGGGGAGTTAATTGATGCCACTCTGTACCGAGGAATGATCGGATCTCTCATGTATCTTACTGCTTCTCGGCCAGATATCATGTTCGCTACTTGCTTGTGTGCACGCTATCAATCAAAGCCAAGAGTATCTCACCTCATTGCTGTCAAAAGGATTATGCGTTATCTGAAGGGTACACAGAAACTTGGTTTATGGTACCCTAATGATGATAACTTTGAGCTTACTGCATATAGTGATTCAGATTATGGCGGATGCAAGAGAGATTTCAAGTCAACATCTGCAGGATGTCAGTTCTTTGGAAACCGATTGGTCACCTGGCAGTGCAAGAAGCAGACGTCTGTGTCTACTTCAACCTGTGAAGCTGAATATATTGCTGCTGCTAGTTGCTGTTCACAAATCATCTGGATTCAACAGCAACTCAGGGACTATGGGTTACATTTTTCTAACACTCCTATTTATGTTGATAATACTGCCGCCATTGCTGTCACTAAAAATCCAGTTCAGCACTCCAAAACCAAACACATCGACATAAAATATCACTTCATACATGATTGTTTTGAAAAGAAATTAATCGATGTTGTGAAAATTCACACCGATCACCAGAAAGCCGATCTTTTTACAAAAGCATTTGATAAACCCAGATTCTTATATCTGTTATCGGCTAATGGTGTTTTTCAAAAGGATGAAGTTCAATACTCATCTGAGTCTAACAAATGATCATCATTTTTACTTAGATAGTCTTTGCTTTATTCATTTTACTTCAGTATTTTCATTTTTATTGTATAGTTCTTTTTCATCATCCAAAACTCAAAAAGATTTTCTATTTTTAGGTTTTTAGGGGGAGAAATTATGATATTTGAAAAACCAAAAACAATAGAAAATTTGAAAAACCAAAAACAATAGAAAAATTAAAAATTGAGATGGTCTTGCTTAATAAAGTAATGCATTAATCTTATCATGTCATAGAAGCAGATGTGAATGTATGAACTAAAATCACAAGAGAATTGTGATGGGATGTACTGATAGGCTGACTATACAAAATGAATAAACAACTTGTGATAACTTAGAAAGTTTGATCTGTGGGATCCATTTTATTAAATCATTTGAGTGAGAAACGGTTTTTGACTCAAATCAAGCATACACCTGTCATCATGGAAACAAATGAGGTTTCATTCAAAGAAAAATAAAGGCAAGCTGGTATTAAGCTTGATGAAAAACTAAAAGCAAGCTGGTATTAAGCTTGATGAAAAACTAAAAACAAGCTGGTATTAAGCTTGAAGAAAACCTAATGCAAGCTGGTATTAAGCTTGAGAAATACTTAAACAAATAAAGTTCGATTCCATACATGTGCCATATTGCTGGGACGGACCTAGCTGAAGCCATCCATTTGGATAGAACAAGAAAAATACAAAAAGATAATAAATGTTTGAATCTTATTGAATTCATGATGACTGGTTTTAAGATATGCTGAAATGCGTTTTGAACTGATTTTGATCTTTATTGGTGAAATGAATTGGGGAACTCAATCAGAAAATATGAGTGATCATATAGTTTGTTTAGTAGTTATGTATTGTTCGGTTTATGTCTGGATAAATATATCAGTAATCGTATCATAATAAAATTGTGTTTGAAGTAAAGCATTCACTGAAGATAATGTGATGTGATTAGAGATATGTGTTACTTTATTAATGGACTTCTCACAAAAATATTTGTTTATTTATTTTTAATTATTGTTTGTACAGTTGTAGTGGTTGTTTCAGAAAAATACAAAAAGATTTTCTATTCTCAATCTTGTTTTAGATGATCATTTGTAGATTTGGATGTCTGTCTTATCTGAATCCTGAACTAACCAGATATATCTTCATAAATTGTTAAAGGTTTGTTGCTCAAAATGTCAAATGTTGAAATAGTTGAGGTTTGGAGGTTATCATCTCTCATTCGTCCGAATGAGAGGTAGAATGAACTCATTCGGCCGAATGAACTCATTCTGCGAATGAGTCATTCGACCGAATCAATCATACAATGTGTTTTTTCATTCGACGAATGAAAGATGTCGAATGTCTCATTCGACATTCTCATTCAGCGAATGAGTATTGTCGAATGTCTTATTCACTACATTTATTCGGCGAATGAGACTGAATGTCAGGTGACCTTTCGCCTAGCTCATTCGGCGAATGAGAAGGGACTATATAATAGTCCTTCGGCCGAATGAGAGGTCATTCGACCATATTCTCTTTCGACACACCAGAGCTCCTTCATTCGGCGATTATCACACTCCTTGTCTTAGATCGATTTTCGGTTACTTTTGTTAACCCTGCTTCTGACAATCACATTCTATTTCATCTCAGGTATTTGGAGAACGATTATCAAGCACTTTCAACCGTGAAATCATCAAAAACAGTTGTGATTTTAGGGTTTTAGGGTTTTGTAAATCGCCGTTTAAATAGACTATCAAAATGGGATTGAAACTACCTAAGACCTGTATTAAAAGTCTTAATCGGTTGATTCTGAGTGTGTGTGTGCAATTTTTATGAACTGATTGTTGATTTTTGAAAAAAGGGATTTTGAATTCAAAATGGGCGCCGAATGTCGTCATTCGGCGAATGAACCTCATTCGGCGAATGGCTCATTCGACGAATGACCAGCCTTGTCTATATCTCATTCGGCGAATGAGAGTCATTCGACGAATGAACCTCGTTCGACGAATGACTCATTCGGTCACATGGCTCATTCGGCGAATCACTGCCATTCGGCACATCAGTTAATCTGTCAATCTGATTTCCTGTTGATTTCAGTTTCTTGTTGATTGTCTTGTACTAACATGTTTATTTCTTCTGTTGTGCAGCATGGCAGGTTACAAGTCAGTTCCTAAGCACAACATTTGTGCTCATCTAGATTTGACCACTCCGAACGCGAAGCACTACTCAGAAATCATTACTTTTCTGAGGCGTTCGAGGATATTCACTGCCATATCTACTGTCCATGTGCCTTATCATTCGCATCTGCAGGATTTCTGGTCATCTGCTGACATTGACTGCGAGGCCGAGCCTACAGTCATAAGGGGCAAAGTTCAAGGGCATGATATAGTGGTTTCTGCTGAACACATCAGGAGAATTTGTGGATTTCAAGACTCTCCAGATCAGCCATCATTACTTGATCGATTTCTAGTTCGTGGATGTTTTCTTCGATGCAAGTATGAGGGTGACATTGGAGCTGGCATTCTCAACAAGGCATTTATGTCTCCACAGTTCAAGTATTTAGCTCATGTCTTGGTGCATTGTCTCGGATCGAGGCAAGGAGGATTCGACGACATGCGTGAGACCGTTCAGTGTGCATTTGCTGCTCTTGTGCTCAACAAGCCGTTCAACTTCTCAGAGATGATATTCATTCACATGAAGGAGAACGTGGTTCTAAAGGGGGACAAGAAGTTTATTATGTACCCGAGATTTCTGCAGCAGATCATAGATGCTCAAGTTCCAGATCTTCCCAAGATCAATGCTGATGTTATTCGGTTAGAGCACATGAATGACACTACTCTTAACAGAGTTCTGTCATACAGAGGGAAGGAGAGGAAGCCAGCCACCAGATCTTTATTCGGTCACCTCTCTCAACCTGATTACCGAGCTCCAGCTGGTCGTAGATGGAGGCATGCTGACTCTGATTCAGATGTCAAAGACATAGTTGTACCGGCTGGTGGAGACGACAGTGATGGAGGTGATGGTGATGATGGGGCAGGCCCTAGTGGTGCTGGAGCTGGTGAGAGCACAGTGATAGTGAGCACTGCTGCTGTAGTGAGTTCAGGTGTGGTGGAGATGAGTTCTGGATACATGACCACTGCTGCTTCTGTGAGCATGGTTGATGTTAGTGGTACAGTTACTGGTGGTGATGTTGGTTTGTCTAGAGCTCAGGAGGAGGATATAGATATTGATTCATTGATGGATTTAGACTTTCTGGCCACTACTACTACTACCGTTACTGCTTCTACTGCTGTTGATACTACAGCTCCTCATGTTTCTGAAAGTGATGATGAGTCAGAGGACTCTGGTGATGGTGAAGATGGTGATGATGTTGGTCCCAGTTCTGATTCTGAAGCCACTCATGATGATGAGTTTGAAAAGGTGATGGAAGGAGGAAAGATGGAGATGAGGAAGAGAAAAAGAAGTGAAGCAGAGATTGAAGAGATTACCGATCCTTCTTTTATTCCTGAGTTTGATTTCTCTCCTCCACCTCGGTCTTCCGCACCGGTTACAGTGGCTGTGACTGATGTCACTTCTCCGCCTACATCCTCTAGAGCTGGAAGGGGAAAGAGATCTAGGTTCTCTTTCCAAAGGAGGTCAGAACTGACAGCAGCTGCTACAACTACTGATACATCAGTAGCAGCTGTGTCAGTTTCTTCACTGACACGGTCAAGGGCTATTCCTGCTCAGACTACTATTGCCCCTCTGACCACTCCTTTTATTCATGAGCCGGTTTATGTTGCTGCTTCTTCTGGCCCATCTACATCACGAGCTGATACGTTTATACCTACTGTGTCAGTTGTGGATCAGCTTAGCACACTGAACAGTATGGTTCTCAGGCTGATGGAAAAGAATATAGAGCAAGAGTCTAAGATTGCTCAGCTCACCAAATGGATCAACGATCAGGATGCCTTGTTGCTGCAGGCAGCTGATCAACGAGCTAATTTTAGAGCTCGTTCAGCTCAGCAGGAGGAACAGCTTATCAAGTATATTGATGAGCATAACCAGCTGGCTATGACAGCCTCTGGTTTCAGTGAGAGGATTCTTATACTGGAAGCTGAAAATGCTCGCCTTGCTGAACTTGTCGAGGGTTCCAAGGAGGGCACTCCTAGGATAGAAGGTGCTGAAAACCGTGCCGATGAATCAGACAAGGAGATAGACGAAGAAGAAGAAGAAGAGTCTGAGGAGGAACAGGTTGATTATGAAGAGTCTGAGAAGGATGAAGAATCAGATGATGATGATGATGCTGATAATGATGATAAGGACGGATCTGGGAGTGGGTCTTCTGAATCATCCAGTACTGATGACGATGATGATGATGACAATGATGATCAAGCCCCTCCCTCTTCTGAGATCCGGTCCAAGAAATCCAATGACAAGAAGGCTCAGGCTCCTCCTCCTTCGTCTCCCTCGAAGACAGCCGAACCAGAAGCTACTGAGGAAGTACAAGCTGTGCCTTTGAGACGTCAGCTTGATGAGACACTGACTATGATCTTGGACGCTCAAGGCATTATACAGCACTCAGTGAGCTATGACAAGGAGGAGGGAGAGATTATACACTGCCTCTCCAAAGAGCAAATAGCTGAGCTATTCAGGTTGAATCCTGATGAGGTTGTTACTGATGACACCTCAGTTCCCATTTTTGAAGAGCCTGAACTAGAGCCATTTGATGATGTTGATGAGGTTATTTTGGAAGACATCACAGATGAAGAATACCCAAAGTATACATTGGCTGAAGATGAGCTGCCTATATTCACTGAACCATTTGATCAAGAAACAGAGGATCTCTTGGTCAGATATCTGGAGGAACAAGTTGAGGCAAGCAAGGCTGAAGCCGATGACCAAAAGAGAAGAAAAGAGGAATGGGCTGCTTATTGGGAAGTGTTGAAGAAGCAAAGCACAGAGAAGATGCCAGCCACACACAAGAAAGTTTACAGGACCAAAGGCTACAAAGCTGGAGGTCAGATTCTTAGCTGGGCATACTTCCATGATCTTGGGTGCTATGCTGTGAAGAGAGAGAAAGGGATTGACTACTTCAAACACCCACATGATTTCAAGACGTTGCCTGGATTCGAAGTCAATCAGTTAGCACGTCTGAACATGCTATACAGTGAAGACTCTGGGAAGCATAAAGTATGAATACCGGAAGAGATGGGTAAACTTTCAACCACAGCAGCCAGAAAGATATTATTTTCCAGAGATTGATGGTGATACCCGCAAGCATAAAGTGATCCTGAAGTGGCTTCCCCCTAGAGTTTTGAAGAGGATTCCCCTGCAGAAGATGCGTCAAGACTTTATGGATGGCTTCCGATGGTGGTACTATGATGGGAGAACTGGTGAGGCTGTGATAGTATTGTGCAAGGACAAAAAGTGGGAGACCATAAGGATATTCGAGCCCATGTGGTTGACAAATTTGTCCCACACTGATGTCCAAGCTCTTTTCAGGCACCAAATCTTCTTTGATGTTCAAGACATGGTGCAAGCTTTACAGTTCATGAGAGTGATCCATCTCTGCAGCATTTTCAAGATACACACTGGAGCAGATTGGAAAGCTATTTCAGAGAAGTATTTCAAGAAAGACACTTCCAAGAGTTGAACTAGGTCCAAGGGGGAGTTTGTTGATACATGTTTTGTCCCTAGTTCAGTTTTTGTAACATTCATCATGTAAAATTCAAGTTATATTAATGGAGGTTGTCTTTCTATATTGATCTTAATGTTTAATATTGATTATATGATTGTGTTATTGGTTGATTTGATTTATTATATATTTGAGTATGAGTATGGTTCATTCGGCCGAATGACTCTATCGAATGAAGTCATTCGCCGAATGAAACCAGAGTATGTCTAGTCAGCGAATGAGTCATTCGCCGAATGACTCATTCGACTGAATTATCATTCGACAGATGCCATTCTTGGTTGGATTAAAAAATCTTTGTCTTTCCAGCTCCACCATATCCACCACTGTCAATGACTTGAAAGAAGATGGATGATCATAATACTCGATCCGCTTGGTCAACTTTCTTCTTAACCACCACAATTCCTTGACCTCATCATAACCCCAGCACACAATCCCAGATCATTCTCGTTCATAGTTGTATCAGCTATCTCCCACATCAACAATAAACCTTGTAGGTTTAACCTTTGCAGCATCTCTAGCCTCTTGAACAGGTCTTTCAGTAATCATCACGAGTTCTCTGGATTTTGCCATACTAACTTTGAATCCAGTTTCACCGACAAAGTATTTCCTTAGACCTTCCTTTCGGCTTCTGTTAAGCTCATCAAACTCAGCTCTACTCATTTCTGCCTCAGGTTCAACTGCAGTTGATGAACTGGATTCATCAAGAAATTCACCCTTGAATTTCTCTTGTAACTTTTGCTTCATGTCCAAGACAATCGCTGGCAGATGTCCCGCATTTGTCTCAAGATCTTTAATCTTTTTGTCTTTAGCTTCATTTTCATTCTTCAGTTCTTGTATCAATAGGGTGTGAGATAAGGAATCTTGTTCCATTTCGAACACTCAACTCTAAAGCTTTACCACATCAATTGGCTCATAATCAGGTAATACAATCTTTCCTTTATCTGCTCTAGTTCCCGTTTCTCCAATCAAAAAGGAATCATAATCCACATCCTCTGTATGTGAAGAAGGTCCTACAGTAGACTCTGTAAATAGTGGCACTGATTCTGTTGGTTCAACTGTGATAGGTGGCACCTGTGTTGCTGAAATGATTTCAGTTTCTGTTTCACTGACGACAATCCCTGGCCTTGGATCTCTTCTTCTTCTCTTTCTTGGAATTAGATTAGCAGCAGTATCAAGTGGAGGCTCTTGATCAGTAGAAGAAGTTGCAGGAGGAGGATTTCCTACACTCCTCTTGACATGCTCAAGAAGTGCCTCAAGATTTTCAGTGGTTAACAGATTAGCTTGTTCAGAACAATTACCTTCAACTGGTATGGTCTCCATCTCCAAGTGAAAATCCAAATCAGTTTCATTCCTAGTCACAACATCTTCATACTCTGGCGGATGCACTACATAAACATCTTCATCTGAACCCACAACCTGCACATCATGTTCTTCTTCAACCACTTCATTCGGAATTTAAGCCGCTTCAACAGCATTAATCTCCTTAATCTCAGCAAACTGACCAAACTTTCTCAGTTGATGTAGTCCTTGAAACTAGTACTTTCCGCCTCTATTTTGCAATATCAGTGGAAATGTTGATTCAATCAACAGTTTTAAATCCCTTGTGACAACACATCTTTGTAGAGTAGGATATTGTTCATCAAATATCATCTGCAGAAATGTTGGATACATCATAAATCGCTCTCCCTTAGACCCTTTTAAGTTTCCCTTCATTTCATTCAGAATAAATTTAGAGAAATTGTACTTCCAATCCATAGCAAGAGAAACAAAAGCGGATGATTGTTCTCGGTTGAGCATATCAAACGTTCCTTTGTTCCCGCTCATGCAGACCATAAAAACATGTGCAATGTACCGCCAGTAAGGAATCAACTGTTTCTTCTAAAGCATTGGATAGACACCCTCATAACCCATATTGAGGAACACATTTTGAATAGTTTCCTTCTGGATTACCACATGATCGGAAGAATTGTCTACAAAAGCGAGCACCTCCCGAATAACTTTCACAGAAATTGCAATCTCTGTATTCTGAACTTTGGCTGAAATAGTTCCCCGACCATCACCTCCTTTCATATTGACTGAAGTAGACAGCCAGAATTCCTCAATCAAATTCTCATGAATCACTGGATTCATCCTCAGAGCATGTGAAATCTTGCAGTTATTGAATCCATGGATAACTGAAGCAAATTGTTTCTGACTTTCAGGTAGATCGGCAATCAGCAATGCAAGATTATGATAGTCTTTCCAAACGGTTTGAAGTCCTTGCCAAGCCATTTGATTCTGCAAATATTCAAAGCACATCAACAGCTCAAGTTAGAAATACTTCCTCTAATTTCCTTAGATAAATTATTTTCGAAATTTATTCACAAGGACAAGCAAAGATTTTCGAGAACATTTAAAAAAAATTGATTTGAAATTGATTTGGTTCTTCGAGAAAGACATGGCTTCTTGAATCATTTAACTGTTCTCGAATGTTTTATCTGTTCTCGAATTGGAATTCCCTTTCTCGAGTTCCAAACTCGAAATCCCTTCGATCTCGAGTTTTTCGTTGTTCTCGAGTCAAGACATCGAGAAACAGTCAATCTCGAATTTTTAGTTGTTCTCGAATCACAACATCGAGAACCATTCATCTTCTTCAATCAATTTCAAAACCCTTTTTCGAAACCTTCAATCTTCACTAAACCGATCTTAACCCTCCATTTTCAAAAATATTAACAATTTTATGGTCAGAAACTCAAGACAATCACAATCCATCCGAAATCAATCCCTATTTGTTCATTTATGATTATCATAATCACGAAACCAACATCATCAATCCCAACTTCATGAAATCCAAACATCTCAATCCTGCAAATACCTTGTAGATAGATTAGCAGTGATGAATCCATAGATAATGACAAAGACGATGACACCGATGTAGAATTCGAAAACCCACGAGCAACTCGAAAACGTTTTAGTCAAAAGTATGAAATAAAAAATCAACAGCGGCTAGGTTAATTTTTTTTAACTCTCATTACCCCCTCTTATTGATCCGATGACACACATACCAGGCCCAAACCCATTTTTCGGCCCTAAATCAAGATTTATCTACTTTCAAATTATCAGCACACACCAGAATGATTAACCTCATTTTGTTTTTCTAGGATCAGAACGTTCTCGAGTCAGTAAAAAATCCCCCCTTTTTATGCAAGCCCTCATGAACTAAGTATCATGATTGCCAGTATATTATCCACCTAAGCCCAGTCTTAAAAGCTTTTTTGCTTTTCTATTTGTGCATGTTATCATGTTTTGGTAACTTAAGTGTGTCACGAGCAAATCACACTAAATCCTAGATACCTATGGTGTATTCTATCAAGCCAAGAATTTCCTATTTCAAATTCAATGCATCCGATTCTGATTGTATGTCTGAGAGTTTAGAGAGAGAAAGCAAGAATGGATCATAGGTTTTAATATACAAGGCTTAATATACATTGGGGTTTGGGTTTCGGACTCTTGACATTCCTCTTTTACATGCTTTTTGCATGACTGTGCTCTAAAACATCTTTTATTGGTGTAAGCAGATCCAGTTTTCGTAGCTTATACTTATGTATGCAAGTAACATCTCAGGTCTCCACGTAAGCAGAACAGAGAGAGCTACACTTCTCAGGTCTCTATGGAAGCAAAACAGAGAGAAGACATCCATGAGCACTGCTGGTTTTTATATACAGACGCAAAGTACTTTCAAAGAAAGCACTCGATTTTCGACATAATTTCATAATCTCGTGCATATCAAACATGTCATAAGATATCTAAGACAGTCAAATAGGTAATGCACTCTTCTAAGTAGTGATGCTTCGACAGCGTAAAACACAATTTCTTTAATTTAGCACAAGATAGATCAACTAATTCAGTCAAGTGAGCCTACCAGCATATCATTTCAATTTCAGTTCATTCAAACATAGCATTTTTCAGGAAATTTTTAAACTGACCCTTTATCACGAAGGTTTATATCATTTCCCAACACATCCCATGTTTAGACTTAATTTCTTTGGCATATTTCTCCCCCTAAATTTATTCATAACATGAAAAAATTTATTTAAAAGAAATTTGTTAGAAAAATTAAAAATAAAACTCCGAGCACACCAGACATCTTTCACTTTACGAGCTCAGTCCTCAAACACAATCATTTTTAGCAAATTCACAAGCACATTGGAGGTTGAAATGCTCACAGGTTTTGTGAACATGTCGGTCACATTTAGTTTTGTGTCAATTTGTTCCATTTTAATGACTTTGTGATCATAGCAATCTCCGATAAAATGAACTTTCATGTCAATGTGCTTGGTTTTTGAGTGTTGAACCAGGTTTTTGCAAATTTGAATTGCTGCATCGTTATCACAAAAAATGGGAGTATTATGGAAATTCAAACCGTAATCCAACAGTTGATGTTGCATCCATATAACCTGAGAGCAGCAGGCAAAAGCTGCAACTTATTCAGCTTCGGCAGTAGAAACGGATACAATTTGTTGCTTCTTACATTGCCATGAAATGAGCCTGTCACCCAGAAATTGACAGCCAGCAGAAATGGATTTACGATCAATGTCACAGCCTCCATAGTCACTGTTGCTGAAAGCATGAAGATCAAATTCAAAATTTCGAGGATACCACAAACGGAACCTGGGCTTCCCTTTCAGATATCGGAAAATCCTGTGAACTGCAGTCAGATGAGAAACTCTTGGTGGAGACTGATGACGTGCACATTGACATACTGCAAACATGATATCTGGTCTGCTTGCAGTGAGATACATTAGGGACCTAATCATTAAACGATAATCAGTTTGATCGACCTTAGAACCATGTTCATCGGAAGTGAGAACCGGACGTTCTTTCATGGGAGTTACCTCAGTATTGCAATCTTGCATACCCAACTTCACTAGCATATCAGTCACATACTTGCTTTGATGAATAAGAATTCCTTCAAAATTTTGACGAACTTGTAATCCCAAGAATGTAGTCATTTCTCCTAAGGAACTCATTTCAAATTCCTTGCGTAACGTCTCACTGGTTGATCCAAAGATAATATCATCAACATAAATTTGGACCAAAGTCAAGTCATCATCAACTCTTTTGAGAAACAATGTCTGATCAATTGTTCCCCGTGTGTATCCATGACTCAACAAATGTTTTGTCAATGTTGCATACCAAGCCTTTGGAGCCTGATAAAGCCCATATAAAGCTTTATCAAGGTTGTAAACATGTTCTGGATAATCTGAGTCGACAAAGCCAGGAGGTTGACTAACATATATCTCTTCCTTCACCTTACCATAGAGAAAAGTAGTTTTGACATCCATTTGATACACAGTAAATATCATGTATGAGGCGTATGCCAAAAACAAACAAATGGCTTCCAATCGAGCAACTGGAGCATGAACTTTATCGTAATCAAGTCCTTCAACCTGACAAAAACCTTGAACAACGAGCCGAGCTTTATTTCTGACAATTACACCGCTCTCATCTTGCTTGTTGCGAAATTCCCAACGTGTATCAAGAGCTTTTTGCCATCTGGTAGAGGAACAGGTTCCCACACCTTTAATCGATCAAACATATTAAGCTCATCATGCATGGCTTCAACCCAATTAGGTTCTTCAATAGCCATATACATATTCTTGGGTTTTATCTGAGAGATAAAACAAGAATACAAACAGTTATTAATGGCACCAGATTGACTCCGTGTTTGAACTCCCCTGTCAAAAGATCCAATAACATTTTCAATGGGATGATCTCTTTGAATGCGAGTGGGAATACCGTTTTGAGAAGGATCGATAGCACTTGGTGGGTCTAATGCATTTGCAGATGGAACAGCTAAATTTTCTGGTTCAGCATTGGATTCAGAATAAGAAGAACTACCGGTATATTCAGCTTCAATTGGTTAAGAGAAGATGTGGGTGGGCTCAAACACTGACTGATGTTGATCAGAATTGGAGACAGTAGATGTGTCAGGATGAATCTCTTTCCCTTTATCGAGCTGAGGCATTCGTGGGTCTTTGAGCAGGAGGGTCAACAGTCCAGGATGTGTGACGTACAAAATCTGACTCATCAGTGTCCAATGTAACACTTGAAATCTTTGGATCAATGAAAGGAACATCAGCTGGAATGTTGAAGGGTTAGAATAAGGTCGAGTAGTCAAACAACCAATCTGGTCCAACTCGGGCGTCAGTTGAAATTCTCCTCAAGCCAATGAACATCATAGGACTCCACAATTTGCTTGGTGATTTTGTTGTAGACACGATATGCTGTTTTACTAGCATATCCTACAAAATAGCAGTCATCTGCTCTAGCATTGAACTTTGGGATTTCGTTCAGGTGCAACAACGTACAAGGACATCCAAAGATTTTGAAATGTTCAAAGGATGGTTTGTGCTTGTAGAGTCATCATGTGTCGTTTGTTTAGCAAAAATCGATTTTGAACATAGTAGGCAGTATTAATGGCTTCTGCCCAGAAGAATGTAGGAAAATTTGAATCAATCAGCATAGTACGTGCAGCTTCAATCAATGTTCTGTTTCTCCGTTCAGCAACACCATTTTGGTGCGGTGTTCTGGCTGCATTGTACTGCCTAGCAATTCCCTTTTCTGCACAGAAAACATTTAGTTCAACATTCTTAAACTCTGTGCCATTGTCGCATCGAATGGCCTTGACTCTATCATTGGTCTGATTTTCAATGAGAATGATGAATTTCTTCAGTAAGTCTGTTGTTTCACTTTTATTTGACAGAAAGAAAACCCAAGTGAAACGTGAATAATCATCTTTAATGACCAAGCAGTATGATGCACGATTGATACTGAGTACGTTAACTGGACCAAATAAATCCATCTGAAGAAACTGCAGAAGAGAGTCATTGGAACTAAAGATTTTTGGCCTGTGAGGCTTTCGGTGATGCTTCCATTTGGCGCATGCAACACACTTCTCAATCATTATGAAGTCTTTGATTGGAAGATTTCGAACAATGTTTCCCTTTGCAATTTGATTCAGATTCTTGAGATTTGCATGCCCTAGACGACGATGCCAAATCATAGCATTTTGTTCAGATAATTTCGAGAATAAACACACAACTTCCTCAGATGGTTGTTGATTCATGTCCAGGAAGTAAGCATCTTGTCTTCGTTGAGTTTTTACTAGAATCCAGTCTTCAGGAATGATGATGCCAGGTTTGAGAATGAGACGCTCTTTGCTTGTAAAATGACTGGAGTATCCTTTGTCACACATTGGTGACACACTGAGCCAATTGTGCATGAGTTCGGGAACATAGTTGACATTCTCGAGATTTAAAGCTCCATTTGAGACTGTTCCCCTTTGAATGATCTTTCCTTTACTATCTCCAACAAAAATCACATCTCCCCTGTCATAATGCTCAAGATTTGTAAGCTGGGAGATTTCTCCTGTCATGTGCCTAGAACAACCACTATCCACATACCAAAGTTTGAGGATATTCTTCCATAGCCGTTCCTGCACACATTGCAAAATTAATTAGTTTTTTGAATGAGATCTAGTTATAGTCTTAGATTTATGCATCTTCATTGAGTTAGACTGTTTTTCATTTCATGACTTAGCCTCCTGATTGGTTATTGCGAAAGAAGCACACGAGTCATGTTTGCAATTCCGTGCAATGTGTCTAGGAACTCCACAGTGAAAGCATGTTTGACATTTTACTAATTGGTTTGCACTGTGATGATCCTGTTGCTTCATATCAACATCATGCTTGACACCCCTTTTGTTATGATTTTGAAAAGAGCTCGAAGATGGAGCTTTAATTTCTGTTTTAGGTTTGGGTAGCACATAACTAGCAACCTTAGGATTTTCAATAACTGTATTAGTTTTATGAAGTTTATTGTCACTTTGTAAATCATCACCAGAATTTGAGACAACATTTGTACTAGTTGTACTACTAGAACTTGAATCGGAAGCATTCAACGTATTAATGAAATCCCAATCAGACATATTTGAACGAGTGCAATCAACATTAACAGCGTTCATACAAGTATTATCAGTACTTAAAGCATAAGGAAAAAAAGGCATTGAGTTTTTGAAGACAGAAAAATCCAAAGGTTTTGAAACAAAATTGTCATCTGAAAGCATTTTTGAAAATGGATTGATAAAATTTATAGCAGCAACTGGTTCATCATCGTCTTCAACCCAATCTTCCAATATTACTTGATTTACGCAAGAATCAGACATGTTAGAAGATGTTACATGGACTTCAGGTTAAGTTGTTTTCACAGAATATGAAGTCAAAACAGACATGTTTTCCTGTCTACCATATATCAAAGTGGCAGACTTAGCAAGCTCTTCTTCTGTTATGGGAGTGTAAACAAAACTGTTACTCAACGGTGGAGGGTTGTTTACAAAAACATTGCCTTTTGCACTGATTATAGTCAAAGGAGTCTCTTCATTAGAATTTAACCCAAATTCCTGACCTTTTGGATTTACCCAAACTGTTGGTTTAACCAACCCCTCATGTACATGATTCACATACCCCACTCCCTTCGTTTCTTGCCATTTCATTTGTTTTTGAATCATATCTTCTACCACTACAGATGATACATAAAAATTTTTAAAATTCAATTCAGAGTTTTCAATTTTTTTTTGTATCTTTCTGCTTCTGATTTAGCTTTTTCGAGTATGGTTTTAGAAGATTTAATGGCACATTTTGCATTGCTCAAATCTCTTGTTAAAACAATGATGTCAATCTTTTGAGCTTCAACCTTTTCAGTTAAATTTTTGTTTTCCCTTTTTAATTTTAGGTTTTCTTGCTCAAGTCGTGACATATCAAGCAAGAGATTGGTGTTGTGAACTCGGTACATAGTCGCTTTATCAATGCATGTTTGAGTGCATAAAAATGTACTTACATCAGCATCAACAGGAAGGTTTGCCATCAATGATTATGAGTAGAATTGGCCATCAATGCAACTGTAGATTCCTCAGAAATGTTTAGAGGTTTGAGCTGATCATCCCATCCAAAGGAATTGTCTTGCATCACCACTAGTGCTTTAGAATCAGCCTCCTTGTTATCACCACTTGTAGCCCCACTTTCTAGAATCAAATTACGCTCAGAAGTATCAGAATTTTTCTTTGGCTTGGTACATTATCGAGCATAATGTCCAGGCTCATGACAGTTGAAGCATCTAAGCTTGTCTTTAGTAAATTTCAGATTGCTTATGTCAGATTGACCCCAAGGATTTCTTCCTATTGCATTTGTGAAGTTCTTTGCTCTGAAAACGGCATTAGCGATATGCCAAGTGATATCCATTTCTTCCATATCTTCAGGATGAATCTGTTCCAGTTCAGATCCCACCACAGCAAATGGTGGCAACATATCACCAGATACCAAAGCAGTTGAACATTTAAGAAATCCTGCAACTAAGGCAATGTTATCCAGAACTTCCTTAGTGAGTGTGGCAGGTTGTACTGCAATTGATCTAGATAAACTTCCTGAATTGGCTCCAGAAGCTTGAAGAACAGGAGCAGATGGTCCAACAGCAGGTGACAAAAGAGACTTGCCATAGGAAACCAAGGAAATAGAGGGCAAAGCAACTTTATGAACACGATATGCATATGATGGCTGAGAGATAAAACACTGTTGACACTGCTAATGCCTGCAGCATTGTAACTATTTGTATGATTCATGGCTCTCTACTGATCATTCATTTCATAGGACTTGATAACTCACACCATCTCAGTTAATGACAAATTGTCCAAATTCTAGGTTGATTTGATGATACCAACATTCATGTCCCAGTTCTTTGGTAGAGCATTTAGAAGCTTTTTGTTTATCACACCTGCTTGATTGTCACTATTTGCAGTACGCATCTCTGTGATCAATGTGACAAATCTCTGAATCTGATCATCCAGATTTTCCCCGACTATGTAGTTGAATTTATTGTTTAACATTTCTTTTTGAGATACCTTCATCTCAGTATTACCTTCATACATATCAATGAGCGCCCTCCAAAGTTCTCTTGCATCAGTTATCTCCCTGAAAAACTGTGAGATCTCAGGAGTAAGACCTTGAGTAATGTATCCGAGTGCCTGCTCATCCTCCTCTATTATCTTAAAGTCCTATTCAATATAGTGTTCAGGATCTTTAATAAGCTCATTTCCTTCAATGTCCTTATATGTGATCTTTCGTTTGCCCCTTAAAATTACCCTCCATATTCTTGGTTCTTTAGTCCTTATATGTTTTTCAAATCGAAATTTCCATTCAGGAAAGCCTGCAGCGGAGGAAAGTCTAGGAATACGGGTAGTGGTACCCATGATGGCATCGAGCTCATTTCGCTTACTGGACAAGGCAGCAGCCAGTATACTAGAGGAATCCATTTGAGAACAAGACAAAAACTAACTGATAAGACAAATAATAATGAATCGAGAACCAAAAGTTCGATTCGAGAACCAAGCAGTAACAACTGAGAATTCGAGAAACAAGATAAAACAGAAGGAAATTCGAAAAGCTAACTGAGTTCGAGAAACAAGATAAAACAGCAGAAGAATTCGAGAACAACCCTCGAATTCAAGAACGACAAACTGATTCGAGAAACTATTCAATTCGACAATCTCTAATTTTTCGAGAAACCCAACTCGAGAGGAAAAGATCCGAGAACACCAATTCGAAAAAGTAAAATTAAAAACACACAACTCGAGTTTTAAATAATGTATTCTCGAATTCTTTGACCCAACTCGAGAATGATCACTTCCCAAAATACCAAGGATTTAAAAATTAAATATTGATCTTGTCAATCTCGAACAAGTTTAAACATATCTGATTAACACTATAGTGAAGTCGAGAAAGACTCCTCCACAGATTAAAACACCTTCTTTTAACAAAATATTTCAAGAACACTATGAACACCACCAAACAAAAAAAAATTTCTCTTGCAATATCGATACCACAATGAGCCACAAAAATGGTTCTTGAGGCTCTGATACCAATTGTTAGTCCCAGTAAATGATCTAAAACCGATATCGATAGAAACAACACACGTGAGAGTGCGGAATGGTATCACGTATGTGCAAGAAAGACAATAATAAAGATCAAGATGAAATACAATTCAGAATATCCAATTGAATTGCACTCGGCTTCAATGGAGCCGACTAGTACAAGTTCGAAAACACTAAGAACAAAGAAAGAAAAGTTTTTTCAAAATAAGCTCTAACCCTAACTATGACTCAAAAAGGGTTTATATACCTGCCATACAAGATGTAGGTTTCTCGGCCCATTACAGCTAAAACCAACCCAATTCGAGAACCCCAAAAATATCGAGAACCTATTAACTAAACCACTTGAAACATCAAAACTTTAACATATACCAAAAAAATCAAAGATGATGATCTAAAACACTTGAACAGGAGAATGAAACACACACACAGTTAAGCAAAGATGAATGAGGACGAATGAGTCATCAGAAGAATGGGAAGACTTAAACATAAGCATCATTCGTGCCGGAGTCTCATTCGTGTACATAATCCATTCGTTAGTTATGATCATGCGAATTAGCAATTCGTTCGTGTGAACCATTCGTGCGAATGAACAATCAAAATGATTCATTCGTGTGAATGAGTTAACAACCTTAATTCCTTTTGACCATTTCTAAAAAACCAAGCACTCAAACAACACAGTTATGAAGTTTTGTATGGTTTGATGATAAATTAGAACAAGATTGAATACCTGAACAAACAAATGATCATTTTAAAATAAATGAAAAATCTTTTTGTATTTTTCTGATTAAAAGGAAACTGTACAACTAAACTATTACAAGCAAAACATATAGTTTTATGAGCAATCTTTCAGGAAAGTAACATATATACGAGAACATATCAGATCAGCATCCTTGAGTGTTATACTTATGACACATTTGGTTTATGATGTAATTATTGATATATTTGTCCATTCTAAAGCTGACTAAACTTCATTTCTTGACAAACCAGTGATCATCCATATTTTCTGACTGAGTTACCTATTCTAGTCAACTAACAAAGGTCAAAACTAGTTTATGACTCATCTCTGCAAAACTTAATACCTAATATCATAAGCTTTATAAGGTTTCATTTTTATTCTATTTTTTGCATTTTTCTTTCAACAATCGAAAGTTCAATACATTCTCAGCCATCAGGCAGATGAAGCGAAGGACATCGATTATCTATTTAGACAAGCAAAGAATAAGATAAAGGCAGCTAATTCACCCGCATCTGTTGGAGGAAGGAATGGACAGATACATACATACTTTTTCTCCTTTCTCCCATAAAGCTTCCTTTCCTGAATCTTAGCTCTTATCTTTCTTATTTATTCTGACTACTATCACTATATAAACCCGGCCTGGAGAATTAAACCTTAACGTATAATGGTAGTACGCCTGGAACAAGAAGGTTCTTCGTACAATTTCGGTGATTTCAAAAATAAAGGAGTATATCCCTCTCCCTTAGTGTCTTTCCACTTCCGTCGTTCAGGGACAAACACTTCGCCTAATTCTTTTGAATCCCTGCCCGCTTTTTCCCCACTAACTAATTACGTTATGACCACTGAACAAACTTAAACGACCAGGTACAGCATCACATTTGACACCTGAGGAAGCTACAACCCAACTATGAAGTACATCAACAGATGTTACAATAATACGTAGATGACTTTTGGCTGGTAAAACCACTCGATTGTCCACTTCTAATAAACGTAATTGACCCAATTCTAGATCATTTTCTGGAATCGTATAACTGTCAAAAGTGAGTGACTGTTTATCGGAACTGTTATACTCCGAATAGTCATAAGGTTGGGTCGACGCCCACCCTACCCCCCCCCCCAAATGTACTTGCAAGTTTCCCCTTTAGCCGATAACATATATAGAAATCTGAGTTTATCAAAAACTTTAGTATAGAGATCGGCTTCCTGGTGATTGGTGTGAATTCTAACAACATTGATTAATTTCTTTTCAAAACAATCACATATGAAGTGATATTTAATGTCGATGTGTTTTGTTTTTGAGTGCTTGACAGGATTTTTAGTGACAGCGATGGCAGCAGAGTTATCAACAAAGATAGGAGTGTTAGAAAAATTTAACCCATAGTCCCTGAGCTGTTGCCGAATCCAGATGATTTGAGAGCAACAACTTGCAGTTGCAATATATTCAGCTTCACACGTGGAAGTAGACACCGATGTCTGCTTCTTGCACTACCAGTAGCTAGATGTTTTCCAAAGAATTGACACCCCGCAGATGTTGATTTGAAATCTCGCTTGCATCCACCATAGTCCGAGTCACTGTAAGCAGTCAGTTCAAAGACATCATCATTAGTATACCATAAGCCTAAATCTGGGGTACCCTTCATATAACAAAAAATCATTTTCACAGCAATACGATGAGATACTCTTGGTTTTGATTACGCGCACACAAGTAAGTAGCAAACATGTTTTCTGGTCGAGAAGCTGTGAGATATATAAGAGATCCGATCATTCCCCGATACAGAGTGGCATCTATTAACTCCCCCTTTTTATCTAGAGTAATCCCGTGATTAACAGCTAGTGGGGTACCAGCAGGTTTTGCATCTAACATACTGAACCGACTCAGAATGTCACCACCATACTTGGTCTGATGAATAAAGATCCCTGCCTCAGACTGATCCACCTTCAATCCAAGAAAACAATTTCATTTCTCCCATGGAGCTCATTTCAAACTTATCCTTCATGACTTTCTCAAACTCTTTGCACAGAACATCATTTGTGGATCCAAAGATGATATCATCCACATATACTTGCACCAAAAGCAAATCTCCATCTTTTTCTTGAATGAATAATGTGCAGTCAATGACACCTCTTCTGAATACGTGGTTCAGAAGGTGAGTAGACAGTGCCTCGTATCACGCTCGCGGAGCTTGATGCAATCCATATAATGCCTTGTCTAGCTTGTAGACTTGGTCACGATGTAATGGATCTTCAAACCCGGGAGGTTGATTGACATACACAACTTTATTGATCACAACATGAAGGAATTCACTTTTGACATCCATTTGATAAACTTTGAACTTCTTGTAGGATGCATAGGCCAGGAAAATTCGGATTGCTTCAGGACGAGCAACCGATGCAAACACTTCTTTGTAGTCAATCCCTTCAATATGTCTAAAAGCTTGCACCACCAGACGTGCTTCGTTTTTGAGTATGATCCCATTATCATCACGTTTGCAGCGAAGAACCCATCTAGTGCCAATGAATTTAGCACCCTTAGGTCTATCAACAAGCTGCCAAACTACAAGCTTCTTAAATTGCAGCAACTCTTCCTGCATAGCATCTACCCAGGATTCTTCTTTCAAAGCTTCAGTAATGGTTCTGAGTTCAACTTGGGAGATAAAATATGAATGGGCACAAAAGTTTACATCTGCAAAGTCAAGTATGTCAGCAAGACTACCTGAAGATAACTGATTTCGAATCTTCACTTCGTCATTCAAGTTTCCAATGATGTTCATATGAGGATGTTTGTTGTTAATTCTACCCACTGGATGAGCATCAACAACAACTTCTGAATCATGATTGTTAATATGGAGATCCTAAAGAGAAGGTACAATATTTTCAACATCTGGTTTTCGAACACCTGGCTGAGAGTGACGGTCATCTGAGTCTGAACTGTCATCATGTGTTTGCATTGGAACTGGAACAGATGAAGATTGCACTGGTTCATCAGGTGCATTCTGTGCATCATACATCATTTGCACAGCAACGTCTTCATCAGACTACATGGGGGCATATTGAAAGAATAAAAAATACTTGGATAATCAAACATCCAATCTAGACCGTTTCCAGGTGGAGGCATAGAATATCTTTGAACATCCACATGGTACCACTCCTCCACATTATGAGTTGATCTGCTCTATACTTTTTTATTAGGATTGTTGTACCCAAGAAAGTATCATTCTTCCACCTTCTCATTGAACTTGCCTTTCTCATGTTTCTTAAGCATCGTGCATGGAGCACCAAACGGTTCAAGATACTCAAGATTTGGTTTTCTGTTATGGAGCAATTCAAAGCATGTCTTCCCATGTCTTTAACAATCAAAACCTGGTTCAAAGTATAACAAGCATTAGCCACTGCTTCGTTCCATAATTGAACCGGTAGGGATGAATCAGCAAGCATTGTCCGAGCAGCCTCAATTAACGTTTTGTTCTTGCGCTCAGCAACGCCATTCATTTGAGTGACATATGGAGCACTAAATTGTTAGACAATTCCACGTTCATTGAAGAAAGTCTCCATATTATGATTCTTGAATTTAGTCCCCTTATCTGTTCTGAGCATGCAAAAGAGCTTATACAAGATTCAAGTTTAGCTACCAAAACTTGAATACATTCGAACGTTTTAGATTTCTCCTTCATGAAAAACACCCAAGAGTATCTGGAGAACTCATCAGTAATGACTAAGAAATATTGATCTCCAGCAATGCTCTTGCGGTTGACATCCATGTGGAGAAGCGCAAGAGGAACAGTAATTGAGTGAAACTTCTTAAATTTTTGAGACTGTTTGGTTTGCTTCCCCTTCTTGCATTAAATGCAGACATCAGACAATTTAAAGTTCTTTAAACTCACTCCCTCAACCAGATTGTTTTGAACCAAATGATTCATCTTGTGAAGACTCAAATAACCCATCTTCTTATGCCAACGAATAGAATCTTTCCCTGTAGCTTTTGACATAAAACATGAAGTTGTAGAAGATGTAGTTGAAGCTATGGCCATGTTGAGAACATACAAATCCTGCTTTCTAGGAGCTGACATCAAAATCCAATCATCAGGAATGGTGATACCTTGCTTGAGAATATAGCAACTTGAATCATCAAAAAGAACTTTGTATTTCTTATCACAGATTTGTGACACAGAGAGAAGATTGTTTTCCAGCTGCTTCACATACTTCACTTTGTCAAAAGAAACTTGACCATTTGAAAGAATTCCTTCTCCTGTAATAAACCCTCCTTTATCTCGATCAAATGCTACATATCCTCCTCTAATTGTAATAACATTGGTAAAAAGAGATATGTCTCCAGTCATGTGCCTTGATGCCCCACTATCAACAATCCTATTGCTGTTAAGAGCAGCATTTGGGGCAACGTGCACAATCACAAATGATTAGTTGAAATTGGGAACCCAAGCCTTGACAGTCTTCAGTTTACCCAAGAACTTTGTATTTCTTATCACAGATTTGTGACACAGAGAGAAGATTGTTTTCCAGCTGCTTCACATACTTCACTTTGTCAAAAGAAACTTGACCATTTGAAAGAATTCCTTCTCCTGTAATAAACCCTCCTTTATCTCGATCAAATGCTACATATCCTCCTCTAATTGTAATAACATTGGTAAAAAGAGATATGTCTCCAGTCATGTGCCTTGATGCCCCACTATCAACAATCCTATTGCTGTTAAGAGCAGCATTTGGGGCAACGTGCACAATCACAAATGATTAGTTGAAATTGGGAACCCAAGCCTTGACAGTCTTCAGTTTACCCAATGAGTCTAGGATTTCATCTCAATCCATTGTCCATTCTGAATCATTTTATCTGAAAGATTTAAAGATTTTTCAAAGTTTGAAACTGAAGTCTTAGAAGACTTCACCTTCCAGATAGCATGTTTGCTGAAAGATTTTTTTCAAATAAACTGAGGATGGTTTGGATATTTTGACAGAAATAATCTTGGGAATGTTTTGATCAAATGTTACCCTTTTACCCTTATCCATAGGTTTTATGGGAGGTGGGTGTTTGGGTTTGACTTAAGGTAAGAGATAAACAGATTTGACCTCATTAACAAAAGACTGATTTGTTTTTCTATGTGGTGCAAAATGTAGTCTAACCAAGTGAGGGCAAAATCTAGCAAAGTGCCCTAATGCACCACATTCAAAACAAGCTCGTCTATCTTTAGAAGAAAATTGTTTGGTCTTATTAAGAAGCTGTTTGTTTTGAAACTTATAAACATGGTTTCTATGATAACCATTTGATTTTGTCTTGTCTTGTTTGAAACCCAAACCCTTTGTCCCATTAAAAACACGATTTTCAGTCTTGTTGGACCCACTTGCTTCACCTTCTTGTGAAGCCTTCACAAAGCCTATTTCCTTGGAGAATTTAGAAGACATATTTGTCTTAGATGAGATTGGGTCAACATTTTTGACACAAGATGTCTAATTCTTAACAATAGACACATGAGGTAAAGAATCAGAATCATCTTCTGAATCAGAGACCCAATATTCAACCACTCCCTCCACAAATAATTCTTAAAACCCCTCATCTGAAATGACTACAATAGGATCAATTACTAAAGGAGTTTTAACTTGAAAATCTTTGATTTCTTTGTCATTAGGTGAGTTAACAAAATAGTTTAAAATTGGTGGAGGACAATGGTTGTACTTTGTTTCTTTACCCTTCCCTTTCAGATCAGTCTCATCACTGATCATGTGCTCAATGATATATGAAGCACTTTCATAGCTCTTGAGCTTTTGAGTCAAAGTCTCATAGTCACATTCGACTATTGCTAGCTTCTTCTTTTTCTCATTAATGGTGTTGAGATAAGAAGTGATAGCATCTTGCTTATTAAGCACAGCGATCTCAGCCTCATGTAATTGCTTGTTTAATAAATCAATTTTAGCTTGAAATTCTTTTTCATTTGATTTTAAAACACGATTTGATTCTATACATTGGTTGAGATCACTGATAAGGTATGCATTGTGTTTTTGATACGCCAAGACTTTTCTTTTAAGGTCAACACAATGAAAACATCTAAAATCAAGTGATGGACAGTCATCATATACCTGATCATTCTAAGATGAAGAAGCAGTATCCACCATCAAAGCAAATTGTTTAGCATGTTGATCTTCAGAATCAGTGTCAGTTTCTCCTTGATTTTCTTAGTCTGAAGAGCTTTCATCTTCTGATCCTGATGAATCATCCAACCTAGTCTTCATTTCTTTTGAATCATTCTTAGCACTAGGTTCTGCAACTTCTTTGATCTCTGCAACACAAGCTTTCTCATCTGCTCCCTTATCAGAATTGAATCTGAAATCCCAGTTCTCCCCTTCATCATTCTGAACTATTAGGGCCTTGTTTGCATTTGAAGAGCTAACATGAGAAGGAGTCTCAATAGATAATAATCGTCTTTCAGAATTTGCAGATGATGATCTTTGATTTTGAAAAGGATTCTTGTTTCCCATCTTCTTTGGCTTGTTGCACTGTCTAGCAAAATGCACTTTGTCACCACAATTATAGCAGGTAACTGAGGACATGTCAAAACTAAACTTTAAATCCTTGTTCAGATTGATATCGTTCCCTGTTCTTTTGACAAAATCCTTTGCCCTTCTGAGTTCACTTGCAAGAGCCCACATTATATCAATCCTTTCCATGTCATCTGGATCAATCTCTAAGTAATATTCATTTGTCAAGTGTGTATTTCCATTCTGACCAGCTAACAATCCATCATAAGAGCTCACAAGAGTAGATAAGAGACCCATGTGCTCCTTAGCTATCTCCACTGTCACTTTGTCAAAATTGTCCATCTTCAAGTTGATGACAGAGTGGCTATCTTCTAAATGAGAAGTAGAAGTGGCAGAAGCCTGACTGAAATGAGCCTGCCTTGAATTGGGAACCTCTTTGGTCTGAGATACAAAAGTAATCTTCAAAAGAGCATGTGAAGAAGTTCTTTCCACTGTGGGAGTAGAGTAGTAGATGGAAGGGACTTAAACTTGTGCCACCCTTTTGGCTTTCCACTTGTTCTCTATCTCCCGCTCCTTCAGCTATTGAATGAAGTCATTAATATCCGTAGAAGCAAGCATCTCACTCTGCTTCAACACCATAAGGAAAGATTCCCACTTGGTAGGTAATGCATCAGCCAGGCATTGAATCTTCTCCTGAGTAGTTGTCTTGACTTGATGGTTGAAGAGCTCACTGAGAAGATGATAGAATCTGGCAATAAGTTCATCCAAAGACTCGTTTCCCACATACATAAAGCTGTTGAACTCTTTCCTCAAAGCTTTAGACTTAATGTTCTTCAGTGCATCATTTCCTTCATATCTCTACTGAAATGCATCCCATAACAACTTGGAAGAAGTAAACTGTCTAAATTGATGGAATATTTCAGTGGCAATAGATTGAGACAATATTTCATAAGCTTTCTACTCAAAGTCATATAACTTTCGTTGAGGTTCAGTCATCCAAGTGACAAGCATTAAAATTCCATCATCATTGAGTGGTCTCAAATTCCCACCTTCAATCATCGTCAACAAGTTGGTGTCCACCCCATTGATGTGGATATCAAAATCTATACTTCCAGTATGGATAATCATCCAAAGAAAGTAGCTTAGGAGCTTTGTTGGAGTTTCATGTCTCTGTCTCTGTAAGGAATAGATTCTGAATCATATGGTTCTGGTTTGCCATCAAAGCATGTTCATCCATATCAGCAAAGGTAAGCGGATTTGATACTTAGAAAAATTTCAGCCCTTGGAAACGAATGACACTGTGTGATACGAATGAAGGATACGAATGAATAGGTATCACACAAATGAAGACACGAATGGTAAGTTTATGCGAATGAATAACTAACACTAGTGAAGTCAAGCGAATGGAAAGGTCAAACGAATGAAGATTGAGACGAATGGATTAGTCAAACGAATGAGATTTGATTCGTGAACAAGTCAGACGGATGACTAAAATGATTACATGAATGAGAGATCCATTCGTGCAAGGCTCATACGAATGAGTATCTATTCGTGTGAATTCGAATGAATGAACAGCTATTCGCCCAAGTGGTTCATTCGTGTTAGTATCTATTCAGCCAAAAACCCTATTCGTACGATCTGGGTTTTAGCCACACAAAAATCCTTCAAACTTGATGTTTAGGCCTAATTTCACCACCAAAATAGGTAGCCAACTTCGCAATAACCTTCCCAAGGTTCGTGAACCAACAAATAAGCAAAAGGGCCACAGAAACACAAGTTTTGCAATTGAAAAGTAAACTTTTGATGAAGAGAAAACATGGTTTCTGTATATAATCAAAAAAACAGGCTGGAAATCACTAGATATGATTGAAAACAAGCAGAATCAAGGGCCAAAGCTTTGATACCACTTTGTAGGACCTCGGAAACGACACGATTCCTTGCGGATTCTGCTCGGCAGTCCCTCGAATAGTGCGGAATCCTATTCGGGAGGTTTTCCAATTGAAATATAGAAGCCCCGTGGTAATCCGATGATTGGGAATCAACGTTTTGATCGAAATCGAACACCACGGGTCTGAGAACGAAGTTGGAATGCAGGAGGCGACACTGAAACCTAGGGGATTTGACAGGGAATGTTCAGGACTTCTAAAACAATCTGTTTTCCAGATATTTATAGGCATCAGCCATCCACACGAATGAGTCATGTCACACCCCGAGCCGGCGGGCCGGATCGTGTGTCCCGTCGGGCGGAAAGTTCCCAGGGCGCGATATCGGGAGTGATAATCGTGATGATCAGATTGTTTACAATGCATAAATGTTGAGAATAACTAAAGCATAATCACATTAGGCTAAAGTTTACGATGTTAAATGACAATTGTCAACGTATGATAATTTAACCACGTAAATCTAACAAATGAATCATAAGTTTACTATCTTGTAATCGTACAAGATATCAAAAGTGATTCACCGTAGTCAACAAAATGTGTGCTTCCCAAAAACTACTAGGTCCTCAAATTGGCATCCTAGCATGCATTTCTTGAAACCTTAGCTTAATCATGTACATCACCTAAGAAAGCATGAAAGAAAACAAAGTCAACACAATGGTTGGTGAGTTCATGTAGTTTAGTTTTTGAAAAATAGCTGTTGCAAACCCATTTAGGCAACAACCTTAACCTCATTAACATCACCTGTAATATCCAGTTCGGTATGCTTATATATAGGGCATACAAAAGGGTCGAGCCTACAACCCGCCCAGACGCCATCCCACCACATACTAAGCCACATAGGACATTGTTGTTAATGATAATTAAGCGTTTTACCTACCACCCATCTTCAATTTAGAGTTTGATTTTCCAAAAATTGAACATCACTGATTTCTTGAGTTCACCATGTACTCATGATTACCCATAACACTTGTAGAAAATATAATATTAAATGTTAATTAAATTAATAATTAAGCATTTAAATACAACTAAGACATGATGACTAGGCCTTATTTGACTCAATCAATTAGACTTAGTTGTTGGTGGTTGTCCACGTTGTACCGTCTCACACGTGGCCCATATCAGGCATGACCCAAATGGGTCTACCTGTATGCGTCGGGACTTTCATGTTTTGCCCATATCAGCTTGACCCTCAGGTCTACTGTACATGCCGGGACTTTAGGATATCCTTTGATTCTTGACCGTCTTTGTTCTTTTGATTTCGTTTGATCGTTTTAGTTATGCCCATATAGCTTGACTACTAGAGTCTACTATTTATGACGGGACTTTCCTTATGTTACACATGGTCTTGATTTACATACAACTGACACCTACCTTAACTTACACATTACTGATTTCATTAGATTTTAATGATTTCATTATTTAATTGATTCACACACGGTTATGATTCCCTTGAGTCTCTTGATTTTGATCTTTAGCATTCCATGACTTCCACAATGATTATAGATTCTTGAATAGGATCCTTAGTTTTTACTGAATCACATACTGAATTAGCTTTCCTTGAATTTGATTCTTAGCTTTAGTTCTCTTGGTTACACTTTGAGTTTAGATTCTATGAATTCAAGCTTGATGGACTAAGTGTTTGTTTTAGAGTTTTAGAATTAAAGTATTACTCATGAGAGTAATTAGTTTATTCTTTAGTTAATTCTGGGTAACACATACCTAGATAGGAGTCTAGGAGTATAAACACGTATATATAAAGCATACAATAATTAAAAGCATGTACTTAAAACATATTTAAAGAAAAAGGTTTATGCATGTTTCTCAGCCCCGCGTTTGAAAACAAAATGTTTTGAAAAGGGGCAATGAACTCACCTGTGTTGCTGTGCAAATGAAGCACAAAATATATGCGCGCTCGTTGATTGTTGACTATGTATCTTTAGCACCTGGTTGTTTTAAGAGAATTCGAATACGATAAGTATTTGTAATCGTCATTTCTAGGGTTTGGTCTCGATGTACAACTAAGTGTCCTAAGTTACTAGTGTGTTTCTAGGATTTCATCTAATTAGTCTAATGTATTACCCATCAATAACCCTTGTCCCGATATTAATCACTACTAAACCTTAGATAGGTAGGGTTTATGTTAATTACATCATAAGTCTTAAATTAAAATATTCCTAAGATAATTCCTTTTTAAGTTAAACTTTAGGTTAGAAATCATTTATTTTAATTTAATAAGGTTTATTAATTAATTTCTTTTATTGAAAACAAAATTAGTTTAAGAAAAGTATATTTACACATGACGGGCTTGGGTTAATCCCATTGGATTAACGTTGGGCATGTTACTAGCTTTTGTTTGTCCAAATGATTCTTGATAGAATCTTTGAATATCTCATACTAGATCATTCGATGGATCATCTAGAATAGTTACGTGTTCGTTATGAAAATTCATAAGGGTTAGGTGTTAATAACTAAATTAACACTTCAAACCTTAGGTTATTGTTTTGATCCTCCATGAATTCCCAAGTTTTATGAACCCAATAATATTAACACCTATGTTTTTAGTTTATAATATAATTTATGAAAACTCTTGTTAGTGGAAACTCTAATCCATGGATTCTTGCATAATAGACTAATCTCATATGAATTGATACATGATTAAGCCTCATTATTCCTTAGAAAACATTTGTGGTTACCTCATTAGACTCCCATGTTTAGATTAACATATGATTTGAGAAATCTCTCAATACTCTAAACCCTAATCTAAAGTTAAACCCCATTGTTCCTAAGAAACCCTTAATTTATTGCCCCATGATGAAACCGTATTAGCCTACAACTTGTTAAGCTCCATACTTGGTTCATAGATTTCCCCCAAAGTTGATAACATAAGATGAATCCTTAATTCTGTCCCATGCACACACACACACAAGATCAACCCATGCATGTAATACGTGAGATCCCATGCACTCACACCCCTTTCTAACCGACTTGCAAGAAGGTTGACCGAAACAAATCCTTGGGCCGATCGACTGAGTACCCTGGCCGAATGAAGGTTGGTCGAATGAACCTGACCTGCAAATGAGAGGATACACGACCGAGGGATTTGTCGAATAAGGCTTTGGCCGAATGTGGTTCGCCCAAATGACCCTCGGATAAATGGGGACACAATTGGCCGAACCAACTTGCCATACGGTTGGCAGATGCCCGAATGAAGGGCTTAGGCCGCAAGAGGAGCCAAGCGAATGGATGGATGGCCGAACGAATAGGGCTGCTTCGATACAAAAGTCATTCGGCCGAATGAAGGAAATGCTCATTCGATGAGCTGGGAAGAAACCCATTCGGCCGCTCGGTTCTTGGTAGCTTCCACTCCTATTTTCGAATTAGGCGACCAACCCAAGCAGCATACTTTGTTCCTATATCATTCCTAGGTGTTTTAGTGGTGTTTCCCTAAGGTTTTAAGGGGTTTAGAACCGGTTTTACTTTGGTTCGAACTAAGGGTTTTGAAAACCATAAAACCGAACTAAAATAGTATGTTTACCTCAAATCTGATGGATCCAAGCTTAGATCCATTGTACTTTCGTGATCTACGAGTGATAGTGGTCGTTTTGACACCAAAAACACTTGATTTCGTGAAGAAATGAGAGAGTTGTGGTGGTAGCTTCTAGAGAGTGAAAGTGGAGAGAGAGAGTGACGGGAGAGAGATTGAAGATGAGGGAGTTGTGGGAAAAATGAGGGATTAAAAGCCTCATTAAGGGCTTTCAACATACCCGGGTGCTCGGTCTCGTTCGGTTTCGTTCGGTTTAGCGTAACACGTCGGTTTCATTTCGTTTTTCGTAACGAAACGTTACGGTTTTAAAACCAAGTTTCTAAATTTGTTTTAGGTGGTAATTCCTAGTAAATTAACTAAATATCTTTCATTTATTTAAATTTTCTGAAAATTATTTAATTTACTGTTTAAATCGAATCGTACAGTTGTCGTGCGTATTCGTTCGAATCGTCATTCATACGAATACGACGATAACTACAGTTTTCAATTTTGTTTTCTAATTACTGGACGTCATTCAGAACGTTAAACTTTCATATTTATTCGTACAGATCGTCACCTATACGAATAATCCATCAATTTAGCATTCAAGTAATGACATTCGTTGTTGTTTTGTTCTGTAAATCCTCACATACGTTTATACATAATAGAATCCTAACTAACAATCACATGATGGTTCTGTATTGCCAGATAATTATCTGACTGATGAACCATGATTCTGAGTTTTGTTTCTGAAACGAGTTTGAATATGTTCTATGATAACATGAAATGATAACGACATATGAATATCAACTGAGTTATGTACTTGAATCACTGTTCATGTTACTGTGTTGATCACTGTTCCAGTGACGGTTCCGGCACTGATGTTACAGTCTCCCCTTGTTTGAGAAATTTCATCCCGAACTTTGAGAATCGTTATCAGGTACGGCTTTCTTTGTAAACAGTTGGGGATACTTGAACTTCATGTGATCTTGCGTTCCCAAGTAAACTTGGGTCTGCGCTTCGAATTCCATCAAGACTTAACCATCGGAGTATGGCTTCGCCTTAGTTGTTTAATCCTTACGAGCCATAATCTCCGATGATTCTTAGATAAGGTATAAATGTCCGTCCAATTGAATTTCTTCAACTGATATGACGAGCAATTCGTTAGTACGACAATTCTTCAAGTTCGAGACGTGAAACACGTCATGCACACCACCGAGATCATCTGGTGATCTCAGTCTATATGCTACAGGACCACTTCGTTCACTGATCGCGAATGGTCCCACGTATCGTGGTGCTAGTTCGCCTTTCTTTTTAAAATGGCTTACACCTTTCCATGGGAATGCCTTTAACATGACACGGTTTCTCGCTTGAAATTTCAACGGCTTACGCCATTTATCGGTTTAGCTCTTCTGTCTGCTCCTTGTTGTCTGTAGCCTTTGTTAAATCTGGGCAATCTTGTCAGTAGTTTCTCGACTAAGCTATGATCTAGTTGTTTGATTATTTCCTATTTCAGTCCAACAGTTTGGTGACCGACATTTCTGGTCTTTATGAGCCTCGAATGGTGTGCATTCAATGCTACTATTATAACTATTGTTGTAGGAGAAATTTGATCAGTGGCAATTGAGAGTCCCCATTTCCACCGAAATTCAAAACACAGGTTCTCAACACGTCTTCTAGGGTCCGAATCGTGCGCTCATTCTGACAGTCCGTTGGTGGATGGTGAGCTATACTCGGATTCAAGTGCGTCCCTAGAGACTCATGTAACAATTTCCAGAACTTTGATGTGAACTTGTTGTCTCTATTCGGAAGGATAGACAATGGTACATCTTGACGCATCACTATCTTGTTGATGTATAGTCTCGCCAGTTTATCCGTCGTAAAGGTCTCATGCTTTGGCAGGAAAAGGGGCAGATTTTTTTGTCAATCAATCATTGATGACCCAAATGGTATCACAACCACCGGAAGTGCGGGGTAGCTTGGTATCGAAATCCATAGCTGTTTGTTCCCACTTCCAGAGCGGAATCTCAGGCTGTTCCAGTAACCCTGACGGTTTCTAGTGTTCCGCCTTTACCCTTGCACACATAAGGCATCGACCGCCGCATTCGGCTACGTCTTTCTTCATTCCTGGCCATCAATAAAATCTCTGTAAGTCTCAGTACATTTTATCGACGCCTGGATCTATTAATTATCTGTCTCTGTGTGCTTTCTTGAGAACAAATTTTCTCGGTTCATCTACCACAGGAAATCCACCCACTATTTTGGTAGTAGGTATTCCATCCGATTTCGTCTCAAGCTATCCATCTGCTCTACAATCTGACACACTCCATAAAGTTTTCATATGTGGCTCTCACGACTCTAGATCTTGATCATCTGATCTAGATCTTCATGTCACGCATGGTGAATTCTAGGTTATTTTATATAACCATATACATACTTCACCACCTGTTAAATCCGTTCTCAGCTTGAAGGTGTACTTTATATGTTGGGATGGTCTACCTAAAATATGGTAGTTCTATTAGGATAAAGGTAATGATTTATCTTTCAAGTAATCCGATACACATCTCCGAGGTGATGTATATTTACCTTACTTCTACCCGAAAGTCATGTGACTTATGGGGCTCATTGTAACTGTTGTTCCAACTATTACTATTCTTAGCCTAAATTCACTTTTGGAGAATTTAGAGTTGCTCTTTCTTTAATAGCTCTATGACCTTCCTAAGATGTCGTTCGTGTTCTGCCTTGCTTTTAGATTAAATCAGTATGTCATCCCTAACGACAATTACAAACTGATCCAGATACGGTTTGCACACTCGGTTCATGAGGTCCATGAAAACCATGGGTGCCTTCTTCTATCCGAAAGGCATTACCGTAAACTCGAAATGCCCATCTTTCATTCGGAATGCTGTCTCTGGCATATCCATATCTTGTATTCACAACTGATTTCCCTTAATCTACTTATCTAGTTTAGCTATGTTTCCAGCACAGTTCTATCATTCATCCTTTCCTAACATCCTAGAACCAAAGTCCTCTAAATTAAGTGACTCGGGTTCTATAAAGTCTAGGTGAAAAAGTGACAGCTTACCCACTAGCTTTAGGCTTTTAGTGCTCGAAGTAGATAAGGTTCTTTTCCAAACTATAGTAACTAGACTGTATTTAAGAATCACCCTATCTTTACTTATTTACTTAACGCTTATTTGACCCAAGGCTTCCTTAGGTTACTATTCCTATTATCTTATTAGCACTGAGCTTGCTTACAGTTTCCCTGGATTTATTGTTTTTAAAGTCACAACGGGGTATGCATCTCGTATTAGCACGCCAATAAATAGTTTAACGTAACAGGATGAAATATGCATACCTATGGGGTCGCCCCACCCCAAACTTGCATCAGAAACTGGTAAAGTAACCATCTCCTCAGAATGCGCAGGATCTGTTGAAGATATCCTTACGGGGCAGTCTCGTGCAATGTGTTCGGACATTCCACACACATAACAATCCTTGTTGTGTCAAGGAAGGGGATACGTAGTGTTTCCAGGGTTCTAATTATGATTTGGGAGATTATTACAATCACAACTCCAATGTCCCTTCCTCCCGCAATTCAGACAATGTTTGCACAGTTTATTCTCAGCATGGTGAAGACCGCATGTGGCACATAAAGGAAATTTGCCAGCATTCTGTTTGCATATAAATTCTATCGGAAAACTGCATTGATGATCCCCATGGCCCCTCTTACCACAACGGGTGCATTGTTTGCGTGAGGTTTCTGCACGGTGATGATAGTGGCAACTAGTGCAAAGAGGGGGTTTTCCAGCATACCGCTTATGAGCCTCTGACTCTGGATCAATGGCCATTTGGCGAAGGGGAACGGCCTCTGTGTAGATTACAGGGTCTCTTGATTTCTTAGAACGACACTGTTTTCGCTTCTTGCTTGTTTCTCCTTGTACCAATCCTTCAGCTCCTATGACTGTCTTTGGGTAGCACCGAGTGTTCTCATCACCGCTCATGTCACACCCCGAGCCGGCGGACTGGATCGACTTTCCCGTCTGGCGGAAGGTTCCCGGGGCGTGATATCATTTGATAATCGAAATGATCAGATTGTTTACATAGCACATGATAAATAAATGAGAAATGCTAACATGACAACGAAATAGAATTACAAAGTTAAATTACATTGTTTTCTCATAATTTAACTAAGTAAATCTAGTCAAAAGAATCAATGAGTTTATATCTTCTATATATACAAGATATACAAAAGATGATTCACTGTTTTGTCATCCCAAAAGTATGCAACACAAAATGAAGCTAGGTCTTCTAAAAGTCCACTAGCTTAGTTCTTGAATATAGGCAACTACACCTGTTCGTCACCTGAGAAAACATGCATTTAAACAAAGTCAACACTAGGTTGGTGAGTTCATACATGAAAGCCTTGAAATGTTCACATACACAATCACAATATCATACTTGTTGGTTGTAAGTTGTTTGATTCACCCATTCACACAATGGCCTTTCCATAGTTATATTTACAAGTGATATCTCATCCTATTAGTTATGTTTATATATAGGGCATATGTAAGGGAACCAAGCCCCAGCCAATATCCCACCACATATCTAATAGAACTTAATGCCACTTGCAATACAACTATGGATCCACATTTTCATTTCACCCATCCATTTGTATTCATCACCCATTGAATCATATGTAGAATAATATAATATGAGGGATTTAGTTATCAAACCGAAGTATCGATAAACCCTCGAGGTGTTAAGGAAATTAGATTAATTTAATCTGATCCTTGTTATTATTCTATTACCTGTGGGGTTAACTGTTAATCACTTTTAAAAGTAAGAGTGTTAGTTAACCAATTGATATTTGTTCTCAACTTGAAGCGCATAGAGCCTAAAAGGAATCCATTGCAATCCTCACGTAATCAACTTCCAATGCATCCGATTTACCTCTACCACTTTGTATTACCATAGACCTCATCAAACTTTTACTAGCCATATGACATGAGAGAAAATAAATTCCTCAGTCTACTAGTCATCAAGAAATGATGGATTAATTACCATATCGCTATCGAATGATATCACCATGTGTCGTTTACCAAACCTGACTGATCGTCGCCCTGTTACCGATTGATGTTACGATTAACATACCGACCTCACTCGCCAGAGGTTTGTCAAACCTATGGTACCACTATGCTATCGTCGGTTTAGATCCTACTAAATAAACTGGTAAACGATTCTGAGAAGGGACTTACAATGAAACTTGAATATATGGCACATGATTGACATGATATAATACAGACAGTTCAATAGCAATCAATTGTATTGTGTTCATCAATGTTGTTTGTTCTCAATATTGAGTGTTCTCATTGTTGCTAATAAAGTTATATAAGATCTTGTCTTATTAAACAATATTAGTTGTTGTGTGAATGATGTTATTATCATGAAAGTACATTATCATGTGTATCATTCTGGTTATTCCATATAGTCACCATGTTGCCACTACAGTGTTGTAGGAACCATTCTTACAACACTTAGTTGACTCAGGTGGTGGATGCTGTTATTGTCATCTTGTTCACCTGTGATTATCTCAATGTTCGTTCTTGTAAGAATAACTAAGTGTTATAAGATATAATCTTACAACTATGTTATTCTATTGTGTTGATGAGTTATGAGGTTATATTATCATATTCATCTTAGTTATCCATGTCATATCGTGATCATACAAGCATGCATACAATGATAAATGATAATAAGTCAAGTAATATTATCTAATCAAAGTATAAGCAATATGTTAAACAAAAACTTTTAAACAAATAAAAGTTAAGCATGTTTCTCAGCCCCGAGAGTTTAAAATCAGTTAATGACTAGAAAAGGGGGCATATGAACTCACCTTGCAATAGTTATGGTTAACTTAGCTTAAACAAGTAATGCACGCGCTCGTTGTTGTACTTGAGGTTGTTTTCACGAACCTGTATTGATTTCACATTGTATGTAACCTATAAGTATAAGTTGTAGTGACTTGTGTGTGTGTGTATGTGTTAGCCCTATAGTTGGCTAACACTTGTTAGTCTTGGTCATCATTCGGCCCCGTTTGCTAGTTATTTTGTGTAATAGCCTTAACCCACTTGGGTTAAAGTCAACACACTTTGTTATTGATTTTTATATCCCGCTTTATGCGAACCTTGTCACGACATGTAACTTTACAATTATCTTAATTTATAAATGTTAATTAGGTTTTTGGGTTAGGACCACCCATGTGGTCCTTGTTGACTTGAATTGGTCATTACATATCAAATAACCAACCAACAATAGTTCTTGAAATCTTGATGGTTTAAGTTTTGTGAAATACATTTACTCAAACTTCTACCACCTTTGTAGTATTTTAGAAATGATGCATGACATCCATGCAATTGATTTATGTTCTTGTTTATATTTGAAGTCAAGTGGGCCAAATATTATCACGTGGGCCGAATGAGTTGTTATTGGGCCAAGATAGTCTCATGGCCCGATCTAATTGTGTGGGCCGATTGAGGTTGGGCCTTGGCTGCTTTCATGAGGTGACTTAATCAACTGTCGTGGGTCATAAACCTAGGCGTGGGCCAAACTGTTGGGCTTAAATCTATTGGACCTAAAAAATTCTCATGGGCCGCATGAATTTTACTATGGGCCGAGTGCACACTGTTGGGCCGAACGTGTGTGAACCAGGCTATTGGGCCAAAGGATTTCCATAAATCAGGGTTGTGATGTTGGGCTTCGCATGTTGTCGTGCATGGATTGACTAAAGTTCCAGGTTCGCTGCCATTGTTCAGGTTCGGCGGCCAGGGGTTCGTCCCATTAGGTTTGCAGCTTCCTTCTGGGTTCGTCAAAAGAGCAGGTTCGGCCGGAGATTCATGAACATGGAAAGGTTCGGCCATACAAAAAGGTTCGACCGAGTATAGGTTCGGTGGATCACACAGGTTCGTTGGTGGTAATAGGTTCGTGACTTTCCTGCATGGGTTCGTGATAACACCACTGGTTCATGGGGGTACACACACAGTTTCGTTGAGTTCTAGGTTCACCCAGGCAGGAGGTTCGTGACCGTGTGAGGTTTTGCAAATGCTAGGTTCGGTGATGATAATCGTGATGCATGCAGGCTCGTAGCTCCATAGGTTCGCCGACCTGGGCTGGAACTACTCAGGTTCGGCTGATCGCCTTTAGCGTTCGGCCACCTGCATCTCACGAACCTTGTTCATCATCTTCATCATCATCCAACTCTAGGCTGTTATAGGGCTGCTTGCACGTCGTTGGTGTACCAGTAAAGGTTTTCGAGGGTGTACAAGGCTTTAGGGTGAGTCTAGGACCGGTTAGATGTTGGTGGGTCGAACAAGGGGTGTAAAACCCTAGTTTTTGTGTTACTTCAAGATTTATTACCTCGATTTTGGCCGGAAAAAACTTCATATCGGTTGTACTTCCTTGTAGGGAACGTTTGTAGCTTCGATTTGGTTCAAGAATGGAGTGATTTGGTTGAGTTTTAATTGAGTTAAGGTAGAGAGAAGTTAGAGACAGAGAGAAAGGAACCGGATTTGAGTTCTAGTGAGAGAGTAAGGGTGTGAAAATGAGGAAGAAAGCCTCATTCAAGGCTTTAAATACCCCGAGGGTATTCGGGTTCGCTTCGGTTGCTCGTTTTTCGTCTCCGTTGCGTTTCCGGATTGTTACACGCGTTATTTACGTATTTAAATGAAAGAGTTTCTTAAATTACTTTTTGATGAGTTTCAAAATTGTAAAACGTAAAATATTATATTTTCTTAAGTTATTATCGTTCGTTTTGTTTTTCGTTTCGTCAGAACGCGTCACCTTCGCGCATATTCGTTCGAATCGTCACCCGAATGAACACGACGATGGTTTTGCTTTCTGATGTTTGTTTTCTACTTTTCAGTCATTATTTCAGAACGTTGAACTCACAGATATGTGTGTGTGAATCGTCACCCACGCAAACACACTGTCAGTTCACTATTCTGAAATAACACTGCAATTGTGTTTGAATTGTTTTTCCTCATTGACGGACTCAACTTAACATCCTGTTTTCACATTTTTTTCATACTGATTTATCGGCCATCTGATTCCTGTCATCTATGGATATCAAATCATAACCGACATGTTCTTGTTGTTTACTTGTACACTGTTGCTTTTCTTGATTCGTTGTCTTAACTGTACTTAGGTTTTCACCTAGATACAAACAACTATTGTTTATCATGAGTGTTGTACTTGCAGTATTTAAGTTTTCACATAAATACGTACAATTGTTTCTTGTATCTTGAATTATGTTATATCAAACACTGTGCATGAAATTGCATTTACACACAGTAAAAGTGAGAGTACACATACCGTACGGACTTGTCGGACGATCAGGTACTGGATGTCACAGTCTCCCCTTGTTAAAGAAATTTCGTCCTGAAATTTAAGCATCACTGTCGGGATTTACTTCTCGAACAGGTGGGGATACTTTGTCTTCATGTTGTCCTCGCGTTCCCAGGAAAATTATGGCCCACGCTTAGAGTTCCATCGAACCTCTACAATAGGGATACGACTTCGTTTCAGTCTTTGGACTTCACGTTCCATGATCTCTATAGGTTCTTCAATGAAATGTAATTGCTCATCAACTTGTATTTCTTCCAACGGTATGATCAATGACTCATCAGCGAGACATCTCTTGAGATTTGATACATTAAATACGTCGTGTACTCCGCTGAGTTCATCAGGAAGTTTGAGTCTGTATGCCACAGGACCTATGCGTTGAGTTATCTCAAACGGTCCGACATACCTTGGTGCTAATTTTCTTTTAGCCCCAAAACGAACTACGCCTTTCCATAGGGACACTTTCAACATTACTCGGTCACCCACATCGAATTCCAAAGGCTTTCGCCGTTTGTCTACGTAACTCTTTTGGCGGCTACGTGTTGCTTGTAATCTCTGTTGTATCTGGGCTATCTTATCAGTAGTCTCCTGAATAAGTTCAGGCCCAATAATTCTGTAGTCTCCCACTTTGGTGCAACACATTGGAGACCGACATTTTCTACCATATAGAGCTTCAAAAGGAGCACATCCGATGCTGCTGTGGTAGCTGTTGTTGTAGGAGAACTGACTGAGTGGTAATGTTTATCCCAGCTTCCACCGAAGTCTAGGATGCATGTCCTCAACATATCCTCTAGGGTTTGAATTGTTCACTCGCTTTGTCCATCCGTTTGTGGATGATAAGCGATGCTCAAGTTAACACTTGTCCCTAGAGATTGTTGCAATAATTGCCAGAACCGCGATGTAAATCGACTGTCCCGGTCTGAAATAATAGACAATGGCACACAGTGCCGCACTACTATTTCATCAACATAGAGTCTTGCTAGCTTTTCCATCTTGTAAGTTCCTCTGATCTGCAAGAAGTGTGCGGACTTGGTCAGTCTATCAATGATGACCCAAATTGAATCGTGTCCACTGGAAGTGCAGGGTAGCTTGGTAATAAAATCCATAGCTATTTGTTCCCACTTCCATTGTGGTATCTCTAGTTGTTCCCGCAAACCCGAAGGTTTCTGGTGTTCAGCTTTGACTTTGGCACATGTGATGCCTTTGACAACATAAGTGGCAACATCTTTCTTCATTTCCGACCACCAATAGAATGACCTAAGATCTTGGTACATCTTATCGGCACCAGGATGAACAGAGTATCATGTCATGTGTGCCTGGTCAAGTATAAGTGTTCGAAGTTCATCTACTGCCGGGATCCAAACATAATCCAGATAATAGATAACTCCATCTTGTCTTGTCTCAAATTGTTTATCGGCTCCACAATCGAGCTCGCGTTTCAAATTGTCTCTTGCCACTGCTTCTTGTTGTGCTTGTATAATTTGATCTTTCAGACTTGTTTGCACGGTCATTCCCATTGCCCGAACGCATAAGGGTTTGACTCTTTCCTTCCGACTCAAAGCATCTGCAACAACATTTGCTTTGCCCGGATGGTATTTGATCACACAATCATAATCGTTCGGAGCTCAACCCAACGTCTCTGTCTAACGTTAAGCTCCTTCTGATCAAATATGTGCTGTAAACTCTTGTGATCTGTGAAGATAGTGCATTTGGTACCATACAGGTAGTGTCTCCAAATCTTTAAAGCAAAGAAAACAGCTCCCAGCTCTAGATCGTGTGTTGTGTAGTTCTTCTTATGTATCTTCAACTGTCTTGAGGCATAAGCAATGACTTTGTCTCGTTGCATTAACACATACCCAAGTCCCTGATGGGAAGCATCACAGTATACTACGAAGTCATCATTGCCTTCTGGGAGTGTTAAGATTGGAGCATTGCACAATCTTTGTTTCAATGTCTGGAATGCCTCTTCTTGTTTCTGTGTCAACACAAAAGGTTCACTCTTCTGTGTGTGTTTGGTGAGAGGCAAGGCTATCTTAGAGAAATTCGAAATGAATCTCCTGTAATAACCTGCCAATCCCAAGAATGATATGAATTCTGTCGGTGTCATGGGCACATCCCAGTTCTTGATTGCTTCAATCTTGGCAGGATCCACATGAATACCATTACTGTTAATCACGTGACCCAAGAACTGAACTTCCCTTAGCCAAAATTCACACTTGGAGAATTTGGCATAGATTCGTTCTTCTTTCAGGAGTTCCAAGACTGTCCTGAGATGTTGTTCGTGTTCCTTCTCGTTTCTTGATTAAATCAGTATATCATCAATAAAGACGATAACGAACTGATCTAAGTACGGCTTGCACACCCGGTTCATTAAATCCATGAACACTGCCGGTGCGTTCGTCAATCTGAATGGCATCACCATGAATTCGTAGTGACCGTATCGGGTATGAAAGGTCGTCTTTGGTATGTCTTCCTCTTGAATCCGGAGCTGATGATAACCTGAACGCAGGTCTATCTTTGAGAAGTATTGTGCTCCCTATAATTGATCAAACAAATCATCAATCCTCGGTAACGGGTACCGATTCTTGATGGTGAGTTTGTTGAGCTCTCTATAATCGATGCACATTTTGAACGATCCATCCTTCTTCTTAACCAAGAGAACCGGAGCTTCGCATGGAGAGAAGCTCGGTCGGATGAATCCCTTGTCGAGTAGCTCTTGTAATTGATTAAACAACTCCTGCATTTCTGATGGTGCAAGTCTGTAATGAGACTTAGCTACAGGAGTCACTCCCGGAATCAAATCGATTCGAAACTGCACCGATCTCTCGGGTGGCAGTCCCGGTAAGTCATCCGAAAACACTTCCGTGTATTCCTTCACAACTGGCACATCTTGAATCTTGATTGCTTTCTTGTCTTTCTCTACCACGTGAGATAAGAATGCGATACATTGTTTTCTAAGGTACTTGCGAGCCTTCAAGCTTGATTTTATCTTGACACTGTGTTTCGCTTGATCTCCATGAATTTTCAAGATCTAATCGTTCTCCACTAGAATACGTAGTAGCTTTTCGGAACAGATGAACTCTACTCTGTTAAGAGATAGCCAATCCATTCCGATGACGATGTCGAAACTGCCCAGCTCCATCGGTATCAAATCGATGGAAAATGTGTGATCGCCAAGTGTTAGTGGGCAATTCCTAAGTACTGTGTCTACTGTTATCTGTTTGCCATTTGGTATCTCAATAGTATAAGGGGAGTCTAAAGATTCCTCAACATAATTAAGATTGCATGCAAAGTCGGATGAGATAAAACTCTGATCCGCACCAGTGTCAAATAATATGGATGCATAAAAGTCAGATAAGAGAAATGTACCCGTGACCACATTCGGGTCCTGTCGAGCAGCAACTGCTCCAATCTGAAAGGCTCGTCCTCTTGCTACCTGAGCCCTTGGTTGAATTCTCTTGGGACAATCCCTCGAGAAGTGTCCAGGTTCGCCACAAGTGTCGCAAGACCAGTTATCAGCAGCAGCAGTAGTAGCTGCATTGTTGTTTCTGTTCGGAGCCCCTGTGCTCCTACATTGGTTTGTCCAGTGGCCAAACTTCCCGCAGTTAGTGCATTGTCTGCACTGGGTGTTTGGTTGATGATGATACTGACAGGTGTTGCACAATGGTGTTGTGCCAGTATAGGGCCTCTTAGTCTGTAGTGGTGGCGGTTGGTTGATCATCGGTGTTAGGGTGGTCGTAGCAAAATTCTTGACCACCTTTTGTTTCTTGGCCGACCGTTTATCCGGTTTTCTTGAAGTTCCAACCTTTGCTGCTTTGGTTTCTTTCTTCAGTGCTCCAGAGGCAACCATCACATCTGTCATTGTTGCCGACAGAATAACAGCCATTTCCAGGGTAGTTGGATTAGCACCAAGAACAAAACCTTGCACACAAGCCGGTAATCCACCGATATACCGCTCAATTATCTTCTCCAGTGTTGGCACTATATCCGGTGCCAATAATGATAGCTCGTGAAATCGTGTGGTGTAGGCCAGATGTCCAGCACCAATCATCACTAGGTTGAGTAGCTCAGTTTCAACCTTTTTCAGCTCGTTCCTTGGGCAAAACTTTGCCCTCAGCATGGCCTTGAAATCATCCCAAGGCATGGACAGAGCCTCATCTTTGCCTCTAATTTGAACCTAAGCATTCCACCAAGTCAATGCTATTTTGTTGAATGATCCTACAGCATATTTCACCTTGTACTGTTCAGGACAACTACTAATTTCCAGGGTCGTCTCCATCTTTTCGATCCATTGGATCAATTCAACGGCACCGTCACTGCCACTGAAACTAGGTGGCTTGCATCCTACAAAGTTCTTGTAGGAATAGTCCTGATGATGTCGGGTATTACCGCTGCCTTCTCCAGATGAGTTGGCGATGTTACTGTTGTTGCTGTTGATCCGGTTCATCATCTTCGGGATTACATTCCTCAGTTGGCTGGTCAGCAGTGTGGGCAGTGCTATGGTAGCAGTATCCAATTGATGAAAAGGCGGTGGCGGAGGAGGAGGTGGAGGTGTAGGAGAGTCAGGTGGTGTCGGTGTCGATGAGTGCGGTGTTGAATCATGTGGTGGTGGTGGCAGTAAAGCTGATTGTCTTCTTGGCGGCATTCTGATCATAACCGAAAGAAAATCGGTTAGTGCAGTGATCAGATTCAGAAGACACATGCAAATAGAATCCTATGTGACATGATTTTATATAAGGGTCCCTAGGTTATAGTCTAGGCCAAATCGTTTGCTAATCGAAATGATCAGATTGTTTACATAGCACATGATAAATAAATAAGAAATGCTAACATGACAATGAAATAGAATTACAAAGTTAAATTACATTGTTTCCTCATAATTTACCTAAGTAAATCTAGTCAAAAGAATCAATGCGTTTATATCTTGTATCTGTACAAGATATACAAAAGATGATTTACTGTTTTGTCAGGTGGTGGTTGTTGTTGATCATCATCATTATCACTCAAATGTTCATTGTCTAAATTTGAATCTGCATGCCTCCAGGCATCATTTAAAGGAGCAATGTAGTTAGCTCTAGCACAATGACCTATCACATCCTTATTAAGAATATCATCATTACTCTTCTGATGGATCTTGACTTGACCAAGACTAGAATCAGTCATGTGCTTCAGTTTAAGAAGATCAGAAGTAACTCTCGGCAAGTTCTGTTCAGGAAACCTTTCATCTATCGGCATCTGAATAAACCTTGGATACATATAAAATCTATCTTTGGCCATGGTTATGTTGTCTGACATATATCTGAAGATCATTGCAGAAAAATTGAACGGTTTGTTCAAAATCAATGCAACCATTGCAGACCTCATCAGTTCCCTCAGTTCATCAAACGTACCCTTCCTCATGCTAAGACAATGCAAAAGTACGTGAGCTAATAGCTTGTATTGCAAAGTTAGCATGCTCCTCTTGATAGAATATTCACTGTAGACCCCAAAGTATCTGATCCTCAAAAAGCACCCTTAAATGCACCTCTCAGGAATAAGAGTCATTCCTGCAGGTTCACCTCCAAATTGTAAAACCCTCCTGATATCTGCTTCAGTAACTCTAATGGCTTGTCCAAGCACATTAGCCTCAATCACATAATCCTCATCAACTGTGATCAACCTAGCAAAATCCCAGAAACTCTGAATGTGTGATCTGTAAATGTGACAGGAGTTGGAGATCGCATAATAAATCCTTGACCGTCTTAGAAACTCAATCATCGGGCGAAATTCCTTGTCGTTCTTTGTTGTCGGATCCAAATAAGCACAAAGGTTGTGTTTATCTCCGAAGGTGAGAGTTGCCATTTCTACAATTAAAACAATCAACAATTAAAAAAAGTCAAAAATCAAAAATCAAAAGTTAAAAAAAATAAAAAATTCCGAAGTATAGAAACCAGTGAACCCTTCCCTGTGCCGAACCTAGACTAGACGAACTTGTTTATAAGACAAACCTGTTTAAACTAACGAACCTTTACATGAACTAACCTTGAACATATCACGAACCTTAGAGTCAAACGAACCATTGACCATACAAGGTTCGGTTCAATGGTATATAGAGGTTCGGCCCAAACCTTTAAAGTTCAAACAAACCTTATCAATTCAGCAAACCTGTGTTCATTTCACGAACTTGATCCAGTTTAAAATCAAATTTTCAAATCTATGAATTAGACCAAAAAATCTATATCCAAAGGTTCACCATTCACAGATGATCAATTTTAATGAAGACAATTTTCACCAAATTTAAATTTAAACAGGTTTTAATCCAAAACAATAGGTTCGACTAACTAGATCTAACAATCAAGAAATCTCCTAATCTATCCGTTTAAACTTCAATCTCTTTACCTAATTAGAATCACAATTCAAATCCGAAGCTAATGATGTATGGGACACACACTAAATGATCCAAAATCGAAAAAATCAAAATCAAGCTCAAAGGTTCGTGAAAGTGGTTCTGAGAAAAGTGACAAAGCTTGTTCACGAACCTCTGTATTTATACGAACCTGTGAACAAACTTTTTAAATGAACCTTTGACCAACGTATTGACCGAACCAATCAACAAACCTTTTGGACGAACCTTTGATCAAACCTGTCAACAAACCTATCAGGCGAACCTCCAAGCAAACCTTTTTGAAATTCAATTTTATTTAAAATTTCAAACAAACTAATGTTTAGTATTTCAGAGTCAAAACAAATAATCAAAAATTATTGATTTAACATCAGATAAAAATAAAAAAAAAATTTTTGTATTTTACAAATTTTTGAAACAATCACACAGCAAATTTAACAAATTTAACTATGAAATATAAACCTAACAAAACAATGACGTTTTTTTTTTGAGAAAGATCCAGACATGAGATCATATTATATTACAATCATCAACACACCTGATTGAATTAATGAATCTATTTATTAGCAAATTACAATTCAAAGATGATTGTCAGTATATAAAACCTCTTTAAGTTTAATTACTTAGTTAAGATATCAATTGAAAACAAAACCATCAAATACTTTATGTTCTCCATTTACTTGAACACATCCCCTTTTTGTGAATAATTAAACAAACAATAATGTCCTTGAAACAAATAACTTCAATTTTAACTAGCTTGATCATGCAAAAACAAAATAGAATTTCTTTTGAAAAACAACAAAATATAAAACAAATTGAAATTGTTCAAAATCTTGGAATCAAGGTTGATACTTTCGTATGCTCAGATGATCCAGAAATTGAACGAAACAATAATTTAACATTAAGCTTTTAACAATCAGATCGATATTCTCATATACGCAGAGATTGTTCAAATCTTAATCCAAACCAAGAAAACAATTTTGAATTGTTTAAAGCTATAACAATCAGGTCGATACGTAAGTATACGCAGAGAATGTTTCAGCTTTAAACTAAAACAAAAGAAAAACAAAATTTAGAATTTCTTTTAAAAAAATAAACACATGATCAAAACTAGTAACTTAAATTTTGTCCAAGAAACACTTGTAAGAATAATCACCACTCATTCAGGACAAAGCTAAGCATTGTATTCTAAGCATCTGTTTCTCATAAAGCATAATCAAAATTTTGTCAGATGTGATCTCAACTAAGTTATAAACCTACCAACATATCATACTAAGTAATTGTAAATGCTCTTTATGTTTAAGTTCTTGTATGATACAGATGTGCTTCCAATTGCTACAATGTACTATCATTTCTCATTTGGTCGAATCAATTTCTTAGAATTTTTAATTTTTTAATGTTTTTGTATTTTTGATTTTTCAAATGTTTTTGTGTTTTTGATTTTTCAAATGTTTTTGAGTTTGCAAAATTTTCTCCCCCTAAAAATTAAAACACAAAACAAACAAAAACTATTAAAATATCTGATGTTAATTCAATAAAAGTTGATTATGAAGGAAGTTGATTTGAAATGACCTCACCCATGACCCTAATGCCATTTAATTTGAGTAAATACTCAAAACGGTTTTTATCAAAAGCCTTGGTGAGAAGGTCTACTCGTTGCTCATTTGTATGTATCTTCACCATATCAATAAGTTTCTTTTCATAGCAATCACGTATGAAATGAAACCTAATATCAATGTGTTTAGACCGTGAATGATACACTGGATTCTTTGTTATAGCAATAGCAGCCTCATTATCAACATGAATTGGGGTTGTAAGAAAATTTAAACCATAGTCTCTCATCTGTTGTTGTATCCACAAAACTTGTGAACAACAACTGGCAGCAGCTACATACTCAGCCTCACAAGTGGAAGTAGCCATAGTGTCACACCCCGGGCTCTCGGCGGCCCGGGCGCTGCGACCCGAATTGGTTTCATAGATTATACAGTCTCGGTCAGAGTTTATTATTTATTTTAATATGTTTCAGCGGAAGCATTGCTTCATAAATTCATAATTTTATAAATTAATTCACTTGCATGGATGTGAATTTCCATTTTCATAATTTACAAATAATTCATACGCATAGATATGAGAAACCACATTTTCATCGTTTATAAATAACTTTTCAGGGTTTTTTAAAATTTCATATGCATAGATATGAACACAACATTTTATTTCATTTTAAACCAAGTTTTTACAAACATATTTTACATATCTCGATTTACATGGGACTTGGAGGTGTAACTCCAATCGCTCCTTGGTTTCGCCACAAGATTTTTATTTAAGGCGTCATATGAGAGAATGTCTCATACTATGAGAGAATGTCTCATACTATTGGGCGAGGATTTCTCTTGTGTTTGCTAAAACCTCATCGGTTCCACCGAATTGTTCTTTCAGTGCAACCCAGAGATCATGAGCAGTATCATAATGCATCAAGCCTGAATAAATCTCATTCGGCAAAGCCATGGCTAGAATACCATGAGCTTTCGCATCAATTTCAAACAATTTGATATCCTCATCTGAATACATATCCGATGGTTTCGGAATCATGATTTTAGTTTCAGGATCAGTGATCATGGGTTTATACGGACCATGCACTACAGATTTCCAACATCCTGCACTGTTAATTGACAGGTGATGTAGCATTCTACGTTGCCAAATGTTGTACTCACTCCGAACCAGCATCGGAGGCTTGGTTGCGGAGCCTGTGTTGTGCGGATCATTGTTTGGAGTCATGATTTCAGATTCAATCAATATCAACAAAATTCAAATGAATTAACACAAACTTCAACCAATTGATTCAGAACAAATTGATATTGAAAAACAAATCAACAGAAGTTATCAGAAATCTTCAAACTATAACAAATTCTTACTAATCGGCTAATTCGATCAACCAGAGAACTGAATTGAGCAGTTTCAGAGATCAATTGTTTAATCGATCAATGATTAACCTGCTCTGATACCAATTGTAGGAACAGATGTTCTCATTTGATCAATATTAGGTTATAGCAGCGGAATTCAAACGATGAATTAGCTCAAAATTAGCAAGAACAAAGTTAATCTAATAGAACAGTAAAGCACAAGTTGTTATAGAAAGAGAATTCTGCAAAAGGAATAATTCATTCAATTCGCACTAACTTCGTTAAAGATACAATATGTCAACTGCCCTTATATAGAAGCAGTGACGTCTGATGATGTCACATGACGTTGACACCTAACAGACCAAAGATAACTACTGAAATAACTAAACTACTGAGAATGTTTACAACATCTGAAAACATCCTCTTACAACAACTGAAGAACTAAAACTACTGAAATTAAACTACAACATCTGATGAGTAAAAATACTCATCAGACTATTACAAATACTGAAAGAAAACTACTGAAAACAAAATTAACATCACAACATATGAAGACTAACACTTCAGCTGTTGTGAATAACTTCAGATCTTCTCTTCAACAGTCGTTTGTCTTCAGCTGTTGTGTTATTCTTCAGTTGTTGTGTGCCTGTGGGACTTAGAGGATTTTCTGATCAGGCTCATTGGTTCTTTTGGTCCAACAAACTCCCCCTGAACCAATGCAGCCAAAACCTCTAATTATTAGTTGTCCCACTTATTGTTGATTTTCCAGGCAGAAAGATGTGTCTTTTTCCTTAGAGATCAGCTTCTAAGATAACCAATTAAGTGTAGGCCTGGATGACAGCAGCTTCAGAAGATCTAACAGTTTAAGGATGAGAGAGAACTCCAATTGGGGAATGGACTAAGAGTTGTTGCCTCTCTCATTGAAGCTACTGCCCATGCACGAGTCTAAAAGATTCTCTGACATAGGCTTCCAGAAGGACTACTTGATCTTCAATGGTTAGTAGCTCTGGCTCACCTTCAAAGAAGAACTCAGGTCCATAGTATTCAGATAGGTACCTGCTTGTAGACCCATTGTGCAATTCAATCCTTGTGATTTCTCTGTATACAAATTCATCTGGATGTTTTCCTTCCAGGAACAATTGTAGCTCATTCTTCTTTAACCCTTCCATTCTATTGTATACCAGCCCCTTCTTGATCATTTTATTTTCCAATAGCTTGGAAACTGGCAGTTTAGCATTGTAAACCTTCTTAAAATCTTCAATGATTTCCCAAGGGTCCATCACAAACCCAGCCATAATGTCAGCACTTATCACCTTTTTGATTCTTCCTCTGTAGGCTTGTGGAATGTTTCTTTTGTGTATCATGTGATGTACCCTTGGGTCGGGCCATACCCGGATTACTTCTTTCCTGTACTGGAAGGTATGCCTTAGTGCAAATAACCTTTGTGCTTCCTTCCTCATAGCTGTTAGCGAGGAAGACTGAGGGTAGTCTTTGTCTACCAATCTCAGAATTTTGTCATCATATAGTCTCTGACTTTCCTCTTCTTCTATCTTCACTTTTACAGCTTGCATCTGAGATTCAGGAGTCATTACAGGGACAATGGAAGACTCAGGCTTTTTCAGTTTTAGAACAGTTGACAGTGGTTGCCTATCATCATCATCTTCCTCCTGAATCATCAGCTTTCTCCTCTTCTTGAGAGGTGCATCAATTGTTTTGACAGGTTTTGATTTTGGGATGGAAGTGGCTGATTTTGGAGCAGGTTTATGAAAATTAAGCATGCTGGAAGTGAGTTCCTGTTGAGACTTTTTAAGCAGCTCCTTCTTTTTCTTCAGGCCCACCACATCCATTGCTTCAACTATCAGTTCTTTGGTAGGAGTCTCAGAGCTGCAGATCTTTGTTGTAACATTGATAAGATTATTCCTATCCCAAGCCCTGATCTCAGCAACTGATCTCCCTAAGAATTTGGCTACAAACCTAGCCATGACATGAAGTCTCTCACTTTCTTCCTTGTCATATTGCTTCCAAATGTTGTCTATGTGATTTATTTCTAATTCCCTGATCTTCTTATTCAGATCTTCAGGTTCAGCATCCTCCTTGAAAAGTTGGCTTATGATTTCATCCATGGCTTGAAAATGAACTTGATCAACCTGTTGTACTAGCTTCTGAAGCTCAGACATTTCAGGCTCTATCACATCAGCAACCTTTTCAACTATAATCTTTTCAGCTTTTTCACTTGCAATCTCTTTCTCTACAACATTTTCAACCACATCAGCCTTGGAAGATTTCTTCTGCCTTTTGTAGGTAAATTTCAGAGGAGAGGCAGGCTTTTCAAAGTCTATAGCTTCAACTTGCATACCCACTTCCTGTACATCACCAGAATCTTTCCTTTTTGTCTCTATGACAGAACTAAACTCCCCCTTTTTGGCTGCAGTTGGTGTAGGAGGTTTAAGGCTAGAAAGAATTGTTTGAACTGCACCATCTATCATTGTTTGGATTTGTGTTTGTGAGGGAAGTAGCTTGTCAAGAGATTGGGAAATAAGGGTTTGGAGGATGGGAGTGATGAGAGGAAAAGCAGCAATGAAAGCAGCAACAAATGCTTCTGGGGGGTTTGAACCCAGAGGATTTGTGCCTGAAGCAAAGGCAGGTGGCTGTTGTTGTTTTTGTGTGGAGGATGAAGTGTTTTGGGGACCTCCAGAATTTGAAGGTGCCATCTGTGGGTTAGAAAGGGCAAATGGACTTTTATCCTTGGACATTTTGGTGAGCAGCTCATTGAGTCTGCAGACCTCAGCCTCAAGGAATTTGTTCCTTGATAGAACATTTGATAAAAATGTTTGGTCATCATCAGCCTTGGCTGAATCATCTGACCTCCTGATAGTATCAGGATGTACCTGAGTTGAGTGTGGCTCAACATGTTCAGGTGCCCCTTTGTCTTGGTACTGGGGACTTCCAACCTCAGGGATAAACCCTTCATCAGTTGTTGCCTCTGGCAGGGTCTTAGATATGTTACTACTATCAATCACTCCAAATGATGGAGGTGATGAAGTAGCAGCCCTGTCAGATGTCAGAATCTCTCTGTCCACACTAGGAGATCTGATATGGTAGTCAGAATCCTGTGGTTTATCAGAAACACTTTGATCCTCCCCCTCAATGTTGGAGCTAATCCCAGTTGTAATAGGTGTCTGGGTAGGGATAGGAGTGTTTAACTGATCCAGGATTTGTTCAATAACAAAAGTTGGGCTTTGTTGGGTGGTTTCAATAGTAATAGGCTGTGAAGCAGATTGCACCCGGGAAGAATGATGCTGTTCAATAGAAGCCTTTTCAAATGAAAGAGGCTCTAGAAGTGTGTCTACCCCTTCCATGGTTGCACCAAGTTCCTGTTGAGAGGAAGCCTGGGCGGTTTCAGCTGGTGGAGTCTGATGGACCACTGGCTGACTACTTCCAGTGGCCATGTCATGCCTTGGTGAGGCATGGGCAGACTCAGGGGACTCATTTCCCTGAGCAGCCTTTTTGGGCTTTTTGGAATGTGGTTTGGTGGGGACTTTGGATTTTGATTTTGAAGTGGAGACTGTGGGTTCCCTATACTTGGGTTTGAGATTTCGGCAGCCTCTTTGAGAGTGAGGTTAGTGTTGTGTCGGGAATATACCTCCAGTAGAACTGCTGGAGCAGAGATCCCCTGACCAACAAGGCCATTTTGCTTTAACTGTTTTTCTATGATGGCCATGATAAAACGTGGGTAAAGAAGCCATCTAGAAGAAACAGGTTTAGCAGCATGTTCAGTTAATTCTGAAAATAAGATTTGCGAAAAATTTAGTTTTTGTGATTCTAGGATAGAGAATAATACCTACTGCCACCTTGATGACATCTGGTCCCATGAGGATGATTTTGGAGCCAAGCAGATGTTTATCATGTGAAAGATAAGACGCTCAGGATCATTGAAATGCTTCTTGTACAGAGTTGAGTCACTCAAGTCACCCTGGTATTCGTGACTTGTGAAACAGAGGTCAGTTAGGTTCTTTGGGAATTGAGTGACTAAGTTTGCATCATCAAGTTGAAGAACCTCCCTCAGTTCGGCTGGACTGATGTGCACATTGTGTCCATTTACTGTTGAGCGAAGGGAGATAACACCAGTGCCGACGTTGATGAGCTCGACATTCATCCAGAATTGATGAATGGATTCAACATGAAGTGTGGGATTGAGAAGAAACGCGATTTGGAATTGCGATGCATTCATGAGATCAACAGCTTCATCAAACTTGGACCAGAAGGATGATTTGGGGAGATATGCGACTGAGTTATGACGAGGTTTAAGGTTCATTGTCGCCATGGAAGCAGAGACTTGAGAGGGAAGATAGGTTTTGAAAAAGATGGAAAGTTCTGATGAAGAGCTAATGAAACACCTGAAGAGGGTTTGGATTAAATAGATATTGGAAGTTGTTCTTCAGATGTTATAGAGAGAAAACAGCAGTGGTTGAAACAGCTGAAGAGTAAAGTTACTCATCAGGTGTTGTTGACAGTTTTTGTTCATCAGCTGTTTTCATCAATTGCTCATCAGACGTTGTGAATCATCAGATTTTGTGAAAAAAATTTGTCATCAGAACTTGTGAACAAAAGTTGTTCATCAGACTTTGTGAAATATTTTTGACCTTCAGTACTTTGTCAACCAAAACCCATCAGTACTTTTAACTGATAATATTGGTAAAGATTAGATGTTTCCTTGAATCAGTACTTCTGATATTTATCAGTACTTACTGAAAATATCAGGAGTTGCAAGGTGATACAAAAATTGAGTTTTGATAAAGGTGAAAATTTTTGTATTTCTGAAAATTTTATCTGGTGGATGGAATTTTATTAGTGTGAAAATCAATTTATTCAAGTTGCAGCATACCAAGCCTTAGAACTAAATTTTGAAAAGTTGAAGTGTCTAAAGGCTTAGTAAAGATATCTGCAAGCTCATCAGCACTAGGAACAAACTTTGGATCAATCAGACCCTTTTCAAAACAATCCCTTATAAAATGATGTCTGATTTCAATGTGTTTGGTCCTAGAGTGCTGAACTGGATTCTTGACAATACAAAGAGCTGAGGCACTATCCATTAACAATGGTGTCTTAGACTCTTTGATGCCATAATCCAAAAGTTGAGTCTGAAGCCAGAGAATTTGTGAGGTACAGCTTGCAGCAGCAATGTACTCGGCTTCAGCTGTGGAGGTAGCCACAGATGTTTGTTTCTTACTTTGCCAAGAAACCAAACAGTTTCCTAGAAACTGACAACCACCAGAAGTTGATTTTCTGGTAAGTTTGCATCCTGCATAGTCACTATCAGAGAAAGCAACAAGCTTGCAGGAATGCCCAGTGGAATACCAAATTCCCAGTGATTGAGTGCCCTGCAAGTATCTGAAAATTCTTTTAACAGCAATCAAATGAGATTCTTTAGGTGCAGCCTGAAATCTAGCACAAACACATGTAGCAAACATAATGTCTGGCCTAGATGCTGTGAGATACATCAAGGGCCCAATCATACATCGATAAAGAGTTTCATCAACTGATTTACCTTTCACATCTGCATCAAGTTGTGTGGTGCTGCTCATGGGGTTAGAACATTGTTTACAGTTTTGCAAATCAAATTTCTTTAACAGCTCTTTTGTGTATTTGGATTGATGAATGAAAATGCCATCAGGACTTTGTTTGATTTGAAGACCCAAGAAAAATTGTAATTCCCCCATGGCACTCATTTCAAAATTCTTGGTCATTAACTCAGTAAAATCAGCACACAACTTTGGATCAGATGAAGCAAAAATTATGTCATCAACATAAATTTGAACAAGGAGCTTATGCTGTCCTACTTTCTTTATGAATAAAGTTTTATCTATGGAGCCTCTAGTGAAATTATTTTGAAGAAGAAAAGTGGATAGAGTGTCATACCAGGCTCTAGGTGCTTGTTTCAGCCCATAAAGAGCTTTATCAAGCTTATACAACAAATCAGGATGTTTATTGTCCTCAAAACCTGGTGGTTGACACACATACACTTCCTCTTTTATTTTACCATATAAAAAAGCACTTTTGACATCCATTTGAAAAACTTTTAGTTTGTGTAAGGCAGCATATGCTAAAAATAATCTAATTGCTTCCAGTCTGGCTACAGGGGCAAAAGTTTCATCATAATCAATACCTTCTTCCTGAGAGAACCCCTGTACAACCAGTCTGGCCTTGTTCTTAATTATTTGACCATTTTCATCAGTTTTATTCCTAAACACCCATTTAGTGCCTATTGCACACTTACCTTGGGGTAAAGGAACCAGCTCCCAGACTTGTTGTTTCTTGAACTGCAACAACTCCAACTGCATAGCCTCCACCCAGCTATTGTCTCTAAGTGCTGTGTGATAGTTCTTTGGCTCTTGTTGACTGACAAATAAAGCATAGAGACAAAAGTTTGACAATTGACTTCTTGTTGAAACACCAGCAGAAATGTCACCCAGAACTTGAGATAATGGATGATCCTTCAGTTCTTGATATGGAATAAGATCAGTGCAAGTGTTTGCTGGGGGTCCAATTGCTGCAGATGTTGATGAAGATTCAGGGAACAATTCAGCAGGAATTTCAAATGATTGAGAGGATTCTAGAATTTCATCAGCATTGGTATTTGGAGGAACAACTGGAGCAGGAGGAGCATCAGATTTAGCAGACATAGGCAGATTGTCACTAAATCTGAACAAATGAGTACATTCATCTTCATCATCATGACTTCCTTGTGTGGTTGCTGTAGAAGCTGTTGGTGGAACTGCTTTAGGTGCATCATCTTCCACACCAATAGACTCAACTGGGGATTGATAGGATTCATGTTGCAAGATGTCTAGATTAAACATATCAACAGGATTTTGTGGAATAGAATCTTTTGGACATTCATTGAATTTGACATGAAGAGTTTCTTCAACCATCTTTGTTCTGCAATTGAACACTCTGTAAGCCTTGAAAGTTGAAGAATAGCCAACAAAATATCCTGCATCAACTTTGGAGTCAAACTTTTTAAGTTGATCTTTGGTATTGAGGATATAGCAAGGACACCCAAAAGCTCTGAAGAAGGAAATCAAAGGAGTCAAATTATGAAGCAGTTCATAAGGAGTTTTCAACCATCTTTGATTCACCAAAGCCCTGTTGTGCACATAACAAGCAGTATTGACAGCTTCTGCCCAGAAAGTCAATGGCAAGCCAGAGTCAGCAAGCATTGTTCTGGCAGCTTCAATCAAAGTTCTATTTTTCTTTCAACTACTCCATTCTGTTCAGGAGTTCTAGGGATGCTGTACTGCCTCTTGATTCCCTTTGACAGATAAAACTCATCCAGAATATGATTTCTGAACTCTGTTCCATTGTCACTCCTTACACACTTGACAGGAAGAGAATATTGCTTCTCAACATACAACACAAAGTTTATAATGGATTTGGCAACCTCATCTTTTGAGTGCAAGAAGAAGGTCCAGACAAACCTTGAGTAATCATCAACAATTACTAGGCAATACTTCTTCTTTGCCATACTCATGACCCTCACTGGCCCAAACAAATCCATGTGCAACATTTGCAAACAACCAGTTGATTTGGGATCACCAATTGGAGGAAAAAAAACTTTGTGTTGCTTCCCTTTCAAGCAAGCAGTGCAATTCTCATCACAACTAAAATCCTTCATTGGAAGACCTCTAACCAACCCATGTTTCACCAGTTGATTCATGTTTTTGAGATTCACATGACCTAATCTTCTGTGTCATAGATTTGATTCCTTGAAAGAAGCCTTAGAGAATAAACAAGGATGACCTTTAACAGAGATTTTCTTTGACAAATCAAAGGCATAAACCTTTCCCACTCTGTTAGCCTTAAGGAGAGTGTACTCATCTAAGACTTTGCCAATCAGAGGCAACACTTCAGAAGACAGTATTCTGCAGTCTTGCTTGGTGAAAAGAGAAATGTGACCCTTATCACACATCTGACTAACACTCAGAAGATTATACTTAAGATTCTCCACATGATTCACATCATCAAACCTTATCTCACCATTTGTCACATAACCTTTCCCTATAATATAACCCTTAGCATCATTTCCAAAAGACACAAATCCCTTCCTTCCTATAAAATAGTCATTAAGAAGAGATCTGCTCCCAGTCATATGCATGGATCCTCCACTGTCAACATACCAGATGCTATTTTGGCATGCTGAAGGACCCTGCATACATCAACACACTCAGTTAGACTTTTGGACCCAAACCATTTTGGTTTTGGGTCTTGTAACATATGAGGAAATAGAATTAGCATTTGCAGTTGAAGCAACACTTGAAGCATTCTTATCAGAAAATTAAGCCTTTATTTTTTATTTTGGTTTCTTCTTTTGAAATGAAGCAATAGATACCTCTGCTAGATTAACTCTTCCTAGCAGTTGTTGCATCATTAACATCAGTTGATTATGGTTTTGAGTCAAAATTTTGATTTCATCAGACACATCAGGACTTGACTTTTGATTTTTGTGTTTTGTCAACTTAGTTTCTTTAATTGATGAAAAATCTTTCAAGTGTTGTTTCATTGAATCTGGAATAACCCCTTTACCTTTCTTGGATTTATTTGATTCATTTCCTTGTGAGGTTTTTCCAGATTTTGAAACTACTGATGATTCTGGTACAAACTTGGAACTAAATTCATTTTTCATTTTGAGTATGTTCTTGTTTTTGTGCTTAATTTTATTGAATTTAGAACCTTTTCTGTACCAGCATTCATCAGAGGAATGATTAAACAACCTACAAATTTCACAAGGCACCCTCTTTTGCTTTCCCTTGTGAGTATCTACAAGTACTGATGACTTAGATACTGAATTTTTGTTCTTCAGAACATTTGGAACATCAGTATTTGTAGACATGTTAACAACAGCTGATGTGTTGACAACCTCTGAAGAGTTATTCTTCAGCACTTGTCTATCAACACATTTCTCATTATCAGTTGTAGCATTATCAGCTTTTTCTACAACTGCTGATGAGTGACTCTGACTTATCAGAAGCCGTGCATCTTTCTCTCCAGTGCCATGCTCATCTGACTCAATCAGTTTTAAATTTAATTCATTGGAAACTTTTTCATCAGGATTAATTTCAATTAAAACACTATCTTGATATGTGTCACCCTGAATGACATTTGTACATCCAATAGAGTAAGAATATGTCTCAATATCCACAGTTTCAGACTCAGATTTGCATGCACTTAACTCACTTTCAGAGGATTCTTCAGCATCAGACTTTTCTGAAGAGTTGGTGGATTGGAATACAATGTCCCCTTCAGACTCACAGTCAAGATTTTTTGGTGTATAATCAGCTGGAGGGGCAGTATGATTGTATCCAATACCAAACTTCACATTTGATGCTGTTTGTTTGTTTAATAACATCTCAAACCCCTTGCAAGACTCAACCCATTTTTCACACTCTACTTGGGTTGCTGCAAGTGTTTGTTTCAGATCATTGTGTTTTACAAGCATGACTTCCACCCTAGCCTTTACATCAGACAATTGACACTTGAGTTTATAAATTTCAGACTCTTTTTCATTCAAAACTTTCTCAAATTCAGTTTTATTCTTAGTCACAGCCTTTTCTAAATCCAACTTCTCATTGATTAATTCAACATTTATTTCTCTAATGGAAGCAAATGCTGAAATACATGATTCTGAACACAACTTAGCTTTTGATTCAGATGATACCTGAGATGTTGAAGAAATTGGACCTGAGGTGTCAGTTGAATCTATAGCCATCAAAGCAAGATTCCCAAATGGATTGTCTCCACCATGTGGACCAGCTTCAGAGTACAACTGCATATTGAAGTCAGATAAGTCATCAGGTAAACTACTCCAATCAGCTACTCCAGGGGTGAAGAAGCTCTGATTTGTTTGAGATTTGCTGGGGTCAGGAGGAGCAGGTGATTGAGAGGGTATTAGTGCTGGAGTGTGAGTGGATTGTGGCATATAGAAGCAAGGATATGGATAAGGCATGGGACTTTGTGGTACAAAATGAGCTGGATAAAATTGTTGTTGACCCAATCCAGAAGATTGTTGTCCTTTGTTTTGTGGATTATTGCTAGGAAAGGTCACAAAGGGTGCAGAGGAACTAGGTCCAGTAGATTTGCACTCTCTAGCAAAATGACCAAGCCTGTGACACTTGTGGCACCTCAACTTCCCTTTGTCAAAACCAACTTTGGTTTTGCCAGATAATCCGGGAAATTTTCTTCCAGTTCTTTTGTAGAATTTTTGAGATCTAATGTTGATTAATGCCATCTGACTTAATATATCCATCTCCTCCAGATCATCATCTGGAATTCCTTTCAAATCATCCATCACAAAACACAGATTATCACCATAATTTCCTGCATTACCATCAACTCCCACAAAAGCATGTTCAACATTGTTAGTAGAGAAATCAATATGTTCATCATAAGAACATTCAGACCCATTAAACTCGGACTCTTGACCAATCGAAGCAGTATTGCCTGGAATAAAGTCATCAGTGAGCTTGCCAGATGAAGACAGCTTTCTTTTCTGTTCTACCTCTCTCTCAAATGTTAAGAGTTTCCCATGGAGTTGGGTGACAGATAGATGTTCTAGATTTGCACTGGAGCGTAGGACAATAGTATAAGTGTCCCATCTCTCAGGCAATGATCTAAGAAACCTGTTGTTCATCTGACTATTGGTATATTCCTGTTTAACCATTTTCAACTCAGAAATCAGACAGGAGAACCGCTCAAACTGTTGAGTCAATGACTCACCCTTCCTATGAGAGAATGTCTCATACTATTGGGCGAGGATTTCTCTTGTGTTTGCTAAAACCTCATCGGTTCCACCGAATTGTTCTTTCAGTGCAACCCAGAGATCATGAGCAGTATCATAATGCATCAAGCCTGAATAAATCTCATTCGGCAAAGCCATGGCTAGAATACCATGAGCTTTCGCATCAATTTCAAACAATTTGATATCCTCATCTGAATACATATCCGATGGTTTCGGAATCATGATTTTAGTTTCAGGATCAGTGATCATGGGTTTATACGGACCATGCACTACAGATTTCCAACATCCTGCACTGTTAATTGACAGGTGATGTAGCATTCTACGTTGCCAAATGTTGTACTCACTCCGAACCAGCATCGGAGGCTTGGTTGCGGAGCCTGTGTTGTGCGGATCATTGTTTGGAGTCATGATTTCAGATTCAATCAATATCAACAAAATTCAAATGAATTAACACAAACTTCAACCAATTGATTCAGAACAAATTGATATTGAAAAACAAATCAACAGAAGTTATCAGAAATCTTCAAACTATAACAAATTCTTACTAATCGGCTAATTCGATCAACCAGAGAACTGAATTGAGCAGTTTCAGAGATCAATTGTTTAATCGATCAATGATTAACCTGCTCTGATACCAATTGTAGGAACAGATGTTCTCATTTGATCAATATTAGGTTATAGCAGCGGAATTCAAACGATGAATTAGCTCAAAATTAGCAAGAACAAAGTTAATCTAATAGAACAGTAAAGCACAAGTTGTTATAGAAAGAGAATTCTGCAAAAGGAATAATTCATTCAATTCGCACTAACTTCGTTAAAGATACAATATGTCAACTGCCCTTATATAGAAGCAGTGACGTCTGATGATGTCACATGACGTTGACACCTAACAGACCAAAGATAACTACTGAAATAACTAAACTACTGAGAATGTTTACAACATCTGAAAACATCCTCTTACAACGGCTGAAGAACTAAAACTACTGAAATTAAACTACAACATCTGATGAGTAAAAATACTCATCAGACTATTACAAATACTGAAAGAAAACTACTGAAAACAAAATTAACATCACAACATATGAAGACTAACACTTCAGCTGTTGTGAATAACTTAAGATCTTCTCTTCAACAGTCGTTTGTCTTCAGCTGTTGTGCTATTCTTCAGTTGTTGTGTGCCTGTGGGACTTAGAGGATTTTCTGATCAGGCTCATTGGTTCTTTTGGTCCAACATGTACTGTCACTGGTTGGAAACAACAGCGGAGTGCGTCTTACAATTGTTCACTCCAGCCCACAGCCCGTCACTGGTTAGGTTGCCTGCGGAGTGCGTCTTACGTATAACCTTCCAGCCCACGTTACCAGCCACATATGGGAATTTCACCCATAGCGGATACAATTTGCAAATCGTACGTATACTAATGGCCTAAATGCTGGTCTAATAGTATCCCTTTATACGTCAAAGTTTAACATACCATGCTCATAAAAAATCATTTATAAATTTAAAAACAAGTTAGATGTATTCACCTGGATTTTGGGTTGGCAGGGTGACAGCTTTAAACTTGTTATGGTAAATTGGGCAGCGTTTCTACTTAATATATGCTTTTAACTGTTCTGCAAAGAACATTTACTGATTTATTTATTTATTATTATTATTATTATTATTATTATTATTATTATTATTATTATTATTATTATTATTACGACGATGATTATTGTTATTATTATTATTATTATTATTTTTTTTTTACTACAATGATAATAATAATAATATTATTATTTTATTTTTATTATTATATTATTATTATTACGATGATAATCAATATTATTATTGTTATTTAAGTAAACTAAAATTTTTAATATATACATAGGGTTGGATCTTAACCCTGACCCTATAAATTAATTTTATATTAAAATCTTAAATTTATAAGTTTAACTAAGAGATTAGATAATATACCTAAACGAACCAACTCCTTAATCTTGACCATGCTATACTGATCAGCACCTCCTAGCATCCAAGGCTTTTTATTTTCCTCTTTATATATATTTATATATTTGTGTGTGAGATTTCTGGTTGAGACCAATTTAAGTATATATATAGGCCTCGAAACTTAGTGAACAAGAAATTAAATTATACGTGTTTTATATTTGAATATTTGATCGATGATTCATACAAAAGATCATAAAATTCTTCCACGTACATCCTTACACGACTTTTCAATTGAATTCAATTATTATATTTATATTATTTTATTATTATAATTAATTTAGCTCAAATTTTGTTTTTCTTTAATAACTTTTAAAATATGATGCTTTATAAAATTTTAAAAATACTGCTAGGATCGGCTTATTTTTATCTACGTTTAGACCTAAGTTTCACTAAAAACGGAGAAAGTTTAATTATAATATATTTTATTAATTTTAGGTGGTCCCCTATAATATCAACTAACCGAATAAGTATGTCAGAAATTTTTAATAATCATTTTACTTGTTACTTACTAGTATGTAAGTGTCACAAATTTATATAATAACTAGATATTTAAAATTATAATATTGAACAATATATTTTATAAAAATTTAAATATGCAGGTGTTACATCCTCCCCACCTTTGTTTTAATCTCGTCCTCGAGATTATTGGAATAGGTGTGGATATTTCTTTCGCATATCAGTTTCCCGTTCCCATGTTTATTCAGGACCACGTCCGAAGTTCCATTTAACCTTAACTAATACTAACTTCTTACGCTTGAGTCATTTACTTCAACATCTTGAAGTGGCATTAATAATGATTCATCGGCCAAACATTTTCGGAGATTAGAAACGTAAAACACATCGTGTACTCCGGCCATTTCTACCGGTAGTTCTAGCTGTTACAACGTACTAGAAGGTTTCTGATTTTCTATTTTAACTTGGGAACATGTTAAACATTTTACACTAATATTTCTTCATGTTGATCCACCAATAATTTTCCCTTTTTTTTTTTTAAATGCATTTTCTCACTTACTTGATGCATCATATATTTGGCTTTATGAGCTTCTTCTAATGTCATTTCTCTTAAATTGCTAATGACTCGTACCCAGATTCTTGCATTCATTCTAAAAATTCTATCATCTACTTTGACTAATTGCTCAGTCATGCCCTTTAGTCCTTCTTGTTTTTTGTTTTCATTTTCTTGGGCTTGTTTCTGTGCTTCTTTAATTTGATGAAACAAATCGACTTGAAGTTCTAGTCGTAAAGCACGTACTCTTCTTGGTTTCTCTATCTCCTTTCGACTTAAGGCATCTGCAACCACATTTGTCTTTCCTTCATGATAGATAATTTCACAGTCATAGTCATTCAATGTTTCCATCCATCTTCGTTGTCGCATATTCAATTCCTTCTGATCAAAGATATACTTTAAACTCTTATGGTCAGTATAAACTGTGAAATGAACTCCATACAGATAGTGTCTCCATAACTTTAATGCAAAGATTATGGCGCCTAACTCCAGATCATGAGTTACATAGTTCTTCTCATGAGTCTTCAATTGGCGTGATGCATAAGCAATAACTTTGTTTCGTTGCATCAATACGCATCCTAATCCTGTATGAGAAGCATCACAATAGACAACGAAGTCTTCAACACCTTCCGGTAATGCTAGGATTGGAGCGTGAGTCAACTTATCTTTAAGAATTTGGAAAGCTTCACTTTGTTTGGGACCCCATTCAAACTTTTCAGCTTTTCGAGTCAATGAGGTGAGAGGAACGGCTATTCGGGAGAAATTTTGAATAAATCGACGATAATAACCCGCCAAGCCTAAGAAACTGCGCACCTCTGTTGGTGACTTGGGGTTCTCCCATTTGGTAATAGCCTCTATCTTAGATGGATCTACTTGAATACCTTGAGTATTAATAACATGTCCCAGAAATTGTACTTCAGTGAGCCAGAAATCACATTTAGAGAATTTAGCATACAATTTCTCACGTCTTAGTAATTCAAGTAGGGTTCTAAGATGTATAGTATGATCCTCGGGTGTTTTTGAATAAATAAGAATATCATCAATGAACACAATGATGAATTTATCCAGATAAGGTTTGCATATCCGGTTCATCATATCCATAAAGGCAGCTGGAGCATTAGTAAGTCCGAAAGGCATAACAGTGAACTCATAGTGCCCATACCTTGTACGGAAAGCAGTTTTAGGAATATCTTCTTCCTGGACTTTCAGTTGATGATATCCTGATCGAAGATCAATTTTAGAAAAATGACAAGCTCCTTGAAGTTGATCGAATAAATCGTCAATTCGTGGGAGTGGATACTTGTTCTTGATAGTTACCTTATTTAGCTCCCTATAGTCAATGCACATTCGCATTGACCCATCTTTCTTCTTGACGAATAAGATTGGAGCTCCCCAAGGTGATGAACTGGGTCGAATAAAACCTTTTTCCAATAGCTCATCTAATTGTTTCTTGAGTTCTGTCATCTCAGTCGGTGCCAATCTATAAGGAGATTTAGCAATTGGAGCAGTACCTGGTACCAGATTGATATTAAATTCTAATTCACGTTCTGGTGGTAAACCAGGCAATTCATCTGGAAACACATCGGGAAAATCGGCTACAACAGGTACGTCTTTCAGTTTCTTCTTTTCTTGAACTTCAGTTGTGACTAAGACAAGGTAAGCTAAACAACCTTTGTTTAGATACTTTGTAGCTTTGATCATAGAAATGATTCCAACATGATTTGTTGGCTTACCGCCTTTGATGATCAATTTTCCTCCCGTCGGAACACGAACTTCAATGGATTTGGTGTCGCATAGGATACAAGCTTGGTTTGTAGCTAACCAATCCATCCCGATTACAACATCAAAACCGGCCAACTTCATTGGTAAGAATTTCACAGGTATGTTGTGCTTAAAGAGTGTGATCTTACCATTTACTAGTGCTTCATTTACTTTAACTACATCACCATTAGCGGTTTCTACCAGATAAGACTTATCTAGTTTCACTAGTGGTTTATTTAGAAGCTTACAAAATTCATAATCAATAAAGCTTTGATTTGCTCCCGAATCAAACAAAACCTTAGCATAAACATTATTGATAAGAAACATACCGGTAATGACATCCGGCATGTCTGCAGCTTCCTTGGCATTAAGAACAAAAGCTCGAGTCGTCTTCTTTGCATTTATATCAGCTTTTGCTCCAGAACCACCAGCTCCTCCAGTCCCACTCATTTTATTCAATTTAGGACACTCATTTCGGTAGTGTCCTGGTTCGTTGCAGTTAAAGCATGTCACCATCACTTTCCTTCTACATTCTTCCAAAGAATGACCCATCATTTTACAGTGGCCACAATACTTTGCCCTATTACACTTTCCTAGATGCTTTTTCCCACACGTTTTACATTGTGGGAATGTACCACTGCCTCCTTCTTTCTTAATAAATTTTCCTCCTGGCCTCTTTGAACTTTGATCAACCTTTTGGATTGCATCTTGACTTTTCTTCTCTTCTTGGGTTCTTACCATTCCATCTGTAAGCAACCCTGCCAGTTCAACGGCTGAATCAATGGTCTGAGGCATAGCAGCCTTAACCATGTCACGTATTTCGCTTACCAGTCCCCAGATATAACGACTGATAAGGTTTGATTCCGGTGTCACAAGGTGTGGCACCAATCGAGCATACTCAAAGTACTTGGAAGTGTACTCACGATGCCCAGCACCAACCATGCGGTGAGTCAGGAATTTTCGCTCGATTTGTTCCTTCTCATTCATTGGGCAAAATTTTCGAGTTACGAGATCCCAAAAACTTTCCCAAGTCATAGCATACGCATTGGTTTTACCTTTGGTTTGAATAATGGAGTTCCACCACTCCAATGCTCCGTCTTTAAAAGAATTTGAAGCATACAGAACCATATCTTCTTCAGCACATTTGCTGATTGCAAGCACCGCCTCGATCTTTTCAAGCCATCGTAGTGCTACCACAGCTCCTTCCGTTCCTGCGAACTCAGGAGGTTTACAAGATTGGAATGTTTTGTATGAACATCCTTCAGTTCTAAATCGTTTTGTACTAGAAGCTTCGATATTCTCATTGTTCGAACCAGACACCTCTTTTGCTTTTGTCACAGTATTCTCTGGATTCGAATTTTCATTATTTTTCATAGCCGCAATAATCGTAGGTATTGCGTCCTTAATTTCCTTTGCTATTATTTCCTTAAGTTCAGCCTTTTGAATCACAGGTTCATTAGCATCCATGTGCGTTCTTTTTTTCCCACGAGTGTTTGCAGACGGTCCGCCAGAATTTTGGCTTCGAGACATTGTCTACAAAATATGATATTTGACAAGATCTTAAAATAATTCATCATAATTTAGCTTATAAGCTATCATCATAATTCATCATCATAATCATTCTTAGCATTTCAAGTATTCTACTCTACCTATTCCTTTGATAGGCACTTATCTCAGTTTGGTTAAAGCTTAGATACAATCATTAGTACCTATTTCGCTAAAACCAGGAGCTCTGATACAAACCTGTCACACCCCGGGCTCTCGGCGGCCCGGGCGCTGCGACCCGAATTGGTTTCATAGATTATACAGTCTCGGGCAGAGTTTATTATTTATTTTACTATGTTTCAGCGGAAGCATTGTTTCATAAATTCATAATTTTATAAATTAATTCACTTGCATGGATGTGAATTTCCGTTTTCATAATTTACAAATAATTCATACGCATAGATATGAAAAACCATATTTTCATCGTTTATAAATAACTTTTCACGGTTTTTTAAAATTTCATATGCATAGATATGAACACAACATTTTATTTCATTTTAAACCAAGTTTTTACAAACATATTTTACATATCTCGATTTACATGGGACTTGGAGGTGTAACTCCAATCGCTCCTTGGTTTCGCCACAAGATTTTTATTTAAGGCATCATAGGCCCTAAACCTCTAATCTTGCTTCTGATTTGTCATACATTATTAACTGAAAGTTTTTGAAAATAAAACGTCAACATAATATTGGTGAATACAAATAACAGACTCGATATGTAAGCATAGCATATTCGGTGCTTTAACCATAATTAATATTGGCCATACTACACATTTAGCAGGTTATTTCACTGATCGATACAACCACTGCATACCCTGGCTTGTACTGTCACTGGTTAGACACAACAGCGGAGTGCGTCTTACAATTGTTCACTCCAGCCCACAGCCCGTCACTGGTTAGGTTGCCTGCGGAGTGCGTCTTACGTATAACCTTCCAGCCCACGTTACCAGCCACATATGGGAATTTCACCCATAGCGGATACAATTTGCAAATCGTACGTATACTAATGGCCTAAATGCTGGTCTAATAGTATCCCTTTATACGTCAAATTTTAACATACCATGCTCATAAAAATTCATTTATAAATTTAAAAACAAGTTAGATGTATTCACCTGGATTTTGGGTTGGCAGGGTGACAGCTTTAAACTTGTTATGTTAAATTGGGCAGCGTTTCTACTTAATATATGCTTATAACTATTCTGCAAAGAACATTTACTGATTTATTTATTTATTATTATTATTATTATTATTACGACGATGATTATTGTTATTATTATTATTATGATTTTTATTTTTATTATTATATTATTATTATTACGATGATAATCAATATTATTATTGTTATTTAAGTAAACTAAAATTTTTAATATATACATAGGGTTGGATCTTGGGGGATGTTCAAATGAGAACTTTTTAAACTTGAAAACTAAAAGAACCAATTTTAACCACAAATTTAGAAGGGTATAAAAGTAACTTCCACTATTTTAAAAGGAAATTACTTTTATACCCCTTAAAATATGTGGTACAAAATTAGTTCTTATGGTTCTTTGATATTTAATGGTTCTTAATAGAATAAGTCCCGTTGGATCTTAACTCTAACCCTATAAATTAATTTTATATTAAAATCTTAAATTTTTAAGTTTAACTAAGAGATTAGATAATATACCTAAACGAACCAACTACTTAATCTTGACCATGCTATACTGATCAGCACCTCCTAGCATCCAAGGCTTTTTATTTTCCTCTTTATATATATTTATATATTTGTGTGTGAGATTTCTGGTTGAGACCAATTTAAGTATATATATAGGCCTCGAAACTTAGTGAACAAGAAATTAAATTATACGTGTTTTATATTTGAATATTTGATCGATGATTCATACAAAAGATCATAAAATTCTTCCACGTACATCCTTACACAACTTTTCAATTGAATTCAATTATTATATTTATATTATTTTATTAATATAATTAATTTAGCTCAAATTTTGTTTTTCTTTAATAACTTTTAAAATATGATGCTTTATAAAATTTTAAAAATACTGCTAGGATCGGCTTATTTTTATCTACGTTTAGACCTAAGTTTCACTAAAAACGGAGAAAGTTTAATTATAATATATTTTATTAATTTTAGGTGGTCCTCTATAATATCAACTAACCGAAGAAGTATGTCAGAAATTTTTAATAATCATTTTACTTGTTACTTACTAGTATGTAAGTGTCACAAATTTATATAATAACTAGATATTTAAAATTATAATATTGAACAATATATTTTATAAAAATTTAAATATGCAGGTGTTACACATAGATGCTTGCTTTTTACACTGCCAAGAAACTAAACGTTCCCCCAAAAATTGTGCACCTTCAGTTGTGGATTTCGCATATGTCTTACATCCTACATAATCAGAGTCACTGTAGGCATTGAAGGAAAAGTTATCATCCTTAAGATACAATAGACCAGTGTCTGGTGTACCCTTCAGATAACGAAGCATTCTCTTGACTGCAATCAGATGTGACACTTTAGGCTTTGATTGATATCTTGCACAGATACTTGTAGCAAATACAATATCTGGTCTTGAGGCAGTCAAATACATCAAACTTACAATAACTCCATGATAAAGATTAGGATCAATTATCTCCCCCTTAATATCAGGCTCAATCCCGTGATTAGGCTGAATGGGCGTGGAAATTGTTTTTGAATCAAGCATGCTAAAATGTTTTAGCACATCTTGAATATATTTTGTCTGATGAATGAAAATTCCATCATCAGTTTGATCAATCTGTAAACCCAGAAAAAATTCGATGTCTGACATGGCACTCATCTCAAATTTCTCAATCATTACCTCTTTAAACTCCAAACACATTTGTTAATCGGTAGATCCAAAAATAATATCATCTACATAGATCTGAACAAGAAGAATGTCCTTGCCCTTCTCCCGATAAAACAAAGTGTTGTTAATATGACCCCTATTGAACCTGTGTTCAATAAGGTGAGTCGATAACATCTCATACTAGGCACGCGGAGCCTGATGAAGACCATATAGTGCTTTGTCCAAAAGGTAAACCTGATCCCGATGGATAGGATCCTCAAATCCCAGTGGCTGAAAAACATACACTATTTCCTTCAAAGAACCATACAGAAATGCAGATTTGACATCCAAGTGAAAAACTTTTAATTTCTTATGAGTAGCAAAAGCAAGAAAAAGTCTAATTGTTTTCAGCCACGCCACTGGTGCAAAAACTTCATCGTAATCAATTCCTTCAACTTGTTTGAAACCCTGAACCACTAAACGAGCTTTGCTTCTAACAATTACACCTCGGTCATCTCGTTTGCATCTTAGCACCCATCTGGTACCAATCTTTTTCTCTCCTTTTGGCAAATCAACTAAATGCCAAACTCCCAACTTTTGAAACTGATTCAATTCTTCTTGCATCTCCTCCACCCAGGTAGGCTCACGTAACACTTCAGTCACAGTCTTTGGCTCTATTTGTGAAATAAACGCTGAATGCATCCAGAGCTCTTGACTGTCATGAGTTTTCTCTAACTCTACATACAAACTCTCCTCATTTGTGCCTTGATTTCGTGTCTGTACTCCTGCAGTTGGATCTCCTATGATCTAAGCAATCGGATGATTCACATGAACTCTTGTGACAGGCACTTGCGGTACACCCACATTATGATCCAGATTTGTAATATCCTGATCAGTGTCTTGATCGTGAGAAATAGCATCTTCAAAGACATCATTATCATCATCAGATGACCAATCATCATTAATTACTTCTGAAATGCCTTCCTCATGTGGTGTAGTAATACCAGCTTCAGAATGATGAGAAATACCTTGTTCTTCAGAATTATGCAAATCATACAACATTTGTAAGGTTATTTCATCATCAGAAACACTTGGAGACATATTAAAAGACTCAAACAGTTTATTATAATCAAAAAGCCAATCTGGACCCTTTCCGTCTGGTATAGGTGTATGTCGTTGAGCATCCACATGATACCATAATTCCATAACACCCGTACGTTTATTAAACACACGTTTGTTAGGAAGACTGTAGCCAAGAAAGAAACGCTCTTCAACTTTAGAATTGAATTTTGAATCTTTCTTTAGCATGGTACAAGGAGCTCCAAAAGGTTCCAAGTGTTCCAAATTAGGCTTTTGATTCTGAAGCAATTCATAACAAGTTTTATTGTGTCTTTTAACAATCACAACTCTGTTAAGAGTAAAACAAGCTGTAGCCACAGCTTCACTCCAAAAAGTAATGGGAAGTTTAGAATCAGCTAGCATTGTTCTCGCATACTCAATCAATGTCCTGTTCTTTCTTTCAGCTACACCATTCATCTGAGGCTCATAAGGTGCACTGAATTGCTGTTGAATGCCTTTGGAATTACAAAATTCCTCCATTTGATGATTCTTAAACTCAGTCCCATTATCCTATTGTACACGTCTCACTCTCAACTTATACAACGTCTCCAACCTATTAATCAACAACACAAAATTTTCATAACTTTCTGATTTATGCTTTAAAAGCATGACCCATGAAAATCTTGAAAAGTCACCAGTCACCACAAAACAATAAGATTCACCACCTATACTTTTCACATTGATTGGTCCAAACAAATCCATGTGAAGAAGTTCAAGTGGCATATCAATAGAAAAGATTTTCTTTGTTTTGTGAGACTTCCTTTTCTGTTTACCCTTTTTACATGACACACACACATCTGGAAGTTTAAATTGTTTAACCGATACACCCCCAACTAAATGTTTATGAACAAGATGATTCATCTGCCGAATATGAATATGTCCCATCCGCCGGTGCCATGAACGTGTATCTTGTTCAGTAGCTATGGACACCAGACATGTTTCCACTTTATTCACCGTCTCCGCCTTCGCCATGTCAAGCACGTACAAATCCTTGCTCCGATCAGCTGTCATCGGAATCCACTTCTCAGAAATCTGAAATCCTTGCTTGAGTACATAACACCTGTCTTTGTCAAACATCACTTTATAACCTTTGTCACAAATCTGCGAAACACTCAACAAATTGTTAGTTAATTCTTTGCAAAAATTAACATTGTCAAATGAAACCTTTCCATTCGTCAAACTACCAAACCCTGTAATTTGACCTCCTTTGTCTCCTGCAAAGTTCACATAACTTCCTTTTACCAACTTGAAATCTCTCAATAAATTCAACTCTCCAGTCATATGCTGGGAACATCCACTATCAACAATCCAACGATTATTGATATGGCCCATGGATGCAACCTGCACAATAAATTAAAACAACGTATCAGTATTCAAAAGGGATGACCCCCGCCATTTCGGCGTTGAGTCTCCCGGAATGGACCCCTTCCATTCTTTTGTGATGACCTACTTGAATGCCCATCATCACTTTTATCATCCTCTTTCCCGGAAACTTCATCACCTGACCTGTTTTTAAGTTTCCAAAATGATTTAGATTTAAAATGTTGTTTTGAAAATGATTTTGAAGATGCATTATCAAAAAAAACATCATCAGATGATGTCACAATTTTCACAATCTTTTTAACATTTCTTTTATTCTCAAAAACTCTTTTCTTCTGATTATTTTCTTCTTTCACCCAAAAACAATCAGGGTTGAATTTTCGAAAAACTCGCATCTCATCTTCACTAGGTCGAATTCTCCTAGGACTTCCACCTGAACCATTCACCCAACTTTTTTCATCAGAATTCTTTCTAATTTTGTTATTTGGATAATTAGCAGAAATATGTCCTTTACGACAACAAATAAACACTGTCGTATTTCTCTTGTTGAAAAAGACTTAAAGCTGCTACTATCAGTTGAACTTAAATCCAAATCACAATCAGCAATGAAATGACCAAAATTACCACATCGATAACATTTTCTATCTTTCAAATGAGTTTTTGGTGTTGGTTCATCATAATACTTTGATGAATTAAAAGGTTTTGAAACAACCTTTACAGATGAGATTTTGTTTCTCAAACCAGTTGATTTTATCTTTGAATTACTCATTTGATTTTGAAAATTCTTTGATTTTTTTTATGTCCAACCCCAAACTTGTCAAAGAAAAAAAATCACTTTTTCAACCTTTTTAAAAAGCACATTTTGCTTTCGAAAATTTCCACTAGACTCTCCTTGATGTGTAGTAGATGACTTTACATACACAATCGGTTTAACAGTAGTGGTTGGTTTGGCTTTAATTACTGGTTTGGAAACTTGAGTGGTTTTAATCACCATTTTCTCAACTTGTTTCATCTCAGCTTTTGCCTTATGAGATTTCAAACTCTTTTTATCAACATTTTTAACTTGATAACCATTTTGTCTCAAAATATCAGATGAATATTCTGATTCAGTGATATCTTCAATGATAGGAGCTTCACTATCAAGAGACACTTTTTCATAAGAAGATGAACCTCCAGCATTTTCAACAGCTTGTTCAGACTCACGTTCATTCAAAGAAACAGGATGAACTTCCAAATTCAAATCAATTTGTGCTCTAGGAACATAGCTTGAAGGAGGTCGTACAGCATGAAAACCCAAGCCAGTAGTGTCATTCGATGATCTTTGCATGGCAGCAAAGTAATCGATAACATACTGAGAATTCTGATAATTCTCTTGCTCTTTTTCATTTCTGCTTCTGCTCTTGCTGCTGACAATTCAACTTTCAACTTTTGCACTGGCTCGAGATGCACAGAAACTGCATGATTATTTTGCAAAACTTTAATTTTAAATTCTTCATTTTCTTTTCCTAAATCAATAATCTTTTTATCAAAAGCTTTTTCTCTTGAAATCAACTTATTGTTAGCTTCAGTGCATTCGGCCAGTTCAGCAGTCAATTGAGCATTGATTTCTTTCAACTCATCAATGATCTCTAAAAGATCATTATTTACCTCTTCAACCTTTTCTTTCCCTTTGCTTGTTTCTTCATCCAAAGAAGCCATGAATGCACCCATTAAATCATCATATTGCTTTCCCCAGTCATATCCTTCATCTGCTTGACTGACTAAAGCTTTAGTTGATTCTTCAGGATTTTCCTTCTTCTTTTGATAAGCTTCTTTTGGCTAGAAAGGATTCAAATTTCCTTGCTTCTTCGGATTTTTACACTCATGAGCAAAATGACCCAATTCACCACAATTGTAACATTGTGTGGCCTTTGGATTAAATCCAAACTTTGTGTTTCGATCAAAAGTGAACTTTTTTCAAGTTTTCTTCTCATATCTGTTGATTCTTCTAATTGCACTTGCCAAAGCCCATTGAGTATCAATCAACTCCATCTCATCATCATCAATCTGCACATAGTCTTCAAAAGTAAGATTTGAATTTCCAATCTTTCCAGCTATCTGTTCATCATAGGCACTGACACGCAAGACAAGATAAACATATGATCTCTAACTGCCTCCACAGTTACTTTTCCCAAATTTGTTATACTCAACTGAACTGGAGTTGTTGTAGGATCAGACTTCTTCTCGTTCACAGAATAAAATGAACTTGAACCAGCAGATGCAGATGGTGCAGAAGTACTATCAGCAGTACTTGAAACAAAGGCAGTTTGAATCTTTGCAGAAAAAACAGGAGGTGTAGCCACAGATGCACCATATAGAGAAGGATCCTGAGTAACATTAACTCTTCTTGCTTTTCTCTTATCATTCATTTCCTGTTCTTCTAACTTTTGGATAAACTCAACCAAAGTCATTCCCGGTAAATTTTCTCTCAAAATTAACACCAATGAATTCCACCTTTCAGGCAAAGCATCTGCAAAACAATCTATTTTCTCCTCTTCAGTATATTCAATTCCACACTTCCGAACATCAGTCAAGAAATGCCTATATCTGGTTATTAAAGCTTCAAGACTCTCATTGCCAATAAAGTTGAAATTTTCAAACTCTTTGCGTATATCAGTGACTTTCATCTTCTTAAGTTTGGTGTTTCCCTCAATTCTTACCTTTAACGCATTCCATAATCCATATGAAGTTTTATGTTCATCAAATTGATGTAGAATCTGATTAGGAATTGCTTGACTTAACATCCAATATGCTTTCTTTTCAGAATCATACTTCTTTCTTTGATCAACATCCAATCTATCAAGAGTTTGATCCAAATCTATCCCCACCACCTTTGGTCTTTCATAGGGTGCCAAGATTCTTTCCCAAAGATTTGTGTCAGTTCCATTGAGATGTGTCCCAAACCGACCTTTCCAGTTTTCATAATCGGTCAAATCAAATAGTTTGGGAACTTTATTTGTAATTCCTGAATCAGTTTCACTAATCAAAATACTATATATCTTAGAATTTTGACTAGCAACAGCAGCAAACATATCAGCCATGATTCTGAAATTTTATCAAAGAACCTCCACTTAGATTTTAACTTCACGAACCTCAATGACAGACGAACCTTCTTCAAACCTTGATCTTCATGAACCTTATCTCACGAACCTGAGACAAACCTTGATCTCACGCACCTTGTCCAACGAACCTGAAATAAACCTTGACCAGCGAACCTCTTCAATAGAACTTTGACCAGCGAACCTCAGTCAAACGAACCCTAATCAAACGTACCTTAGCAATATGCACACCTTGAGATGAACCTCTTCAAGATCTTTACACGAACTTCAACAAAATCACTTTTAACAGCGAACCTATGCTTCAAACAATCCCAGGTTCGGCTCACAAACCTGTCTTCAGAATTCAAAAATTTTGGAGGGAAAACCTTCAAAATTTGAAGAGAAATCCACAGATTTCAACCACAAATCTCTGAATTTTGATGAACAAAAGCAGTAGATGATGATAACACTATCAACACAACAATCAAATACAAACAAAATCGAATTTAATCCATCTCTTGATCTTTATGTCTCGAAAATGCTTGTAAATCTTTGAAATACTTGTATAGAACTCCTCCTTGAGCTCTGATACCACTGTAGATTTGCTCTCGATCTATCAACGGAATCCTATTAACAATCATTTCATTGAATATAATAATCTGATTACAATGAAATGAACAAGAACACACAGTTCTTTCAATCTCACACAGAGAAAAACTCTCTATCAGATCTGTCTAACACACACTAAAACTGAAGAAATGACAAACCTCTAGACAAACCTGCTATATATACATAAAGTTCAGACGAACCTAGCCGAACCCATAGGTTCGCCAGCCGAACCTTAAGGTTCGCTGACCGAACCTTTACAATACATAGCCTAGGTTCGCCGAACCTGCTTAGGTTCGTGGGCCAGACGAACCTTAGCCAAAACTCCACTAACTTATACATTTTGAAAAGCAAACTATTACATAGTGTCCTAACACCCCCCCTTAATAGTTGCTTCAAAATGTATAAGTTAGTAGAGTTTTGGCTAAGGTTCGTCTGGCCCACGAACCTAAGCAGGTTCGGCGAACCTAGGCTATGTATTGTAAAGGTTCATCCTGCGAACCTCAAGGTTCGGCTGGCGAACCTATGGGTTCGGCTAGGTTCATCTGAACTTTATGTATATATAGCAGGTTTGTCTAGAGGTTTGTCACTTCTTCAGTTTTAGTGTGTGTTAGACAGATCTGATAGAGAGTTTTTCTCTGTGTGAGATTGAAAAAACTGTGTGTTCTTATTCATTTCATTGTAATCAGATTATTATATTCAATGAAATGATGTTTATAAATGATTGTTTGTCTTTGATTCATATAGATCAAATCTAGATTCCGCATATATTTGATTGTTAATAGGATTACGTTGATCGATCGAGAGCAAATCTACCGAATTCAACTCATAATACTAGTCTGATTTGTAAAAGAGTTCATTTGGCCTAAAAACCTCACATGAGTTGCTCATACAACCGATGAGAGACAACTATAATACTTTACAAATGTTTCGATCCGTAACAAAGGGATAATGTTTGAACGGGTCGAAATACGTTGAAATTGAAACCAATTTTAACCCATAGAGTTATATACCGATTTCAACCTTTTGAATCATGTCGGTTCTAAGCCAGTTGTTATCAAACAGTTCCAATATTGGGTTTGGGTTTGTTCTTGAGCTGGCTTTTTTCCCATTGATTTTAGAGTAAATTACACAAAAAAAAAATTTATTAGATAATATTTTTGTATTGAGTTCTTAACTAAACTTATCTACACCTAACAACTTCCAAATAGATTTTTTGAAAAAATTTATTCTTTTATACTAACTAAAATTAACTTATTTCATTGAGTAAAAATCTGTTTATCCTAGAACACCATTAATGTAATTAAAACTATCGGTCTTTTAATCACTTAATTAGTTTGTTTATGTATTTTTTAAATGTTTATAAAACATGATACACACACACACATATAGGGAATGAATAATTTGAAAAAAACATCTAAGTGTAAAAACAGTGGTATAAACCATGTAATTTTTTTAATTCTTATAGGTTTGTAACATTATCTAGCATATATAAAAAATTTAAAAAGAATATATATATATATATATGGGAGAGTTCAAGAGAAAACTCTTAATTTTCAAGAAAACCGAGAAAACTTACCTCAACAAATAAATTTTTTTCTTTTTAATTTTTTTATTTAAATAGAAGGTTCATTTAGTAATTTTAACATCTTTTAATTTTGGTAATTATATTTTTGTTTTTTGAATTGCCTTGAGTCTCTCTTATTTAATATATTAGTTGACCAACTTTTCTCACAAAATAATAAAAGCAATCAACATCTGGTGTTTAAAAACACAAGCAAAATTCATCGATATTGTAGTACGATTGCATAAGCCATCATCATAACTCTTATTAAGGTCACTCAACCATATTTTCTTCTTTAAAATCAAGAATCTCAAATCATTTTCTTTTAGAACAATCGTCAAATTTGATAGTTGGAGGAGTTCTCCAATCAAGAATCTCCAATCCTTCAGCCCCAATTCCTTCACCCCCACACCATCGCCACCATCAGACCGCCCTGTTCAGACCACAACACCACCACCAGACCGCCCATTTTTCACCTCCGTTGACCCATGGCGACCCACTTTATCACTCCGACGATCCATCTAATCCGATATACAAACACGACATACCATCTACGACCACCATAAATTAACAAGAAGTGTTTCCAAGGGTTCAATCACGAAGCATTCTACATGGATCGAAGCATGTTAGGCTGGTCTTGATTGGGAGGAGAAGAAACGGATTCTGGCGATTCAAACCTAAATTCAAGCTTTAAGGATAAAGGTTTTGTGATTCGGGATTCATACCATCAAATGCAGAATCGAAAGGTGGGAAATATTATTCATTTTTATTTATTTATTTTTTTATGTTGTTGTTTAATTGCGATGCTTATTTGATATTTAGAATTTTAGGTTTTTGTGTAGATGTTCTGATATTGTGTGATATTGTGCAAAGATGGTTTTTGCTAAATTGGATTATTAATGGATGCATACCATATGTTCGATGAAATGCCTAAATGAAAAGAAGATGATGAAGACGATACTTGCACATAGATTACCATATATGTAATCACTTTTACTTCTTTTTTTTCATTTTTTTTGGATTTTACATTGTATTACGTATATGTAACATATACATTCGCTATTAACTCCTTTCTTTATTACGTATATGTGAGCAAGTTTAGATTATCACAGTATTGTTCACTGTTTCTTTTTTTCCCTTTGCTTTAATTTGAAAGTTTGCTTACATATGCATAAGCAGGTTTATTTGATCAAACTATTGTTTGTATACATGTAATCATGTTTACATATGTAAATAGTTTGTTTGACTACATATATGTAACCAAATGGCTTTTCCTTCAGTTCTTTCGTATATCCATTTTTCTTGAATTCTTACATAAATGTAATCATGTTTGCTTATCTAAGTAGTTGGGTTGATTACATATATGTAATCAGATATTTTCTTATTTTTTTGAATGCTTATTTACATGTAATCATGTTTACATTATGTAACTTGATTGAACTAATACAAGTGTATGATTACATATATGTAATTATGTTAAATATGTAAATAGTAAGGTTGGTTACATACATGTAATCAGATGGTATATTGAAAAAATTCGGATTTTTATCCTAAAATTCCGATTTTTTGTATTAAAAAATTCAAATTGTTTGAATATAATTTTTTGAGTGAAAAAAATTGAATAATTTTTTTTGTTTAAACTAAGAAAGAGGAGAGAGAGGAGATAAGAGAGACTTTAGGAATTTTAATTAAATATGAGAGAATTTTTGTTTCACTATAATACCCTTATGATGTTATAATTAAATCCTTTAATTACCATTTATTTTCATAATTGTCATTATATGATCTTAACCGTTCATTGTTTTGATCAATGGTGAAAAACCAATAATTTTTAAGTTAAATTTTTATGTTCTAAATAATTCTTTATGTTCCTCAAACAAATGTTTGTTGTAAAACTTAACAAATGAAGATGACGAGTAAAATCTGTTTATTTATGTATTTTTCTTCATTCGTTTATTGATTAAATGTAACAAATTAGAATTTAAAAATTTTTTATTGCATGTTTATACGTGTTAGTATATCATGTTTCAAAGAAAAAATTGTACATGTTATCGTGTTGGTTTTTCAAAAAATATTTTGTTCATATATGTTTTTATATAAGGTAAAGTGTTTCTTTACTGATACTGGTGCCATATTTACCCTTTGATGCTTGAAAACACAACTTGCTGACTGCTGGTTGTTGACTCATGGTGTGATGATGATAACTTTGATTGGAAACTTGGCATTTAATTACATATGTCTTAGCACATTTAATTAATGTTTTCCTTTAACTAGTGTTGAGACATACGATCAGTCGCATTCACGTGTTTCTGTCAACGGAGGGGTGTGACATATTTGGTCCCATCAGTAGATAAAAAAATACATTTTCTAAGTTTTTTTAATGAATACAGTAAGAAAGCATGGTCTTACTTACTGAATGAGAAATATAAAACACTAGAATGTTTCAAGGCCTTTAAAAGAAGTGTTGAAAATGAAACCGGAAAGACTATCAAGAATCTTCGAACTGACCGAAGTAGAGAGTTCACTTTCGAAGCATTTATTGTCTTTTACAGAGACAATAGGATTCACAAGAAATTTACTACAGATTTGACAACTCAATATAATTGTGTGGGAAAGAGGAAAAATAAAACAGTCATTAATATGGTTGTTATGATGCTGGCCAGTAAAAACATATCTAAATTGCTCTGTGTTAGTGGGTTATGTGGATGTTTTATGTTCTTCCCAACCAAGGCACTTGATGACATAACTCCACAAGAAGCTTGGAGTGGTGTTAAACATACTGTAGAGCATTTTAGAGCATGGGATGCATTGCACAAGTGCATATACCTAAGGAGAAACAGAGAAAACTTGACGACGAGGGTGGTATGTGCATTCTAACTAGTATTAAACTTGATGACATGAGTGTTACGTGCATTCTAACTAGTATTAGTGAAGAATCCAAGGCCTATCGTTTATTAAGTCCTCTTACTATGAAAGTCATGATTAGTAAAAATGTAGTATTCGAAAAAGATAGATCATGGGGTTCATCTAATTAAGAGGATTAGAAGACAAAACTTCTATATGACGAAACTGATTCATTTGAAGGATATGATGAGTAGTAACATGATAAATTAATCTATTCCGATGGAAGAAGGGGTGGAGAAATGTATTCCATTTACATTTTTTGTTCAGCCCATTGCTCTTGTTGTTACTGGAGTAGCTGGTCCTACCAGCACAAGTATGAGGGAAGGCAGGATCCAACAAGCTCTAGAACATTTAAGAGATTGTGTGACTGTTTTAAATGAAGATGAGCTGAATGTCATGAAGATCGGGTTTGAAGATCATATTTCATTTGATAATGTTTTCAAACAGACAAAGTGGAGAAGTGTTATGGATGCTGAAATGCAAGCTATTGCTAAGAATGGGACATGGGAACTTATGGAACTGCCAGAGAACGTTAAGTTTATTGGGGAAAAATGAGCATACAAAACAAAATTAAATGAGCATAAAGAAGTCGATAAGTATATGGTTCGATTGGTAGCTAAAGCCTATGGTCAAAGGCATGGTACAAACTATCAAGAAAGTTATGCTCTAGTAGCTCGCATGAATACCATACGATTGATTCTATCTTTAGTTGCACAACAAGGTTGAGATGTGTTTCAAATGGATGTTAAGTTAGTATTTTTTTTATGGAACTATACAAGAAGAAATTTATATTAAATAATCGCAAGGGTAAGTGTTAAAAAAAATGAACCTTAAGGTATATAAACTTTGTATGGCTTTGTACGAATTGAAACAGGCACCCTATGCTTGGTATAGTTCAATTGAAACTTATTTTTTAAGGTAGGAAACAATAAAAGTGAGAATGAGCATACGTTATTTATAATAGGGGAATTGCATGAAGGTATTTTAATTGTCAATTTGTATTAATGATCTTATTTACACAAGAAATAGAGGGATATGTTGCAAACATTTAAACTCTCAACTTTACTAGGAACCAAACTTGTTGCAGATGATGGGCCCAAGGTAGATGATATATTGTTCAAGCAAATTTTTGTAATTCTTATGTACATCATAACCACACGACCGAATATTCGATACATGGTGCATTTGAATAGCCATTTTATGTAAGATCCCACTTAAAAATATTTGGCAGCTACAAAAAGGGTTCTTAAATATCTGTAGGGCACATTGGACCATGAAATTTGGTACATGAATGATGGAGAGGTGAGTTATATGTTTATATTAAAATTCATTTTTGCATGTGTAATAAACGGTTGTATACACACATCTGGTTATGTATTTATGTGGGATACCATCGCAATAAGTTGGACTTCAAAGAAACAGGAAGTTTAAGACTCTCCCCTACTAAGGCGAGTTATATGGTTGTTGCTGCTTGTGCATGTCAATTATTATGAATCAAAGATTGCAACACCTCCAATTTTCTAAATACAAGTTATTTGAACTTACGAATGGGTAACGGATAATTAACTTGTAGGAAATTAGATGGAGAATAAACTAAGTTAAGTTCACGAATTTCTGTACTCGAAATGGATTTCGAGAATCCTAAGTTCTCGAAATTCAGTACTCGAAATTGACCTAAATTCGAGTACCCAGTTCAGGAACCTTTCCTATATATAGGAGTGCCTTGAGAAACGTGCACACACTTGGCTGAAAGCACGTTCTCTCTCTCTAGTACACGAAGAGGATTTCGAGAAATTCAAGAAACAAGCTTTTGATCGACCAAACGAAGGAGGAAACCCACGGGAATCTACTGAAGTGGTCATCTAGCATCAAGTAAGCGTTCGAAACTAAAAAGTTAGGATTTTTATATGAAAGTGAACTTGTGCATAAAGTTCGAAACTTTGAGGTTCCAACATGTTGGTAATAACATAAGGAACCCAGAACTAGCTCCCTAATGTCTTAGATAGATTTCTGAGATGTTTTGAGATGAAAGTATGAGTACCGGAAAATGTACACGAAATGAGTACCCGAATCTCTTAGATTATATGTGATTTCGAGAACTCCATTTCGAGAACCAAAGATTCGCGAACTATGTTCGAGAACCTAGAGTTCGAGAACTCTAAGGATTTCATGTACGTGGCTACTCAGTGAACTTCAAGGGTTTCGAATACTTAGCTAAGTTTAGAGAACTTGAACTTATGAGGGGGAACTAGTAAGGTATGAGGACTTAGAATAAATTCTAAGTCTAATAATGGGATGTAATGAGACGATGTAATGATGTAGGTTCTTGAGTCTTAGCTAAGGAGTTTGGCTAAGAAGAAAGGGACCTACTGTCAGGTGAGTTCTAGATGTCCTATTTCAACACTTTATGTGTACTTATGTTTTGGGTTGGCATACATGCTGTTAATATGTTTATGATGTTATGTGATTATGCCATGATGATGAATGCAAGTTAGTGAGTTATGATGATGAACTGTATGATAACATGCTATGATGATAGTTATACATGGTATGCTATGATGAGATCCTAGGATGCTAGGATGAAAGTATGATGTATGATATGATGAATGCTAGCATGACATGTTGATGAGACCATGATGTGTGATATGATGAATAGATACTAGCATGACAAGTTTATGATGCCATGATGTTATGATACGATGATATGATACTAGCATAACGTAGTATGATGATTCCTATGTTATTAGGAAATTGATATGATGAAGTGATGCTAGCATGACATTTTTATGATGCCATGATGACTATGATGAATGATGTTATGATGCTAGCATGAAATGTATGATGATTATAATGAATGAAGATATGATACTAGTATATCATGTATGATGAATGGACGATGACCCCATACTTGTTATGGGATATGTATGAATGATGTACCAGTACTTGCACTGGGTAAGTATGAAAGTCAACCTGACTATAAACAGGTATGTACAGCCGATCGAGCTATAAACACGGAGTCGATCGGACTATAAACATGAGAGTCGACCATAATATAAACATGAGAGTCGATCGGACTATAAACATGGAGCCGATCGGGCTATAAACACGGAGTCAACCGGACTATAAACATGGAGCCGATCGGGCTATAAACACGGAGCCGATCGGGCTATAAACATGGTAAGAGTCGATCGGACTATAAACATGGAGCATTGTGCCGGCATAAGCCCATTGCACTTGTTAACGACAGTGTCTATGATGATGATGATGATGATGGTTATGATAATGACAATGGTTATGTGCTAAGGTTTATGTGTATGAAATGATGTTTTCATGTAAATGATGCGTTATTCACTAAAATGTTTATGATGATTTATAGAACTAGTACTCACCAGCGTAAGCTGACATTTTAGCATGTATGTCAGGTTAAAGCTATGGTAAGAGAAGGCATGGAGCTTGGGCATCAAGATTTAGAATCCGATGGTGTTGGCAATCATAAATATTTGGATACAATTTATTTCACTATATTTTGTATTTAACAATGTTTTAAATTCCGCTGTATATTTATGGAAGTTTTTGGTTTAAGAGCTATGTGTTATGGTGAAAACCAACCTTTGTGGGGTACCCGGGATCGGGGCCTCACAAAGATATTCATGAAGAGTTGGGTAGGAAAACTCTGTTGGAAGCTAATCCAAGTTAACAGCTCATTTATTTTAAGTTGACGTTTCTTTTAAGTATTGTTTATTTTATGTTTATGATTTTAAATATGTAGTTGGTATGTTTTTTTACGTGTGATTACTAGTGGACTATTGGGTCAGTTATGGTTCAGTTTTTTACTCTGTGTAGCAAGATATTAGTGCCATGTTTTCTTAATGTTTACATACCAATGGAGATATCAAGTTTGGTATGATAATTGATGTTAGCTTGATCTTCTTCATCGTAATTTTGTTACACTCAACACACACTTCACGCAATTTTTCTGATTACCATCTTTCACCTGGTACCAGAGCTTGCTTGGTTATAAAATGTCTGTTTTATGCCAAAGTATATGCCATGTTATTTCACAATGGATGCAGGAAAGAAAAAAGATGGTTCGGCATCGCTTCACTACCCTATGTTAGCCAAAAACAACTATACACCATGGGCAATAAAGATGAAGGTGTTCATGCAAGCCCAAGGTGTATGGGATGTTGAACAACCCAAGGATCCCTGGAAGGCCGGTGTCAAAATAGATAAGGTGGTGTTGGCTACCATTTATCAAGGTATACCTGAGGAAATGTTGTTATCCCAGACTGAAAAGAATTTAGCTAAGGAGGTGTGCGATACTTTGAAGATGATGTACTTGGGCGCTGATAATGTGAAGAATGCCAAGATTCAGACCCTGAAGGCTGAATTTGAAGCTCTTACGATGAAGGAGTCGAAGTGTATCGATGAGTTTGCAATGAACTTAAACAACATTATGAATAGAATTCGAGCATTGGGAGACCCAATGGAGGAAGCTTATGTTTTAAAAAAGTTTTTACGGACTTTCCCTCCAAATTTTTACAACTAGCTTCTACTATTGAACAATTTGGTGATCTTGATGCGATGATGGTCGAAGACGTTGAAGGCAAATTTAAGGTTCCTGAGGAACGTATATGTGGGGAGAATGATAATAATTCGCCTCAACTACTCCTAAGTCAAGAGGAGTGTAATTACCATAAAAATAAGGTTAGAGAGGGATTGTCTTCCTATGCAATGCGATCCCAAACTCCATTAAGAAACTTCCATTGTGGTATGGGTAGGGTTCGTGGCCAGTTTAATGGGATTGGTGGTCGACATAACACCTCTTATCATCAACGAAGAGAGTCGGACAAATTTGCTGGAGGAAGTCGAGATCGAAGAAAAGTGTTACAATTGTTAGGGTAGTGGTCATTATGCCTCCGAATGCCGAAAGCCATGACGGGAATGAAATCAGCCAGAGATGAGTCTAACACAAATCCATGATGAAGAGCCAACTCTTCTGATGGCAGAAGATGTTGAGGAAACCTGTAATGAGGTGTTTCTAAATGAAAAGTTGGTTAATCCAATGTTGCGACACAATTGTGACGGTCGATTGAAGTCAAGTGATTGGTTCTTAGATAATGGCGCAAGTAATCATAAGTAGAGTCAGTGTTCGAAGTTTAAGTCCAACAACCTTCAAAGGACAAATCAGGTTTGGTGATGATTCCATTGTTAAAATTGAGGGCAAAGGCTAAATATCGTTCATCTGTAAAAATATTGAACAGAAGGTGCTGCAAAACATGTACTTTATACCACGCCTATGTAATAACATCATAAGTTTGGGTAAATAAATTGAAGGAGGGTGTAGAGTTGTAATGGCCGACCAAACCTTATGGGTATATGATAAGCAAGGAAAGCTACTCATGACAGTTGAAAAATCCCCAAACCGTTTATACAAGGTTCAACTGGATGATTGTGAGCTAATGTGCCTAATGAACAGCTCGGATGAATCAGCATGGCTGTGGCATTCACAGTTGGGGCATGTAAACTTTGGAGAACTTGAGGTTATGGAAACCAAAGGTATTGTATGTGGTCTTCCCAATTTAAAATAACCAAATCAACTGGGCGAAAGTAGTTTGGTAGGAAAGTAGACCCGTAATCCATTCCCACCCCACTCAGAAAGTAAGTCTCGGTGTGTCCTTGAAATAGTTCATGTGGATTTATGTGGACCTATCTCGGCAACCACAAAACGTACGAACAAGTACTTCTTTTTACTTGTGGATGATTACAGCCGTGCTGTGAGGGTTTATATGCTCGAAAGCAAGGGTGAAGCGATCGAGGCTTTTAAGAATAGTAAGGTAGCGGTTGAAACCCGAGTAAGCTGCAAGTTAAATCGCTTTGTACCGACTGGGGAGGCGAGTTCATGTCATGCAAATTCAAATAGTTTTGTGAACAGGCTGGTATGTACAGACAATTCACGGCACCATATAATCCACAGTAAAATGGTGTGGCAGAACCATGTTAAAAACAAGTCCTTACCAGTAGACTTGTTAGGTGAAGCAGTGAGGAACGCCATGTGCATCCTTAACTGGGTAACTACAAAAGATCTTACTTCATGTACTCCTTATGAAGCTAGGTTTGGTATAAAGCCGAATGTAGATCACGTGAAAGTATTCAGGTGTTTGGCTCATATGCGAATTTCAAACCCATACCTTAAAAATATAGATGATCGTAGTCGAGCTGTGATACACATGGGAATAGAACCTAGAACTAAAGCATACAGATTGTATGACTCGGATGCTAAAAAGCTATACATTAGCACGGATGTAAAGTTCGATGAACAAAGAAATTGGGTTTGGCCAGGTGTTGAAAGGGTCCAAAATGAACAGTTGCAACATTCTCGGTATGTTCAAGCTAGAACCAGGAAACCTCAATACAGTCTGATCCAATGATGTACTCACATGGTACCTCAAGCTCCTCACCAAGTGAGATACAGTCAGTTGAGGTACGTACAATCGAACGAGGTGCAACATGAAAATCAGAACATTTTCAACTCTCCTCCTTCTATGGTCGAACAGGTCCTACCAATTTGTCTGACCTAGATACTCCAGGAAGTAGCTTGAGTGAAGAAGGATCGAGAGGTTATAAACCCTTAACTGATGCTTATGCTCGTGCTAAATTTGTAAAGTTGCAGTATCAGGAAGAGAATGTACTACTTCTTCTGGATGAGGATGAACCAACCATGTATTCACATGCCATAAATAAGGCAGAATGGAGAAAGGCGATGCAAGCAGAGTGGAAATATATAGTGAAGAATCAGACGTGGAGATTTACAGGCCTACCAAAAGGTCAAAGATCAATTGGGTCACGATGGGTTTTCCAACTCATAAGAGATGCTGAAGGAAAACCAATTAAACATACCATGCGGCTACTACTGGCTCTCTTAGCCTTAAGAAGCTGGCAAGTTCATCACCTTGACGTGAAGTCGGCATTTCTATATGAAGAACTTGAGGAATAAGTGTATGTGAACCAACCCGAAGGTTTTGTGGGTAAAGACCACACCTCAAAAGTCTACAGACTGTACAAGGCTCTCTACGGACTGAGACAAGCCCCGAGAGCTTAGAACATACCACTGGACAAGTGTTTAAATGGACTCGGTTTTGACCGTTGTCCACAGGAGCATGTAGTGTACTCAAGAAACACATGAGGTAAAATTTTGATTCTCGGCATCTATGTGGATGACATGATAGTTCTAGCTCATGTATTGATGTCATTAAAAGGTTCAAGCCACAGATGCAACAACAATTTGAAATGAGTGATCTTGGCCCCCTTTCACACTACCTAGGAATTGAAGTAATCCAAAGAAACAGGAATATTAAACTTAGTCAGTTGACGTACGTAAGGAAGTTGCTTGAAAAGATGAGCTTGCAAGATTGCAACTCAACAAAGATCCCAATGGAACGAAAGCTACAATTCCACCAGAATGATGCTGCAGAGAAAGTGGATCCAACTTAGTACAAAAGCGTAATTGGAAGCTTAAAATATTTGCTCCACACTTGTCCTGATCTTGCTCATGCTGTCGGGATTGTAAGCAGGCATATGGAGCATCCGACGGTCCAACATTCTCAAGCAGTAAAGCATATACTGCAATATATTTAAGGAATGATTAATGTTGGATTATCTTACTCCAAAGAAGAGATAGAAAAATAATTGTTAATTGGGTTCGTAGATAGCAATTTGGCAGGTGATCCACAAAACCAGAAAAGTACGAGCGGGATGGCTTTTTTATCTAAACAATTTGATTTCCTGGAGTCCTTAGAAACTGAAGTGTGTAGCACTTTCGTCTTGTGAAGATGAATTTGTCGCAGCAACTGGGGCAACATGTCAGGAAATATGGTTGCGATCTTTGCATAGTTTCTTAACAAAAACTCTGATTAATCTGGTTTTTCTTTATGTTGATAACAAGTATGCGATTTCATTGATGAAAAATCTTGTTTTCCATGGGAGGGGTAAACACATAGATACTCTTTTTCATTTTATTTGTGATCGTTTTGAGAAAGGAGAAATAGTGGTTAAATATGTACCAACTGGTGACCACCGTGCATATGTTCTTACCAAAAGATGAACTTGGATTAGGGGGATTGTTGGAAGCTAATCCAAGCTGGCATCTCATTTATTTTAAGTTGACGTTTGTTTTAAGTATTGTCTATTTTATGTTTATGTTTTTAAATATGTAGTTGGTATGTTTTTTTACGTGTGATTAGTAGTGGATGTAGTGGGTAAGTTATGGTTCAGTTTTTACTCTGTGTAGCAAGATATTAGTACCATGTTTTCTTACTGTTTACGTACTAATGGAGATATCAAGTTTCGTATGATAATTGATGTTAGCTTGATATTCTTCATCATAATTTTGTTACAATCAACACACACTTCACACAAGTTTCTGATTACCATCTTACAAACTCAAGATTTCATGGTGATTGTAACACCCCGACCAATGGCGGAAACGTCGGGATGCCACGAGGGATGTGTAGATTGTTCATAAGCTTGTGGGCATCTAATTAAGTCATCACATAATCATATAATCAACCAAATTAATTACAACAAAGATCATGTTCACCATGAAGTAATTACATCAATTACACCAAAAGAATTAGCTAAACTAACTAAACTCTAATCGCCAGAATTTTAGTTAATTAGCTAAGTCCAAGATCCTATGTGATGATGTCCAAAAGTGAGAATTCATCTTCTTCAACCTACTTAGCTTCATCACCTGAAACATGTAAAGAAATCAAGTGTCAACTACTAAGTAGTTGGTGAGTAATCATAAGTTTTTATACTTTAAAAGTGTTTTATAAAATGAGTATAAAAGTTTAAATTTAAAATGGTTTTATAAAAAGTTTAGATAAAATGAGTATAAGAACTTATGGTCTTTCTGAGGAAATCCACAAGAGTACCTGTGTGACAATCCAATACATATCTCAACACAAACAATCAAACACATAAACAAACACATAATCTCATAACAATTCAGTCATAGATAATCAGAGATAATCATAGTCAATAATAGATAATCAAACACATAACCGTTCAACCAATCTCAACATCAATATTCTCAAATAATATCTGTGACTATACATGGACATTATGTAATTAACATAAGTTAAAAACATGATCCATGGAGTGGAAGCTATCCACGTGACAATACATGAAACCAATGCAATTAACCAAGGTCAAATGCAATGTTTCACGGAGTTGCAATAATCCAAGTGGCAATTCATGTAATCATTGTTATTGACCGAAGTCAATGACAATGTTTACATGGATGTATAATAATCAGTGATAATCCATAATAATGATAATCCATAATAATGATAATCCATAATATGAATATCATATTGATAAACAGGTATCATCCATGTGTTATCAAAATAATATTTATAAAATTGGTATACATGTTTCACCTCCGAGTTTTAAAACAAAACAGTTTAAAAGAAAGGGAGGTTATGAGAACTCACCTGAGTCTTTAGATTCAGTGTTCCTGTAATATGCGCACTCTCGTAAGTGAACTCAAAATCAACTCAACTATTTGTAATTATAGTGTGTTTCATGCTCATAAGTATTTGTGTTTCCTTTGTCACAAATATTTATAAGTGTTCACTTTTACACTCAGAAGTATATTATTGACTTAGTGTAATTTCCCTAAGTTAAAATACGCGTATATGGCTACAAGGGTTATCATCACTTCTTGAACTTTAACTTGTGTGTTTTAATCAAGTAGTGCTTATAGTTTACTCATATGTAACCTTTCATGTAACCCTCATAGCTAAGTAGGAAAAATCAATGGTATTAGTTACATATCCATCAATACATGCATGCATCATGAAATATTGGCCATCTTAACTTAGGTTATCAAGGTTTACATTTGAAGTTTAATGGATCATATTCAAGTTACTTTCATAAAATTTTCACTTTAAATAAAGCCTTATGTTCTAACTTAAGTTATTAAGAAAAGACCAAGTGGCAATTCATCTTTCATCTTGCATGCATGTACGTATATAGCTTTATATTCAATTAGTTCACCCTTGACCTTAGTTGTATGTTTAGACCTAGCCGCCTCTTGATCCTCACATGGGAACAGTGAACCTTTTGCCTTTTCTCCCCTAGGTTCGGCTACCTACATGGGTTCATGGGTTAGGGACGTCAATGTTTTAGGTTTCGGCTGAAGAATACAAGGGTTCGTGGCCCTTGGTTCAGCCATGGTTCGTGTCTCGCTCATGCAAGGTTCGTGGAGCTCCAAGGGTTCGCTGATGGCAGGAGGTTCGCTGAAGTCCCTGGGTTCGGCTCATGAGAGGCTCGCCAAAGGAAAGGTTCGGCCCAGTCGCAGCCATGGCCCAGGTTCGGCCATGGTTTCCCTCACGAACCCTGCCCATTTCGATCAGCCTTGACCCCGACGAACCTGTTATCAACATCATCATCTTCGTTCTATTGCATGTCATAGGTTAAATCGTGGTCTCGTTATATCTCTACCAACTCGTTTTTACAAGATCTATAAACCCTATCCTTGTTTAAAGTTTGTAATAACCTCATATTAAGTTTTTAGTAAAAACCGAAAACAAAAATTCAGATGTACCTCGAATCAGCTACAAATCTTGGGATTTCTTTGTAGATTCTTGTTCCCCTCGATTTTGTGGTCGTTTCGGCGCCGAGATCTCACGATTCCATCAATAAACGAGCCCGAAAAGCTAGAGAGAAGTTAGAGAGAGAGGGAGAGTGCGTTTTTGGGACTTAGAGAGAGAAAGAGAAGATGAAAAATGATAGAGAAGAGGTTACTCCTCTTTTTTTTATCGCGTTCCGTCCCCACGTGTTCGGTCTCGTTTTTATCACGATAAATTATATAAAATGTTTGGTTATGCTCGTTCTTAACGTGAAACCCATTTAAAACATAAAAAATTAGATAAATGAGTTTTGTTTTCAATAATATAGTTTTCAATAAAAATCGTTTAATTAAAAGGTCTCCGTTTATTTTTGTTAAATCAATCATTTAATAAATTAATTTATTCGAATTCGTTTTAGGTTGTGATTCCTAATAAACGTTTTTAGTTTTCATTTATTAATTTAATATCGTTTGATATTATTTTGTTATCTCGTCGAAACGCGTTACTTGCGTACGTATTCGTAAAGATCGTCACCTTTGCGAATCCAACGCTCGTATCGTATTTCGATTCGATTTACGATTTATGGAATATTGTTTCAGAATATTATTCTTAATAATTATATTCATGTGAATCGTCACCCACGCGAATACATTATTAAGTTAATATTTCTGAATTAATATTCGCGTTTAAATTACGGTCGTAACCTCACCATCGCGTATTCATTTCAAATTATATTTCCATTATTTATTAACTTTAATATTATCAAACCCAATCCAAAACCCACTAAACCAAGTCACTGACACATCCATGATAGACCGAAATATGCATATGTATAGGGCATATGCAGAGGTAGATCGCAACCTCCCCTACACCGTCCCACCGCTATTTCGATAAACAATGACCATGTGTCCTTGACTATGTCTAGCAACCAAACCATAACAACTCCAATTTTCTTTCCAATTCCCAACCATTAATCCATAATCAGTATAATCATCTGCAATAAACTCCCTGGTTCTGTTTAGTTGAGTTACAACTAAATTTCCCATGGTTTACGCGTATAATAATATGTTCTAAGTGTATACCAATAACAGTGATAATCATCAGATAATGTATCAATATTAATAATTACAAAATCTTAGGTCGTAACAGTACAATCGTACAGATGTACGGACGACCGGAAGTACAGTGATGTTACAGTGATGAAGTGTGATAACACATCAACTATTAGGATCTCAAAGGATTGATATTTCATGGTTGTTGCAAACATATTGGAGTTTGGTTTTATTTCTTAAGAGATTTAGTGAAAAGAGGTGTTATTGAGCTAAAGCATCACTACAGCAAAAGGCGCCTAAAACAACAAAAAAGCGGGCACTTTTAGAGACGACATGTCGTCGCTATAGGTGTTTTGAGGCTATAGTGACGATGGTTCTGTTTTTGAAGAATAAGCTTGGAGTTTGTTTATAAGACAAACTTGGAGTAGTGGTGGATATATGGTGTCGTGATGTTGGTGGTAAATGGTGACAAAGAAATAGAGTCAAAGATATGCATGAAAAACCCAAAATTCATGTTTTAATGTGGGAAAACTAAACAACAGTTATTTAAATACCAAAAAAAAGGGCTAAAAAAACATTTTTATTTAACAGGAAAAAAATAAATTAGTGAGTTGGAGTTAACTAAGAGGGATTATATATAGGAATAGTTTAAATTTTTAACAAAATAAAAAATAAAAAACGTTATTAGAGCCAAATCATTAGAAAAAAAAAATGAAATCCATCAGGAGTCCTCGTTTCCCATCAAAACAAGTTAACTAAAAGCAACAAGTCCAGTAACTCTAGCGGCTAGAAGTAATCGAAGTGCTAGCAGCAAGTATTATACTTATCCCAAGGGCAAGACGTACGAGTGGGTGCGAAAAGTGTGTACGCGTAAACAAATCGTAGGTCAACATCCCCGCATGTGACAAGTTTCCGTAACAAAGTTAAACGAGTTAGGTTCATATCGCCTTTCATCTTCCCAAACCTCAAGTTTTCAATTGGTATGAAAATGGAAAGCACAAGATTCAAATTTCCCAAAGTGGCAACATCATTCCATCTTCCACGTATCTCTCTTTCATTGGTCAAGGTTGGTGGATGTTACTTCGCCCATAAAAGACCTCAACACAACAATATATATGATGGTTGTAGAAGTCGCTAGGCGCTAGTCGGGCGGCGAGGTACCGCCTAGGGAATAATCGAGATTAATCGGGATTAATCGAGATTAATCGGGATTAATCGGTATACACACATCAATATCAATAATTTAATATAATACTTCAAATAATTTAAAAAAATATACTTAAATATACTAAAAAAAGTACTTTAAAGTGCAAACTTAAACACTGAGTTCAAAGTTTAGAGATAAATTTCGATGTTAACTGCCTGGATTCGATATTTCAGAGACATATTAAAGATTTTTGGTTGAGAAATGTCTAAATAATCATGAAATTTGTCCCTTTTTACCATAAAAAGTCAAAAAGTCAAAAAGTCAAAAAAGTGAAAAAAAATAAAAATCTGATTGAGCCACCTACGCCCCGCCTTGACCCCGCCTAGGCCGCCTAGCACCGCCTAGGCCAAAAATTAGTCAGTAGATGGGCGCCTAGCGCCTAGGCGCCGCCTAGGCAGCCGCGTAGGCCGATTTTTACAACATTGATATATATATATAGGAGGCGGGTCCAATACATAGGATGTTTAACGTGAGAAGGATAGGAAGAATTCTGGACCTATGATCAAATAAATCAATGACTAAGATCTAGTGGTTCCCACTTTTTGTTTAAAACTTCCCTAAATTAAAGCTAAAAGGGCAAAAAAGGAATTACCTAAATATGTTGATTTTTTTGTGGGTAAATCAGGTTCCACCATCTTCTTGTAAATCGAATAACTTTTAAACGTTTAATTATGTTTTAAAACAAACTGCACCATTAAATCGAGAATTTTATTATCTATAATTCGAGTATAATATTGTTATAGTTTATTAAAAAAAATTTTACATGGTCCGTGATTTTTATGTTTGGTACGTAATTGTTGGTTTGTGATTATATAGTTGTTCATTGATTATGCGTGTTAAATGACGGTTCGTGATTTTATATAACCCATTGCTCCGTGATTTTATAAAATGTATTGGTCCGTGATTATCCATGTGGTCCTAGATTATATGTATTAAATGACGGTCCGTGATTATTCATTTGATCCTTTAATTATGCCTGTTAAAAGATGGTCCGTGATTATATATAACGTGGTCCGTGATTTTGCACGGACCATTATACCCGTTGCCCAGATTACACGTGGCGCATTCTGGTGGCTTCCTACGTTTCTCACGTTGATTTCCTTTGTACAATAACCGGCCCCTATATATATACGAAAACTCCTCATTTTGGAGAAAAAAACCAAGAAAACTCATACTTAGCAATAAATTTTTTTAAAAAATAATAATAATTTTTTATTATAAGGTTAAAAATGTTATAATAACAAATAAAATTCTAACAAAAGATGTTTAAACACGAAGTTACATATATGTAATTAGTATGTGTAACATATAAGTTACATATTGTAATAACATGAAATACATATTTTTTTATTTGGGATATGAATAAAAAAGACAAATTGGCTTTTAATAATTTAAACTTTGATCAATTGGTCGCTGTCGGTCCCAACTATGAAAATCCCTAATAATGGTCCGAACTTTCGACATATTTACCTGTGGCGGACCGCCGTAAAAAAAAACCTAACGGCGTTAACTTTTTTTCGAGTTTCGAACGGATTTTTGAGGGCTTTTGTTCAGATGAAGAATACGAATCGAATGACATAAAACATACGTAACATCTGGACACAGTGTTACGTATGTTTTACGTGTGTTTATAAAATATTTTTTTAAAAAATATTTTCTCGACGCTTTTTTTATTTTTTTTATAAAAATGTGCAAAATAATGTTAAAAACCTATAAAAAAATTCAAAAAAAAACGTTTTTTTGAATGAATTTTACATGATTTTCATGGTTTTCTTATTGAGAATGGGTTTTTATTTTATCTTTCTCCTATATATAGTAGGGTTCAAAAGAATTAGAAAACTCCTCACTTTGGAGAAAACTAATATATATATATATATATATATATATATATATATATAGGGGAATGTTCTCCTAAAAAGTCTATTTTGCCTAAGAAGGCTAAGAAGGATTTTTAAAAACTCGAAAACCGAACCAAACAAACTCCGATTGAATTCATTTTTGCATCATTGGAATCGTCTTGTCGAACCCTAAAACCCAAACCTAAAATCATAAACAATAAACCCAAATACTAAAACCAAAACTTTAAAAACAAACCTTAAACATAAAGATAAAACCTAAAAGTTTAAAATCAAGCCCTAAAATCTAAATTTTAAAACTAGTCGTTAAAGTTAAAACCTAAAAGCTAATATTATAGGGTTGGATGAGACGATTTCAATGCAATCGAAATGAGTTCAATCGGAGTTCGTTTGGGTCGGTTTTGAAGGTTTTAAAAATCCTTTTTAGCCTTCTTAGGCAAAAAAGACTTTTTATTTGATCTTTCCCCTATATATATATATATATATATATATATATATATGTATATATATGTATGTATATATGTGTGTGTGTTATATGTATTGAAAACCATCCTTTTAGTACACTTAATTTTGTTTTGCATAATGTGAAGGATCATAGACAGTTATAGTGTCTTAACTTCTTAAAAGTCACAATCTCACTGGTTTTACATTTGTACTAAACAAAAACCATTTTAATATTTAAACGAATTCCACTGAGATTTGTTATGTTCAGGAGAAGTCGGATTAGTTTCTATAGTGAATCTTGCCAATTGAATATTTTTGCTATTATAAAGATAAGCAGATCGATAATATCCATTGCTACATATTTTATCTTACCATATTGACATTGTTTCTCTCCTGATAGTAAACTTTGTAGTATGTACAAAGGTGCTCATTTATGTGCCACAAATGAGATGAGCTACACCGAGTCACGTTTACTCGAGCCCAAGCTAGAAAATTAACAACATAAGTTGGTTTTGCTTGAATATTTTATTAAGCAAAAAAGTCGAACACGAGTTTGAATCGTAAGAAGCCTGAGCCACAGGCCAACTTAGTTTTTTCATTTTGCATTTTTTACACATTAATACATATATAAGAAAGAAAACCTTCTAACACATATATAATACATAATTCATAAACTAAAGAAAGTATATTTCAAATTCAAAACTTTATTAAGTTGTTAAGTTGTAAAAAAAAAAAAAGATAAATTGTCAATAAATAATTTTGAGTTTCAATACCAAATAGTTAAAAAAAACATATACTAAACAAATCAAATGTTCAAACATTAAACAAAACATGATATTGAGATTCTTTATAATTTAATATGATATTCATATATCTAATCTATATATTTTTTAAAATTTAAATGTAGAAATGCATCAAATAAATAAACAACTAATTATATGTATATATATATATATATATATATATATGTATCTAAAGTTTAGAATATAAAGTAAGTTTTACGAGCGAATATACAAAATACTTGAGTGACGTGTTTTTGGATAATATTTGTGTGATATGTCACATAAGTAACGAGCTCGTAGGCTAGTCCAGTTGTCCAGATGTAGGTTTGCACTTATTCTATTATTATTATTTACAATTGTGTGATTTGTGCATTTAAAACACGAAATATCCCATGTTACATATATGGATTCTTTCAATTAGTGGTTGTTTGTATTCATCTGAATGAGTCTGAATCTTTGTTCCGAACGTCTTAACAAAAAAATGTCTGAACGAGCATCCAAACCATTTAGATCTAGGTGCAAGTCTGAATTGGGAAAAAAGAAGGGGACGATTGTTCCTGTCGCCTCCTCCTTTCCCACGCTTGTCGTCATCGCAGCAGCCCACTCTCATGCCCATCGCCTTCGCCAGTCAAAACCCTTCACTGGAAGCGTAAATGGCTCACCATTTTGGCTTGTGAAGACGATGGACCAACGAAGACGAAGACCTACGACCGAAGAAGACGAGGAACGAACGACGTACGACCAACCGACCAAAGCGACGGCTCTTCTCCGATGGCAATGACGAAAGCCAGTGGACATTGCAGAAAAGGGTTCTTGACCTTTTGGGGATTTTAAAAGAAGGGTTTCCATTCAGACACACTTCATAAAAGAGTCTTAATTGGTTCATCACTTACTATTTTAGACCCTTTAGCCATTCAAATATTTTATTAATTCATCACTTAATGGTCCAGACATATTAAACAGTCCCTCAGCGAGTTAGCGTGTGTGTTTTGTGCATACATTACATGTTTAGTGATGATATTTTATAATGTATTTATTGCCGCACACCAACTTTAATGATGATACTTGCTTTATTTTTATATTAAAAACATAGTTTTTGGCTTTTTGCTTCACTTTTTATTTCCTTTAACTTGTCATATTGTTTCAGGTAAAAATTAACAAATGCAATTTTTAGCAAAACCGAATTAGTTTAGTGGGGTTTTGTGTTTTACAATTGAGAAAACAGTTAATATGTAAAATTCGATAAACTTATCCCTAAGGATCCCTAGGGACATTTCAGAATATGAAATGAAATAAACAGCTTACACACGAGATTTATACGAGGAAAAGCCCTTAATCCCTTAGGATTGCCGGCATAGAAACCTCGGGAGGTGACAATGGTCACTCTGCTTTGTTTATATTATAACAACAAAGTAAAAAGTACAAAGAAAGAGAACAAATGATCGATCTCTAAGTGTTTCCGAGCTTCAAAACTGCTACAGAGCTTCAAATACTGTGAATGAAAGTGAAAGAAGTGAAAGAGTGATCAGATGTGTGAAAGTATCCTCCTAAATCGATCAAATGCCTCAATTTATAGTAAAATACAGTTAACTATATTCCCGAATATTCAGGCGAGAATCTCGGAATCATGACCATGTCTTCAAATGTGACAGCTACCAAGTTTCCAACGGTTGATAACTCCACTTAAACGTCCACTAAACATGTGGAACCATTTTTTTCAACTAAATCCCGAGTCTTTAGATCCAATCTAGTCAATATGACCGTTTGAGACTTGTTCTCCACTTGTAACCGTTATTTAGCATGTTCACCACGTTTTCTTTGATTTTATCCCGACTTTTAGGCCAACACCACATCCACAATAAGTTACCTGCAAGACCAAGTCAAGCTATACAGAGAAAAGATCGATTAGTGACGTAAGCATTCAGGATACTTGAGGATACTTAAGAATCCCATATTCCGGATTATCCTCAGCTATCCCGAATCTCAGACCATAAAAATTGACCCACAACAATTGCCCCAAAAATTTTGTAAGCTGTTTTGAATACATACAGCTTTAAAAAATTTTCAGACTCAACCTTTGTGAGGATTTGTCTTGATATTCTTTGAGATTTGGAACTTACAATTATTCTTATCTGCATATTTTCTTCTTCAGAGTTGTATGAAACTTATAAAACTTTATTGTTCAGGTTATCTTTTAAGCTAGAATTCATTATGTAGAACAAATTGTTGAATATCTCAACCCAATAGTTCGAAATATTTAGTGATGTGCATGGCTATAAACTACTATAATAATTTCAAGTATTATAAATAAGTAAAATCACTATCAACTCAGGTCTATTAGCTAGTAACTTATGTCCAATATCTTCTAATGTTCTTACACATTAGAATATCTATAAATAAAGAGACTGTTTATACCTTAAAATAGACACATAGTTTAGGAAAACATACCAAATATGCTAAGAAAAAGCAATCTGAAATATCATTAAATATTACAGTTGTTATCTTTAGCTAAACATTATTAATGTGTTGCGTGTAGGAATTATGAGTTTCATGACGAAGCCTAACGTGTTAAATTTAATAGCTTTTGGTAATATAACAGTTAATATTTTGGTTAATGTTTCAGTGTTCTGTATAGTTTTTTGAAATATTCTTGAATATTTCAAAATATTCTCAGTTATTCTAGGGATTAAATTCCTTAATTAGTTTCATGAATGTTAATGTTTCATATAGTTTGACTAGGTATGTAGTTGTTTATATGTTAAGTATCTAATTTTTCAAATGATTTATGTTTAGGATACTTTGTTTATAATTTTTCTCAGGCATACTTAGGAATAATTAAGAATACTGAGTTTAAACTCTAATTTGAGTTGGGTCTAATGACTACAAACAATCTGAATATAATATTGGGTACATTAATATTGTATTCAGTTTTGGAGATGTTCTGAAATTTCTTATTCATAATTATCGTTATGAATTTTAAGATATTTTCGAGCATTCTTAAATATTCTTCAATGGTATTTTATATAAGAGATTAAAACTTCGTACAATTTTTATAAAGAATTAAATTTTGAACATGTATTAATTGTAATTAATCATACATGCTTTAAAATGTTCAAATATCCTCGTTACTTCTATTGAAGAATTTTAGAGTATATTTTAATAGGTTTAATCTATATCAGATATACTTAGGAATAATTAAGGATAGTTTAATCTATACTTAGCCTAATCTAACTGGTGTCTTAATTATCTGTATGATTGCGAATAACTTAGACATATGTCTAGATGCATTGATATTGTGTTACTATTTGTTTAAATTTACCTTAACACAAGAAGCAATTTAACATGCCCATAAATAGAAATGTGCATAAGATATAACATATTCCTAAGTAGAAATATAATGCATATTATTAAGTATAAGAATATCCAAAAATAAAGAATTCCATGGTATATTAAAAAGGTTAAGAGACGAATACCGATTTCCATAGATAGTAGGTTTAGTTCGAAATCTTCTTTGTTCCTATGAAAACATAAAAAATAATTTCATACCTGAATATCCTCAAGTACGTTGCGATATTCCTAAGTATTCTTGAAAGTCAGTCCTGCATAAACAGAGAAACAAGAAAACTTGGGACAAGCCTAAGATACTAGCGACAAGGCCGATTAAACTGGCGACTAAGGCCGAAAATACTGGCGACTATGGCCGGAATACTGGCGACTAAGGCCGGAATACTGGCGACTAAGGCCGGAATACTGGCGACAAGGCCGAAATACTGGCGACAAGGCCGAAAGATACTGGCGACTAAGGCCGGAATGCTGGCGACTAAGGCCCGGTTGTATAGCATATGAATGCTATATTTCGAAGGATCCCTGGTAATAGCCTTTGAAAATGAAATTTTCAGCCACTCATGCGTGTACTGGTCCCAATATCTCCAAGTATACCGGGATATTTCGGATGATCCTTAGTTATAGCCATTGATAATGAAATTGTCAGCCACTCATGCGTGTACTGGTCCCATTATCTCAGACTATAATAGGATAAACGTGCGCAACTGGCGAGGGTATGAACTCTAAGTCTTCATGAGAGACAAAAGTCTCTTGAGTTTTGATTTCTGGTCAAAACTTTGCAACCAGACATAAAGTCTCTGCAAGGGTCTTCTACATAGTTCTGATTTCAAGTCAACACTTTCGCAACCAGACATATAGTCTCTGTGGGGTCTTCTTCAAGTTCTGATTTCATGTCAGAATTTGGGTTAAGACATAAAGTCTCATCTCTTCTCCTATTATACCTACAAAACATATAGATTTTTGCATAGTTAGGAATCAGAAATCCTGATGCCCCTCATATTCTTAAGTTAGCAGCAAGATAATTACGAATATATAAGAATATATAGGAATATATAAGAATAAATAGAAATACATGGAAATATTAGTATACAGTTCAAGTAATAATCTTTCGTAGTAAGTTTCATATAAAGTACATCTTAAGATGAATGGCATTCCAAGATCTTAGAAGAGGTTCTCTTTCCGTGTTGGTTAACTTATATGCCCCTTTTCTAGTTTCGGATTCGATCATATAAGGTTCTTCCCATTTTGGAACAAGTTTTCCATCAGCTGGATTGGTAGTATTTTGAAATGCCTTTCTTAAAACCAAATCTGCAATTTGGAATCTACGTGTTCTAATATTCTTATTATAGGATTTGGCTATATTTTGCTGATATGTTGCCATCCTTATACTTGCAATATCCCTAAGTTCATCAATAGTGTCTAGATCCTCAGATAGTATCTCTTTATTGGATTCTAGAGTTTGTAAACTTGATCTTGCAGTAGGAATAACCATTTCAGTTGGGAGAACGGCTTCAGAACCATATACTAAAAAGAATGGTTTTTGACCAGTCACATTCATTGTAGTTGTTCTATCTGCCCGTAGGAAAAATGGAATTTCTTTAGCCCATTTTCCTTTCTTGGATCCAACTTTTTCTTAAGATTGTTGATGATAATCTTGTTCCTTGATTATGCTTGACCATTGGCTTGAGGATGGACAGGTGTAGTGGTTATCGTCTTTATGCCCAAGCTTTCACAAAAGTTTGTAGTTCTTTTGTCTATAAACTGAGATCCATTATCAAAAGTGATTTTCGTGGGTATTCCAAATCTAGTCAGGATATTTTTCTTTATGAATGAGATTACTTCTTTCTCCCTAATTTGTACAAAGGCTTCAGCCTCAATCCATTTTGAGAAGTAATCTGTCATAGCAAGCATAAACACCTTTCCTCCGTGTGCTTTGGGTAACTTACCTACTATATCCATTCCCCATTTATTGAATGGTCACGATGAGACTATTGGATATAAGGTTCAGCTGGTTGATGAAGAATATCCTGCTCTCAGGATCTTTGAGAATAATGCTCTACCCCCAGTGTGATTTCTACAATCTCCTTCATGGATACCTTCATTACTTCCAAACTTTCAGGTTTTTCCAAACACCATAGGTATGGGCATGCTACTGACTTTTTATATAAGATATCCCGTATGATTGTGTATCTAGATACTTTCACTTTAAAAGCTCTAGGATTTTTTCTTCATCAGGTATTTTTCCTGTTTGAAGGTAATTCTTAATAGGGGTAGTCCAGGATATTTCATGTGCTTCTGAATGATGAACCTCAGTATTCTCAGGTTCAATATTCTGATCTATGTCCTGCATATATATCGCTGGTCTTAAAATATGTAGGATGGGGATATTGATATCCTCAGGGATCCTTAGTGATGATGCCAGGTTCGCTAGTGCGTCCGCTTCAGCATTCTCTTCCCTTGGCACTTGAGTGATATCAAAGTTGTAAAAATATCCTGCTATATCTTTAATTATCTCTAAGTATTTTGCCAATTTATCTCCCTTAGTTGTGTATGAGCCATTAAATTTATTGGCTATCAGTAAGGAATTAACAAATACATGGAGATTTCTGATGTTCATATCCCTAGCCAATTGAAGTCCTGCTATTGGGGCTTCGTATTATGCTTCATTATTAGTTTCCTGAAATTCACAACTAATCGAATGGGGTATTAAGCCCCCCTGTGGCAATTTTAGTATGATGCTTAGTCCAGTTCCTCTCACATTTGAAGATCCATCTGTGAACAAAGTCCACTCACCAGTATCTTCATCTAAAAGCTTGATTTCTAAATCTAATTACGATTGTAGATCACTACTAAAATCAGCCACAAAGTCTGCTAATGCTTGTCACTTAATTGTTGTCCTTGGTTCATATATTAAATCATAAGTGCTGAGTTTCACTAACCATTTTGCCATCCTTCCTGATAGCTCAGGTTTTCTCAACACGGATTTAATAGAATAATTCTTCTTAATTTGTATTCTATGTGTCTCAAAGTAATGCCTAAGTTTTGTTGAGGCCATGATTAAAGATAAAATTAGCTTTTCCAGGTGAGAATATCTGGTTTCAGCATCTACTAGGCTCTTACTTACATAGTATACAGGATGTTGTGATCCCTGATGATACTTAACTAACACAGCACTTACAGTAGTTCGGGATACTGCTAAGTACAATGATAGTGGTTCACCATCTTCTGGTCTCATGAGCAATGGCGGCGAGGATAAGTATTCTTTTAGATCCTGAAGCGCCTTCTCATGCTCTTCATCCCACTGTAGAATCCTTTAAATTTTTCAGAAGATCATGAGATGAACCTGTTGAGTGCAGCTATCCTTCCTGTTAATCTCTGCACTTCCTTTATGTTCTTTGGGGATTTGAGGTTTAAGATAGCCTGAATTTGTTCAGGGCTGGCCTCTATTCACTTTTGGTGACCATATATCCCAAGAGCTTTCTTGATCTTACCCCAAAATGACACTTAGATGGATTAAGCTTCATATTGTAATGGTCTAGGATATCGAAGGATTCCTGAATATCCTTAAGGTGATTCTCGGTTATCTTCGATTTGACCACCATATCATCAATATACACTTCCATAGTGTCCCCCAGTTTCTCTTTGAACATCATGTTGACAAGTCTCTGGTATGTGGCTCCAGCATTCTTCAGGCCAAATGGCATTGTTGTATAGCAATATATCCCTGTTGGCGTCATGAAGGTTGTATTCTCTTGGTCCGAGGGTTCCATTTGAATTTGTTGAAAGCCTGCTGATGCTTTCATGAAAGTTAACATTTCATGTCTAGCTGTTGCATCTACCATAGAGTCTATATGTGGTAATGGAAAGGGGTCTTTAGGACCAGTGTTGTTGAGATCTGTGTAATCCACACAAACTCTCCACTTTCCATTCTTCTTTTGAAACATGACTACGTTGGCTATCCACCTTGGAAATTTCACCTCTCTAATCATTTTCTCTTTGAGGAGCTTATCTACTTCCTCTTGGATGATTAGATTCCTTTCGGGTACAAACTTCCTTCTTTTTTGGTGGACAGGCTTTATATTCCTATCTATTCCTAATTTATGTGTAATCACGTCTGAGGATATTCCCGTCATATCCTCATGTTTCCATGCGAATGTAGAAACTCTTGATTTCAGGAAAGAAATCAGTTTCCCTTCAATATCCTCAGGGATATTAGTCCCTATAAGGACTTTGATCTCAGGATCATCGGGGTTTAGGAGTACTTCCTTTACTTCCTTCTCCCTATATTCCTGGGTATCCCTAAGGTCGCACTTTGATTGCTATGCTGATGACGGTCTGGTTGTTGCCTTTATCAAAGATGAATAGCCCTCCTTGGCTTCCTGTTGATCACTGTTGATCTTCACTACTCCCCATGGTATTGGCAGCTTGACACACTGATGATAGGTCGAGGGGACAACTTTCATATCATGTATCCAAGGTTTACCTAGTATAATATTATAACAAGATAGGGAGTCTATAATACAAAAACGTTGCATATAGTTTACCCCCTCGATGTATACCTTTAGTTTGATCTCTCCCACAGTGGCTTTAGCTTCACCACTGAATCCAACCAGGATCAGAGATTTGGTAGTTATCTCTGATTCAGGAATATTCATCCTCTTGAGTGTTTCCAATTGGATGATGTTGACTGAGCTTCCTCCATTTATAAGTATCCTGCGGACATAATGGTTAGCAACATATAATGTAATGACTAACAATCATGGCGAGGATCCATGATATTCTCATGGTCTTGTTCTTCAAATGATACCATTGTCTCAGTAGTGAGTGTTTAAGTCTTTGTGGGCCTCTCTCCATTCTCCATCTTGGCTTCTTTAGCATGTTTTCTAACTGTAGAATAAGAGGTACCACAAATGTCAAAACCACCATAAATAAAATTTATTACCTTTGCATCCTTAGGTTGGGATGCAACTCTTTTTGGGAATCCGTTGGGATCCTGTATTCTTTCCTTTTTTCCCCCAGTAGTTCCTTGATATGGCCTTTGCTTACCAGATAGCTTATTTCTTTCCTTAGTGCAATGCAATCATCCGTTATATGGCCGAAGTCCTCGTGAAAGGCACACCATTTGGATTTGTCCCTTGTTGCAAACTTCTTTTCCTTTGGTGGCCATATGGCTTTTTCACCTAAGTCCTGCATATTACACATTAGTTCAGGAATATCAACAGAAAAACAATAGTCTGATATCCTGGGATATTCTTCATCATCCTCATTCTCATCCACAGAGTTGATCTTGTGGTTATCAGCCTTGTAGTATGGCTTGGATTTTAGAAGTGAATTCGTGGTTATCTTTCGTTGATTTCATTATCTATTGAAAACTCATACATGAATCATGACACTTGGTATGTATATAGGATTGATTAGGATCATATAAAAACCCTTGGATTAATCAATAACCTTTTCATTTTATTTTATTTATTTATTTTAATGGTTAATCTAAAAGTTAAGTGTATATCATTTTGTTATGTCTCCTCAATCATGTTTTAATACAGAATGATATTTTAGTCATTTATATCATATAAAAAAGCTAGAAATAATATGGTGGTGTCATGCGTCACCCTCTAATATAAATTAATAAAGCTAATTATTTATTTAAAGTTTACCCCCTCTTTTTTTATACATTTATAACTTTTTATACTATAATATTTTTTTATAAAAATTGCACCATTGTATTCACATTATTTTTCTCTTTAATTCCGTTATAATCTTGACTAGGTTTTTTTTATTTTTTTTTCGGATGTTCGTATTTACATCAATGTAACAAGTATAAACATAACACATTTTTTGTAACGAGTTGTAATAAATTTTTGTTTACATTGTTGTAATTAAATATGGGTTACGTTTAGGGTGCAAACGAGTTGATCCGATCCCGAGCTCGTTAAGGCTTGAGCTCAGCTTTTTTATACAAAATAGGGCTCGAGTTCAAGTTCGAACTTGACTCGTTGAAAAATTTTTAAGTTCGAGCTCTGCTCGACCGTTTTTATTGTAATTATTTAATTTATTTATATTAGTTACTAATTTATTATATATTTATAATTTTACTTTCTAAATTTAACATCAAATATAAGATTTAAATATATTTATCATAATTTTATATATAAAAATAATTAATTTTATAAATATACACTTAATTTAATAAGTAAACGTTATAAAAATAAAAAACTCGCTAAGGCTTCGCGGGTCGGCTCGAGCTGGGTATGTAAAGTTCGGGCTCGATAACTAAACGAGACACATTTTTTGGGCTCGTTTGGGCTCAGCTCGTTCGAGTTTTTTACCGATCTTATGCCAAGTATAACACGAGCCAGCTTGATTCTTTTACACACCTAGCTAGTTACGTTTTATCTTTATTTATTTACAGTGATGTAACGATTTTAGGATCAGTTTATATCATTTATTTAATTACAGTGATGTAATTTACTGTTGTAAAAAAATCAAAATAATGTGTTATGTTTATGGTCATTATATTGATGTAAACCCGAAATTTTTAGTCCAAAATTAACTAATAGTCACGTTTATAATAAATTTAAAACGATTTTGTAACGAATTTTGGTTTACATTGTTGTAAATTAAATATGGGTTTTTATCAATTATTTAATTACAGTGATTTAACAAAAGTGTTATGCTCAGTTTATATCATTTATTTTGTCTAAACGAGACGAGCTGAAGCCTTAACGAGTTCGGGATTGGCTCGGCTCATTTACACATCTAAACATAACCCATATTTAATTTAAAACAATGCAAAACAAAATTTGTTACAATTTGTTACAATAATTTAATATGTTTATACTTGTTACATTGATGACAATACGAACATCCGAAAAAATAAAAAAAAAACACAGTCAAGAATATAACAGAATTAAAGACAAAAATAAGATAAGTAAAATGGTGCAATTTATATAAAAAATATTATAGTATAAAAAGTTATGAACGTATAAAAAAGAGGGGGTAAACTGTAAATAAACAATTAGCTTTTTAAAATTATTATAGAGGGTGGCACATGACATCAGCGTATTAATTTCAGCTTTTTTATATGGTACAAATGACTAAAATAACCTTCTGTATTAAAATATGAATTATGACACATGGCAAAATCTTATACATTTAACTTTTAGATTAACCATTAAATTTGGGTCAATGGGTTATTACTTAATCCTAGGATTTTCATTTGAACACTTCCCAATATATATACACACATATATATACACACATATATATATAGGGGATGGTTCCTCTGTTAACCCACTCTTATTGTGGTAACACGTATAACTTTGTCAAGATCAATCCAAATCTTTGTTTTCTATTTTTAATATCATTATTATATATAAACAATACTTTATTCTTTTATGTGTATGTGTAAATTTGTCACCGATTTAAGATTTAAAAGCAGTGTAAGTGTTGGTTACATTACTTAATGTAACCAAAACTTAGTCAATTGATTCACAATTTCCCAAATAGTGTCACATTCACCAGGAGTACGAGGTAATTTGGTAATGAAGTCCATAGAGACTTGTTACCATTTCCACATGCGGATCTCTTGTTGTGTTAGTAGTCCAGATGGTTTCTGGTACTCAACCCTAACTTTGGAGCAGGTCAAGCATTTGCTCACATATGTGGCGATGTCGGCTTTCATGTTTATCCACCAATAAAGAACTTTCAGATCATTATACCTCTTATCAGATCCAGAGTGTCACACCCTGAGCCGGCGGGTTGAATCGACTTCCCCGTCAGGCGGAAGGTTCCCGGGGCGCGATATCGGAAGTGATAATCGTGATGATCAGATTGTTTACATAGCATCAATGTTAAGAATAACTAAAGCACCGTGACATTAAACTAGATTTTACAACGTTAAATTACAATTGTCAACATTTGATAATTCAACCAAGTAAATCCAATAAATGAATCATGAATCTACTACCTTGTAACCGTACAAGATATCAAAAGTGATTCACAGTAGTCAACAAAATAGGTGCTTCCCAAAACTACTAGGTCCTCTAACTGGCATCCTAGCATGCATTCCTGAAACCTTAGCTTAATCCTGTAAATCACCTGAGAAAGCATGAAAGAAAACAAAGTCAACACAACGGTTGGTGAGTTCATGTAGTTTAGTTTTAAAAAAAAATGGCTTTTGCAAACCCTTTTTAGGTAACAACCTTAACCTCATTAACATCACCTGTATCATACAACTCGGTATGCTTATGTATAGGGCATACAAAAGGGTCAAGCCTACAACCCGCCCAAACGCCATCCCACCACATACTAAGCCACATAGGACATTGTTGTTAATGATAATTAAGCATTTTACCTACCATTCAATTCCATTTCAAGAGAATAGCCTATTACAAGTCTTTTAGGTAACAACCCCAACCTTATTAACATCACATGTATCATCCAACTCGGTATGCTTATATATAGGGCATACGAAAGGGTCGAGCCTACAACCCGCCCAGACGCCATCCCACCACATACTAAGCCACATAGGACATTGTTGTTAATGATAATTAAGCGTCTTACCAATCTTCCTGTTTCATTCCCATTCTAGTTTCAAACATTTCGTTTAGAACTCTAAAAACATGTATACATTAGCATTTACCAATGTCTTCGGTAACAACCTTAACCTCATTAACATCACCTGTATCATCCAGCTCGGTATGCTTATGTACAGGGCATACGAAAGGGTCGAGCCTACAACCCGCCCACACGCCATCCCACTGCATACTAAGCCACATAGGACATTGTTGTTAATGATAATTAAGCGTCCTACCTACCACCCACTTCCATTTTAGAATTTGATTTCCACAATTTGAAATACCTATGATTTCCTGAGTTCACCATGCTTACATGATTACCCAAAACACTTGTAGAAATATAATATTAAATGCTTAATTAAATCAATAATTAATCATTTATTTACAACTAAGACATGATGATTGGGTCTTATTTAACTCAATCAATTAGACTTAGTTGATGGTGGTGTCCAAGTTGTACCGTCTCACACATGGCCCATATCAAGCACGACCCAAAATGAGTTTACCTGTATGCGTCAGGACTTTCAAGATTTGCCCATATCAGCTTGACCTTTAAGGTCTACTGTTTCTGTCGGGACTTTAGGTTTTGCCCATATCAGCTTGACCCTCAGGCCTACTGTACATGCCGGGACTTTAGGATATCCTTTGATTTCTTGATCATCTTGATTCTCTTGATTCTCTTGATTTCGTTTGATAGTTTTAGTTATGCCCATATAGCTTGACTACTAGAGTCTACTATTTATGACGGGACTTTCCGTCTGTTACACGTGGTCTTGATTTACATACAACTGACATCCACCTTAACTTACACATTAATGATTTCATTAGATTTTAATGATTTCATTATTTCATTGATTCACACACGGTTATGATTTCCTTGAGTCTCTTGTTTCTAATCTTTAGCATTCCATGACTTCCACAATGATTATAGATTCTTGAATAGGATCCTTAGTTTTACTGATCATACACTGATTTAAATTCCTTAGAATTTGATCCTTAGTTTTAGTTCTCTTGGTTTCACTTCTTGTTTAGATTCTGAGAATTCGAATATTGATGGACTAAGTGTTTGTTTAGAGTGTTAGAATTAAGGTATTACTCATAAGAGTAATTAAATTCTTTAGTTAATTCTACATAACACATACCTAGACAGGAGTCTAGGAGTATAAACATGTATATAAACATACAATAATTTAAAGCAATTACGTAAAGCATATTTAAAGAAAAAGTTTTACGCATGCTTCTTAGCCCTGCGTTTGAAAACAAAAATTTTTATAGAAATGGGGCAATGAACTCACCTGTGTTGCTAGGAATGAAATCACAACAGATAATGCGCTCTCGTTGCTTGTAGACTATGGTTCTTCAATCCTTGATTTGTTTAAAGAAGATTCGCATACGATAAGTATTTATAATACTCGTATCTAGATAATTCAAGTGAATCATCTGGGTTAGTTACACATCCTTATGAATTTCAAAGGGTTAAATGTTAATAGTTAAATTAACACTCTTAGCCTTAATTTATGATTTCTCAAATGTTTTGATCCCGAAGTTGTGTTAACAACCCATAATTAGTTGTTTATATGATTTTGAAACCCATTTTCTTTATAAACCTATTTCATGTTTTCTTTGACCAACCCACAAATTATACCCCATGATCAAACTCACATACTATGTCCAACTTGTATACAACCCTCATGGTTACATCTTAGTATAATTTAGAAGGTATTAGTAAATAACCCTATTAGGTATTCCTTCCCACGCATGCATGCCTTCACATACATGACTTATGCATTAACCCATAACCAACTCCATTATCTCTTGAAATCCTTGGTGTTAATCGAATTAGATCCTCACTTTGACTCCCATATGCTACAACCCAACGTGTACCACGTACTCGAGCCATGAATCCCATGCACACACACATTCGACTCCCATATATGCTAAGATGGGCCGACCCAGTTTAACCGATCGAATGCAAGTCTGGGCCGACAGAATGGGTCTATTGGGTCGAAGCAGTCTTGGCCGAATGTGTATGGGTCGTATGAGACCTTGGCCGAAACATGGCTGCCGAGTGAGACTTGTCCGATCGAATGAAGACCTTATCTCGACCGAAGCTGGCTCGGCCGAATAGAGCTTTGGCCGATCGAATGGCGACTGAACCTGGTCCGAATGAGGATGGGGCGATTGGCCTTGGACCGAGCGAAGGGAGGCCGGGAGAATGAGGTCCTTCGGCTGGAGGAGGGCTGGCCCGAGCGAATGAGGGGCCTGGCCGATCGAAAGAGAGAGCTGGCCGAAGGGTTTGATTCGGGCGCAGGAGGCTAGTCAGCTGGCCTGAGCCACTAGGCCGAATGGGCTGTCTCCTTCGGCTAACCGGCCATTCGGCCCACCTGTGTGGACTTCATTCGACCTGTCGAGGCCATCAAGGGCAGCCATGGTGTTTTCAAGCTAAATGGCTAGATCTTGTAATGGCACTTGTTCTTACAACTTCCTAAGGTGTTAGTGTGTAAATCCTACGGGTTGGAAGGGTGTAAAACCGGCTAGAGTATGGACCGATCCAAAGGGGTATGAAAACCCTAAAAAACCGAAAAAGGAACTCGATTCTACCTCAAATCTGTTGATTGCAAACTCCGATCGACTGTACTTTCGTGTTCTACAAGTTGTAGTGATCGTTTTGACACCAAGAGCGCTCGATTTCATGGAGAAATGAAGGAGTTATGGTGGTAGCTTCTAGAGAGAGAAAGTAGAGAGAAAGTGACGGGAGAGAGGTTGAAGATGAGGTAGTTGCGGGGAAAATGAGGGATTAAAAGCCTCATTAAAGGCTTTCAACTTACCAGGGTGTTCAGTCTCGTTCGGTTTTGCTTGGTTTCGCGTAGAAGTATCGGCTTCGTTTCGTTTTCGTACCGAATCGTTACGGCTTTAAAAGTAAAATTTCTAAATTTATTTTAGGTGGTTATTCCTAGTAAATTAATTAAATATCTTCCGTTTATTTAAATTTTCTGAAATTTTTTTTATATTACAGTTTAAATCGAATCGTACAGTTGTCGCTCGTATGCGTTCGAATGGTTACCCGTATGAATGCGACGATAACTATACTTTTCAATATGGTTTTCTAATTATTGGACATCGTTCAGAACGTTAAACCTTCGGATGTATTCGTACAGATCGTCACCTATACGAACAATCCGTCAATTTAGCATTCACATAACGACATCCGTTGTTTTTTTGTTTTGTAAAGACTCACATACGCTTATACATAATAGAATCCTAACAATCAATCACCTGATGGTTCAGAATTGCCAGATAATTATCTGACTGATGAACCATAGTTCTGAGCTACATTTCTGCAATGATGTTGAATCTGTTCTATGATAACATGAAATGATAGTGATATTCGAGTAATAACTGAAATTTGTACTTGATTTACTGTTCATTTTACTGTCTAGATCACTGTTCCGGTGACGTTTCCGGCACTAATGTTACAGTCTCCCCTTGTTAGAGAAATTTCGTCCCGAAATTTAAGAATCGTTATCTGGTACGACTTTCTCTGTAAACAGTTGGGGATACTTGAACTTCATGTGATGATGTGATCTTGCATTCCCAAGTAAACTTGGGTCTGCACTTTGAATTCCAACGAGATTTAGCAATAGGAGTACGGCTTCACCATAGTTGTTTAACCTTGCGAGGCATAATCTTCGAAGGTTCTTAGATAAAATGTGAATGTCCATCCAATTGAATTTCTTCAACTGATATGACGAGTGATTCGTCAGTACGACATTTCTTCAAGTTCGAGACATGCAACACGTCATGCACACCACTGAGTTCATCTGGTGACCTCAGTCCATATGCTGCAGGACCAATTTGTTCAATGATTTCGAATGGTCACACGTATCGTGGTGCTAGTCTGCCTTTCTTTTTTTAAAACAACTTACACCTTTCCATGGGGATACCTTTAACATGACACAGTTTTCCACTTGAAATGTCAACGGCTTACGTCATTCATCGGTTTAGCACTTTTGTCTGCTCCTTGTTTTCTGTAGCCTTTGTTGAATCTGAACAATCTTGTCAATAGTCTCGCGACTAAACTATGGTCTAGTTGTTCGAGTATCTCCTATCTCAGTACAACAATTCGGTGACCGACATTTCCGGCCTTAATGAGCCTCAAATGGTGCGCATTCAATTCTACTATTGTAACTGTTGTTGTAGGAGAATTTGATTAGTGGAAACCGAGAGTCCCAATTCCCACCGAGATCTAACACACAGGTTCTCCACATGCCCTCTAGGGTCTGTGTTGTACATTAGCTTTGACCGTCCCTTTATGGAAGGTAAGCTGTACTCAGAAGGAAGTGCGTCCCTAGAGACTCCTGTAACGATTTCCAGAACCTTGATGTGAACCTGTTGTCTCTATCTGAAACGATAGACAATGGTATATCGTGACGCATCACTATCGTGTTGATGTATAGTCTCGCCAGTTTATCTGTCGTGAAGGTCTCACGCTTTGGCAAGAAAAGGGCAGATTTTTGTGAATCGATAATTGATGACCCAAATGGTATCATTACCGTTGCACACGTAAGACATCGGCCAACGTACTCGGCTATGTCTTCCTTCATTCCCGGCCACTAATAAAATCTCTGTAAGTCTCGGTACATTTTATCGGCGCCTGGATGCATGGATTATCTGGTTTGTATCCACCAACTATTTTGGTAGTAGGTATTTCATCCGGTTTCATCTCAAGCTGTCTTTCTGCTCTACCATCTGACCCACTCCTTAAAGTTTTCATATGTGGCTCTCGCGACTCTAGGTCTTCATCGTCCGATCGAGATCTCTAAGTCACGCATGGTGAATTCTAGGTTATTTTATATAACCATATTCATACTTCACCACCTGTTAAATCTGTTCTCAGTTTTGAAGGTGTACTTTACATGTTGGGGAGGTCTACCTAAAATATGGTAGTTCTATTAGGATATGGGTAATGATTTATCCTCTAAGTAATCCGGTACACATCTCCGAGATGTTATGTGTTTACCTTACTTCTACCCAAAAGTCGTGTGACTTGTGGGGCTTATTGCAACTGTTGTTCCAATTGTCACTATTCTTAGCCTACTTCACACTTGGGGAATTTAGCATAGAGTTGCTCTTTCTTTAATAGCTCTAGAATCTTCAGTAGATGTCGTTCGTGTTCTGCCTTGCTCTTAGAATAAATCAGTATGTCATCCCTAACGAAAATGACAAACTGATCCAGATACGGTTTGCACACTCTGTTTCATGAGGTCCATGAAAACCATGGGTGCATTCTTCTATCCGAAAGGCGGTACCGTAACTCGAAATGCCCATATCTCATTCGAAATGATGTCTCTGGCATATCTCCGTCTTGTATTCACAATTGATTTCCCTTGATCTACTTATCTAGTTTAGCTATGTTTCTAGCACAGTTCTAACAGTCATCCCGTCCTAACATCCTAGAACCGGAGTTCTCTAAATCAAGTGATTCGAGTTCTATGAGGTCTAGGTAAGGAAGTGTCAGCTTACACACTAGCTTTAGCGTTTGAGTTTCTACGGCTTATAGTGCTCTAAGTAGATAAGGTTCTTTTCCTAACTATAGTAACTAGACTGTAATTAAGAATCACCCTATCTTTATTTATTTTCTTAACGCTTAATTGACCTAAAGCTTCCTTAGGCTACTATTCCTATTATCTTATTAGCACTGAGCTTGCTTACAGTTTCCTTGGATTTATTGTTTCTAAAGCCACAACGGGGTATGCATTTCAAATTAGCACGCCAATAAATAATTTAACGTAACAGGATGAAGTATGCATACCTGTGGGGTTATCCCACCCCAAACTTGCATCAGGAGCTGGTAAAGTAACCATTTCCTCAGAATGCGCAGGATCTGCGGAAGATACCCTTACTGGGCAGTCTCGTGCAATGTGTTCGGACATTCCGCACACATAGCAATCCTTGTTGTGTCGAGGAAGGGGATATATAATATTCTCAGGGTTCTGATTATGGGTTGGGGGATTATTACAATCACGACTCCAGTGTCCCTTCCTCCCGCAGTTCAGGCAATGTTTGCACAGTCTGTTCTCAGCATGATGAAGACCGTACGTGGCACATAAAGGAAACTTGCCAGCATAATCCCAGTGGCCCATCTTACCACAACGGGTGCATTGTCTGCTTGGGGTTTCAACACGGTGGTGATAGTGGCAGCTAGTGCAAAGAGGGGCTATTCTAGCATAATGCTTACGACCCTCTGGCTCTGGAGCAACGGTCATTTGGCGGAGGGGAACGGCCTCTGTGTAGATTACAGGGTCTCTTGATTTCTTAGAACGACTCTGTTTTCGCTTCTTGCTTGTTTCTCCTAGTACCAATCCTCCAGTTCCCGTGACTGTCTTCGGGTAGCATCGAGTGTTCTCATCACCGCTCATGACTTGAGTGATGATTCCTGGGAGAACCGTCATCATCAGTTCAGTAACTAGGGTCGTGAGTGCAACGGCTGCTGGGTCCGTCTCCTGTGTAGTAGAAGGTGGTGATGGTTGTCTTCTTGGTGACATTCTGCTTATACCCGAAAGATCATCGGTTAGCGTAAAGACCGAATGTAAAAGACACAATGCTAGCTTAAAACCTATATTCTCTATATGAGGATCCCTAAGTTATAGTCTAGGCCAAACCGTTTAAGTAAATGACCTATTATTCTCTATAACCTTGAGCTCTGATACCAATCTGTCACACCCCAAGCCGGCGAGTTGGATCGACTTCCCTGTCGGGCGGAAGGTTCCCGGGCGCGATATCGAAAGTGAAAATCGTGATGATCAGATTGTTTACATAGCATCAATGTTAAGAATAACTAAAGCACCATGACATTAAACTAGAGTTTAAATTACAATTGTCAACGTTTGATAATTCAACCATGTAAATCCAACAAATTAATCATGAATCTACTATCTTGTAACCATACAAGATATCAAAAGTGATTCACAGTAGTCAACAAAATAGGTGCTTCCCAAAACTACTTGGTCCTCTAAGTGGCATCCTAGCATGCATTCCTGAAACCTTAGCTTAATCCTGTAAATCACTTGAGAAAGCATGAAAGAAAACAAAGTCAACACAACGGTTGGTGAGTTCATGTAGTTTAGTTTTTTGAAAAAAAAGAGCTTTTGCAAACCCTTTTTAGGTAACAACCTTAACCTCATTAACATCACCTGTATCATCCAACTCGATATGCTTATGTATAGGGCATACGAAAGGGTCGAGCCTACAACCCGCCCAGACGCCATCCCACCACACACTAAGCCACATAAGACATTGTTGTTAATGATAATTAAGAATTTTACCTACCATTCAATACCATTTCAAAAGAATAGCCTATTACAAGTATTTTAGGTAACAACCCCAACCTTATTAACATCACCTGCATCATCCAACTCGGTATGCTTATATATAGGGCATACGAAAGGGTCGAGCCTACAACCCGCCCAGACGCCATCCCACCACATACTAAGCCACATAGGACATTTTTGTTAATGATAATTAAGCGTCTTACCTATCTTCATGTTTCATTCCTATTCCAGTTTCAAACATTTCATTTAGAAGTCTAAAAACATGTATACATTAGCATTTACCAATCTCTTCGGTAACAACCTTAACCTCATTAACTTCACCTGTATCATCCAGCTCGGTATGCTTATGTATAGGGCATACGAAAGGGTCGAGCCTACAACCCACCCAGACGCCATCCCACCGCATACTAAGCCACATAGGACATTGTAGTTAATTTCCATTTTAGAATTTGATTTCCACAAATTTTTGAATGTGATTTCCACAATTTGAAATACCTCTGATTTCCTGAGTTCAACATGCTTACATGATTACCCAAAACACTTGTAGAAATATAATATTAAATGCTTAATTAAATCAATAATTAATCATTTATTTACAACTAAGACATGATGATTGGGTCTTATTTAACTCAATCAATTAGACTTAGTTGATGGTCGTGTCCAAGTTGTACCGTCTCACACGTGGCCCATATCAAGCACGACCCAAAATGAGTTTACCTGTATGCGTCGGGACTTTCAAGATTTCCCCATATCAGCCTGACCTTTAAGGTCTACTGTTTCTGTCGGGACTTTAGGTTTTGCCCAAATCAGCTTGACCCTCAGGCCTACTGTACATGCCGGGACTTTAGGATATCCTTTGATTTCTTGATCATCTTGATTCTCTTGATTCTCTTGATTTCGTTTGATAGTTTTAGTTATGCCCATATAGCTTGACTACTAGAGTCTACTATTTATGACGGTACTTTACGTGTGTTACATGTGGTCTTGATTTACATACAACTGACATCCACCTTAACTTACACATTAATGATTTCATTATTTCATTGATTCACACACGGTTATGATTTCTTTGAGTCTTTTGATTCTAATCTTTAGCATTCCATGACTTCCACAACGATTATAGATTCTTGAATAGGATCCTTAGTTTTACTGATCATACACTGATTTAAATTCCTTAGAATTTGATCCTTAGTTTTAGTTCTCTTGGTTTCACTTTGAGTTTAGATTCTGAGAATTCGAATATTGATGGACTAAGTGTTTGTTTAGAGTGTTAGAATTAAGGTATTACTCACAAGAGTAATTAATTTATTCTTTAGTTATTGCAAGCTCCGATCGACTGTACTTGCGTGTTCTACAAGTTGTAGTGATCGTTTTGACACCAAGAGCGCTCGATTTCATGGAGAAATGAAGGAGTTATGGTGGTAGCTTGTAGAGAGAGAAAGTAGAGAGAGTGACGGGAGAGAGGTTGAAGATGAGGTAGTTGTGGGGAAAATGAGGGATTAAAAGCCTCATTAAAGGCTTTCAACTTACCCGGGTGTTCGGTCTCGTTCGGTTTTGCTCGGTTTGGCGTAGAAGTATCGGCTTCGTTTCGTTTTCGTACCGAATCGTTACGGCTTTAAAAGTAAAATTTCTAAATTTATTTTAGGTGGTTATTCCTAGTAAATTAATTAAATATCTTCCGTTTATTTGAATTTTCTGAAAAAATTTTTAAATTACAGTTTAAATCGAATCGTACAGTTTTCGCTCGTATTCGTTCGAATCGTCACCCGTACGAATACGACGATAACTATACTTTTCAATATGGTTTTCTAATTATTGGACATCGTTCAGAACGTTAAACCTTCAGATGTATTCGTACAAATCGTCACCTATATGAATAATCCGTCGATTTAGTATTCACGTAACGATATTTGTTGTTGTTTTGTTTTGTAAAGCCTCACATACGCTTATACATAATACAATCCTAACAATCAATCACGTGATGGTTCTGTATCTCCAGATAATTAACTGACTTATGAACCATAGTTCTGAGCTATGTTTCTGCAATGATGTTGAATCTGTTCTATGATAACATGAAATGATAGTGATATTTGAGTAATAACTGAAATTTGTACTTGATTTACTGTTCATTTTACAGTCTAGATCACTGTTCCAGTGACGTTTCCGACACTGATGTTACACAGAGTGAATGGAATATCGAGACTTATGTGCCTCTTCCATCACAGGTCACATAAGTTTCCGTGATGGGGAACCCAAACGCGTTCCATGAAATAGTGAAAGCCATCCGCTTTTACTTCGAGTTGCTTCTCCATTCCCATTAGTGATTCAGCCACAAGTTTTCTTCTTTCAATGCCTCAACTTGGGCACTACGTATCTGCTCAGGGAGATTAGGATGAACGGTGAGTTGTAAAGCTCGTACCCTCTTGGGTATCGAGGTATTTTTCCGACTTAGGGCGAAGCCACAACGTTGGCTTTCCCCGGATGATGCTTGATAGCACACTCATAGTCGTTTAGGAGTTCGAGCCAGTGACGATGTCGCATGTTCAGTTCCTTATGTTCGAATATGTGCTGGAGATTCTTGTGATCAATGTATATAGTGCACTTCATACCATACAGGTAGTGCCTCCAAATATTCAGTGCAAATACCACGGATCCAAGCTCCAAGTCATGGGTGGTGTAATTCTTCTCGTGGACTTTCAGTTGTCGAGAAGCATATGCGACCACCTTCTCTCGCTGCATCAGCACGCAGCCGAGTCCTTGTATTAAGGCATCGCAGTATACTACGAAATTGTCTATTCCATCAGAAAGAGATAAGATAGGTTCACTACAGAGCTTCTGCTTGAGAAGTTGGAATGCAGCTTCTTGCTTGTTAGTCGAGAGATATTTCTTATCCTTCTGTGTGAGAGCTGTTATTGGTTGGGCTATCTTGGAAAATCCTTCAATGAATAGTCGATAATAGCCTGCCAAGCCTAGGAATTGTCGCACCTTAGTTGGGGTCTTTGGTTTCCCAGTTTTTGATCGCCTCTATCTTGGATTTATCCACATGTATCCCTTGTTCATTGACAGCATGTCCAAAAAATTGGACTTCTCGGATCCAGAAGTCGCTTTTGGAGAGTTTAGTGAACAACTTCTCTTGCCGTAACAGTTCAAGAGTCAATCGAAGATGCTCTATGTGTTCTTCCTGAGTCTTTGAGTAGATGAGGATATCATCAATGAACACAATGATTAACTTGTCGAGGTATTGTTTGCAAACTCTATTCATGAGGTCCATGAATATCGCGGGTGCATTTGTTAGCCCAAATGGCATGACCAAAAACTAGTAATGGCCATACCGTGCACGAAAAGTTGTCTTGGGGATATCTTCCTCTTGAATCCTCAACTGATGGTACCCATATCGTAAATCGATCTTAGAGTAGTAACTCGACCGTTGCAATTGATCGAACAGATCATCGATCCGTGGTAGGGGTTATGATTCTTGATCCTCACTTTGTTCAATTCCCGGCAGTCGATTCACATACGAAACGTGTCGTCCCTCTTCTTAACGAACGAGACAGGAGCTCCCCATGGTTAGAAGCTTGTTATAATGAAACCCTTGTCCAAAAGCTCTTGAAGTTGATTTGAGAGTTTCTTCATCTCCGAAGGTGCAAGTCGATAGGGTGCTCATGCGATAGGTGCTGCTACCGGCGTGAGATCTATGCGAAACTCCACTTGTCGAGGCGGAGGTAGTCCTGGTAGATCCTCTAGGAATATGTTGGGATAGTCGCATACGACTAGGATGTATTCTATTTTCTTCTGTTCTTCAATCTTGTCGGTGATAAGCGCCAGTATGGCTGTGTATCCCTTACGTAGGCATTTGTGAGCTTTCATGAACGAGATGATGTTCAGAGGAGTGTCCCTCCTTTTGCCATTGATGTGTAAGGTTTCTTCACTATGGAGAGGTATACGTATAACCTTATCATGGAAAACTATTTCAGCTTGGTTTTCAGACAACCAATCCATGCCCACTACAACATCAAAACTGCCTACTGTGAATGGAATAAGATCAAACTTATGGTTTGCTAGTTCTAAAGTGCATCCTCTCAGAATGTGCTTAGTTACAATCAGCTTACTATCAGCTAGCTCTACTGTATATTCAACCTCTAAAGGTGTTGGGGCTATGGGAAGTATCTCACTAAAATCCTTAGATATAAAACTTTTCTCAGCTCCAGTGTCAAATAGTACAGAAGCATAATGATTGTTTAGAAGATATGTACATGTTGTGAGGTTAGGATCCCTTCTGGCCTCCTTAGCCCCAATCACGAAGGCTCGTCCCTTCGGAACGTTATTGTTCCCATGCTGTTTGGATGATTGTTGTTCTTCAGATGTAGGCAGTCCTTCTTGAAGTGCCCTGGTTTTCCACACTCGAAGCAGCCCATTGGTGCTTGGTATTGCTGTTGTTATGGCTGTGGGGTTTTTGCAAGTATCTCGCCCCTACAATCCTTGGCCATATGTCATTCTTTGCCACATCGTTTACATCGGATAAAGCCACATTGTCCCAAGGCATGATAGAAGTTGCGTTTGTTGCACTTGGGGTGCTTGCCTACATAGGCTCATGGGTTCTGATTGGTTGGAATAGGTGGGGTGTAAGCTTGGGGTGACCCAAACTTACGTTGTTGTGGTGGTGGCTGAAGGGTGGAAGGTTTTCTAAGAGTGTTATCCCATTTGCGTTTTTTATCAACAGGTTTGGATACTGCGCCGCGGGGTGGCAAAAGTCCTTGTGCAACTGCCGAATCTGTGAGCTTGTGGGCTAGTCGCACCGCATGTTGCAGAGTGATGGGGTCAGCAGAATGTACCATGCCTTGTATCTGACGGGTTAATCTCTAAATGTAGTTCTCTATGTGTTTGTAGGGTGGTGTTTCCATCTCTGAGCACAGGTGTGCTAACTCATACGATCAAGCAGTGTATGCTTCGATCTCGGAACCAACCATCTTATGGTTCCAGAATTCAGTTTCCAGCTTCTACACTTCACCACGAGAACAGTATTCACGATTCATCATTTGCTTAAGATCTTCCCAAGATAGGGTGTTAGCTGCATCCAACCCTAAGTTCTGGACATTGGCATTCCACCAAGTGAGGGCAGCTCCCTCAAGAGTTCCAACAGCGAACTTGACCCGATCCTCGTTCCTGCAGTTGCTCATGGCAAAGGCCGACTCCGCCTTTTCCATCTAGGGCAGCAGTCCAAAGGCACCCCTAGTACCATTGAAAGAGTGGGGTTTGCAATCCATAAACGTTTTGAATGTGAAGAGAGGTGGGGTTAAGGTCTGTTCCTCAGATATGCAAACAAAAGAATTTGATTCAGTATCGGGTAAACACGTTGAAATGGAGATGAGTGGTCATTGTGCAAGGTGAATTCAGAAATGAGGTTTGTCACTTGGTTCAGTCAATTTGATTACGGGTAGCTTCCTGTGCAGCACGCGCCTCTTCAACTCATTCGTTGATGAGTGCGTTGAGTTCAGCTGCAGTCAAATTGTTGTTCCCACGTCCTCCCGCATTTCATCGTCCTCCGCGTCCTCCAGCCATGATCTTCATAGCTTGAATAAGCATTAGAGTGTTTCCAAGGATTAAGGTAGTGTGTGCGGTTGGTACGTAAAGGAAACATGTATTAATTTGCACAGACAAGATATTTAATAACAACAATAGTCTTGATAGATAATAAGTTGTACTTGTTACAATTCATTTAATACCAAAACATTAATTTTACACAATATTTAGTACAGAGACACAACCCGTCCCTACTAGGTCTATGCTAGGTTAATCAAATGTATTGTCTGTGGTGGAATCAAAATCAACATCCTCTGCTGGTTCCTCGTCCTCAGGGTCAGGCTCCTCTGGGTCTGGAATGACAATCGTGTTCTCTAGCTCTTCGAGTCTAGCTTCTGCGATGGAAGCTCGGGCTTAGGCCGCCTGGAATTGTGCAATCAACTAGGTCATATCCCGATCCATCTTGTTGACTACACTACAAAGCTCTGCATGTCGGGTATCCGTGTACCTCAGCTCTTCTGTGATACAGTCCATTCGGTCATCTGCCCAGGCCATATCTCGAGTCAATCTGGCGATAACATCCGACTCAAGACACTGCCTCTTAGGCTCAGGTGGTTCTACTATGGGCGATGCATCGTTAGGTGACTCCTCTACGGGGTCCTCCTCAGGATCCTCGTCAAGGTCTTCATGGGGATCCTCATCTGGATCCTCCTCGGGAAACTCATCGAAATCCTCCACGGGATCATCCGATGGTGGGGGATGCTGGTCAAATGACTCTACAATCACCGGTAGTCATGATGCGGATAGTTCTTGAGCTATCGGCTCCTCCTCGTCGTGTGCAAACACATGCGGTGATGATGGTGGCGCCATATCTATAATGTGCGTAATAAGTGTATGTACAACCATGTATGCAAGTAGTAAATGATCATGTATACTAGTACTGTTAATACTAACACTATATGTACGTGGGGACTAATGGTTATAGACTAAGTTCACTAAATGCAAACCTAATTCGCAGTCACCAAAGGCTCTGATACCAATCTGTCACACCCTGGCCTCCCCGACCTTCCCGAGGGCGCGACGTGAAACCGGTCAACGGTACTCTGCAGGATCGCAGTATCCTGTCACAGTTGCGAGACCTAGATGATTGGTTGCATACGTACATCCAATAACTTGGATAAAACAGTTTTGTAAAATCAGAGTTGCGGAAGATTAACGTATAAGTTATCAAAACATTTAGATCTTATAAGTTGCGGAAGCTTAAGTTAAAATAGTTTTCAAATCAGTACATAGTAATAGATGCGGAAGCGATTAAGTCGTTTGTCATTACATAACAAAATATTTATTAAATGTCCTCAAATGGTCTAAGACACTAAAGTTGTTTCATGGACTTCATCCTAGCATCCTATTCCTTGTGTGCGTGCCCTAATTACCTGAGAAAATATGCGAGAAAAAGGTCAACACAAACGTTGATGAGAGCACAGGTTTATCATAAGCAATAAACATCAAATGTTTAAAGTAAGTGTTGCTGGACAACATATCATTACAATGCAATACTGATTGATAGTTAGTGAATACAATTATAATATATATGGGTTCAAAATCGAAGCTGACTGTATGCCTCCCACCATGTCCATCACACAATACAATGGCAAATGTGTTGGACAATATATCACCCATTCCGACCTCCAATCGGGTTGGCCTCCCAGGCGCGATGGGTGGGCTTGTTAGGCCCAAATAGTACTAGTGAAGATTACCACGCTAGGCGCCCCGCGCTACTAACGGTCCGAGGTGTGTTTGTGAGGACTTCGAGTTGTGATGTGTGCCACACATATACATATAGTGATAATGCAAGTCCATAAGTAACCAAAGTTGTTGTTTCAAAACAGTTTATCATGAAAGGTTTTCTCCCTGAAAGGTAGAAAAGATAAAAAGGGGTCGTGAACTCACTGATAAAGCAGTTCCGGTTATGTGTTCGCTACTGTGAGTGCTAGCAACCTGCTAGTGAGCACCTATTATCATATAGGTCGTGAGATATGTTATGTGGTGTGTTGTATCCCATACAACTCCAAGTGTCGATGTGCTCAACCGAGTGTTTGTGTGTTGACTTGTGTTGACTCGACGAATCGTTGGTGACACATTCGTTGTGTTTAGTTTGTTTTATGTGTCATATACAAGTAGGACATCAATATGCATCCTACGACCCTAATCGTAATGCTTCACATCGGTCATGTTATTAAATCGTAAAAGTTATCATTTTTGGAAAGTTTCCATTTTTAGAAACTCTCAACATTTAGAAATTTTCTATTTTTAGAAAGTGTAGTTATGAAGTTCCATTTCATAAAACTAATGACTCTAGTATGTTTGTAAAAACATATTTAAACACTTAAAAAATTTCGTTTGTGCTTAAATCACGATTTATGCCATTTTGCCCAAATAAAAGTTTCCAAATATGTCGTAAATCATTTTTAAACATAGTCCAATAGTTACAAATCACCAAAACATGTTAAAACCCCAAAATCTCTCTTTTGATTTACAAAAGTTTATAAATTTAGTAAGTTTGTCACAACTTGGGTTATACTAATCTTTATCATGAGTTGGTAGCATTGGTGCCAGACATGGTACCAACTCTAGAGAAAAGGAATGAGAGATATGTAGGTGGATTACCCGCCTGCATACAGACTTTGGTCATTGCAGCAAACCCTGTCAATTTGGAGTCAGCTATTAGCCTGTCAAGGAAAACTTACTGACGTGATGGTAGCCTCTGGAACTCTAAAGAAGGAGGCTGACTCAGGCAAGAACAAGGAAGAGTCATCAAAAAGACCCCCTCGTCACCCAAAGAAGAAACAGAAGGTCATTAAGAACTACAAGATGGCCACTCCACTCAACCAAGTAGCTGTTACACCACAAAACCTTCACAAGAAACCTTACACCGGCACGTATCCTCTGTGTGCCAAATGCCAGTATCATCATGCTGCAAACACTCCTTGCCGACACTGCACGGGATGTGGAAGGAAGGGCCGAATGGCACCTAACCAAGCAGTCAACAATGCTGCTTTAGCTCTCCCTCTACCTAACAACCCAAATCAAAACAATGGCGGATGCTATAACTGCGGTGAAATTGGCCATTTTTCAAAGAATTGCCCAAAGAAAGCACAACCGGCAGTTCAAGCACCGCGTGGAAGAGCTTTTGCCATAGGAGCTCCAGTTGCTCGACAAGACCCGAAGGTGGTCACTGGTACATTTCTCTTACATGAATTTTATGCATCTATTCTGTTTGACACTGGTGCGGATCAGAGTCTTATCTCGACCGACTTTGCATGCCAACTTAACCAGGTTGAAGAACTTTTAGACTCCCCTTACATTATTAAAGTAGCGAATGGGAAACAAATCACAGTTAGTTCAGTATTTAGAAACTGCCCATTAACACTTAACGGCCAAACATTCACCATCGGTTTGACACCGATGGAGTTGGGCAGTTTCGACATCATTGTCGGAATGGATTGGCTATCTCTCAACAGAGTGGAAGTCATCTGTTCTGAAAATCTGCTTCGAATTCCATTGACGAATGAGCTTGTGTTGGAATTTCGAGGGGATCAAGCAAAACGTAGTGTCAAAATTATATCTTGCATAAAGGCGCGTAAGTGTTTACAGAAGCAGTGTGTAGCTTTTCTTGCTCATGTGGTGGAAAAAGAGAAAGACAAGATCAATATTCAAGACGTGCCAGTAGTAAGGGAGTATCCAGAAGTGTTTCCTGAAAATCTACCCGGTTTGCCACCCACACAACCGGTAGAATTCCGTATTGACTTAGTTCTTGCAGCGACTCCTGTAGCTAAATCTCCTTACAGGTTATCTCCTTCAGAGATGCAGGAATTGTCAAATCAACTACATGAATTACTGGATAAAGGTTTCATCCGACCGAGCTACTCACCGTGGGGAGCTCCGATTTTGTTCGTAAAGAAGGGCGGATCCTTTCGGATGTGTATAGACTAAAGAGGGCTGAACAAATTGACCATCAAGAATCGGTATCCACTGCCGATGATTGATGATCTTTTTGACCAACTACAAGGAGCACAGTATTTCTCAAAGATTGATTTACGATTCGGATATCATCATCTCAGAGTTCAACAAGAAGACATACCAAAGACGGCTTTCCAAACCCTATATGGGCATTATGAGTTTATGGTAATGCCTTTTGGATTGACAAATGCGCCTGCGGTTTTCATGGACCTCATGAAACGAGTGTGCAAGCCGTATCTGGATCAGTTTGTCATTGTTTTTATCGATGGCATACTGATTTACTCCATGAGCAAAGACGAACATGAGCAACACCTCAGGAAGATCTTGGAGCTGTTAAAGAAAGAAAAACTCTATGCCAAATTCTCAAAGTATGAATTTTGGCTGAAGAAGTCCAATTTTTGGGTCACGTAGTCAACAGTGAAGGGATACATGTAGACCCTGCCAAGATTGAAGCGATTAAGAACTGGGATACTCCGAAAACACCGACGGAGATACGGTCTTTTCAAGGACTCGCATGTTATTATAGAAGGTTTATTTCAAACTTTTCTAAGATAGCCTTGTCTCTCACCAAGTTAACTCAGAAAAGCGAGCCGTTTGTTTGGGAGCAGAAACAAGAAGATGCTTTCCAGACATTGAAACAGAAGTTATGTGATGCTCCAATCTTATCTCTCCCAAAGGGTACATACGACTTTGTAGTGTATTGTGATGCTTCCCATCAGGGACACGGTTGCGTATTAATGCAGCGAGACAAGGTTATCGCGTATGCATCAAGATAGTTGAAGATTAATGAGAAGAACTACACGACTCATAATCTAGAACTGGGAGCATTAGTCTTCGCACTGAAGATTTGGAGACATTACTTGTATGGAACCAAGTGTACCATCTTCACTGATCACAAAAGTCTACAACACAGGTTTGATAAGAAGGAACTCAACATGCGACAGCGTCGTTTGGTTGAACTTCTGAACGATTACGACTGTGTGATCAAGTACCATCTGGGTAAGAAAAATGTTGTAGCAGATGCTTTAAGCCGGAAGGAACGGGTCAAACCCTTACGTGTCAGAGCTATGGGAATGACTGTGCAAACGAGTTTACGTGACAAGATTTTTCAGGCACAACAAGAATCAGTAGAAGGGGTAATCTGAAGAAAGAACTTAATTGTGGAGCAGAACGACACTTTGAGACGAAACCAGATAGAGTTATCTACTATCACGATCGCGTGTGGATTCCTGCGGTAGATGAATTGAGGATGCATATTTTTGACGAATCGCACAAGACAAGGTACTCAGTACACCCGGGTGCCGATAAGATGTACCAAGATATACGGGGATTTTATTGGTGGCCGGGAATGAAGAAAGATATAGCTGAGTATGTTGGTCGATGTCTGACATGTTGGTCGATGTCTGACGTTGTAGCTGATGCCTTGAGCCGGAAGGAAGGGGTCAAACCCTTGCGCGTTAGAGCAATGGGAATGACTGTGTAGACAAGTCTCCGAGACAAGATTATTCAGGCACAGCAAGAAACAATTGATATAGGAAATCTGAAGAAAGAACTTGATTGTGGAGCAGAGAAACAGTTTGAAACAAAATCGGATGGAGTTATCTACTACCAAGATCGTATATGGATTCCGGCGGTAGACGAATTTAGAAGACTCATCTTCGATGAAACACATAAGACCAAGTACTCAGTGCATCCGGGCACCAATAAAATAAACCAAGATGTACGGGGATTTTATTGGTGGCCGGGAATGAAGAAAGATATCGCCGAGTACGTCGGCCGATGCCTTACGTGTGCAAAAGTAAAGGCGGAACACCAGAAACCGTCAGGTTTACTGGAACAGCCTGAGATTCCGCTCTGGAAGTAGGAACAAATAGTTATGGACTTCATTACCAAGCTACCCCGCACTTCCAGTGGTCATGATACGATTTGGGTCATCATTGACCGTTTGACAAAATCTGCTCATTTCTTGCCAATGCGTGAGACATTCACGATGGATAGACTGGCGAGACTGTACATCAATGAGATAGTGGTATGTCATGTGCTGCCATTGTCTATCATTTCAGATAGGGACAGCAGATTCACATCAAGGTTCTGGCAATCATTACAACAATCTCTAGGGACGCACTTAAATCTGAGTACAGCTTACCATCCACAAACGGACGGTGAAAGTGAACGTATGATTCAGACCTTAGAGGACATGTTGAGGACCTATGTGTTAGATTTCGGTGGGAATTGGGATTCTCATTTGCCACTAATTGAATTCTCCTACAACAACAATTACCACAGCAGTATCAGATGTGCACCATTCGAGGCTCTTTATGGTCGAAAATGTCGGTCACCGATCTGTTGGACTGAAGTGGGAGATAATAGTATAACTGGGCCAGAGCTTATTCAAGAGACTACTGACAAGATTGCTCAGATTCAACAAAGACTACAAGCGACAAGGAGCAGACAAAAGAGTTATGCCGACAAACGGCGCAAGCCTTTGGAATTCCAAGTGAGAGACCGTGTCATGTTAAAGGTATCCCCATGGAAAGGCATAGTTCGTTTTGGAAAGAAAGGCAAATTAGCACCACGATACGTAGGGCCGTTCGAGATCATTGAATGTATTGGTCCTGTGGCGTATAGACTGAGATTACCAGATGAACTCAGTGGTGTGCATGACGTGTTTCACGTCTCCAACTTAAAGAAATGCCTTGCTGACGAATCATTCGTCATACCAATCGAATAAATTCAAGTGGACAAGCAGTTACATTTTATCGAAGAACCTTTGGAGATTATGGATCGCAAGGTTAAACAATTAAGGCGAAGCCGTATTCCGATTGTAAAGGTTCGATGGAACTCAAAGCGTGAACCCGAGTTTACTTGGGAACACGAAGATCACATGAAGTCTAAGTATCCCCAACTGTTTACAGAGGAAGCCGTACCTGATAACGACTCTTAAATTTCGAGACGAAATTTCTTTAACAAGGGGAGACTGTAACATCAGTGCCGGAAACGTACCGGAACAGTGATTTCAACAGTAACATGAACAGTAATCAGGTACAAACTATACGTATTTCATTGTATGTCATATTCATGTCATGTATCATTATCATTTCATGTTATCAAGGAATAAATTCATAATCATTTCAGAAAACAAAACTCAGAACTATGATTCATCAGCCAGATAGTTATCTGGCGATACAGAACCATCAGGTGATTATTTGTTAGGAGTTTATTTTGTATAATCGTATGTGAGGTTTCACAGAACAAAACAACAACGGATGTCGATACATAAATGCTAAATCGACGGATTATTTGTATAGGTGACGATCTGTTCCCATATATCTGAAAGTTTTACATTCTGAACGATATCCAATAATTAGAAAACCATATTGAAAAGCGTAGTTCTCGTCGAATTTGTACGGGTGACGATTCGAACAAATACGCGCTATGACAGTACGATTCGATTTAAACAGTAAATTAAATATTTTCAGAAAATTTAAATAAACGAAAGATATTTAGTTAATTTTACTAGGAATTACCACCTAAAATAAATTTGTAAACTTTGCTTTTAAAACCGTAAAATTTCGTTATGAAAATGAAAGAAAAACGACGTCTTTACGCGAGACCGAGTGAAAACGAACGGACCCGAACATAACCGGCTATCTTAAGATCATTTATGATGGCAATTAATGCCATCTTCCTCCCCCACCAACCAGAATTTTCACCCCAATCTCGAGCTCTCTCTCTCTACTTTCTCTTTCTAGAACCTCACACCTTATCTCTCTCGTTTCTTCACGAAATCAAGTGTTTTTGGTGTCAAAACGACCATTGCAACTTGTAGATCATAGAAGTACAACAGATCTAAGCTTTTAACTGATAGATTTGAGGTAAATCCATATTCTTTGTTCGGTTTTAGGGTTTTGAAAACACTAGGTTCGAACCCCATGGGAGCCGGTTTTAGCTTTTCAAAACCTTAGGGAATTACCACCATACACACTTAGAAGAAGTTAGGAACTTGTTGTATACCTAGGGCTAGCCATTAGATCGAAATTAGGGCTGGCATTGTTGCTGAAGTTCGAAGACCCGAATAGGGTTTTGCCCAGCTCGCCGAATCGGCTGAGGCTACCTCCTTTCGGCCGAATGGCCCAAGCCGAAGCAGTCCCTTTCGATCGGCCAGGAACCCATTTGCTCGGATCCTCCTTCGACTGGACCTCCTTTGGTCGGGGTTGGTTTCAATAGGCCACTCATCCATTCGGTTAGTTTGAGTCGGGTCCAACCTCACTCGATCAGACCAATGCATCATTCGCCCGAGCCTCACTCGCCTAATCCTAGTTCGGCTAAGGCCGATGCGGCCCAAGCCTTTCGGCCAACGCTTTCGCACATGGCTTTCATTCATGCGTGGAGTTGGGTAACTTATCCATGTGATTTTGTGCATTGAGTCGGCTATCATTGCATACATGGAGTGTGTGTGTGGGTGCATGGGAAATTCACGTGGATGCTTGCATGGTTTGGGATTTAAACATGAGTTCATTACAAGAAAAACAAGGAAGTAGGGTTTTCAAAGGAAAATGATTTTCTTAAATCATACTAACAACCACATATGGGGGTGTTAACATCATTTGAATTCGAAACACTTGAGAATGCATTGAGGATAAAGATAATGGCCTAGGGTTATGAGTGTTGGTTTAATTATTAACACCTAACCCTTAGGATACTTCATAAGGATATGTAACTAATCTAGATGATTCACTTGAATTATCTAGGACAAGTTATTCAAAGAGTTGATCAATAATTCTTGGACAAACAAAAGCTAGTAATGGGCCTAAAGTTAATCAAATGGGATTAACCCAAGCCCATCATGTTAACTATACTTTTCTTAACTTAATTATGTTTTTAAATAAAAGAAATTGATTTATAAACCTTATTAACTTAAATTAAATGATTTCTAACTAAATGTTTAACTTAAATTGAATTAATATAAAAACGTTTTAATTAAAGACTTGTAATGATTACTTGTGGGATAAGGGTTTATTTATGGGTAATACCTTAGACTAGTTAGATGCAATCTTAGAAACACATTAGTAACACAGGACACATAGTTTCACACCAAGACCGAAATCCTAGATACGACTATTATAAATACTTATCGTATTCGAATCCTTATAAAACAACTCAGGTGCTGAAGAAGCATAGTCTACAAATAACGAACGCGCATTTTGTGATAATTCAATACAGAGCAACACAGGTGAGTTCATTGCCCCTTTTCTAAACATTTTTGTTTTACAAACGCGGGGCTGAGAAGCATGCGTAAATTATTTTCTTGGATTATATTTACTTAAATGATTTTACTTAACATATGTTTTATATGTATAATTGTTAACCTAGATTCTGTCTAGGTATACTATATACAGGATTTCTTATATATAGACGTATGTGAGGTTGTACAGAACAAAACAATAACGGATGTCGTTACGTGAATGCTAAATTGACGGATTATTCGTATAGGTGACGATCTGTACGAATATATCTAAAAGCTCAACGTTCTGAATGATGTCCAATAATTAGAAAATCACATCGAAAAGTGTTGTTATCGTCGTGTTCGTACAGGTGACGATTCGGAACGAATACGCTTGACAATTGTACGATTAGATTAAACAGATAAATTTAAACGTTTTCAGAAATTAAAATAAACAAAAGATATTAGTTAATTTACTAGGAATTACCACTTAAATTAAGTTAACAAATTCTATTTTTAAGATCGTAACGTATCGCGACGAGAAAACCGAAAACCGGCGCGTTTACGCGAAGCCAAGCGAAACCGAGTGAGCCCGAACGTGTCAGATCGTTAAAATGCTTGAAATGGCATTTAATGCCATTAACCTCATTCACCTACCATTTTCTCTCTTTCTCTCTCCCGTCACTTTCTCTCTCCCGTCACTTTCTCTCTCTAAACTCTCTCTCTAGAACTCCAAACCCTAGAAACCTCAATCCTTCACTAAATCGAGTGATTTTGGTGTCAAAACAACCACAACATCGTATAGATCGTGAAAATACAAAGATTTCGAGCTCAAGATCATCAACTTTGAGGTAAAATGGAGCCTCACGAAATCACCTTAGGCGAGGAAGGAATGCTTTGAATGAACCATAATCACAGAATAGTTGTCCATTTTATGCTGGGCTACAGCTCGCCCGAATGAGGTTCCATGGAATACCTCTCATGCGAATAGCCATGCGAAACAACAATGTAGGCGAATCACTACGTCCGAATGGGTCTTGTGGCCGAATGAACTCTTCGTTCGCATGAACAAGGGCGACTGGACGAACTACCAGGCGAATGGAGCCCATTCGTGTGACAGCCACTTTCGGGTGAGTATGGGGTCGAAGCAAATCACCAGGCGAAGAAGACCTCCTATTCGTGTGCCACCACTTTCAGGTGAGTTCCATTCGCATGATCACACTCGTTCGTGCGAACCCTCTTTCGTGTGAAGTCGACGACCGAAAGGGAGTGTCAAACGAAAGGACCCATTCGTGAGATTCCGTTCGTGAGACTTCACTTCCTTTGTGGTATCACCATCACTTCGTTCGAACTATGGAGCCATGCATACGAATGGTACTCATTCATGTTTTGGTGACATTCGCCAAGGAACCATACGATAATAAATTAGGTTGTATAGCAAGTCCACCACAAGAAAAGAGGGTATGTTAACTGGCTTTGTTCACTATTTATACTAAGGTGTTCAACCTTAAAGCTCTCCAAACTATTATCACATATAACCATGGGTCTAACAATCGAATGGGTTAACAGGCTTGGGCATGGCCAACAAAAATCATAAGAAAAAGGGTTAATATGGAAGCTAGGGTTGGGAATTTAAACAAGTATTAAGTGAATAATTGATATTCATAAACATTAAATTAGTAAACTTGAGAGTCATAAATATAACTTGTGCTTAATAAGTCACTACAAGGAGTAACATGATTATTACTTGTTAATTTAAAGAACTAAGGGGAAACGAGTGAAGATCTATGGACCATCAAGAAACAAGCTAGGTATATACGGGTTGACTACATTGTTAACACCCCATACTTAGTAAATCTATGCAAACATATAACTAAATTAGATAGTTCAATTGAACTATCTAAGATAGGTTATATACAAGAACGATCAACGAACTACGGGTAACAAAAATCTAAAGAAGGATTTAGAGTTAATCAAGCGAGATTAACTTAAGTCTAACATGTTAACTTATATATCTCTTAAAATAACTTATGTTTTAATAAAAAGGAAAATGATTTATAAAATTTGTTAACAAAAGTGTTTTAAAATAAATTATATGATTTCTAAATTAAAGATTTAAACTTAAAACGGATTTTACAAATGACTTATCAACTAAAAGATCTTGAATAAGCGTAATGTAGACCTTACATAAGTAAGGTTTAATTTTGAATATCTACGAGATAATGGTTTATAAGGGGTAATTAGTGTACACTAGTTAGAGAGACTTAGAAACACATTAGTAAAGTCTAGGACACATAGTCGCACACTGAGACCAAAGGCCTATATACGTCATCTTCGAATACTTATCGTATTCAAATCCTAATAAATCAACATAGGTACTGAAGATACTTAATCTACAAACAACGAGCGCGCGTATCTTTGTTATTCATTATATAGCAACACAGGTGAGTTCATTGCCCATTTTCTAAGCATTTTTGTTTTAAAAATGCGGGGCTGAGAAGCATGCGTAAATTATTTTCCTTGGATTATATTTACCTAAATGCTTTTACTAAATATATGTTTTACTTGTATAGTTTTATCCTAGACTTTGTCTAGGTAAACACTTTGCAGGTTTTCAAAGTATCTATTCCTTATGAGTAGATAACTAATCTAAAACAACGAACTATTTTCAAAGGTCTATTTTCAAAGAACTAAAGATCTACTACAAAGAAATATTTTCGTTGGTGTGTTGTAAAAGAACTAAAGATCTATTTTCAAAGAACTAACGGTCTAATCAAAGAACTATTTTAAGTGGTGTGATGTCAAAAAACTAAAGATCTATTTCAAAGAACTATGTACAAAGAACTATGTACAAAGAACTATTTTCAAGGGTCTGTCTGGGAAATATCAAAGATAGCATGTGCCGATCCCAGGTTTGAAATATGTCCTAGCTAGACTGATTGAATAGGGGACACATGTTTGATGATATTTACAGCATCCCCTAAACAATTATCAAGGAACATCTGGGAAATACTCAAAGATAATATGTGCCAAAGAACTAAAGAACTATACGAACCACAGACGATCTAGAAGAACTATAAAATCCTATATGTCAAAAGATGTCCTAGCTAGACTGATTGATTATAGGTCGCATGTTTGATGATATTTACAGATCTCCTTCACTACTAAGAACCTTGATTGCTAGACTAGTCTACTCGAGTTGACCAAGGCCCAATCGTTAGGTCTTAGATTTTATTAAATGTTTATCTATTTGTTATTTAAACATTTAATGTAATGTTTCTAAAAATTCTATGGTTGATCATGATTGAGTGATGAACTTAAGGAATCAAGAGAATTTCCATATTTTGAGAAACTACAAGAACTAAAGAACTATTGGGTTGATGATGTGGAATGAAACGCTTAAGTATCATTAACAACAATATGTTACGCAGTTTGGTATGTGGTGGGCTGGTGGCTAGGCTGGCGATAAGCTTGACCCTACATATGCCCTATATATAAGCATACTTGATTGGATAATATAGGTGGTTGTTAATGAGGTTAAGGTTGTCATTACGGATGATCAGTGTTAAAAAATTTCAGGTTGTTCAAATGTTGTGAATCAAATGTATGGGATGAAATGCTTAATTATCACCAGGAACAATATATCATGTGGTTTGGTATGTGGTGGGCTGGTGACTGGGATGGCGGTAAGGTTGACCCTACATATGCCCTATATATAAGAATACTGAATTAGATGTTATAGGTGGTTAATGGTGAGGTTAAGGTTGTCATCTGGTCAGGTTTGTACAAAATTTATTTCTAAACAAAACTATATGAACTCATCAACCATGCGTTAACTTGATCTTTTTGCATGATTTCTTAGGTGATGAACAGGTCTAACTAAGAAGTTGTGTTTTGACTAGTACGCCCAGATAGAGGACCTAGTATTTTGGACGTGCATAATTTTGAACATCATTATGTAGATTATTTTGTATATCTTGTACAGATACAAGATAGAAGAATTGTGATGTTGATAGTAGATTTACATTGTTAAATTATGAACGAAACTGATGTAATTTAACCTTGTAATTCTATTTCATTTAACATTTTCTCATTATATATCACGTGCAAGGTAAACAATCTGATCATCATGATTATCATTCCCGATATCGCGCCCCGGGACATTTCCGCCCGACGGGACACACGATCCGGCCCGCCGGCTCGGGGTGTGACAATATAAACATGTAAAACTACCTTAAATGTTCTTAGATGGCTGAGTTTGAGCTAGAGAAAGGCTGTGGAGATCGTTCTTGCTTAGGTATTGCTTCAATCGACTTCTAAATCTTCCTTGAGGCATCAAATCACCAAGTCTGCAAATAGAAGAGCTTCCCAAGTGCTACCAAAGGGTTTGGGGACTGATTTCAGGAGGTTTGGTCGCTAGAGAGTGAAAGAAATCGATGGAATGGTGAAAGCAACCGAGTGAAATGAGTTGGGCTTGCTTTTATCAAAATTTTGCCTTTCACGACTCCCTCGCGTACACCCTAGCGGGCTTCTTCGGGGCTAAGCGTACCACATAAAATATTTTAATCGGATGGCTCCTCAAACCCTCGAGTGTACCGACCAGAGAGGATGAAGCGTCTGGGGCGTACCGCCTGATGATTCGAATAGTTCAAACTGTTCCCGCCCAAGCCATGGCCCTTGGCGTACCGTCTAACTAGATGGATGAGCCCAATTGGCCCAATTTAATTGTTTCGACCGTTTTTCGATTATTTTACGTTTATAACACATCATTTATCTTCGTTTGAACTTTAATTATTTATGCTTGATCATGTGTTCCTCAATTATCATCCAATTGTTTGTTTTGTTCAACATTCACCAACGTTCGTGAGAATCGTGTGTGTTTCGATAATTCATCGAATTATTGATGATAGTTTGTGTTTGTCACACTTGGTTTCCAAATCCAATGTGTAATGTACGATTCGATAGTTCTCAAGCTATCGTTTCACAGTTGTTTGTGATTAACTCATCTAATTGTCACATCCCGAGCCGGCGGGGTTGGATCAGATTCCCCGACGGGCGGAAGGTTCCCGGGGCGCGATATCGTGAGTGATAATCGTGATGATCAGATTGTTTACATTGCACATGATATAAATGAGAAATGCTAAATAGAATAGAATTACAAAGTTAAATTACATCGGTATCGTTTATAATTTAAGAATGTAAATCTACCATAAACATCATAAAGTTTCTATCTTGTAACTATACAAGATATACAAAATAATTGTATAATGATGTTCCAAAAGTATGCAGGTCCAAAAATGCTAAGTCATCTATCTGAAGTCCTAGTCCAAAAGCATAATCTTCTTAACTGACATGTTCGTCACCTGAGAAGTCATGCAAAAAGACCAAGTCAACACATGGTTGGTGAGTTCATATAGTTTATTAATTGAAAATGATTTGAAAACCTTCTCTGGTAAAGACCCTAACCTCATTAACGCCACATGTAATATCCACATCGGTATGCTTATATATAAGGCATACCCCTGAGTCGAGCCTACAACCCGCCCAGACGCCGTCCCACCACATACTAATGCGCATATGACACTGTTGTTAATGATAATTAAGCATTTTTACCTACCTTACACTTCCATTCCACTATAGTTCTAATGTACTCTCAAAACATTTGTTAAACCCTCGGGTAACAACCTTAATCTCATTAACATCACATGTATCATCCAGATCGGTATGCTTATATATAGGGCATACCCCTGAGTCGAGCCTACAACCCGGCCAGACGCCGTCCCACCACATACTAATCCACATAGGACATTGTTGTTAATGATAATTAAGCATTTTACCCCTACCATTAACCCATTTGTTCTTCAGTTCTTTGTTCCTGTAAATACAACGATTTGAAATCTCTATTGATTCCTTAAGTTCATCACAAAATATGATCAACCACAACAATTGTACAAACAGTGAAATAAATGCTTAATTAAATAAATAAATAAACATTTAATAAAATCTAAGTCCTAATGATTGGGCCTTCGTCATACTCGAGTAGACTAGTATAGCAATCAGGTACTTAGTAGTAAAGGAGATCTGTAAACATCATCAAGCATGCGACCTATACTCAATCAGTCTAGCTAGGACATCTTTTGAAATATAGGATTTTATTGACCGTTCTTGACCTTCTTGACCGTTATTCACCGTTCACATGCTATCTTTGAATATTTCCCATATTTTCCTCAAAACCGTTAGGGAATTCTGTAAATATCATCAAACATGTGTCTCATATTCGATCAGTCTAGCTAGGACATCTTTCAAACCTGAAAATGGCACATGCTATCTTTGATATTTCCCCAGTTAGCCCCTTGAAATAGTTCTTTGTAAATAGATCGTTAGATCGTTAGTTCTTTGACAACACCCTCTTGAAATAGTTCCTTGAAATTAGATCGTTAGTTCTTTGAAATAGATCGTTAGTTCTTTGAAAATAGACCATTAGTTCTTCGAAAATAGACTGTTAGTTCTTTGAAATAGATCTTTGAAAATAGTACTTTGTTTTAGATCTTTAGTTCTTTGAAAATAGTTCTTTGAAAAGAGTTCTTTGATTTGAAAAGTTATTTACTCATGATGAATAGATAACTCGTTTTAAATCCAATAAACAGTTTACCTAGACAAAGTCTAAAATAAACAGTTATACATGTTAAACATATACAATTTAAAAGCATTTAAGTAAACAATTTAATTAAAACAGTTTACGCATGCTTCTCAGCCCCGCGTTTTAAAACAAAAATGTTTAGAAAAGGGGCAATGAACTCACCTGTGTTTATGTGTAACTGAATCACAAAAGATAATGCGCGCTCTTTGATGGTTGCTTATGTATCTTTAGCACCTGAGTTGTTTTAAAAGAACCGAATACGATAAGTGTTTATATTAGACGTTGTATCAAAGGCTTTGGTCTCGGTGTGCAACTAAGTGTCCTAGATACTAATGTGTTTCTATAATTTCTTCCATCTAAACTAACTTATTACCCGTTACTAACATGTACCCCACGATTAATCATAACATGTTCTTAATTAACATGTTTTTATAGTAATTCCTTTTTAACCAAATCAAATTTTTAGAAATTTATTTATTTTAATTTAAAAGAGTCTCCAAGTTAATTTCTTTTATTAAAATATAATTAATTGAAGAAATGTACTTAAACATGTTGGGCTTGAGTTAAGCCCATTGGGCCAACTTCGGGCCCATTACTAGACTTTGAGCTCCAACGATTTCTTTCCACCGCTTTGGTTATTAAGCCTTGATCGTTTAAATAACACATTTAGGTTAGTTGTATGTCCTTATAGACTTTTCCAAAGTTTAGGTGCTAATAGTTAAATCAACACTCAAACCCTAGGTTGTTGTTTGATCCTCATGATTTTACGTAAGGCCTTTATCGTTGAAACTCTAATAATCCCTTTTGATTTCCATCCCATTTGACATATAAGATTCATGTTTATGTATTAGAGTAGTCTAAGCAAACCCATTTTCTTAGAAAACCCCTAATTACCTTCACATGGACACACACATAATCGAACTCATGCATGCAAGTTCCATGTAATCCCCATGTGTTTACAATCACACCATCACTATCATGCAATCTTAATTTACTTATCCGACCAGACGGGTTTATGTTATTGACAAGATCCAACTGTTTAGGGTTCAGCAGATCGAATGAATGATGGGGCGATTGGCTTAAGCCGACCGAATCAACCATGGGCCGACCGAAGGAGGTTGGACGACAGAATGAGAAGGGTCGAATGAGTGCCGCATGGATCCTGGCCGAAGGAGGATTGCCGAATTATAGGCTGCTTCGGCCGAAAGAATGGATGTCGATCGAATGAGATGTGGCCGAATGAAGGCCTCTCAGTCGTGGGTCACTCGGCGAATGGGGGTGTGGCTAGCCATTCGGCAGCCTGAAGACTCTTGGCCATTCGGCCTGTCAAACCACGAGGGGCAGCCATGGTGCTCGAGTCAGACGACCATGGTTCGTTCCAACACTTGTTTCTCCTACGTTCTAAGGTGTTAGGAGGTGTTTCCTAAGGCTTGAAATGGGTTAAAACCCGGTTTGTAAGGATGGTTCGGATTTAGGGTTTTCAAACCCCTAAACCGAATTAAAACATACATTTTACCTCAAATCTATCGGTTGGAAGCTTAGATCCGTTGTACTTTCAGGTTCTACGAGTGATGATGGTTGTTTTGACACCAAAATGGTTCGATTTCGTTGAGAAATGGGTGAGAGATCTTAGAGAGAAGGTGAGAATTCTAGAGAGAGAGTAGAGAGAGCGTGTGGAGAACGAAAATGGTGATAAAATTTGGTTGGTGGGGAGGAAGATGACATTTATTGTCATCATAAATGAGGGTAAAATACCCGGGTTCGTTCGGTTTCGCGTGGTTTTGCGTAAAAGCGTCGGTTTTTCGTCGTTTTCGTAACAAAACGACTTGGTTTTTAAAATAGAATTTTTAAAAATCATTTTAGGTTGTGATTCCTAGTAAATTAACTAATATCTTTTATCTATTTAAAATTTTCAGAAATAATTAACTTACAGTTTAAATTGAATCGCGTAGTTATTTCGCGCGTTCTTTCAGATCGTCACCCGTACAAACACGACAATAACTGTGCTTTTCAATATGGTTTTCTAATTATTGGACATCATTCAGAACGTTAAACTTCCAGATTTATTCGTACAGATCGTCACCTATACGAATAATCTGTCGATTTAGCATTCACATAACGACATCCGTTGTTATTTCGTTCTGTAAAGCCTCACATACGTTTATACCTAATAAATCCTGACACAGAATTACATGATGGTTCTGTGTCGCCAGATAATTATCTGACTTACAAACCATTGTTCTGAACTTTGTTTTCAGAATTAATTTCTGAATTTGTTCGTTAATGACATGACATGACAATGAAACATGATATGAATATGATACAAAAATAAAACACACATAGTTCGTACCTGATTACTGTTCGTTTTACTGTAGATATCACTGTTCCGGTGCCGGTTCCGGCACTGATGTTACACTAATTAACCAAATTAAATCAAATGCAACAAGTATGAATGTGAATTACATAACTGCAAAGGTTATAATTTACCTGAAATTGCCGGGTGTCACAATCCCCTTGTATAAATAAATTTCGTCCCGAAATTTGGTTGTTGCTGGTAGGGTTTGAGAACAAAAATTTTCTGGTTGTCACATTACTTCTTGGTGGAAATATACCAATAATTTAATGATGTAGTTATGGTTGGCACTACCAAATCATGAATAGAGGTTTGTCAAACCCTGCTAGTACTAACTTATATTAATCTGTCGGTTCATCGCTAAAAGTTAAATGATTGTGTAGTCATCAGGGATTTAGTGTGATAAATTCTTGTCTTACGTAATATAGCTCATCATAATGTGCAATATAAAGTGAACAATTCATAATATAAAAATACAGTATGATAATATGCATAACCCCCATAGTTTGCAAATAAAAATAGTAAAAGGGGCTACAAAACTCACCGAAGTTGTGATGTGAGTGTTTCCTTGATTCTGGAACTGATGAATGTCACCCTATGTAAACCCTACAGCATTGTAGGTTGATAGGGTCAATGGATCATCCATTATTCTAGTAAAACTATCGGTTGATTCCGACTTCTAATACTATGTTTTAATTGTGTATATTTGACTAATGTTAACTTTAATTATGTCGTATCAATTTTGTTAATTTATTTCTTTCTTTTCTAAAGTAGATTATCTCATGGTGTTGGAATTTCTTTTTATTATATAATCATTTTTAACGTCTCTCATCAATCCATAGGCTCATTTATTTATAAGCTCTTATATTTATTAGTTTTGTCGGCATGCTACTAACTTTAGTTAATTGTCTCAAGGCCATCCTTATTACCATTCTACATGCTCTTAGCAACCATGTTTTATTAGACTTACCAACATGTATATTTTAGTACCTATGTATTCATATGTATCTCTAATGAATTCAAAAGGTGTGTATACCCGTATCTAAATTTCCCCAATCTCGTATCTCTGTATTTCTTTATATATATATATATATATATAGGTGAGTTTGAGACTTAAATTTTCATTTGGCTCCTCAAGTTTTATAGATTTTATTCTTACACATTTTGTTTGGGAAAACCTTTTATTAATCCTTTTTGTACTAACATCTATTATTTCTTTGGTTACATGTTAAAGGCTTTATTACATGACTTTACTTGTGTCACGAATCATGCAGCCTTATTCCAACTTGGTTCACCCTAACTTATGTTGGGTTACGTATGCATGGGCTGGTTATCATACCATGCATGTACACAAGGGTGCGTGTCGAGCTGAGTTTACCCAGGTCACGGCCGCATATCCCTTAGTTTATGCGGCTCATTTGGTTAACTTTAGTCTTAGAAAAATCAAAGTTAAGATAGCATATTTACGGTAGGTCTCGTTTGTTTTCGTGGTTCATTATACGTGGGAATTTAAGTATACTTACTAAGGCAAGCAAGGTAGGCAGGAAGATTCGTGATGGACCCTATGAAGGCTGTCGAAATGGGAATTGTTCTACTGCTACGGCTGTTCGTAGGCGGCTGATCCTGGAGCTGCTCGTCTGGGCGTGAGCTGTTCAGCTGGGGCTGCTGGGGGACCGAGAGTTGGAGAGTGAAAGGGGTGCAAAGAGGTTGTTATGGTGTTGCTAGTGCCCCCTCCCTTTCTTGCTAGAAATCTGGATGTTTTGTGTGTGCCTCGGTTGGAAGGAGTAAAGCAGGAACTTGTGACATGCTGTTGGTTTGGATATGCCTAACATGTGTATTTATAGGTGATTAAAGGCATACTAGTGGGTGTAATTGGGGGAAAACTTTGCTGGTTGGGATGGATGGAATTGGTTGGGTTTTAGTCCAAGAAGGATTGTCTTGGTTGCATTAACATGTAGACTTTTTAGGAGGGTAGCTGTAGGTCATGAAGAGTGGTTGTAAGTTGATGGAATAGCTGCCATCCTGCTTCATGGGGAACACAAGGCAGCTGTAGGTTTTGGAAGGGTGGACCAGACTTATCATATTTTGATTCTCGTAGGTTGTACTATATTAAGGATCTATGTGAGGGATATAGTGCTGCCGATTTAGGGAAGGAGATAAAGTGAAATGTGGGATTTGAAATTCTTATGATTTTCTAGGATCCTTGAGATGATACTGTACTATGTTACATGGAAATCTGTGGGATCTTCTCACCACCATTTCTTTTGGAGTTTTAGTTCTAAAAGAATCATGTAGTTTGGAGTTGATGTAATGGTTGTGTGACATTTTATGGATAAGCGATCCTAGTACTATATGAGTTCATGGCATATTTTTTACGGGGATTTTTAGGGTGACGATTTGGGGGCTGCAAGAAGCATATTGACAGCTTTTGTTTGGTACTATGTTGAATACTTAGGAGCAAGAATAAAGGGGATTATGGTTAGTAAGTAGTATACTACTCATTACCTATAGTGATGCTAGCCGATTGTTTTACCTTGGAGATTCCCATATATTTGAATCCATATCTTAGTTGGGTGTGACATTTTATGGCTGTACAATGGCAGCTTCTTGTGGCTGCCATACGTGGCTAAAGGATGGGGATGATGCTATGTGTTAAAGGTCCTAAGGTATGGACTTACACTACTTTGGGTTAATGAGAAACATTAATAATTGAACTCCTTTTAGTCTGATCTTATTAAAAACTTTTATTTGGGTTAGAGATTTTAATTTAATTTTCGTAATTTCACCTATAACATATATTCTTGTGTAGCTTTAAGAATGAGGTTTGTGAATATATATGTAAGTGTATACTCCCTTGGTTTGTATGTGTATAACGTTGTGTATTGAGTCATTTTAAATTATGAATTAGATTGTTTTGGTTTGATTTTAGAACGTTTAACATTTGGGTTCTTGAGTTGTGTTGGCCATTCATACATTAATATATATAAAGGTAGTTTGAACTTTACTCCATGGTAATAAAGGTTAAATGTCTAGATACATGTTTTAGTGCCAGATGTTACACAAATACAGTTCCACCTGCGACTGCAAGTGGTTCAGATTTGAATGAGGCAGCTGTAGCACGAATCATGAAGGAACAGGTATCCGTTGTTGTACCTGGCATATTAACTCAACATCAACAAAATATCACTTCTGGTTCCGGTAGGAACCATACTGAACACAATGCTACTGGTGGACACGTTGAAACCCGTCACACCACCGGTACAAACACAATTGTTCCTGATCCACCACAACATAGGTGCACTTACAAGTATTTTGCTTTCTGCAACCCTACTACTTTCACTGGCAAGGAAGGATCAGCAGGACTATTGAAGTGGATCGAGGAAATGGAGACCAAACTCAAGATCAGCCAGTGTCTAGAAGAGCATAAGGTGTCTTATACTGCTTGTTCTTTAAAAGACTCAGCTCTAACATGGTGGAATACCCTGATGAAAACATTGGGTATAGTCACCATTGATGTGATGGGATGGAACGATTTCAAAACTCTGATTATCCCAGAGAACTGCACAATCAGCAAGATCCTAAAATTTCAGGAGGAATTTTGGAATCATTCTATGATCGGTGCTTAAAGTTTAAAGTACACCGGTCGATTTCATGAACTTACTTGTTTGCTTCCCAACATGTTTCCCACAGAAGCAGGTTTGATTGAAAAGTACATAAAGGGCCTAGTTCCCAGATTGAAAAGTACATCGTCATCTGTACTATCATAATCCACCTTCTTCTCATCAGACTTTTCTTCTTCTTCTTCTTCTTCTTCTTCTTCTTCTTCTTCCTCTTCCTTGTCTGAATCATCGGAGACAGGCTCAAACCCCTCAATCCTAGGAGTGGACTCCTTGAGGCTTTCAACTTGCTCAGCTAGACACAAGTTTTCAGCCTTAAGAGCTGAAATCTTGTCATTTAAGCCAACATCCATCAAGGCCAGCTAATTGTACTCATCCATAGACTTGAGTAATTGCTCCTCCAAATCAGCAGATCGGGCTCTCATATCAGCCCTCTGATCAGCAGCCTGTAACAGCAACAGTAGATGCAGCAAAAGTGCGAGGGATAGGGTCAAAATCAAACTCTGGAATAAAAGATGGATCCCTGATCTCCTCCATATCTACAGAGGCCTGCTCCGTAGTTCCTGCCTCAAGAAAAACTACTTGGGATCTGAAGCAGGTGGTCACAACTTGTGGCTCGGTGTCCTCTGAATCAGTGTCATCAGAGTCAGCATCATCATCACCTTCCACATCCTCCATCTCCACATTCTCCCCTTCATCAGCAGAGGTCGTACCACCTCCTACACTAACATCACCAACTGTAGTATCAAAACTAACACCTCCACGGCGCGTGACTATGTGTTAATGTGCCAATATTGGAGAATAACCCATGATTAACTGTGTTTTATAAAATTAAGTTCATTAAACAAACATAACATACATATTATACAACAAGTTAATCATAAGATAATTATTATACAATACAATGTTTTTGTTCTCTTTCTAGGTCACAACTATTTTTGTTGTTGATTATGACCTAGATTGCTTTACTAACGCTCCCGATTACCTAAAATATGTAGATACAAGTCAACTACAAGTAGTTGAGTGAGAACATAGGCTTTATTGATTCAAAATGATTGTTCAAACAATGATTTCCATGATATAGTAATCACAAGTGATCAAACAGGTACTTTGATATTGAATCTAATTGAGCATGCAAACATCAAACCTAATGATAAACGATCGTCAGTAAATGATTGTTAGTATGATGATGTCCAACCCATGGTTGGATCGCTTATGATAATGATACTTGTTTTCCCGCATATGATCATACCAGTACTACCAATGGCTTGATAACAACTTAATGATATTTACATAAGAATGTTCTTAAATAGCCTCCATATAACCAAAGTTCCCAAGTGATCCACTTGTTTTATTGATTTGATAAATGATTTGCTTGATAAATGTTTATCATGATTTTTCTGATGATACTGATATATGATACTGATATATAATTTAAAAATAGTTGACAAAATATGTTTTAAAAATGTATCTACATGTTCCACCCCGAGTTTTGGTACAAGTTTAAAGAGAGAGAGGGGGCTATGATCTCACAGTTATATGCTGTTGATGATGATCTTGATGTTCAGCTGATAGGAAATCCTATATGGTTCCTACAACAATTTATGGATCATATTTGGATTTTAGAATATTTGTTCTATGATTTCTTGATTTATGTTTTCTTGGTGTGGATTTGGAGTTGTGAAAAGAATAAAAATTGTTGTAATGTCGAGTGTTTCACAAAATTTTGGCATTACAACGGCTTACGCTCGTTTATATTTTGGAAAATAATTGGACAGTATTTTGGCTTACAAAAGTACAAAAAGTCTCTTTTCAGGATTTAAAACAGGTAGAGTTTCAACTTGTAAAATTGTAAATGGTGTATTTTCAAGTATAAAAATGGACAGAGTTTCTGTTTATAAAACTAAGTGTTTCAGGTTTTAAGTCGGGCAGAACCTCGACTTATATTTCTTAATTTTCCTGAAAACAATTGGGTAGAATCTCTGCTTATAATGGTTTGTTTCCCAAAAATTAATCGAGCAAAACCTCGATGTATTTTTGATTAAAACCAAACAATTAATCATAATCCTATTATATATAATAATAATAAGATCTAAAATGAGCATTATAACAAATCAAAATTTTTACCTCACAGAAGTTCGGAAGCACCTCACGTTGAATACTAGATTATTGGAGGGGTTAAATATGGGTATTTGAAGGTGTAGGGTTGAGATTTGAGAGTTGGAGGGTGAATTTTCGTCAAAAAAATTGAAATCTGATGTTCTAGTACTTACAGGGCGAATTCTGGGTCCCAGACGCATAGCCTAGTCCCAGCACTTGGCTCGGGGCTATGTTCCTGGAACGGGCATGTTGCATGCTTGCCACGAGTTTGGGGCGCATAGCCTAGCCCCGGAGTTTGGCGCGGGGCGGTGCGCGCGGATAGGATATTTTGCATGTGTGCCACATTTTGACACATGGCATGACTGAATGCGATGTGACTGGTTTCTTGTTTTCGCGGTAACGGGAGCATACGAACTCCGTTTTACGCACCGTTTTCGCCCATGTTCACGATTTTTTGAGCTCTTTCCGATGTTTATAATTTCAAGACCTGAAGAGTTCAAAATATCTGATCTCTTATTTAACGCTATATTCGACTCAGTGTATCTTGAAATCGGAGCCTCGTTTCGCGATTTCGCTTACACTCATTTTCTTTATTTTCGAGTTATGATTCTAACCTGAAAATTTTGAATTGTCACAGTCTCCCCCTGTTATTGGAATTTCGTCCCGAAATTCAATTTGTGCTCAACCAGAATTGTCTGTTTATGAAAACAAGTGAGGATATTTCTTTTTCATACGATCCTCACGTTCCCAAGTGAACTCAGGCCCGCGCTTTGAATTCCATCTAATTTTCACGATAGGTATTCGACTGCGTTTGAGTTTCTTGACTTCTCGATCCATAACCTCAAGAGGTTCTTCAACAAACTGAAGCTTATCTTCAACCTGAATTTATTCAAGAGGATGGATTTGGGATTCATCTGATAGACACTTTTTAAGATTGCATACATGAAATACATCATGCATATTGTTGAGTTCGGAAGGTAATTCCGATCGATATGCTACTGGTCCAATCCTTTCAAGGATCTTGAAAGGACCAACATACCTCGATGCTAGTTTACCTTGTTTCCCGAATCTAACTATGCCTTTCCATGGAGAGACTTTTAACATAACTTTGTCACCGATTTGGAATTCTAAAGGCTTTCTTCGAGTATAGCTCTTTTGACGATCCTGTGCAGCTTTGATTCGGTCTCGTATAACAGCAATCTTATCAGTTGTTTCTTGTATAAGTTCCGAACCTGTAAATTGATTTTCACCTATTTCAGCCCATCAAACATGAGACCTACATTTTCGTCCATACAAGGCTTCAAATGGTGCACACTTGATACTTGTGTGATAGCTGTTGTTGTAGGAGAATTCGACAAGAGGAAGGTGAGTATCCCAGCTAACACCAAAATCAATAACACAACTTCTTAACATATCTTCTAAAAACTGAATGGTTCGTTTAGTTTGACCATCAGTTTGAGGATGGTAAGCTGTGCTAAGATTAAGTTGTGAACCTAACGCCTTTTGAAACGTTTGCCAAACCCTGGAAGTAAATCTGCTATCTCTATCAGAGATAATTGAAATTGGCACTCCGTGTAGGCTCACAATTTCATCGAGGTATACTTGGCTAACCTGTTAGTATTGTAGTTTTCTCGAATGGCTAAGAAATGTGCTGACTTAGTCAATCGATCAACAATAACCCAAATTGCATCATGACCCCTAGGCGTTTTAGGTAATTTAGTTATGAAGTCCATATAGATTTGCTCCCATTTCCATACTGGGATCTCCAATGGCTGTAGTAACCCAGAGGCTCTTTGATATTCAGCTTTTACTCGTAAACACGTGAGGCATTTACTAACATATGTAGCAATGTCTTTCTTCATTCCAGGACACCAATAGAATTCACAAAGATCTTGGTACATCTTGTCTGCGCCTAGGTGAATCGAATACTGGGATTTATGGGCTTCGTCCATAATTACTTTCCTTAGATTGCCAAAAGAAGGTACCCATATTCGATTTAGGAAATAGTATGCTCCATCTGATTTGGTTTCAAATTGTTGATTTAAACTTTGTAAAGCTTCATTAGAGACATGAATCTCAGTAAGTGCCTCTTGTTGTGCTTCACGGATTTGGGGTATGAGACTAGTCTGAATAGTCATCTCCAATGTTCGCACTCTTCTGGGTTTAACTCTGTCTTTTCGACTCAACGCATCTGCCACCACATTAGCTTTACCTGGGTGATTGCGGATTTCACAGTCGTAATCATTGAGCAATTTTATCCGATGTCTTTGTCGCATATTAAGTTCATTTTGACAAAAAATGTGTTAAGACTTTTATGGTCTGTGTAAATAACATATTTGGTACCATAAAGATAATGTCTCCAAATTTTCAAAGCAAAAATTACAGCACCTAACTCAAGATCAAGTGTGGTATAGTTCTTTTCATGAATCTTGAGTTGTCGTGATGCATAAGCAATGACTTTGTCTCGTTGCATTAGCACGCAACCAAGACCCAAGTTAGAAGCATCACAATAGACTGTAAAGTCATTGTTACGTTCTGGTAGACTAAGAATAGCAGAATTGCATAGCTTATGTTTAAGCAATTGGAATGCATTTTCTTGTGTTTCGCTCCAAACGAATGGTTGATCCTTCTGAGTGAGAGTAGTAAGTGGAACAGCTATCTTGGAAAAATTGGCATAAATCGCCGATAGTATCCGGCTAATCCTAGGAAAGAACGAATTTCCGATGGTGTCTTTGGTGTTTTCCAGTCTTTTATAAATTCAATTTTGGCTGGATCCACGTGAATACCTTGCTGATCCACAACATGACCTAAAAATTGAACTTCTTTCAGCCAAAACTCACACTTCAAGAACTTGGCGTAAAGTTGTTCTTTCTTTAGAAGCTCTAGGATCAGTCGATGGTGAGCCTTATGATCTTTCCTAGTCCTTGAGTAAATCAATATGTCGTCAATGAAGATAATGACAAATTTATTTAAATAGGGTCTACACACCCTGTTCATAAGGTCCATGAACACCGCAGGGGCATTGGTTAGTCCGAAGGGCATAACCAAAAATTCATAGTGTCCATAGCATGTTCTGAACGCTGTTTTAGAAATGTCATCATCACGAACTCTTAGTTGATGATAACCAGATCGAAGATCAATCTTAGAGAAATAAGTAGCTCCTTGAAGTTGATCGAATAGATCATCGATCCTTGGTAATGGATAACGATTCTTGATAGTCAACTTGTTGAGTTCATGATAGTCGATGCACATTCTAAACGATCCATCTTTCTTTTTGACGAACAAAATTGGTGCACCCCAGGGAGAATAACTAGGTCTGATGAAACCTTTATCTAATAGCTCTTGTAGCTGACTTGAGAGTTCTTGCATCTCAGATGGTGCAAGACAATAAGGTGTTTTAGCAACAGGATTTTACCCAGGTACAAGATCTATTCTGAATTCTAATTGACGTACTGGTGGAAGTCCAGATAGTTCATCAGGGAATACTTCAGGAAAGTCACGAATGACAGGAATATCCTGGATAGTTTTCTTGGGAGATTCTTAGCCACAACATGTGCAAGGAAGGCAGGATATTGTTTGCGAAGATAGCTTTGAGCCTTCATGCATGATACTATCTTGAGTGTACGGCAAGGCTTGTCTCCATAGACTCGTAATGTTTCCCCAGATGGTAACCGAATTTGTACAAGCCTATTTGAACAAACGATTTCAGCACGATTAGGAGATAACCAATCCATGCCCACAACAATGTCAAAGCTTCCTAAGTTCATTGGGATCAAATTGATAGAGAATTTATGATCATTGAGTTTCAATGTAAAATCACAAATGATAGAGTGCGCATGTATAAGTTTACCGTTTTCTATTTCTATGGTATATGGGGGTTCTATTACTTCTACTGATTTAACCAAATGATGTACAATTGACGTTGAGACAAAACTCTTGTACGCACTAGTATCAAAAAGAACTGAAGCATAATGATCATTAATAGTGAACGTACCTGTGACCACCATAGTTTCTTCGCGTGCTTCATGAGCATTCATAGAAAACACGCGTGCTGGAGCATTTTGACCTTGATTGTTGTTAGCAAGTCTTGGGCATCTGTTCTTGAAATGACCAGTTGCTCCACATTCAAAGCATGTTGGCCCAACTGGTTTTGATACGGGCATCGACGTAGCTGCAGTGACTACTTTCCCAGTAGATTGACATTTGGTCTCCAGATGACCAAATCTCCCACACTTGGTACATTTCCAGCACTGTCGACCAAATGGGTGATGATACTTGCAGTTGTTACATAGAGGGTAGGGTCTAGTGTATGATCTCCTGTAGTTTGTTGTAGAGTCTACAACTGACGGTGCTTGATTTATAGAAGCAGAGGGGGTTGATGATATTGCAAAGATTTTCTTGGTTTTCTGTTTCTTCTTAGGTGGCTCTGTTAGTTTGTTTTCTTCTTTAACCACAGGAAGAACATCATCTGTTCGAGTAAGCTGCCCACTCTTCACAAATTCATTGGTAATAGCAGCAGCTAGATGTATTGCTGATTGCAGAGTTGCTGGTTTACTACCCATTACCATACTCCTGATAACCAATGGTAATCACCCAATGTACATGTCGATTTGGCGGGATACAGGAGTAACCGTGTGAGGTACCAAAATACTGAGCTCTTGAAATCGAGTAGTATAGGTGCGATTATTTCCACCTCCTTGAACTAGACTGTATAGTTTATCTTCCAAATTATTTGTTTCATGCTTGGGACAAAATTGTCCAACCAAAAGAGCTTTGAAATCAGTCCAAGACATACTTAAGGCAGCTTCCCTGCCTCTATTCTCTTAGCAGCCGATAATATTTCTATATTTTAGGAATAGATAGTGTTTGTTATTTAGAGATAATCATTATATAATTATGTGTATATCTTTTCCTTCTTTCACAGTTGTATTCTTCCCTATATATAGGGCTTTTGATTGTGAATAATGACACAGAAAACATTACAGCCTTCAATTACTTTTATGGTATCACAGCCATAATCGATTCTTAATTTTCCTTCCTTTTTTTTTCGTTTCAATACCCACCGGATTCGTTCGGTTTCTGTCATCATGCCAAAAGATAATGCTGCTGCTGAATCGTCAAACAAACCCGCCCCCCTTCATCCTGCCTACTCTGTGACGAATATTCAATCCAAAATCCGGACTTTGGACGGAACTACGGTTACGTATTCGCAATGGGTTAAGCTTTTTCGCCTTCATGCTGTCGCCTACAAGGTCGAAAACCACATAGACAATTCAGCCCCTCCAGCCGCTAAATCCCCAGAATTCAACCAATGGAAAGAACTCGACGCCTTGGTCTTGCAATGGATCTACAGTACCGTTTCAGACGATATTCTGAAACGCCTTATGGACACTACTATAGCCAGAGCGGCTTGGTTAAAACTCGAGAAGAAATTCTTAAGTAATAAAAAGGCTCGCGCTGCGGCGCTCGAGACAAGGTTTTGTAACCTCACATTGACAGCTTGTTCCTTGGTTGATGATTATTGCCAACAACTGTCCGATTTAGCTAACCAATTGGCCGACGTGGATCAGCCCATCTCTGAATCAAGACTCGTCCTTCAGCTTGTTCGTTGTCTTCCGGCCGAATACAACACCACTGCCTCCTTGATTAATCAGCAGGGTGTTGATTGGGACCAGCCATAGCAATGCTAAATGATGAAGTTATCAGGATTGAAGCCCAAAAAGGAACCCAGAACACCGTCTTGGCTGCAACTGCACCATCGCCGCCGCCTCCCACTGGTTCATCAGCCGCACCCAATCAGCAGCAACAGGACTATTCGTATTCATCTTCCAATCGTAGAGGCAGTCGGGGACGTAGTGGCTCGTATAATCGAAGGGGCCGTGGCAGGGGCCGCTCACAGCAGCCAGCTTGGAACTCGTACCAGGGAACACCGCCGTCTTTCCCACACTGGGCTTGGTGGACAACCCCACCATGCCCTTATCCTACTCAGCAACCACAATGGACAAACAAGCAGGCAGCCCCACAGCATGATGCACAGGCCCACTATTCAGCTTTTCATTCGGCCCAGTTCAGCCCATACCCATCTAGATTTCAGCAGCCCAACTATAACCCCATGTGTCCAACTGATTTAGCTGCTGCTATGGCCAATCTACAGGTTAACTCTCCAAACACGGGCTGGACTTCGGATGTTATGGACACAGGCGCCGAAACCCATGTCACCAACGAAAAAGGTAAAATCCACATCCCTGATTCTTTTCCTGTTTGTCGTAATATTTTGGTAGGTAACGGCATGACTTTACCAATTAAAGGATTAGGTACGGGCTTTCACCCCTTACCAAACCGCACATATATTCTCCCACATATCCTTTACAGCCCCCAAATAATTAAAAATCTTATTTCCGTTAGACGTTTCACTCGTGATAACCTAGTGTCTGTCGAATTTGACCCGTTTGGTTTTTCTTTGAAGGACCTCAAAACTAAGAAGACACTTTCTCGCCATAATAGCACCGGGACTCTCTATACGTTCACGCATCCTCAACTACCGCCTCAAGCCACCTTCATTGCTTCCCACCACTTACCACGGCATGACCGTCTAGGACATCCCGGGGTGCAAGTTCTAGATATTTTAAATCGTAATTTTAATTTTCAACGTAATAAGGACAAAAGTCATCTTTGCAATTCTTGTCAACTTTCGAATAGTAAAAGATTGCCTTTTCATTTATCTACTACATTTACTTTTGCTCCTTTTGACATTATTCATTGCGATTTATGGACTTCGCCAATCACGAGCAAAACAGGCTATAAGTATTACATGGTGCTAATTGACAACTTTTCACACTTCGTGTGGGTTTACCCCCTAAAATATAAGTCCAAAACCTTTCCCACATTTGCCAAATTCCATCAATTAATTTTCACCCAATTTAACCGTAAAATAAAAACTGTTCAGTGTGACTTAGGGGGTGAATTTGACAATTTAGCATTTAAAAATTTTGCTCATCAAAACGGTTTACTTTTCTGTTTCTCATGCCCCCAAACATCATCCCAAAACGGTAGGGCAGAACGCATGATACGACGCCTTAATGATATTATTAGGGCCCTTTTAATTCATGTGAATCTCCCTCCTTCGTTTTGGGTTGAGGCTTTACACACTGCCACCTACCTTCACAACATCCTACCAACCAAAAGGCTTAATTTTTATACACCTACCTTTGCCCTTTACCTTCGTCACCCGGATTACGAACACTTACGAGTGTTCGGTTGTGCCTGTTACCCTAACACCTCAGCCACACAGCCTCATAAACTACACCATAGGTCCGTGCGCTGTATTTTTCTCGGGTATCCACCCGACTTTCGTGGCTACCATTGCTTTGACCCTACTACAGGCAAGGTCCACATTTCATACCACGTGACGTTTGATGAGCATGTGTTTCCCTACACTATTCCTCACTCACCCTCATCCTATAACTTTTTAGATGACCCTACACCACCCGGATTCACTTTCCATAGACCGTCCCCCCAAGCCCAACAGGCCCAACCTAACTAACCGGTCCAAACACCCATCTCAACCCTACCAGTCCACCTGGCCCACCCTGCAACTGCCCCGTACACATTCACCTATTCCCGCAGACCCCGTCCGGTACCAATACCACAGCCCATTCCATCCCCTAGCCCATTACCTCACACTGTTCCTACCCCGGCCCATTCCACTACCCAACCTACCACTTCCACTTTAAACCAACACCCGATGACAACAAGATCCAAATCCCGTGACAACCTATCCTCCATACACAACACCACCTCTCTCTCACCTGTTCCTACCTCTTATGCCAAAGCTCTAACTGATCCAAATTGGTTGCATGCTATGCAAACCGAGTATTCGGCTTTACAGGATAATGAAACATGGGAACTCGTTCCCCGACCACATGATCACCCTGTTGTCCGATGCATGTAGTTATTTAGGCACAAATTTAAATCAGATGGGACATTGGAACGTTATAAAGCACGGTTAGTGGTTAATGGTAATTCTCAAACGGTCGGTGTGGATTGTGATGAAACTTTTAGTCCGATGGTCAAACCTGCCACTATTCGTACAGTTTTGTCCTTGGCTGTGTCACGGACTTGGTCTATTCATCAACTTGATGTCAAGAATGCTTTTCTACACGGGGAACTAAATGAGACGGTCTTTATGCATCAACCACCGCGTTTCTATGATAAACGGTTTCCTAATCATGTTTGCCACCTGAAGAAATCGTTGTATGGTCTAAAACAGGCTCCACGGGCTTGGTACACCCGTTTTGCAAATTTTATCACATCCAAAGGGTTTCGTAGTAGCACATGCGACCAGTCTCTATTCGTTTATCATCAGGATGCTTCGAATATTGCTTATTTATTGTTATATGTCGATGATATTGTTCTTACAGCATCTAATGATCGTCTTTTGAACGAAATTATTGGCACACTCTCACGAGAGTTCGCCATGACGGATTTAGGCCGCTTACATCATTTTTTGGGGATCAATGTTACTCAGCGATAAACACGGTATATTCTTGTCTCAGGCCCAGTATGCTAAGGACATAATTGCCCGCGCGTCTATGTCGCCTTGCAAACCATGTGCTACACCTGTTGATCTCTCTTCTAAGCTTAGTGCGACTGATGGTCCCTTGTTCTCTGACCCGACCTTGTATCGCAGTCTTGCGGGTGCTTTGCAGTACTTAACTTTCACTCGGCCAGATTTGTCATACGCAATTCAACAGGTTTGCCTCATTATGCACGAGCCTCGAGAGCCTCACTTTGCGTTTATGAAGCGCATAATCCGTTATTTACAAGGCACCATCGACTATGGTTTACGCATTGTTAAGTCAGGCTCACATGATTTAGTTGCTTATTCTGATGCTGATTGGGGTGGATGTCCGGATTCAAGGCGTTCTACATCGGGTTATTGTGTTTTCCTTGGTGACAATCTTATTTCATGGTCTGCTAAAAGACAACCTACAGTCTCACGATCCAGTGCAGAGGCCGAGTATCGAGGTGTCGCTAATGCAGTTGCTGAAACGTCGTGGATTCGAAATTTACTCCTCGAACTTCATAATCCATTGCAGCGTGCATCTATAGTGTTTTGTGACAATGTTTCAGCAGTTTATTTGTCCAATAATCCGGTTCAACATCAACGAACAAAACACATAGAGATAGATATACACTTCGTTCGAGAGAAGGTTCGACTTGGACATATCAAAGTTCTTCATGTCCCTTCCGCTTTGCAGTATGCGGATATTTTCACCAAAGGATTATCTCGGGAACTATTCCAGTCATTTCGGTCCAGCTTGAGCGTCTGTCCTCCGCCCGCTCAAACTGAGGGGGTGTCTTAGCAGCCGATAATATTTCTATATTTTAGGAATAGATAGTGTTTGTTATTTAGAGATAATCATTATATAATTCTGTGTATATCTTTTCCTTCTTTCACGGTTGTATTCTTCCCTATATATAGGGCTTTTGATTGTGAATAATGACACAGAAAACATTAAAGCCTTCAATTACTTTTATATTCTTCTTCTCGCCATTCCACCAGGTCAAGGCTCCCTGTTGGAACGCGCTTGCAGCCATTTTCACTTTTTGATCCTCTGGACAGTTAGTGTAGTCCAAGGTATCCTCAATCGATTCAAACCACTGAATAAATCCAGTGGCACCTTCAATCCCAGAGAAAGTTTTGGGCCTACCATCGTTGAATTGCTTAAAGGTAAAGCTATTCGAATTCTCACCATTATTCTGAGTAGGACGATACTGAGAACCATTAGGAGAGTTTTGATAAGAGTTGTTTAGTTGGGTAACTAGAGTTGGCAAGACTTGCGCCACTTGTCGAGTGATGACAGCTGCCAGGCGGTCTGTCTCATCATTGGGATTATTGTCGGCCATTCTAAAGGCAGAATGACAAAACAATAGATTTAGCATGATGTATAAGATAAGGATTGAGAGTTTCAGGTAAGAAAGCACATAAACACATAAGGGACGCTTAATTTGTAGTCTAGGTCATCCATTAAGGTTAACCTAATTCTCTACAGCCTTGGCTATGATACCACATCTGTCACAACCCACGCCGCGTGCGGAATCCACGACGCGTGACTATGTGTTCATGTATAAAATTAAGTTCATTAAACAAACATAACATAAATATTATACAACAAGTTAATCATAAGATAATTATTATACAATACGATGTTTTTGTTCTCTTTCTATGTCACAACTATTTCTGCTGTTGATCCTGACCTAGATTGCTTTACTGACGTTCCCAATTACCTGAAACATGTAGATAAAAGTCAACTACAAGTAGTTGAGTGAGAACATAGGTTTTATTGATTCAAAATGATTGCTCAAACAATGATTTCCATGATATAGTAATCACAAGTGATCAAACAGGTACTTTGATATTGAATCTAATTGAGCATGCAAACATCAAACCTAATGATAAATGATCGTCAGTAAATGATTGTTAGTATGATGATGTCCAACCCACGGTTGGATCGATTATGATAATGATACTTGTTTTCCCGCATATGATCATACCAGTACTACCAAGGGCTTGATAACACGTTAATAATATTTACATAAGAATGTTCTCAAATAGCCTCCACATAACCAAAGTTCCCAAGTGATCTACTTGTTTTAATGATTTCATACATGATTTGTTAGATAAATGTTTATCATGATTTTCCTGATGATACTGATATATGATTTAAAAATAGTTGACAAAATATGTTTTAAAAATGTATCTACATGTTCCACCCCGAGGTTTGCTACAAGTTTAAAGAGAGAGGGGGCTATGATCTCACAGTTATATGCTGATGATGATGATCTTAATGTTCAGCTGATAGGAAACCCTATATGGTTCCTACAACAATTTATGGATCATATTTGGATTTTAGAACATTTGTTCTATGATTTCTTGATTTATGTTTTCTTGGTGTGGATTTGGAGTTGTGAAAAGAATAAAAATTGCTGTAATGTCGAGTGTTTCAAAAAATTTTGGCATTACAACGGCTTACGCTCATTAATATTCTGGAAAATAATTGGACAGTATTTTGGCTTACAGAAGTACAAAAAGTCTCTTTTCAAGATTTGAAACAGGTAAAGTTTTAACTTGTAAAATTGTAAATGGTGTATTTTCAAGTATAAAAATGGACAGAGTTTCTGTTTATAAAACTAAGGGTTTCAGGTTTTAAGTCGGGCAAATCCTCGACTTATATTTCTTAAGTTTCCTGAAAACAATTGGGCAGAATCTCTGTTTATAATGGTTTGTTTCCCAAAAATTAATAGAGCAGAACCTTGGCGTATTTTTGATTCAAACCAAACAATTAATCATAATCCTGTTATATATAATAATAACAATAAGATCTAAAACAAGCATTATTACAAATCAAAATTTTTACCTCACAGAAGTTCGGAAGCACCTCACGTTGAATACTAGATGATTGGAGGGGTTAAATATGGGTATTAGGAGGTGTAGGGTTGAGATTTGAGAGTTGGAGGGTGAATTTTCGTCAAAAAAATTGAAATCTGATGTTCTGGTACTTATAGGGCGAATTATGGGTCCCAGGCGCATAGCCTAGTCCTAGCGCTTGGCTCGGGGCAATGTGCCTGGAAGTGGCATGTTGCATGCGTGCCACGAGTTTGGGGCGCATAGCCTAGTCCCTGAGTTTGGCGCGGGGCGGTGCGCGCGGATAGGATATTTTGCATGTGTGCCACGTTTTGGCACGTGGTGCCACGTGGCGTGATCGAACGCAATCTGACTGGTTTCTTGTTTCCGCGGTAACGGGAGCATACGAACTCCGTTTTACTCACCGTTTTCGCCCACGTTCACAATTTTTTGAGCTCTTTCCAATGGTTATAATTTCAAGACCTGAAGAGTTCAAAATATATGATCTCTTATTTAACGCTATATTCGACTCAGTGTATCTTGAAATCGGAGCCTCGTTTCGCGATTTTGCTTACACTCATTTTCTTTATTTCCGAGTTATGATTCTAACCTGAAAATTTTGAATTGTTACAAGATCTCAGAAAGTGAATAAGAACATGGCATAGATACTTGAACTGCGGGCAGAGAAAAGCCTTGTTCAGCACCCCAGCCTCCAGGTCTCCGTCATACTTGCACCTCATGAAACAACCACGAACCAAGTATCTGTCAAGAGTGAAAGGCTGATCTGGAGTGTCCTGAAATCCTCGTACTCGTCTGATATGCTCAGCAGATACTACAACATCCTGTCCTCTAACCTTCCCTCTGATAACCGGAGGCTCTTCCTCACAATCAATATCAGCCGAGCTCCAGAAATCTCTCTGATGAGATAGGTATGGCACATGAACAGTAGATATAGCTGGAAATATCCTGGATCGTCTCAAGAATGTGATAATCTCTGTAAAATGTCTGGCATTCGCCGTCGTAACATCAAGATGTGCACAGATGTTGTTCTTCGGGAAAGCTTTGTAGCCTGCCATACTTATCAGACTGAGATGAGGCAGAAGTATTAACCATCATAGCAAATTGCATAGCAGGTTGTTCTTCAGACTCAGCATCTGACTTTCCGTGAGTTTCTAAATCTGTTGTGCTTTCTGACTCTGATCCTGATGATTCATCCAGACTTATCTTTGTTTCTTCTGAATTACCTTCATCACTGGATCCAGCAGCTTCTTTGATCTCTACAACACAAGCTTTATTCGTTCCTCCCTTTTCAGAGTTAAATCAGAAATCCCAGTTTTCTGCCTCATCATTCTGGACTATGAGTGCCTTGTTTGCATTCGATGAACTGGCTTGAACAGGAGTGTCAATTGGTACTAGCCTTCTCTCTGTGTTAGTAGCTGATGATCTTTGGTTCTAAAAAGGATTGTGGTTACCCATCTTCTTAGGCTTGTTGCATTGTCTTGCAAAATGACCTTTATCTCCACAGTTATAACAAGTAACAGATGACATATCAAATCCAAACTTTGAGTCTTTGCTCAGATTGATGTCTTTCCCAGTTCTTTTGACAAAGTCTTTTGCTCTTCTAACTGCACTTGCAAGAGCCCACATAATGTCAATCATTTCCATATCAACAAAATCAATCTGAGAGTCTTCATTTGTCAAATGTGGATTACCAATCTGCCCAGCTAGCAGCCCATCATAAGAACTCACAAGTGTAGACAACAGACTCATATGCTCTTTAGCAACCTTCACAGTTACTTTGTCAAAGTTGTCTGTCTTCAAATTTGTGACAGAATGACTTTTTTCTTTCTGAAACGTGGAAGTTGTTGCTGACTGACTGAAATGTGTCTGGCCTGAAACAGGAGCATCTTTCGTCTGTGAGACAAAAACTGTCTTCAATGGATCATGAGAAGAAGCTCTTTCCATAGTAGGAGTAGAGTATTATAATGATGGATCTTGAATTTGAGCAACTCTCTTTGCTTTCCACTTGTTCTCTATCTCTTGTTCTTTCAGTTTTTGAATGAAATCATTAATGTCCATGTTAGCAATCATCTCACTCTGTTTCAGAACCATCAGAAAAGATTCCCACTTGGGAGGTAAAGCATCAGCCAGACACTGAATCTTTTCTTGTGTAGTTGTCTTGACTAGATGATTGTAGAGCTCACTCAAGAGATGATAAAATCTAGCAATCAAGTCGTCCAAAGGCTCATTACCCATGCACATGAAACTGTTGAACTCTTTCTTCAAGGCTTTAGACTTGATACTCTTTAGTGCATCATTCCCCTCATACCTTTGTTGTAAAGCATCCCACAGTGATTTGGGAGAATTAAACTATCTGAATTGATGAAAAATATCAGTAGCAATGGACTGGGATAATATTGCATAAGCTTTCTTCTCAAAATCATACAACTTTCTCTAAGGCTCAGTCATCCGTGTAACAAGCATAGGTGATTCATCCTCACTTAGTGGTCTCAAGTACCCACCCTCAATCATCATCCAAAGATTGGTATCCACTCCATTAATGTGAATCACAAATCGATACTTCCAATGCGGATAATCATCTAAAGAAAGTAACTTTGGAGCTTTGTTCGAATTCTCGGTCTCTGTTCGAATTCTCGGTCTCTGTCTCAGTGAGCAGCAGATTTTGAATTATGTTGTTCTGATTGGCCATCAATGCAAGTTCTTCCATCTTGTCAAGAGTAAACTGATCCAACACTTAGAAATTTTTTTCAAAAACTGTTGGCCGAATGAAGCTATATCAGCCGAATAATGGGGGCCGAATGAGTCCGAATAAACTTAGTAGACCGATTGATATACTGATACGAATGAAGAGACAACCAAATGACTTCTCAACTGAATGAATCTGAACCAACCGAATGAGGAGCTATTCGCAGAACTCTTGAACCGAATGAGACCTATTCGGCTGAATGACCTATTCGCACAATAGCTATTCGCCCAATCGACTCATTCGCATAAACTGGGGTTTTCAGCAACAAAAATTTCAATATCTCTGGATTTCGATCGAATCTGACCACCAAATTTGGTATGGAACCTCAGAACAATATCTCTAAGCTTTAGGAATGCACCAAGGACCAAAACAACCCGAAAAACCCACGATTTTCTAATGAAACAGTAACTTGGAGACTAAGAAACTCGGTGTTTTCGAAAATATCAAATCTCCAATCGAAAATATGATGATTTGGATCGAAAATCGAGCAGAATCAAGAGCCAAAGCTCTGATACCACTTTGTAGGACCTAAGAAACCCTCGGAAACAACCCGGTTCCTTAAAGAATATGCTCGACAGGCCCTTGAATAGTGCGGAATCCTATTCAAGGGTTTTCCAATCGAAATCACCAAGCCCCGTGGCAATCCGATGATGTAGAATCAACGTTTTGATCGAAATCGAAGCACCACGGGGTGAGAATCGAACTTGGACAGGAAGAGGCGGCTCAAAACCCTAGGAGAATGACTTGGGGCGCTCAGGGGTCAGAGGAATGATGTGAAAGTTTTTGAAACATTCTTTTTGCAGTCCTATATATAGAATGTGCTCATTCGGCCGAATGAGTGGTGCGTAGCACTCATTCGGGCGAAAGGCTCAGCCGAACGGGCTTGTCAACCTAATGAGTCATGCGAGTGACTCATTCGTTCACCTCAGCCATTCGTTAGGCGTTCATTCGTGCGAAAGAACTCATTCTTAGTAACCATTAGCACGAATGGTTCTGTAACATAGTCAAAGTCAAAGTCAAACATAGTTAAACATATTAAACTCAATTAACCATATACGAACAATACAGAAAAGTCTATTTCATTACTAATATGAACTTTACATAATACAGAACTAGAGACATTACATGCATCAACAACTATGGTGCAGCTCTGCCAGAAAAGAAAGCCTATATTGAGCAAGCACCCAAATGCAACAAGTGTCCCTTCCACCACAACAAACCATGTCCCGTTTGTACAAATTGTAATCGAGTCGTACACCATTCAAAATAATGTAACTTTCCTTTCCGCCAACCAAATCAAGCGCTACGATAACCCCCTCAAAAGAACAGGTCATGCTTCAAGTGCGGAAGCCCTGACCATTTCATGAGAAACTTCCCCAAAAACAATAACACCAATCTAGGAATGAAGCTAGAGGGAGAGCTTTTCAGATTGAGTTAACTGAGGCTAGGCATGATGCAAACATCGTCACCAGTATGTTCCTTTTCAATATTCTATACGCATCAACTTTGTTTGATATCGGGGCAAAAAAAGTTGTATTTCTCCTGAATTTGCATCATTACTTTCATTACCTACCATAAATCTAGAACACCTCTATGTCATTGAACTTGCCAATGGCAAATTGATCAAAGCCAACAATGTTATTCAAGGATGTTCCTTGAATCTGAATGATCACCTTTTCAATGTCATTCTCCTTACTATTGAACTTGGAAGCTTTGCTGTCATTGTAGGCATGGCTTGGCTTTCAGACAATCAAGCGGAAGTCGTATGTAAAAACAAGGTGATCTGAATTCCGTTTCCTAATGGTGATACACTCATAGTTCAAGGTGAATGAGCCGACAGGAAACTTGGCATCATATCATGCATGCAAGCTGAGAAATGCTTAAGGAAAGGTTACCAGGCTTTTCTGTCACATATAACAAAGAGCATACTCACACAAAAATGTACCAGATATATTCCCGTAGTTAAAGACTATCCTGATGTTTTTCCTGATGACATATATGGATTACCCCTAGTGAGTCAAGTTGAGTTTCATATCGACTTGATTCCTCGTGCAGCACCTGTTACTAAAGCCCTGTATCACCTAGCGCCATCAGAAATGCAAGAATTATCGGTTCGATTACAGGAACTCATGGATAAAAGTTTGATTAGGCCTAGTTTCTCACTTTGGGAAGCACCAATTCTTTTTGTGAAAAAGAAAAATGGTACATTTCGGATGTCCATCGACTACAAAGAACTCAATAGATTAACAATCAAGAACCGTTATCCACCACCTCGTATCATCTATCTATTCGATCAATTGCAATGTGCTACTTATTTTTCTAAAATCGATTTAAGGTTTGCATATCATCATTTGCAAATTCATGTTGACGGCATTCCTAAAACGGCTTTCTGAACCCGATATGGACATTACAAGTTTTTGGTAATGCCATTTGGGTTAACAAATGCACCTGCAGTCTTCATGGATATGATGAAGCGCATGTGCAGACCTTACACGGATGTTCGTGATTGTATTTATTGATGACATTCTCATTTACTCCCGAAACCAACAAGAAAACGCACCACACTTGTAGCTAATTTTGGAACTTTTAACATCGGAAAAGCTATATGCCAAATTTTCCAAGTGTGAATTCTGGTTGTGAGAAGTCCAATTCCAGCAGGTGAAGTACCACCACGAGCACCGCCGTGAAGCACAACCGCAAGCACCGCCTTGAAGCACCACCGCGAGCACCACCGTGAAGCCATCTACCTTCGATCGCAGCCCCTTCGCCGTCTACCTTCGATCGCACCACCGTGAAGCCATCTAACTTCGATCGCAGCCCCTTAGCTTCCCTGTCACCGGTCCTGTCGGTCGTCGACGTCGCCTCCCCTGCTTGTTGTCGCCCCTATCGGTGTTTGGCGGTGCCAAGTCCGGTCATGCCAAACCCTAGCCCCAGCCCCTCTTTTCCTTCACGTCTGAATCGTTCAGACTCTCCCCCAAGTTTGAATGTTTCAAACCTTCATTCAGACATTTAGTTCCTTTCAGATGTGTGTTTTTTTCGCAAAACAAACGGTCTGAAACCATTCAGATACAGGCTCATTCAGACCTATTTAGACCCAAACAAACAGCCCCTTAACCTGTAAGAATCTCTCAATTTGTTTTTAGTAACATGCAGAGCCGGCTCAATTTTTTTGGTGGCTCAAAGCTGAGTGAAACAAATTTACAATCGTAACTAAATCTTCAGTTTTTGTTTTGTTTTTTAGCCAATAAATTAAACAAAACATATATTACAATATCTATTTAGTTACTAGAGACATTGACTTGTTATTTTAGCTCAGTGGAAAAAAAATATTTTTCCTTAGGACCCTCTAAAATATAATAGAAATAGAGAATGAAGTAACTAGAAAGATTCTTAGATTTGGCTTCTTCTACAGGAATCTATAAGGGTTATTGGATTTAAATACTTTCAACTTTTTCCTCTTGGCTGGCAATACTCTCAACTGAGAAAATGTTTACTGTCACTCCCAATTTTCAAAATATTTTCCATTGGCATTCCAAAACAGGTGCCACGTCATAAAAAAAAATCATGTTTTAGAGTGTCAATAGAAAATGTTTTAAAAGTTGAAAGTGCAAGTAAATATTTCCTCAGTTGGGAGTATTGTCGGCCAAGATGTTAAAGTTGGGAGTATTAAAATCTAATAACCCAATCTAGAAAGCAGGAATTAATTTTTTTTCTACTGCATATAAAAATTCTCATCTTTTATTCAAGTTTAAAACACAAAAAAAAGTTAGATAAACATGAAGAAAGAAGCTACAAGAAACATAAATAACAAACAAAATATATAAGTTAGTTAAAAAATTAAAATAAAAAGAAATTTTACATCAATTTCTACCAACGAAGCGACACAAGAGCAGCAAAGTGTTGTTGTGTAAACGCAACAACGAAGAGCCACATACTAGTGTAGCCAAGCGCCAGAAGATGCATCGAGCATTGATTGACCATTGTTGTAGAAGTATCATTTAAACGGCTCCTTCAACATTGCAGATTAATAGCTTTCATGATTTCATCGAATTGAATAAATGTGCTAAGTTATTTCCTGTGTGAAAGCCGGAAGATCGTGATGACCTACGTGCCTAGATCTCAATTCCTAACTCCCAACTCCCTTGTTCGTTGTTTTGAGTTTCATGGATCACTTGTTGACTCTAAGTTCACATTTTACAACTAAAGCCCATTTAATGCCAATGTGAGACTAGCCCACTTGGTAAAGCATTTGGCTCTTAGAATGGGATGTCATAGGTTCTAAGTTCTAACTCATGCAATGGTGTAATTTTTTTTTTGAACGGCTTGGTACAACGACACCCAAGACGGGATTTCAACCGTCCCCTCGGATTTGACGCTCTGGGGCGTATGCCCGAGCCCACCCCAGGAGAAACCCCACTACTGGGTAAACCCCTTGACCTTGCTTCAGCAAATATGCCTCAGCCCGGATTCGAACCCAAGACCTCCCATAGGGAAGTCAAGGGGGTAACCATTAGGCTAGAAGCCCTTGGTTTGCAATGGTGTAATTAGTATGGAGTAGTTTAGAAGGAGATAACATTTACCGTTCAAAAAATGAATAAATAAAAAAAAAAAGTCCATTTAATATAAGAACTTTTATAAAAATTAGAGGTTGTAATATTTTACGACCCCTAAGTCCTTGTTTTGGTCATTTGACCCTAGGACATAGGTAATAGTTTCACTGACATATCATGACATATTACAATCATACCCAGTAAACTCTCATCTTTCGGTAGGAAGATCACAACATTAAAATCACAACATTAAAAAAAAAAGAAAAGAAAAAGAAAAAAAAGAAGATCTGGCCTTGGTCCTTCAGTGGACAACTCATACCATCTAAGAGATTAACTCTAGTAACATTAAAATGGATCGTATGCTAAGTTCATCAAACAAATATATGATTGTAACTAGCTCCATCATGAGTCACACCTACCTACACAAACAACAAAATTTATAAAAGGAGCTTAGATATAGACTTAAGTACATGAATCATGATATTCACGCATTATGTATAATTTAGTCGTTATTTAATAGTTGCAACGACCATAAATCTTCTATACTCCACGTGTTCTCATTTATCGCAGTGGCAAATGAAGTAGAAAAATTTGTAGTGTTTTCGCACGGAGGATAATATGATAACTCCATTGGATTTCCACCATTGCATGCTTGTGGCGGAATCATATTCATTTGACTCGTATGTCCTGAAGACGTTTGTTCATAAAAACTATTGGTCTGTTTCATGTGCTTTTGAATTTTTGTTCTCCAGTAATTTTTAATCTCATTATCCGTCCTTCCTGGCAGATGCTTTGCGATTTTTGACCACCTATTTACATGCAAAATTGAAATTGTGAATTTTAGCATCATATGTAATTATATATATATATGGTTTCCAGTCTATCTAACTATCCTGAGCAGGAATCCTGACCGTTTAAAATGGCTGAGATTAAATATCAGCCGTATAAATTTATTTTTTAATTATGGTAGTTTCAAAGCACTTTTAATTACCCCTGCATTCAACACATTTACCAGCGGTCTCCATTTACCCTTCCAGTTTTTCCACACGTGTCAAACAACGACTGCATTCCACCCTCAACACTATGCCGACGTGTGCAACGCATACACAATTTATATCCAACTCAATAAAAACAAATGGGATAAAAACATCTTAAATAAAACAACCCAATATCAAACAAAAAATAATAACCAAATACAAGTAAAAAACTTCACAAATTGCCCAACACATTACGGTATTTGAATCTTACTTATTAATTTTGCTTTATGGTTTTTCTTTAAAAAACTTTAATTTTTTTAATACCTTACGAATTGTATGTTAATTAAGTAAACAAATATTACTTTTTCTTTGAAACAACTTTAGTAAATTGACAACATTATAACAAAATACCTGGCTACCAGACGGGTATAAAACTATTTTGAATGGATCTTCTAGCTCCTGAATCTTTGTGTAGCAACTATTTTTAAATTAAAAAAATAAAAATAAAAACTAGATGGGTAAACAAATCAAGTCGGCTCCATCAGTACTTAGGATCGAATTTGTAAAAAGTTCAAACGAGTTGAGCCTAAACAAGCTTGAGTCCATAAATATGGTGAGTTTAATTATCAAGCTCGAGTTTCACATATTAAGCTCGCACCGCCTCACGAGCCTAAACGAAGTTTTTTGTTTATATAATTTTTGTTTATTCTATAGAGCATATTTTTATAAGTAATTATTTTAATATATAAAATTATGATAAATATATATACATCACATGTTTTATAATTATGATAAATATATATATATATATATATATATAAATATATGTTAAGTTTGAAAAGTATAATTATAAATGTATATTAAATCAATAATTAAAATAAATAAATTGAATAATTAAGAAATAAACGAGTTAGAGCTTGAGTTTGAATTTTTTTAACAAACCAAGGTTGATCTTTGAAAAAAAATATATCTTAACGGGCCAAGATCGAGCCCTTAAGAGCTCAAACTCGTGTAGGCTTGGTTACAACCTTACAAAAAACAAAGACAACCCGTATTGTACCTTTTTATAATTTCTAACACATGTTGCATGCTACAAAATGAAAGAGAGAACATCATGTTCTATGGTTCATAATCTTAGTACTTGCATATGTGGATCAAAAGTATTTAAAGAAGGCTCGATATCTCAATTTTATACATTTTGATACCAATCATATTAATTTTAGCGACTGTTTAAAACATAAACAAAATCAAAAAACTAGATCACATGTCATACAAATATAACGAATGATAATATAAATTTTGAATTTTTTTTTTCTCAAGACTAGAATTTGATTTACAAAATTGTCAGTAAATTAATAAAATCCAAAAAGCAAACTCCATGTTATAATTAAAGATAGAGTAAATCACGGATATGGTACGTCCATGTGGTTTGCTAGTTATTCATTCTTAACCCTTAGTATTCATCAATTACTCATATGATCTCAAGCTTTATGGTCCTTAAGTTATAAAATTATCGTCACAAACTTGACCAAATTACCCCATATAAGAATTATAGGTATTATAAATGTTTAAAGATTGAGAACATAAGGGTAATTAATTTATAAAAACTATAAACCAAAAGTGAAATATTGGCAAAACATATAAACATTTCGATAACTTATTGTCTTCCTCATGTTTTAACCAAATTTTTTCTTGAAATAAATAAAAACTTAACTAATTACTGACCGGTTGCCCCATTTAGCATGAAGCTCCATAATCAAGAGCTGTTCTTCAGTTGTGATATTACCCCTTCTCACATCGGGTCGAAGATAGTTCAACCATCGAAGCCTGCAACTCTTTCCTGTTCTTTTAAGACCTAATCAACAGATAATTAAACCAAATTTCAATATTTAAATTTAGATTAATTAATTAACTAATTAGAATTCTTATTATACATATATATTTTAAATAAAGTAATTAATTAATCAATTAATTAGCACCTGCAGATTTAGCAAGAGTGTTCCAAACACCTTCACCATGATCCGCTATATAGTTGATAAGAATCAAGTCTTCTTCCATCGTCCATGGCCCTTTTCGAATCTCAACATCTTGTGGAGAAGATGATATTTTCTCCATTTTTTATTTTTTATTTTTTTTGTTTAATTTGGTGAAGGAGATTATTTATAAAAAGATAATGAAAGCAAATATGGATTATATAGAAGACTAAGATGGCTACTTAGCGGTTAACAATTAAGGGTTTTAATTAACATTATTCTAACTCAAGTCTTTTTGCCTAACTTGGTTATCATTATGTTAATAATTAAAATTTAATTCTAATTGAACATGCATCTATATATCATCCATGCATGATTACTCATAGACGGGAGCCGTGTGGTTTTAATTAATGTCTCAAAGCATACACTTACACATATCTTGCAATGTTGATGTGTATGTATGTACGTACGTATGTACAGCACGAGAAAATCTATCTAAGGCGACTACACCTATAGAGACGACAGACTATCGTTCCTATAACTTCATTTATAGCGATGACAAATCGCCTCTATAGACTATAACCTAATTTTTTACTTTTTCAAGCCATAGCGACGATTGATCGTCGCAATGAACTCCCTTAGAAACGACGGGTTTTGACCAAACATTTGTCATTTTCGTTGTAGTAGTACGTACGTATGGAATGCATGCATACCCAATTATGATGATTAACTTAAATGATTAGATTACAATTAAAAATAAGTGTTCACATGTGGTTTGTTTATCCTAGCTAGAGCAGAATCTGATGAACACGCTTTAATTATATGTTAAATGATAATTAGACCATCCATAATACTCACCCTACTGAAATTTTCTGCCACGTCATCACCCCACTGAAATCTTATAACTCCATTAATGGTCACCCCGCTGAAAAATCTTACCCACTGTGCCACATCATCACCAAAAATCCTTCCCAGCCGTTTAATTTTATTGGTGGGTCCCAATTTTTAAAAATAAGCCAATGAAAGGAGGGGAGTGTTCACAAAGACCGCTATAGGTCAAAAAATAGCACTGCTGAGGTCGAGGGCGGTGTGCCCGCTCGAAGCCGTCCAAAAATCCTCCCCCACCCAGCCAGCAGGAGGAGTACAACAAATGGTCTTATTTGAATTTGATAAAATATATGGAGAGAAATTATGAAAGATAGGAACCAAAAGACCATTAAGAAGGTCTATAAGTCTATTAAACTTTATATAACTACCTCAACTCATAAATTTGCTAGGAAAAAAACTATATTATTACATACATGAGTTGATTACTTGATCGGATAAAGATATATTACATAGTTAATAATGAATAAATTAATGCCATTTTTTTTTTAATTTCGTTATTTTAAAAGGTCTAGGTTTTAATTTTTTAAAAGATTTTTTTGTAAAGTTTTATTTTTATTTAAAGAACAATTTCAAATATTTTGTATTTTAAAAAATTATGCTGTTTTAGAAAATTTTTGTATTTTGTAAAAAATATTAATGTTCATATTAATATAAGGATCTTTTTAATATATTAATAATATATTTTTTAATCTAAAAATATGTATAATATTTTTAGTATTTAATATCATTATTTTGTAAGAATTATGAATATTTAATAGTAGCGATAAAAAAAATTAGTATGAGAATTTTTTAAAAACATGGCATGCATTTAAAACCACATTAGATTTAAAAATTTAAAAATAATTTTGTTCTTGATTTTGTTCTTCCTTGTCATCACAACCTGGCCTTTGGTTTAAGTTCAAGATAGATACCTTTATGGTTTCTAATTAAATCACATTCGGTTATTTCCATTCATCAACTTGATTATAGAATTTTAAATTAGTTTGTGATGATTATGATTTTTATTTTGTAAGCTCTTGCATAATAGTTTTGATTTCAATTCATTTTATTGGTTTTAGTTTTAAATTTATCCATTTAGTATGAAAAGCATTGATTTTTAAAAGAATCAAGATAGGGTAATAATCTTTTCCTAGGTTATAATCACCATCAGTGAAAGAAACATGTAACAACATGGAAAAGCTAGAAAGGATGGTATTTTGGTAAAATTAGAAACATTCCAATGGGAAGTAGAAGACATTTTCAATCCAACTAATAACGGAATTAATTCCAAAAGTTCAGTTCTATTCATGCCAATCAAACATGATTTTTTATGTATTGAAATCCAATTCCTGCAAAATTTATGAACTAAACTGTATATTAGTATAATAAGAGGTATAAGCCGGAAAATCATCAAAATAATTAATTTGACCTTTGAATTTACAAAACTAGACACCAATTTTAGCAAATAAGCATATAGAAATCATCACCTATACCACACTAAGTACCTAAGCATTCAAAATCAATGGCTAAGTTATCAAAATCATCGTCTAAGCCTTTAAATACGCCAGTTAAGCCTGCAACATGGCAAGCTAAGCCTTTCTTTTTTAAGGCCTAAAAGGGGTTGGCTTAGCCGATGATTGTAGCAATGTCTATAATTCTATCGGCTAAAAGTCAATGTCTATTTTAGTAAAGTCAACGATCAGAATGTTTCTTTTTGTAATTTTCCTCACTTTTATTATAAAACAATAATAAAGTTTAATAAAGATATTTTTGTTGCTATTAGAAGACAAACTAGTACAATAACATGTTAAAGTGGCTCGCAAACAGCAGGTGGTGCTAAGTGTAACATTTCTCTAATTTTATAATAAACAATTTTATTTTTAAATAATTTATGACGTCAAAAAAAAGGATATACAAGATAGAGAAATAAAAGAAATATATTCTTAAAGTTTATTTATAGTTTTATAATTAATATCATAAGACTTAGAACCTATTTTTAATAGATAACTTAAAAATAATAATAATAATAATAATAATAATAATAATAATAATATAATACTTTTATAAAACTTTAATCACAAAACATTTTATTTAAAACAAAACCCTTATAAGATTTTTAATACATTAATCATAAATTTAAATAAATATAATAAATAACTTTGTTTTAATTTAAAATATCATAAAAATATAACTAATTTAGTTATGTTAGTTTTATAGAGTTAAATAAATTAAACCCAACTATAACAATTAAAAATCATGGTTTAAGGGTACAAAGTGTCAAAAACAGAAGCTGCTAAAAAGAGGAAAAAACAAGGGGGACTAAAGCTGACATATGCCCAAACTCCTCATCTCTCCTTCACCCATTAACCCATCTGGATCGACCCAATGGTTCAAAGTCGACCCGCTCTTCAAATCCAACTCAATACAACACAATTACAGCTAATATCAATCGAATATGGAAATGATTTGAACGCGGAATTCATTCTCAATCAACAATTAACCGAATCAATATCGTATCAATCGAATTCTATTACCAAAAAATATGAATATAAACGTGTTAGCTAAAATCGTTCGTGAGCTCTATAAAAATTAAACTAAACGAACACACAAGCTCTCTAATACTGCGCGAAACATTCTGTGTATCAATAATACGCGCACAAGCTCTGAACATCACGATTGAAGACACAAAAACCTTCGGTTCGTGCGTCTCTCATTCGTCAGTTGATCTACAGTCAACTGCAAATCCAAGGTTAGTGATTATTGCATCAACCAACTCGATTTTTAGCCTAGAACAATAACCCCATGATTCGGGTTTCAATCGGGACCCAGTTCCATCGAATTGAAACGAAAAAATGGGATTAGGGCTCGGGTTATATGAACTGGAATAGAGGAAAACGACTCCAGTTCATATTAAAACCCCTAGTTCAACTGGTAGAACACCCTCAGTTTCAGATGATGGATCACGGGTTCGATTCTCGGGTCAGGCGGTTATAACCGTTTTGAACCATTTTTTTTTATATCTTTTGATTTAAAACCAGTGTTGTAAAAATCGGCCTAGGCGGCCGCCTAGGCGCTAGGCGCCCACTTACTGTGTAATTTTTGGCCTGGGCGGTGCCTAGGCGCTAGGCGGTGCTAGGCGGCCTAGGCGGCCTAGGCGGCCCGATCAGTTTTTTATTTTTTTTCACTTTTTTGACTTTTTTTGGCTTTTTTTGACTTTTTTATGGTAAAAGGGGACCAATTTCATGATTATTTAGACATTTCTCAATCAAAAATCTTTAATATGTCTCTGAAACATCGAATCCAAGCAGTTAACATCGAAATTTATCTCTAAACTTTGAACTCAGTGTTTAAGTTTGCACTTTAAAGTACTTTTTTTAGTATATTTAAGTATATTTTTTAAAATTATTTGAAGTATTATATTAAATTATTGATATTGATGTGTGTATATAATATATATTTGTAAAATTACATATAAAAATTCCAATCCGCCTAGCGCCGATTAATCCCGATTAATCCCTAGGCGGTACCTCGCCGCCCGACTAGCGCCTAGCGACTTTTACAACCATGTTTAAAACCCCATTTTAAATTCTGATTTCACCTAAATAAATAAAATATTATTATTTAAATTCTGTTAGATTTGATAAAAAATTGATTTAACAACTAAATTTTATTTAAGTTTTAAATCATCATTGTTTGATAAATTTTGAGTAAATTATATCATTTATCAACTAGAAATTATAAATTTTTTTATTATACTTTAGTAAAAAGTTAATTAAATTAAACTGATTTTTTTTATTGTAAAAGAGAATTAGATGATAACATTTTCTAAATCACTTTCAAAGTATTTTAATAATAATTTTATTAAATTAAAATAAAAACTTACTTAAAAACTAGAATTCATTTAAAATCTACAAGTGTTATAACTTTATATCATTAAAGCAAATATTTTATTAATTACTTTTAATAACCTATACTATACAAATATTTTGATAAACTAAACTTTATTATACATTCCGTAAACATATGTGTTAGCATTTTTGTAACATTCAAATACGTTTTAAATATTTAATATATTCATAACTTATTAATTCAATTAAGTAATTTATAATATATATATATATATATATATATGTTATGATAAATTTTATTTTTGAACATTATTTAATAAATTTCTTTGAAAGTTTATTAAGTGTCACTTGAAATTTAAAATGATAAAACAAGTGTCGCAATATTTGGTTAAACATAAGTTACATTTAATTTCAAAACATTTAATTTATATTTGATGTAACATAAGCAATCTAAACATTATAAACATTATTACTACTTTCATTTAACAAATCAAAACAAAATTTAAGTCTTGATTATTCAAAACAAATTGAACCTATTGATCCCTTTAGATCTTATATAAATCCATAAAAGAACATAATTATGTTAACAATATGCCTAATGGACTATTTAGGTGAACTGTGAACTTGTTGGATATACATTGAGCTATACTTTGACATACATTATCAAAGACTACCTCATATATTAAAGTGAGTCTTCATAGCCCCTCATTTTACTTGTTTTGAACTTTTGGGGTGAAACATGTTATCTTTGAACTTATTTGAACTTCTAAACATTTTCATGTGAACTTAGCTAATGGCTTTATAGTTTGTGAACTTTAGTTAAGGATAGGCATTGATCACACCCATTTAGTGACTATGATAGATCTATTGGACTGACCATCCCACCGATGTTTGATTTACCCTTCGGGGGAGGCCTGCGGCGATAGTTTACTAGCTTTGAGCATTGTTTGTAGTGCTAAACATTGGTCAAACATCATTTGTTATCATTTGCTGATCTGCTTCATTTGCTAGTTCATTTTAACTATGTTCATTATGCTTTGTGTTCACATATGACATCATTTGTAACATTTTTGTAAACATATTTTGGTGTGAGTATTCAAACCTATGAAACTCACCAACTATTCGTAGTTGACACTTGATTTTAAACATGTTTCAGGTGGAAATAACAAGTTAGCTATATTAACGAGCTTGGATTAGCTTGCATTTAATTTGTATTTAATTTATTAGAATTGAAACGATGTAACATTTAGGGTTTGAGAATTTAAAGCAATGTAATAAATGTTTGAGTTTAATGTTTGAACAATTTACAACTTGATACCTTGTGCTATGAACAATCTACACTTCGTGCCGCCCCGATGTTTCCACCATCGGTCGGGGTGTTACAGATTGGTATCAGAGCCTGGATTATAGAGAATTAGGTTATTTGAACTAGATAACCTAGACTGTAACCATAGGATGCCTTAGTTTAAACTCTTAAGCCATGAACTCTTATTTGGACTCAATAGTTTCCATACTAGGCCATGAACTGTTATTTGAACCCTTAGTCGTCATGATAGGTCATACTTGCTTATGTGACTATTTAATTGGTAGGTCTAATGTTTGAACCTTGTTAAGGATGACTTAGTATGCACACACTAGAACCTAAGGTTCAAAGCTTCGCGATCCCTTTCTTACGAGTTGAACGAGGATCGTCATCACGAGGAATGATCTTAGACTTCTAAGCCTAATCATAAATCCCGTCAATAGTCTTTAGGTTCATCTTAATGATTAGGAAACACATACAAGCTGGAAGGGGGAATACCTGTACTTTGGGGAGTTCTGTCTAGGAATGCATTTCGTATAAATCCAAATCAACCGATGGACTTGTTATGCTTTCCTAGGAACCCTTGGAGTGAGTATGAACCTATAGGCTAAAGTATGTCTTTCTGAAAGTTAAAGTTGAACTTAGACACTTTGATGTGTCAAGAGTATTCCTTCAAGAGTATAATCCAAGTATTACTTTAACCTTCACTTGGACTCTCAATTTAATTATTTGAACTTTTTGAGGTAATTGTATAATTTGAAAATTGGAAAAATTTCTAACTTTTCCCTTACTTTCTTAGCCATGTCATCGTACCTTGCTGACCGGTCTACAAGCTTCTCTAGTAATGAATCAGAGGACTTTAACGAAGGAGAACCAAAATCCCTGGAGTACAGGCCCCTATCCACTGAAGAGTATGAAAGGATGGTCGACAAGGAAGAGCTAAAGTCAGATGCAGAGAGTCCATACTGTCATCCTGAAGCTCCACTGCCTCCTACAAATTCTCAGGATTTCCCATCAAAGGCCACAATGCCCACCACAAACCCTACCATTGCTCAACCAAAAGCTCAAAAGCCTCCTACCAGTCCCACAAGTAGTTCTGAGAGTCGGGTGGGATCAATACTTATTACTGCTAAACCACCACCGAAGATTCGTCGCCTAAGCCAAGGCACACGGCTACCTCCACCACATGAAGGATGGGTTTATGCTAGGAAGTTTGCTCACACAATTGGGTCGTGTTCTTGGGGAGCTCATGAGGAGTCTGAGGATTAGCGGAGTTTATTTGCTTATTTGTTTCCTTTCTTTTCTTTTATTTCTAGTATGTACTAGACATCAAGTATATACATATGCATATGACATATGTATACTCATGTCTACAATTTTGTCTATCCAAGTATTATTAATGAAAATGTTGCTTCTTTCAATTATTAGCACAATGAGTATTGTATGAATTGATCCAAAACAACTATTACCTAATATGTGTAACAACTAAAAACATAGCGAACTTGCGACATTAACCACTAGCCGATAAAATACTTGGCATGGTCACATGACTTAGTGGTTCCCCCTGTCGGTAACTTTGGGGATCGTTACATTGAGAGTCTTTATGATATGATCACTGTTGCTCCGACTACTCTTAAGAGATGTCAATCGATCATCTGCTACTATGGCGAATGAGTTGACGCGAACCAGAGTTCTGATCAAGGAATGCTATGAGAAGAATAACAAGCTAGAAATCTTGATCACCATCACAATCACAACAAACAAAAGACCATCAAAGGATATGATACGCCCATTCCTGTCAATAAAGTCTCTCCCAGTAATCAGGTCCCATCAAAGAAGGAATATACCCGAACATTTCTTAAGTGTCCATAAATACCAATGTCACCACAAAAGTGATGGTTATATGAAGTGTACTAAGGCTGGAAGAATGGTTCATTGAACCCAAAGGAATATATCGTTTACTACAACAAACGACGACAATGCTATGTAACGAACAACGAAACATGTGGATATCCTAACTATTTCAGAAACCAATTCCCAAGATTAGTTGATAAAGATCAAAGTACGACTTGTGCCCGAAATTATCCAACTAACTGTTCATAATCAGGACGTATTGAATGGTACGTTCTTGATCTAGGATTGTTACTTGGCTTAAAGTATCAATCGAATTTTAACAACTTATAACTTTGAGTTTTTTTTTTTACTTGGTAGGTACAAACCAAATTAGTTAGACTATTTAATTTAGTAATGGTTCACAGTAAACATATCAATAGTACTATATTATACCTGAGTGTATTGTGAAATATAGGGATAACATCTCATTAATAGATCTTGTATCCACCCAGTTGTGTTCCATAACCAGCAAGTAGGGTAAACATGCAAGGCAAATTTCCGTTACGGGTGCACACGGAACGTGAATTTGCAGTACATGTAAATCCTACGAATGCGATACAATGGACACAATTTTTGAAAAACTTTGGATGATTAGCTTGAAAAAATTTGGTTGAAAAGTATGAACTATACCTGTATGGCCAACTATTTGTAAACATCAAATTTGAAACGTTTTATGTTCTGTTGTGTTGTATTGGTAAGTGATCGGTATGCTTTCAAAGTATTGGTGATGTGGTGGGTTGGCTGCGGTATATTCTATATATAAGCACCACCAATACATTGGAAGTAGAATCGAAAGCTTGACCAATGATAGGATTCTTAGATTTGAGTGTTAACATCAAGGAAACTAACCTTAGTCAAAACTAATCGAACTACACCTATGTGGTGAACTACATGTAAACATCAAACAGAAGTGAAATATTTTATGTTGTGTGATATTGGTGGGCGTTTGGTATGCTTTCAAGGTATTGGTGGTGTGGTGGGTTGGCTGCGGTATACCCTATATATAAGCACCAACAGTACATTGGGAGTAGAACCGAAAGCTTGATCAATGATAGGATTGTAGATTTTAGTGTCATCATCAAGAGAACAAATCTTAGTTGGAGCTATAAGTGATTCTTGCATACTAAGACTTGGTGTATATTTTTATACTAAGTCAAAGGTCTTAGTAGTTCTTATATCAAGCTAATTAAGCAATAGTTAACCAAAAACGATTAAATAAAAACTTTCGAATTCCATGTCCCACATCAAACATCAACATATGAGATTAGCATCTCAAATGATTTAATCTCATAGATACAATATAACAATTTACATACATCACAGCATCATAATACGTTATCTACGACCGTATAATTTGAACGCAGTTTCTATTAATCACAGTTTCATACTAAGAAGCAACACAAAACACGAACTTGATGTTGTCATCTTTACCTTAAGGAATTGAATAAATTGTGTCTTTAACATATCCTTAGCAAGAAAATAAAATAAAATAAGATAAATACGCATGAGACAACTACGTTGGGGCAAAGTGCTTAACGAGTTCGATTGCAAGAATCGAATGTTGTAGAGGATACACTCAACCGTAAGAGCCGTATCTAAATGTATAGAAATTGAAACTAAATTAATTTGTATAACAACCCATTTGTAGATCAACAAATTTCTTTGACCCAGGTCAAATTGCACGTCTTGAGGAACTGAACTTTAAATTAGAAGCCAATTTTGTGGTTTGATTGAACCTTTCGAACCATGACAATCATTGACTCACATTTCTGAAGAAGCACTCAATTCTCGTTATATTATCCTCACCCTAGTACACATAGAAGGATCTATAAGTCCTCTGTTGGTTGGCCTTCAACATCATAGTCAATCGTAATGCTTGTTCCACGACTCATTTTTTTTTCTTTCTAAATCACTTCACAAGTCGTTTGTCACTCAATTCGATTTTAGCATAACTTAGGGTCAAATCAAACGAAAAATTCAATCCCTTAAACTTCCATTTGAACTTAGCAACATCCACCAACTTTCACATTTTGAACTTGAAAATATCTAAAATTCCCAACAGTTTTCCTTAATTTTGGGACGAAATTCCTAAAAGTAGGGGAGACTGTAACATTTCTCTAATTTTATAATAAACAATTTTATTTTTAAATAATTTATGACGTCAAAAAAAAAGGATATACAAGATAGAGAAATAAAAGAAACATATTCTTAAAGTTTATTTATAGTTTTATAATTAATATCATAAGACTTAGAACCTATTTTTAATAGATAACTTAAAAATAATAATAATAATAATAATAATAATAATATAATACTTTTATAAAACTTTAATCACAAAACATTTTATTTAAAACAAAACCCTTATAAGATTTTTAATACATTAATCATAACTTTAAATAAATATAATAAATAACTTTGTTTTAATTTAAAATATCATAAAAATATAACTAATTTAGTTATGTTAGTTTTATAGAGTTAAATAAATTAAACCCAACTATAACATACTTTTTGGTTACATTTGTACATGCTAATATCGCGTATATGCATATGTGTGGCATTCATCCACAAAATTGATAAGTCCTCATTAAACACACCTCGAACCGTTAATAGCGCGTTGCGCTTAGCGTGGTAATTCTGAATAGTACTATTTGGGCCTGACAAGCCCCACTGTTGCGCACCGTATGGCCACCCAGACTGGAGGTCGGAACAGTGCAAAATTAACCAAACAACATTGCCATATCTTGTTGGATGGATATGGCGAGGGGCAGTATGTTAGCTTCGGTTGCGAACCCGCATATGGTATAACTCATATTGATTAGCTATCAATGGATATTGCATTTGTATTGAAATGTAAACCTGCAAACATTTACTTTAAACATTTGATGTTTTCTGCTGACATAAAACATGTGCTCTCACCAACCTTTGTGTTGACCTTTTTCTCGCATGTTTTCTCAGGAAGCTATGGCATGCGCACAAGGAATAGGATGCTAGAATGGAGTCCATGCATCTACTATAGTGTCTTAGTCTATTAAACATTTGTTATCATTTTGTTATGTCATATGTTGTTAACATCTAACGTTTCCGTAAACTTGAAATCTTATGTTACTTTGTAACTATTTTATTAATGCTTCCGCAACTTAAGAACTCAAACTGCTTTGATAATTTGCATAATTTCCGCAACTCTGATTTTATAAACTGTTTTGTCCAAGTGTTTGGATGTACGTATGAAACCAGACATGTAGGTCTCGCTGTTGTGTGACCGGAGACTGCGATCCTGCAAGATCAGTCGAGTCGCGCCACCTCGCACAGGCTGGGAAGGCCGGGGTGCGACAGATTGGTATCAGAGACTCCGGTTATTGCGAATTAGGTTGCATTTAGTGAACTTAGCCTATAACCACTAGTCTCCACACAACACATAGCACTCAGTATTGTGATTCTCGTACACCTGTCATATCTATTATACAACGCATTAATCACCGCATGTGACTACCCATGACGGGGAAGAGCCGATAGCTCTACATGTTTTCCTTTCATTACCTGCCGCACACACTATCTTGGTCATTAGACGAACTCTAACACCTATTCTTGCTATGAAGATCATGGCAGGAAGACACGGAGGACGCAGGAATGCGGGAGGACGAGGAAACATCAACCTCACTGCAGCTGAACTGAACGCACTCATCAACGAGCGAGTTGAGGAGGTGCTTGCTGCACGGGAAGCTACCCGTAATCAACACCAACTGAACCAAGGTGACGAATCTTATTTCACGTTCACCTTGCAGAACAATCACTTGTTCCCTACACAACGTGTTTATCATAGTCTGAATCCAATTTCTTTCTTTACATATCTCAGGAGCAAACCCCAACCCTCCTCTCTGCACATTCAAAATGTTTCTGGACTACAAACCCCACTCCTTCAGCGGCACAGAGGATGCCGTTGGACTATTACGCTGGGTAGAGATGGCAGAGTCGGCCTTCGCCATGAGCAACTGCAGGAGTGAGGACCGAGTCAAGTTCACTGGTGGAACGCCATTGTCCAGAATCTGGGGCTCGATGCAGCCAATGCCCTACCATGGGATGACTTTAAGAAGATGTTGAACCGCGAATACTGTCCTCATGGTGAAGTGCAAAAACTGGAAACTGAATTCTGGAACCACAAGATGATTGGTTCCGAGGTCGAGGCATACACCGCTCGATCCTATGAGCTGGCACACCTGTGCCCGGAAATGGCAACCCCACCCTTCAAACACATAGAGAAGTATATTGAGGGACTACCACCTCAAATACAGGGCATGGTACTCTCTGCTGACCCCATTCCCATGCAACAAACTCTGCGACTAGACCACAAGCTCACTGATTCAGCGGTCACACGAGGACTCTTACCACCTCGGGGTGCAGTAACCAATACCCCAGACAACAAACGCAAATGGGATAACACCTTGAGCAAACCATCCACACTTCAACCACCACCACAACAGCGTAAGTTTGGGTCAACCCAAGCTTACACACCACCCATCCCAACCACCCAAAACTCAGGAGGCTATGCAGGCAAGCAACCCAAATCCCAGAGGTGCAACTTTCATCACGCACAGGGTCAATGTGGCAAATTTCAATGTCAACGCTGCGGAAAAATGGGACATGCAGCTAAAGACTGCAGGGGTGAATTGCTTGCAAAGACCCCACAACCACAACAACAACTTGAAGCACCGAAGGGCTGCTTCGAATGTGGAAAACCGGGGCATTTCAAAAAGGGCTGCCCACATTTGAAGAACAATAACGGGAACAACAACGGCCCGAAGGGACGAGCCTTCGTGATCGGGGCTAAGGAGGCCAGAAACGATCCAAACCTTGCAACTGGTACGTATCTCTTGAACGATAATTATGCTTCTGTATTGTTTGATACTGGAGCTGAGAAAAGCTTTATATCTAAGGACTTTAGCGAGATACTTGCCATTACCCCAACCCCCTTAGAGGTTGAATACACAGTAGAGCTAGCTGATGGTAAATTAATTGTGACTAAGCACATTCTGAAAGAATGCACTTTAGACCTAGCAAACCACAAATTTAAGATTGACCTCATGCTAGTTACACTAGGCAGTTTTGATGTCGTAGTGGGCATGGATTGGTTGTCGGAAAACCAAGCTAAAATCATTTGCCTTGACAAGGTTGTGCGCATACCTCTCCCTAGTGGAGAAACCCTAGACATCAATGGAGAAAGGAGCGACACCCCTCTGAACATCATCTCGTGTATGAAAGCTCACAAATGCTTATGAAAGGGATACACGGCTATTCTGGCGCTTATTACCGACAAGACAGAAGAGGGGAAGAGAATAGAAGACATCCCAGTCGTATGCGACTATCCTGACGTATTTCCTAAGGATTTACCAGGACTTCCACCGCCTCGACAAGTGGAGTTCCGCATAGACCTTGTGCCGGGAGCAGCGCCTGTTGCACGAGCACCATATCGACTTGCACCTTCGGAGATGCAGGAACTGTCCTACCAACTTCAGGAGCTGTTGGACAAGGGTTTCATTAGACCAAGCTTCTCACCTTGGGGAGCTCCGGTCTTGTTTGTAAAGAAGAAGGATGGCATGTTTCGTATGTCCATCGACTACCGTGAGTTAAACAAAGTGACAATCAAGAACCGTTACCCCTTACCTCGCATCGACGATCTGTTCGATCAACTACAAGGATCGAGTTACTACTCTAAGATCGATCTGCGATCTGGGTACCATCAACTGAGAATTCAGGAGGAAGACATCCCTAAAACCGCTTTTCGCACTCGGTATGGCCATTATGAGTTTTTGGTCATGCCATTTGGGCTGACAAACTCACCCACAGTATTCATGGATCTCATGAATAGAGTGTGCAAACCCTACCTGGATAAGTTTAACATTGTCTTTATAGATGATATTCTCATCTACTCCAAAACCCAGGAAGAACACAAAGAGCATCTTCAATTGGCTCTTGAACTGCTGCGACGAGAGAAGTAGTACGCTAAACTCTCCAAATGCGGCTTCTGGATTCGAGAAGTCCAATTTTTGGGTCATGTTGTGAATGAACAAGGGATACATGTGGATAAATCCAAGATAGAGGCAATCAAGAACTGGGAAGCACCAAAGACCCCAACTGAGGTGCGACAATTCCTAGGCTTGGCAGGCTATTATCGAGGATTTATTGAAGGATTTTCAAAGATAGCCCAACCACTCACAAATTTAACCCAGAAGGATAAGAAATATCTCTGGACTAACAAACAAGAAGCTGCATTCCAACTTCTCAAGCAGAAGCTCTGTAGTGCACCTATATTATCTCTTCCTGATGGAACAGATGACTTTGTAGTATATTGCGATGCCTCGATGCAAGGACTCGGCTGTGTGCTGATGCAGCAAGAGAAGGTGATCGCATATGCTTCCCGACAATTGAAAGCCCACGAGAAGAACTACACCACCCACAACTTGGAACTTGGAGCCATGGTATTTGCACTCAAGATTTGGAGACACTACCTGTATGGTACAAAGTGAACGATATACACTGATCACAAAAGTCTCCAACACATATTCGAGCAGAAGGAACTGAACACGCGACAACGTCGTTGGCTCGAACTCCTAAACGACTATGAGTGTGCTATCAAGTATCACCCGGGGAAGGCCAACGTTGTGGCCGATGCCCTAAGTCAGAAGAATACTTCAAAACCCAAGAGGGTACGAGCTTTACAGCTCACCATCCATCCTAATCTCCCTGAACAGATACGCAGTGCCCAGATTGAGGCATTGAAAGAAGAAAACCTAGTGGCCGAATCACTAAGGGGAATGGAAAAACAACTGGAGGTCAAAGCCGATGGCTTACATTATTTCATGGAACGCGTCTGGGTTCCACATCACGGGAACCTATGAGACCTTGTGATGGACGAGGCTCACAAATCCCGGTATTCCATTCACCCTGGATCTGATAAGATGTATCATGATCTGAAGATACTCTACTGGTGGCCACACATGAAAGCCGACATCGCTACCTACGTAAGCAAATGCTTTACTTGCGCCAAAGTCAAGGTTGAGTACCAGAAACCCTCTGGATTACTCACGCAACCTGAGATCCCTATGTGGAAGTGGGAACAAATATCCATGGATTTCATCACCAAATTACCCCGTACTCCTAGTGGATGTGACACTATTTGGGTAATTGTGGACCGACTGACTAAGTCAGCACATTTCCTTGCAATCAGGGAAAATGATAAAATGGAGAAGTTAGCCAGAATCTATGTTAAGGAAGTAGTCTCATGACATGGAGTGCCAATCTCCATCATCTCAGATCAAGACGCTCGATTCACTTCAAATTTCTAGAAATCATTGCAAAAGTCGCTCGGTACGCGGTTGGATATGAGTACGGCATACCACCCACAAACTGATGGCCAGAGCGAATGCACCATACAAACTTTAGAAGATATGCTACGAGCGTGCGTAGTAGACTTCGGTAACAGCTGGGAAACTCACCTACCGTTGGTGGAGTTCTCCTACAACTACAGTTACCACACAAGCATCAAGGCAGCGCCTTTTGAGGCACTCTATGGCAGGAAATGCCGATCACCCATCTGTTGGGCGGAAGTGGGCGACAGTCAGCTTAATGGCCCGTAACTGGTACACGAAACAATAGAGAAGATCATACAAATTAGAAACCGCATGGCAGTAGCTCGCGATCGTCAAAAGAGTTATGCCCACAAACGCCGAAAGCCTTTGGAATTTCAGGTAGGAGATAAGGTCCTTCTGAAAGTTTCGCCATGGAAAGGCATCATTCGTTTTGGTAAACAAGGCAAACTGAACCCATGATATATTGGACCCTTCGAGATCTTGAAAAGGATTGGACCAGTGGCATACCAACTCAACTTGCCAGCCGAACTCGACGGAGTTCACAACGTATTTCATGTCTCGAACCTGTAGAAATGTTTATCAGATGAGACACTTGTAGTTCCACTTGATGAGAACCAGGTGGATGAACAACTAAGGTTCGTGGAAGAACCGGTAGAGATCATGGACCGTGAGGTCAAACAACTCAAACAGAGTAAGATTCCGATTGTTAAAGTCCAATGGAACTCGAAACGCGGACCTGAATTCACGTGGGAGCGTGAAGATCAGATGATGCGCAAATATCCCCATCTCTTCTAACAGACAACGTCGAACGCCAACAACAACGAATGAATTTCGGGACGAAATTTCCTTTCAACAAGGGGATGCTGTGACATCCAGAAAATTTTTGTTTCTCAAACACTTTTGCTTCTCAAACACTACCAACAACAACCAAATTTCGGGACGAAATTTCTTTCAACAAGGGGATGATGTGACACCCTGCAATTTCAGGTAAATTGCAACTCTTACAACTTTACATTTCACATTCATACTTGTTGCATTTCATTTAATTATATTTAATTAGATGATTCAAACACAAACTACTGCGAAACAATAGTTCGTGGAACTATCAAATCATACATTGCACATTGGTTTTGGAAACCAAGTGTGGCAAACACAAACACTAACACAAAACAATAATTCGAGGAATTATTGAATTATGCATTACACATTGATTAGGATTAATCAAGCGTGCAAACATTTCGTAAAACACAAACACAAACGATCACAGATAATTCGAGAAATTATTGAAACACACACTAGTCTCACGAGCGTTAGTGAACAAACGATTGAATGACAATTGAGTCACACATGACCGAACATTAGTAATCAAGGTCAAACGATGTTAAACGAGGAGTTATAAGCATGAAATGATCGAAAAACAGATCGAAACGATGAAATTGGGTTTATTGGGCTTGCCTGGAGGCCCAGGCGGTACGCCCTGACCCAGACTTCGGACACAGGCGATACGCGCGAGAAGAGGAAATCAAATCCGGATGAGAACCATCCGCGCGGTACGCCTAGACTCGGTGCGCCACGTCAGGCGGTACGCCTGACAATTAAATCGCTGAAAATCTCTTAAAAGCCACAAAAATGATACCTACTGTATTTCACTCATTATTCTCGAACCCACACGCAAATACTCGGTCATTTTCTTCCCCAGCCAGCTACTACCTGCAATTGTCACCCATTGGAAGCCATTTGAGCTCCCATACTTGAAGATTGAAGCTAGGAACTCACAAGAAGCTTGAAGGGGAAGATTGGTGGGCTTGAAGATCATCATCACCACTTTGCTTTCTGCAAATCTTTGTTGTCCAGGAGCAACTAGAGCTGCTACAACTATCTTGTGCGATTCTAGGAGCATCTAAGGTAGTCTTACATGCTTAATAATGATTAGATCGTACAAGCAAGGGCTAAAAACCCACATGCAAGTGTATTTGGTCACATGCAACTCCGATCCGCTCACATGCATGAAATTTTAATGGGTCTAGAGGGTTTATTGATATATTTTGAAGTAGATTGATGATAGAAATCATCTAGGATTGGGTTTTGTTGATTTGATGATGATATTATGCAACTTACTATATTAGGAAGCTTTTTAGTTGCATGTTGGTAATTTGTGATGATCTAGACATGTTAGACATATCTAGATGTTGTCAAATGCATATTGAGGTGTTTAGAAACACATTTGGATATTTGATTTTGTCAAAAACATGATCTTGTATAAACTTTCTATAAATGGAAACTTTTGTAAATCAAAAGAGGGCTTTTGATGATTTTGAGTGTTTTGATGAACCTTGATAATTGAAATATGGTTAGAAATGATTTCTAAGCATATTGAAAACTTTGATTTGTGAAAACAAGCTTTTAAACGGATACTTACTATATTAGGAAACTTTGTTTGGATAAAATGGCATAAATGGTACTTTATGCACAAACGACTTATTTCAAGTGTTTACATATGTTTTTACAAACATACTAAAGTGATTTGTTTTATGAAATGGGATTTCATAACTATACTTTCCAAAAATAGAAACTTTCTAGATATAGAAAGTTTCCCGAAACAAGAACATTATGATTTTCAAAACATACTTTCGGGTAGGCAATATGAGTTGAGTCATAGGATGCAATTTGGGTGTCTTATTTGCATTAAGACACATAAACACAACAATCGTGTCACCAACGATTCGTCGAGTCAACACAAGTCAACACACACACACTCGGTTGAGCACACCGACACTTGGATTTGTATGGATTACAGCACACCGACACTTGGATTTGTATGGATTACACACACACTCGGTTATAGGTGCTTACTAGCATGACTGCTAGCTTTCGCAAGACGTGAACACACAAAAACCGGAAACTGCACTATCAGGTGAGTTCACGGCCCCTTTTTCCATTTTATACCTTTGTGGGAGGAAACATTGCATACAAATTACTTTTGAACAACATACATACTTCTTGCTTACATTTGTACATGCTAATATCGCGTATATGCATATGTGTGGCATTCATCCACAAAACTGATAAGTCCTCATTAAACACACCTCGAACCGTTAATAGCGCGTTGCGCTTAGCGTGGTAATTCTGAATAGTACTATTTGGGCCTGACAAGCCCCACTGTTGCGTGTCGTATGGCCACACAGACTGGAGGTCGGAACAGTGCAAAATTAACCAAACAACATTGCCATATCTTGTTGGATGGATATGGCGAGAGGCAGCATGTTAGCTTCGGTTGCGAACCCGCATATGGTATAACTCATATTGATTAGCTATCAATGGATATTGCATTTGTATTGAAATGTAAACCTGCAAACATTTACTTTAAACATTTGATGTTTACTGCTGATATAAAACTTGTGCTCTCACCAACCTTTGTGTTGACCTTTTTCTCGCATGTTTTCTCAGGAAGCTATGGCAAGCGCACAAGGAATAGGATGCTAGAATGGAGTCCATGCATCTACTATAGTGTCTTAGTCTATTAAACATTTGTTATCATTTTGTTATGTCATATGTTGTTAACATCTTTTAACGTTTCCGTAAACTTGAAATCTTATGTTACTTTGAAACTATTTTATTAATGTTTCTGCAACTTATGAACTCAAACCGCTATGATAATTTGCATAATTTCCGCAACTCTGATTTTATAAACTGTTTTGTCCAAGTATTTGGATGTACGTATGAAACTAGACATGTAGGTCTCGCTATTGTGTGACCGGAGACTGCGATCCTGCAAGATTAGTCGGGTCGTGCCCCCTCGCACACGCCGGGAAGGCCGGGGTGCTACAGAAATCCTCGGTAAAATTACGATTGTGATTGTAACAAGTTGAAAATACGTGAGAAATTGTGAACTTGGGTGAAAACTGTGCGATAAACAGAGTTCCCGATTGTCCAGAATCGTAAAAACAAGAAACATTCGAACATATTTCATTCCAGAGCTCTTTGCGGTTCGCCAAGGTGATTCTGAGGTTCCTTGGCGGTACGCGAAGAATCTGATATATCTGATTTTCCTCCGGATTTCTTCATGGTACGCCAAGCATTTTTCAGTCCTCTTGGCGGTACACGAAGACTAGGTCGATCCAGATTTAGATTAAAAAATCAGATTTGCATGCAGAAACTTTTCCCAAGTTTCTTTCTCTTGAACTTTCACTCAACTGGACGATCTGCAACCTTTCTCAATCCCAAATTATTGCTGCTAAACCAAAGAGACATCAAGATCTAGTTGGGAAACGATCCTACAACATCCGATCATCGTTTTCATCCGGAAATCCGCTCAAACGGGCAACGATCCGTTTTATCCTACTAGTTTGATATTGTATGGATTAGATCTTGATTTTGAACATAATGAAATAGATATTGTTGTTGACTATTGCCTAGATGATGACTATGAATGAGTAGAAACGAAAAACTTGATATGTTAACGGTTATTGCCTGGATGATGGCTAGAAATGGCTAGGAATCGCCGGCATAAGTCGGTTTTTACCAATGACTTTTGTCGTCGGTACATGTTTTGTTGGTATAGACCATTTTTGTTCTTGTATTGTATATATTATATTAAAGATATATATTATGTATAATATATATACACATGCATACATATGTGTTTATATATATTTGTGTACAATACATGCATGCATACATAGATACATACATATATATATATATATGCATATTAAATATGTGTGTGTAAAGTAGAAGAATCATAATACTATGTCACATACTATAATCGAATAACAGAATTGATTTTAAAGCTAAATTCTTTAATGTTACGATTAAATAACACAATTTATTCAAAATTTCCTCTTAAAATATACATGAAACTCTTAATTAAGATAAGATTGCACAAATTAATTTAAATGATTATGTTGTTCAAATATATTAGAATTGTGTCTTGAGATAGACCCTTAGGATTTAGTTTATCATCTAACATATCTCAATAAAACAACTTCATCAGCAACAACTCTTTACTAGTGTTAGCATCTTACGTTATTAACAAGTTGTCACCAATAGCAACTTGCATTTCCTTAATTAACTTCATTCATCAGTGACAACTTGTTTGTCAACATTAAGTTTCATTGTCAACGATAATTCTCTTGGTTAGCTGTAACTGTCATTAATTAGTAGCAAGTTACTCAAGCACCTGTAACGGTCTTGCACTACAACATTCGTGACCTGTCCCGACGAAATTTACTCGCCTTGTCCCGACTACTTTTGGTTGGCATAGGGTTCGTCGGTATAGATTCGTACCAATAGATAAAAAAGTCGTCGACATAGGGTTCGTCGGGACAAACTTGACCTGTACCGACGACTTTTGGTTGGCATAGATCAATTAAAAAAATTTCTGAAATAGACCTATAGGGACGACTTTTGGTCGGTATAGGTTAATTGAAAAAATTCTGAAATAGCCTTATAGCGACAACTTATGGTCTGGATAGGTCAATTAAAAAAATTTCTTAAATATCCCTATAGCAACGACTTTTGGTCGGGACAGGTCAATTAAAAAATTTCTGAAATAGCCCTATAGCGACGACTTGTGGTTGGTACAGGTCAACTAAAAAATTTTTAAAGAGCCCTATAGCGATGAAATGTCGTCGGGACTAGTTAAACTTGGTTTTTACAGGTTCTTCTTGTTTTTTCTATTTTCCCATATACACCAATTGTCGAACCTGAAACCTGCATCCTACAAATAATCCAAACACAAAGTTTCCAAATCTAAAATTTCCAAATTCAAAGTTTACAAATCCAAAGTTTCCAAATCCAAAGTTTAGGAAAAACAACTACGACATTTAAGTTTTAACAAAATGCATCTAAATTGTTCAAGTTAAACACCATATTCAAACCAAATGCAACTACGGATCATGATGATGTTGTCGCTCCCAAAGGCGACGCATTTCTTCCATTTGACGGCTCATCTCCTCCATGGCACGATCTCTCTCTATCACGTTCTTGTTGTTGTAATTGTTGTTGAAGTTGTTCTACACGTTCATCCATTTGATTTTGCCATTCTCCTTGTTGAGGGGGTAGGTACTAGACACGTCTGGTGTGGGATGCCTAACAACGTAACCAACACATCTTATGTGTCCACGTCTTTGCCCTAAAGCACGCTCCATACACTCAATTTGATTAAACGATTCTGAATCACCGGACTCTTGGGTACATCTTTTAAGCTCCTCTTACATAATATCCTAAGTTAAACAATACCAAAAATATACAATCAAGTTAATAAAATTCTATATGTTACAAAATGAATAACCAATATATTTGCAATTTTCAACTAACCTATATTAAACATAACAAATTACAATAATCCTATAAACTTTAAACCATAACTAAAGGTCTTAAAACTTTTATAGACTAACAACATTCTAAAGCATACAACTAATGGTTTTAAGACTTTTATAGATTAACAACATGCTAAACCATGCAACTAAAGACTAAAAATATACAATCAAGTTAATAAAATTCTATATGTTACAAAATGAATAACCAAGTTATTTGCAATGTTCAACCAACCTATATTAAACACAACAAATTATAATAATTCTAGAAACATTAAACCATAACTAAAGGTCTTAAAGCTTTTATAGACTAACAACATTCTAAAGCATTCAACTAATGGTTTTAAGACTTTTATAGATTAACAACATGCTAAATCATACAACTAAAGACTAAAAATATACAATCAAGTTTACTAAAATTCAATATGTTACAAAATGAATAACCAATATATTTGCAATTCTTCAATCAACCTATAGCAAACATAACAAATTATAATAATTCTAGAAACATTAAACCATAACTAAAGGTCTTAAAGCTTTTATAGACTAACAACATTATAAAGCATAAAACTAATGGTTTTAATACTTTTATAGATTAACAACATGCTAAACCATACAACTAAAGACTAAAAATATACAATCAAGTTAATAAAATTCTATATGTTACAAAATGAATAACCAAGATATTTGCAATGTTCAACCAACCTATATTAAACACAACAAATTATAATAAGTCTAGAAACATTAAACCATAACTAAAGGTCTTAAATCTTTTTTAGACTAACAACATTTTAAAGCATACAACTAATGGTTTTAAGACTTTTATAGATTAACAACATGCAAAACCATACAACTAAAGACTAAAAATATACAATCAAGTTTATTAAAATTCAATATGTTACAAAATGAATAACCAATATATTTGCAATTTTCAATCTAACCTATATTAAACACAACAATCAAGATTTTTACTTACATAGTCTGATTCTACAATCTCGTTTACCCATCCTTCCCCGGCCTTGTAATGGGTCTCTTTAAACACTTCAATGCCACCAGTCCCCTACGAACAAAAAAAAATTATTATTATTTATCTTTTAGTATAATAGTTAATACATCTATTTATAATCATAAAATTATATCTCTTACTTCCATATGGCGTCTCTGCGCATATGATTTACTTCCATGAAAGCTTGTATAGCGTTGTTTAGATCTATTTAATTTATTCTTCTCTGATCGTTTTCTAAAATCTGGATTTAGGAACAACTGATTAATGAGTTGTTCCCATGCCTGCTGGTCCAATTCTTCTGGGGGTTTTGTTCTTGCCTTCTCAATATCTTCGTAACCTCTAATTGAATCAAAATGTTTTTTAAACTCTTGCTTCCGGTCTTTATAAGCTCTTTGACACTCGGCATGTATTTCGAGTCTTATGCCCGCCCACTGATCTGTGTTTCTCAAACTATCAAGATCAAAATATTCCTACAAACAAATAATTATTGTAAAACATCTAATTGTAATGAAATCAAATACAAATAAAACATTACATTATATACTTACAAAAAGCGTAGGGAATATAGCTTTTTTAAACTTATCAGGAACATTTTGCCAACTAGTGTAATGAAATGGAGTAACCTTTCCAACCTCGTTGGAGATCAATTTTATAAAATATGAACAATTTTCTCCTACAAACTTGTATTGTCCACCTTCATCTTCAACCTCAATGGGTAATGGCATACAATTGTTCTTTTCAAATTTTTTTATGAGTATGATGTTTTTCCCTTTTGAACGTCTTTTCGGTTGCGCTACATTGGCACATGACATTGAAAAGTTACCAATTAAAAATATATTTAATATAAGGATATACATATTTAACATGAACAACTAACTTACAAGACTCGCAACCCTTAGAAAGCCTCTTGGGATCGCCGTGAGGATGTCGATCACCACCATCTCCACCATGTCCTCTAGCAATATATGTTGTCATTCCTTTAATAAGAATAAATTAGTGTCAAGATATGATAAACATGCATAATAACATTTAACAATTTTAATAAAAACAAATAGTAAAACATACAATCATCAGAATCATCACTTGATTAACAAGTGTCTACAATGTCATCATCTTCATCATTCTCGACATCAATTTTGTTTTCCTCATCTGAATCGCTTGCATTTTCATCATCATCTTCTGTATCATCATCATTAATTTTACGCTTTAACCTGTCCCGACGACAAGTCGTAGGGATAGGTTCACCCGGAAATTTTTTTTTTTAATACCCCTGTGCCGACGACAAGTCGGTGGGACAAACGACTTGGGGAAGATATTTACCAGTTAACACGCTTGTGAAAAAAGGGGCAAAAAAATATATGTTTAATCTATGCCAACGACTTTTAGTCGGTATAGAGATTGGGAAAAGGCGCCAAAAGCCCCGCCAATATGCTTTCACTTCTGCCGACCGGAAGTCGTCGGGATAGGCCACCGCAAAAAAAAAATTCGGGGACTCTGTGCTGACTACATGTCGTCAGCACTGCCCAACCTTCACCAGCGACTTTTTTAGTCGGGATAGGGTTATCAGGGATAGGATCAGATTCTTGTAGTGTTTGACTGATAGTAATTTGCATGCATGGCTAGTTGTTTCATCTAAAGTCATCACTCCTTTGAAAGTAACTCTTCATGATTAGTTTCAACTCTTCAATTCATGGATACGAGTATTAATTTACATTCCACCATCTCCAAATATCATCGTAGACTTGTGGTAACTACCATTAATGGTAACTAATAGAGCTTGCAATTTTTGACACGTTAACACGACACGTTAATACCTATTTATTTTTCGTGTCTAAAACAAGTCGACACGTTAAGACCTATTTATTTTTCGTGTCTAAATAGTTAAAATCCCGTTAAGACTTGTTAAGACCCATTAAAGACATGTTAAGACCCGTTAAGACTTGTTAAGACACATTTATAATTTAAACATTAAAATATATAATATAATAAAATAGGGGCATATATAACCGATTACCTTCTAAAAATTTCCAATTCTGTAACCCTAGTTCCTTAACAGGTTCTTTAATAGGTTTTTAACGGGTCATTCATAGTGTTAAATGTTAGCAGGTTCCTTAACACGTTATTTCATGTTTATGTTTTTTATACAGTTCGTGTTTGTGTTTACTCATTTCGTGTTTCGTGTCTTAACGGGTTGTGTCTGACCTGTTATGACAGCGCTACTAATTACTTATGTTTGGTGTAATTGGTTTTATAGATTATAAACCCAACAGCCAATGCAACCATATATTGTGTGTGTGTGTAACAATGTATGTATGTTTCAAGGGATCTAAGGATATTCAAACTCAACCATATATACAGGGAAGACGAAGTGAGATTTTTTACCATCAAAGTGCATCATCTATAAGACAATGACTGTGTGAAAATATTTTAAGTCCACAAATATTAATATATATATATATATATATATATATATATATATATATATAAAGGCAACAGAATTGAGAAGTATAAATATTTATATTATATATATAGGGTGTGGTTCCTTTGTTAACACATGTTTATTGCGTTAACCGAATAATTATATCTTATTACTTTGTGACCTACGTTAAAGTAAAGTTAAAGGTTTAGGTTTAGGTTTTTTTATTGACTTAAGTGGGACATACATTAATTACATTATTTAAAAAAGAAGAAAAACCTACATTTTTAAATTTAATTTAATATGAGCCTCAAAGTAATAAGATATAGTTATTCGTTTAACGTAATAAGAAATGGTTAATTTTTTATCATCTCCCTGTATATATATATATATGTGTGTGTGTGTGTGTGTGTGTGTGTGTTTTGACAACGCAAATGAATAGTAATTATATATATGTATAGCGAAATATTTTGTGACTGATATTTTCTATTATTTTCGTAACATATCTGCATGGATTTTGTATGATTTTTTATGAGAAATTTGTATTGGGTTCGTGATGATAAATTTGTATAGGGTTCTTTATGAGAAATTTGATTTTGCTATGTAACTTATGCTTCTAAAAATGATATATAATACTCGTTCTCGAGAGTGTATTGTGATAACCGGTCGCAACGCGCGGGTGAAAAACCTAGTTCACATAATGTTAGAAATTCATCATGAACTCATTCTTACTTGTTACATTTGGATATAAAGGCCATGGTTATTCTCAAAATGTTACAAATATTAACTTTGATGTTATTTGTTTTATTAGGATGACAAAAGTGAATGTTATGTTAGGTTTGAGCAACTTCATAATCTCACAAAACGTTAGAGAAAATATAAAGACAAAAAATAGATAAATTTGCCAAGGTTTTTTAGGCTTTACGACAAATAAGTTTATAAGTGTTTTTTTATGTTTACTTTTTTTAAAGAGGCTGAAGTGACTAACTCCTAACTTGGTTTTTAACTTTTATAAAATTTATGATATATGATTAACACATCGTTATAATTTAAATATAATTGAAAAATTAGGAAAAACTTAATAATATAAATTAAAATAAATGAATTTATTAATTGAAATCAATTAAGGGTTTTAGCTTTCGAATTAGTTGAGAAAAACTTGAAATTCAATTTGATCTTTATATAAAAATCACCTAAGTTGAAATTTAATTTGAATTTCAAATTTAGATTCAAATAGATTCGAAATCCAATATTGAATTAGAATTATATATAGAGAGAGCTTTATAATTAATTGTGAAGGTTTTGGTTATTGTATACTAGTTTAGTACCCCATGTACTACACGTATTAAATAAAGAAATAATGAATAATTATCAATGAAAATTTAGAAAATATAAGAAGATTTTTAATATAAAATACGATTACAATTTCGTATGATTTTATATTTTAAGTATTAAAATAATAATATTATTTTCTTTTAATACTAACTTTTTTATAATTTGTGTTTCTTTAAACATTGTGCTTCAAATAATTGTTTTTGAAAATTTTATAATTTATATATTTTTTGAAAAAAAGTATGTTTTTAATATTAATATATTTTAATGTATTAAAAAATCTTTTTTATTCCAAAAATGTACAAAAAAAAATATTTAATATTTAATATTATTATTTAATATTGGATGTATTTAATAGCAGAGAGATGCGGGAAATGGAGACTGAGATGTTCTAAAAACATGTCATGTGGCACTAAAAACTTTTATTTATTAGTATAGGTAGATTTTGCATGTTTAAAGATAATATTAATTTTGTAAATTAAGTTTCAATTAGTTTTTTTTTGCTAAGTTTGAATTTACTAAACTTGAATTCTGCAATATGAGAATAGTTCACTTGGTACAAATATTGTCTCTTAGATGGAAAATCATGAGTTCAAAATTCAATTTCAAACATTGAACAGAATATGAATTTTGAATCTAAATATAATTGAATTTTAAATTTGAATTCATTCCGAAACCAAATCATAATTTGTTAAACTAACATATGTTTAACTCAACGATCGATATTGATATGGCTTCTGTGACAATCACACATGTTACTTGATTTTATTATAATGATGTCTTGTAATCGTTCGTCTTCTTCCATATGGACAAAATTAACAAGTATGACAATTGATGCAAAAGGCAATTGATCGTTGCTTTAAAACACGTACATTTCCTTGATATAACTATATATTTCTTTTGAACAATGCATCAATTGGTTTAACATAAAGTGAAATTTCATATTCCATTTTAAATTTATAATTTATTTCATTTTTTATGATTAAGTTATACTATTACGAGTTTTCACACGAAGGATCAAGGTGTGTAAAGACGACCTACGGTTAATAATATGGCAATTGAGCTACTTATTTTCTATGTATAATAAGTAGTAAAGCTGTGCGTTAAGTTACCAGCTACTAAAGGCTCGTAACCAACCACAAAGTGTAAAGATTAAATTATTTAGACCATGATTGCGTAAAAGTTTTTCTTACACATGTTTTAGTCACTTTCAATGTCATTCAAATGTTCTGATGTATCGCAAAACTAGGGTTTTTTATATCGATTATACGTTTTGATATTTTTAACACGAAACTTAACACGCCACAAAGTCCTCGTATTAATAATTGAACTCTAATAGATGTTGGTGTTTGCTCCTTGAAGTTTTTAGAGCAGTTTTATATAGAATGATTTTTATTCTTATATTTTTTTTGTGAAAAAGAAATATGCAAAATTATTTCTACGTGTAAAATATTGGTAATTTTAGTATCTTTAATACTTTTAATTTGATTATCTTTAATACTTTTAATTTTGTTAGGTTTATTAAGAAAATAAAAATATATATCATACATTAATATAAGTAAATAGGTTCAAAACATCCAACAATGAACTCTGATTAAAAAAGTATAAAAGAAATATTATCCTATATACGATTATAAGTGCTAATAATATTAGTTAAATATACATATATACATATACAAACATCGAAAAGTGATATTATTTAAATATTCTGTTCTGAACCGCAACAAATAAATAACCGTGGAAGAAAAGTGCACAAAATTTGTTTCGAACCGCGTCAAAAAAAGCATGAACCGCGGCAAAAAAGGATGAACCGCGGCAAAAAGGATGAACCATGTCAAATTGTGAAACGAGGTAACCACCGCAGAAAGATATCCAAAACCACTGCAAAAAAATCAATTCAACTATTGTAGAAAATACCCATTTAGAAAACTAAACCACTGCAAAAGATTCAAAGAATACTTCCAATTGTTACCCTCAAAGCTAGGCATGTAAACGAATAGAACGAACACGAACATACGAACACGAACAAAGGCATGTTCGTATTCATTCATTTAAACTTAACCGAACACGAACACATTAACGAACATGAATTTTGTGTTCGTGTTCTTTATTAAGAAAATAAATATGTTCGTGTTCGTTTGTGTTCGTTCATTAATAAATTAAAAGAACTGTTCATGAACATAAATGAACACAAACGAACTAAAATAAACGAACAAACTTATATGGGCATTTTTTTTAACACCATTGAACAATCATAAACGAACATGAACACTATTGAGCAAACATAAACGAACACAATTGAACAAGTATAAATGAGCACAAACGACTAGTCTCTTAAATGTAAATACATACCATTTGTAAATTAGTTAGTTAACCGAACAAAAACTAACATTACATAGTTAACGAACATAAACGAACACTAACAAACACAAATAAACGAACGTAAATAAACGAACATAACCTAACTGTTCATGAACATAAATAAACGAACACAAGGTATTTTCATGTTCGTTTATTTAATTAAACGAACACAAAATTTATGTTCGTGTTCGTTCATTTATTAAATAAACGAACATAAACGAACATCTTACCGAACAGTTCACGAACAGTTCGGTTCGTTTACAGGCCTACTCAAAGCTTTACTTCGTAGTGAGTAGTCATAACACATATTTGGTTTTGATACACGAAATTATAACAAAACAACCGTAGCAACGCATGAGAAACCCCATTGTATATATACAATTACGAACTGGAATCATTTTGAGTAAAGAGACACACTAATTAAAAATACAGTATTAGTTTTGTATTAACCACCGGAAAAGATGAATTGTATGGCAAAATGATTCAGAAAACCGCTAAAAAAAACTTCAAAAATATAGTAATGGAGACGCTTTAAGAAATAGGATTGTCCTCATATTACCAGCTAGGGCTGTAAACGAACACGAACGAGCCCTTGTTCGTGTTCGTTCGTTTAACTTTTAACTTGTTTATGAACGGTACACGAACGCTAACTGAACGAAGATTCTTGTTCGTGTTCGTTCATTAAGGAATTTAGCTTGTTCATGAACGGTTTACGAACGTTAACGAACACATATCATTTAAACAATAAAAATCAACATTTTTAATCTCAAGCATAGGAGATAATCATTAATAAATATATAAATTAAAATATTGTATTATTAAACTAAAAATAACTTAAATATTATGATATTAAGCTAAAAATTAAAAATTTAAAAATATACAATACATTTAAAGAAAAATATACTAAATGAACTTAACTGAACATAAACGAACGTAAACGAAAATGTTACCGAACGTTCACGAATACAAAAGAACGAACAAGACCTTTGTTCATGTTCGTTCCTTTAACTAAACGAACGGGATTTCTTATTCGTGTTCGTTCATTTATTAAACGAACGAGCACAAACGAACTTCCCGTCGAACAGTTTACGAACTGTTCGCTGAACGTTTGGTTCGTTTACAGCCCTGTGACCAGCGAAGCCGCTTCAAAAGAACTTAAACACCTCAAAAAATAGGATCCTCTGATGCTCCATAAAGGGCTGAAAGTTGAATTAATTAAAAAGTTTTTGTTTATGTCAACCTAAGACTAACTTACTTGGTAGAGACTTTGCCTCTTAAAATGTAAGGTCATGGGTTCTAACCCATTTAGAGTAGTTTAAGAGGAGATAACAATCATAACATTTGCCGTTCAGAAAAAAATTAAAAGTTTCATTTTATACCCTAAACTTTAAACTCTTATTTTTAAATTCCCCTCTTACTTTACCCACATATTTTTGATGTTTACGTGTTTTTAATACGTTCTCACGTTATCGGATAATAATCATAATTATATAGATTGATGGCAATTACTTCACAAACATTTATATAAATTTCGAACCCAAACAGTGGCATAAATTTTACGCGTTTTTCACAGACTTATAACATACCCGACATCATCGAGTATTTATATCGTTTATATTATTTTGATCATAATTACTTCATAAACTATTTAGATTTAATAATAATATTTACCTAATACTAATATTTAAATAATGCTAAAAATTAAATAATATTAATAATTGAATATTTCTAAATAGTTAAAAAATGGTGAACACCACCATTAGGCACCCCTCACTGACCGGTCCCACTGTCAACATGAGGGAGGTAAATCACGTGACTCAGAGAAAATTGGAAAACGTAATTATTTAAATAGTAATAGTAATTAGAAAACGTAATTTTTTTATGGTTTGGTTTATGATTTAACAATGTGTGTTCATGTTTAGGTTCATATTCCTTATGATTATGATATTATGGTTGAATACTCATTTCTTCTGACTAGACACATTTATAACAAATACCCTTTATAGGTTTATATCAGAGTATCAACAAATGCTTACGTTTTGATAAGAGAAATTGTAGCGAAAGACCCAATGGTTATGAAACAATAGTAACAATAATATAATAATAATTATATTAAAATATAGTATTATTAAAATAATAATAAAAAATATAATAATAAGTACTAATATAATATGATATTATTACAAAAATAATAAAAATGTAATAAAAATATATTATAATATTTTCTATAATAATAAAAATATAATAAGAATAATATTTTAATATAATATTATTATAATAAAAATAAAAATGTTATAATACAATATCAATAGTAATATAATATAATAAAAGTATAATAATAATAATAATAATATTATAATCTAATTTTAATTAATCATTTACGTATGGGTTCGTGATACTTGAAATTTTTATGACAAAGTGATTTATTTATTGTTTTGATATGACCCTTTTTTATGTTGTGCATCTATGTTTACGATTGCATAATAATATTATAAGCGCATTTATGATTCATTTTGTGTACTTGATAGTAATGATTGCTTTTACAATAAAATTCGATTTATTATTTAGTATTTTCTGACAAGTTGACAACCATTATTACCGATTTATTTTCATGTGTTTTCATATTCGTGATGCAATTTTGAGGCATTGATATGACTCACCTTTTTAGTGTAGAATTTTAGTTTGGTGTGATGCAATTTTGAGGCAAAAATATTTTATGATTATTTTTAAAAAGTTTACGGGATAGCAAAAGTGTATGTTATCGAGTTTTAATTTTTGAGATCATATATTTTAACATTGTACCACCTAGCAGCCTAGCAGAGTAGCAGGTGAGCTAGTTTGATTACAAAGCCCAATGATGAAGGCCCACCACTGAAGCTGTCTTCACGTCTTCCATTAAAGCAAACGGATTCTCTTATCTTATTCTTGATCTTCATCAAGGCTTCTATTTGGGCAAATTGATTATTTGCCTTGTTCTTAAATTCGGTCAAAATAGTGTAACCCAAACCAATCGCACAATGTATCAAAATAGTGGTGTTATAACTATCCGACTTCACAAATGATAGTACTCCATGACTTGATTTTACATAAAACAAATATGCATAATGATTTGAGTGTATAGAGAGATATGTGATAGTACCCCATTACTTTTTTAAACCGAGACATAGACTTTAACGTAGCAGCTGTCACACCCCCACCTCTCGTCACCTGAGATGATGTCATTCGTCACTCTAAAATGGTTGCGTAAGCATAGTGGTGATGTCTCAGAGATGATGTGTGACTTACTTGATCCGGTATCACAACACACAGATTAACTTAAAGTAAATACATTACATGAGTTCGTCGTTACAATCAACAGTACAGTTTACAAACTAAGTTTATTACATGACTAACTTATTTAATTACAAATATATATAAAGTGCATTCTCACCCGGCAGTCACTGTCTTCCTGCGAAAAGGTTTAGATTTAAAACGTCAGCACGAAGCTGGTGAGTTTGTAAAGTTCATGTTCAACAATATGATATGTTATACAAGTTCTCAAAATGTTCAGTTCAAGATAACCATGGGACCCGTATCTAGTTCCTTTCGGACGTTCTGTTCTTGTTCTATTAAGATACTACCCGTCGGTAAATATCTTGGTGCCTCATTGTCTTAATGTCTATCAATACATTAAGAAGTTCTGGAAACATATAACAAACATTTACACCAAGAGGAGTTGCAAGCTCCCGGCAAATGGGTTGTCAGCCGATAGTACTATCATTGTTTTCTATTTGACCCCACATGGGTTCACTAGATACAGTTCGAAAATGAGGACTTATAAGTTCTGTGATAGTTATCTGTTCTACAGGCAAAATCCCATGAAATCCACAAGTTCTCAACAATCACATGAAATTACGCAGATGACAGTGATACATATCATATAGTTCTGAAAAGTTTCACAGTGCTACCCCGATGTTTATAAAAGATTAAAAAGAAAAGGGTTCTACAAAACTCACCTGATAACTCAGAAGTAGCAGAATGTCACACAACTGATAGTAATAGAGAAATTCTGCATTTATTTATGTTTAATGAGTTATTTATGTTTTAACTTACTGATTAGATCTTTCTAAACGTTTAATGTCAAAGACATTGTCGTAACAATCATCAAACTGAGGTTAAGTATGTAATTAGTTAATTTAGTGTTATATCATACAATGTATGATAATGTAGGAACATATACTAAATTAGGTTTCTAATACGAGATTGATGACATACTTGATTAATTAAAATAATCTCGAATTAACCAAATAGTTAATGTTGTTGATTATAATGCTAGAACAATTTCTAAACAGATTAATGGCTTAGAAATGATCAATCCTTGTTATTGATTACCCAAATATCATGAAATATCACAATGTAGCATTAGAATAGGTTTAATAACCATGTTTAACATACTAACCTGACTGTTATCATAAACATCAGATAATCGTTCCAATGAGTATGCTAATGATTGTGATTAGTTTGAAACACTTGGATTTAACCTTGCATTTCAAAGATTAATCACACTAATCACCTATATTGTCATAATCAAATGGTTTAAACCATTATAATCATGGGTATGATTTCATGCAAACCGGGCATTACAACGGATCAAAACAAGGATTTACCCGTTAAAACATCGTGTTTTTCGTTTATAATCAATCCTAGCCATCATCTAGGCAATAATCAACAACCCTAACTATATCATTACGTTCAAAATCAAGATCTAATCAATTATTATCAAGTTAGAAGGTTAAAACAAACCGTTACCTAATCTGACGGATTTCTACGCGTAGAACAACGATCAAGGCTTGTAGATACGATCCTTGGTGCGATCGGGATGTTTGGAAGGCTTTGAAATGGAGTTTTGATGGTTTAAGGGGCTGGTTCTTCGCCTGAAGCAAGAAGAAGTCGAGATAGAAGAAAAAATGAGTTTCTAGATGCAATATGATCATATAAACTCACCCACCGCCTCTGGAGCCGCCGGGCGCACCGCCCCATGTGGGCGTGTGGCCTGGGGCGTACCTCCCCAGCCCCTATTTCGTCAAATTTTTGATTTTCTTCGTTTTACGATTTCGGACAATCCGTAACTCCGTTTCGCGCACGGTTTTCGCCCACGTTCATCATTTTTCGCATACTATCAACCTGTAATAATTACAATAGCTAAATCAACATGGATTTCTAGAACAACCACATGTGCTCATGCCATCGATGACGTAATTCTCAACTGCAATTGTCACAGCAACCTTTATATCTTTTCTAGGTAGGGTATGGTATGCCTTCATATCTCCCATCCCCCCTACGGGTGTTCAGAATAACCAAAAACTGTTTAAAACCTCCGTAGCCAAAATAAACCGGTCCGAATTGCGAATCCGGTTTTCGGTTCGGTTCTAAACCGTATCCGTATTAACAATTCGTATTTCGAGTCAGTTTAAAGTTCTAGCTTTTTTTGAATTCGGTTTAAACCATTTAAACCGAATTTTATCTAAATCCTAATTGTAAAGGAGGTTCAAATAAGAAGGATATTTTGACTAAGAATAATTTAAAAACAGCATTTGACCACCCTAATGAAATCCGATTGAACTAATTCTGGATGCGTTGGAACCGTCTCATCGAACTCTACGATCTTAGCATTTAGGGTTTAGAAATTTAATTTTATAATTTAGCTTATCGTTTGGTCTTAAAGTTTAGCTTTTAGGGTTTAGATTTAGGTTTTTAGGGTTAACTTTCGGATTTAGGATTTCTCTTTAGGGTTTAGGTTTAGTTTTAAGGTTTAGGATTTAGCTTTAAAGTTTAAGATTACGGTTTAGCTTTTAGCATTAGGTTTTAGGTTTAACTTTAAAGTTTAGCTTTAAAGTTTAGATTTAGTATTTAGCTTTAGGGTTTAGGATTTAGATTTAGCTTTAGAGTTTAGGGTTAGGGTTTAAGTTTCAACGAGACGGTTCTAATGCATCCGAAATGAGTTCAATCGATGTTCGTTAGAGTTGTCAAATGTAATTTTTAAATTATTCTTATTGTTGGTATTAGACAATATCTTGTTCTTATTGGATCTTACCCCCTAATTATATATAAATAGACGCCGGTCAATTTAACTTCCCTGAAAACAGATCTGGACCATTTAAATTCTCCGATGTTTAATCCCGGCTGTATAAAATAGGCAGTTATGGTAAAACCTTTCAGATTAAACATGTGTCACGTGCTCCCCTAAAAGCGTCTCCACTAACCGCCTGAATTCCCAGTTACATACCCCTAACGGCCTAACCTTCCGCCTCTCCCGTATAACACATACGGACCTCAATACCCGGATGAAGATATGATGTGATGTTCAAGATCATCAACACCAAGGTGGCCATCAACTACTGATTCAAGATGGGAAGTGAAGACGTTCTTAGTCATCATCACCCCCATCTCATTTCATTGTTTCCTCGAATCATTCAAAAGCGATTGGATGTAAGTGAAATCTTTGACATAAGTTGAATTAACTCATTTTGGATCATAAGTCTTAAATGGATCATAAGTCTTAAATGGATCATAAGTTCGAGTTTTGAATGGTGGATCTTTTAAACCCATTTTGATTTAGTTGTTGGTGTTTACTTAAGCTATATGTTAATAGTTTTTCATGTTTGACGCAATATTTGATTAAATATTTTGTGGTTTAAAAGAATTTATGTTTCAACAAAATACTATGATATTTATTTTATAGTTCCAAATTTATATTATTAACTCATTCCTCAAAGTATGAATTTAGCATATCATACTTTAAATATAAACATGAAATAAGAGGTTGTAAATAAAAATTTTACTAAAGGTTATTTGATTTTTTTATTTTTTTTTATTTTATAAAATATATATATATGTGTGTGTGTATATATATATTCTATAAAACATATAAGAAAATCTAAAATTTATAAAGTGTTTTGAAAGGAAATTTACATATATTTGTATGTATAATCTCTATTTATGTTTATAATATAAACAACTCAAATAATTTAGAAAACACTTGTATAAAATAAATGTATATATATTTATTGTATAAAATATATAAAGTTTACATCAAACTATTGAGTTATTTTATGTATTTTAATTAATAAAAATGATATATTTTATTTTATAAAGTTCTTGCATAAAAACAAAGAAAACCTTAAGTTTAAGTAAATAAATTTAGTTTAATAAAATGAAAATAAAGTATAAAACGTAGTATTTGTTTCTGTTTAACAAAGTTTATTATTATTATTATTATTATTATTATTTTTTGAAATTTTTCTGTAATATATATATATATATATATATATGTGTGGTAATATAAAGCTCTAAGAAAATGGCTCACTGGTTCAAAAAAAACAGCCCACGCATGGACTAGAACCCGCGACCTGTTGCTCGAACACCACACAAGTTTACCAGTTGATCTAGGCCTGAGCCACGGTTTAGAATTCAGAATATTTTTAACACAAATGTAATCAGCTTTTCCCCAAACTTAGTTTATAGAAACCTAGCCCTAATCCATTCATTAATCAAAATCAATTAACTATGGATCCTGATTATAATCAGAATGATGGGGCTATTATTCGAAATCTGAAAACGAATTGATTGAAGCGTAAATCACTTACTTGTTATTAAGAATTTTGTGGGTTTAGTTGGAGATCCTTGAACAACGGACAAGAAGCTATGCAGGTTCCAAGTTTCAAGTTTAGAAGTATTTTGAGTGAAATTTGGTTGTACAGACCCTTTAGAAATGATTTTAGGAACTTATGTGTCGAGTTAATTTCGTTTTTATACATGTTTACCACAATTTGATTTGCGCGTTCATGCGTGTATTTTAGGCAAAGATTTAGATTGATTCGATCGTTTATTCGCTTAATTGCATATTTGAAATCGAATCACGCGCTTAAATCCTTGCTTGAAATGGATTCAATTAGCTGTAATATTGGTGTAATCGCATGGGTGATGGAACGGGTCAAAACTGGGTCAAACGGGTATGGGGCATGAATATGGGTGGGGAAGATGAGTACTTTGGGAGGTTGGCATAAACAGCCCCTCCCACTTTTCCTTCTAATACCAGTTTTAAAATTTACAGAATAATCCCAAACTTTTGTATCACCCATTTTAGTTTGTAAATTTTTTTTTAATTGTTAATTAATTTTATCATACATAAATACATACATATTTATATGCATATTTAATTAATTATTTATTTAATTTATTTTCTCTTACCTATACATATACCTATGTGTATTCATGTAAAAAGAAAAATTCTCATTGACGTCATAATTACTTTATTAAACATAAATGTTTATTACAAATTTCGTAAATGTTACAGTCTCCCCTACTTTTAAGAATTTCGTCCCGAAATTAAGAAGAAGCTTTATGTGGATACTTTGTTTTCATGTGATCTTTTCGTTAGCTCGGGACTTCTTTAGGTTGGACACGCAAAAAGGTGGACGGACATTGCTAAGTCCTAAATGGAGGTTCAAGGGTAGGATCCAACTCATGAAAAAAAAAGAGTTAAAAATGAGCCGCGAAACGAGCATCATGATTAGACAGGATGCTAAATGAACAGCAATAGAAAACTAGCATATCCTTATACTTTTGTATGTATAAGGGTGAGTAAAATAATGGGGTTTGAGTGATTTATTCATGAATGTGTATTAAAGATTATTACAATTCACCGGATAAAGCAAACCATCAAACTTGGTTGCTATTTAGAGTCCAACGCCAGAAGACTTTTCATCATCAAAATTGACTTGGGTCAAGAAATTCGTTGAACTACAAGTACGTTGTTTTATGTTCAATTTCTATAAGTTTAGATACAGTTCTTACATTTGAGTGTATCCTCTACAACATTCAATTCTCGTAATCGAACTTGTTAAGCACTTTGCCCAACGTAGTTGTCTCATGTGTATTTACTCTATTTTATTTTCTTGTTAATGATATGTTAAAGACACAATGTCTTCAATTCTTTAAGGTAAAGATGACAACATCAAGTTCGTGTTTTGTGTTGCTTCTTAGTATGAAATTGTGATTAATAGAAACCGCTCAAATGATACAGTCGTATATAACGTATTATGATGTTGTTAGTTTTATCATTTAAATGTATGTAATTTGTTGTATTGTATTCCATGAGATCAAATTATTTGAGCTTCTAATCTCATATGTTGATGTTCGATGTGAGACATGAAATTCGAAAGTTTTCATTTAATCGTTTTAGGTTAACGATTGCTTAATTTGCTTGATATAAGAACTACTAAGACCTTTGATTTAGTATAAAAATATACACCAAGTCTTATTATGCGAGAATCACTTATAGCTCTAACTAAGATTTGTTCTCTTGATGACGCCAAAATCTACAATCCTATCATTGATCAAGCTTTCGGTTCTACTCCCAATGTACAGTTGGTGCTTATATATAGGGTATACCGCAGCCAACCCACCACACCACCAATACCTTGAAAGCATACCAATCGCCCACCAATACAACATAAAATATTTCACTTTGTTCGATGTTTACACGTAGTTCACCACATAGGTGTAGTTCGCATAGTTTTGACTAAGATTAATTTCCTTGATGTCAACACTCAAATCTAAGAATCCTATCATTGGTCAAGCTTTCGATTCTACTCCCAATGTATTGGTGGTGCTTATATATAAGGTATACTGCAGCCAACCCACCACATCACCAATACTTTGAAAGCATACTGATCACCTACCAATACAACACAACAGAGTATAAAACGTTTAAATTTGATGTTTACAAATAGTTGGCCATACAGGTATAGTTCATACTTTTCAACCAAATTTTAAGTTAATCATCCAAAGTTTTTAAATTTTGTGTCCATTGTATCGCATTCGTAGGATTTACATGTACTGCAAATTCACGTTCCTGTGCACCCGTAACGGAAATTTGCCATGCATGTTTACCCTACTTGCTGATTATGGCACACAACTGAGTGGATACAAGATCCATTAATAAAATGCGATCCCTAAAGTTCACAATACAGCCAAATGTACTATAGTTAATGCGGATAAAGTTACTGTAGACCATTAAATGGTCTATCTAATATAGTTTGCATTCTACCAAGTAAAAGCTCAAAATTATAAACCACAAAATTTTATTAGTACTAGAGTCAAGTAACACAAATTCATGAAAATCATTGATCAGAAATACATCATTTAAATGTCCTGATTATTTTGAGCATCTTGGGCAACTAGTTGAATAGCTCAGGCACAATTCGCTCTTTGATTGTTGTTCGCGAGTCTTGGGCACTGATTTATGAAGTGGTTAGGATCACCACATTCATAGCAAGCCCTGTTGTTAGCTATGGCAGGGTTAACAGGTGCAGCAGGTTGGTTGGTTGCTATTTGAGCTGGTTGAGCTTGTTGTACGAGAGGTCCACTTCGACAAGTGTTAGCAAGGTGACCATACCTTCCACAGATAGTGCAAACACGACATTGTCGGTTCAGTGGGTGATGCAACTTACAAGTGTTGCACAAAGGTTGGACTCCCACATAGGCTTTGTTGTTTCTTGGAGCTTGTTGGTTTAAAGGAATAATAGGAATAGTAGGGGTCGTCATAGCGAAATTTCTAGCCTTTCGCTTGTGAGTGTTGGGTTTAGTGGGGTTGGTAAGTTCAGTATTGGCCTCCTTAGAAGATTCATCAATGTTGGCCGTTGTTTCAACTTTCTTGACTCCCTTCCTGGTTAGAGTTCCATCCTTGACATGATTGTCGGTTAAGGTTGCGGCAAGTCGAATTGCATCTTCAAGTGTGGTAGGATTGCTACCAAAAACCGTGTCTTGGATTTGCATAGGAAGGCCACCAATATACTTCTCAATGGCTCTAGACAAAGGTGTCACCAAGTGTGGCACAAGGAGACTGAGTTCGTGAAAACGGGTCGTATAAGCAAGGTTTTCTCCACTATCTTGTTTGAGTTCCCAAAATTCAGCTTCAAGCTTCCTCATTTCATTGCGAGGGCAGAATTCGTCGGTCATAAGTTGCTTGACCTAAGACCAGGTCAATGCTAAAGCAGCATCCGAACCCCTGGTTCGTTTCTCACCATTCCACCAAGTGAGTGCCCTCTTTTGAAAGACACTGGTGGCATAACGAACCTTAAGGTTCTCAGGACAGTCAGAATGAATAAACGTGCTCTCTATGCTTTCAAACCATTGAAGGAGTCCAGTTGCTCCTTCAGTGCCAATGAACTTAGTGGGATTACATGAATTGAAGTGCTTGAAAGTGCAAGTTGGATTTGCACCCCCACCATTACCATTGTTTTGAACTGGGTTCACATTAGCAGCTTGATTGAGTTGGGTCACCAAAGTGGGTACCACAACAGCCACTTGTTGCGAAATGATCTGGGCCAACTCTTGGATAGTAGGGTTCAGATTGTTGGTGTTATTTGTGTTGGTGTTGGTGTCATTAGTGTTGTTGGTATTTCTGCGAGTACGACGAATAGGCATGATTCTACAAGAGTTCAATTGAAGAGAGTTAGAATTTATATAACTCAAAGAGTTCAAATAAGAAATAGATAATTCAAATGAAAGTTCAATCACAAAGCAATATTTGGATTGTATTCCTAAAGGAATACTTTTGACATATCAAAGTGTTTAAGTTCATCTTAACTTTCAGAAGGACATACTTTAGCCTATAGGTTCATACTCACTCCAAGGGTTCCCAGGAAAGCATAACAAGTCCATCGGTTGATTTGGATTTATACGAAATACTTTCCTAGACAGAACTCCCCAAAGTACAGGTATTCCCCCTTCCAGATTGTATGTGTTTCGTAATCATTAGAATGAACCTAAAGACTATTGACGGGATTCAAGATTAGACTTAGAAGTCTAAGATCATTCCTCGTAATGACGATCCTCGTTCAAGTTGTAAGAAAAGGGGTCGAGAAGTTTTGAACCTTAATGTCTAGTGTGTGCGTACTAAGGTATCCTAAACTAGGTTCAGTTATTTGACCTATCAAACAAGTTGTCACATAAGCAAGTATGACCTATCATGGCAACTAAGAGTTCAAATTAACAGTTCATGGCCTAGCATGGCAATTATAGAGTCCAAATAAGAGTTCATGGCTTAAGAGTTCAAACTAAGGCATCCTATGGTTATAGTCTAGGTCATCTAGTTCAAATAACCTAATTCTCTATAACCCAGGCTCTGATACCAATCTGTAACACCCCGACCGATGGCGGAAACATCGGGGCGGCACGAAGTGTAGATTGTTCATAGCACAAGGTTTATAGTTGTACATAATTCAAACATCACATTCAATTCCTCATTAAATTCACTCATTCAATACATTTCTTAAATGCTCAAACCCTAGCTTTTACATCAATTTAATTCAAAACCTAAAATCTAATCCAAGCTCAATAATTTGACATTCTTACCTGAAACATGTTGAAAATCAAGTGTCAACTACGAATAGTTGGTGAGTTTCATAGGTTTAATCATATAATAAAATAGTTTAATAATAGATAAGTTAACACATGTGAATACCAAGCACAAATGCACAAAGATTGTCAATGAACAAACAATTGATCAGATAGTTAAGTTTGACCAATAGGTTACAATCACCGCGAGCTTTCCCTCACTGGTAAAGCCCATCCTGGGTGGGTGGTCAATCCAATGGATCCATTATTGCTACCAATAGATAAGTTATGATCAATGCAATGCTCAAATAGATAAGTTCAAAAGATAAAGTTCAATAGATAAGTTCAAACAACTAAGGCCATTCAAGCTAAGTTCACATGGTTTAAAGATAAGTTAAGTTCAAAGATAAAATGTTTCACCCCAAAAAGTTCAAAACAAGTAAAAGAGGGGCTATGAATACTCACCTTAATGTGTGTGGTGAATATCAAGTTATATCTTCAAATGAATGTCCAACAAGTTCAAAGTACACCTATATAGTTCATTTGTCATAATATTAACAAACAATTTTTTTTTTCTATGGTTTTCTTCTAAGTCTTAAATGGATCATAAGTTCGAGTTTTGAATGGTGGATCTTTTAAACCCATTTTGATTTAGTTGTTGGTGTTTACTTAAGCTATATGTTAATAGTTTTTCATGTTTGACGCAATATTTGATTAAATATTTTGTGGTTTAAAAGAATTTATGTTTCAACAAAATACTATGATATTTATTTTATAGTTCCAAATTTATATTATTAACTCATTCCTCAAAGTATGAATTTAGCATATCATACTTTAAATATAAACATGAAATAAGAGGTTGTAAATAAAAATTTTACTAAAGGTTATTTGATTTTTTTATTTTTTTTATTTTATAAAATATATATATATGTGTGTGTGTATATATATATTCTATAAAACATATAAGAAAATCTAAAATTTATAAAGTGTTTTGAAAGGAAATTTACATATATTTGTATGTATAATCTCTATTTATGTTTATAATATAAACAACTCAAATAATTTAGAAAACACTTGTATAAAATAAATGTATATATATTTATTGTATAAAATATATAAAGTTTACATCAAACTATTGAGTTATTTTATGTATTTTAATTAATAAAAATGATATATTTTATTTTATAAAGTTCTTGCATAAAAACAAAGAAAACCTTAAGTTTAAGTAAATAAATTTAGTTTAATAAAATGAAAATAAAGTATAAAACGTAGTATTTGTTTCTGTTTAACAAAGTTTATTATTATTATTATTATTATTATTATTATTATTTTTTGAAATTTTTCTGTAATATATATATATATATATATATATATGTGTGGTAATATAAAGCTCTAAGAAAATGGCTCACTGGTTCAAAAAAAACAGCCCACGCATGGACTAGAACCCGCGACCTGTTGCTCGAACACCACACAAGTTTACCAGTTGATCTAGGCCTGAGCCACGGTTTAGAATTCAGAATATTTTTAACACAAATGTAATCAGCTTTTCCCCAAACTTAGTTTATAGAAACCTAGCCCTAATCCATTCATTAATCAAAATCAATTAACTATGGATCCTGATTATAATCAGAATGATGGGGCTATTATTCGAAATCTGAAAACGAATTGATTGAAGCGTAAATCACTTACTTGTTATTAAGAATTTTGTGGGTTTAGTTGGAGATCCTTGAACAACGGACAAGAAGCTATGCAGGTTCCAAGTTTCAAGTTTAGAAGTATTTTGAGTGAAATTTGGTTGTACAGACCCTTTAGAAATGATTTTAGGAACTTATGTGTCGAGTTAATTTCGTTTTTATACATGTTTACCACAATTTGATTTGCGCGTTCATGCGTGTATTTTAGGCAAAGATTTAGATTGATTCGATCGTTTATTCGCTTAATTGCATATTTGAAATCGAATCACGCGCTTAAATCCTTGCTTGAAATGGATTCAATTAGCTGTAATATTGGTGTAATCGCATGGGTGATGCAACGGGTCAAAACTGGGTCAAACGGGTATGGGGCATGAATATGGGTGGGGAAGATGAGTACTTTGGGAGGTTGGCATAAACAGCCCCTCCCACTTTTCCTTCTAATACCAGTTTTAAAATTTACAGAATAATCCCAAACTTTTGTATCACCCATTTTAGTTTGTAAATTTTTTTTTTAATTGTTAATTAATTTTATCATACATAAATACATACATATTTATATGCATATTTAATTAATTATTTATTTAATTTATTTTCTCTTACCTATACATATACCTATGTGTATTCATGTAAAAAGAAAAATTCTCATTGACGTCATAATTACTTTATTAAACATAAATGTTTATTACAAATTTCGTAAATGTTACAATCAGGTACTTTCACAGTCGGTCAATCAATCTCCACTCCAATCTCCAATACCGATCTTTCACAGTTTCACGTTTAATTGTTAGAACTTACACCACACCAAACCTTGTGATAGAATTCTCAAGGGTTAATAGGCTACATATGAATGTTTGAATAAAACTAGTGTTAAAAAATCTTGTAGTGAGCTGTGAAAGGGCATTTGGAGTTTCACCATGAAGACGTCTTGCTTTCGAAAACCAAATTTTTTTTTGTATGTGTCTTGTTATAAATCTGACCTATATTGCCTTTAGAGTTTGCTTTTTTTTTTTAGCAAAGCAATGTTAGTTCAGGGTATGCTCATAAAAAAAGTGTGGAATGATTATTAACTTAATTAGAGGTTGTAAAAAAAGTTGAATCAGGTCACTTGCATCAGGAAACATGAAACAAAAATATGGGAAAAAAAGGTATTTTGACTGAATAAGGTTGAAATCGGTTTAATACGGTTTGTTTGGTTCTGAACCGAATTGAATACGGTTGAATTCTGTTCGGTTTACCTTATTTCGAATATAGTTTGGTTCGGCCTACGGTTGGGTTAAAAAAAATTTCAAAACTGTTTAAACCGAACAGAATAAACCGCCTAAACCACAAACAGGATAATGTAATAAATATTAATAAATTTATATTTGTGTAGTTCACCAATCAGACCGCCCAGTTCACTAGTCCAACCAATCGTTTTGCCCCTATCAACGTACCCACATATTTAAATAGACCGACTCTAATAAAGGAGTATTTCAAGAAGACATGTCGATTTCTGGTGAAATCTGAAAACGATTTTCCCATCTCTGTCTCCTAATAAATATTAATAATTTTTAATAACTAAATTATATAATTAAATAATAAGAACTATACATCTTTTTATTCTAATATTTTACTAGTTATAAGAATATTTCAATTATATCTTATCTTAAAATATAATTTTCTAATTATTAAATTTTTATAAATATTTTATATTTATAAATTATATGTTTAATTATTCAACCCATGTAATACACATGTTTATAGGCTAGTTGATCTTATATAAATATATTTATTAAAAAATTATTTTTCCGGTCTAAAATTATGATAAAAAAATAACTAAACCATGTGTTTTATATTGTATATGAAAAGTATAATTATAAAAACGTATTAAACTTAAAATAAAATTAGATAGATTAAAATAATAAAATAATAAACAAGATAAGTCTAATGTGAAACTAAAAATTTTCTTAAAAATTTTCTTATGACTTGAGTCGATCCGAGCTCAAACTCGATCATTAATGAGCTTGGCCTAATTTACACCGATGCTATAAAGTCACTTATTTTCATAGGTGTTATCCTATGTAATTTTTTTTATAAATAGTGAAATTTTATTAATTAGTGGACACGACTTTATAGTAATAAATAAATAACTTGATAGACACATTTTGGTTCAGTGATGCATTTTGAGTATTATTTTGTTGTCATTTTCCTATTAATAATGTGACGTATATCACTCTCTAGAGTAGTATTAAATATATATTATTATTAAAATACTATTTTTATAGATATCTAATATGAATTTAGTTATGGATAGTTGTTATATCATAAGCTAAATAATTACTAGTGATTATTTTTAAACTTGACTTGAAGTTAAAATTATTAAACATTGTTATTATTTCGTAAATTTGTTTTCTTTACAATTGACTATGTTAGTCGGGGAAAAGTTGCTTAATATTGATCTAAGATTCTATTTATTTGAATTAATTCAAAAAAAAATAAAAATTCATATATATATATATACATATAAAGGGTGTGGTTTCTTTGTTAACCCATGTTTATTGCGTTAACCGAATAACTATATTTTATTACTTTGAGACCCACATTAAATTATATATAAAGATGTACGTTTTTTCTTTTTTTATGAATGTAAGTAGGCACTACATTAATTAAATTAATTAAAAAAACATGCACCTTTAGATTTACTTTCATGCGGGCCTCAAAGTAATAAGATTTAGTTATTCGGTAAACGCAATAAGAAATGGTTAATTTTTTATTATCTCCAAATATATATATATATATATATATATATATATATATATATATATATATATAGGGACTTATTCTATTAAGAACCATTAAATATGAAGGAACCGTAAGAACTAATTTAAACCACACTTTTTGAAAGCAATCATGGGAAAAATTAGGGCAAAATTGTAATATTACAAACAGAGCGTGCATCATGGTTCCATCTTCAGTAAAAAAAACGATTTCAACATCTGCTGCATAATTGCATAATCACCGTTTTAATTTCTTATTAGTTCTCCAACAATGGACGTATGCGAGAAAAAAACTCGGATAATATGTGCCGTGTATGCGGTTATCTTTGTCCCAATAACCAACCATTAACATTGAATTGGATAATTACCTACTTGTCCCTAATTATTAAACCAAAAAAAAAAAAAAACTCATCATAAAAATTAACGGATGAGATTGGTTCTTAAGGTTCTTACAAAGGAAATGGTTCTTATTAGAATACCTGCCTATATATATATATATATATATATATATATATATATATATATAGGGCATGGAATTTTTTATAACCCTCATCTTTTGTTACAACCCATTAACCATCATCAAATGGTTACTTTAAAAATGTAAGTATATAGGATGGTGACACGTGTCAGATTCCTTTTTTTTTTCTTTTTTTTAATATAAAGGGCATTTAAGACATTTGTTATTTAAGTAAAGTTTACCCCATTTTTTTTAAACATTCATAACTTTTTTATACTATATTATTTTTTAAAAAAAATTGCACCATTATACTCGTCTCATTTTTCTCTTTAATTTCGTTATAGTCTCGACTAGTTTTTTTTTTTTGATGTCATGTATTTACATCATTGTAACGAGCTTAAAGATAGCAAATTAATTAGAAATTTTTTTCTAACAATGGTAAATTACAGTAATGTAACAAAAAATGAAGTAATGTAACACAAAATGAAGTAATTTACAATGACATAATTAACGGTGACGTAACACATTATTTTATTTTTTTTCTCTAACAATGATAATTAAAATGATAAATTACAGTGATGTAAATAGAACACATTATTTTGATTTTTTTCTCTCACAATGATAATTATAGTAATGTAATTTATCATTGTTCGAAAAAAATTTAAACTAATTTGTTGTCAATGTAAATTACATCACTGTAATTTAAACCAAATTCACCGAAAAAAACCGAAACCGAATTTTACGTCAATGATAATTAAAATGATAAATTACAGTGATGTAATAGAACACATTATTTTGATTTTTTTCTCTCACAATGATAATTATAGTGATGTAATTTATCATTGTTCGAAAAAAATTTAAACTAATTTGTTGCCAATGTAAATTACATCACTGTAATTTAAACCAAATTCACCGAAAAAAACCGAAACCGAATTTTACGTCAATGTAAATTACATCACGATAAATTATGTCAATGTAAATTACATCACTGTAATTTATCATTTTTAAAAAAATTTCAAATAAATTTGTTATATTTAACCTCGTTACAATGATGTAAATATAGGGCATTTAAAAAAAGTAAAAAAAATTAGTCGAGACTATAACGGAATTAAAGAGAAAAATGAGACGAATATAATGGTGCAATTTTTTTTAAAAAATAATATATTATAAAAAAGTTATTAATGTTTAAAAAAGAGGGAGGAAAACTTATAAGGGGTAAAATGACTATGATGTCCTTTTTAATATTTTAATGTAATGCTTATGTGTAAGTTTATGATTGGTTTAAATGAGTTATGTAGTTGTAGCAAAAAAAGAGGGTTATTTTTTATACCCTTCCCTATATATATGTGTGTGTGTGTGTGTATATATATACTAATATATAATACATAGTATAAGGACAAAATAATAATTTGCTTAAATCTCTTAAAATTAAGTGTTTTATAACTCTTATAGCATATGGTACAACTTTTTAATTATAATATAAATGTTTGTTTTTGTTTTCACTTTGTCTCACATTGGTAGCTTTTAAAAATTTAAGTAAGATAGAATGATGATAAAAGAAAATCTATCAAAACAAATGAATCACTTCTTGACATTTTTGGTGCAATTGGCCTTTTATGTTAGTAATTAAAGTCACTTTTAGTTAACTACCAAGTTAAAAAAATTGTTTTTGTTATAGTTATGACTTAAGAAAGAACCATGCGAACATTTAAAACATCCAACTTAAGTGTTGTGTTTTCCGCTGCAACGCGCGGGTACTAGACTAATATATATATATATGATTATAATCATATAATAACACTTGGATTAAACAATAGCCTATTAACTCAAATCTAATAATTAATCTAATAGTTAAGTGTATACGATTGTGCCATATTAAAATACAAGAAGGATATTTTTATTCATTTGTACCATATCAAAAGCATGGAATTAATATAGTGGTATCATATGTCACATTTTATTATATTTTAATAAAGCTAATTTTTTTATTTAATGCTTACCCCTGTTTTTTATGCATTCATAACTTTTTATACTATAAATTTATTTTATAAAATTGCACAATATTAGTCGTTTTATTTTCTCTTTAATTCCATCATAGTCTTGAATACGTGTTTTTTATGTTCGTATTTACATCAATGTAATAGGGATAAACATAACACATTATTTGTAACGAGTTGCAACGAATTTTGGTTTACAATGTTGTAATTAAATATGGGTTACGTTTAGAGGTGTAAACGAACGCATCCCGAGCTCATAACTAATGGTTAAATTAAATATGGGTTACGTATAGGGGTGTATTCTTATACACTTAACTTTTAGACCCAAAACTTACAACAATATTAACTCTCAAACGGTGATGAATTTAAGCAAACTTATAACATAAAAAAGTATATATGCATATATATATATAAGATTTAAACACTTGATTAAAGTGAAGTGACTTATAAAGATAAAAGTTGAATGACTTTAAAAAAAACTTAAAGGTTTGTTTAGTATGAAGGAATGGAATGGGCGAGTGAATAGAATGTAGGGGGAATGGAATGGATAAGGGAAAGAAATAGATCATTACTATTCCATTGTCATGTTTGGTTACTGCTTGTAATGAAATGATTCATTACTTCATGTTCTTTAGTAGACATGAAAAGATTAAAGAGTTGAATACAATATATGGGTCGAGTCATGGTTCAAATCATTTTTCAAATCATGGGTCGGGTCGTGGGTCGGGTCATGTGTCATGGGTCGAGTCAAGGTTTGGATCATCGTTCGGTTCATTGGCCGGTTATTGTTTAGCTCATGCTTTGATCATGGGTCGTGTCATGAGGTAGTTCACGGAGCAGGACACGGTTTGGCTTGTGAATCGATCATGATTCGGGTCATGGTTCGGGTCAAGGTTCGGGTCATGGTTTGGTTCATGCAACGTATCATAGTTCAGATCATGGTTTGGACATGGTTTGTTCATGGGTCAGGTTATTGTTTGAGTCATGGGTCGGGTAATTGTTTGAGTCATGGATCGGGTCAAGGTTCTGGTCATGGTTCGAGTCATCGTTTGGGTCATGGTCTGGATCATGGTCGGGGTCATGGGTTTGGTTATGGGTCAGGTCATAGTTCGAATCATGGTTTGTGTTATGGTTCAGGTAATGGGTCGGCTCATCTTTCGCGTCATGGTTCAGGTCATGGGTCAGATCAAGGGTCGGGTCATGGTTTTGGTTATGGGTCGAGTCAAGGTTTTGGACATGGGCCGGGTCATGGTTTTGGATATGGGTCGGGTAATCGATAGGATCATTCCTTCAAGAGAAATAAAGAAAAAAAAAACGCCCATACTCTAAGGAATGAAAATCATCAAAATTGAATGAATCACATTCCTTATGAAATAGTACATTCTATTCTTAAGTGGTAACCACACACGTTTCTTTTCATTCTAATGTAATGACTCATTTCATTGCACCATTCATTCTTTCATACCAAACACTATTTAAGAGATTTGAATACTACTGCGTGAGTTCTTCCCGTGATTTTGTACAAGTAACCAAATTTCGCACACGCACACACATGTATATAAACAAACATAAAACACGTTATGTTCAAAGAAATATAAAATGCTTTACAACATACATGGCATTTTTAAACTATAATCAAGAATATTTGATATTTTAAAATTTGATTGGATATATAATCAATTGTAAGAGGATAATCTAACACATATTATCATATTTTTGAGAATGATAAAACAATTTTAATTTTAATTTTAAGGTTGTGAGATTTATAATTCCAAATACCTACACCATGATAACACAAAATCACAAACAAATAATATATGTAGTTATTGGACGTTGATAAAGAATAGAAAATGAAGGAAATTATAAAATAAGAGAGAAAAATAGACTGCATGCTTCCCTTGATATAGTTAATGCATTTATAAAAATGTTCTTGTGATGGTTAGTCAATTTTAAACCCAAGTTAAAAAAATTTTTAAATCGTTATAAAAGGGAGGGAAAAAAAAGTTAAATATACTATCATGATTTCATGGTTAGCCAATGTTGAATCCATGTTTAAAGTTTACAGATTTAATGGTTTGTTGAATTAACTATAATCAACTCATAGCCAATAAATTAACTATTAGGTTATGTGTATTCATCACACCCCCATCACTTCACTTAGGCGTCGTATAAACAACTAATATCATCATCCCCTCTTTACATACATATATGTTACCATCACCTCATAATCACTCCATTGTAATCGTTACTTTTATTTAATATTTTATCATTTGAATGGACTAAAATGGAATGTTTGGTTTGTTTGGATCTATAATGTACAGAAGAATTTTTGAAAAGCTTGAAAAAATTTTAGTTGAGTAGATTTATTTTTTTTTGTTGAAGTTTGGGTGAATTTATAGGGCAAGTTTGAATTATTTTTTTTCCGCTTTCCAACGGTTGGTTCAAAAGACCTTCAACGGTTCTTCCCCCTCCCCCAAAATGGTCAAGAGATGCTTCCCCGTGACCACACTCACGCCAACACCCTTCACGCCCCATCACACCAGTATATAGTGGGTTTGAGGCACCATGGGGGCGTGACTGAGACCCTCATGCCCGGCAGCCCGGGTCACCCCACACTACACATGACCTTAGCGTCTGTGATAGTATTTTTGTTTCACGCTACATCGCATGTGCACCTCTGTACTGTTACATCAATTTCAGTTTCATACAAACACAATGGATTTATGTTAATTACAATTTTCAGCTAAATTTAATCTTAATTCATTAACGGATGCGTTATGGCATCTGCTTGTTTCATACATGCATATAGGTTTGATTGAATAGCATCATTTATAACACAACTGAAACCAACACTGAGCATTTGAATGCAACATTAGCTATGATCAACCAATTATTTAAATGTTAAACCCACAAGTGTAGGAGACAATACGCATTAACATAAGTTGATGATACCGTTTTTAAAGATAGCATGAGGATGGTTTCTTAGGATGATTAGGCAGCGATTGCTTTAGCTTCTGTCAGTGCAGGAACTAGCTTCCCTGCTTGGTGCATGGCAATGGTACCTGAATATGAAATTGTTGTGTAACATTGAACATGAAAGCAGGTGAAACAAGAAGAATGAAAGCCCTTACTGTCACAACCACCAATGTGCTTGCCAGCAATAAACACATTCGGCACAGTTCGTTGGCCAGTCCACTCGTGTAATGCTGATTGCATCTCACTTCCATCACCTTTAGACATAGATACAGCAGTGTTTTTAGGCATGTATATGGTGAAACACTCATCAAGTGAAGTATCTGTAACAGCCCAAGAAAATTGTGCCAAGATGTATCCATTTTGCTCATTATGGGTTACCCATACAGAAGCTCACGGTATTGTTTTCACCAGACGAGTTACTTATCTAGGCAAAAAACCGTCTTGGTAAAGAAGATATCCATCTCATATAAAGAAGCTATCATTGTCCCTCTCAACAATGTGAGATATTACGGTATAATAATGTTTTCTTATCAGTTGGCTTGACAATAAAATAAGGTAAACAAATCATAATCAAGGCAAAACATTATGCAGGTACTCATGATTTGTGGAAGTTATCAAAGAATTAAGCTAAGTAGCTAACATGTTATCGAAAATTCTTTAAGATACCATATACATGCTTGCAATCAGATAAATTTGTACCTCTTCAAGTTACTATAATCCATACGGAAAGCAAGCCACTTGCAAGCATAGCAGATGGTTTAATCCTTTTTTTTTTCATTTTTAGCAACCAAAAGAACCCGTTACTTGATAAATATGCTACCAACTAATGAAATCAGGTAAAATAAAGCTTGTGTAAGGCATAGGACCTTCAATAAAGTCAGAAAACCAGTGGAAGCAGGGTTTGAACCCAGGATCTCTCACACCCAAGCCCTTAAATTGATCAAATTTTAAGGCCTGGGATCAAGACGGAGGAGGAATTGAAGTTAAAATCGTAACGAACATTTGTTCTTGCATTATGAGGAAATTAACATGTATCAAACTCATAATCCAATATAGTTCTATTAACGATATAAACATCTAAGTTAGATCGAATTCACTTGAAACCCAAGCTTATAACCAATAATTGAGCATACATACACATATACTGAAGATCCGAGAGAGAGGAACTCACTTTCTTGATCAAGCTCGATAGTTTTGAACGAAGATCCAAGCTCCGTCAACAATTTCTTAACGTTCACGCAGAACGGACAGTAAGATTTGCTGTCAAAACAAAGCAAAACCAAATCGTTAACATAAACATCACAAATCTATTCATTTAACCACAGATCATGGTTTATATCAACAAAAAAGGCTAATTATACAAATTAAGCACAAATCAAACAAACATGACAACATAAACCCAAATTTTTACAAGGAAAATAGATAATGCGAAGTAATTTTAAGAGTAGGCATAAGAAATTGTATGGGTGAAACCTGAAGACGACAACAGGACTGGTTGAAACGAGATCCTTAACCTTGGTTGAAGCCATTTCTGATTGAATATGGATTTGATGCTTTTACGAACCCTAACGATCACAATATGTTTGGAACAAGGGTTTTGAAGGAAAATTAATGGCCCATGTTTAATCTTATAGAGACCGACAGACGGTTAACTTGGATTCTGAAAATCCTCTTATTATCATGGATGACATGCACGTGTCATCAACACGTCCATAACTTTTTTTTTGTTACGTCTTTCCTCCAAAGAAAATGCGAACAAATCTCACAAGTCCGCCCCATACTAGCGTAAGTTTTAAAAATTAATCACATAGCCGGTTCAATATCCATCAAGTTTGGTAGGGATGGCAAAAAAAACTCGTGTCCGACGGGTTTACCCGAAGCCCGCTACATATGAGACTGGTATTTCCAAACATGATGGGTATTGGGCCGGGTTGGGATTAATTTTTAAAATTTACGCGTAGAGCTGACAAGATGGGCGGGTTGGGTTGGGTGACAGGTCAGGATGGGTTTGGGTCAGGATGGGTCATAGAAAAATGGTCAGTTTGGTTGGGGTCAAAACGGGTATTCTCAAAAAAAGACACAGGTCGAAACAGGTCGTGTTAAAAAATGATCCAACTAATAAAAAAAGTAAAAAAAAACAAAGAAAGAAAAAAACCACAATTAGACAAAACGATAACAACGTTTCTACCGTATGAACACATAAATGTATACATAAACCATATGAAGCTATGTTACCGGTCAAGCTTTTGACTTCTGAATGTCAACATTGGTTTAAATTCTGATGCAAGTTTTTCATCAATCTGTTTGTAGCATCAAGCATTATATTACGTAGGTCAATTTACTTGTTCAAGTTGTTTCCAATTTTGAAGACATCTTATTCTTTTGACCTCATAAGTCAAACTTACCTTAACTTCACACAACTGCAGTAGAACATGTCATCTTCACTTGTTTGGTGTTCAGAAAACTCATCTTTTGGACTCGATTAAAGGCACATGAAAGCACAAGGAATCAAACCCAAAGTAGCCATAAAACAAGAGAAACCCTAAAAGTTACTATTATTATATGTTGGAATCAATGCTTCAATATCTTCTACAAGTCCTTCCTCCATCTCGTCCTCGTTTTCGTCTGGACAAGTAAAAAAAAATGAAGGATCCATTGTTAATTTATTACCTAATAACATTAAATATAAACAATTAGAAATGAAATCACATTAAGTTAAATTTAATACCTTCCAAATCAAACAACCAATCACGAGTACATAGCAATGCCTCAACGTTTGATGATAGCAGTGAAGTTCGATACTTACTTATAACCTGGACCCCAATGCTAAATGATGATTCAGAAGTAACAATGGTGATTGGAATGCTCAATATATCACGAGCCATTAGAGCGAGTGTGGATACATTCCTTGATTATCCTTCCAATATTGTAGAATATCAAGTTCTTGTGATTGACTAACCGTCGGTTCCTCCAAATACAGTGTAAGTTGTGACTTTTCTCCCTCAACATTTCTGAATTGGCTTTCAAATGCCTCGAATCCATCCAACTCGTCTAGTACATCAACATTTGAACTCTCAACTACTGAAGAATGATGCATTCTCTCTGTACGAATATCATACTCGTTATATAGCTTATGCATGCCATCAAAAATACTAGTCAATTTTGCTTCACGTTGTTCCTTTGTAATGTTGAGTTTTGAAAAGCAGTACTCAACAAGTTTAATCTTGTACCGTGGATGTAGAATAATTGCGAAAGACAATACACTACTATAATTTTCCCAGTATTCATCAAACTTGGTTTTCATGTCTTTTGCCATGTCTTGTATAACACGATCTACATTATGAATCTCTTCTTCAATAGACAATTGAATTTTCCAAACTTGTTGAAAATACAAGTTGGAAGTAGGATATGAACTTCCAGAAAACAAAGTCATGATGTCATAAAAGGGTTTTAATAATCGTTTGATTCTTTCCATCCTTGCCTACTCTTCTTCTGAAGGAAAAGTCTTATAGTTAGAATCAACGAGAGCTAATCGAGGATAAGCTCGACGATAGTCCAATGCACCATCAAGCATAAGATACGTATAACTCCATCTCGTTACATCATCTTGTCGCACATGTTTCCCACATTGTAATGAAAGTTGTTGTATGCACTCTACAAACTTACTTTTTATTGCAGCACTTCCTCTAACATACTTCACTGACTCTCGAACCTTCTCGATTGCTCCTTCAATAATTTTCAATCCGGATTGAACAATGAGATTTAACACATGTGTAGAACAACGCACAATAGTAAAATCTCCATCACAAACTAAACCGTCATTCAATACAAATGACTTTTCAAACATTCTACTAAAACATCATTATACTTGGCATTATCTAGTGTGATAGTAAAGACCTTTTTCTCAATGACCCAATCTGCCAAAAAATTGATCAAGTGCTCTCCTAAAATGGATCCACTATGTGGAGGTGGTATAACTCTAAAGTTTAGCACTTTTTTTCTTAAAACCCAATCATCATCAACATAGTGAGCCGTCAATGCCATAAATACATTTGTTGTAATTGAACTCCACAAATCGGTAGTCGAACAAATTTTGCTAGTAACTTCTTGTAGTGCATCTTTCAGAACTGTTTTCTCACGATCATATAACTGTATCCGACTTTGCTATGCTTCTCGTAATGAAATTCACATCACTATGTAAAACCTTATGCAATTCTCTTGTTCTCTCATGTTCAACATAACTAAAAGGGTAGTTATGTTTAATTATAGACATTGCTAGTTTCTCCCTATACATTGCTTGATTTAAAGGTGCAAGTTTTTTTTGTCACACCCGAGCCGGCGGGCTGGATCGACTTTCCCGTCGGGCGGAAAGTTCTCGGGCACGATATCGTTGTGATAATCGAAGTGATCAGATTGTTTGCATAACACATGAGATATAAAATGAGAAATGCTAAAATGTCATCAATATAGAATTACAAAGTTAAATTACATCACAATGTTCATGATTTAACTAAGTAATTCTACCAAAAGAATCACTATAACTTCTATCTTGTAACTGTACAAGATATACAAAATATGATTCAATGTTTTGTCATATCAAAAGTATGCAACACAAAATGAAGCTAGGTCTTCTAAAAGTCCGCTAGCTTAGTCTTTGCATATGAGTGACTACACCTGTTCGTCACCTGAGAAAACATGCATTTAAACAAAGTCAACACTAGGTTGGTGAGTTCATAAGGAAAGTAATTGAAAACCTTGATTTGTTCACATGCACAATCACAATGTTAATCATGTTACTTGTATGTTATTTGATTCACCCGTTCACCCAATGGTTTCTCAATAGTTATCTTCACAAATAATATATCATCCTAGTAGTTACGCTTATATATAGGGCATATGTAAGGGAACCAAGCCCTAGCCAACATCCCACCACATAACTACTAGAACTCCACACTACTTGCAATACAACTATCGATATCCATTTCCATTTCACCTGTTCATCTCGTTTGTTAAGCAACTGTCAAATCATATGTGGAATAATATAATAATAAGGTTTAGTTATCAACCCGAAGTATTGATAAACCCTTTATGTGTTAAGGAGTTTAGATTAATTAAATCTGTTCCTTGTATTATTCCATTGCTTGTTGGGTTAACTGTTATTCACTTTTAAATATTAAGAGTGTTAGTTAACCTTTTGTCATTTGTTCTCAACTTGAAGCGCATAGAGCATAAATGGGAGTCCATTGTTATCCTCACATAATCAGATCACAATGCACCCCAATTTACCTCTACCACCTTGTATTCCCATAGACCTCAACGAAAGCTATTACCAGTAGTGGAACATGAGAGAAGATCAATTTCCCAACCTACTAGTCAATAGGATTCCGCTGGATTAATTACAATATTCCTGCAGATTAATATCACCATGTGACGCTTTCTCAGAACCTGACTTGAAGTTGCCCTGTTACCGGTCATACGTTACCGGCCAATTGAAATTACGAATAACATACCGACCTACCCGCCGGAGGTTTGTCAAACCTATGGTACCACTATGCTATTGTCGGTTTAGTCACGTCAAACTAACTGGTCAGCGATTATAAAGGGGCTTACATGATCAATTGCATAATGGCACATGATTGAAATGATATAATACAACAGTTCAATAGTAATTAATTGTAATGTGTTCATCAATGTAATGGTTCTCAATGTTATATGTTCTCATTGTTATTAACAAACTTGAATAAGAACTTGTCTTATTACATTATGTTAATTATTGTATGAATGATGTTGTTATCATGAAGTTATATTATCATGATTATCATTCCTTGTTATTCCATATAATCACCATGTTGTCACTAAGCTGTGATAAGAACTAGTCTTATTACACTTAGTCGACTCAGGTGGTGGATGATTCTTGTTCCATGTTATCCTGTAATACGTGTTGAGTTGTAAAGCTATGTGTTATAAGAACTTGTCCTATTACACTTACTTAACTATTGTATTGAATGTTATCTAAAGATATATATTATCTTTGTAACGTTCTTATGTTTGCCTGTGATTATCCTAATGTTTGTTCGTGTAAGAATAACTAAGTGTTGTGAGATATAATCTTACAACTATGTTATTCTAGTTTGTTGATGAATTATGAAATTATCTTATCATATTCATATTAGTTTTCCCTGTCATATCATGATCACACAAGCATGCATACAATGATAAGCGATAATAAGCAATTTAATATTATCTAAATCAAAGTATAAGCAGTATGTTAAGCAAGAATTTTAAATAAATAAAAGTAAGCATGTTTCTCAGCCTCGTGAGTTTAAAATCAGCTAAGATTAAAGAAAAGGGGCATATGAACTCACCTTGTTGTTGAAGTGGTTGACTTAGCTTAAACTAGAATTGTACGCGCTCTTGTTGAACTTGCGTTTGTTTTCACGATCCTGTTTTGATTTCATGTGATTGTAACTTATAAGTATAAGTTATAGACCTTCGTGTGTGTGTATGTGTTAGTCCTAGCTTGGTTATCACTCGTGGGTCGTGGTTTTCATTCAGCCCTTGTTTGATAGTAATAGGTTCACTAACACTTAACCATTTAATTGTCTTGCTACTCATTTGCGTTACATGGCTCTTTGTAAACCTACCTTAGTGTTTACCTATCTTTGGAGTTAAAACTTCCATTGTTACTCTGATTATATATAAAAGAAATGGTTTATTACATGGTCATCAACCAACCATGTAACTATCAACAAGTCATTAAGGTTTTAAGTTTAATTATTGCCTCAAAACTAACTTTTATCACCTTTGTAGAGATCATAACCCCATATATTTTAACCTTGATCATTTGATTCCTTGAATTCGTTACAACTAAAACCTTTGGGCCTCCTATTGGGCCAAGTGTTAGAGATATGAACCGAATTTATGGGCTGGATTGTTTAATTGGTCTCATTACTGTGGTGGGCCGAATGATCTTGGGCCGGATGTATGTGTATGGCCAATTGGGCCATGATGGGCTGATCAAATTTATGTGGACCGAATCAGTTGTTTATGGCCCCCCGCCTATGTTATTGGATCTGAAAAGAGCTGGGCCAAACAACATCTGCATCATGGGCCAGAGTATTAAAATCCGAAGATATATGTTCCAGTTGATGGGGTGTTCGGCCGACTAAAGAATTCTAGGTTCGTCGGCTTCGCCTCTCCTTTTCAGCTTAGGGGTTCGCTAAGGGGTAGACTCAGTCAAAGTTCGTTGCCCCTACCTTGGTTCGTGGCTGTCGAATGGTTCGGCCTATAACATGCAGGCAGGTTCGGCAAAAGACCAAAGGTTCGGCTGAGGTTCGGGATATTAGGGTTCGGCCATGTTCTTACATAAAGGTTCGGTCGATGGTGAACTAGGGTTCGTGGACTGGAACAGGTTCGTTCGTTTAGCCTGATAATAGGTTCGCCTGGTGGTCCAATGTTCGTGAGCCTTGGTTCGTGGGAGTGAGGTTCGGCCATGGAATTGGCAGTTACCAGGTTTGTCGAGGGCTGCTGATCATGCAGGTTCGGCCAAGTCCATGCATGGAAGGTTCGGCATTTCGTAGGAGGTTCGGTGGCATCAGGTGGGTTCGGCTGGGAAGCTCGAGGGTTCGGCCTCAGCTCTGACTAACCGAGGTTCGCCCCTATGACGCCCAGCTTTCCCCCGAACCTGTCGCACCTTTCCCTCATCATCCTCTCCGATCCAACTGATCATTGAGTTTTTTACATGTTGATGTCATGTACCATGTAATTTTCGATTAGGGTAGCAGTCGCGATCGTGGTTTTATGGCCGACTAAGTGTGTGTGTATCCATCCCAATGTGAAAACCCTCTTTTTCGTGGACTTTAATAGCTTCATACCTCAAATTCAGCGGTTAAAACTCCAGATCTTCTGTACTTCTAGGTAGAGGGCATCAAGAGCTTCACGTAGGTTCAAGAATCACCCAATTTCGTGGAGAAACGAAGGAGTTATGACGATTTGAAGTTGGTTTCTAGTGTGAGAGTGAAAGGTTCGGAAATAGTATTCTAGAGAGAGAGGATGAGAGTGGAAAATGAGGAAAATGCCTCATTTGATTTTTATATACCCCGAGGGTATTCGGGTTCGTTTCGGTTGCTCGGTTTGCGCATTCGTTGCGTTTCCGGAACGTAACGCGTAATTTACGTGTTTTAATTAAAAGAAGTGTTATTTTAATTATTTGATGAGTTTCAAAATTGTAAAATATTAAATATTTTATTTTATTAATTTAATTTCGTTCATGTCGTTTTTTTTTGTTTTCGTTTCGTCAGAACGCGTCACCATCGCGCGTATTCGTTCGAATCGTCATTCAAACGAACACGTCGATGGTTTTGCTTTCTGACTTTTTTTCTACTTTTCAGTCATTATTTCAGAACATTAAACTCACAAATATGTTTGTGTGAATCGTCACCCACGCAAACACACTGTCAGTTCGCTATTCTGGAACAACACTGCAACCTTGTTATAAATTGTATTTCCTCACTGTCGGACTCAACTAAACATCCTGTTATCACATTGTTTTCACACTGATTTGTCGGCCATCTGATTCCTGTCATCTATGGAAATCAGATTGCAACCGATTTGTTCTTGTTATTGTTAGAACACTGTTGTTTCTCTTGATTAGTTGTCTTAACTGTACTTAGGTTTTCACCTAAATACTAACAACTATTGTTTATAATGAGTGTTGTACTTACGGAATTTAAGTTTACACATGAATACGTACAACTGTTTCTTGTATTTCGAATTCTGTTAATACAAGTACTGTTCACAAACATGTATTTACACATAGTAAATAGTGAAAGTACACGTACCGCACGGACTTGCCGGACGATCCGGTACTAGATGTCACATTTAATGTGGGCCATGCTCATCAAGGTCAAAACGCTTCAAATATGCCGTTTCATATTAGACGTTCCTGCCTTTGGATTGGCACTATACACTTTTCCGCAAGCGTTACAACTTGTCTTTCTAATCCCATCAGGTCCAACTGGAAACTTATCAAAATAATCCCAAACCTTGGAATATTGTCGACTTGAACTAAAAGAACTGACTTCATCCTCAAAATCAGTATTATTTGACATATTTAGAAAATCTACAAATAGGTAATTCTGTTACTAATTCACATAGCCTTGTAGATTTCCAATTGGAATTGGGACATACAGAAAACCCTAACACCGAACCATTTTGTTCCAACTTCTAATCAATCATTACTCATAAGGGATTAAAAAAATAAGAAAAATTATAATTGAAGAAATTGAGAATCCCTTCTTTAGATGAGAACTACAAGCCAATATAATACAGTTATCTGAGATCTGATCAAAAAACTAACATCAACCAAAGTTTACAAAAGCTTCCCAACCCTAACACTATTTATGAGAAATAGATGAAAAGAACTACATGTAACCTGCTAACCATGTAGAAACTGTAAGGCAACTCCGTTAGTTTTCAAAAATTTTCATTAATTCAATTTGTAATTCACTTTGGGCAACCAAGTAAATAGACAACAGTTCACAAATAACACCAAAATCGTTCTCAATGAAATCCTTATATCTAGATTTAAGCATCAGTTAACTATTAAAGTTGCATAATCAGGACAGAAACCAAAGAACGTTACCTCAGTTGTCGGACAGGATGAGGTCGAACTCAACAATTTGGACTGGACGAACCAAAACGACTTATGCAATTGAGTGGCAGACCTGGTCGCGAATGGCTTCAGCGATTGAGCTCGAACTCAACGAATCGTAGATTGACCCAATGGAGGATGAACCAAAACGGCTTCTGCAGTTGAGTGGCAGAGATAGCCGCGAATGGCTTCTGCGATTGTGCTTGAACTCAACGATTCATAGGTTTTGCAATGTATATTGACCCAATGGATTCTGCGATTGAGGGATACATGACAAGAAATAAAGAATAAAGGTTTGAGAGTTTAAATAAATCCTAATCAACCAACATGTGCCGAGGTTCCACAAACGATTCAAATCAAAGGTTGTCATTTAAACCTGGATCTATGCGAAGATGAAGGTGGCAAAATTAGGGTTTCCTTGAAGATAACGAGCGGATGAAAGCTGATTGATAACACCGATGAGGATTGACAACGAAGAGCCGGAGATGAAGTCGACCGAGTGTTTACAAGAGAAGACTAAGGAGACAACAAACGGGAGGAGACGAGATGTCCAATAGCCCAGCTAGTGACGATGAAGACTGCCCATCTGACCCGTGAGATCCAACTTATTCCACCATTCTAACCATATGGATCCATATGGAGAATAGTTAAAGCCCAATCTGACTTGCTATGCAATAAAAAAATTACCCATGTTAACCCATTTTTAAACAAATGGGCATGTATTGCCAGGTCTATTTACACGGGTATGGACGACCTTGGGATTTGTTCATATACCTGTTTATCCGGCCCGATTATATATACCCGTGTACCCGCCCCGTGTACTCGATTATATACACTCGTTTTTATACGTTTGAAGTTAATAGAATTTGTTTCTTTTTTTATTTCTTTTGAAATTTAAATTGTTCATATAATTTTTTTTTATATTTATTTTTTGTGACTACAATAGTTTTTTTTAACCATTTTGTTGATAATTGCTATTCTTTGGTTTATCTTGAACAATCCTAATCAACTTATGACATTTTGAAATTACATGTTATTTGAAATATTAATAGTTTGTTTTTATCATATTTAACATATACTTTTTTGTTATAAAAAATTATTATTAGTTACCCGATACCCGAAATGTTTTAAGACAGTTATTCTCAACGAGTATATTTAGCTAACTAACAGGTATACCCGAAACCCGACGGGTAAATACCCGATCGGTTTTGAGACAGGTATGGGACAAAATTTATAATCAGGTATGGAACTGGGATTGCTCAAACCCATCTCAAACGCGTCAGGCACGAGTTTTTTGACATCCCTACTTCACCTTTAGATGGGCCATGTCAAGTTGTAAATCAGATTTCACAAAATACTCGACCATCACTCCTTTGCCTTCAAATCTTCAATTCACATCCTATACTATTGGTAGAAAATGGTTAATTGTTTACAGCTTTACTATTGGTTAATTGGCTTATTGCTTACCTGCTCATATTGTTAACTTGTTTTTGTTATTGTTAGTTTGGCAACATTAGTATTTAGTAACTTAGTTGCCTTTAGATTCTAGCAAAAATGTAAATTAAAATCGCAAATATACGAGTTGGTTTGTTCAAAAAGAAAAAAGGCCCATTTTTTATCATATGCTTTAGCCACCAAAAAGGTTGGACCGGCCCTGAGTGGGCCAGAGGTTTTACCAAAGTGACTCTTCGAACGTGGATTTTTATCGTGAGTGGCCTTTCGCCATTATGTTTACATGGGTAACAAGGTTAGGATATATTCGTTGGCCGTTAAAAAAAATTTCACTACACAAAAAATTCCTTGTTTGATTTTTTCCAGGTGACCTGCACACGAGCTCTGAATAGAGATAATACCAAGTACCGCTTTCAAAAGTGTTAGGTGGTTTTTGTTTTTTCTAAAAAACCTCTTCTTGACCTCTTCTGCCTGTGCCGTGCACACCAAGGGCCGAGGTTTGGCTGCAACATGTTTGTTTTTTAGAAGACATTTCATTTAAAAACAATGTTCTCGTCCACTTTTTGGTGTAGACTTGAACCAACTCATTCTCCCCTCTTTCCACCCTCTTCTTCTAGGCTAAAAAGTTTCTTTTGAAATCATCCGATCAACAACCTTGTCTCCACGTCCTTCATGTCGTCCCTCCACCACCGCCCTCGCCCCTCCACCGCCGCCCCTTCACCTCTTGACATTATCCTCGCTTCTGGTAGTTCCAATCGCCCTCTCTTTTCCCTCTAGAGAGAAATTGAATTCGTAAATTCAGAAAAGAGCATCTAAATCATGTAATTAGAAGCGTCTTTACTTGATAAATCCTGTAATTAGAAGACTGTTGAAACGTCAAAAAACAAACAATCTGCTGAAGTTTGTCCACTCTTCAACTACAGAGGTCTGCAGATGTGGTTCGCAGACTACATGCGTTTTACCTCTGAAGAAACAAACGCCACCTTAGTCTTCTATCAAAACAAGGTGATTTTTGGCTTTATTTTATTTTATTTTATTTAAGTATTTATTTTAACCTCTATGTAATAACATAAAGGCTGATGCTCTCCAAATATTCAAGTCCTTGACACCACTCCAGAAGTCCATACAAGCCTCAGAAGAACAGGGTTATCTTTCGGATGTAACTAGTCTTCGGAAGGAACTTGAGAGTTCCAGAAGACTAAGTATCTTCAGAAGATAACCTTGTTCTTCTAGATACTTCAAAAAAAATCAAAAGCTTCCGAATACAAAGGCTTCATAAGACTTTAGTCTGACATGATCCAAGACTTTTATAGAGATATTCAGAGATACTTTCTATCATCAAGACCAACTCAGAAGACATTCCAATGATAGTCAGCAACAAGAAAGATCTGTCAGACTTGCATAGATATGTTACATTAATGCCATTTGTTGTTTAGGCATTTATTGTAAAAGTCAATGAAGATATTTGTATTAATTGTAATTAATACAGCTTGGCCTGTCAAGCTTTAACAATATACTAGTTTTAGCATTAGTTTGTTTCTAGTATCTTGTCCAGCCTTGTATTCCTACGAGAATACAGCTGTAGGTTTTAGTATAAATATGTTCACTTGTAAATTGAGCTGAGTACGAGGGTGTGCTTGAGCTAAGAGACTTGTTCACTTTACATTTGAATGAAATATAATTTAACCTTGAACTCAAATTTACTTGTGTATTTCAATCTATTTGTAAGTGTGCATGAGTTGAGTTGATAGAATATTCCACATCTATCAAATTCAGTAGAAGATACCGTGTGAAAGTGTTGTGTAGATTACACAACCCGATCCAACAATTGGTATCAGAGCCAAGTTCTCGAGGCTATCAGTTTAACCATTAACTGTCTCAAGCTTGTGCTCAATACGCTGATTTTGTGATTTTTTTGTTCTTTGAAGGTGTTCTTGTTCTAGGTTCTTCAATTTATTTGGGTTTTTGTGTTTTAATTCGTTAAAACCCAAGTGGATTTGGCTCTCCCTAATTTTTGCCAAAACCCACCCAAATCTGATAAATTGGATGAGTTATCAAATTTTTGATCATTTGATAAAAAATGGAGGTGGCTGAAAAATTTTAGGGTAGTTGAGTTTGTTTCAGAAAAGAACATGATGGAGGCGGTGGTGTATCAATTAGGGTTAATAGAAGGTTTTAGTTGATTGGTTTTTGAAAGCTTATCGTTGATATTCTTTAAAAATACAAGCTTCTGATGGCTATTGCTTCCGAAAGTAGATTAATATTGCTTCTGAAAGAAAACTTCTCATGAGTTACCACTTCCGAGCAATCTTCTGAAGCACATGATTTGTTTGCTTCCGATCATAATTCTCTTCCGATGGATTGAGTTTACTGCCGAAAAGCTAAATCTGAAAAATAACTTATTTAAATGCATCCGATTTGTTTGATTGCTTTCGAAAGGTTATGAGAGTAGAGCTTCCAGTTTGAATTTTTTTTTCCGAAGCAGATGAGTTTTCTTCTTCCTATTTAATTCCACTTCCGATGAAGTGTTATTATTGATTAATTGAAAATGAGATACTTATTCATTGGAAGTTGAATAATTCTTGAAGGCATATAGATAATTTTATTTTTGTACTGCTGGAATTAGTTGGTAAAGGCATGAAGAATTGGGGTTACAAAGGTAATTTCCACTTGACTTTGTTGAAGATTGAACTAAAAATTTGGAATTCTCATGTGACCTTCGTTACTCACTGATTCAAATTTTTATGGCATGATGGTAATTTTTGCAAACTTTATGTTCATAATTATGAACATGGTTGAGTGAATTATATGAAGATTCATTTCACAGCCTAACTTTTTGCAAACTATCAAAGAGTTTGAATTCTTGGTATGTAAAGAGGTTAATTTCTTAAGTGTTGATTTATGGTATCCAAGTTCTTATGCATCTATAAATTATTGCTTCTGAAGTTAACCAAATGTTTCAGAAGTGATGTCTTCTCTTGATGTGTAATGTCTCCTTTCGAAGTATTAATTTGCGTGATGTCCAAGTTCTAATGCATCTTCAAATTAAAACTTACAAAGTTGACAACATATGATTTCACCTTTGAAACACATTGGACTTTGGTTTACTCATTTAATTGGTTGTATCATTGGAAGTACTATACACTTTGGCTTGATAGGACTGAAACTCATATATGGTCAGAAAATTAAAACGAGTTAATGATGATTATTCTTTAAATCCAATTGGTGCTCCAAATTTGTTGCTTGGAACATATTATCAGTTAGCAATGATTGTTTCCGAAGAATACTACTTGTTTTTGAAGACTTGATGGGTTTTCACACGTCAATTATCGTTAGCATTAGTTTAGGGGGAGATTGATGGAATGAAACCCATGAAAAGAGTGTTATCAGTGGTTTATCAATGAAGACTTCGGTTTCATTGATGTGAACTTTTCTTTATTTCTACTTTGAAGACTCTCAGAAATCAAATTGTCGGGATATGGTTTACATTCATCTTTAAACTTTTATTTGTCACATATGTTCATTACATGGAAGGGTGGGATTCCTATACTTGGACTGACACCCTATATTCGGATATCTTTTGGGATGGGATTGAAGATTAAGATTGCTTAATCGTAGGGGGGGCTTCATTGAAGGGGGAGAAGATAAATGGAATCTATGGAACTTCAAGAAGATTGTTTTGGGTTTGATAAGTGGAATAAAGATAGTTTCACAATTTGTTGCGGTGAAAGAAATTTGCATTGCATCTACACAAGTTCGTTCTTATTATTCATATTCATATTTGTTTCATCATACTTCTGCATTGGCTTACATTCATCTAACCAAATAGGGGGAGACTGTTGGGTCTAGAAAATTCAAGCCCAACGGTTAATTTGGATAGATGGAATGTAAATAAGAAGTATTATGTATTTTTTTTGATTACGGAGCAATGAGTCATTGCACAAGCCACTAGAGATTCAAGATTACGAAGACACTCGATGACCAAAAGACCCGAAGACCACAACAAATGATAGAGCTTAATTTATTATCTATTATTTATTATCATTTTGTTGTATTTGTTGTTTTTAGGGTTTTAGTCATGTGACACTATAAATAGAGGATGTTCTCTATTTTGTAGAAAATAGAAAACCAGACAAGAGAGTGGTGAGGGTGTGCTTAAATGTACTCTTGAGAGAGAGCTCTCCCTCGTGAACTCCATGGACTCTTTATCCTTGGAGATTGAGAGCATGTGAGGGGTAGGTAATGTAATCTTGTTGACTAATGAATCTTATTTTCTTTACATTGTTAGTCGTTACATTACATCTCAGATTCGATCGTGGCTGTGTTCTTCAACATCTTCACTCATCTTCAAGACTTTCTCTGTTCAAGTTCTGCTTAATCTTCACGAATCACGTAGGTCTTATTCCGCAACCGTTTTTACAATTGGCAAACCCAAGACCACATGGGCTTGGGTTCCCATCAGAAACTGATTCAATCTTATGTGTGCAGGGGCAGCAAGACTCAAAGAGCAACTTGTGGATAGTTGATAGTGGCTGCTCCAGGCACTTGACAGGCAACAAGACCCACCTGCACAAGTATGAACCATTCTATGGAGGGTCGGCTGCTTTTGGTAGTGATCCGGTAGGTGGTTATATCACTGGTAGGGGAACAATAACCAATGGTAAAGTAAGTTTTGAAAATGTTCATTTTTTCAAGGAGCTAAATTTCAATTTGCTTAGTGTCTCACAGGTGTATGACCAGAAACATAACATGTTGTTCACTGAGTATGAGTATATTGTTCTAAAACCAGGCTGTGTTGTTCCAAATAATCAAATTCTGCAAAGAGCTCCTAGAAGGAACAACATGTATATGCTGGATATGAGCACAGCCTCACCACTTAGCAATATGAACTGCTTTGTTTCAAAAGCCTCACTTAATGAATCATCTTTTTGGCATAGAATACTTTGTCATGTAAACCCGAAAAACATGAATAAACTGGTCAAAAATAATTTAGTTACAGGTTTACCAACAAAGGAATTTATTTGTGTTGATAAATGTGTTGCCTGCCTAAAAGGGAATCAACACAAATCCTCTCATCATGCCAAAGAGATAAACTCAATTACAACAGTCCTACACTTGCTTCACATGAACTTGTTTGGCCCCCTACAAGTGTAAAAAGTCTAGGTAGAAAATCCTATTGTCTGTTGGTCAATGATGACTTTTCAAGATACACCTGGGCATTCTTTTTGAGTACCAAGGATGAAACAACTAAAATCTTGAAGTCATTCATTCTTCGGGTCGAGAATGAAAGTGATCACAATGTGAAAATCATTAGGTCCGACCAAGGTACAAAATTTAAGAATCATACTTTAAATTCTTTTTGTGAATCCAAATGTATTACAAGACAATTCAGTGCTCATAGGACTCCACAACAAAATGGTGTTGCTAAGAGAAGGAATAGGACACTAATTGAAGTTACTAGAACCATGTTATCTGATGCCAAGCTACCAGTTACTTTTTGGGCAGAAGCAGTCAATACTGCCTGTTATGCTCAAAATAGAATACTGAGAGTTAAATCACATGGTATGACTCCTTATGAAATTTGGCATAAAAGATAGCCATTTATTGGATTTCTTAAACCATTTGGATGTCAATGCACCATCTTGAACACCAAAGATCACTTAGCCAAATTTGCTAAGAAATCAGCAGAGGGCTTCTTTGTTGGATACTCTTCTCATTATAAGGTATATGGAGTATACATAAAAAGTTACAGGATTATTGAAGAGTCTGCAAACGTTCAGTTCAATGAACATACTATCAATAAACCTGGAATTGGCCCTGGTTGGCTCTTTGATCCTGATGAATTCGCATATGCTTTTAATCTTTCAAAAGAGTATGCTGCAGGAGCTCAGAAAACTACCTCAGTTTCAAATCATCTCAGAAAGGAAGATGATTGTCGTGTTGAACTATCAATAGCTTCAAGACAATCCTTGGCAGAATCCACTTCCACACAACAAACAATCTCCCATTCAGAAACCATCATAACATCTTAAGCCACTCCTGTAAGTGACTCAACATCAGTTCCACAAAGTCAAGAGGAAGCAGGAAGTCCCTATGAAGAAGTGACCACAATGGATGCATCTCAACCCAGAGAAATTCAGCCCACGACAGTCCAACATCAAAGAATTCAAGACCTGCCAGAAATACAACTTAAGGTTGTACTTCCAAATCTTGAACCAGGCAATCTGGATTTAAACTCTCAGTTGGATGTGATACCAAGAACTCGCATTCACAACACACATCCAGCTGAGAGCATCATTGGCAATGTTGAAGAAGGAGTCAAACAAGAAGTTCTTTACATAAAGCAAACATATGATTATTTTCTTGCTTTCTATCCCAAATAGAACCAAAGAAAGTTGCTGAAGCATTGAAAGATAGTAGATGGGTAGAAGCAATGCAGGAGGAACTCCTTCAATTTGAGAGACAAGGAGTTTGGAAGATCTATCCTTTGCCTAAGGGTAAATATGCCATCGGAACCAAGTGGGTGTTCAGAAACAAGAAGGCTGACAAAGGGGTTGTTATCAAGAACAAGGTAAGACTAGTTGTACAAGGGTACACACAAGAAGAAGGAATCGACTATGATGAGGTTTTTTCTCCAGTTGCAAGAATTAAGGCAATCAGAATATTCTTAGCATTTGCAGCTGCTAAAAATTTCAAGGTTTTTCATATGGATGTCAAAAGTGCCTTTCTTTATGGGAAATTGATGAGGAAGTATATGTTTGTCAACCACCTGGATTTGAGGATCCAAAGTTTCCTGATCATGTCTGTAAGCTTGATAAAGCCTTATATGGGTTGCATCAAGCTCCCAGAAAATGGTATGAAACTTTATCCTTATTTCTACTGACAAACAACTTCAAGAGAGGGACTATTGACAAGACCCTCTTCTTCAAGAAATCCAATCAACATATTATGCTTGTTCAGATTTATGTTGATGATATTATTTTTGGTTCAACAAATGAATCTCTCTGTAAGGACTTTGAAGCTCTAATGAAGTACAAATTTGAAATGAGCTCAATGGGTGAACTTACTTTCTTTCTTGGACTCAAATGAATCAAACCCCTATAGGGATATTCATTAATCAATCAAAATATTTCAAGGATATTCTTGAAAGATTCAAGTTTGCAGATTGCAAAGCTCTAGGCACTCCTATGTCCAAAGCAACATCCTTAGGACCAGATCTTGAGGGGAGGATGTTGATCAACAACAGTACAGAGCTATGATTGGCTCTTTGATGTATCTCACAGCAAGCAGGCCTAATATCATGTTTGCCACTTAGTTATGTGTAAGATTTCAGGCTAATCCTAAAAGTTCTCACATGCTTGCTATGAAAAGAATCTTTAGATACCTCAAATGAGCACTAGGTCTAGGATTGTGGTATCCTAGGAATGCAGACTTTCAGTTTATGGCTTACATTGACAGTGATTATTTAGGTTGCAACATCAGCAATAAATCCACACCAGGAGGAAGTCAATTTCTTGGGTCCATAATAGTTTCATGGCAATGTAAGAAACAGACATGTGTCTCTACTTCAACTGCAGAAGCTGAATACATTGTTGCATCTAGTTGTTGTGCTCAAGTAATTTGGATCCAGAATCAAATGAAAGATTATGGAGTAGAACTAATAAATACTCCTATACATATAGACAAATCCAGTGCAATCTCCATCACTAACAATCTCGTCACGCATTCCAAGACCAAGCACATTGACATCAGATATCACTTCATCCGAGATTATGCAGAAAAGAAGTTAATTCATTTAGTCAAAGTTGATATCGAACACAACATTGTTGATCTCTTTACCAAAGCATTTGATGAAGGTCGATTCAGGTATTTAATCGCAACTATTGGTATGATCAATTTTGAATAAGTTGAATTAGTAATAAGGTGTAAATAAGTCCTCAAAAGGTAAATTTGAATTCTTTCTCAATGACATTTACTCACAAAAAAAAGAATTTAAATCTTTGGAAGCCTTATCTACACCACACATCGGAAGAAGTCACACTTCTGAAGAAATTAATTCTTCTTGCAAATAGTTCTCTTCCGATACACCTCTTTGATTTAGGAAACATCATCTTCTGATTAGTATACTTTATTTCCTTACCAATTTTCTCCAATCAGAAGAAATTGTCTTCCGAAGCATAAACTTCTCCATTTTTGATATTCTGACCCTACAGAAGAAATTTCTTCTAATGATATAGTTCTAGTTTTAAATAAATACTCCTCGAAAGCATCTCTCTTTTGAAGGAAAGCTTTAGTCTTGCATCATCTCCTTCCAAAACTCATTGTGCAAAACAGCTGTCTTGAAAGACCTTTTAGTTTTCTAACACTCTGGATCTCAAAATTTAATGTGTCTTTATATTAAATGCTAACATCCGAAGGTATAAAAGGTCTCCCGTCCTTTCAAATTCTCATTCCTCCTTTTTCAAATCGTCTTCGATCAAACCATAACCCTAGAACTTCCAATGGCTCTCCTTGCTTTCAGACCTACTCACAACCTCGTCGCAGAGCTTTCAGCAGAACATGACGTTGACTTTGCTCCGATCATCTCCTTTCTAAGAAGGAGCAGATATTTTACGACACTTACTGTTAACCCTGTGGTGTATGAATCTCATCACCAACAGTTATGGGCTTCCTATTCCATTGTTACTTCTTCCAATGGTAGATCTCTCTTGGCTACCATTGATGCTCATCCAATTTCCATTTCTGTGGAGACCATCTGTCGGCATCTCAATCTTAATGATGTCGACGGAAGGGTCTCTTTCACACGGGATGAGGTAGCAGTGACCTTTAGGTCAATGGGGTACTAGGGTCCTCTTCCTTAAACTACCTATTTGAAGGGCAGAGTGTCCTATAATTACGAGTACCTCATACATGTTTTTCTGCATTTTCTTTCGAATAAAACCGGTGGTTGGGATCAAATTCCCTTTTATTTAGCTTCGGCTATTCATGGTTTGGTTTCTAACCAATCTTTCAACTTTTCAAATTTTATTTTTAATAACTTGGTGGACAATCTGTCGACCCCAAAGAAATTTTGTATGTATCCCAGGTTTTTGCAGCATATTTTTAACAGTGAGTTGCCATCTTTGCTCTCACTGTCTGGGAACATCTACAAGGTACCCTTGGTTACTGCTAAGGTTTTTGTGCAGTTAAAGAAGAAGAGTGCTCAGTTATCTGAAACTTTTACTCCTCCTCTTCCTTCCAGGGAGCTTCCTGCTCCTGAAGGTGACAGCTTTGTATACCCAACATATGTTGAACCCACCCCTTCTACTTCCACCACTCATACCATCAAAGTCACTTACAAACGCAAACGAACCCCTAAACAGCTATCTAAATTTTTTCAGGCTCCTTTTTCCAAACCTAGCAAGAAAAAGGCCAAAAGAACTGGTAGGGGCCTAGTTCTGCCTGAGGTGTAGACCACACCTACTGCTTCTCCACTGGATCTTCCTCTAGATCCAGTGGATGCCCCACACCAGCCTGAAAGCCCTTAGTGTATGTCACCATACGTAGCTAAGAATATCCAAAGGGACACCACAACAAAGGAGCCTACTTCCTATGAAGTAGCTCTCGTAGTACAAGGACTGTCTCCCAAGTCCATAGGCTTCTCTACCCCATCAAGGCCCCCCACCCATTCAGTTACCCAAGCTCAAGGCACCTCAACAGCTGCTCTGTATGAACCACTCTCTCCTACTTCCCAAAATCTACTGAGAGTGATGACAGAGATGCAAGAGAGGTTCCCCGAACCAGAGCTCACAACAAAAGAGGTTGATCCCAGCAGTTTAGAAGGGGTCAATACAGTGGAGGCTGCCACTACTGATGAAACCTCTCTGCTTCATCCTGACAGTGGTACAGGCAATCAGACCTCCTCTGTGCCAACTCACATTGTTGATGACTTCTTTGAAGTCATGTTCTATGAGACGAATCCAGGGTGCCAAGAAACCATATCTGGTGGTGGAGGTGCAGGAGCAATGCTCAGTACTCCTTCGCCCAATTATTCTACTCCGGTGGATGAGGGCAACATCATTCCGGAATTGACGGCCACCATTTCCACCTTACAAGACAGGGTAGCCCATCTGGTGGCTGAAGTAGCTACCCTGAGGCTGCAGGTCCAACAAAAGGATTGACCACTGAGGCCAGACAAATGAATTAAACCGTGGATTGAACAATCGCGGATACTTTCTCTTCTAAATACAGAAGTACTGATCTTCAGCATCGGAAGCTCAACAGCGAAAGATTCGCAACAGAACTACCGCAAACCTCCTTGACTTCAGAAGATAATAGCTGAACCTGATCCCTTCGGAAGACAACCAATGCTTCAGAAGACAACCTCTGATTAAATAATAACTATTGTTTAATCAGCTTTCGACGAATACCTTCCGAAAGAATAACCACTGAACTTCACTACAACTATCTCAATCTCGGAAGAACTGAAGACTTCTGAAGACTCATGATTCCGCGGTTGTTGACTTTTTATTAGTTGTACTCTTCTGATGATTCAATATCTGTAACAGTGTCACCTATTTGTCTTATTACGTCTTTGTCTTGTAACATTGAATGTTGGGTATTTAAGCCCCAACATTCCCTGAGTTAATTGAATTACATTCCCCGAAATTCCTTGTGCTGTTATTCTGTTTTCTATCTTTCTAGCAAAAACTAAACAACCAAAAATAACTAAGTGTTAAACTTTAGAGGGAGCCAATACCAAAGCTTTGACTGTGTATCTAAAGTCTTTGTTCCTGGTTATATATCTTCTCCGAGTTTTCAACAATTGGTATCAAAGCCTTGTTCTTTAGTCTTGGTTTAACCATCAAGCCTAAAACTCAAAGCTCTCTTTGATATCTTGTTGTTTAGTTTTCTGCGTTCTGTTTCTTCTGTTTTTTTTTTAAAATCTGTAGGTGCTTGGTTTTGAACTAAAACTCTGTTCAAAGCCATTCAAACATACTACCTTGAGAACTCATCATCCATTGATTTTCTCATAATCGTTTGTAACCTAATGGCAGAAAAATTTACTTTAGACCCTCATAACACCGGCTCTGCTACTAAGCCACCAATTTTGGTAAGGCATCAATATAATATATGGCAGAAAAGGATGTTACACTTTTTATCTAACAATCACACTGGATGTTGGAAGTCTGTGATGTTCGGACCTCATAAACCTATGGTCTTGGACATAGAGACCGGAGACTCTATCCCTAAGGACCCTCGGAACTATACCGAAGAAGATTTCCAGAAACTGGAGCTTGATGCCAAGGCACATGCTCATTTGGCTATGGCCCTCCCGAATGAAATTTATTCTGGTCATCTCCACCATGAGTCCGCTAAGGACTTGTGGAATGCTCTAAAAGAGTAGTTCGGGGGTACCGATGATGTTGTAGCCAATACAAGGGAGATATTGGCTCAACAGTATGAGACTTTCTGCCATCTAAATAATGAGTCACTGACTTAGCAATTTGAAATGTTCACTTCTCTCTTAAGTGAACTAAAATTAGCTGGTCAAGTGTACCCCACCATCTCAGTTCTTAACCGCTTCTTAAGATCTCTTCCAGATAAATGGGAAACATACTCCATAGTTATGAGATCTTCGCAAGACTTTGGCAAACTCTCACTTACCCAACTTCATGGTATGTTGCTCACTTTTGAGCAAGAGATTGACCAGAAAAGAAATTTAATAAAGTCTGGTAAATCAACAGAGGAGTATGTTCAAGGGAACACTTCTCTTCTTAGTCATAACTCCGAGATCAATGATCAGGGTTATGATGAACACATTGATATAACCACTAGCATCACCTCTTCTCCTTCTTGTGATGACCATTCTCTCATCCCTGACCAACTGTGTTTTATCATGGATGATCTCCATCAGATTCCAAGTGATAACTTGGAAGAAATGGATATCCTTAATCAACTTGCCCTCTTAAGCATGAGAACTAACAAGTTCTATAAGAGGATAGGAAGAAAATTTCCTGGTATCCATGGGAAAACCAGAATTGGTCTAAATAAGGCAAAAGTCCAATGCTCCAACTGTCGCGGCACTAGACACTTTGCCAGGGAGTGCAGAAATGCTCCCAACATGAATTCTTCACCCTATGTGACTTTTCCAAACACACACTCTCACACTTCTGCAACACCTTATTCTTAATCTTCTTCACATTTTCAAAAGCAAAAATACTCTCAGGAGACACTCACATTGTACAAAACTCTCCTTATTCTAATATACAGTATGTACAAGCTGCTAATGGCAGCAAGTACCAGCTCACTCCTGCCTCACTTCAGATTGTTCCACCATATCCTCCTCAAATAATCACACCAGGCCCTGCTATCCAGTCTTTATCATCTAGTCAACTAGCTCTTTTCACACAAGAGTATGTAGACTGGAGCAGCATGACTGAGGATGTAGGCTATGCCTTCATCACTGCTAAGCCAACAGAATTTGCTCTAATTGCTGTTGGTGAAAACTCCACCCCTTCCGATCAACCTGAAGAAGAATCTCCTAATGCGCATGTATCTTCCTCTACCCTTGAAAAGCTATGAACTGATGCGTGCATTTTGATGCATTTGCAAAAATAAAGAAGGCCAATATGTTGCTACAAAAACAGAACCAAGAACTTGAGAAACTATTGCCTAATAAAAATTTAGAAGTAGAAAAGTTAGTGAAGAATAAATATAGCCAAATTTCAGTCTTAGAAATTGAAAAATCTAACCTGCAAGCATTATTTGATTTGCAACATGAAAATATTCAGCTTGTAGAGATGAACTGGCTCAAACTAAAGTCAGCTGTGAAAAGTGGGTTGAGTCCTGCAAAGGATTCAGGATGCTTTTGAGTAAGCATGTTCACAGTAAGGCTAAGTTTGGAATAGGGTATAATCACACTAGTCCTCTAGAAGACTATGCCCCGATTGACAGTAAAATAAATGAAAATGTTCCTGAACCTCTATCCCCCACCTTTCTTCCTGATAAAATCCCAACTATAAAGATCACACCTCCAAGGGTGTATCAGTCTGGACAATTTCCAAAGTTTGTATATCCCATCAATACTAGCTTGGAAAAACCAAAAGAAACACACCTGGAAAATGATCACATCAATAACTCTTCTGAACAAACTGAGATTGCTCCAGCCATGAGCTCTACTCAAATTTCAGAAGGTACAACAGAACATGAAACCTCTGATAACCCTGAGGCCTATCTTGACAAAGGAAAAAGGCCCATGGTTGATATCAAATTCCCTCCTTCTCATCCTCACCCTCCTTATCCAATAATGAAGACAAACAAGCCATTCATCCCAAATTACTCCTCACTATCTCCTGCTTGCTTGAAATGTTTCAAGTACAATCATTCCACTAAAAATTTCAAAACAAAAACTCCTTTGGAGAAAGCAAGAGATAGACTGAAGGCTGAAAAGTTGAAAGCTGAACAAGCTTCCTCGTCTAAAGGGAATTCCCCTAATAAGATGAAGAAGTCCAAGAAAGCAAGTAGATAATTAGCTAACAGTACAATAAGCCCAAACACTCATCCACCCTTCCACTTATCTCCTCCTCTAATTGCATCTCCAAGACCATCAAATCTTGGTACAATACCTCCTCATCCCATGGTGATCCCCACTTCCTATTCTCCTGCTGCTGTGAACCCTCCCTCTGTGGATTCACAGATCAACATCTTGCATCAAAATCAGCAACAACTGATTCAAATGATGCAGAAGTTGATGAAGAATGCACAACAAAACAAATAAATTCTTGAAATGTTCTCTTCTCTTCTCTATCCTTCTAAAATAAACAATAACCCATATCTAACCTATTGCATTTGTTCCTTAATGTGCAGAGAGATTTTTCAAACCAAAATTACCTATGGTATGTGGACAGTGGAGGCTCTAGGCATATGAAAGGATGTAGATCCATTCTAAATAACTTCATTCCAAAGAATGGAGGATATGTTTCCTTTGGAAACAATGCAAAGGGTTGGATAGTCGGGTCTGGTTCTGTCCTTAGTGGAAAGTTGCACTTTAAGGATGTAAGCATAGTTGAAAACCTCAAGTTTAATCTCTTGAGTGTTTCTCAATTAGCAGACAAACACTCTAGTTCATTTTTCACCAATGACAGCTGTAAAATTCATTCTCCTGAAATAAATTCTAAAATAAAGACCTTAATTGATCAACATACTTTGCTTACGGCTAAGGGAAGTGGAAATGTATGTGTAGTAGACATGACCACTGATTCTCAAACATCTTCTCCTACATGTCTCATAGCCTAAGCATCATCTTCTGAAACTGCCCTTTGGCACAGAAGATTCAGTCACCTTAATCATCAAACTCTCCACAAGCTTTCTACCATTTCTTTAGTAAGATGTCTGCCTTCAAAAGAATTTAATTTTGAAGGTCAGTGTGAATCTTGCTTAAAGGGAAAGCAACATAAATCATCACATAAGTCTTTTGAGGAATCCAAATCAACTAACTGTCTTAATCTGCTTCATATAGATCTGTTCGGTCCAGTGAAGGTAGCTAGCTTGGCCAGAAAGAGATACTGCTTAGTTGTTGTGGATGATTACTCAAGATTTTGCTGGATCTTCTTTCTCTTCAGCAAAAATAAGACTGCTGATAAAATAAAAGCCCTTATCACTCAACTTGAAAGACAATTTGGTCTTCCTGTCAAGGTAATTAGAAGTGATAATGATACCGAATTCAAGAATCATATTCTTGATGAATTATGCATTTCCAAAGGAATCCGTAGATAATATAGTGTTCCTAGAACTCCTGCTCAAAATGGAGTTGTGGAAAGAAAGAATAGGACACTAATTGAGGCTGCAAGAAGCATGCTTGCAGACTCAGGATTACCTTTATCCCTCTGGGCTGAGGCAGTAAATACTGCTTGTTATGTTTTATACAGAGTTCATATTGTGAAAAGACATAACAAGACTGCATATGAAGTCCTTCATAACATAAAGCCCCTTGTTTCCTTCTTCAAAGTTTTTGGGTGTCCATGTTTCATTTTGAATACAAAGGACTCTTTGTCCAAGTTTGCTGCTAAAGTTGACTCTGGATACTTTGTTGGATACTCTCAAACTTCTAAAGCTTACAGAGCTTTCAATCTCAGGACCAAAATTGTCGAAGAAACCATTGATGTCAAATTCAATGAATCTGCATCAACATCCTCTTTTCCTTCTACTTCTGATGACTTATTTGATCTTTAAAGGTTTACATACACTTCTCCTACCTCCTCCATATCTCCTTCTTCAGATTCTTTTCAAACTTCTTAAGATCTATCATCTCTTAAGGAGCGTTCAGTATCTCATTTCTTTACCTCTATCCCATCTTATCCAATAAACCCTCAAGATCAGAATGATCAGATTTCTACTCCTTTATCCCCAGTAAGGGAAAATGTACCAGTAGATATCCCTGAACAAGCTCATGCTACCACATCTGAAAGCTCTCTCGATCCCACTGAAAATCCATCTTCTTCTGATGCTGCTTCCACAAATAATTGCTTGGACATCATCCCCTTCAACAGAAATCACCCCTAGAGTAGATCTTAGGTGATTTAAGTAAGGGTGTTCAAACCAGGAGCCAGATTTCAAACTTCTATCGTCATGTAGCTTTCTTTTCCTAAATTGAGCCCTCTAAGTATTAGGAGGCTCTTAAAGATAATAATTGGGTGGAAGCTGTTCAAAAGGCAAAATGTTTGGACTCTCTGCCCCTTACTCACATGAAAATACCCAATAGGAACTAGATGGGTATTTAGAAATAAAACTGATGACAGAGGCATTGTAATCAAGAATAAAGCCAGATTGGTAGTACAAGGGTACTGCCAAGAGGAAGGCATAGATTATGATGAAACATTTTCCCCTGTGGCCCGACTTGAAGCCATAAGACTCTTCCTAGAATTTGCTATATCCCACAACATAAAGGTATTTCAGATGGATATAAATAGTGTGTTCTTGTATGGAACTATAAAGGAGGAAGTCTATGTCTGTCAACCACCAAGGTTTGATGATGTTCATCACCCTGATTGGGTATACAGCTAGGTAAAGTACTTTATGGTTTAAAACAGGCACCTAGAGCATGGTATGATACTCTCTCTCAATTTCTTCTTTCAAATAAATTTTCTAGGGGAACCATTGATAAGACCTTGTTCATCAAAAGGGTAGACAAGGAACTTTTGCTGGTTCAAATCTATGTTGATGACATCATTTTTGGATCAACGAAACCTTCCTTGTGTGAACAATTTTCTAAATTAATGTCTTCTAAGTTTGAAATGAGTGCTTTAAGTGAACTAAAAAAAATTTAGGACACCAGGTCAAACAAACCCCTAATGGGACTTTCATTCATTAATCTAAATATGTAAAAGATCTTCTGAATAAATTTGAAATGAATGATTACAAAATAATTTCTACCCCCATGGCTATCGTACCTGGAATAACTCCAGATGAAAATGGTGAACCTATAGATCAAACTCTCTATAGGTGCATGATTGGATCTTTAATGTATCTCACTACATCAAGGCCAGACATCATGTATGAAACATCTGTCTGTGCAAGATACCAATCTTCCCCTAAACAATCGCATTTATCATTTGTGAAGAGAATATTCAGATACCTCCAAGGTACTCCTGTGATAGGTATTTGGTATCCTGCTAATCAATATTGCAAGCTTGTTGGTTTTGCAGACAATGATTATGCTAGATGCTCACTCACCAGGAAGTCTACTTTAGGAGGATGTCAGTTCTTTTCAAATTGCTTGGTCTCATGGCAAAGCAAAAAAGCAAACATCAATGTCAAATTCAACTGCTGAAGCTTAGTACATTGCAGCAGCGCATTGTACAACCCAAATCCTTTGGTTACAATACCAACTATTGGATTTTGGAATAACTGAACTAAAGACACCTCTTTTAATAGACAGTGAAGCTGCCAAAAATATAATAAAAAATCTTGTCTATCACTCTAAAACCAAACATATAGAAATAAGGCATCACTTTATCAGAGACTGTTTTGAAAAGGGATTGATAGTCTCAAAACATGTATCTACAAGTGACCAAATAGAGGACATATTTACCAAACCTTTGGACCCTTCAACCTTCTCTAAGTTTGTTTCCACATTAGGAATGATAAATATGAGTTAATAAAATAATAAATATGGTTAAAAATGTGTTTCTTGAACCTTAAAATAAATATATAAAAGGATAATTCTCAACAATTTTCCTAACAACGGATAATTAGAGAACCACTAATGAAACAACCTTGGTTTTTCTCTCAGTAGTTGTCCTAAAACACGGATAGGTTCAGTGGTTATACTAACCACTGTTTTATATCCGTTGTTACATTTGAAACATTCCGTGGTTTCTACTCCTTTTGTGGTTTCCTGGTAACCTATCCATGGTTAAAACTCTTCCGAGGTTAACACTTTTCTGAGGTTAAAACTCTTCCGTGGTTAAAATTCTCTTCCTTCTGTAGTTATCAAATTCTTGATAATTACGCTTGATTTGACTGTCACTAATCACTCTGCAAGATTAGACTCCCTACAATTAATTGAATTGACACTCATTAATTGTTCTCACGGCTCGATAATATCCTTTCATTTTCCCATTTTACCCCTCTTCCTTCAAATGACCACTGGTCATCTTTTCCTTATTTATATCAGTGGGTATCTTCTTCCGTTCTTACACTAATCCTTGGAAAGCTTCTTGATCTTCTTTATGATCAAGAAAATACCTCTTTCAAATTCAAAAATCAGAATGCTGCTTATGGAGAAGGACAATCGATTGTCAGGCATATCGCCTGGCACGACGCACTTACACTGATTTCGTCTGAGTTTGATGCTCATGATGATCGTGTAACGGCATCGGACCAGGATTAATTCCTAACAAAGCTTTGTCTGTACATGGTGTGCATGAACGTACTGATTTGTCCTTTGTCTTTCTCTCTCTTGCTTACAAGTTTGTCCAATGGGTAAAAACCCTAAGGTAAAACTTTATGTGTGTTATAAGAAGTGGAGGTTTTCTTTATTGAAATCACACTCATCTGCAACGGTTACATTTTTCCTTATTTACTTCTCTAAACTTAAGTCTAAAATTTGTAATCACACTTTGCTCTTGAAACTGTTCTTCGCTCATCGCCGCATCCATGGCTTCTGAAGTTTTGAAACTCATGCCGATTCACAACCTCGGAGCCTATCTTGCCAAGTCTTCTGAATGCCCTCACTATGACGAGGTCATCGACATTCTGGTAAACTCCTTTGTTCACACTGCTCTTACTGTCGACCCTCCTATCTCAGAAGTTGCCCTAAATCAATTTTGGGCAAACTCTGCCTTGGTATCGAAGGATGACTCTGTTGAAAGCATCATCTTAGTGGTTGCTGGTCAACAAGTCTCCATCACCCCCTCCAAAATAAGTGTTGCCCTAAATCTGAGTGATACTAAGGCACCAGAGCCTATAAGATCATACATTCCAATAGTTGAGTGGAGCTTCAATGCCAAGCAAAAGATGTTCACTCTCACGAAAGAAAATGGAGGCATAATGGTGATAAACATCCATGAGCTCATAGTTGTTCATGACCTCATTGTTTTCGATTTAGAAAGGCTCCCTCTCCACAACCTTGACAATGGTCCTGATGGCATGATTGCCTTAAAGTGGGTCAAGGCAAGGGAAAAAATTCTTAGAGGAGAAAATTGAAGTTTTGGAAGCATCAGCCTAGAGGTAGACTGTAAGAACATAAAGGTTGATGCTCTCCAAATATCATAAGTCCTTGACACCACTCCAGAAGTCCATACAAGTTTCCGAAGAACAGAGTTATCTTCCGGATGTAACTAGTCTTCGGAAGGAACTTGAGAGTTCCAGAATACTAAGTATCTTAGGAAGATAACCTTGTTCTTCTAGATACTTCAAGAAAAATAAAAAGCTTCTGAATACAAAGGCTTCAGAAGACTTTAGTCTGACATGATCCAAGACTTTTATAGAAATATTCAGAAATACTTTCTATCATCAAGACCAACTCAGAAGACATTCATTGATAGTCAGCAACAAGAAAGATCTGTCAGAATTGCACAGATATGTTACATTAATGCCATTTGTACTTTAGGCATTTATTGTAAAAGTCAATGAAGATATTTGTATTAATTGTAATTAATACAGCTTGGCATGTCAAGCTTTAACAGTATTACTAGTTTTAGCATTAGTTTGTTTCTAGTATCCTGTCCAGCCTTGTATTCTTATGAGAATACAGCTGTAGGTTTTAGTATAAATATGTTCACTTGTAAATTGAGCTAAGTACGAGGGTGTGCTTGAGCTAAGAGACTTGTTCACTGTACATTTGAATGAAATATACTTTAACCTTGAATTCAAATTTACTTGTGTATTTCATTCTGTTTGTAAGTGTGCGTGAGTTGAGTTGATAGAATCTTCCGCATCTATCAAGCTTAGTAGAAGATACCTTGTGAAAGTGTTGTGTAGATTACACAACCCGATCCAACACTCTAAGTCAAGCACACTCAGTAAACAGACAACTTGACTCACCATCCATGAGAAAAATTGCATCTATCAAGCTTAGTAGAAGATACCTTGTGAAAGTGTTGTGTATAGTACACAACCCGATCCAACACTCTAAGTCAAGCAAACTCAGTAAACAGACAACTTGACTCACCATCCATGAAAAAAATTCACGCTATGAAATCCTCTTGCTCAAACCCAAAATCTTGCATAAGAGGTAAATGGACCACCGTTGAGGGCTTAAAAAGTTAACGAAAGAGAGGTTATAATTTAAGGGGAAAGATCAAATAATAATAGATTTTTGCCTAGGAATAGTAAGAACAAATAACAGTTTGACATGTGGCATGATAATTTAGGTATAACCTCATTTTTTTGTACCAGATTTTTATTTTTATTTTGTTTTACATTTTTCTTGTACTGGATTTTTATGTTTTTTGTAATGCATTATTTGTTTCATATACTACATTTTTATTTTTTTGTACTGGATTTTCATTTTTTTGTACTTGATTTCATTCTTTTGTACACTATTTTTATTTTTTTTACTAGATTTTTTGTACTTAATTTTGTTTTATTTTGTATTGGATTTTTGTGTTTTTTGCACTGTATTTTTGTTTTTTGTACTACATTTTTATTTTTTGTACTAGATTTTTCTTTTTTGTACTGGATTCTTCTTTGTACTAGATTTTGTGTTTTTTTATATACGGGATTTTATTTTTTGTACTGAATTTTTGTTTTTATATTTGTAGCATGTCACATGTTAAATTTTATATTGATTCTTGCTATTCTTAGGCAAAAATCTCTTCTTAGTAGATTCAATCCCTATAATTTAATGTGGCACATTTGAACATATTGATGCCTTTATGGATTGGTGATTTTCTTAACAAAAGTGATGTTTAAATTTTTGTAAAAACAGGATTAAATGGAATTTAAGAGCAAATAGTTAACAAGTATATAATCAGATGAACATTTCCATAAAATCTGATTCCATAAATTTCCATATTTATAGGAACAAGATAGAAACTAACCATTGATCATCAACACATCTTTCTTTAATTTGTTTTTAGATAGGATTTTGGTCAGCAAAAGTCAATTTGGACGTATAAATATTGTAATATTATAAATCAAATTTCAAATTCCAGGTCATCAATTGAACCAACCAGATCAACTTTAGAATAAATTCAAGAAATCTTTTCTAAATTGCTGGCAAACATTGACTTTTTGACTTCTAGGGTTGACTTCTTTATGTGTGGATGTTGATGTTAGAAACAAAATTTTTATGCAAAAGTTAATAGTTGTGAACAACCTTTGGATTGTGTTTTAAACGATATGAAGATTTTTCTTTTTATTTTATTTTTTCTTTTATTGGCTTTCAAATTTTGTTTTTCTTTTGTACGGGGTTTATTGTTAGTATCCTGCTAGCCTTATTTGAATACAGGTTTTCATTGCTTAGGTTATACCATAACATCGAAGCATAATAATGTTTTCAATATATGTTTCAATCCACATAAACGATATATCACGTCTTTATATGTTTCATTTAATTGTAATGTTATGTCGTAATGCGCGAGTTTTAATTGTGCATCTCCTCCAGCAGAATGACTAGATCACTTTTATTTTTCTTTTTTGTTATTTAATAAATATCTTACAAAAGTATATTAGAAATTTTGAAGCCATTATATGCTATTTTGTTGAACCAATCGACCAAATTATGTTTAGGTTAAATTAACTTAAATTCTTAAAGAATAGAATTACCCCTTTTCATTTTTATATACTAGGTTATAGACTCGTCACTTGTATATTACACGGGTTTGAGAATATATTTGTTATTTAGTTTATAATGTATTTATTATGCAAATAACTTAACCTAAAGTATCTTATCTTACTATATTAATAAACAAACATTATTTTTGCCACATGTCAATTTATTAGACTTATATTGTCATGTGTCAAATTCTCACACTTTTATCGCCACATGTCACTTCATTATATTTTCAATTATTATCTCTCATATTAAATGATAATTAATCTTTATTTTATCAAATAATTATAAATCTAATAACTAATACTATTATATATCTTCTTTATATTAAAAAAAATAGTGTTTAATAACTTCAAAAATAGTTTTTTAGTATTAAAAAACACAATTTAATAAAAGTTTACAAAATATGAATTTTTTCTAATAATCAAAATTTAATATATAAGAAATATTTAAAGTTTAAATCTTTACTTTTAGAAAAAAATATAAGCTTTATAAGCAATAAGTGTCTTAAAAATAAATTTATTTAAAACAAGTTTATTTCAAAGTATATCATATTTTAGTTTTCAACCCGTATACTACAAGAGATTTAACCTAGTATATTATATAATACGAAGCAAGAAACATTACAATTAAACGCTTTCTTGCAAACGACATTTCTTAATTACTTTAAACTTTAAAAATAGTAATTAGTCTGATCCTTTGTACGAACTACCGTTATACGAACTTGCAAAATGGATCTGTTTATCAAAAAGAGATTCGTCGTTCCCGACTCTGCTTCACCTTAATTATTATTTGAACAAGTAAAAGTTGTCTTGGTCTGAGTGGGGATAGCATTTCTCTCATGCATGTCCATGGAGTTTTGAAAAATCCAAACATCTCAGAGATAGATAGAGAGGTAGGAATTTATCGAACGAACCGCACTTCTTCGTATAGGTCAGGAGTCCATTGATAAGAAGGGGCTAGGGAAAGCTTGAACCCAATTAACACTTCCTTAACTACTTAAATTCTTAAACAATAAAATTAACCCCTTTATTGGTTATATTTAAACTTTAAAAACAACTTTCATAATGTACTGATTAAGTTTTAAACTATCACTTTTTCTATGAGTAAATTGTCGAAATGGTTCTTATGGTTTCATAGTATTTCACTATTAGTCTGTAGTAAGGCTCTAAAAGAACCAAACATTCAGCAAACAGTTCGTGAACTGTCAGCGGGAAGTTCGTTTATGTTTGTTCGTCTAATAAATGGACGAACACGAGCATGAATTTTCATTGTTTTACTTAAACGAACGAACATGAACAAATGTCGTTTTCGTTCATTTATTATCGTGAATGTTTGGTAATGTGTTTGTTTATGTTCGGTTATGTACATTTATTATTATTATTATTATTATTATTATTATTATTATTATTATTATTATTATTATTATTATTCACCAAACATGTTTTTATGTTCTTAAATTTTTTATTATTAGTTTAAGAACATATTATTTAAGCTATTTTTAGTTTAATACTATAATATTTGACTTTATATTTATATAAATGAGTATCTCTAATGCTTAATATTAAGATTGTTGATTTTTTATTTAAATAATATGAGTTCATTTGTGTTCCTAAACCGTCTGTGAACAAGTTCAATTCCTTAATGAATGAACAAGAACAAGAATTTTCGTTCGGTTAGCGTTAACAAGTTAAAAGTTAAACGAACGAACACAAACAAGGGCTCATTCGTGTTTGTTCGGTTTGTTTACAACACTAGTCCATATGTTTCATAGATTGCACATATGATCTCAAATTTTAAACATTTATAACAAATACAGTCATTAAGTGAGGGTAATATGGTCTAGCAAGTGAACGTAATTTGGTAACCAACTGCATGTGTTATAAATGTTTAAAGTTTGGGACCATATTAGTAACTTATTTTTAAAGACTAATAGTAAAATACTAACAAATTACATGAATCATCTCGACAATCTACTCTTTTCTAATTAAAAAAACACTCTGGATGAGTTTTAACCAACTTTATATAAACCCATTTTTTTTCCCGTTCTTCAGCCTCTTCAAGAAATATTTGAAAATGTTTACCAATAAAAAAAAGGAAACTTGTTGACCAAAATAGAGTAATTACAAACATCAAGTGGCATATCCTTAGCTGAATCACTCATTGCTTGGGATGGTTTTAGTCTACGACACCGAATCATATGTTGCATTCCAAACCCATTTTATGGTTGTGTATTTTTACGATCCAGACACACCCCAACATCCAAATAATGCACCGTCTCTTAACGATCATTACGCCCCAAAATCCAAAGAAAATGACCGGGTGTCACACCCCGAGCCGGCGGGGTAGGATCGAAGTCCCCGTCGGGCGGAAGGTTCTCGGGACGCGATATCGTGAGTGATAATCGTAATGATCAGATTGTTTACATAGCATCAATGTTAAGAATAACTAAAGCACAATCAAACATTAAACTAGGATTACAAAGTTAAATTACAATATCAATGTTCAGTAATTTAACTCGGTAAACCTAACAAAAGAATCAAATGTTTTCTATCTTGTAACTGTACAAGACATCCAAAAGTGATTCGTATGAATAACAAAATATGTGCTTCCAAAATCTACTAGGTCCTCTATCTGGGCAGCCTAGCAATGTAATCCAAAAGCCTTAGCTTAAACCTGTTCATCACCTAAGCAAGCATGTAAGAAAAACAAAGTCAATACACTGGTTGGTGAGTTCATAAAGTTTATAAGTTTAAAAATAGCTTTAACAAACCTCTTTCGGTAAAACCTTAATCTTATTAACTCCACATGTGATATTCAAATCGGTATGCTTATATATAGGGCATACCCCTGAGTCGAGCCTACAACCCGCCCAGACGCCGTCCCACCACATACTAATCCGCATATGACACTGTTGTTAATAATAATTAAGCATTTTACCTATCATTCAAACCATTCCTCGTCATAGCTTTAGTTTACTGTTTCAAAGTTTACAAGTCTATAGCATTCGTAAGTATTAGCTTCAAAATAAGTTTAACAAGCATCATAGTTTCACACGCACATAGTTTAGCTTTCACTAATCTCATGCATGAGTACAAGCCCTGCTATAGCAGAAGTTTAGCAATTACGTAGCTCACGGCTAGATACAAGCCCTGCTCTAGCAGAAGTTTAGCCATTACGTATCTCATGAATTAGTTAAGCTTATTCTAGCAATTACGTGTCTCCTATACAAGATACAAGCCCTGCTATAGCAGAAGTTTAGCAATTATGTATCTTATACATAGACACAAGCCATGCATACACAAACGATCCAGCAATTACATATCTCATATAAGCAGACAAAAGCCCTGCTATAGCAGAAGTTTAGCAATTACATGTCTCTTATCTGGGCAGCCTAGCAATGTAATCCAAAAGCCTTAGCTTAAACCTGTTCATCACCTAAGCAAGCATGTAAGAAAAACAAAGTCAATACACTGGTTGGTGAGTTCATAAAGTTTATAAGTTTAAAAATAGCTTTAACAAACCTCTTTCGGTAAAACCTTAATCTTATTAACTCCACATGTGATATTCAAATCGGTATGCTTATATATAGGGCATACCCCTGAGTCGAGCCTACAACCCGCCCAGACGCCGTCCCACCACATACTAATCCGCATATGACACTGTTGTTAATAATAATTAAGCATTTTACCTATCATTCAAACCATTCCTCGTCATAGCTTTAGTTTACTGTTTCAAAGTTTACAAGTCTATAGCATTCGTAAGTATTAGCTTCAAAGTAAGTTTAACAAGCATCATAGTTTCACACGCACATAGTTTAGCTTTCACTAATCTCATGCATGAGTACAAGCCCTGCTATAGCAGAAGTTTAGCAATTACGTAGCTCACGGCTAGATACAAGCCCTGCTCTAGCAGAAGTTTAGCCATTACGTATCTCATGAATTAGTTAAGCTTATTCTAGCAATTACGTGTCTCCTATACAAGATACAAGCCCTGCTATAGCAGAAGTTTAGCAATTATGTATCTTATACATAGACACAAGCCATGCATACACAAACGATCCAGCAATTACATATCTCATATAAGCAGACAAAAGCCCTGCTATAGCAGAAGTTTAGCAATTACATGTCTCTTATCTGGGCAGCCTAGCAATGTAATCCAAAAGCCTTAGCTTAAACCTGTTCATCACCTAAGCAAGCATGTAAGAAAAACAAAGTCAATACACTGGTTGGTGAGTTCATAAAGTTTATAAGTTTAAAAATAGCTTTAACAAACCTCTTTCGGTAAAACCTTAATCTTATTAACTCCACATGTGATATTCAAATCGGTATGCTTATATATAGGGCATACCCCTGAGTCGAGCCTACAACCCGCCCAGACGCCGTCCCACCACATACTAATCCGCATATGACACTGTTGTTAATAATAATTAAGCATTTTACCTATCATTCAAACCATTCCTCGTCATAGCTTTAGTTTACTGTTTCAAAGTTTACAAGTCTATAGCATTCGTAAGTATTAGCTTCAAAGTAAGTTTAACAAGCATCATAGTTTCACACGCACATAGTTTAGCTTTCACTAATCTCATGCATGAGTACAAGCCCTGCTATAGCAGAAGTTTAGCAATTACGTAGCTCACGGCTAGATACAAGCCCTGCTCTAGCAGAAGTTTAGCCATTACGTATCTCATGAATTAGTTAAGCTTATTCTAGCAATTACGTGTCTCCTATACAAGATACAAGCCCTGCTATAGCAGAAGTTTAGCAATTATGTATCTCATACATAGACACAAGCCATGCATACACAAACAATACAGCAATTACATATCTCATATAAGCAAACAAAAGCCCTGCTATAGCAGAAGTTTAGCAATTACATGTCTCTTATATAGATAATAGCTTAGCCTTGTCATAGTTTAAGCTTTCACGCATCTCAATACATGGGTACAAGCCCTGCTATAGCAGAAGTTTAGCAATTATGTAGCCCATGATTAGATACAAGCTTAGCATTTCGCACGCAATCATAGTTTCCAAGCATATAGTTTCAAGCATTAGCATATAGTTCAACCACGAAATTCATAGTATAAGCATCAAGTATGTAGTTTAAGCCTCTAGTTTGTAGCATAAGCATCAAGCCTCAAGTTTAAGCATTTAGTTCATAGCATAAGACTCAAGCATCACGTTTAGGCATCTCGTTTCAAGCATAAGCATCAAGCATCAAGTTTAAGCATCTAGTTTGTAGAATAAACATCAAGCACATAGTTTCTCAAAGTATACTAGTTTCCAAGCATAAGCCTTGTTATAAGCATCATAGTTATGTTTAAAAGCTTTACATAACATTTATATAATTTATTAAAACGTTTAACATGCTTCTCAGTCCCGAAGAAAAAACAAATAAGTTTGAAAAGGGACAAATGAACTCACCTTGTGTCCATAGTGGTTGACTAAGTAAAATAAGAATACACGCTCTCTTTGTTGGGACTTGTTGAAATGCTCACGATCCTGTATTGATTTCATAGTATTTGTAATTTATAGGCATTTGTTTGTAAGTGTTCGTTGTGCGTGTAAGTGTTAGTGTTAGCCCTAAAATTGGCTAACACTCGAGAGTCTTATTCATTATCCGGCCTGGAGTTCTTACATCAATTTGTATCATGTTGAAACTCCTTAATTGTTCAAAGTTTTGCACTCACCCTTGAATCACAAATTAGCCTTTTTAAATAGGGTTTTTAAATCTTTATGTAGTTTGTTTAGAATTCGTTATCACCTTGTAACAAACAAAGTGATAATCTATGAATGATTTCATCATTCATTTTTATCGTTCGCGCATGTAAACATTAGCCTCTTTTCTCCATTAAGACGGATAATTCCTTAGACTCGTTAATGTGAAATTGGGCCTAGTAATTGTATGTGTATGGGCCGGATATGTGTGTTGGGCCGCATAGGATAAAATGAATCCAATAATTGGGTTGGGCCGAAACAGTTAAATGGACTAAACCAAATGGGCCTTGTGTCATTGATGTGAGTCGATTAAACCGAGATTGGGCCGTGGGTTGATTTGCTTGGGCCTAGGGTATTCATGATAGTCACAAAGTGGGAGTGGGCCGGTCGACCATTTGTTTGGGCCGATTAAGCTTCTTGGGCCAATCAGTTTTATGGATCGAAGAGTTTGTGTTGTGCCGAACTCTATACCCTCAGCTTAAACCAACCGGGGTGGTGCTTGGGCTCATGACCAGCGAACCTTGGCCAGGGTTCGCCTACAACAAATGGTTCGGCAAAGCATGCAACAGGTTCGTTAATTTCTTTAGCTAGGTTCGGTGCACAAGGTTCGTTGATGGGGTATGAGGTTCGGTCATCCATGTAAGGCTCATTTATGCAATATGGTTCGTGGCAACCAACAGAGAGGTTCGGTTAGCTTAAACGCATGCAAGGTTCGGTAACAACAAATGGTTAAGGTTCGTGGCTGCTGGGTGCTGGCCGCCTAGGTTTGGCTAACTGGTCAAGTAGGGTTCGTAGCTTGTACATGGGTTCGTGGGTCTCAGAATGGTTCGGCTAAGAGGAGATGATCACGCAGGTTCGGTGGTTTGTGTACACAGGTTCGTTGCCAGCTAAGAAGGGTTCACCGAGGATGAAGGTTTGGCTCTAGCTCACAAGCAGCAGGGTTCATGAGTGGTACTTGGGTTCGGCTGAATGTTTAGGGTTTGCCAACCCTTGTACAGGTCCGGCTACACCCAGCCTTCCGGCGAACCTGCACCCTTCATCATCATCTCCATCAAACTAGGTGATCTCAACTTGTTTCCAAGGGTGTTGAGGCGTGAATGTCGACCCACGAAGGTGTAGGTGTGCGTGGATTAGGGTTTTCAGCCGGTTGTGTGTGTGTGTGATTGGGAAAAAGGTCAACAAAACCCTAATTTTTCAGCAACTTTATGGCCCTTTACCTCTAAAATGGCTGGTTGAAACGCTAGATCTGTTGTACTTTCGCGTAGAAGAGCTCGTGAGCTTCAAGTGGACACCAAGAACACAAAGTTTCACCAAGATTTGAGCAAGTTAGGAAGGTTTAAAGTGATGAACTTTTAGAGAGAGAGGGGGTGAACGGCCATGGAGGTTTTTAGAGAGAGAATGAACATGTAAATGTGAAATAAATGTCTCATTTAGGGTTTAAATACCTCGGGAGTGTTCGGGTTAGTTTCGGTTGCTCGGTTCTCGTTTTCGTTGTGTTTCCGGCATGTTACGCGCGTGTTTTTCGTAATTTAAATAAAAGGATTATTTTAGGATGTTTTAGAATACGATTATTACTAGAAATCATTTTAAATATCGTTGTATTAAATTATTTATCGAATTATATCATTTTTACACATTTAGTTAATTTGTTCGCGAATTAATAAAATAGTTTCGTTTAATTTATTTATGATGAGTTTCAAAATTGTAAAACAGAAAATATTTTATTTCCTTCAATTTATTATCTTTCGTAACGTTTTCGTGTTCGTTTTCGTTTCGTCAGAACGCGTCGCCATCGCGCGTATTCGTTCGAATCGTCATTCGAACGAACACGACGATGGTTTGGCTTTCTGATTCTTGTTCTCTACTGTTCAGTCATTATTTCAGAACGTTAAACTCTCAGAATCATTCGTACAGATCGTCACCTATACGAATAATTCGTCTGTTTAGCATTCTGGAACAACAACTGTATTAGTTTCGTTCTGTTTCACCTCACATACGTTTATACATACTAGTATCAAATCAAGTATCCATATGAAAATTCTGTGTTGTCTGATATGTTTCTGACTGTTAAACCCTAAGGTTTTAATCAGATTCAGACAATCGCATAATAGTTTCATGTTAAGCATAATGTATCAATAGCATAAACATAGTTTCACGTAATGTGTACCTGATTTACTGTATGAATTACTGTTGCGATCACTGTTCCGGCATGCGTTCGGCACTGATGTTACACCGGGTACCATGGGCGGACCTATTTAAAAATAATGGGGTCAGCCGACAAACCTGAAAAAAAATTTTATCATTATATTTATGACTTTAATTTTTATGATAAGAATATCTATTTGTTTTATATTTAACTAATATATTAACCCGTGTATTACAGGATTAATCATAAAATATTAAATAGTTAGTAATAAAAAATTAGGAATTATAAAACAATATTATGGTATATAATGATTAGAGTAAGTATAGACAGATTTTATGTAATAGACTAGCAATTAAAAACTATAATAACTAAAGAATTATTATCTGATCTTCTTAGTTTGTAACAGCTAAGATTTGTAGACTATGAAGTTGAAAACTTCATATAGTTTTTTATTTCAAAAGTATAGTTTTTCCTATCATTTCTTTAAAACTTTTGGTTTTTAAAAAAATCATTTTTAAATATTTTGTTTAAAAAATTGTCATTTATTTATAAAAATCATATTGTTTAAAACTTAGTTTTATAGTTAATTTCATTTTTTAAAAAATCATCTTTTAAGTAAACTTGTTTTTTAGAAACTGTTAATATCCTAAAAATAACGATTTTAAATATTTCTTATTTATAAGAAAATTATAATTTTTAGGAAAATAAGTACATGTTTTTTAATAAAAATTAAATTTCAATTTATTTAAAACTATTTTTAATTATTAATATGAAAAAAGGTAAATAATATGATTAATATTATAATTATTTAATAGGAGAGATGATATAATTTTTTATTAAAAAAGAGAATTAAATGAAATAACAATAATATGACATGTGGCATTAGTATTCTAAAAACATGACAAGTGGCAAAATTATTTTTGTTTATTATAGTAGTAAGATAAGATAAGATAAGATTCTATAATTTAATTATTTAAAATGATTTATTATTAATATTTAATATAAAAGATAATTAGTATTTAATAGGAGAGAGATGGGGGGAATTTTTTTTAAAGTTAATTAGAAAATAACAAGGGTGCATGCTAGTTATTCTTTTATTATAACAAAGATTTAATATTGATCGAACCTCATAAAATTTTGACAACCATGATGAAGCTAATTTTAAACCAAAATAATACCAAAATAACGCAATATGCATTACTCATGATAAAACTTAATTATCATTTAACAATTTAATTCCAATATATGTTTATTTGTTAAATTTCTTTCTTTTTTAACAGCATATATCAATCAGTCTTCGTTGGACTTAATTCTTTGACTTAAAGGAAGCAACACTTTAACTCTAATGGTCTTATAATCTAGACCTAACTTTTCACCGGTCACTTATTTGTCACATAGTTGTTATTTTTTTTTTTGTGATTTAGTCATTTAGCTATATAATTTTAAAACTTGAAACTTGTTATCATGATGAAAAATCTAGTTAATTTGAGTATAATTTATATATTTCATTAATAAGGAACAATTTTTATAAAAGAAAATCTCTATCATCACCTTCTTTAAATCTTGAATTTGTTGAGTTAAATAATATTTCTACAAATCATTTCGAAAGATTACAAATTTTTTATCTTAACCAACAAGATGACAATTTAGCGTTGTAATTTGATTTAGGTTTATCGTTTTTTGGGTTACCTGAACTGATTCGAACCGGTAATAAAATAAAATATTTAACGCCAAACATTGCCACAAAATATTTTCGACTTTCATGATAGAATTTTCTAGGCTCGTCACTACCGGGTACGATCTTTGGTGCATGTTTTACAACTGTGAGATGACATGTGAGAAATAGAGATTGTAAACCAAAATACCTTGAGCGTATTTGGTTAGTTTGAGTTTAATGAAATCATCTGAAATTATTTTTTTATTATTTTAAATGAGTAAACAATAAATAGCATAGACAAAAACAATGCATGTGAGAGCCCAAAGGGTGTGGTCATGCTCTTTGGTTTGATGTTTTAACAACTGAACCATATCACATGTTATGTCCCCCATTTGGTTTACCCCCAACACAATCCATGTTTATCTCAAATAGATGTTACTATTGACTAACACACATGCTCAGGGAAATAAAATAACTTACTTTAATTATATTTTATTTTATTTTAAACCGGAAAAGTAAATATGAAATAGATAAACATGTATTTAATAAAATAGATAAAGTAAATTGCAATTATAACATAAAATGTAAAATTACACTTAGTAAGGATGAATACTATATAAATTTTATTAAAAGAATATTTTTGTCATGCATGATCAATCAGATTTAAATAAATGTTTTGATATAACCAAGTGTTTTCATAAAATAGACTAAGCGATTAAGCTTTTGAATTTTAAGATTGAAATAGACATTTGAATACTAAGGATTGATGCAAAAAGATAGAACATAAAAAAAAATTAGAAATAGAACTTTGAAAGTGAATGTTGTAGTATATATCAATATTATACATAAAAAGGATTTATTCCAATGGTACCAAGATGGTAGTAAAGTATGCCTTCAAGGTAACAATTTATCTAAAAATCATCACTTTCTTAATTTCTAACAGCCTCTCGCAATTTCACTTTCCATTCCTTATCCATATTTTCTTTATTTTTCTTGAAACCACAATTAACTATCAACTATTTTGTCTTATTATTAACTTATTCTAAGCTAATGAATTGTACACAAATTGTACCAAATTGAAGCAACTAAAAATCTGGATCAACCGCAAAAAGGTAAAAAAGAAAATCATTGAAGAAGAAAGAATTAAACTAATAAACAAATCCAAATAAAACAAGCGGACTATGAACAATCTCATATGTATTATGTTATAAATCGAGACCACTGCAACGTATGAGACTTGTCATATCAATTTTATTAGTAATTAATGCAAGGTTCATACGTCAAATGAGTTCTTTCACCCATTAGACTAAAATTTTGGGTTGAGTTTTCATGTTTGGTTTGTAACTTTTTTCACCATCCAAGACGTTGTAAACGGGGTATTTCCCAACTAATTACATGAAAAACCTTTGATTTTTTGGCGGATATCATGCTATCTTCATTTGAATATGAAGATGATGAAGAACTATCCTTGAGACCATTACGTTTTTCACCATCAACAGACTCAACCATGCGATCCTCATGATTTTGAAATGTTTCCTCACTCAATTGAAATCTAAAAACCTCTAATTCTTGATTTCGTGAACTAAAAATCACGATTTTAAAATTTGAAAGCGATCAATTTGGAATCAATATGAAGGGGAAACGAGGCTATGGATGTTTTTAGTGCTTAGTATCATGGCTAAATGGTGATAGTTATTGGTGGAGGTGGTGGTAATTAACGACATGATTGAAAATAGAAAGGATCAATAATTAGGGAAATATTGAGGGAAAATTAAGGGTATATGACACTTCGAGGAGAAAAATAACAAGAGGATGAAATAAAGATTTATATTAACGACATGTACTTAGTGTAATAATGTTTTGTGTAGTCTGAAAGAAGAGATGAAAATTAATCTTACACATATTCCAATGTGATAGATAGACTGTTTCGTGAGATAACCTCAGCTCAAAAAAATTTTCAAATATGTTTTTTTATTTATTATGTTTATTTATTATTTATTTTTGTATATATATAAATATTTTTTTTTATTTTCTAATTTTTTTTATTATTATTATTTTACTTTTTTGGAAACAATATCAAAAATTTCCTGCATCGTGTTCATCTGTGTTTATTTAGCTTTCAGCGCCATGCGCTTTGCTTCGCTTTATAAAAGGGAGAGAGCCTTGTCTTGAGAGTGAAAAGAAAGGGCAAGCGATAGAACGGATAGCCCCTCGAGCGTTCGCGATCATTAGATCATTAGTGAAAGAAGGACCAACGACGCCCCTATCCTCAAGGAGAAGGAGGAGTAGGAGTAAACAAAAATCAACAAAACATAGAAACATAAACTTATGTAAACAATCGGGCATATGATTTAAAGAATTTAATAGTTTTTTTTTTATAAATTAAAGATAAGATTTAACGATAACTAAATTTCCTTAAATTTTGAAAATAGAGTTGGGCATAAGAAATGAGTTATACTCTAATCAAGCTTGTAAAATTTTATATGAAGAATAGTTGAATGAATAATTATGAGAAAAGAGGGTAAAATAAAACACCAAAAGCGTCAATTCTTAAACATGTTTTACAGGCCCAGCGGTTAAAAAGTTAAAACAGTAAATAAAAAACTCAAAAAAAAATAAATAAATTTACTTAAACCGCGGGAAAAAGAGCCGTTATTAAAAACTGGCGCGAAAGCCTCAAAATTTTGACTCGAATTTCCACCCTGCCCCTGCCCGACATAAAACGGGCAGCTCAAACCCCCTGTCAATCATACGCCAAAAAGAATCCTAAGCAAATTTGTAGTTCGCTTATTCTCTCTCGTCATTATATATTCATCTTCTCTCTCTCTACCGCCTCAATTTGAAGCATCAGTGATTCGAACATCCCCAATTTCATCTCCAAATCGAATCTGAAATCCCTAATTCACCGATTCAACACATCGATTTGATCGAATATTTCATCAGTTCGATATCCGAACATGGGATTCTCGAAGAAAAATCAAGCAGATGGCGATTCAAAAGAAGGAAAACGATGGATGATAGCTGGAATCACGTTACGTGCTCCTTTGAAACGTGTATCAACGAAGAAGATCATAAACGACGTTGAAGAAGATGGAAGATCGGAGTCTGGTTCAACTACTCCGACGTCTAATCGGTTGACGATTGCGGAGTGTCCGCCGGCGCCGAGGAAGCTCCGGCCGTTGAGTTTGTGTCATGGTAATGCGAATAAGGAGTATTATACTTCACCGGATATTGATTCGTTTTTCAAAGTTGTTTTAAATACTGGAAGGGCTAATTGATGGATGGTTAGATGCCTAGAATATGTGTTCCTATTTGTTGTTCTTATGTTTTGGGATTTGATACTTGTAGATTAGAATTAGATGTGTACAAATGAATATATGACTAATCGATAAATTATTATCTTAGATTATTAATACTATGTTATTGATTTATGGTTATAATAATTATGATTATTATTCTTGTTATAAATTCTACATGGCATGTGTGGGTTTTGTGTTACATGTAACATATTGTCTTGTAGTTTTTTTTTTTAAAAAAAAGTATTATAAGATTACTTTTGAATTAGTCAGATACATAGAATGTCTGTTTCACTAAAAAACATATCTGAATCAATTAGTTAGTTTTTTAAGTATTAAACCTTTTATAGAATTTGAATAATTCTTACAACTTATTGACTTAATGTTTAATGAATCAAACAGTTTTTGTGTTTAATATTGTGGTCTTATCTTGTTTGGAGAATAATAATAGCAAAAAAAAATGGTTTTGTTTATACCTTTATGGTGTTGTCTCAAACAAAAGTAGAGGTGTTTATTAAAATAATGGTTATTTACACACTCTACTTTTATATTTTGTTTATACAACAGGTATGACAACTGATTAAACTTTGCTTTCAAGCAACATATACGCCTTGTACAGTATTGACTTGGCGTATATGATCTAACATACGCAATCTTAAATTTCCTAACATGATTATTAATATTCCATGTTGTGCATCTCGTGTGGAGTTGTCTGAAACGTATAAATTTGCTATTAAAAATGGCCCCTTGATTTCATATACTTTGTAAAACATATACGTGTAATATATTACTATAAATGACGTATATCTAAAAAAGATATGTTTATAAAGATTATTATTTTTTTAAATAATAAATTAACATTATATATAAACATAATAATATTTTTGTTAATAATATCATTTATCATTTATTATTATTTTGTTTTGATAACTAATACAATGATATAATCATAATAATCATAAATACAAAATGATATAACACATATATACATAACCAAACCAAAAACAAAATATATATACATGACATGCGTTTATACATAATAGAATAAAAGAGTACAAACACAATACTAAATACAAAATAAGGATCATGTCTTGGTGGTGGTGGGAGAGGAGAGTCGATCCGTGTCTGCCTTGACGTGTAAAGCCTATAAGAGCAAAAATGGAGATACACAAGTCTGAGAATCGTGCAAATGTGTCATGTACAAGAGTGAATAACTAAAAATATATCAATTCTTAAACAAGAAGGTTAATATAATTTTTTTTTTACTTTGAAATCAAAATTATACGACTGAATGCTATTAACTATTAAGTTATTCCTTGAAGGCGTCATTCTACTACTCTTAAAGTAATAAATTTAAATGAGATAGATATTGTTGGATTTATATGTACGGACCCGATAAATTAACGTAACTAACTGAGATGTGACCCGTAAGAGTTACACCTTGGTCAACGAACATTAAATCCACTTAACTTGATTAACTGGTATTCACGAACAGATTTATAATTTATAATTGTTATAAATTATATAAGTTTAATTATTTATTTAATTAAACTAATGGTGTTGGGCTTGGTGTTATGTATTGGACCTAAACTAACTAGATTAGACTTTTAGGGCCCAAAGTGAGTTTATAAGATTAATAAAGATTAATCTTTAAATACCCTAACTCTAATTGTTATTCGGCTGTGAAAAAGGAACAAAAGAAAAAAAAATTGGGTTTTTGTTTCTTTCTTTTCTGGTGGTGCTGCCGTCGAACAACAAAGAAGAAGAAAAAAAGGAAAACAAAAAGGGTTTTCTTTGGGGTTTTAAAAGATTGCCAGAAGAAGACAAACACGGGAATTCTTGTTTCTCCTTTTTGCCATCTCCTGCTTCTATCATTAACCAGGAATCCGTTCGTGCTCGTGTTCTAGCATTTGTTCGTTGAACCTCGGTGTCTCAAACGATTAATCATTAACGAAAGGGTATAATCTTTTTTCATCCGTAGATTAGATTAGTTAATATTATATCCGTGTTTGTATGTTTGTAACCATGATCCTGATTGGGAATGTTAAAAGTGAAAAGTTTGAAACCCTAATTCCGCTGCGTTATATTAAATATGGATTTAATATACTAATTGGTCAAACTTGTTTTTACATAAAAGTCAAACCGAATACCACCAATATTCCCAACAGTGGTACCAGAGCCACGCTTACAACATGCAAATTGGATCCGGTCAGTTTAATCGGTTACAGATCACGAACTCTAAATTGTTTAATATTTTGAGTTTCTGATCCAGATATAGATCTGAATAATTATTTGGGTAAAATTATTTATTTGGTCAAAGTTATAATTGACCAAAAGAATTACCCAGTTTTAATTATAAAATTATGATTGAATATGTAAATCAGGCCCGACCTTGTGTTTGTTTGGTTGTTTAATTTTTCAGTTTTGGTTTATTATGGTTTGGCCCATTTTGATGGCTCAAAGTTGTAATAGAGTAGGGTTTGTATTTTTTCGTTATGTATTTCAATTTATTGTAAATATTGTAATGACAAAAGACCTGAAGACAAAACTGAATAATCAAGATCAAGAAGCACGAATCTAGAGGTCAGTGGGAGCAGCTCAAGATCACAAGATGCACTATTCATCATTGTGGTTGATTGTGTGTTGTGACCCCGTGACCTAGTTTGTTTTGCTACTTGGCTCTAGCAAAATCAAACACAATTTGACCTTATGATTTACATATTTGTTTAATTTGATATTATGGTTGCTTTATCTTATAAATGTTATAACATACCAACCAAATACCAAAAAGGTTTTAAAAGGAGTTTTAAAAACATAATCGCAATAAAATGTAACAAGTTCAAAAACTAATCAATTTTTCAACTTGTAAAAGTTTTATAAAACAAATGGTTTGTTTTGAAAAAAATATAACCAATGAGTTTCTACAATCTAAAATTGTTTTAAACTCAGAAACTTAATAGATTGACTATTAACTTTTGAATGGTTATACAAGTCGCGACAAACTTAGTTTTAATAGGTTATTTAAAATTAAATGTTCTGAGAGATGAAAGGGTTCATCACAAAGTCACGACATTAAATATAATAAAACTGGTTTTTACAACGCACGTATGATTAGATCATTCGTTGTGTTTGACCCTTATTCGGTAAACACTAAAATTGGATCCCATATATATAAAATATATAGTCTATGCTATCCTATTATAAGGGACACTTGGAGCATAATGCGAAACACTAGTGTTTGGAGCCACAACACCGCACTTGGTGCGTAGTTTGTCCTCCAAGGTGCAAGAGTTTCCGTTAACACATCCGGCTCTTCCACACGTACCTGTTTTAGGATGACTATTACTTTCATATCTTGTTACGTGCCACAGCTGTCTGGAAATGAAAGTGAGCATAGATGAGGCTAAACGTATCACTAAATAGACAAGTTGTCTTAGTAGCCTCATACTTGAGAGTTGTGCATTTTTCACAATTGACAAACGTTGTCAGTCTACCTAGTATCACTTACTAATGTTGCGTGTCACAGCTGCCTTTAGTAATTGATACTGCTAGATTCTCAATCCTTATTCTTATTACTGTTAATGGGTCATTAATTAAATAAGAAATTAAACATCAAAAATACTAATTATTTATTTTTGCTTACAATAACAGATGTCTCATGAAAACAACTCCTCCTTCGCTCTCAAGTCCATACTTGAGAAAGATAAGCTAAATAACACCAACTTTCTCGAATGGCACCGCAACTTGAAAATTGTTCTCAAGTTTGCGAAAAAGCACTATGTACTGGAAGGTCCAGTTCCTAACGAGCCTGAGGGTAATACGGCTGCTGCTCGTTAAGCCTGGGAAAAGCATAACGAGGATGCCATTGAGGTAGCCTGCCTTATGCAAGCCACTATATCTTCTGATCTTCAGAAGAACATGGAAGACATGAGTGCCTTTGACATGATCCAGCAACTTACAGGCATGTTTCAGAAACAAGCCAGTCAAGAACACTATGACACCATGAAGCAGCTTATTGGCTGCAAAATGCAACAAGGCTCGTCAGTTAGTGCTCATGTGCTTACGATGATAGGGTACATCGACCAACTGAGTAAACTTGGTTACCCCCTGTCAAATGAAATGGCAGCGGATTTCATCTTGAACTCTCTCCTAAAGTCTTACGACCAGTTCGTAATGAATTTCAATATGAATGCTTGGGAGAAGACTGTGCCTGAACTGCATGGGATGCTGAAGACGGCAGAAATGAATGTACCAAGCAAGGTCAATCAGGTATTGACTGTTCAATCTACTGGTGTTAGAAAACCCAATCCCAAGAAACGGGGTTATAACAGCAAGGGCAAGAATAAAGCTATTGTTGCTGCCAAGCATGCCACCAACAAAGCCAAGCCAATTGCCAAAGCACCACCCCCTGAGGAGCGTCAATGCTTTGAATGCAACAAGATGGGGCATTGGAGGCGTAATTGCCCTGAATATATGGCTAAGCTGAGGATGAACAAGGCCAATGGTGCAGGCCCTTCAGGTATCTCTATTTATGTTATTGAACTTTTTACTGTTTCTAGCAACACATGGGTGTTTGACACTGGATGTGGTTACCACATTATTAATGTCTTGCAGAAACCTGAAAAGTGGAAGAAGCTGAAACAAGGCGACATGGAGCTCATCGTTGGTGATGGGAAAAGAGTACCAGTTCTTGCAACTGGGACATATCATCTTACATGTCCTTCTGGCCTTGTACTTATTTTGAATAACTGTTTGTTTGCACCTGGTTTGACCAGAAACATTATTTCAGTTTCTTTATTGTTTGAACAAGGATTTAAGTACGTTTTTAATGGTATTGCTATATTTGCCTACTTAAATGATGTCTTTTATTTTGAGGCTAAAACCTCGAAATGGTATTTATGAAATAGATGTTCAACCAAACAATAACATATACAATCTTTCTAAATGTATCAAATCTGGCATTAATGATACATTTCTATGGCATTGTAGACTTGGCCACATAAGCAAATCTCGCATAAAAGGGCTCCAGTCTGAGGGGATTCTTGAATCCACTGGACAGGACTCCTTTGATGACTGTGAATCTTGCTTAGCTGGCAAACTCACTAAAGATCCCTTCACCCATGTTGGTGAACGAGCAAAAGATCTGTTAGCACTCATACATACTGATGTGTGTGGTCCTTTCAGAACCATGTCTAGAAATCATGAAAGATACTTCGTTTCATTCATTGATGATTATAGTCGATATGCATATGTTTATCTAATGAAGCATAAGCATGAAACCTTTGAAAAGTTCAAAGAATTTCAAAACGAAGTAGAGAACCAACTCGGTAAAACGATTAAGGCACTTCGATCAGATCGAGGTGGCGAATATCTCAGCTTAAAGTTCATCAATCATCTGAAAGAACGTGGAATTGTTTCGCAGCCCACTCCTCCTGGCACACCCCAACTTAATGGCGTAAGCGAGAGGAGAAATCGCACCCTACTTGATATGGTCTAATCGATGATGTGTAGAACAAACTTGCCTCACTCCTTTTGGAGTTTTGCTCTTATGACCGCCGCCCGCATTGTAAATCTGGCACCGACTAAAAAGGTAAACAAAACACCATATGAGATATGGTTTGGCACTAAACCCAATTTGTCTTACCTTAGGGTATGGGGATGCGATGCATATGTCACTAGAGATTCTGATGACAAGCTTGATCCTCGAGGCGAAAAGGTTGTTTTTGTCGGATACCATAACAGAAGCGGATATTATTTCTACCATCCTGATGCAAACTTGATTTCCATCAAAAGGAAGGGCCACTTTCTCGAGAAAGAATTTCTTGATTGAGGAACTGGAAGCAATATTGTGGATCTCGAAGAAATTCGAGAACCGCAAACGACCGCTGACGAAGTCGGAACGTCTGATCAACAAGAAGTTGTTGCTAATGAATCAGACATAAACACAAGCATTCGTAGAAGTAGCAGGACTCGCAATGCTCCTGATAGATACCTTTGGCATCTTGATGGTTCTGAAGTCCTGGTAGTAGCTGAGCCTGATGACGAACCTACTAACTACAAATCTGCTATATCAGATCCAGAATCTGCGAAATGGCTCGATGCCATGAATTCCGAGATGCAATCCATGCGTGACAATCAAGTTTGGGACTTGGTTGAGCTACCCCCCGGTTCACGGGCAGTAGGGAGCAAATGGATTTTCAAGAGAAAACCTAACATGCATGGAAATGTTCATACCTACAAAGCACGGCTGGTTGCGAAGCGTTTCACTCAAACTCAAGGTGTTGACTATGATGAAACTTTTTCACTCGTTGCTATGATCAAATCGATCAGGATATTACTTGCCATAGCTTCATATTATGACTATGAGATATGGCAAATGTATGTTAAAACCGCTTTTCTGAATGGACATCTTTCTGAAGATGTCTATATGGTTCAGGCTGATGTTTTATTGATCCAAAATATCCAAGTAAGGTATGTAAACTAAATAAGTCCATTTATGGACTCAAACAGGCATCTCGCTGCTGGAATCTTCGTTTTGATCAAAAGATCAAAGAGTTTGGCTTCATCAAAAATGAAGATGAACCTTGTGTTTACAGAAAGGCAAGTGGGAGCACTATATCATTCCTCATCTTGTATGTGGATGATATACTGATTATTGGAAACAACATTCCCATTCTTAACGAAGTCAAGCACTGGTTGGGAACTTGTTTTGCAATAAAATATCTTGGAGAAGCAGCTTACATTCTTGGAATAAAAATCCACAGAGATAGATCTAAGTGGCTTCTAGGGCTGAGTCAAAGTACATACATAGACAAAATGATGACACCCTTCAACATGGAGAACTCCAAGAAAGGGACTATTCCCATGACTAAAGGAACCGTGTTGAACAAATCGCAATCTCCTTCAATGGACATTGAAATTAGGCGAATGCAAGCAATTCCATATGCCTCAGCGATTGGTTCTATTATGTATGCTATGTTATGCACCAGACCTGACGTCTCGTATGCTTTGAGCATGACCAGCCGTTTTCAGCAAAATCATGGCATTGCCCATTGGACTGCAGTCAAGAACATTCTGAAGTACTTGAGAAGAACTAAAGAAATGTTCTTGATATTTGGAGGAGTGGAAGAAGAGCTCACTATAAGGTGTTACACTGATGCTAGCTTCTAGACTGACCGAGATGACTCTCGCTCACAATCAGGTTTCGTATTCACTCTCAATAGAGGAGCTGTCTCCTGGAAAAGTTCCAAACAGAGTGTAGTGGCGGATTCAACCACCGAATCTGAATATATTGCTGCATCGGATGCTGCAAAGGAAGCTGCTTGGATAAAGAAGTTCATAGCTGACCTCAATGTGGTTCCAAGTATTCGGAAACCTATCGAAATCTTTTGTGATAACACAGGTGCTATAGCTCAAGCCAAAGAGCCCAGGTCTCATCACAAATCTAGGCACATTTTGAGAAAGTTTCACTACATACGGGAAATAGTGGAACGTGGAGACATCATAATAAACAAAGTGGACACAGATCAAAACCTAGCAGACCCGTTCACTAAGCCCATGACTCAGGACAAGTATGATCAGCACAGGAATGCGACCGGGCTTAGATTTGCTTGTGATATGTTTTGATTTAGTATTTGGATGTACGAACATATAAACAGTTATACTTTTGAATTCACTTTTGATTTACTGGTTTAAATGCAATTCTGAATTTTATAACTGTGTTCATTTTTAATACATTTAATCCATGAATATTGTATTCTTAATCATCCGTAGTCGGTCAGACTCGTGGGAACGACTCTGAATTAAGACTATTCTGGATTTGGTCTCAAGTAGTTGACTACCAAATTCACAGACATTATTATGAATGATGTTGGATGTAACTCCCTTCAAATCATCTCCATGGATCTTAGTCATGAGATGTTTTTGAAATTGGTAAACTCATCTTGTATCCTCTGACCTGAGATATATATACTAGAACTTTCGTTTACTAAGGGACATTCTTTGATCATTGTCAACCGTTGTCGCGTAACTGCCAGTTATAAAGGCTTTGATTGGGAATGATTCTGAGGTTCAGTGGGAGTTGTATATAATCAAGATTGGGATTCTGTACTCTTACATATTTCATGTAACGGTTAGACATTATGGCGCCCTCGTTGATTCAAACTGGTGAAGTGTAAGGCCTTAACCAAACTGACTGTGTGTTTGATTGGACCACTCTGAATCTAAATCGAGAACAATAATAATTGAACGTCATATGAGAATGAATTAGATCCATGTCTCATTGTTTCAATTGATGTCTTTTACAGAAATGATAGATGACAATAATTATCATAAGTCTAGGATCCTGCTATAGTAGCACGATAATTTGGTTAATGACTTTAAAGTGTCATACCTTGTTAGGAGCAGTTATGTGCAGCTAGAGCACCGCTGACTGTCAACGTTTATTTTATCGAAATCCGTCCAAGTGGGATATTGTTGGATTTATATGTACGGACCTGATAAATTAACGTAACTAACTGAGCTGTGACCCGTAAGAGTTACACCTTGGTTAACGAACATTAAATCCACTTAACTTGATTAACTGGTATTCACGAACAGGTTTATAATTTATAATTGTTATAAATTATATAAGTTTAATTATTTATTTAATTAAACTAATGGTGTTGGGCTTGGTGTTATGTATTGGACCTAAACTAACTAGATTAGGCTTTTAGGGCCCAAAGTGAGTTTATAAGATTAATAGAGATTAATCTTTAAATACCCTAACCCTAATTGTTATTCGGCTGTGGAAAAGGAACAAAAGAAAAAAGAAATTGAGTTTTTGTTTCTTTCTTTTCTGGTGGTGCTGCCGTCGAACAACAAAGAAGAAGAAAAAAAGGAAAACAAAAAGGGTTTTCTTTGGGGTTTTAAAAGATTGCCAGAAGAAGACAAACAAGGGAATTCTTGCTTCTCCTTTTTGCCATCTCTTGCTTCTATCGTGAACCAGGAACCCGTTCGTGCTCGTGTTCTAGCATTTGTTCGTTGAACCTCGGTGTCTCAAACGATTAATCATTAACGAAAGGGTATAATCTTTTCTCATCGGTAGATTAGATTAGTTAATATTATATCCGTGTTTGTATGTTTGTAACCATGATCCTGATTGGGAATGTTAAAAGTGAAAAGTTTGAAACCCTAATTCCGCTGCTTTATATTAAATATGGATTTAATATACTAATTGGTCAAACTTGTTTTTACCTAAAAGTCAAACCGAATACCACCGATATTCCCAACAGATACAACGATAATTGGTGAAAATATTTGATGTATTAATGAAAACCAGATCTCTCTGTGTAGATGGATTTCAATGAAGCATATAAGCATGATATAATCAACTAATAATAAAGCTAACCAAGGATTGATAGCAATTAAACGTTAATAAATACTCAAATATTCAAACTATATATTAAATAATTACTAACAAACAACTAAAAGGTAAATAATGAATTAAATAAAGTGTAAATTGCCGAAATGGTTAATTAATGTGTTTTGCTATCACTTCACTTTAGTCTTTGTTTTCATATATATTAGTTACTAGATTATTACCCAGTGTATTACACGGATTGAATATAAAATATTAAATAATTAGTGATAAAAATTTAAAAATTATACAATATTTTGTTATAAATTAATTAAATTACATATTAATGAGTATTTTTACTAATAAAATAATAATTAAAATTTTCAATAACTAATGAAATAATATGTGACCTACTTGTTTTATAATAATAAAGATTATTAAACTAATTGATGTTAAAAATTAATTAATTTTCTATCAAAACCTAATTGTTACAAATCAAGAAGATAATGTACAATTTGTGTAATTATTAAAATTTGATTACTTAATTTGATATATCATTAAATATAAATAACTAAAGTTTAATTTTTCCTAACATTTTAACAACTTTTGGTTTAAAATAATTGGTTTTTAAGCATTTCTTTTTAAGAAACATCATTTGTTTATTATAAGTATTCAATAGGTATTTGAATAAAAGTATTTGATTTTTAATGTATTTAAAACGATTTTCTAGCAAAAAAAAGACATAATATTATTATTCATTAATATTATAAGTATTCAATAGGAGAGAGTGTGATTCATTAATAGGATAGATAATTTAATAAATTGATAGAAAAATGACAAGTGGCAACATAAGCTTAAGAATTTAGCAAGTTTTAAAAATTATTTTTGTTTATTAGAATAGAAAGATATGGTCTCATCTTTAAACATTTATAACACACATAGTCTCTCACATGTTTGACAACTTGTGGCCTAAGAACTATACGCGTTACAAATGTCTAAAAGTTTAGAATCATATGAGTAATTTATAAAGCTAGATACCAAAAGTGAAATTCTAACAACTCACATTGATCATCTCGGTAATTTACTTTTCTATAAATTGTAATAAGATAATAAACATGGTAAACAATCTCACTAATGTTGAAAATATGTAGGTTGAAACAAGGTGTATCAATTCAAGAGAAACATTAGTGAGAGTAATATTACCTTTATGATATATTTTATATTCTAATCCTTCATATTAATCCTATGTCCGTGTTTGAAATTTGTTTTGGTTTTAAAATTCAAGATTAGTGTTTAAGGTGTTGTTTGGTAACTTTTGATAATTAATTACATTTGAATGGGTTAGAGATGAATGTGTTATGTTAGCTTAAATAACACCTTTCAATCGTTCAACATATTTTTTAATGGTTTTAGCACAAAATACATGCTTTTAATGAAAATGTAAAAAAATAAAAATAAAAATCCAACAATCAACGCACACCAATAACATCATTCATCGATTTCTTTTGTTCAACCAGGTACGAACTGATTCTTGATTGATCTACCTGCTTTTGTTCTAGCGAAAGTTCACTATGATATATATATCACATCGCATGATTTTATTCAAACAAAATCACATATATATGCCTGATTTTTATTGGAATTTAGAACACATTTACACTATTAGTTTTTCATATCTATTATTTTTTCACATATATATATATATATATATATATATATATATATATATATATATATATAGGAAATTAATAAAATGAAAACCTTATTTTAGTGTGAAAACTTTGAAAACTCATGTAAAACAAACGTATTTTTTTTAATTTTTTTTACAGGTTTGTAACATTATTGGGCACATTTTAATAAAAAAATCAAAAAAGCGCCGAAGAAATATTTTTAAAAAAATATTTTATAAACTTTTTTTACGTTGTAAAACATACGTAACAGTGCGTCAGATCTGAAGGAATTTTTTTACGTTTGTTACGTATGTTTTACATGTTATTTTTACGTTTTGTTACGTATGTTTTACATGGTTTTTCCGGGTTTTTGCAATAAAAAGTGGTTTTCAAATTATCCATAGCATGTATGTATGTATGTATGTATGTATGTATGTATGTATGTATGTATGTATGTATGTATGTATGTATGTATGTATGTATGTGTAGTGGATTGAAGTATACATAACCCGCTTTATTGTGCTAACCCGAAATAACCTGTTAAGATGAAGCCAAATCTTAATTTTTTAACATTATTTTAACACATTTAGAATACTTTCTTTTTTTATGAGTATGCGCATGTCCGGCTCAACTGTCTAGGAGGCCCTAGGCGGAATTAATATTAGGGGCCCTTTGCAAAACGGTTATTGATGAAGTTCTTCCTTTTTTATCCAGGCTTGACAAAGACAATAACAAACTAAAAGTTATAGGTGATGGATAAAACATGTGTGAAAAATTCTATCTTAATCACAAAACATTCATGCATAAAAATCTAGTCAGTATGAAAATAAAACTAGCATGAACAATGCTATATATTAACAATGTTTCCTGGTTTATATGACTATATATATGCAATGGTCCCGATCCAGAATCGAGTTTATGAGGGAATCCTTCGTAAAATAAGGTGCAATCTTCAATATATATTACATTCACACATACATTACCATCTGCTATACAGATACAAATATTCTAGAGGTATAATTCACTCATTACACACAAGTGTGATGTTGGTAAAGGATTAAGAAATTAACAGTACAACATAAACTCTCAACGACACTTTATGATCAAATCAAGATTTTTTATTACTTCTAAAATTAATTCTCAACATTTCTTTTTTAATATATCTCAAAATAATTGTCTTCTTTAAAAATATATATGTTAGCTATAATATTCTAATGTCACATTTTACCCTTCTCAACTCTTTTGTAAAACTTTTGCAAGTTTTCCTAGTCAGTTGGTAAGAATATGTTGTATGGTCACACCTAAGTTTATACATGCCATCAGCAAGCATAATATATCCCTAAGTAGATTATGTATCAAACAACCGATCGAAAATAACTTTGAGTGAGCTCGTTTCTCATCAAATCAAGTGTATCATCAAATTTGATGAAACCTCAACAAACTTATCCATCATTCATTATCCATTGTTCTTCTTTATAATTCATTTTTGTTGAACTTCTTCAATTGATTCCTTCATTTTATGCAAATCATCTTGATGATAGATGTCACACCCCGGGCAGGCGGGAACGGATCGAGTTTTCCTGTCGGGCGGAAGGTTACCGGGGCGCGATATCTTGAGTGATAATCAATTGATCAGATTGTTTGCATAGCAGATGATGTATAATTGAGAAATGTAACCATGACAATGATATAGAATTACAAAGTTAAATTACAAAGTATCGTTCATAATTTAACCCCGTAAATCCATCCAAAAGAATCAATGTGTTTATATCTTATAACTGTACAAGATCTACAAAATATGATTCAATGTTTTTGTCATTCCAAAAGTAATGATCACACAAAATGCAGCTAGGTCTTCTAAAAGTCCTCTAGCTATAATCTTGAAGTCTGGTGACTAAACCTGTTCGTCACCTGAGAAAACATGCATTTAAACAAAGTCAACACTAGGTTGGTGAGTTCATAAGTTTGAATATTGAAAACCTTGAATTGTTCATACACACAGTCATAATATGTATTTTGTTACTTGTATGTCGTTTGTTCATTTGTTCACCCAATGGCTTCTCAATAGTTATATTTACAAGTAATATTTCATCCTAGTAGTGATGCTTATATATAGGGCATATGTAAGGGAACTAAGCCCTAGCCAACATCCCACCACATCACTACTAGAACTCCACATATCTTGCAATACAACTATTGATTTCCATTCCCAATCCACATATCCATATCATTCTTGAATCACCTGTGATAACTTGTATAGAATAATATAATGAGGTAATTGTAGTTATCGAACCGGAGTTTAGATAACCATTATATGGTAAGGATATTAGATTTATCAAATCTGTTCCTTGTATTATTCTATCTGTGTGGGGTTAACTGTTGTTACACTTTTAAATATTAATAGTGTTAGTTAACCACTTGCAATTTGTTCTTGAACTATAGTGCATAGAGCCTAAAAGGAATCCATTGAAATCCTCACGTAATCAGATTTCAATGCATCCGATTTACCTCTACCACCTTGTATGTCTAGTGTCCTCAACGAAATCTATTACTAGTAGTGTAACATGAGAGAAAATCACTTTCTCAACCTACTAGTCAATAAGATTTTCGCTGGATTAATTACTTATCACTGCAGATTAATATCACCATGTGTCGCTTTCCAGAACCTGACTTGAGGTAGCCCTGTCACCGGTCATACGTTACCGGCCAATGAATCAATTACGATCAACATACTAGCCCTACAAGCTAGAGGTTTGTCAAACCTATGATACCACTATGCTATCGTCGGTTTAGTCACGTCAAACTAACTGGTCAGCGAATTATAGGGACTTACATGATCAACTTGTACAATTTGGCACATGATTGAAGTGATATAATACAACAGGTCAATAGTAACTAATTGTAATTGTGTTCATCTGTGTTGTTGTTCTCCTTGTCATAAGTTCTCTGTGTCATTAACAAAGTTAAATAAGAACTTGTCTTATTACATTATGTTAATTCTTTGAGTGAATGATTTTGTTATCATGAAGTTACATTATCATGATTATCATTCTTTGTTCCATGTTCTCTTGTAATATGTGTTGAGTTGTAAAACTAAGTGTTAAAAGGTTTATCCCAATACACTTACTTAACTCTTGTGTCGAATGTTATTACGAAGATATATAATATCTTTACAACATTCATTGTGTTTGACTGTAATTGTTCCAATGGCTGTTTATGTAAGAATAACTAAGTGTTATAAGATAAGATCTTACAACTATGTTATTCTAATGTATTGATGAACTAATAATATATATTGTATTGTTCATCTGATTTTCCCTGTCATATCCTGATCATACAAGCATGCATACAATGATAAGCGATAATAAACAAATAATTATTATCTAAAATAATGTAATATTTAAGTAAATAAAGGTAAAGCATGTTTCTCAGCCCCGAGAGTTTAAAATCAGTTAAAATTAAAGAAAAAGGGGCATATGAACTCACCTTGTTGTTGTAGTGGTTGACTAAGACTCAAGAATGCACGCGCTCGCTGTTGTCGTACTGATGTTGTATTCACAGTCCTGTGTTTGATTAAATGTTATTTGAGTTATGATCCCTTATTTGATTGTTCTTTTTGAAATCTGAGTTGTTAATTGAGTTGGTGTAGTGAAAATGACTCATTCTTGTGATTTTCATAAGAATGGCTCATGCTAATGAGTTTTCACCCGAATGAGTCATTCTCCCGAATGAGTCCCGAATGAGTCAGTCACCCGAATGAGTCTCCCGAATGAGTCATCCGAATGAGTCTCCCGAATGGGTCCCGAATGAGTCATTCGCCCGGATGAGTCACCCGAATGGCTCATTCTCCCGGCTCATACTCCCGACTCATACTCCCGACTCATACTCTCCACTCATTCTCCCGACTCATTCTCCACTCATTCTCCCGACTCATTCTCCACTCATTCTCCCGAATCATTCTCCCGACTCATACTCCCGACTCATACTCCCGCCATTCGCTCGAATGGCTCATTCTCGTGGGCCATTCGCCGGAACGGGTTTTCAGCCATGGGAGAAGATGATTTCGAGGTAGAGTCGTATATATAGTCGTTTTGAGTGGGTTTAGATGAGTAAACTCATTTAGAAGGTGTATGGGTCAAAAAAGGGGTGTTTTAAACCGGCTAAAGTTCGGTTTTTGTCGGGTTTGTAGAAAACCCTAAAAACTGAAACTTCTCTCTAAGATTTCGAGAGTTTGAGATGGAGATAGGGCCGATCCTTGGTACCTTTGTGTAGGGAATGTCGAGAGCTTCGATTTGACGCAAGAATGAGATGATTTGGTTGAGTTTTGAGTGAGTTATGGTAGAGAGAAGGTAGAGAGAGAAAGTGTGGCCGGAAATGGTTTCTAGAGAGAGAAAGTGGAGGTGTTGAATGAGGAAGAAGCCTCATTTAGGGTATTTATACCCCGGGGGTGTTCGGGTTCGTTTCGGTTGCTCGGTTTTCGTCTTCGCGTATTTTTACGCGCGTGTTATTACGGTTACGTAATTAAATATTTGAACACGTAATTTAGTTTTCTTGGATTATTTTTGATGAGTTTCAAAATTGTAAAACGTAAAATATTATATTTTACTTATTTTTACTGTTTCGTTTGCGATCAGACCGTTAATCCTCGTTAACGCGTAGTTTTACCAGAATAGTTTTATAAAATTCTTTTTAGGTAATAATTCTAAATAAATCTTTTAAATTTATTTTCCTTATTTTATTATCGTTCGAATCGTTTATCGGTTTCGTTTCGTCGGATCGCGTCACCTTCACGCGTATTCGTTCGAATCGTCACCCGAACGAACACGACGAGGGTTTTGCTTTCCGACTTTTGTTTTCTACTTTTCAGTCATTATTTCAGAACTCCAAACTCACAGATATGTTTGTGTGAATCGTCACCCACGCAAGCACACTGTCAGTTCGTTATTCTGAAATAACACTGCAATTGTGTTTGAATTGTGTTTCCTCACTGACGGACTCAACTAAACTTCCTGTTTTCACATTGTTTTCGTACTGATTTGTCGGCCATCTGATTCCTGTCATCTGTGGATATCAGATCGCAACCGACTTGTTCTTGTTATTTACCTGAACACTGTTGTTTCTCTTGTTTCGTTGTATTATTTGTACTTAGGTTTTCACCTAAATACTAACAACTATTGTTTATCGTGCGTGTTGTACTTACAGTATTTAAGTTTTCACTTAAATACGTACAACTGTTTCTTGTATTTTGATTTCTGTTATCACATACACTGTTCACATACTTGTATTTACACATAGTAAATAGTGGAAGTACACATACCGTACAGACTTGCCGAACGATCTGGTACTGGATGTCACAGTCTCCCATTGTTAAAGAAATTTCGTCCCGAAATTTAAGCATCAAAGTCGGGCTCTAATTCTCGAATAGATGGGGATACTTTGTCTTCATGTTGTCCTCGCGCTCCCAGGTAAATTCTGGTCCACGCTTAGAGTTCCATCGAACCTTTACAATAGGGATACGGCTTCGTTTCAGTCTCTTGACTTCACGTTCCATAATCTCTACAGGTTCTTCAATGAAATGTAATTGTTCATCCACTTGTATTTCTTCCAACGGTATGATTAATGATTTGTTAGCGAGACATCTCTTGAGATTCGATACATGAAACACGTCGTGTACTCCACTGAGTTCATCAGGGAGTTTGAGTCTGTATGCCACAGGACCTATGCGGATACTAGACTAGTAAATATATATATATATATATATATATAGGGAATGGTTCAAATACTAACCCTCCTTACGGCGCTAACCCATTAACTTTGGCAAAAAATGGCCGAATCTTGAATTTTTTTTAAACATCATTGTAACACAATTTGAACACCATGTTCAGTTTTGAGTTTTGGCTAATTCATCACCGTTTGGGCTCTTACAGTACTGTAGGTGTTTAAATATTTAAAACTTACAGTACTGTAGCAAAAACCTTACAACGATGATATTTTTTAAACGGTGATGAATTAGCCAAAACTCAAAACTGAACATGGTGTTCAAATTGTGTTACAATGATGTTTAAAAAAAAAATTCAAGATTCGGCCATTTTTTGCCAAAGTTAATGGGTTAGCGCCGTAAGAGAGGGTTAGTATTTGAACCCATTCCTATATATATATATATATATATATATATATATATATATATATATAAATAGGGAGATGATAAAAAATGAACCATTTTTTATTGCGTTAACCGAATAACCACATCTTATTACTTTGGGGCTCACATTAAAATAAATCTAAAGGTATAGGTTTTTTCTTCTTTTTTAATTAATGTAATTAATGTAGGGCTTACTTACATAAATAAAAAAAATAAGAAAAAACCTATACATTTAGATCTACTTTAACGTGTGCTCCAGGGTAATAAGATGTAGTTATTTGGTTAACGCAATAAACATGTGTTAACAAAGGAACCACCCTATATATATATATAGGGTAATGTTCAAATAATAACTCACTCTTAAATCATTAACCCGAAATAACTCTCCTAGATGAAGCCAAATCTTGGATTTTTTTAACATCATTGTAATACATTTATAATACTTTATTCTTTTATAAGTTTGCGAAAATTCATCACTGTTTGAGACATAACGTACATCGTTGTAAGTTTTTCACTTACAGCACTGTAACTGGTTTAGGCCTAAAACTTATAACGATGTTATGTCTCAATGGGTGATAAATTTTCGCAAACTCGTAAAAGAAGAAAATATTGTAGATGTCTTACAATGATATTTAAAAAAGAAAATATAAGATTTGGCTTCATCTTGTCAAAGTTATCTGGGTTAATGCTTTAAGAGTGGGTTATTATTTGTTTACAATCGTGTCTATATATATATATATATACATATATATATATAGACAGGGAATACATAATTTGAAAACCACTTCTTAGTGTGAAAACCGTAAAAACCATGTAAAAATCATGTAAAAAAAACGTATTTTTTTGAAATTTTTTTTGCAGGTTTGTAACACTATTGGACACATTTTTATAAAAAAAATCAAAAAAGCACCGACCATATATTTTTAAAAAAAATATTTTATAAAACCATGTAAAACATACGTAACAAAACGTAAAAAATTTTTCAAATCTGACGAAGAGTTACGTATGTTTTACATGGTTTTATAAAATATTTTTTTAAAAAATACATGGTCAGCTCTTTTTTGATTTTTTTTATAAAAATGTGCCCAATAGTGTTACAAACCTGTAAAAAAATTTAAAAAAAAATACGTTTTTTTACATGATTTTTACATGGTTTTCACGGTTTTCGCAATAAGAAGTGGTTTTCAAATTATCTATTCCATATATATATATATATATATGTGTGTGTGTGTGTGTGTGAGAAGGTTCCCCTAAAAAATGTGCCCAATAGTGTTACAAACCTGTAAAAAAAATTTCAAAAAAAAAACGTTTTTTTACATGATTTTTACATGGTTTTCACGGTTTTCGCACTAAGAAGTGGTTTTCAAATTATCAATTCCACACACATATATATATATATATATATATATATGTGGAAAGGTTCCCCTAAAAAAGTCTTTTTTGCCTAAGAAGGGTAAGAAGGATTTTTAAAAACTCGAAAATCGACCCAAAAAAACTCCGGTTAGATTTATTTTTACATCATTGGAACCGGCTTGTAATTACCTAAAACATAAACCTTAAATCATAAACAATAAACCATAATAATAAAACAAAAATTATAAAAACAAATCATAAACCTAAAGATAAAACTTAAAAGCTAAAAAAATATGCCCTAAAATCCAAACTCTAAAACTAGTTGTTAAAGCTAGAACCAAAAAGCAAATATTGTAGGGTTTGATGAAACGGTTCCAATGCCATCGAAATGAGTTCAATTAGAGTTCGTTTGGGTCGATTTAAGTGATTTTAAAAAAATCCTTTTTAGCTTTCTTAGAAAAAATATACTTTTTATTGATCCTTGTCCTATATATATATATATATATATATATATATATATATATATATATATATATATATAAACTAGGTTATTATCCCGTGAATTAAACAGGTTGAATAAAATTTAATAAGTATTGAATAATATATATTTAAAAATTGTAAATGAGTTTTTGATTTAAAATATGATTAATATTACATAGAAAATAAAATAATAATATTGTATTTTAAAAAAAATCCTTTTTTTAAAGTTTGGTTTTTAAACATTTAAATTTAAAAAAGTTGTTTTAAAAATGCATTTTTTAGATTATAAGATGTTATCTATTATTAAAGAAGTTAATAAAGAAAAAAATTAATAGATAATAATAATTACTTATAAATTATAAAAAGATTTTATGAGTTATAAATTATTGGAAAGTTTTCATATTTTACAATAATTTGACTTTTTAATACTAATATTAAAATATTCTTTATTATATTAAGAAACCTTTTTAATTATAAATGGTATGTATAATATAATTAGTATTTAATACTAATATTTAATACATTTTTTAATATTAAGAACTTTTTTTAATTAAAAATGTATAATGAAAATATAATTATATAATTAGTATTTATTAAAGTTGTGTATTTATTAGGAGAGAGAAGCGGGAAAGTAGTGTGATGATACTTTAAAATTGTGACAACTATCTCTTAATTATTTTGATTTATTAAATATAATAGATTACATTGAAAATGGTAATATAAAGATGAGTTATCGTACTATAAAGGATTAAAGGCAACTAACTAATCTATTTATCTAATAAATGGGAGTTGAGGCAGCTTATGTGTCAACCTCTAAGGCTGTCCACATAAGCAAAAATGATGTAATACTGATGTCAAAATTTTCCCTGCTTATGTCAATTTTTTCCCGCTTCTTCTTGCCAGAAAGGAATTCAAAATTCAAAAAACTATTTCATCAATGTCTGGGTGCCTTGAGACCACCACCCATTTCATGAAAAAAAACACACCCTGCTGTTGAAGCAATCAAGGTAAGAACCTAATCCCAGTTCAAAATTCAAAACCATTTTACTCAGGTATTTCTCTCAAATTCCTTTTATAGACAACAATGGATGAAATTGGATGTGTTGTGATGGCTCATGGAGATTCTTCTCGCGGTAAATTTTATATCCTTTAATTTATGTCTGTCTAAGCTTCTGGATATTTTTTACACTCATCTCCATTCTTCTTCTTCTTCTTCTGGCGTAACCCTAGATTGCTTTCTCCATCGGCATACATCCATAGTGCTGATCGAAATCTTTCTGTGAGGTAAGCTTTATCAATCTGCATCACTATATGAAATCTCCTCATATGAGAATCATATTTGTTTTAATCATTTTTGATATAGTTTATTGTTCTAATATTTATATGTTTTTTCGATTTTGCTTTGTTTCTGGTTGTATAGCAAACTGTAGGTAATCTCCACCACAATTGAGCAGACTTCTCCGTAGTCGAAATCATAGATAAGTTTCATCCATCCAATAATCATTCTTGCTTCTAATCATGTTATTCTCATGAGTATATGTTAATCTGATTTTGGTCATATTCTGTTTATTTGACATGTTTTGAAAAATCATAATGTTAGGGCAAAAATGACTTCATATCCTTCTCATAGTGGATTGCTCGATTTTTGGCTTTGAGTTCAAATTAATTGCATTTGAACTCATAATTGGTACAGGTTTTTTTATATTTGTTATAAAGTTCAATGAAATTGCCGAAATTATTTCAAAAGTTGATAGTTTCCGGTTTAAATTTGGGGCTGATACGGTTTGTACTCTCCTGTTTATCTGTAAATCAAATATTTTTTGAATCAAGAGTAGCACAAGAGACATTAGGGATGACAACAGGGAAGATAAGTGGGCAGAAAGAGTCGTGGTGATGGAACGACGAGGTCTGACACAAGGTTCGAACAAAGCAGGAGAAGTTTAGGGAATTGGTCAGGTGTACAGAGGAAGAAGAAAGACAAAGATTGAGGAATACATACAAGGAAGCGAAACGACAGGCAAAGAAGGCAGTAGCACAGGCGAAAGAAAAGGCGTATACATAGATGTATAAACGCCTTGAAACTAAAGAAGGAGAACACGACATGTTCAAGATTGCCAAGGTTAGGGAGTGGAAGAAACAAGATATTGGAGTAGCGAAATACATCAAAGGAGAGGATGGACGAGTCCTAGTAAAGGAGAAGAACATAAAGGATCTGTGGCAAACATATTTTAATGACTTATTCCATATCAGGGACGATGAAGAAGGGAGTGACCACCTCGCTAACAGAGAAACACAATGGAACAACTGCTACTGTAGGCGCATTACCAAGGAAGAGGTGCAGAGAGCGCTTAGAAAGATAGGAAGGGCAAAAGCGGTGGGGTCGGAAAATATCCCTATTGAAGTGTGGATATGTTTACAGGACGAAGGAGTTGGCTGGTTGACGAATTTGTTCAACATCATAATCAAGAAAGGCAAAATGCCGGATCAGTGGAGAAGTAGTGTCTTAGTTCCCTTATATAAGAACAAGGGAGACGCACAGTGTTGTGCAAACTATAGGGGCATTTAAACTTCTGAGTCATACCATGAAACTCTGGGAAAGAGTGATTGAGACAAGATTGAGAAGAGCAACACAAGTGTCGGAGAACCAGTTTGGATTTATGCCAGGGAGGTCGACCACAGAGGCGATACACATTTTACGGAGGTTGATGGAGAGGTATAGGGAGAAGAAAAGAGATTTGCACATGGTGTTTATTGACCTTGAGAAGGCATATGATAGTGTGCCACGTAAAGTGATTTGGGATAGCCTAGAGAGAAGAGGTATCCCTTGGAGATATATAGAGCTGATAAGAGATACGTATGCATGAGTAAGTACTAGTGTTAGAGCACCAGTGGGAGAGATGGATTCCTTCCCGGTGGAGGTGGGATTACACCAAGGTTCCGCACTTAGCCCGTTCCTTTTTGTAGTCATTTTAGATGAACTAACAAAGTCTATTCAACAAGACGTTCCATGATGCATGCTTTTTGCGGATGATATCGTGCTAGTGGCAGAAAACGAGGACGACCTAAATGCGAGGCTGGAGGTGTGGAGATTGGCCCTAGAAAGTAAAGGCTTGCGCATCAGTAGGTTAAAGACCGAGTATCTACACTGTAACTTTAGCGGTCACATCGAGGAGGAGAACCATGTGACCATTGGAGAACATGAGGTGCCAAAAACAACAAAGTTTAAATATATGGGGTCGTTCTTTCAGAGTAATGGAGACATTGACTGTGATGTAGCCCACCGTGTATAAGCAGGTTGGAACAGGTGGAGAGCAGCTACCAACGTCTTATGCAATAAGAGGTTTCCAGAAAAGTTGAAAGGAAAATTTTATAAGGTTGCAATCAGACCGGCCATAATTTATGGAAGTGATTGCTGGCCAATAAAGAAGACTCACGAAAGAAAGTTGGAGACGACAAAGATGAGAATGTTAAGATGGATGTGTGGACACACAAGGGCAGATCGAATAAGGAACGAGGTCATCCGGGAAAGGTTGGGGGTAACACGTATCTCGGACAAAGTAAGGGAAGGAAGGTTGAGATGGTTTGGACATGTGAAGAGAAGAAACTCGTTAGCACCGGTACGAAGAGTAGAGAACTTCATCGTGGAGGGGAAGAGGTGCAGGGGTCGACCGAGGTTGACGTGGGATGAACAGATCCGACACGATTTGTTAGAGTTGCATCTCTCTGAGGACATGATCAATGACAGGAGTTCATGGATACGTATAATAAAGGCGAAAGATGGGTAGATTAATAGGGGATAGATCGGTAATATAGGTTTAAGTAGGTTCCTAGTTTTAGAGGCCTATGTGTTACATGTTTGCGTCTTGGCTATACGTGTTATATGCCTGCTTATGTGGGTTCGTGGTTTGGATTGGTTTGTATTGTAGTTGTTGCATCAGTCCAATTGGTAATTTGCTATTTGGTTGTTTGTCATTTGCTGTTTAGTTTGTGTATTCATATATCCATTGTTGTATGTCGGTTGTGTTTACATAAGTGGTTATGCTTGCGTTATGCTATTTTATGCATTTAAGCTTCTTGTTACATGTTTATTATCCACGGTAAAATAATAATAATAATAATAATAATAATAATAATAATAATAATAATAATAACAATAATAACAATAATAACAATAATAACAATAATAACAATAATAACAATAATAACAATAATAATAATAATAATAATAATAATAATAATAATAATAATAATAATAATAATAATAATAATAATAATAAGAGCCGGGGGACTCCAACGAGGCAGCTGTGACATCCAGTACCTGATCGTCCGACAAGTCCGCACGGTATGTTTACTTTCACTATTTACTGTGTGTAAATACAATGTATGAACAGTGTGTGTGATAACATAACTCAAGAACACAAACAACAGTTGTACGTATTTAAGTGAAAACTTAAATACTGTAAGTACAACAACTCACAATGAACAACAGTTGTATGTATTTAGGTGAAAGCCTAAGTACAGTTAATACAACAAATCAAGAGAAACAACAGTGTACAAGCAAACGACAAGAACATATCGGTTGCGATCTGATATCCATAGATGACAGGAATCAGATGGCCGATAATTCATTATGAAAACAATGTGAATTCAAGGAAAACAATGTGAAAACAAGAAGTTTAGTTGAGTCCGTCAGTGAGGAAACACAATTCAAAACATAATTGCAGTGTCGTTTCAGAATAAAAAACTGACAGTGTGTTTGCGTGGGTGACGATTCACACAAACATATCTGTGAGTTTAATGTTCTGAAATGATGACTGAAAAGTAGAAAACAAAAGTCAGAAAGCAAAACCATCGTCATGTTTGTTCGGGTGACGATTCGAACGAATACGCGCGAAGGTGACGCGATTTGACGAAACAAAACCGATAAAAGATTCGAACGATAATAATTTAAGAAAAACAAATTTAGAATATTTACTAGGAATAACCACCTTTAAATATTGAAAACAAATCCTTTTTAATTAAATTCGTAAACTACGCGCGTTACGTTCCGGAAACGCGACGAAAACGAGAACCGAGAAAACGAAACGAACCCGAACTTACTCGGGGTTTAAATACCCTAAATGAGTTCATATTCCTCATTAAACACCCATTTCTCTCTCTCTAAATGTCACACCCCGGGCTCTCGACGGCCCGGGCGCTGCGACCCGAATTGGTTTTATGGATAATATAGTCTCGGTCAGAGTTTATTATTTATTTTAATATATTTCAGCGGAAACGTTGTTTCATGAATTCGTAATTTTATAAATAATTCACATGCATGGATGTGAAAACCGTTTTTCATAATTTACATATATTTCATACGCATAGGTATGAAAAACCATATTTTCATCGCTTGTAAACAAGTTTTCAGGATTTTATAAAATTTCATATGCATAGATATGAACATAACATTTTATTTCATTTTAAACCGAGTTTTTACAAACATATATTTACATATCTCGGTTTACACGGGAATTTCACCCATATGCGGATACGATTTGCAAATCATATGTATACTAATAGCCTAAATGCTGGTCTCATAGTATCCCTTTATGCGTCAAAGTTAAACATACCATGCTAAAAAATGCATTTATAAATTTAAGAACAAGTTAAGTGTATTCACCTGGATTTTTGGTTGGCTGGGTAACAGCTTAGAACTTCGCAATATAAATTTGGGCAGCGTTTCTGCTCAATTTATTCTTATAACTAATTGCAAGGATGATTCTTGATGCGTTTATTTTCAGTTCGTATAACAGATCATAAGTTTAACATAATATTTGTACAACTATGAGATCGAATCTTAACCTTAACCCTATAAGCTAATAATATCCAAAAACTAAAATTTATAAGTTTAGCTAAGATTAAAATATATACCTCATTATATACGATCTTGATCTATTAATTTTGAGAGATTTCTGAACAACGTTTTGTTAATGAACCACCATCGTTTATTTGGTGATGCTGTATATGTATGTTTGCGAAAGTTCTAGGCTGAACATATTTATATGTATATAGATATTGCCGACCTTCTCTAAATCTTCACAAAGAAGATATGTTAATTATTATTATTATTATTATTATTTTGATTTGTTTTTCTACACCTCACACGTGCACTCACTTTCTTTTCTCTGTTTTGTTATTATTATTATTTGTTTATTTTCTATATTTATCAAAACAATAGCACACGTACCAACTTTAAAATATATATTTTATAATAATTATTATTATATTATGATAATTAATTGATGTCAAATTTTGTTTTTATTATTTTTTTTTACTCGAAATTTTAAAAATACCTCGTTTTATATACTTATAAATATATGGATAGGACCTACTCATTTTTCGTTACGTTTCGACCTTTGTTTCATTAAAAACGGAGAAATTTTATTAATTTTAGGTGGTCTCCTATAATATTAACTGATCGTTCAAACTACGACTATTTCAAATAATTATTTTATCCTACGTATTTGTTTAAACGGACGCTAAAATTTTTTAGTTTTTTAGCGTTTACTTCTACTTTTATACTCTCAAATAATCATATTCATAAAAAAATATTTTATATTATTAGACGAGACATTACGTTTTAATTGATCGTTTTTATAATAATATTTTTGACTAATAATACTTTAATTATATTTTATTTATTTTCTCAAAACAGGATGTTACACTAAAACCCTCAAACCGGAACTTTCTCTCTCTAGAAGAATTTGAACTTCAAAGCTCCATATCTCACTCAATACTACACCAAATCACTCCATCTTTGAGCTTAAACGAAGCTCTTGATCCCCTCTACACGGAAGTACAACTGATCTGGAGTGAAACCCACTGAAATTCGAGGTAATCAGCTGCGAAATCATGAAAAATTAGGGTTTTCAACCCTTTTTGTGGAACCCATAGCATAACCGGTCCTAATCTCTTCTTTTCCACTAACCCATCTTCAAGAATGGTTCACTTGCACTTAATAACCGAGAATCACCATCAACCTTGACAAAATTCCAACTTGAACATTTTATGGCCGTCGGTTAACAGCCCACAACATCATTCGACCCAAGCAAATCATCCGGCCCACACACCCACATACGGCCCAAGTATCATTCGGTCCATAGTATTAAGGGTTCGGCCCACTTAACCTTGGATATGAACAAACACATATGGGTAACCTACATGAGAACAACATGCATGAATATGGAAAACCATGTAATGTGATATTACTACAAAGGTGGCAAAGTTTTGGGTTTAGTTTCATAAAGCTTAAAACATTGTATTTTTGGATATGATAACAAGTGGTTTTAAAGTGACAAGACAAATGGAGCAATAATCACACAAAACTATGTTACAAGATGTTAAGGGTTATTAACCTTTAATCTAAAACCTAAGTTTTATACTTAGAACCCTTCTTTTGTTATGACATTGATTCAAGTTGAGCATAAAATCAATAACGAAGTGTGCTAACCTTAACCTAATTGGTTAAGTGTGAGTATAACCCTTAACAAGCAAACAAGGCCGAATGATGACCGAGGGGTGTTGGCCAACCTTAAGGGCTAACACATACACGCACAAAAATTCATATAACTTATACTTATAAGTTACAAACATTGTGAAATCAACACAGGATCGTGAAAACAACAACAAGTACAACAAAGAGTGCGTGCATTCTTGTGTAGACCTAGTCAACCACAACAACAACGAGGTGAGTTCATACGCCCCCTTTTCTAATCCTAATCGATTTTAAACTCTCAGGGCTGAGAAACATGCTAAATCTTTTATTTACTTAAAAGTTTTAGTACAACATATCATTTATACTATGATTTAGATAATATTGCTTGACTTATTATCGCTTATCATTGTATGCATGCGTGTATGATCATAATATGACAGAGACAACTAAGATGAAACATGATAATGTAACTTCATGAATCATCAACACAATAGAATAATGTAGTTGTAAGATTTTATCTTATAACATTTAATTATTCTTACAAGAGCAAACAATGAGATTATCACAGGTGAACATGATGAAAATAACAAGAACAAACATGAATGATATGAAGATAATATATCTTCATAATATCATTCACCATCGGAGTTAGCTAAGTGTAATTGGACAAGTTCTTATAACACCATGCATACAACTCGGTGAGGACCATGAGATAACATGAAACAAATATCATCCACCACCTGAGTCGACTAAGTGTAGTAAGATTAGCTCTTACAACAAGACTGATAATCATGATAATGTACCTTCATGATAACAACATCATTCACACAACAAATAACATTGTATAATAAGGCAAGTTCTTATATAACTTTGTTAACAACAACGAGAACACACAACATTGAGAACAAACAACATTGGTGAACACACAACAACAATTGATTACTATTGAACTGTCTGTATTATATCATTTCAATCATGCGCCATGTATTCAAGTTGATCATTGTAAGTCCCTCACACAAATCGCTGACCAGTTAGTTTGACGTGACTAAACCGACGATAGCATAGTGGTACCATAGGTTTGAGAAACCTCCAGCTTGTAAGGTTGGTATGTTAATCATATTATCATTTAGCCGGTAACATATGACCGGTGACAGGGCGACGAACATGTCAGGGTCTGGTAAGCGACACATGGTGATATTAATCTACAGTAATAATTGTAATTAATCCATCGATTCCTATTGTCTAGTAGACTGAAGAATTTATTTTCTCTCATGTCATATTACTGGTAATAGTTTCGATGAGGCCTTAGGGAATACAAAGTGGTAGAGGTAAATCAGATGCATTGTAATCTGATTACGTGAGGATTGCAATGGATTCCTTTTAGGCTCTATGCACTTCAAGTTGAGAACAAGATATCAATTGGTTAAGTAATACTCTTATTATTAAAAGTGATTAACAGTTAACCCTACAAGCGAGAGAATAATAACAAGGATCAGATTAAGTTAATCTAATTTTCTTAACACAGTGAGGGTTTATCAATACTTCGGTTTGATAACTAACCCCTCTTATTATATTATTCTGCATATAACACTTGGTGATGAACACAATGGATGGGTGAATATCAAACGGGATTAACAATTGAGATGATAATGGGTATCTATAGTTCTATCGCAACTGGTGTGGAGTTCTATTAGGTATGTGGTGGGATGTTGGCTGGGGCTTGTTCCCCTACATATGCCCTATATATAAGCATAGCTAATAAGATGAGATACTACTTGTAAATATAACTATGGAGAGGTCATTGTGTGAACAGATGAATCAAAAACTCACAAGTATCATGTATGACATTGTGACTGTGTATGTGAACAAATCAATGTTTTCAATTATCAAACTTATGAACTCACCAACCTAGTGTTGACTTTGTTTAAATGCGTGTTTTCTTAGGTGATGAACAGGTTTAGTCACCCGACATCAGTGATATAGTTAATGGACTTTTAGAAGACCTAGCTACATTTTGTGTGGTGCATACTTTTGAAATGACAAAACAATGAATCATCTTTTATAGATCTTGTACAGTTACAAAATAGAAACCCATTGATTCTTTTGGATAGATTTACTTGTTAAATTATAAACAAAACAATGTAATTTAACTTTTAATTCTATATCATTGTCATGTTAGCATTTCTCATTTATACATCATGTGCTATGCAAACAATCTGATCATTTTGATTATCAAACGATATCGCGCCCCGAGAACCTTCTGCTCGACGGGAAAGTTGATCCAGCCCGCCGGCTCGGGGTGTGACAGATTGGTATCAGAGCCATGGTTATAGAGAAATATAGGTCATAATACTTAAACGGTTTGGTCTAGACTATAACCTAGGAACCCTCATGTACAGAACATAAAATATAGGATTTTATGTACATATGTCTTCTGCGTCTGATCACTGCACTAACCGATTTTCTTTCGGTTATGATCATAATGCCGCCAAGAAGACCACCACCAGCTTTACTGCCAACACCATAAGATTCAGCTCCACATTCATTGACACCGACACCACCTGACTCTCCTCCACATCTACCTCTGTTAGTGCATATATGTAATAGTTTGCTATTCAAAATTGTAATTTAAATAAAGTTTGTATAGGTTCGGCTAAAGGTTTGTTTTAGGTTCGTCTGGCCCACGAACCTAGACAGGTTCGGCGAACCTTTTACTCTGATAGGTTCGGCGAACCTATAACCTTAGAAAGGTTCGGCGAACCTATAGGTTTGGCAACCTAGGTTCGCTTAGCGAACCTAAAGGTTCTCCCAGCGAACCTAAGGGTTCGGCTGGCGAACCTAGAGGTTCGGCTATTGTAACATCAGTGCCGGAACCGTCACCGGAACAGTGATCTCTACAGTACGTGAACAGTAATCAGGTACAACTTTTATGCATTCCAGTGTGAATTCATATTCATATCATATACTATTATCATTTCATAAATCAAACAGGGAATTCATAATCATTTCAGAGAAACAAGTTCAGAACAATGGTTCTTGAGTCAGATTATTATCTAGCAACACAGAACCATCATAGGATTTATTTGTTAGGATTTTATTATGTATAAACGTATGTGAGGCTTTACAGAACAAAACAACACGGATGTCGTTACGTGAATGCTAAACCGACAGATTATTCGTATAGGTGACGATCTGTACGAATAAATCTGGAAGTTTAACGTTCTGAATGATATCCTATAATTAGAAAACGATATCGAAAAGTATAGTTATTGTCGTGTTCGTACGGGTGACGATTCGAACGAATACGCGCGACGACAATACGATTTGATTGTAAACTGTAAATTAAATATTTTTGAAAATTTGAAATAAATAAAAGATATTTAGTTAATTTATTAGGAATCACAACCTAAAATAATTTTATAAATTCTATTTTTAAAACCGAGTCGTTTCGTTACGAAAACGACGAGAAATCGGCATTTTTACGCTAAACCACGTGAAACCGAACAAACCCGAACATACCCGGGTAAACCCAAACCATTTATTATGGCTTTTAATGCCATTTAAACCACACAACCACCAGCCACCAACCCCAAATTCGTTCACCTCCATCTCAAGCTTTCTCTCTTTAAAACACCCACCTTCTCTCTCTAGGATTTCTATCTCAAATCTCCATCATTTCGAGTGTTTTTGGTGTCAAAATCACCACCATCACTTGTAGATCATGAAAGTACAACACATCGGGGCTTGGATCTGTCAGATTTGAGGTAAAACACGATTTTTAGTTCGGATCTAGGGTTTTGAAAACCCTCTTGGTCGAACCCCATTAGAACCGGTTCCAAACCATAACAACTTAAGGAAATCACTCTAAACACGCTTAGAATGAAGTAGGAACACAACCCATTTCCAGCCTTAGCCATTTAACCCATAGAATCGCTGCTGCTATGAGTACGTTCGAACGGCCGAATGTGAAATCACCTAGCCAGCCGAATGAGCTTGCTGTGCTCATTCGCCGAATGGCTAGCTGAGTATGAAATCCCATTCGCTGAAGATGTTCTCATTCGCAAGCCAACCTCATTCGACTACGGTTTCATTCGGCAATCCTACAATCGACCATGTTCATTCTGTCGCCCAATACCCATTCGACCAGCCAGCCCATTCGGCCCAAGGTCTCATTCGACCATCATCCTCAATCGGCCAAGACTCATTCGGCCTAACCCAAGTCAGTCGGCCCAAGTGGTTCGGCCCAGCTCTTACACGGCTGCATGGATGTCCGGTTGAGACTCGAATCGAATTGAGTCACTTGTGCATACATGAAATGGGTGACATGAGGCGTGCATGGGAGTCGATCTTGGGTGTGTGCATGGGAGTCGATCTTGGGTGTGTGCATGGGAATGACTTAGGATTTCTCAAAGAATATTAGATGGGTTGATTATGGAACATAGAACTAAGATTTCTTTACAAGACATTGGGAATCATTGTCAAGTGGGATTGGTCTAAAACACAGGGATCATTTGAAGGAATCATGGATTACGGATTGGAATAACAAGCACTTTCCTAACCCTTATTACAAATTAAAATGGGATGTTGAACATCATTGGGATTCAACATACACGGGAATTATTGAGAATCAAAAATCACATTCTAAGCATAAATTGTTGGTCTCACGACTAACACTAACATTTGGATATTTCGTAATGACAGATAATTACATTAGATAGTTATTCGAACTATCTAGGATGTATTATACAACGAGTTATTTGAAGAGTCATGGCACGATCAAATTCTAAATAATGGGCCCAAGGGTGGCCCATTGGGTTTAATACAAGCCCATCAAGTTTAATTACACTTTTCTTAAATTAATCGAATAAAGACTTTAAATGTTAATACGGGATAAGGGTTAATAATGGGAAATAGGATAGACTAAGTTAGATGAAATAATAGAAATGCCTTAGTAAATCTATGACACGTAGTTGCACACCGAGACCAAACCCTAGATACAACTACTGTTATACGTACTTATCGTATTCGAATTCTCTTAAAACAACTCAGGAACCGAAGATACTTAAGCTACAACCAATGAGCGCGCATTTTGTGATAATTCTATACAGAGCAACACAGGTGAGTTCATTGCCCCTTTTCTAAACATTTTTGTTTTTAAAACGCGGGGCTGAGAAGCATGCGTAAACTGTTTAATTATATTGTTTACTTAAATGCTTTTAAACTGTATATGTTTATCATGTATAACTGTTTATTTTAGACTTTGTCTAGGTAAACTGCTTATTAAATTTTAAAACAAGCTATCTATTCATCATGAGTAAATAGCTTGGTGAATCAAAGAACTATTTTCAAAGAACTAAAGATCTAAAACAAAGTACTATTTCAAGGATCTATTTCAAAGAACTAACGATCTATTTTCAACGAGCTATTTTCAACGAGCTATTTTCAACGAACTATTTTCAACGAACTATTTCAAGAGGGTGTTGTCAACGAACTATTGGTTTAACGAACTATTTACAAAGAACTATTTTGAGGAAAATCTGGGAAATATTCAGAGATAGCATGTGAACGGTCATTTACGGTCAAGTACGGTCAAGAACGGTCAAGAACGATCAAGAAAATCCTATTACTCAAAAGATGTCCTAGCTAGACTGATTGAGTATAGGTCACATGCTTGATGATATTTACAGATCTCCTTTACTACTAAGTACCTGATTGTTACACTAGTCTACTCGAGTATGACCAAGGCCCAATCATTAGGACTTAGATTTTGTATTAAATGTTTATTTATTTATTTAATTAAGCATTTATTTCACTGTTTGTACAATTATTGTGGTTGATCATATTTTGTGATGAACTTAAGAAATCAATAGAGATTTCAAATCGTTGTAATTACAGGAACAAAGAACTGAAGGACAAATAGGTTTATGGTAGGGGTAAAATGCTTAATTATCATTAACAACAATGTCCTATGTGGATTAGTATGTGGTGGGACGGCGTCTGGGCGGGTTGTAGGCTCGACTCAGGGGTATGCCCTATATATAAGCATACCGATCTAGATGATACATGTGATGTTAATGAGATTAAGGTTGTTACCCGAGGGTTTAACAAATGTTTTGAGAGTACATTAGAACTATAATAGAATGGAAGTGTAAGGTAGGTAAAAATGCTTAATTATCATTAACAACTGTGTCATATGCGCATTAGTATGTGGTGGGACGGCGTCTGGGCGGGTTGTAGGCTCGACTAAGGGGTATGCCCTATATATAAGCATACCGATGTGGATATTACATGTGGCGTTAATGGGGTTAGGGTCTTTACCGGAGAAGGTTTTCAAATCCTTTTTAATTACTAAACTATATGAACTCACCAACCATGTGTTGACTTGGTCTTTTTGCATGACTTCTCAGGTGACGAACAGGTCAATTAAGAAGCTTATGCTTTTGGACTAGGACTTCAGATAGAAGGCTTAGCGTTTTTGGACCTGCATATTTTTGGAACATCATTATACAATTATTTTGTATATCTTGTATAGCTACAAGATAGAAAACGTTATGATGTTTATGGTAGATTTACATTGTTAAATTATAAGCGACACTGATGTAATTTAACTTTGTAATTCTATTCTATTTAGCATTTTCTCATTTATATCATGTGCAATGTAAACAATCTGATCATTATGATTATAATTCACGATATCGCGCCCCGGGAACCTTCCGCCCGTCGGGGACTTCGATCCAACCCCGTCGGCTCGGGGTGTGACAGCTATAGATAGGTTCGGCTGACAGCTGATTGTATAAATAGAAGGTTTGCCTGAATTCTTCAAAACTTGGAACTTGGAACTTTGACAGAATTTCAGAAAACCTGAATGTGTAATTCTATGTGTGAGAAAACTCTCTATGTGAGATTGTAATCAAGTGTTTGATTAATAGAAGAAGATTGTTTATGAAATTACTTATTGTTCTTTGATTCATTCTATATCAAACATGGATTCCGCACGTGATTGATAGTTCATAGAGCTTCTAGATCGATCCTGATTAGATTTCACCAAATCTACAGTGGTATCAGAGCCTTTGGTGAAGTTCTATATTGATTTGATCAAAGAATTCGAGTGATTTGAAGATTTGAAGACTAAAAGATCAATTATGGCTCTAATTTCTTCTTTTCTTGTTGATTGATTGCTGTTGTGATTGTTATTTCATCATAAATTGTTGTGGAATACAACAATTAACAATTTGGTGGTGATAGTTTGAAGAATTGGAAGGATTCTCTTCAAATTTTGGAAGGTTTTCCCTCCAAAATTTTGAATTTTGCATTACAGGTTCGTGAGCCGAACCTGTGTTCAGCTGGAACAATAGGTTCGCTGGATTTGGCAATTTTCTGAGGTTCGTTTGATTTTCAGAAGAGGTTCGTTTAAAGTTCGCTGATTATTCTGCAAGGTTCGTCTGAGGTTCGCTTGTTTTTCTGCAAGGTTCGTCCAAGGTTCGCTGAAAGGTTCGTTGTTGGTTAAGCAGAGGTTCGTCTGTATCAAGGTTCGCTTATCTCAAGGTTCGTGACTTGAGGTTCGCTTGTTTAAAGAGGTTCATCTGGTTCAAGGTTCGCTTGTCTCAGGGTTCGTTTATCTCAAGGTTCGCTTGTGTAAAGGTTTGTTTGTGATAAAGGTTCGCTTGTGTAAAGGTTCGCTTGTGCAGGTTCCTTTGTGATTAAGGTTCGTGAAGTTAAGGTTCACTACTCTAGGTTCGTTTGATTGATTGAAGGTTCGCCTATTTGAAAAGGTTCGGCAAGTGATTTTTAAAAAAAAGGTTCGCTGATTAAAAACCTGAAATCATGTTAGAGATGTATGCAGTAATGGCTACTCAGAATTCTAAGATCCAGAGTATTTTAATTAGTGAAACAGAAGTGGGAAGTACTAACAAGGTGCCAAAGTTGTTAGATTTAGCTGATTATGACAATTGGAAGGGTCGCTTTGAAACTCATCTTAATGGCACGGACACTAATCTCTGGGAGAGGATTCTATCTCCATATGAGAGACCTAAAGTTGTGGGAACCAATTTATGTCAACTTTTAGAGAGACTAGATGTTGATGAGCGTAAGAAGTATGATTCAGAGAAAAAGGCTTACTGAATGCTAAGTCAGGCTATTCCAAATCAAATATTACATCAATTTGATGAGCACAAGACTTCTTATGGTCTTTGGAATGCCTTGAAAGCTAGAGTTGAAGGTAATTCAAATCTGAAGAAGATGAAAGCTACAAACATTGGTAAAGAATTTGAAAACTTCAACTTCATAGGAAATGAAAGTCTAGAAGCTTTAATCACAAGATACAGACATTTGCTGACAGAAGTGAGAAAGTGTGGCTTCGAATATTCTGAAGATGAGAAGATTGATTGTCTTGCTGATGCTTTACCAGACAAGTGGAACTCTTTAGTGTTGATCTTAAGAGAGAATTTACCAGGACTAACCTTGGTAGAATTTGTTCAAAAGCTTGAGGAACTAGAGATGAAGGATAAATGGAAAGCACGACGAGTGAATGTTACACAAGATTCTTCATTATATGGTGGTTCTGTAGTTACACCGCCTGCTTCATCTGCCAAAATTCAGACTGCATTTGCGTCTAGTACTTCTGATAGTACTCATGTTCCTTCTACATCTGCAAGTTCTAGTTCATCTTGTTCTAACAGCGAGAAGAAGTCTGATCCAATACCACCTCCTGTTCAGCTCAATACTACTAATATGGGAAAAGTTACTGTTGAAGCTGTTAAGGATCATAGGTCTATTTTATCTTGTGTTGTCAGTGCATACGATGAACAAGTTGCAGGAAGGATTGGAAATGCAAATCTGACTTTTGAAGACTATGCACAAATCGATGATGATGAAATGGAACTAATTGATACACAATGGGCACTGGCGAGTGTTATCCGAAGAATCAATCAGTATGAGAAGAAGACGGGCAAGAAATTCACTTTCGACTGCAACACCAAATTTGGATTCAATCCAAAGTCTACTCAGTGTTATAACTGTGGTGAGCATGGTCACTTTGCCAGAGAATGCAAGAATCCTAAGAAACAAGGGAATCTAAATCCGTTCAAGCCAAAAGATACTTTCCAGAAAAAGAAAGAAAAATCTGATAATTCATCTAAAGCTCTTGTGAGTCAAGCTGATGAGGGTTATGACTGGGGAAAGCAGTACGATGAACTGATGGGTGCGTTTATGGCTTCGATGGAAGAAGACTCTGGAAAAGGCAAGGAGAAAGTGGATGAGGTAAATGAGGATTTGCTTGAGATGATTGATAAACTAAAGATGATGAATGCTCAACTAACTTCTGATCTGAGAGAGTGCACAGAAGCAAATAAGAAGTTGATTCAAAAGAAAAAGCATTCGACAAAAAGATAACTGATCTGGGTAAAGAAAATGAAGATTTGAAAATCAAGGTTTTACAAAATAATCATGTTGTGTCTGTGCATCTTGAATCAGTTCAGAAGTTGAAGGTGGATGTGACAATTGCGCTCGAAGAACTACGTCATCAACGAAATGAGCACATTTGGTCTTGTTTGAAATCCACATTTATTATTACGTATGTGTCAGAAGGACCATATCATAGTATATCAGTTCATGACTTGTAGTTACTCAGGAATCTGATGCTAGTAGCTCTCAAAGAAACATTCATCACATGATGTTTATTCAAATAGATGACCAACCGATTTCATGTCTACAATCATAACTCGGAAATGAAGAAAATGAGTGTAAGCGAAATCGCAAAACGAGGCTCCGATTTCAAGATACACTGAATCGAATATAGCGATAGATAAGAGGTCAAATATTTTGAACTCTTTAGGTCTTGAAATGATAACCATTGGAAAGAGCTCGAAAAATCGTGAACGTAGGCGAAAACCGCGCGCAAAACGGAGTTCGTATGCTCCCGGAATCGCGAAACGAAGTTGAAAACCAAAATGGTGGTCCTGATGACGTGGGGCGGTACGCCCCACCCCAAACCTCCAGTTGGGGCGATGCGCCCCAGGTACTATGTCGGCTAAAATTTTGTTAAACGATCAGAATGTCTAGAAAACATCAAAAAACGCATTTTCTTGATCCATCTCGACCTCCAGGCGAAAAAATGGCTTCCTAACACCTTCATACTTCAAATCAAAGCCCCTTAAACATCCGGTTCATCCCAGGAATCATATATACAAGTCCTGATCGTCGTTCTAACCGCAGAAATTTGTCAGAACAGGTAACGGTTCGTTTTAACCTTCTAGTTTGATTTTGATTGATTAGATCTTGATTTTGAACGTAATGAGATAGTTAGGATTGTTGATTATTGCCTAGATGATGGCTAGGATTGATTATAAACGAAGAACACGAAGTTCTAACGGTTAAATTCTTGTTTTGATCCGTTGTAATGCCCGATTTTCATGAAATCATAACTATGATTATAATGGTTTAAACCATTTGATTATAACAATGTAGGTGATTAGTTTGATTAATCTTTGAAATACAAAGGTTAAATCCAAGTGTTTCAAACTAATCATCATCATTAACATACTCATTGGAATGATTATCTGATGTTTGTGATAACAGTCAGATTAGTATGTTAAATCTGGTTATTTCACCTATTCTGATGCTACATTGTGATATTTCATGATATTTGGGTAATCAATAATAAGGATTAATCACTCCTAAGCCATTAAATCATCTAGAAACTGTTTTAGCATTATAATCAACAACATTAACTATCTGGTTAATCAGAGATTATTCTGATTAATCAAGAGTGTCATCAACTTTGAATTAGGAATCTAACGCAATGTAGGTTCCTACATTATCATACATTGTATGATATAACCTTAAATTAATTAATTATATAATTAATATCGAGTTGATGATTTACTAAGCAATGTCTTTGACATTGAACGTTCAGAAGGATCTAATCAGTAAACTAGAACATAAATAACTTATTAAAAATAACCAAATGCAGAATCATCTCTGTACTATCAGTTTGGTGATACTCTGCTACCTATTATCATCAGGTGAGTTTCGTACAACCCCTTTTATTTTTAATCTTTTATAAACATTGGGGAAACTCTGCAAACTGTTGTTTGAACATATGATATGCATCAATGATATCTGTGTGATTTCATGTGATTTTGTGGGATTTCATGGGATTTTGCCTGTAGACTGAACTCTATCATGGAACTGAAAGTCCTCATTTTTGAACTGTATCTAGTGAACCCATGTGTGGCCGAGCAGAAAACATTGATAGTACTATTGGTTGACACCCCATTCGCTGGGAGGATTGCATCTCCCCTTGTGTGAATGTTTGTTATCTGTTTCCTGAACTTCTTAATGGTGTGATAGACATTAAGATAATGAGGCACTAAGATATGTACCGATGGGTAATATCTTGAGACAGACTAGACGTCTGAAAGGAACTAGATACAGGTCCCATGGTTATCCGGAACTGAACTTTTGAGAACGTGCTTATCATATCATATTGTTTTAAATTGAACTGTCGATCTCACCAGCTTTGTGCTGACGTTTCAAACTCAAAACTTTTTGCAGGTAAACAGTAATAGCCGGTGAGGATGCACTTTTGGGATATTTGCACTTGTATAATTAATATTGTAATTAAATAAATATAGTTGTAATGTAATTGTGATTGCGACATCCTTGTAATGAGTTTACTTTAAGTTAATCTGTGTGCTTATGATATCGGTTCAAGTAAGTCACCCCTCACCTCGGAGACATCACCACTATGCTTCCGCAACAAGTTCGGTGACGTCAGACCAGACACGAGGTGACGAGGGGTGGGGGTGTGACAGTGGAACTATCAGCAGCTAAAGCTGAAGCTGAGTTACACAAAGGCAAGCTTGAAAATTACCAAAATTCAGCTTATGTCATCGATTACTTTGCGGCTATGCAAAGATCTTCGCATGATACTTCTGGAATTGGTTTTCATGTTGTGCCACATCCTCCGAGTTATGTATCAAGACCACAACTTGATCCGGATTTGGAAGTTAATCCGGCTTCATTAAAGAAGATTGTGTCTGATCATGTAACTGAGGATGAGGGAAGTTCATCATCTCATGATAGTGAGTTTGTTGATTATGATGCTCCTATTATCGAGGATATCACAGATTCGGAATTTCCAGCTGATATTCTGAGAATGGTTGGTCATCAAGTTAATAATGTAGAGAAGAAGGGTCCAAATTTTCAGAAATCAAGATCTGAAATAAAATCAGTCGAGAAAGCAGTGGTCAAACAAAATATTGTTTCCAAACCAGGATTAAAAGTCAAAACTTCCTCCACTTTTAAACCAACTGTGTTTGTCAAGTCTTCTACTACACAGAAAGGAGAGTCGAGTAGTGTTTTTCAAATACAAAAGGGGTTTTCTGAAAAGGTTGATAAGAAGTTTGTCAAGGTGGTTGACAAGGTTAATCAAATTGGGGCTGGAAACAAAGGAAAATCAAAGCTTTCTCAAACTCAAAATAATTTCAAGATAAAAGCCACTGGTTTGAGGCAAAATGTTTCATCTCCATCTGTTGTATCTAAATCTTTGGGTTCATCTAAGAGTTGTGATGAATCAAAACCAAAGAGTATTTCGCAAAAGAAATGCTACAGATGTGGGAGATTGGGTCATGTCATTGCTGATTGTGATTTGGATACTTGCCACAAATTTCATTCTTTTACTCCACGAGAAACACGACAGTGTTTTACTTGTGGTGGAAAACGACATATTTCAGCAAATTGTCCAAATCATAAGATCAGGAAAAGTTCTGTAAATGACAGTCGGGTGATCCAATCTGGTAGGAGTCCTAGGAAACTGAAGCCTAGCGAGGAGGAAATGAGAGTCCTCAGGAAATTTGATCCTGAATGTGTCTGGGTTAAGGAAGAAAAGAATCAGAAATTTTTTTTTATAATAAACAACATGTCAAAAAGTTGGTAAAAATGGCATCATCATCTGATGATGATTTCTATGACAATTTTTCTTCCAAACGATTTTCAAAACAAAATGTTAATTCGAATTATTTTTGGAAATTCAGACATAGGTCAGATGATAATTTTTTTTGTGAGAAAGGATGAATGCTTGGAAGATGGGTCTTCAAGCAGTTCATCAAAACCGAATGGCAGGAGGCTATTCAGGGAGACTCAACGCCGGAATGGCGGGAGTCATCCCTTTTGATACTGATCAAAATTTTAATTTATTGTGCAGGTGGCATTCATGGGCCAGATCAACAGTCGATGGATTGTTGATAGTGGATGCTCACGGCACATGACGGGAGAGTTAGGTTTGTTGAAAGAGTTCAGGCAAATGAATGGATGTTATGTTAATTTTGCAGGTGACAAAGGTGGTCAGATTACCGGGTGTGGTAGTTTGACTAATGGTAAAGTTTCCTTTGACAACGTGAATTACTGCAAGGAGTTAACTAACAATCTTTTGAGTGTGTCACAGATTTGTGACAAAGGTTATAAAGTGTTGTTTGATGACAATAAATTTTATGTGCTTCAACAAGGAATTCAGAATCCTGAAGATTGGATTCTGATGACTGCCGACAAGAGTAAGGATTTATATGTTTTGGACATGGCTAAGGCGGAGACGGTAAACAAGGTAGAGACGTGTCTGGTGTCGATGGCAACCGAGCAGGATACAAGGTCTTGGCACAGACGGATGGGTCACATACATATCAGGAAAATGAATCATTTAGTACATAATCATTTGGTTGATGGAGTACCGGTTAAACACTTTAAACTCCCTGATGTGTGTGTGTCTTGCAAGAAGGGTAAACAGAAAAGGAGGTTCCATAAAACAAAAACAGTGTTTTCCATTGATAAACCACTAGAACTTCTTCACATGGATTTGTTTGGACCGATTAATGTGAAGATATTGGTGGTGAATCATACTGTTTTGTGGTGACCGATGATTTTTCTAGATTTTCATGGGTAATGTTTTTAAAATATAAAAATGAAACTTATGAAAATTTTGTTTTGCTGGTGAACAGATTGGAGACTTTGTACAAGTTGAGAGTATGGCGTGTTCGTTCAGACAATGGGACAGAGTTCAAGAATCAAAACATGGAAGAATTTTGTGATTCAAAGGGCACTCAGCAGCAATTCAGTGCACCATATGAACCACAAATGAATGGTGTAGCTGAGAGAAAGAATCAGACATTGATTGAGTCTGCTAGAACTATGCTCGCTGATTCTAAGCTTCCCATTACATTCTGATGTGAAGCCGTAGCGACCGCCTGTTTTGCTCTTAACAGAGTGCTAATTGTGAAAAGACATAATAAGACTTGCTATGAACTGCTACAAAATCGAAAACCTAATTTGGAACACTTGGAACCTTTCGGGGCTCCTTGTACCATGCTTAAGAAAGATGCTAAATTCAACTCTAAGGTTGAAGAAGGTTTATTTCTTGGCTACAGCCTGCCCATTAAACATGTGTTTAACAAACGTACGGGTGTTGCGGAACTATGGTATAATGTGGATGTTCAAAGACATACACTTATACTTGAAAGCAAAGGACCAAATTGGCTTTTTGATTATGATAAACTTTTTGAGTCTTTTAACTTGTCTCCTAATGTTACTGATGATGAAATAACCTTGCAGATGTTATATGATCTGCAAAATTCTGATGATCAAGGTGTTTCTCATCAAGCTGAAGATAATCATCCAACGGAGGAAGGCACTTTAGGAGCAATGAATGATGATTGGTCATATGATGATGATCGGGATGTATTTGAAGATGATGTTTCTCATGATCAAGATGTTGATCAGAATATCACATATCTTGATCATAATGTTGGAGTTCCGCAAGTGCCGGTTACGAGAGTCCATGTGAATCATCCTGTGGAGCAGATCATTGGAAATCTGTCTGCTGGAGTACAGACAAGACGTCAAGTTACAACCGAGGAGAGTTTGTACGTTGAGTTGGAGAAAACTCATGGAACTCAAGAGTTATGGATACATTCTGCATTCATTTCTCAGATTGAGCCAAAATCTGTTACTGAAGCGCTGCTTGAGCCTGTCTGGGTGGAGGCCATGCAAGAGGAGCTGAATAAGTTTTAGAAGCTGGGTGTGTGGCATTTAGTGGATTTGCCAAAGGGAGAAAAGAAGATAGGCACCAGAGGGTGATAAAGTGCAAGAGAGATGATAGAGGCGTGATTGTTCGGAACAAAGCACGTTTTGTTGTTCAAGGATTCAAACAGGTCGAAGGAATTGATTACGACGAAGTGTTTTCACCTGTGGCGCGGCTAGAAGCAATTCTACTATTTCTGGCTTTTGCTACCCACAAGAAATTCAAAGTATTTCAGTTGGATGTCAAGTCTGCATTCCTCTATGGGTCCTTGAAGGAAACAATGTACGTTTGTCAGCCACCGGGCTTTGAAGATCCTATCCACCGGGATCAGGTTTATATCCTCGACAAAGCACTGTACGGTCTACATCAGGCTCCTCGTGCCTGGTATGAGACACTCTCGACTCACCTTATTGAACACGGGTTCAATAGGGGTCAGATTGACAAAACACTGCTTTATCGGGAAAGGGGCAAGGATATTATCCTTGTTCAGATCTATGTAGATGACATCATCTTTGGATCTACCGATGAACAACTGTGTTTGGAATTTAAGGAGGTTATGATTGAGAAGTTCGAAATGAGTGCCGTGTCAGACATCAAGTTCTTTTTGGGTTTACAAATTGATCAGACTGATGATGGAATCTTCATTCATCAGACAAAATACATTCAAGATGTGCTAAAACGGTTTAGCATGCTTGATTGTAAACCCATTTCCACGCCCATTCAGCCCAATCACGGGATTGAGCCTGATATTAAGGGGGAGTTAATTGATGCTACTTTATATCGTGGAATGATCGGAAGCTTGATGTACTTGACTGCCTCTAGGCCAGATATTGTATTTGCTACAAGTATTTGTGCTCACTATCAATCTAAACCTAAGGTGTCACATCTGATAGCAGTTAAGAGGATTCTTCGTTATCTGAAGGGTACACCAGACATGGGTCTGTGGTATCCTAAGGATGATAACTTTTCCTTCAATGCCTATAGTGATTCTGACTATGGAGGATGCAAGACTGATGCTAAGTCCACTACTGGAGGTGCACAGTTTTTGGGGGAGAGGTTAGTCTCTTGGCAGTGTAAAAAGCAGACATCTGTTGCTACTTCAATCTGTAAGGCTGAGTATGTAGCGGCTGCCAGTTGTTGTTCCCAAGTCTTGTGTATACAACAACAGATGAGAGATTACGGTTTAAATTTTCTGACTACCCCGATTCACGTCGACAACGAGGCTGCTATTGCTATTACCAAGAATCCGGTGTATCATTTACGATCCAAACACATTGATATTCGGTTTCATTTCATACGCGATTGCTATGAAAAGAAACTCATTGATGTGGTGAAGATACATACCAACGAGAAAGAGCAGACCTTCTCACCAAGGCCTTTGACAAAAACCATTTTGAGTATTTACTCAAATTGAATGGAATTCGGGTCATGGGTGAGGTAATTAAGAATCAACTTCCTTCGTAATAATTTTTTATTGAATTAACATCAGATATTTTATTTTTTGTTGTTTTGTGTTTTAGTTTTTAGGGGGAGAAAATTTTAATTTTGAAAAATACAAAAACATTTGAAAAATCAAAAACACAAAAACATTAAAAACTTAAAAATTCTGAGAAATTGATTCAACCAAGTGGGAAATGATAGCACATTGTTTGCAATTGGAAGCATATCTGTATCATTAAGAACTTAAACATAAAGAGCAGTTACAAGTACTAAGTATGATGTGTTAGTAGGTTTATAACTTAGTTAAGATGGATTTAAACAAAAGTTCGATTATGCTTTATAAGAAACAGATGCTTAGAATGCAGTACTTAGTTTTGTCCTGAAAGAGTGGTAATTTTTCATACAAAATGTTTCTTGAACAAAAAGTCAAATGACTAGGATTGATCATGTGTTTAATTTTCAAAAGAAATTCTAATTTTGTTTTTTCTTTTATTTTAGTTTAAAGCTGAAACATTCTTTGCGTATACTTACGTATCGACCTGATTGTTATAGCTTTAAACAATTCAAGTTTGTCTTCTTGGTACTGATTAAGATTTGGATAATCTCTGCGTATATGAAAATATCGAACTGATTGTTAATAGCTTAATCTTAAATTATTTTTTTAGTTCATTTTCTGGATCATTTGAGTATACGTAAGTATCAACCTTGATTCCACGAATTTGAACAAATTCAAATTGTTTTCTATTTTCTTATTTTCAAAAACAAATTCTGCTTTATTTTTTGCATGATCAGGCTAGTTAAAATTTGAAATAATAAGTTTCAAGAACATTTATGTTTGATTAGTTATTCACAAATCGGGGATGTGTTCATGTAAATGGATATTATAAGGTATTTGATAATTTTGTTTAAATTGATATCTTGACTAAGTAATTAAACTTAAAAAGGATAAGTATACTGACAATCATCTTGGGACTGTAATTTGCAAATAAATATATTCATTAATTCAATAAGATGTGTTGATAATTGTAAAACAATATGATCTCATGTCTGGATCTTTCTCAAACAAAAATATTTGATTTTTGTTAGTATAGTTAGATTGGTTAAATTTGTAGTTTAATTGTTCTAAAAATTTTAAAAAATTACAAAAAGATTTTTATTTTATCTGATGTTAAATCAATAATTTTTGATTATTTGTTTGACTTTGAAACATTTAAACATGAATTTGTTTTGAAATTTTAAATAAAAATAAATTTTTCAAAAAGGTTCGCCTAATTAGGTTTGTGAGAAGGTTCGTCCACAAGGTTCGTTGGACAGGTTCGCTGATCAGGTTCGCTGGTCAGGTTCGTCTAAAAGGTTTGCCTGATAGGTTCGTTCAAAAGGTTTGCCTGAGAGGTTCGCCTGATAGGTTCGTTCAAAAGGTTCGCCTGAAAGGTTCGGTCAATAGGTTCGCTCATATATAAACCAGGTTCGTGAGTGAGGTTCGTCACTTTCATTCTGTTCACAGCCGTGAACCTGCAAGACTCAATTTTTCGATTTTTGATTCTGGACCTCCGAATCTTTTTTATTGACATCATTTGACTCGTAATCAGTTTGTAATCAATTTTAGGTAGATATCTTTGATTTTGACCGGTTGATTTAAGAGATATGATAGATTTTAGGAGTTTTAAAGTTGAACATGTTTGTTTCAGATAAAAATCATTTAAATCTGATTTTTGATAAAACTGGTTTTATTAAAGTTGGTTATCATTGAATTTCAAACATGGGGATATAAATTTTTTCATGAATTTCAATGATTTGAGAATTTGATTTTGAAACTCGATAGGTTCGCTGAATGAACTAGGTTCGTTGGATCGAAAGGTTCGTCTGAATCTAATTGGTTCGTGGCGAACCTCTGATTTTCAATAGAACCGAACCTTATTGGTCAAGGTTCGTTTGACCAACAGGTTCGTTTGGTGTGAAGGTTCGTTCATTCAAAGGTTCGTTAATTCAGAAGGTTCGTTCAAATGATTAGGTTCGTCTAGGACTTAGGTTCGTCTAAGACTTAGGTTCGTCTAATACTTAGGTTCGCCTAGCATTAGGTTCGTCTCAGGGAAGGTTCGCTGGATTCTATACTTAGGAAATTTTTGATTTTTTTAATTTTTTTAATTTTGTTAATTTTTGTTTCTAATTTTTGTTTTATTTCTAATTGTAGAAATGGCGAATCTGACGTCTGGAGACAAACACAATGTTTGTGCTTATCTAGACCCTATGACAAGGAATGGCAAAGATTTTCGTCCGATGATTGAGTTTCTATGTCGATCAAGGATATATTATGCCATATCCAACTCCTGTCAGATCTACCGATCCCATATTCAGAGTTTCTGGGATTCTGCAAGATTGATTTCTGTTGATGAAGAGTATGTTATTGAGGCGAATGTGCTTGGGCAAGAAATTCGTGTGTCTGAAGCAAATATTAGGCGGGTGTTGCAGTTTGGAGGTGAGCCTAATGGTATGACACTCATACGAGAAAGTTGCATCAAAGGGTGTTTTCTGCGGATAAGATACTTTGGAGCTTATAATGCCGTTTCTGTCAAGAAAGGAAAGCTTCCTTTGCAATACATGTTTCTAGCACATGTGTTGCTCCACTGCTTGAGTATGAGAAAGGGGACGTTTGATGAACTGAGGGATCTTATGCGATCAGCCATGATAGATTTGATATTGAACAAACCGTTCAATTTCTCTGCTATGATCTTTCGCTACATGTCTGACAACATTACTAAAGCCATGGATCGATTTTACATGTATCCTAGGTTTGTTCAGATGTTGAATCGATGAGAGATTTCCCGAGATGATGCTGCCCAGAGAGGCTTCTGACTTGTTAAAGCTTAAACACATGACTGAATCAAGTCTGGGTCAGGTCAGAGTGTATCAGAGAAGTGGAGATGTTATATTGGATAAAGACTTGATTGGTCATTGTGCCAGGGCTAATTACTTAACACCTGAGGATGATAGATGGAGACATGCAGAATCTGAGTCTGATACTGAAGAATTTGATGATAATGATGATGACCATCCATAACCACCACCTCCTCCTCCAAGACAACAAGCATGAAAGTCTACTGGTCAATCTTCCCGATCTCAACAACAAGAACAAAGTTCACAGGAACCTATTCAAGTTGTGTTTCCAGAGCAACAGGATAAATCTGCTGATGAAGATAAAGGTGAAGAGTCTACTGAATCAGAGTCAGAGTTGGAAACTATTGCGATGGGAAGTACAGTGATTAAAAGATTAAAGAAGAGGACTGCTACTGACCAATCAGAAGAAGCAATAGAAGAAGGGGAGATTGCTGGAGGTTACTCTACAAAAGATTTTAATGATTTGTTTGAGATTGATGCTGAACAAATATTTGATTTTGAACAAGACGGTGATTTGAATTTATCTGATTTTGAGAAGGATGATATAATTAATGAAGATTTGTTCAACATGAACACTTTAAAGAAGATTTTTGAACTTGGTGGTGTTTCATGGACAACATTGTCTCAAGTTAAAGAAAAGACAAATATGGATTTCTGGAAAGAATATCAAGAGGAGACAAAATATATTATTGATCATTTGTACATTTTCAAGAAGATGATTGAAGTGATAGACGACAAAGTTCAAGACAACCAAACTAAACAATTCAAAATTTTTAAGCTTGGATCCAAGTCTAAAATGATTGGAAGAATTGTTAGTTATGGTTACTTTCACAATATTCCAGGAAGTCTAGCTAATAAAGGATGCTATGTGGTGAAGACGATTGACGGATGTCAATATTTCGGTAAAGTGTTAGACTTGATGAGTTTACCATCCTTTGAGTGCATGACATTGTTAAGACTGAAGATGATCAAACCTATCCAGACAAATCATAATGAAACTTTTGAGAAGTTGTTGAAGAAGGAAGCTAGAACTGGATGGAGTTTGTTATCTCCTCAAGTTAGAGACAGGATTCATGGATATGCCAAGCCTACAGTATTCAAGAGACCAAGATTGAGGATGATGGAACAGAATTGGAATCCTTATTTCAAATTATGGTTCTATGATGAACAGACAGCTGAAGCAGTTATACTGTTGAAACAAGAAGATAGGTGGAGAGTGATTATGATGTTAGATCCTGTGTGGATTGTCAACTGTTCAAAGGACGATATTGATTTACTCAACACGGCTGAGATTTATGCAGACATGATGTTGGGATAAGTTACAAAGACATGGCAGTTCAGTATCAAACCATTGCTCGAATGTGTTATACTTTAGGTATACATTCTGGATGCAATTGGGAAGATGTGAATTACCTATATGTTGAATTGATGAAGGTTCAGAAAGAAAGGGTTGAGAGAGATGACAAGATGGAAGCTGAAAGATTGGCAAAGATTCCTCGTTCGGTTGTAATACGAGTGGTGGATAATGTTGTTGGTGACGATGTTGGTGAATCAAGTGGAGTGAAAGACAAAGCTGAAGATAAAGACTGAAGATTTTTGATAGCAAATATTAAGGGGGAGTTTGTTAGTGCATATATGTAATAGTTTGCTATTCAAAATTGTAATTTAAATAAAGTTTGTATATGTTCGGCTAAAGGTTTGTCTTAGGTTCGTCTGGCCCACGAACCTAGACAGGTTCGGCGAACCTATTACTCTGATAGGTTCGGCAACCTAGGTTCGCCTAGCAAACCTAAAGGTACGCCCAGCGAACCTAAGGGTTCGGCTGGCGAACCTAGAGGTTCGGCTATAGATAGGTTCGGCTGACAGCTGATTGTATATATAGAAGGTTTGTCTGAATTCTTCAAAACTTGGAACTTGGAACTTGGAACTTTGACAGAATTTCAGAAAACCTGAGTGTGTAATTCTCTATGTGAGAAAACTCTCTGTGTGAGATTGTAATCAAGTGTTTGATTAATAGAAGAAGAATGTTTATGACATTATTTGTTGTTCTTTGATTCATTCTATATCAAACATGGATTCTGCACGTGATAGATAGTTCATAGAGCTTCTAGATCGATCCTGATAAGATTTCACCTCCTCATTTACCTCCTCCTCCGCCACCACCCAACCACGAGTTGGATCATGCTACTATAGCACTGGCCACACTGCTGACCAGTCAACTGAGGGATGTGATTCCTGATATGATGAACAGAATCAACAGCAACAACAGTAACAACCTTGCCAACTCATCTGGGGAAAGCAGTGGCAACACCAGACACCATCAAGACTATTCCTACAAGAACTTTGTAGGATGCAAGTCACCTAGTTTCAGTGGCAGAGAGGGTGCCGTCGGATTGATCCAATGGATCGAGAAGATGGAGACAACTCTCGACATCAGTGGCTGTCCTGATCAGCATAGAGTGAGGTATGCTGCTGGCTCATTCAACAAACGTGTGTTAACTTGGTGGAACGCTCAAGTGCAGACTAGGGGCAGAGACGAGGCTCTGTCTATGCAATGGGAGGATTTCAAGACAATGCTGAGCGCAGAGTTTTGCCCGAGGAGCGAACTCAAGAAGGTTGAAACTGAGCTACTCAACCTTGTCATGATTGGTGCTGGGCATCTGGCCTACACCACAAGATTTCACGAGCTAGCTACATTGGCACCGGACGTGGTGCCAACATTGGAGAAAAGGATAGAGCGGTATGTCGGTGGACTACCGTCTTGTATCCAAGGACACATGATTTCTGCCCACCCTACTACTATGGAGATGGCTGTTACTCTGTCAGCAACCTTGACAGATGTGATGGTTGCCTCTGGGGCTTTGATGAAGGAAACTGAAGCGACAAGGGTTGGAACATCAAGGAAGCCGGACAAACGCCCGGCTAAGAAACAAAAAGTGGTCAAAAATTTTGCTGCGACCACTCAGACACCGATGATCAATCAACCACCACCTCTACAGATCAAGAGGCCCTACACTGGCACCGCACCATTGTGCAACAGCTGCCAGTATCATCATCCACCAAACACCCAGTGCAGGCAATGCACTAACTGCGGGAAGTTTGGTCATGCAGGGGCATGAGAGCCCAGAACAGAACCAACCATGCAGCCACTACTGCTGCTACTGATAACAGGTCTTGCTACAACTGTGGCGAACCTGGACACTTTTCTCAGGATTGTCCCAAGAAGAATCAACAAAGGGCTCAAGTAGCAAGAGGTAGAGCCTTTCAGATTGGAGCAGCTGCTGCTCGACAAGACCCGAATGAGGTCACGGGTACATTTCTCCTGTCTGACTTTTATGCATCTATATTATTTGACACTGGTGCGGATCAGAGTTTTATCTCATCCGACTTTGCATGACATCTTAATCATGTTGAGGAATCGTTAGACTCCCCTTATACTATTGAGATAGCAAATGGCAAACAGATAACAGTTGACACAGTACTTAGGAATTGCCCACTAACACTTGGCGATCATACATTCTCCATCGATTTGATACCGATGGAACTGGAAAGTTTCGATATCATCGTCGGAATGGATTGGCTATCTCTTAACAGAGTTGAGTTCGTCTGTTCCAAAAAGCTAATACGTATTCCAGTAGAGAACAATCAAGTCTTGGAAGTTCACGTAGATCAATCAAACCGCAGTGTCAAGATAATATCGTGTATGAAGGCTCGCAAGTACCTACGAAAACAGTGTATCGCATTCCTAGCTCACGTGGTAGAGAAAGACAAGAAAGCAATCAAGATTCAAGATGTACCAGTTGTGAAAGACTATGCGGACGTGTTTCCGGATGATTTACCGGGACTGCCACCCGAGAGATCGATGCAGTTCCGAATTGATTTGATTCCGGGAGCGGTTCCTGTGGCTAAGACTCCTTATAGACTTGCCCCATCAGAAATGCAGGAACTGTCCAATAAATTACAAGAGCTACTCAATAAAGGATTCATTCGACCGAGTTTCTCACCGTGGGGAGCTCCGGTTCTTTTTGTCAAGAAGAAAAATGGATCCTTCAGAATGTGCATCGATTACAGAGAGCTCAACAAACTCACCATCAAGAATCGGTACCCGTTACCGAGGATTGATGACTTGTTTGATCAGTTACAGGGAGCTCAGTACTTCTCAAAGATAGACCTGCGTTCAGGTTATCACCAGCTCCGGATTCAAGAGGAAGACATACCCAAGACGGCTTTTCGTAACCGATATGGACACTACGAATTCATGGTGATGCCATTCGGACTGACGAACGCATCGGCAGTGTTCATGGATTTAATGAACCGGGTGTGCAAGCCGTATCTAGATCAGTTCGTTATCGTCTTTATTGATGATATACTGATTTACTCAAGAAGCGAGAAGGAACATGAACAACATCTCAGGACAGTCTTGGAACTCCTGAAAGACAAACGACTCTATGCCAAATTCTCCAAGTGTGAATTCTGGCTAAGAGAAGTTCAGTTCTTGGGTCACGTGATTAACAGTAATGATATTCATGTGGATCCAGCCAAGATTGAAGCAATCAAGAACTGGATTGTGCCCACAACACCGACAGAGATCAGATCATTCTTGGGATTGGCAGGTTATTATAGGAGATTCATTTCGAATTTCTCTAAGATAGCATTGCCTCTCACCAAACTCACACAGAAGAGCGAACCATTTGTGTGGACACAGAAATAGAAAGACGCATTCCAAACACTGAAACAAATATTGTGCAATGCTCCAATTCTAACACTCCCAGAGGGCAATGATGACTTCGTGGTATACTGTGATGCTTCCCATTAGGGACTCGGTTGTGTTTTAATACAACGAGACAAAGTTATTGCCTACGCATCACGACAACTGAAGATACACGAGAAGAACTACACAACACATGACTTAGAACTGGGAGCTATTTTCTTTGCTTTAAAGATTTGGAGACATTACTTGTATGGTACCAAATGCACTATCTTCACAGATCACAAGATTTTACAGCACATATTTGATCAGAAGGAACTTAACATGCGACAGAGACGTTGGGTTGAGCTCCTGAACGATTACGATTGTGTGATCAAATACCATCCAGGTAAAGCGAATGTTGTTGCAGATGCTTTGAGCCGGAAGGAAAGAGTCAAGCCCTTGCGCGTTAGAGCAATGGGAATGACCATGCAAACAAGTCTGAGAGATCAAATCATACAAGCACAACGAGAAACAATGGCAAGAAACAACTTGAAACATGAGCTTGATTGTGGAGCCGAGAAACATTTCGAGACAAAACAAGATGGAGTTATCTATTTTCAGGATCGTGTTTGGATCCCGGCAGTAGATGAACTTCGAACACTCATACTTGACGAGGCACACAAGACACGTTACTCTATTCATCCTGGTGCTGATAAAATGTACCAAGATCTTAGGTCATTTTATTGGTGGCCGGGTATGAAGAAAGATGTTGCCACTTATGTTGGCAAATGCTTAACATGTGCCAAGCTCAAAGCAGAACACCAGAAACCGTCAGGTTTGCTGGAGCAACCGAAATACCACAATGGAAGTGGGAACAAATAACTATGGATTTTATTACCAAGCTACCCCGTACTTCCAGCGGACACGATTCGATTTGGGTCATCGTTGATCGATTGACCAAGTCCGCACACTTCTTGCCGATCAGAGAAAACTACAAGATGGAGAAATTAGCAAGACTTTATGTCAATGAAATAGTAGTATGGAAAGGGGTGCCTTTATCTATTATTTCAGACCGAGACAGTCGATTTACATCACGGTTCTGGCAATCATTGCAACAATGCTTAGGGACAAGTGTCAACCAGAGCACCGCTTATCATCCACAAACGGATGGACAAAGTGAGCGAAATTCAAACCCTAGAGGATATGTTGAGAACATGCATCCTAGACTTCGGGGGAAGTTGGGATAAACATTTACCACTCATCGAGTTCTCCTACAACAACAGCTACCACAACAGCATTGGCTATGCTCCATTTGAAACACTATATGGTAGAAAATGTCGGTCTCCAATTTGTTGGACTGAAGTGGGAGACAACAGAATCACTGGGCATGAACTTATTCAGGAGACTACTGATAAGATAACCCAGATTCAACAGAGATTACAAGCAACATGTAGCCGCCAAAAGAGTTACGCAGACAAACGGTGAAAGCCTTTGGAATTCCAAGTGGGTGACCGAGTCATGTTGAAAGTGTCCCCATGGAAAGGCGTGGTTCGTTTTGGGGCTAAAGGCAAACTAGCACCAAGGTATGTCAGACCGTTTGAGATAACTCAACGTATAGGTCCTGTGGCATACAGACTCAGACTCCCTGATGAACTCAGCGGAATACACGATGTATTTCATGTATCAAACCTCAAGAGATGTATCGTTGATGAATCATTGATCATACCTCTGGAAGAGATACAAGTGGATGAACAATTACATTTCATTGAAGAACCTGTAGAGATTATGGATCATGAAGTCAAGAGACTGAAACGAAGCCGTATTCCTATTGTGAAGGTTCGTTGGAACTCCAAGCGCGGACCAGAATTTATCTAGGAGCTTGAGGATCACATGAAGACAAAGTATCCCCACCTGTTCGAGAAAGTAGTGCCCGACAATGATGCTTAAATTTCGGGACGAAATTTCTTTAACAAGAGGAGACTGTGACATCCAGTACCTGATCGTCCGGCAAGTCCGTATGGTATGTTTACTTTCACTATTTACTGTGTAAATACAATGTATGAACAGTGTGTGTGATAACATAACTCAAGAACACAAACAACAGTTGTACGTATTTAAGTGAAAACTTAAATACTGTAAGTACAACAACTCACAATGAACAACAGTTGTAGGTATTTAGGTGAAAACCTAAGTACAGTTAATACAACAAATCAAGAGAAACAACAGTGTACAAGCAAACGACAAGAACATATCAGTTGCGATCTGATATCCATAGATGACAGGAATCAGATGGCCGATAATTCATTATGAAAACAATGTGAATTCAAGGAAAACAATGTGACAACAAGAAGTTTAGTTGAGTCCGTCAGTGAGGAAACACAATTCAAAACATAATTGCAGTGTCGTTTCACAATAACAAACTGACAGCGTGTTTGCGTGGGTGACGACTCACACAAACATATCTGTGATTTTAATGTTCTGAAATGATGACTGAAAAGTAGAAAACAAAAGTCAGAAAGCAAAACCATCATCGTGTTCGTTCGGGTGACGATTCGAACGAATACGCGAGAAGGTGACACGATCTGACTAAACAAAACCGATAAACGATTCGAACGATAATAATTTAAGAAAACAAATTTAGAAGATTTACTAGGAATAACCACCTTTTAAATATTGAAAACAAATCCGTTTTAATTAATTTCGTAAACTACGCGCGTTACGTTCCGGAAACGCGACGAAAACGAGAACCGAGCAAACGAAACGAACCCGAACTTACTCAGGGTATAAATACCCTAAATGAGTTCATCTTCCTCATTATACACCCTTTTCTCTCTCTCTAAAACCCCCAAATCGGAACTTTCTCTCTCTAGAAGAATTTGAACTTCAAAGCTCCATATCTCACTCAATACTACACCAAATCACTCCATCTTTGAGCCTAAACGAAGCTCTTGATCCCCTTTACACGGAAGTACAACTGATCTGGAGTGAAACCCACTGAAATTCGAGGTAATTGGCTGCGAAATCATGAAAAATTAGGGTTTTCAACCCTTTTTGTGGAACCCATAGCATAACCGGTCCTAATCTCTTCTTTTCCACTAACCCATCTCAAGAATGGTTCACCTGCACTTAACCACCAAGAATCACCATCAACCTTGACAAAATTCCAACTTGAACATTTTATGGCCGCCGGTTAACAGCCCACCGAATAAGCCTCTTCGGCCGAATAAGCATAGGGCAACTGCCCGACCGACTGAACATGGGAGACCGAATAGACCCATTCTCCCCAACACATTCGGTTAACAACAGGCTCATTCGACTTATTCGGCAGACCCAACTCATTCGCCTGTGACACCTTGGTTCGGCACCCTCATTCTCTCGGTCAAGCAACACCACCTCAATCCGCCAACCACATTCGCGTGGGCCACAGCAGCTGGGTCAGGCCCATTGGTTCGGTCCATGCAATTGACTTGGCCCACGTGACTTGGTTCGACCCATGTCGGTTAACTAGCCACAACATCATTTGACCCATGCAAATCATCCGGCCCACACACCCACATACGGCCCAAGTATCATTCGGTCCATAGTATTAAGGGTTCGGCCCACTTAACCTTGGATATGCACAAACACATATGGGTAACCTACATGAGAATAACATGCATGAATATGGGAAACCATGTAATGGGATATTACTACAAAGGTGGCAAAGTTTTGGGTTTAGTTTCATAAAGCTTAAAACATTGTATTTTTGGATATGATAACAAGTGATTTTCAAGAGATAAGACAAATGGAGCAATAATCACACAAAACTATGTTACAATATGTTAAGGGTTATTAACTTTTAATCTAAAACCTAAGTTTTATACTTAGAACACTTCTTTTGTTATGACATTGATTTAAGTTGAGCATAAAATCAATAACAAAGTGTGCTAACCTTAACCTAATTGGTTAAGTGTGAGTATAACCCTTAACAAGCAAACAAGGCCGAATGATGACCGAGGGGTGTTGGCCAACCTTAAGGGCAAACACATACACGCACACAAATTCATATAACTTATACTTATAAGTTACGAACATTGTGAAATCAACACAGGATCGTGAAAACAACAACTACAACAAAGAGTGCGTGCATTCTTGTGTAGACCTAGTTAACCACAACAACTACGTGGTGAGTTCATACGCCCCCTTTTCTAATCCTAATTGATTTTAAACTCTCGGGACTGAGAAACATGCTAAATCTTTTATTCACTTAAAAGTTTTAGTACAACATATCATTTATACTATGATTTAGATAATATTGCTTGACTTATTATCGCTTATCATTGTATGCATGCGTGTATGATCATAATATGACAGAGACAACTAAGATGAAACATGATAATGTAACTTCATGAACCATCAACACAATAGAATAATGTAATTGTAAGATTTTATCTTATAACATTTAATTATTCTTACAAGAGCAAACAATGAGATTATCACAGCTGAACATGATGACAACAACAAGAACAAACATGAATGATATGAAGATAATATATCTTCATAATATCATTCACCACCGGAGTTAGCTAAGTGTAATAGGACAAGTTCTTATAACACTATGCATACAACTCGGTGAGGACCATGAGATAACATGAAACAAATATCATCCACCACCTGAGTCGACTAAGTGTAGTAAGATTAGCTCTTACAACACTGTAGTGGCAACAGGGTGATCATATGGAACAAGAAGAATGATAATCATGATAATGTACCTTCATGATAACAACATCATTCACACAACAACTAACATTGTATAATAAGGCAAGTTCTTATATAACTTTGTTGACAACAACGACAACACACAACATTGAGAACAAACAACATTGGTGAACACACAACAACAATTGGTTACTATTGAACTGTCTGTATTATATCATTTCAATCATGTGCCATGTATTCAAGTTGATCATTGTAAGTCCCTCACATAAATCGCTGACCAGTTAGTTTGACGTGACTAAACCGACGATAGCATAGTGGTACCATAGGTTTGAGAAACCTCCAGCTTGTAGGGCTGGTATGTTGATCGTATTATCATTTGGCCGGTAACGTATGACCGGTGACAGGGCGACGAACAGTCAGGGTCTGGTAAGCGACACATAGTGATATTAATCTACAGTAATCCATCGATTCCTATTGTCTAGTAGACTGAAGAATTTATTTTCTCTCATGTCATATTACTGGTAATAGTTTCGATAAGGCCTCTGGGAATACAAAGTGGTAGAGGTAAATCGGATGCATTGTAATCTGATTACGTAAGTATTGCAATGGATTCCTTTTAGGCTCTATGCACTTCAAGTTGAGAACAAGATATCAATTGGTTAACTAACACTATTATTATTAAAAGTGATTAACAGTTAACCCCACAAGCGAGAGAATAACAACAAGGATCAGATTAAATTAATCTAATTTCCTTAACATAGTGAGGGTTTATCAATACTTCGGTTTGATAACTAAACCCCTCTTATTATATTATTCTACATATAACACTGGGTGATGAACACAATGGATGGCTGAATATCAAACGGGATGAACATGTGAGATGATAATGGGTATCTATAGTTGTATCGCAAGTGGTGTGGAGTTCTATTAGGTATGTGGTGGGATGTTGGCTGGGGCTTGTTCCCCTACATATGCCCTATATATAAGCATAGTTAATAAGATTAAATTAATCTAATTTCCTTAACACAGTGAGGGTTTATCAATACTTCGGTTTGATAACTAAACCCCTCTTATTATATTATTCTACATATAACACTGGGTGATGAACACAATGGATGAGTGAATATCAAACGAGATGAACATGTGAGATGATAATGGGTATCTATATCACAAGTGGTGTGGAGTTCTATTAGGTATGTGGTGGGATGTTGGCTGGGGCTTGTTCCCCTACATATGCCCTATATATAAGCATAGCTAATAAGATGAGATACTACTTGTAAATATAACTATGGAGAGGCCATTGTGTGAACAGATGAATCAAAAACTTACAAGTATCATGTATGACATTGTGACTGTGTATGTGAACAAATCAATGTTTTCAATTATCAAACTTATGAACTTACCAACCTAGTGTTGACTTTGTTTAAATGCATGTTTTCTCAGGTGACGAACATGTTTAGTCACCCGACATCAGTGATATAGCTAATGGACTTTTAGAAGACCTTGCTACATTTTGTGTGGTGCATACTTTTGAAATGACAAAACAATGAATCATCTTTTGTAGATCTTGTACAGTTACAAGATAGAAACTCATTGATTCTTTTGAATAGATTTACTTGTTAAATTATGAACAAAACATTGTAATTTAACTTGTAATTCTATATCATTGTCATGTTAGCATTTCTCTTTTATACATCATGTGCTATGCAAACAATCTGATCATTTTGATTATCAAACGATATCGCGCCCCAAAAACCTTCCGCCCGACAGGAAAGTCGATCCAGCCCGCCGGCTCGGGGTGTGACAGATCCTCTCTACCTCATTTGGGGTAGGGGTAAGGTTTGTTTTCATCTCTCCCTCCCCAGATTCTACAAAGTGGGATTTTACTGGGCATGTGTTGTTGTTTTGTGCATTGATTCTGTCCATAGATACATAATGCTTCTGTTGTTGCTAATGTGAACAAGTATTCAAAATTTTATTACAATCTGATTCTTGATACATTGTTTCCTATGCCCCTATTTAATTACTATAGAAATCTGTAAAAGAGGCCTATAATTAAGATCAAGGTATTGATTATAATTTCTTTTCTTTTACTTATGATTTTTCAAAGTTTTGATGATTATATAGCTGGTGCTGTATGTGCATCCATGAACACTATGAAAAATTTGAACAATCAGAAGCATCAAGCTGGTAGGGATGCCATGGTGGACTGTGCCATGTGGACTGATGGACTCATTTGTGCTTTTGAAATGTGGCCATAAAAAATGCAGGCCACAAGATATAATCAGATCAGGTGGAAGAAATAAGGATTTAAAAATGGGATCGATAGTTTAGATGACCATTTTAATGATAATATATATACTTCAAGTTATTGGATACCAATAGGGTGGCCTAGAATTAATCATTTTGTGGAGACAATACAAGTCGATGGCTCTTGGGAAACTCAGTTATTTTTATGAGATAATTAGTTTGTCCAATAAATAATAATAACAGTCTGATTTCCTGAATGAGGAATGAGTCGGAGGCCTAAAATTAAACCTAACAAGGAGAAAAGCAAATTACAAAATCAAAGGTTGATTTTTAGCCTCCCAATTAGGTTTCCAGTTATTTTTCTTTATGAGTAAAACAACTTGGGAGGTTTTATGCATCAAAAATACATTCTAAAACCAACCTGTTTGGCCTGTTTTTAACAAGCTAATTTATTATTTTACATGTTTGAACAGTTAGAAAACATAATCCAATTCAACCCATTCGTAAGTGAATTGGTTAAAGGTGTCACCTCTGGAACTTGGTTTTTCTTTCCTGCAAGTAGTATCTGGATTTCATTATTGAAAATAGCAATTTAGCTTCTATAAGTACACATGTTGTTTGCAGTTGATGAATCATGAATGCTTTTCATATTATTGGGACTGTCTTAAATTATTTTAAAATGTGAAATTTTCATACTTAACGATACAGGAATTTACGATTTGGTCCTATCATGTTTGTAAACCCTATTCTGTTTGTAAACCTTAATTCCAATTTTGATTATGTTTTTACGATTTGGTTCAATTCTGTTTTGAAAAACGTTAATCACATTTCTGCTGGACATGGTATAAATCTTTAAATTAAAAGACAATAGAGAACGGTTGAAGCAAAATGTTTGGATACATCTTTAATTGAAATAACCAATATGAAAGCAAACTCACTTTTGTTAAATCCATTTGCATCCATTAAAGGCAAAGCTAATTCTGCGTCATGAGGCTCAGGATCTTCATTGTGGTCAACTGTAATAAGACAAGACAGGTATGTTGAAATTCATAAGGCTCATAGTAAGAAGGTTGAGGTTGCTAGAAAATTGGGGCGGTACCCATGCACAGAATTAATAACATTCTAATCTGCAAACATAAAAATGACTCCCAATTTAATACAAAACTAACATATAATTAGAAGTAGCAACTTCAACCTGCTTACATATTAGTATATTTTAAGACGTATGCAAAATCTAAAGCATGTTTCAGTCATTTAAACAAAATTTTAGCTATTGTTTTTCGAGCGTACCCACTTGCTGGGGTTTGCAAATTTTTACCATGATTTGTTAGTTAATTAAGATTTTATGCACACATTATAATGTGATTTTCTGCTTTGTTGGTTTTAATTAGGCTTGCTAGCTGTATGTCGGCATCTGGTAGTGATATTGGGACCTTTTCTATTCGTGATCTTAGAATGCTTAAGGTATGCTTTCGGAAATAGCTCAAATAATCAACAAAAATAAACTTGGAGCATGCATCCATCAAAATAAACTTGCATTTTTCAAGTTTATAGAATGGATTCAACTGTTAATGTCGTATGCATCTACCATATTATTCACACATTTGCCGTTTATGGTTTAAAATTTATTTTTTTATGTGCTTCTTTTAAGTATTTTTTTTCCCACGGGAAAAAACTTTTAAACCAAAAACTACTCTCTTTTCTTGCAGGTGATACCTACACAACCGAAGCTCTTTGTGCAGCCACATATAAGAGTCCTACTTATAAACTTAAGGATGTAGAACAACAAATTTTAAGAAAAAGAACAGATTTGCGCCAATTTGAAACTGATTATAGAAAGGTTAAATTTATCTCATATCAAGTATATTATTCTTACTTTGGTTTACCTTTTATCCTTCCTTACTTTTCATTTGTAAAATGGCTTACATGCTAATGTGTTTCCTGTTGTATCTTTTGCAGGCTTTGGCGCAATTCCAAGAAGTGACCAACAGATACACTCTAGAGAAGCAGAATGTGAGTTAAACTATAAGAGTATACGTTTATCTGTCCCAAATGTATAGGCCATCTTTGACTTTTAAGAGTCTAACAACATATCAATTTTTATCCATCTGGATTCTGGGACGCGTTGTACATGATAATATCCAAACCTCTTGGTTTGGGTAAAAACTCCAAGTATTATTGTTACAATATTATGAATTACAGGTGGATGAGCTTTAAAGCAACGAGATAACATCCAATTAGCTTTCATGCTTATCAAGTCCCCAGGGATTTCTAGGAGTAAGATCAATAATGGAGGTACTAATAGCCATGAAGACAGCAGTCTATCTGAAGAAGATGTGAAGGATAAGCCTACTGCAAAGAAGAGATGGTTTAATCTTACTCTCAAATTTTCTTTAGATAAAAAATCTAATTAATTGATAAGAAAGTTATTGGTACCTAGATTCACCTCTTTTTCTGGTTTTTGTATACTAAATCTCTACTGATTTTCCTACTATGCAAAAAGGTTTACTGGATTATAATTATCATTTCATAAGACGTAACAATTTTATAGTGGTCAGCAATGTAACTAATGGGAATGTCATTGTAATTATCATTAAATGGTAGTAAGGCTTATTAGCCAATCTTGATAATAATAATAGTCAGGGGACTATTGATGTAATTTTGTCTTTATGATTGTTTAAAGTATCTAGAAGGTCATAGATATTTTAGTAGATTAACATAAACACCATGTTTATAGGTTTTATTCTAAAGGAACAGGATAAACGCCTAATGTTTAGGTGTTTCTGTTGGATACATGTTTTATATATAGGGCTGATTTGCGATGGAAGAAATCAATATTTTTTTAATAAATTGGAGAAGGATTTCCAAGTAATCTTTTTGTTTTTGCTTGTTTGTTTACAAATTTGGTACCAATTTCCAACAATTGGTATCAGAGCGCAAGGAGTCGAAGGGATCTGTGACGATTCAAAGGGCTGGATCGAAGCAACTAATCAGCAGTACCAGAGAAGACGGAGATCTTAGCTGCACCAGAGAAGAAGCCGAAGACTTCAATGGCGGAAAGAGGGGACGCGAACAAGCAATTGGCGACGACAAAGGAGAATTCCAATCTCTCATTCCAGTGCCCAATCCTGACGACCACAAACTACCCGATATGGTCGCTCAGGATCAAAGCTATATTCAGGGCACATGGAATTTGGGAGGCTATTGAACCTGGAACGGATGTGGACCCAAGAAAAGACAATTCAGCCATCGCTTACCTCTATCAATCACTTCCAGAAGACTTGGTGCTGCAAATCGCACACTGCGAACACGCCAAGGATATCTGGGAGGCGATTAAGACTCGACACCTGGGGGTAGAACGAGTCATGGAGGCAAGGCTACAGACCCTCAAAGCTGAGTTTGAAGCTGCCAGGATGAAGAACAATGAAAGGATAGATGATTTTGCCGCAAAGCTCGCCGGAATCTCCTCAAAGTCAGCGGCCCTTGGGTCTATAATTGAGGAAACCACCCTAGTTAGGAAATTGCTAACTGCTATACCAGAAAGATTCTTAAATATAGCAGCTACAATTGAGCAACTAGTGGACCTCAAAACGGTGAAATTCCAAGAAGTGGTTGGGAGGCTAAAGGCCTATGAAGAAAGGACAGGGGCCTGCAGCTCAAGCTCAAACCAAGAACAACTCCTGCTAGCACAAGACCACGACTCAAAGAAGATAAGACATGACAAGGGGTATGGCCGTGGCCGAGGGAATGGCCAAGACAATGCCAGAGGTAGAGGCAGGGGTCGTGGGCGCTCAGGAGGACGTGGAAGAGGAGCAGGGCGTGCACAGATAATTATGAGGGAGGACAATCTGCTGAGAAATTCAAGAAAGACAGATCGAAGCTTCAATGCTTCAGATGTGATGGGTACGGTCACTTCTCAGCAGATTGTCCTACCAGAAAGAATGATGAGCAGGCGAACCTGGCTCATGCAACCACCGATGGTCCTACACTTCTGATGGCAGTGGCAGGTCAAAAGGAACAGATACACCTGTCTGAGAACAAGGTGTTTCCAGCAAAATACGAGTCACAGGAAGATGGAGACCAAGTGTGGTACGGGCAACAAGCCATATGACTGGAAACAGGAACCTATTCACTAGCCTCGACACAAATATGGAAGGTACGGTTAGGTTCGGGGACAACTCTTGTGTGACAGTGGAAGGAAGAGGCTCGATCCTTTTGGAGTGCAAGACAGGAGATCAAAGACTGCTTGCAAACATCCTCTACATCCCATTCTTGAAGAGCAACATCTTCAGCCTGGGACAAGCAGATGAAGAAGGATGCGAAGTACAAATCAAGCAAGGTACTCTAACCTTAATCGAACCTGATGGAACTGTGATGATGAAGGTGAGTAGATCTGCCAACAGACTGTACAAAATCAGCCTCAAGACTGCAACACCAGTATGTCTCCTGTCAAAAATCAACAACCTAAGTTGGCTATGGCACGCCCGGCTTGGGCACATAAGCTTTGACACAATCAGGAGTTTGGGAACCAGTAACCTGGTTGAAGGAGTTCCAAAGCTAAGCCATCCCACACAGTTGTGCGAAGCTTGTCTCGCAGGAAAACATGCAAGACAACCTTTCCCTAACCACACAAGCTTTAGGGCACAAACACCACTCAAACAAGTGTATGGAGACCTTTGTGGACCCATCACCCCTGCAACCTCAGCCGGAAACAGATATTTCTTCCTCATCGTGGATGACCACAGCAGGTTTATGTGGGTGTTCATGTTAAAATCGAAGGACGAAGCATTCAGGAAGTTCAAGGAGTTCAAGACCATGGCTGAAAGACAATATGGGAGGAAGATAAAGACTTTTAGAACTGACAGGGGAGGAGAGTTCAATTCCAGCGAGTTCAAACGATTTTGTGAGGATGAAGGCATCTCAAGACAACTGACAGCTCCATACACGCCCCAACAGAATGGAATAGTCGAAAGGAGGAATCGAACCTTTCTGAACGCCACAAGGAGCATGCTTAATGCAATGAGCATGCCTCAAAACATGTGGGCCGAAGCTGTAAGACACTCCGTATACATCCTAAACTGAATGCCTTCGAAAGCCCTAAAAGACAAGACCGCTTTTGAAGCAATGAAAGGAAGAAGACCAAGACTTGACTACCTCCGAGTATTCGGGTGTGTAGGATATGTGAAGAATACTGGAGGCCAACTAAAGAAGCTGGATGACCGAAGCACACCTATGGTTCACCTGGGAATCGAACCTGAGTCGAAAGCATACAGGATGTATGACGTAGAGAACAAAAAAATTGTGATAAGTCGAGATGTAAAGTTTAATGAAGCCGGAAAGTGGAATTGGGAACATCATCAAAAGGTTGATCACAACCTGGAAGAGGAGTTCACCATAGAAGAAAGTTTCCCAATGGCCTATGATCAAAATGAAGAATTCAACAGTCCACAGGATCTGAATGGAGGTGACCATGTACCAGTCAATAGCCCACCAAGCAAAGAAACCTCACCACCCTATGCTTTCAGCAGTCCCAGATCAAGAGTCCAAAAGAGGGGACCAATGTTACCTGACTCACCCTTAATCAGGAATGAGTTTGATCCAGCTGCAGCCCCTGAAAAGACATTTGACAATACACCAATTCAAGGATTCAAAAACTTGAATGAAGTGTATGACCTCCTGCTCATAGAAGGAGAACCAATGAACTTCTCAGAGGCAGCTGGAAAGAAAGAATGGGAAGAAGCCATGCGGAGTGAAATAGCTTCCATAGAAAGAAACAACACCTGGAAGCTAACCAACCTACCTGCAGGACACAGACCCATAGGATTGAAGTGGGTCTTCAAGATAAAAAGAGACTCAAAGGATCAGATCACAAGACACAAAGCTCGGTTGGTGGCAAAGGGTTATGTTCAGCAGCATGGTGTGGATTATGAAGAGGTATTCGCCCCAGTTGCAAGGCTAGAGACTGTGAGGCTGGTACTTGCTCTATCGGCTCAAAGAGGCTGGACTGTGCATCATCTGGATGTAAAGACAGCATTCTTACACGGAGAACTGAATGAGGAAGTTTTTGTCAAACAGCCAGAAGGGTTTGAGAAAAAAGGACATGAAGAAAAGGTGTACAAGTTAACAAAAGCCCTGTATGGACTAAAGCAGGCCCCTAGGGCCTGGAACCTAAAGTTGGATGGGGTAATGAAAGACAACAAGTTCACAAGGTGTAAACTGGAGCAGGCAGTTTACACAAAACATTCAAGAAATAGTATCACAATAGTAGACATTTATGTAGATGACCTACTAGTAACCGGGAATAATAGTGAAGAGATCAATCAATTCAAGACCCAAATGAGACAAAGGTTTGAAATGAGTGATCTGGGGCTGTTATCGTATTATCTGGGGCTGGAAGTATCACAAGGCAATCAGGGGATCAAGATAACTCAAACCAACTATGCAAGGAAGAAACTCAAATTGGCTGGGTTGGCAGAGTGCAATCCCACAAAATTCCCAATGGAACCGGGATTAAGATTAACAAAAGAAGATGATAGCAGAGAAGTAAACGCAACTGAATACAGAAAAGTAATTGGGTGTCTCAGGTACTTAACTCACACAAGACCTGATTTACTCTATGCAGTTGGATACACCAGTCGCTATATGCAGACTCCAAGAGTTACTCATCAGCAAGCAGTGAAGCACATTCTCAGGTATATCAAAGGATCGATCAATCTGGGAATTTGTTATCCAAGAGGAGGAGAAGGCACACTGATGGGATACAGTGATAGCAGTTATTCAGCTGATCAGGAGGATGGAAAAGGAACCACAGGTGTGGTGTTTTACTTCAACAACAGGCCGATAACTTGGCTCTCACAGAAGCAACCAACAGTGGCACTCTCTTCATGTGAGGCTGAATTCATGGCGGCTACATCAGCAGCTTGTCAAGCCATTTGGCTGAAAGGATTGATTGCTGAGATAACTGGGCAGGAGGAAGCACAAGTTGTGATCAAAGTGGACAACAAGTCAGCAATAGCATTGATGAAGAATCCTGTTTTTCATGGCAGGAGCAAGCACATCAATACAAGGTTTCACTACATCCGAGAGTGTGTTGAAAAGGAGCAAATAAAAGTTGAACATGTTAGTGGGGAAGAACAATGTGCTGATATACTCACAAAAGCTCTGCCGAAGCTGAGATTTGCTGAAATGAGAAAGTTGCTTGGAGTAGAGGAGATTGAAGAATCGAAGACGTAGAAGACAAAGCAAAATCAAGATTGGGGGGGAGATTATTAGCCAATCTTGATAATAATAATAGTCAGGGGACTATTGATGTAATTTTGTCTTTATGATTGTTTAAAGTATCTAGAAGGTCATAGATATTTTAGTAGATTAACATAAACACCATGTTTATAGGTTTTATTCTAAAGGAACAGGATAAACGCCTAATGTTTAGGTGTTTCTGTTGGATACATGTTTTATATATAGGGCTGATTTGCGATGGAAGAAATCAGTATTTTTTTAATAAATTGGAGAAGGATTTCCAAGTAATCTTTTTGTTTTTGCTTGTTTGTTTACAAATCTGGTACCAATTTCCAACAAGGCTATGTGTTGTGGTACATGACCCAGGCGTGATGCTTCTGGGTCACGCCCTGGTCGCGCCCCTCCCCCATAACACAGGGGCGTGAGAGTGGCGTGATGGACAAGGTGGTGAGGGCACTCACGGGGTGATGACCGTTTGAGGGTAAGAAAAGAAAAAAAAACTATGACGGCTATGTTACTGTTGAGAGCCAAAAGAAAAAAAAATTAACCCTATATAAACTCATCCAACTCATTCAAAAAACTTCAAAAATCTTCCAAAACTCTTTCAAAACTTCTTAAAAATTCTTTAAATCTCCAAAAACTTCTACACTACCATGGATCCAAACAACCCAAACAATCCATACTTTAACCCGTTTATGAATTGTTACCGACCTCAACTCGATCCAAACAATCCAAACCCGAACCAATTTCTAACCTTCTCGAATTGGTATCCACTACCACCTTTTTTCAACCAAAATTCACCCACCGGTGACAACATTTCTGATAATCAATAGGATCCCGATGTTGACGTGGGTTCAACACCATAACAACCGCAAAAGTGGTGAAAACGACGAATCGGTCATGAACGAGGCGTTGATGGCCTACACACGAGAAAACGGGCCATTTGCTCATATTGCGCCGTGGCAAGTTATGCGGAAATCAACCAAATGGCATCCCGTCCCGAAGTTACAAACTTCGAAACGGACGAAGACGTCATCGTCCGGAAAGTACACGACCACTCAATCCGACTCAACCGGTCGATGTTTCGTTAACTTAAATGAGTCAGATGAGGAAGTCGAAATGGACATGCCCCCACCAACCTCTGCTCAACGTCCGCTTGGTCGAAACAACAAGGGTAAACGACCACAAACCTCGTCTTCAACCGATTACAAAGACACGTTGGAGACCATCTCCGACTCGTTGCAAAAATTTGTCAACATACAGGAGCAAAAACAATATAACAATGATATGAAATTGTTGTGGACTCCAATCGATCACTTAACCGGTCGCGCTCGTGAAATAGCTGAGAAGACGAAGGAGCAAATTATGAAGAAATATAATTTGTAGTTTTTTTTAAAGTTTTTAAATTTATTTTAATGTTTTTTTATTTAATTTTTTAATTTAATTTATTTAATATGTAATTTTTTTTATTTTAGTTTGTAATATTTTTAATAGGTGTTTTTTAATTTAATTTATAATTGAAAAAATAAAAATCAAATAATAAAATATTGAAAAAGGTGGTGATAACATGGAGTAATGAGGAAGTGATGGAGAAGTGATGGACAACATATGAAAAGATGATATGAAGTGATAAGGGGGTGATGGTGTTGATTGATTATGTGGCGCCCAGTGATGGTGGCCATACCACAACACATAGCCTAATGGTAATGTTATCATGGTAAAATGTGTGCCAATAAAATATTGTTTATTGTATCATGTGTATGTAGAGCCGACTTCATTATTATTTCTTTAGGCCCTTGCATTAATTTTTATTTTATATGTAATGTTTAATGAGCGACCTTCGTTAGTTTGTTTAATTTGCATAAGCTCATCATAGTAGAATATGAAACTAGCGTATTTGTTTGAGGTTTAAATATTTTAGAGAGGTGGTATAGGGTTCTTGTATGATTCATCAAAGTTCATTTGGTTTTGAGGTTTTCATTGATGCCATAACATGAATTTATTTTTCTTCTACTTTATTTGTTTAGTTATGTTCTTTATGCTCTAAGCTGTGTTTTTTTTTCCCGATGACCGGAGAACCTACTTGCTTGGTAAACCCATATTAATGACTACATTTTGGTTTACGATGACGTATTACAGTTTCTTAAATTGCAAGTTACTTTGTTTTACCCAGTTTCTTTAAGAAACCATGTTCAGTTTTTTTCTTTTGTTATTAATTTTTTACTTTTATTGTTGTTAATTCAGTCATGTGGTTGGTTGCTTTTTGTGCATGGAAACAAAGGCTGCATGTCATTTTTTGAATTATAATGCATGTTTGATCAAAATCGTGCAAGTTGGTTGTTTTCAATCAAAATACATGTTTGATAGGTTAATATGGATTTTCTTCTTAACCTAACATGATAAAAAAGTTTTGTGCTGGTATTGCTTTATAACCTATGAATATATCTTGGCATGTTCATTTGTGGCTGTAGTTTTTAAAATGGATCAATTTAGGTCATGCTTCTTTAACATATCAAACTGAAAATGAGTTAATAGTAGAATGGATTCATTCCGGACAAAGATAGTCTGATAATTTCTTTGACATGTTGAAAGACTATGTTGCAACAATATGGACATTGTTGTCACTATTTATTTTATATTTAATTATTTGATGGTAATTGCTTAGAAGGGTATCTAATTATTGATTTTTTCTATTTTATAAATTTATTTCAATTGTATTAATATAACAAAGAAATAGAAATCAAATTCTAATACATTCCCGTGTATTATACGTGTCCAAAACTAGTATTTAATAAAACGTCAGTAACTACCATAATTTTAAACTCGGTATAAAATAATAGCTAAAAACAAATTTAAAGATATACATTATGTATCTTTTGTCATAATTAATTTAAAGTCATATACATTATTTCTTCTATTTAATTAGTGACATTCATTATTAATTATAGATATACATTATGTATCTTTTGATTATGAATATGTATCGATTATAGATAATAATGAATATATTACTAACCACATGAATATTATATGAAATTATATTTTATATAAATGTGTAATACATGAATTTATTCAATCAATCCAATAGACATGTTTTTATAAAAGTATAGACTTTTCATTGAGCATATAATATTTATTTATTTAACATGTGTAGTACACGAGATTTTTAACTTAACAGATAATAAAATATCTTAAAAATACCCTAATGAATGAAAAACATAAATGCAATGAGAAATTGAAATTCACAAACTTTTTTCTTGCTAACTATTGATTATGATCCTTCTTCTTTTATTTTACAAATTGAAGAAAAATATGAATAAATGATCACTTTGAAATATTATAAATTTTACTTATATCATTATCATAGAGGAATAATTAGATATTTCCACATAGTTACAACACTAATTTCATATATACACAAGTTAAAAGTTAAATTACATATATCAACTTATTTTCCTTGTTTATTTAAGGGGATATATATGTAACTTAAAACTTTAAGTAAGAGGATATTTGTAATTTATAGGATTATGTATGGGGATATATGTAATTTATTTTTTAAGTTGGATATATACAGTGGCGGATCCAGGAATATTTTCCACTGGGTTCACCATTTTCCGACTTTTTAATTAAATAAAACCGGACACAAAAATTTACAGGTCGGGTTGACGGTTTGGGTCTTGTAATGTTCTTTATGTAATAACAGTGTGATATATTAAGTCAATGATTAAAATTAAAAAACGTCGTCATTAAAAAGTTCGAAGGTACAAAGTGCATTTTCGTTTAAGATTTTAGAGTTCCAGACCAAGCTGGAGTCAAGGGGGTCACGCGCCCTTGTGGGGTCAAAGATGGCAGTCTTGCTAGCCATTCAGCAGGCATAGGTCAAGGGGGCAACACCTGTTGTAGGTTTAACCACTAATTAACTTGATCTGGGGGTTTAACCACTAATAACTATCATTTTGTTTGCTAAGTTTATATGACCGGAAAGTAATTTAACAGTATCATATATAAATCTAATCATTGATTATCAAGATTTCTCTAACAAATATCACTTGACTCAATCAACTTGACAAATTTATGAAAATTACATTAAGAATTCACTCTTAAAAGTCTTAATGGGTTCACATTAGGATTCATTCCTAAAATATTAATGGGTTCACCTTATTGTTTAACTTTTTTGAAAAATTTTTTCCTATTAACGAGTCGAAACTCGGTGGGTTCCTGTGAACCCACCCCCTTTAACGTACATCCGCCACTGGATATATATGTAATTTATAAAGTTTACAGAAGAATATATATAATTGTCCCTTTTATAAAAGCATAATTCATTTGAGCTGAGCCTTAAGTTTTTGTTGATCTTTTGTACTTCGAATGTAACATTTTTAATTTAATCTAGTTCAAAAAGTGTAAAGATTATTTATTTTAAGTAAGTTGAATAAGGGTTTTTAAACCCGATCCGGACTGGTAGTTGAACCTGGATTCGGTATCAAAGGCGGGCCGGTTATGTGCTCAAAACCGTCTTTTAAGGAACCAGACAATCAAACCTGTTTTTTAAATATATTTAATACTAAGTTAATACTCCGTGTATTACACAACATAAATAAAAAAAATATAATAAATATTTAGCAACGAAAATTTAGACAATATAAGATAATCTTTTAATATAAAATATAATTAAAATTTATTCTTATAATTAATAATTATTTATATTATTTCTTAAAACAATAATTTTTTCAATGTTTGTTTCTTTAAACATTTCGTTTTAATTTTTTTTATTATATATTATATAATCATTCATTTTTTTAAAAAGTGTGTTTTTTAACATGAATATATTTTTGTTGTACTAATTTTTTTTATTTTAAAAGTGTTTAAATATATATATATATAATATATAATATTATTATTTAATTTTAATTTGAGAAAGAAGCAGAAAAATAAAGTTGATGTGCTCTTTGGACATGTCATGTGTCCATAAAAACTTTTATTTATTAAAATAGACAGATTTTATATTAATGTATTATATATATTTATATAATAGTAGGTTAGTAACCCGTCTATTGCACGAGATAAATAAAATATATTATTAACTAATAGTTGCCAATAAAAAATTAAACTATTTAAGATGATTTTTAATATAAAATATGATTAAATATAATTTTATAGATTAAATAATAAAATAATTATATTATTTTTTTGAACACTAATTTTTTCAAAATTTGTTTCCTTAAATATTTTGTTTTGAAAAATTATTTTTAAAAATTCTATATTTTATAACAATTTGGATTTTGAAAAAAAAAGTGTGTTTGTTTTAATATTAATATATTTTTATTGTATTAAAAAAATTCTCGTATTTAATTTAAAAATATGTAAAAAATATATTTAATATTTATTATTATTATTTTATATATGATATAATTAATAAGAGAGAGAAACAGAAAAAAGTCAAGGTGTTTAAAAATTGCATCAAGTGTCTCTAAAAACCTTGATTTATTATTTAAGTAAGATTTTTAACGTTCGGTCCCATTTTATAAACATTGGTATTAAATGATATTGTTACAACTTGCAAGGGAAATGATAAAATATGAAAATTATTTTGATGGGAAGCTTCGAAGTTGACGATGATTCTTGATAAAGTTTTATGACGGTTATTATTCAAGTTGTAACAAAATAGTAAGGCTGGCAAAACGGCTCTTAACGGGTTTTAATAGGTTTCTGACGACGCGATTAATGAAAATATAAACATGAAAACGACTTGTTTAACACTTAGTTTGGTATTTATGCATAACAGTTCTTTATTTTGTATAATAAAAAAGAAAAATGATGAAGTTTAGCCTCTTAATTTTGATTATTTTTAAAAATGTAAAAAATCAAATAGTAATTTTTTTTGTTAAACATGTCTAATCGTGTCTTAACAGGTACCAATTTTGCCAGCCCTACAAAATAGCAAATAGTAAAAAGGTAAATTTGACCAGAAGTAAAATTAAAACGTAAAAAACTTGTTTTTTTTTCAATTTTATAATTTCACCTTTTTTATACATAAATAAGTTATATATAGTTTATTACTATATTAAAACTTGTGCATTATACGAGATTGATCAATAAGATATTAAACAGATGTAAGCAAAAAAAATAATGAAATAATTAGAAAAATATTCAATAACTACAATATGCATAAATAATTAAAAAAAGGTTAATAATAAATTATTATTTAATTTAAAAATATATAATTTTTAATATCATTGTTATTTAATAAAAAAGATAAATAATAAATTATTATTATTTAATATAGTTATTTACCTATTTACAGAAGTGAGACAAAAAAAAAAAAAAAAAAAAAAAAAAGTGAAGAGTCATCAAATAAAGACATGTGTCAAGTATTATTAAGAAATTTTCTTTAAAAAGTCATACCATATTTTTGAGATTTTTCTTATTTTTAATTGAAGTATTTGTATAAACAAATTTCTTTTTCTTTCTTTTGTGAAAATAGTTGTATGATTGAAATATAATGTGCTTAATATTATTCATACAAGTTGCGTATTCTTGTATGCTGCTACTATATTAGGTATGAGTATGATTTGTGCTTGCGTAATCTTCATGTATATTTTGCATGGTTGTAAAAATCCCCGACTAGGTCGATTAAACGGCTGATTAATCGTTAGTCCCCTAACGCCGACTAGGCCCGACTATCCGATTATGCCGATTAGTTGGCCGCTTAATCCCGATTAATCCCTAGTCCCCACCCCACCGACCGACTAGCGACTAGCGATTTCTACAACATTGATATTTTGTGTGAGACACACAAACTGTGACTTCTACGTAATACATATATGTATACAAACTAACTGCCACTTTTGCGTATACATATGTGACGTAATTATACGTAAATTATATAGACTCTTATACTTCTTGTATATAACAATACATGTGTTGTTGCATCCCGCCGGTAGAGAACAAGACGAAAGGTTGGTAAAACACTTATAATAAGTAGGATTTAGATAACTTCATCTACAACTAGTACATAATTGTCTTAGTAATTGTCTTAAAACCAAAAGTAAGCATAAACACCCCTAAGTCATATTGTTTGAAATCACAACAAAGATAGATGATGAACTTAAATCTAGTTCATAGGTAATAGAAATAATGTTGTAAGTCTCTAAGATAGCCTTCAATGCCTTAGGCACCAAAAACTTCCTGTATAGCTCTCCTTCTTAATTTAACGTCCTGAAATACATGCTTAAAAGAGTTTGGGTCAGCATAAAGCTGGTAAACTCGATCAGTTATAAACATTTAATAAGTAAACAATTTGTAGTCTTAGTAATAAACAAAGATAACAATATTTCGTTTGTTTGTTCGTATATATTATTAAAGTCGCATAGCCAATCCTGCACCACCCATATGATATGGCAACAAAACCATATGTTGGCCTTTCGTCTTGTGTAGGTCATTTCTTATTCATGAACTAATAAAAATAGTTAGTAATTATGCCATATTGATTTGCCAATCTCAGTAGGGATACCATTGTGTTTGAGTGTTTCTCGGATAACGCTACCCATAATACTAATGGCCCCAACTAGGGTTAATGACATGCTCTAAAAAGAGACAACAATATGGAAAGTTTAAGTCTCAAACATTAGTGCATATAAAAGTTTAGTAGCATGTATTTCATTACAAAATATAGTAAAGAAAAGCGAGAGATTTGCACGAACATGGAGTGGTTGCCTTTCTTGCATAGGTGTATACCTATGTTTATAGATATTGCTAAGATTAGACTTAGTTTTTTTTTTGGAAGGAAATGTTTCACATATGTTGTCTTAACCGGGCCCACCGGAGACATGCCCCCAGATGCGCGGGAACCCTGTGGAATAGGTAAACCCTCGTCCCCTATCGAAAAACCTGAGATAAACCTCAGGATCGTCATATGGGATAAATGTCCTCCAGCTTGACCCCAACAAGAGTAGAACCCACAACCTCTATAATGAAAGGTTGAAGCTCTACCAGTGGACTAAGCAATGGTTGACAAGATTAGACTTAGTTACTAGCTAGCATTATTTTGTTCTATGCATAATTTCATACTTTACACAGGCCTCATTTTAGATGTTTTGTAAGCTATAATATTTACGTGGTATCTTGTATGTATGTAATTGGATTCTTATTAATAGATTCTTGTCTACAAACAATAATAATACTTGTATAAACTAGATAAGTTATCAATTAGGCTTTAAGTCACTTTTACATATAAAGTATTATTGGACCTATTAAGTCCATTAAGTTGTCTTAAAATCCATTAATACGTTCATAAATCTTAATTTGTCCAAATAAAGATATACTTATTTAATTATTCTAAATAGAATATTTTGTGTATAATTTCTGATGAAAAATACCATAGTTTACCTAGTGTGATAGTTGGGACGGTAAAGCCCATAAGACATTTTTATTCTTTTTAAATAAATAGTTTAAGCACGTTAATTTAAAAAAAATATTTTCATTATACATACTATATTTGAAGTATAACATTATGATTAAAACTATCCTTAACTCTTATTTATATAGAAACATGTTTTTACGCATGACATGTGTCGGTTGCGTACGTAGTTTTGTGTTTAAAAAGTCTTTCGTATTCCCTATCATTCCAAATATTTTTATAATATTATTTTATATATTTTTTCTTGTATATATATATATATATATGTAACATTTCAAAAATAAGTTATAGTCCAAGACTATATATTTTATCATTTAAATGTGTCGGTTTCATAACTAGTATTGCGTAAAATGTGTTGTTAGCCATTTTAATTACCATAACATATCAAAATATGATATTATACGTTATTTATTATAAATAAATTTATAAAATTTCCAGAATTTAAATATACACTTAAATAAACTATTTTAGTTGTTTTTAGCGTGTCGGTTCGGTAATATAACGGTCTTAAGTTTAAGTTATATTGTGGATGTCTTATAAAGCATTTTTAAGTTACTTTTAACATCATTTAATATGTTTTTAAATTTTGGAATTTTAAAGTTGTGCATGTATGATTTGTGTCGGTTTTTATATTTTAACGTGTTATTTCCGTTAACGTACAAGACGTTGCATACATTATGTTGCTTTTTATGTTTAGATAACTTGACTCATTTTAAGGTATATTACATGTGTTTTATATGTTATAATTGTTCATGAGCTAATGCAAGTGTTAAACGCAATAAAACTAGTTAGAATGGTACCTTGTTGGTGTTTCTTTGTCATGACCGTTGCTCAACCAAACTTACATGAGGGGTTGATGTCTCCAGAAGGTTAGAAGGCTGTAAATATGGTTAACATGTGTATATTGGTTTTAGAAAGAATGAAGGTGAAGGTGAAGGTGAAGGTGAAGGTTTTAGTATCTAAAAACTAAGTTTAGGCACATGCAACCTGATGCATGTTGGCTTTTTAACCAAGCTCTCATACCCTTGAACTTTGGTGGTTAAACCATATATATTTACTGAAAAAAATGTGTTCTTCATCATGGTTAACAAGAAGTGGTGGTAAAAATACATAGATGCTTGGTTTTGGACTCAAAACTAATCTTTTTGTACATGCAAACTTGTTGCATGCAAGGGTTTTGGCCAAAGCACCTAAACCACGAAATTTTGGGTGTTATATGACGTTTATTTTCTGTTCAAAATTAGGCTTCGTCACGGATTAGAAAGAGTATATTATAGAGTACAAAACAAGAAAAAAAGTGTGTTTTTGATTTCAAAATAGATGTTTCTTACCTAGTTCTTGACGTATAATGAAGGGAGATGGATTATGAGATGGTATGACCTTCAATTGATAACAAAAAATCTGTCATGATGAGTTATTGGAAGTTTTTGAGGTCAAAAGCTCAAGAATCAAGGAAGAAGGAAGTTGTAAATCCTTGCATGTGATGTTGATGCATTTGTTCCACGTTTTAACGACTTTAAGGTTCGTTCTGGGTCTCAAATGCTCCTTAGGTTTTCACTAAAATGACATATATAGTCCAAGGAGATCTAAAAAATGAGGTGATTTGGAGTTCATTAGATACCTTAAACGTGATGAAAAAGTGAAGATAGCACAACAGGTCAGTTTCCGCACAGTCTCGGTTGGAAGTCTGTTTGAAGGTCGAAATATTGATGAAAATGGGTGAGGCCACTTGGGATCTTTCTTAGTGAAGTTGATGTTTATTGAGAAAAAAGAACCAAGACATTTTGTGGAGTGTGGAAGGAGTTATAGGTCCTGGAAGTTGGCAGACCAAAGTTGCCAAAAAGTAAAATGTGAAAAGAATCTTGAAAAGGAAAAGGGAGAGAGAGAGATTGGTGGAATTGGTGGTGTGCTTGACTTGATAGAAATTTTCTTTTGTTGTTTTATAGTTGAGTGTATGTGGTGTGTAACATCGACAACAATGTGATAAATGACTCTTTGTTCAGATAACTTAGCACTCAAGCTTGGTAGGGTCCAATGAGGATTCAGGCCCAGATAAGGCCTATTATATGCAACTTAAGCCCAAATAAATTAACAGACTTTGTGTAAGAAGTCATTACGTAATTTATTAGTGCTTCCAAAAGAATGGGAATAATATGCTCTTAGGTATATATCATTCAATCAACAAAAAAGGGGGGTGTTGTTATTGTGTATCATCCCATACAATCTTGCGATAACTAGAGAAGTGTCTACGAGTAAAGCAACTTCATTCAATGGGCATCCTCAATATTATTGCTTGAAGGAGGCTCGAACCTCCACACTCTGTAGCATGAGATTTTAAGTCTCGTGTGTCTACCATTTCACCACCAAGGCATTTTTCAATTCCGATGTTATGGGTAGGTCCTGCAAAGGATCTGAATAATTATGTATATAGGACTACAATTTTTGGTGTAAATGCTACATATATGGTTCTCATCCTATAGAGACTATGTGTGTGTGATAGGAGCATTTGTAGACAAAAGAATCGCCCTAAGATGATTATCTCATGGCTATTGAGAACGAATAAAATAAGATGTGACAACTTTTTGACATGCTCCCACGTGCACGAGATGATTAATCCATAAAGTGTAAATGACAAATTTGTATGCTTATGGTCTTGATTGTTTGATTTTCATCATCCTCAAAAATGTGTTTATAAGTGCTCTAAATCACTAGAAAAACAAAAATTTCCATCCAAGCAAATGATGTCTAATTTCGAGGACGAAATTCCCATAAGGAGGGGAAAATGTTACATCTACAACAAATCAACAATAGGATAACTGATTCTTTGTTAAGATAACTTAGCACTCAAGCTTGGTAAGGTCCAGTGAAGATTCAGGCCCAAATAAGGCTCATTCTATGTAACTTAATCCCAAATAAATTGACAGACTTTGTTTAATAAGTCACATAATTTATTAGTGCTTGTTAAAGAATATGAACAACTTACTGATTAACGCGCCAGATTATCAATCATTATCGTAAATACAAATAATAAGTATTTATGACAATATAATATTAATATATGGTCAAAATTTCTATTCATATAGTTAAACACGAAGTGCGTATGCAAAAACGAAGAAACTACAGCTAACACGTATTAAAGTAATGTTAATGGTTTAAACATACTAATGCACAAACTGATGAGAATGTATTAATAAATATTTAATTATGAATATCTAATAATATTAGAATGATAAGAATGACATTCGAGAAGCAAAAACGTTTGAACAGTCTAGCGTGTCAAATAGGCGACATTAACCTGTTATGAATACTTTACTCACTAGATCTATATATCATATCTGCTAACGAAATAAATATTCGAAGAATATTTTAAATGTTCTAATAACATCCCGGTCTCAGAAACATATTTACGGCAAGTGTTCGTGACACAAAGTGTGTTCATGACACGATTTAAACGCATTAAATGATCAAGCTAGATATAATAACCTACCTCTTTCATTTCTTCAATCTTCCAAAAACAAAACACATACATAAATCATCTCCTAAAGTTGTCTTTATGATCGAAAACATAGCTGAAACCATGGACGAAGTCAGATTTCTACCTCCAACCATTTCTTGACGCTACGAACACCATGGTAAGCTTGGTTTCTTTTAACTCATCTCCTAAAGTTGTCTTTATTATCAAAAACATAGCTGAAACCATTTATTAAAAATTGGATTTTCGTTTTTGTTTAGCTAGTCCCTAAAAACCAGGAGACCATATATCTGGATATTATTCAGAATGATCCCCGTCGATCTAACCGTTGTAATGAGCGTATTTTTGGATATGTTCTTCTATACTTGCATATAGTTAATGTGAACAGAGGAAATTGCAAGAGGAGTCTTATAGATATGTGATTTCAGGTCTCGAAGCCTACAAGTCGGAATTAAGTTCAGGAAATGCAGATTCAAATATCGGACGATCCCTAGAGACCTAACTGTTGGATCGCTACCAAATTTGATAGAAGCTTCCGAATGAATAAGCGAAGCTTTTCACCATTGGGTTTTTGATTCTGATGCCCGAAAGTCGATTTTTCTTAGCCTGGAAGTCGATTTTTCTTAACCACGAACTGAACAAAGCTGCTGGGAAGATTCCGGCGAGCTGCTGACTTTTTCGGCGACTGTTGCGGCGACAACTGATGAAGAAGGTAGAGCTCGAGGAGACGTATCCGTGGACAGCTAAATCACCTAGATCAGAGTTCGTTTTGTCTAGTTTCGAGCTACTCGTATGTTGTTAAGGGAAAACTCACCAATGAGCTGGGTTCCAGGCTGGTGAACAAGAGTCAAAGCTGGTCCAACTCGATCAACAATGGTTAAATTCAGATTCAATGAGGACGGGAATGTTCGAGATGCGAAATCAAGTTGAAGGAACAAATCGGTTATCTCAAAAGGTATAATTTAGTAAGAATGTTAATTACTATTAGTTGATTATGTGTGCCATGTTTGAAGATGAATAACAATTGTTTAAAGTTGATTATTGGGAAGTCATTATAAAATAGAGCAATTGAGTTTTCTGGATTTAACTAAAAACAAAGAAAACTGTATCCGATTTTCGGTAGAGTTAAAAGGTATGTTTTTATAATCTAAGTATCCTCAAATAAGGCTTAGGCATAGTAAGTATAAGTTGTGTAAAAAGAAAATGTTGAAGGTTTTGACATGGATTTTGTAGGCAGCGAACTACTATTGCAAAGACTCGAATTGAACATCGTTGTGCACTTTGAAAGGTATAAAACTTACTGATTTTAGTGGCTCAATTGATGCAAAATAGAACTGTAGATACTAATTAAGCCATTCGAGGCATAATGAGCCTTTTTGTCTAATTGCCTTGAGAACAAATTTAATAAACAAGTATACAAGGATTATGTTCAAAAATGTTTATAAAGTTCACCTGAACATATAATGTTAGAATTTAGTCATTGAACCCCAAATATATGTAAATTATAAAAATGAATTTTGAGGCAAGTTTGACTTTTAAAAGTCAAATTATCTAGAATTAAGATTAAGGTTTTTGAACCATTACCATGGTTAATAATCCTAAAATGATTAATGGTTTGATTAGCCATGTTTGACTAGTCCAAATTCCCTTGGTTAAGTATGAGCAATATAATATAAATAAGTATATAAATATATGTATGTATGTTGGGTCTAGAAAAGTCAAGACCAACGGTTAATTTGGATAGATGAAATGTAAACATGAAGTATTATGTATTTGTTGATTAGGGAGCAACGAATCACTGCAAAAGCCACTGAAAAACTCAAGTTTACGAAGACACCTGATGACCAAAAGACCTGAAGACCACAACAAATGATAGAGCTTCATTTAATATTTATTATTTATTATCATTTTGTTGTATTTGTTGTATTTAGGGTTTTAGGTCATGTGACACTATAAATAGAGATTATTCTCATTTGTAAAAAAAACACAGACAAGAGAGTGTGTGAGGGTGTGCTTCAATGTAATCCTGAGAGAGCTCTCCCCCATGAACTCCATGGATTCTTTATCCATGGAGTTTGAGAGCATGAGAGGGGTAGGTAATGTAATCTTGTTGAATGATTGAACTACTATTGTTATAAATCATCTGTTTGTTCATCAGTTTACATTACATCTCAGATTCTTGTTTATGTTCTTCACCCATCTTCAAGACTTTTCTCTGTTCAGAAATGGTTAATCTTCACAAATCGGGTAGGTCCTATTCCGCAACCGTTTTTACAATTGGTATCAGAGCCAAGTTCTCGAGATTATCATTCTAACCATTGATTCTCTCAAACTTGTGCTCAATACCCTGATTTTGTGAATTTTAGTGAAAGTTCTTTGAAGATGTTCTTGTTCTGGGTTCTGCATTCTTCAATTTATTTGGGTTATATTTTTTGTGTTTTGATATGGTAAACACAAGTGGGTTTTGACTCTCCCTAATATATGTCAAAACCCCACCCAAATCTGATCTTTATCGGACGATTTATCAAATTTTTGTTCATTTGATAAAAATGGAGGCTGAAAAATTTTAGGGCAGCTGGGTTTGTTTCAAGAAAGAACATAATGATGATGACGGCGTTCTTGAATTTAGGGTTTTCAGAAGGTTTTATTTGATTGGTTTTCGGAAGCTCACCATGGATATTCTTTAAAATTATAAGCTTCTGATGGTTGTTGCTTCCTATGGATATTGCTTCCTATGGCTACTGCTTCTGATTGGAAATTGCTTCCTAAGCACAAGTTGCTTCCGAAGCATAAAAATTGCTTCCTAAGCACAAGTTGCTTCCGAAGCATAAAAATTGCTTCCTAAGCACAAGTTGCTTCCGAAGCATAAAAATTGCTTCCTAAGCACAAGTTGCTTCCGAAGCATAAAAATTGCTTCCTAAGCACAATTTGCTTCCGAAGCACAATTTGCTTCCGAAGCACAATTTGCTTCCGATGCACAATTTGCTTCCGATGCACAATTTGCTTCCGATGCACAATTTGCTTCCTAAGAAAAAGTTGCTTCCTAAGCAAAAGTTGCTTCCTAAGCATAAGTTGCTTCCTAAGCATAAAATGCTTCCTAAGCATAATTTGCTTCCGATTGGAAACTACTTCCGAAGCATCTTCTGAAGACATCTCCTTCTGATGAGTGAAGCTTTTTCCGAAATTGAATTACTATTGCTTCTGAGAGTTACTTCCAAAGAGCAGAGGTATTATTGGTATGTAAAGAAGTTAGTTTCTTAAGTGTTAATTTGTGATGTTCAAGTTCTAATGCATCTGCAAATTAATACTTCTGAAGTTAACTAAACTGTTCTAAGAACCAAAGTTTTTGGTATAAAAGGAGGTTAGTTCTTAAGTGCTAATTTATGATGTCCAAGTGCTAATGCATCTATAAATCAGTACTTATGAAGTTAACCAAATATTTCTTAAGTAAAATCATCTCTTGATATGTAATGTCTGATTTTTAAGTGTTAATTTGGATGATGTCCAAGTGCTAATGCATCTTCAAATCAATACTTTAGAATTTGACAACATATGATTTTACTTCTGAAACACATTTGACTTTGGTTCCCTCATTTGGTATGACAAGATGTTAACTTTCTAAGTGCTCATTTGTGATGTCCAAGTTCTAATGCATCTACAAATTAGCACTTTGAAATTAACAAAATATTTCATAAGTGATGTCTTTTCTTGATATGCAATATCCACTTCTTAAGTGTTAATTTCTGTGATGTCCAAGTGCTAATGCATCCTCAAATAAACACTTTAGAAATTGATAACATATGACATCACTTTTGAAACACATCAGCCTTTGGTTCGCTTGTTCGGTTTCATCATTGGAAGTACATTACTCCTTGGCATGATAGAGCTGAAACTTATACATCATCAGAAAATCAAAATAAGTTAATGATGCCTATTCTATAAGTCCAATTGGTGTTCCAGATCTGCTGCATGGAACATATTGCTGGTTAGCAATGATTGCTTCCGAAGAACACTACTTGTTTTTGAAGACATCATGGGTTTTCACACATTGGTTATCTACAACATCAGTCTAGGGGGAGATTGATGGATTGAAAATGATGGCAAGAGTGTTATTAGTGGTTTATCAGTGAAGACTTCGGTTTCATTGATGTGAAGATTTCTTATTTCTACTTTGAAGACTCTCAAGAATCAAATTGTTGGGATATGATTTACATTCATCTTTGATCCTTTATTTGTCACATGTTCATTACAAGGAAGGTTGTGATTCCTATACTTGAACTGACACCCTATATTCTGATATCCTTTGGTGGTGGGAAAGAAGATTAAGATTGCTAATCATAGGGGGAGCTTGATTAGAGGGGGAGAAGATAAATGAAATGCATGGAACTTCAAGAAGATTGTTTTGGGTTTGAAAAGTGGGATAACGAAACCTTCACAATATTGTTGCGGTGAAAGAAACATGAATTTATTCTACACAAGTTCAATCTTATTATTCATGTTTGTTTCATTATACTTCTGCATTGGCTTACATTCATCTAACCAAATACGGGGAAACTGTTGGGTCTAGAAAAGTCAAGACCAACGGTTAATTTGGATAGATGAAATGTAAACATGAAGTATTAAGTATTAAGTATTTGTTGATTAGGGAACAACGAGTCACTACAAAAGCCACTGAAAAACTCAAGTTTACGAAGACACCTGATGACCAAAAGACCTGAAGACCACAACAAATGATAGAGCTTCATTTAATATTTATTATTTATTATCATTTTGTTGTATTTGTTGTATTTAGGGTTTTAGGTTATGTGACACTATAAATAGAGATTATTCTAATTTGTAAAAAAAAAAACACAGACAAGAGAGTGTGTGAGGGTGTGCTTCAATGTAATCCTGAGAGAGCTCTCCCCCATGAACTCCATGGATTCTTTATCCATGGAGTTTGAGAGCGTGAGAGGGGTAGGTAATGTAATCTTGTTGAATGATTGAACTACTATTGTTATAAATCATCTGTTTGTTCATCAGTTTACATTACATCTCAGATTCTTGTTTATGTTCTTCACCCATCTTCAAGACTTTTATCTGTTCAGAAATGGTTAATCTTCACAAATCGGGTAGGTCCTATTCCGCAACCGTTTTTACAATGTATGTATGTATATTTAATAAATAAAAGGATCTTTCAAATAGTTGATGGGTTTTGTAAGAAAATTTTTAAAGGATAAAAAGTATGATTAAATATAGAAAGTATTCTAAAAAGAATTAAAGCCTTCCCAGGCTACATCTATGACCATTACTAAGTTACTAATTTGGTAATACGTCTTAAGGACGAGGATTAAGGATTAGGTTGTAAGACCACTTCCTAAACTCATGTGTTGACCTTTAATACTTGTATTTAATAGGCTTGTACATTCATGACTAGATTTACTCACAGGACATGGTGAACTTACTATTTTAGGATTATCAGCTTGGTCAAATAACTACGGTGAGTCTTGGCCTTCCCTTTTTTACTTAATCATCGACGGACGAGTACTTGGTGTTGTGAGTTTTGATTTGTCAACCAGTTTACTTGCACACACAAGCTTAGATTAATTATTATCTTAATGTCATTGGTCATGACCCACCAACTATGTATGTAGTTGACATGTTTTAGCTTGTGATACAGGTAACCCAGGAACATGAAAGTCAAGGAATACATGAAGGATGCTAACTAAATATATGAAAGTCAAGGAATACATGGAGGATGCTAATTAATTATAGAAGACTGATTTTGAAAAAACATCCACGTGTTAAGGAAATGGACCTGGTTAAAACACTGATTCAAGGTTATATGATTGTTTTGTAATTTCTTCACCGTAAGCATTATTTATTGTGCAAATATTACAATGTTTTAGGAAGGTCAAATTTATTTGCATTTTGTGGTCAACATAAGTCTTCCGCTGTATATGATTGGCTATGAATGGTGCCACACGCCACGCCCCTCGGCGGGGGTGTGACATGGTGTATATATTCATATGTATGCATGCATGCATGCATGCATGTATGTATGTATGTATGTATGTATGTATGTATGTATGTATGTATGTATGTATGTATGTATGTATGTATGTATGTATGTATGTATGTATGTATGTATGTATATGTGTGTATGTATGTGTGTATGTATGTATCTATGTATCTATGTATGTATGTATGATGTATGCATGCATGCATGCATGTATGTATGTATGTATGTATGTATGTATGTATGTATGTATGTATGTATGTATGTATGTATGTATGTATGTATGTATGTATGTATGTATGTATGTATGTATGTATGTATGTATGTATGTATGTATGTATGTATGTATGTATGTATGTATGTATGTATGTATTTATGATGTATGTATTTATGATGTATGTATGTATGTATATGTGTGTATGTATGTATGTATGTATGTGTATGTATGTATGTGTGTATGTATGTTTGTGTGTGTATGTATGTATGTTTGTGTGTGTGTATGTATATTTATATATGTATGTATTTTATACGTATGCATGTATATATATTTATGTGTTTTGTAATTGTTTGATTTGTTTTGTATGCATATGCACATGTATGTGTGTATATGCGCATGAATAAGTGTGTGTATGTGTGCATTTCGTACACATACATACATACATACATACATACATACATACATACATATAAACGTTGCACATCTATATATGTGTGTGTGTTAGCTTATAATTAAATAGGTGTGTTAAATAAACTAGTTGTTTACATAAATGATTCCATATGCATACTTTTATGTGCATGTTTGTCGTAATTTATATATATATATATATATATATATATATATATATATATATATATATATATATATATATATATATATATATATATATATAATGATTCTAGTGTAAGCACGGCTTGCTCTCGATATGATGAAGTCAAAACTTGGTACACAAGGGATATATGCCTATGTATTGATTGTGAATCGTGCCTGCCGGTAATCTGTACTGATGGGTCCAATGGATCGCCTTCTCACAGTGGTTGCACCACCTACATAGGATTTCGACACGATGGTAGTATTGACATTTAGTGCAGAGAGGGGCTTTTCCGGCATACAACATACGAGTCTCTGTATTAAGAGTTGGTGCAACTTGGCTGATAGGAGTGGCCCTTGTGTAGTTCCCGGGGCCCTTCTGCTTCTTGGTAGGACGAGGATTAGACTTCTTGCTTGATTCCCCTTCCATTACTCCATCATTCCTTGCTGAGCTTCTTGGATAGCTCTGAGCATACTCCTCACTATGAAGGATTCGATGGATGATGTCAGGAAGGACTGCAACTAATTGGTTAGCGATAAGGGTAGCCAACACATCAGTAGCTGATCCACTTCAGGTGGAGGAGAGGGAGACGATGGTTGTCTTCTGGGTAGCATTATGGTCTCAACTGATAAGTCATCGGTTAGTACTCATGATTGAATGCAGAAAAAACATGCAATTTAATTCTTATTCCTAAGTTCTCTACATGAGGGTCCCTAGGTTATAGTCTAGGCCAAACCTTTCTAGGAAAAATGACATAAATTCTCAATAAATGTGACACCTCGTATTTTCCACTTAAGCATTTACTTTATTTATAATAATAATTTATATTATTATTACTTACATGGCACTAGAATTAGTTAATTTAGTGTGACACGTGGCACAATAGTTCAAACATGAACAACAAAGTGATAATTCGAGGAATTATCGGAAAACGTACACACGTGTCTTGTCTAACGAACATTGGTGAAATAAAGGAACAACAAATGAATTTAACAATAATTAAGCTCTATGGGAGCCTAGAATAAGTTAAACAACATTCATAAGTCACAAAATGATGATCGTAAACGAGAAATACGCGAAAAAACGAGCTTAAACAACATGATTGGGCCAATTGTGCTCAAATAGACCACCAGGCGGTACACCTAGAACCAGTGTAGGCGACACGCCAAGCACCAGGCGGTACGCACGGAGTGCTACTTCCACTCAAGGCGATGCGCGCGGATCAACCACATGCTTTTGGATTATTTTAATCCAGGCACTACGCCTGGCCTCGCGTGGGCACGCTAGGCGATACGCCTGGAAGCCGCAGATGCCAAAACCACTTTAACACTCAACCTATCTCATTTTTAATCATTTCTATCCTATTTTCTTGACTAAAACACCTCAATCTCGAGCAAAACAACCTGCTACTTCATCATTTCACCAGAAAAACTCCTTTTTTGAAGCTTTGAAGCTCCTAGGAAGCCATTGAAGTAAGAAGAAAGCTTGGAAAGCTTGTTAACCTCATCAACAACACTTCCTACTGAAGAGCCATTCTCAGGAGATTGTGGAGCTGTTGAGCTGTTGTTCTAGCCCCTTATCAGTGTTTTTGAAGCTCTAGAAGGTAGTTCTGTGGTCCTTGGAGTCTAAAAACACTTATACACACACATGCAAGCTTTCGAAATCACATGCAACCACTCAAACCTCATCTATTTGGATATGTGGTTACATGATTTTATGATTGATTTGATAATGATCCATGATGATGTTCATGAGATTTGATGGGTATTTGTTGATTTTATTAAGAAATGGTTACATTTGGTTGCATGCATGCATGATCTAAGTAGATCTAGATGATTTTGGATATTAATATATACTTATGAATGATGTTTGGGATGTTTTGCATGATTAGGCATAGTTGTTTTAGTCAAGAAGTGGATGTTTGAGAATGCTACTAAAAATAGTAACTTTGTTCTTACAAAAATATTGATAAATGATGAAATGGCAACATGAATATGTTTAGGATCATGATATATGATTTAAATCATGAATTTTGGAGTTTTGATTGGTTAAAATTGATATAAACTGTGATTTGTATCATTATTACTAAATATAGTAACTTTTAAGTTACAAGTGCTTAAAGAATGATAAATTTGATATGATTTTCATGCTTGCATGACTATTTAAACTTAACATGATAATATTAGGTGATATTGAATTAATGGAAACATTGAAAATGAAGTATTCACATGAGTTACTATAAATAGTAACTTTATTACGACAAACCGATGAATGATGATGTTCTAGTCATTGCGAGCATGCTTAAATGATTATTTGGAACCAAAATTTTGATATTAGATGTTTTTGACTTGTTAGTTTCGATGAAATACGCATATTATTACAACTTGCCATAAATAGTAACTTTTTAATGAATGGTATGATAATTTGACAATGTGTGAATAAATGTTATGTGATAACATGATCATATAGGCTAATATTGCATGCTAGAATAAAAAGAAAATGATTTCTTGTATGAACTTGCTTAAAATAGAAACTTTCCTAAAATGGAAACTTACTATAAATAGCAAGTTATCCCAAGAATACAATTTATGTGCTCACACACATCACACGCACGTTAAACGATAATTTAAACTAAACACGTCACCAACGAGTCGTTAAGTGAAATACAGTCAACATGATCAACACGACCAACGTAACAACTTAGAGTTGTTTGGACACGAATACAGTCTGGTGAGACCAACACGAACGTAAACACGAACTCATAACACCTCTGTGATATATGTAACCGCTAAGGGCGAACAACAAACCGTTCACGAGAACAGCAACTAAACTCAGGTGAGTTTACAGCCCAACTTTTATACTTAACTGTTTGTTAAACTTTTGGGGTGAGAATACTATGCAACTGTTTTAGATGTATGACTAGTTTGTTGTAAAACTATTTTGAGTGTAACTATATCGCAACAAAAGTACTCACATGCCTAACCGTTAGTTGTGTAACAAACGAGTCATTATTACGTAGTACTACTAGGCCTGACAAACCCCATTCAACGATAGCTATGACTGGCGTTCACGGTGAGTTTAATATCGAGCTTTTGCTGGGTACCGCAATAACCTGGGGAGGCAAACAACAAGTCTAAGTTTCGGTAAGATCAACTGACACACTCGGGATCGTAGATCCAACAACTTAACATACCCAGTATATATCTGTTTACTGTTTACAACTACTTAAACCTGTGAACTCACCAACTTTATGTTGACACGTTTTTGCATGTATTCTCAGGTAACTTAATGCACAATGCTAGGATGCACATGGAGTAGGACTAATGAGGAGTCTTGCATGCATTCTAACATATAGACTAAACATTGTCATGATTTTGTATTTTGAACAACATAGTGTTTAGAAAATTACCTTTCCGCTGCTAAACTTATATTTTCCGAAGCAAAACATTTAACTCATTCCGCTGCTTTATTAATGAAATTTGAATTTACTTACAAAACCGTGTGTATGTCCAACTCATATAGAGTCGTTCTATATGACTGAGAGCTGTGATTCTGGCCACGTCACACCCAACGGTCTGACACCGCACGTGGGAATTTGGGGTGTGACAATAACCATGGCTCTGATACCAATCTGTCACACCCATGTTGGCGGCCGGATCAACTTTCCCGTAGGGCGAAATAGTCTCGGGGCGCGATTCGAAATCAAAGTACTCAAATTGTATTCATAGCACATGATGTATAATGAGAAGACTAAAGCAAGCATTCGATAAGAATTACAAAGTTAAATTACACAAATATGAGTTAAATAATTTAACAAAGTAATATTCAAAAATGTTTTTGAAATCAACTATCATGTCACACCCCGACCAACAACGTAATATGTCGAGACGCGAGTTTGACTGTTCATTAAATCATGGTGCTATTATAATGTTTCACTATTTAATGCATAATGATTACAAAACATCACAACATTCATTGAATAATAAACAATTATTACATGAATTGAATAATCAACAGTTACATTCGCATTGCTTAGACATTGATTTCAATTTAAATAGGCCACTAATTCTTATCCTATATCTTCACCATGATACCTTATCCTATTACACGTGTGAAATAGAGTATGCAACTATTTGCATAGTCGGTGAGATCACACACTAAGTTTAAATAATAAGTATAAAAAGGATGCAAACTATAGCCTAACTAGAATATGTATCATAAGCATAACATGAATACAAGTTGAATAAATAGAATGAATGAATGAATAACAATAGCCTGTGTCCAAACAAGTATCCATACAAACTGTTAATTCAAGTATGGTCATACTATAAATTAACATTTGTATTTCAACAAGTTTGCTAGGTGTACTTTTCACATTTTTATCACAATGACAAAAGCCATTGCGAAGATGGTATCTAACACATCTTAGGCTACTCTAGCCTAGCTTGCTTGACTGTCAATACACATAGAATCACACATAGAATCAACATATTGTATAATCTTAGCATCTAACACATAAAGCTAACTAGGTCTAAGACTTGCATCATAGATTGAATGAATAATAGAATGAATAAATTTTCGAATAAGACATGTGTAACATCCCAAAAACAAGAATGTAAAAGGGAGTGTGAAGAAAACTCATAGTTTACTAGTTATCCAAGAATATCCTTGTTAGTGTTTATGGAGTAGAGAAATCACACTTCACCCAATTGTTTGTATGAATACAAAGATACATTTAGTATTTCCAACTTAAAACACTTGAACGGTGTGTTTATCTTACGCTTTATAAGGTTTTATAAAGCTAGTTTGTAAACGTTTGTAGTTTAATATTTCTTAAAATGTTATATCTTTAATAATTCATACAAATCTAAAATCCAATTATGTTGTTTAAGTTGAATTTTGTTACAATTTATATAAATTATTTAATTATACCTTCTATAACATATAATTAATTTGATTTGTCGAATCTTTATTAAATTTGTTATGTATGATTTTAAAGATATTTTACAAACTTCTGATTGAATTTACCATGATTACTAGTTTAAATTATTATTAAAAAACGTAAATGTTACATATCATGTCTCTCGATGAGACACACCAAAATCTGATTTCCAAAAATATAACATAGATGAATGCGTAGCAAGGGAGCTAGGTCCATTACTTTGATCCCCTAGTGGGTGATCCTACTACTTGCACTTAGACCTGCTTATCATCTGAGAAGAACATGCAAGGATCAAGTCAATACTAGGGTGGTGAGTTCAAAAAATTTTGTGATTTGAACACGATCGAGAAAATGTCTTTCCGGGTGAAAATCTTCCGAAATACCCACTTTAGACCTTAATTACTGACATTATCCCATCAAGTCAAGCGATGTTTATATATAGGCAAACGTACCAAGTGGAGCCGCCAACCCACAATGCACTTGACAGAGCAGGACTTTGCCTTTAATGGTAACTAATAATGTCACCCCAACCTTATTCTAGAATCACACACATATTTGAAATTCCGACAATAGAAAATGAAGTATACTAATGACACCGGATTAAAATTCCTGGTGTTTGGATATTTTGGAATTTAACAAATTCTAACAAAAATGCACCAGTCTCTACCTTAAACGTGACTACTGACATCATCCCATCAAGTCAGGTAATGCTTATGTATAAGGCATACACTCTTGACAAGACACGAATATGTCCTTAATTGAAATTAAGGTTTTCATCATGCCCATACCTCGACCCGAAATTAATAGACTCTTATGATAATAAGTAATTGTTTTTAGCTTTTATTCAACGTTTTTTTTCCTATTAACTAGGTTTTGGGTTATTTGTCTGGATTCCTATATTTCTTTTACAAAGTGATTTGAATCATCAATTATGCTTCGTTAAGAGATTTGTAGAGGTCCTTTATTTCATTCTCCATTTATATATGTAATCTTTAGAATTTTTCTCCGTAATGCATTGAATCACCGTTGTACACTTTCAATAAGAAGAAAGCAAAGATTAATAAATATATATATTGTCACACCCCCAAATTCCCACTTGCGGAGTCAGACCGCTGGGTGTGACATGGCCAGAATCAGAGCTCTTAGTCATATAGAACGACTCTATATGCTTTTGAAAAGTATGTTTGAAATAGCAACATTAATCCAACTGATTAATTAAACATGCAGCGGAATAGTATATGTCTAAAGCAGCGGAAAGAAGAATTATTTAAAATGCAGCGGAAAGCAAAACTACAGACACTACATTGTCTAATACATATCATAAAATAAAAATTGTTGTTCAAATGACGCGATATGAATGCAAGCTTAGTCTTGTGCTCGTTTTCCCTAAGTGCATCCTTATCCATAAGCAGCTAGTTACCTGAGAATACATATTAAGAAAAAGTGTCAACACATAGGTTGTGAGTTCATAGGTTTTGATATCAATACATAAGTATATAAAATGTTTGTCACGTGTCATCTTGTTTATTATATGTTTGTTCCGAGCCCTAGGCTCCAAGTGTCAGTTTCGTCTCTACCGAACTAGACTTGTTTGCTCTAGCCTCCGCCATGCCTATTGTAGGGACATGGACGATGGGTTGAGATTACACGCGTCCTGACATCCAGTTAGAGTTGGTGTCGCATGGGGTTCATCACGCCCAATAGTATTGTCTAAACTCACCTCGTTGTGAATATATTAATGGTAAGACTATGTGAGGACTTTGTTACGATACAACACATAATGTTTTTCCAATAAATTAGCACACACAATATGTTCGTACAAGTAATAAAGTTTGACTCAACACATGTATTCTCCCCTAGTTTGAAAGCATGTAAACGAGTTAGAAATAGGGGCCGTCAACTCACCTGAGTAGTAATAATAACGCGTAAGCTCCTAATTTGTCTGGCGCGTCTGAAACAGGTTATCTATATCACGTAGGATTTATAAGTCTGTGTTTGTGTGCGTGTGCGTGCTAGTGTTCGTGCTCAACAACCCACAGTTGTTATATTTGTCCGTGTTTGACCGTGTGAAAGTCAACGACCCGTTGGTGAACCGTGTGTTAGTTATAGTTCGTGTTATATTCGTTATCATTCACATATTTCATGAAAATGTGTAAATCATGTTAATGGACAACTTACTATTTATTGTAAGTTTCCATTTTTAGCAAGTTTCAAACAATACACGTTTTAATAGTTCTAGCATGCTCATTAATCCTAAGTGATCATGTTAACACTTATCACGTTGTTACATACGATCAAATAAACACATAAACTGTTTTTAATCATTAAAGTTTCCTAAAATGGCAAGCTTCTATGTTTGACAAGTTTAACAACAAAGATAATACAACAACATCACCTATGATCATCATAATGCATTTCAAGTCATTTATCCTTGTTAATACTAACCTAGTAGCTCATTTCATAAAAATCCCCAAATTTAAAGTTACTATTATTAGTAGGTTGTAAATAAATCCATTTTACTAAAATCAAACCATACAAGTTTGTTCATAATATCATAAATGTTCTTAATCAATCTCAGTATAACTTAAAATCATCATACATGCATATTGTTTATTAAAAAGGTTTCTATTTATAGAAACATGCTTAAATACACCTATCTTAACAATTTTGATAACTCTAACACGTCATTAATCATTATACTAACTCCAATGATCATATTGGTAGCATACATGTTCATATTTTCATCATCAAACATTATTTTGTAACTTTAAAGTTACTAAAATTAGCAATAATCCCAACTAATCCTTTCTTGACCATAAAAATCATTATGGACCTTGTACATATCCCCAAATATCATCGATAATCATTCATTATCATCCAAAATCATCTAAAATATCATAGATTGTACATGCATGTTGCTAGAAAGCTTCATTCGATAGTGATATCAACAAATGACTATCAAAATCCAAGAAAATCATTATAGATCGTTCCAATATCACCAAATAATTCACTATTTCATCAAATCACATATATAGATAAGAAAAATTTCGTGTATGTGAAGCTTGAGTACTTGCATGTCGGTTTTGAGCTTTCCATGTGGGTTTTTAAGTGAGAAAAGTGCAAAATAGCCATAAAGACTACCTTAAGAGGCTCAAGAAGGTCAAGATTAAACTTGGACAACTGCTAGATACACTTGGAATGATTGAGGTCGACTCCACAGTAGGTGCAAACGGTTGGATGGTGCTAGGAAGTCCCCTTAGGCTTCTTGGTCTTCAAATGTTCGATGCAAGCTTCAAAACCTTCAAGAATGGCTTCAACAATGGTGTTCCTTGGTTCCAGAGGCTGTTAACAGAGGTTTAGGGAAGGATAAGGTCGAGTGGTTGCTTCTAACTTTGGATATAATGAGTCAATTAGAGTAGCAGTGATTTTTGAGGTGTTTAAAGAATATTTTCTGTGATTTGGCGGCCTCGCGTACCGCCAAAACAGCCCCCATGGGGTCTTGGCGTACCACGACGAGTTTCAGGATTTAAATTGCCTACCCAGGCTTCGCGTACTGCCAAGGCTCCATCCAGGGCCCTCGGCGTACCGCGAAGTCGGCCGATTAAGCCCAATTGGCCCAATTTCGATTGTTTAATTCAGTTTTCGTTCGTTTCTCGATTATAACTCATCGTTCATTGATGTTTGAACCAAATTTGTTCAATTTTTTATTTAATTGTGAACTATTTAATGTTTAATTACTCGTTTTGCTTAAAGTTCGTGAATTATTCGACACGTGTGTGCGTTTTTCAATAATTCCTCAAATTATCGTGTTTGCGACTGTGTTTGTACTATTGTGTCACGTGTCACACTAAATTTAACTAATTGTAGTGCTACGTATGCAATTGTTTATTAGATAAACATTTAATTAAATGAAAATCTGACCTGTAAATTACGGGGTGTCACACACATATGAAAAATGATTGTAAGTGTTGGAGTTTGCAAGTTATTACCCTTTTTTTCTCAAAAACATTGGAGAATCTTGCTTGAAGAAATGTTTAAGAATAAAGATAAGGGCTTCTGTGTTTTGTAAAGAATAGGATAATAAAATATGTTGAGTAATTAAGCTCCTGACATAATGTTATACTACGCGGTGTTTATGTCATATGATTTGTTCGGATTAATGATAACATGCACTGTTAAAGGATTTATTTACTGTTTTCAATAATTGGAAATAACTATATTATATCATATTTTCGATAATCAGATTTAAACTGAGGATGAATCAAACTATTGCCAAAAGTGTTTCATTAACCTCATGAGTTTATGTTGATTAGGAATGATACTCAAGAAGATTGCAAATGATAGTAAATCAATATCAGAATTCTCGATGTGTGCTAAGGGTTTTATTGTAATGCTTATTAGAATTCATGTTTATTAAATGTAGCAAACTTGAGAAGAATGTGAACACCAGACTCTCCCTTACTTTTGTTGATATGTTACACTCTGGTTTTTTTTTAACAGAGATTTCCCTTGTATTATCGGTTTTTAACGTTCATTTATTTAAGATTCAAATTTGTTGTTTGCTACCAAATTCTCATAATTTCTAAGTAGGGTATTCTACCATAATATTGACAATATTTATGTATAGGGTATATGCAGGGCGAACCCAGCCACCAACCCACCACATTATCAATACCTGATAGCTTTTCCTAGTCAAATTCTATAAAAATTTGAGTTCTATTTATTTCATATAATTGAAGTTTACATTTTTTTGATCTATTAATTTGACATTGTAATATAAATATGTGATAAATAGGTTTTTGATCGTAATGGTTTCAAGGATAGTGATCATTAGAAATTGAGTCAATTAATTATGGTAAATAGAGTTAAGATTTCGAACCATAGACTGACAAATTTGAATTCTAGATTTTAAAGCTTGGGGAATTGTAACACGGGGTATAAGAATAATGTATTCATCTCTAGAGTTTTTATTCAGAGTGTTTGGATTAATGATGGTTTGGTGGTCTTGATATAAGAATAAAACCCTTAATTGACTTATTGTATAAATAAGCACTGAGTCTTGGTATTGATATAACTAATAGCTATAGCTTACTTGTAAACAAATGTTGAGTAAATGAATTTAATTCCTTGGTCAAGCTTTTGGTACTACTATCAATGTATTATTGATGTTTATATATAGGGTATACCACAGCCAAGCCACCACATCACTAATACTTTGATAGCATTCCAATTACCTACCAAGATTAACCTAATCTTAACTACATTTAAATAGACGTTTAAATACTTGACTAACTTCATAAATCCTATAAGTTTAGAGATAGTAACAATTGCAACCTTGCAATAGAATCTCACAGTTGTATCGATTGCTAAATGATCGCGAATGATATAGAATACACTAGTATGTGATATATATGGTTGTGATAACTACTTATCATTAACCTTATCTATGATATCAATAGATCTTTGAGTCATTGTTTGAACATACGAATCTAGAATAATTCCTTTAGGAATCATTAACACGATTCATGTGTTTATCAATACCTTTGATTTGACCTAGTGTAAGAATACACACCAAGTATGCGTAATTGAGTAACAATTGGTTTGACTAGCATAGCTTACTCGAAACTTTATATTGAATTGACTATTCAAGCCCTTGTTCAAGCTTTTGGTCCTACTATCAATGTACTATTAGTGCTTATATATAGGGTATGCCGCAACCAACCCACCACACTACTAATACTTTGATAGCATACCAAACGCCTACCAAGGCTAATAAAAAACTTTAGACATGTTTGAATAAGTGTGAAAGATTTTGACTTGCTTTTAAGAGTAATATGAATATAGAGGCTCTAAACATTGAAATTTTGAAATGAAATCTCACGATTGTAACGTATAAATTGGTAGATGATTGGTTTTTGGATAAATGAATGATGTAACATTCACAAATGTTTGACATTATACAAGCTTTGTTAGTTGTGATAACCTATTATCACTAAGCTTGGCTATAATATCATTGAATCTTTTAGTAGTTGTCTAAACATACAAATATAGAACAATTCGTGTTAATGACATTCAGGATTGAATACCTTAACGATGTGTTAGAAGTATCTATTATTGATCTTAGACAAGATTTTCTTGGTGAGTTCATGAAATTAGGGTTGAGACATCATGGATTGTACAAAATATGTGATACCATATCTTTTTAATATAGTGACAAGTCACTAATCATAAGTACAATATCATTGAATCTATATCATGAGTTTGAATAGTGTAAAATTCAATATCATAACTTTTCAGGTTTAGTGATGAATCACCATCAGTAAATCTTTTAGTATAATATTACAGTTTTCTTGTATCACAAAATATGCATAATAAATCAAAGAAGAATAACATAAATTTTTGGACTTAATGATGTATTACCATCACAAATCTTAGGTTTAATGTTGCTTGAATCATAACATTGATAGAATAAAACAAAGAGAGATGGTATCATATCATGTGAGACATAGTGATGAATCACCATCACTAATCCTCAAGTATGATATCAGGGAGTTCTAAAAATTAAAACTTATACATTATAAATCCAAGAATAGTGACACCATAACATTTTAATATAGTGATGTATCACCATCACAAATCTTAGGTATAATACTACTAACTTCTTGAATCATAATATAGGCGACATAAACAAGGAGAAATGGCATCATATCCTGTGACACATAGTGATGAATCACCATCACTAATCTCAAGTATGATAACATAGAGGTATTGAAATTATAGCATATACATTATAAATCCAAAGAAAGGTAACACCCTAACCTTTAGATGTAGTAATGTATCACCATTACAATCTTAGTCATGATATTATTAACTTTCTTGAATCATAACATATACATTATTTGACAAAGGGAAAATTGATATCATATCTTGTGAGATTTAGTGATGAATCACCATCACTAATCTTAAGTGTGATATCATAAGGCTTGAAATTGTATAAGCAATGTATTGAAATCATTTTGAATTTGATTAAAAATCGTAGGGAGAGGTATCCAAGTTGGACACCTTTTGGCTTATTAGAATTAATGTTGTTTGCAAGATGTATCATGCTTTGGCCTATAGGTAAAATACTCTCATGAAGAATCCCCAGGAAAGCTAGACTGGTCCCTCGTCAGGGATTACGAATCACTTTCCAAAACAGGAGTCTCAACTACCGATATTCACCCTTCCAGTTACTACATGTTTATCTTAACAAACTTAATTCTTATGAGAATTTTAATCAAATTTGAACGATGAGTAAAATCACAGAAAAACAATTCATTTGATTTTGTTTGAAAACAATAAGAATTGGTATAATATGCTTTGGCCTATAAGTGATAATTCTCTCATCAGAAGTCCCAAGAAAGCTAGACAGATCCCATAGTACCTCGAGGATTTATACGAATAGCTTTCCTAGATAGGAATTCCAATTAGCGGTACTACACTCTTCCAATTAATACATATCCACCTCACAAACTTAATTCTAAAGGGATCATAAAATCAATATGGGATTATTATTTCATCTAAGGGATAATATTAGGCATTAAGCCTAATGAGTTTTGAATTCCTATCATCCAAAGATTGTTTGTATGTACTTGAGTTTGGAATTGAGTTCATTAAAACATATTGTAAGGCACTTACTTAACAAAGTAAAATCCCATGGTATAAGAAAATCTTAATCTATGGCATTCCTAACCAAGTGTAAGCAAAAGAATTTAACAACTATGGCTTTCTTCTATGGTATTTAACAAACTATGGCTTTCCTCTATGGTAACAATATATGACACACAAATTATATATAACACGATAAGTTTTGTATAGCACATAACACATAAGCACGTAATAAATAATCAAAGTTAATATAAGATAACTCATATTTGGGTTAGCTTAGTTATAGTCTAGGCCACCATTTTCTAATAACCTAAATACCTATAACCATGGCTCTGATACCAATCTGTCACAACTCGACAAACGACGGAATATGTCGGGGCGCGAGTTTGACTGTTCATTAGCCCATGGTTCTATTATAATGTTTCACTATTTAATGCATCATGATTACAAAACAACACAACATTCATTGAATAATAAACAATCATTACATGAATTGAATAATCAACAGTTACATTTGCATTGCTTAGACATTGATTTCAATTTAACTAGTTCACTAATTCTTATCCTATATCTTCATCATGCTACCTTATCCTGTTACACATGTTAAATAGAGTTTGTCAACTATTTGCATAGTTGGTGAGATCACACACTAAGTTTAAATAATAAGTATAAAAAGGATGCAAACTATATCCTAACTAGAATATGTATCATAAGCATAGCATGAATACAAGTTTGAATAAATAGAATGAATGAATGAATGAATAACAATAGCTTGTGTCCAAACAAGTATCCATACAAACTATTAATTCAAGTATGGTCATACTATAAATTAACATTTGTATTTCAACAAGTTTGCTAGGTGTACTTTTCACATTTTTTACACAATGACAAAAGCCATTGCGAAGATGGTATCTAACACATCTTAGGCTACTCTGTACTAGCTTGCTTGACTGACAACACACATAGAATCACACATAGAATCAACATATTGTAAAATCATAGCATCTAACACATAAAGCTAACTAGGTCTAAGACTTGCATCATAGATTGAATGAATAAATTTTTGAATAAGACATGTGTAACATCCCAAAAACAAGAATTTAAAAGGGAGTGTGAAGAAAACTCACAGTTTACTAGTTATCCAAGAATATCCTTGTTAGTGTTTATGGAGTAGAGAAATCACACTTCACGCTATTGTTTGTATGAATACAAAGATAGATTTAGTATTTCCATATTAACACACTTGAACGGTTTGTTTATCTTATACTTTATGTACTGATAAACTCAATATTATTAATGTGATAATGTTAGATAGAAAATAAAATACAACCGAATTTCGTAATACATTTTCTAATAATACTTTGGAAAATATTTATTTAAATAACTTAGATGAATTTTGTAAATATAAGTTTTGTATTTAGAATAATACTTAATGATATTTTGTTTACATAATTTTTAAATCAAATATTATTGTAAATACTATAAAATAATTCAATGAGATATTAACTTTATAACATTTTTATAAGATTGAAAAAAATTAATATATAAATTTTTTGATAGTTTGTTATGAATATAATTAACACTATCACACGAGTACAAATAATAAACTAACGGTTGTGATGCGAAGTTATACCTTCCGAGATCGTTCGCATACGTGAACCATTCGAGAACGAAAGATATGAAACCCGAATACATTGTTGCATTTGTTTTTACATCATGAGTTTTCCTTAGGATTTGGATCATACGTACAATTTGCTAAATAACCGATCAAGACCTGTTTTCCTGCACACAACCGATCACAATATGCTCGGAATAAAACAAAAATAGTTCTATGAACCTGATCACAATTTCTTTTGGTGGAAACGATAAATTATGTGTTATAAAGCTACTGTTCAAATATCGTTATGATCCAACGGTTGGATCTCGGGGTATCGACAATCCTTTGGAACTGCGTCATCCAACTTGAAAATCCAACAGTCATGTTTAAGGCATTAGAAATCATACCTCCAAGTAATATTTCGCAAATCCCAATGGTAAAGGAAACGATAAATGAGTGTTGAAACACATATCTAAAACTAGGCTCAATCCAACGATTAGATCGATGGGGATCATTCATTCTTTCCGACTACGTTTTCAAAACCTGGTCCTATCAGCTTACTTCGAGACATGAAAACACATATCTATAAGTCTTCGATCGCTATTTCCTCCAGTCGCATTCAAGATATGTGATTGTAGAAGAACATATCCAAAAATGAGGTAATTCTAACGGTTAGATCGATGAGGATCAACCATTCTTTGAGACTGAGTCATCAGAAAACGGGAATTTCACCCTTGTTTTTTTCTCGCTTCTTCTTGGCCAACTTTTGTTAAATGTTTAAAGGTTTTAATCACCCTTAGTCTTGCATTCCATCTGATCCATCTTAACCCCTTCATATTATATCAATTATTCGTTTTTTTTACACTTAATAAACCAAGTTTCTTTCTTTTTCACTTCTCATAGAAAAATCTTTATAAATATTTTATGTTCCGCTTTCTTTTATAAAAGGGTTAAAATAATTATTATTATATGTTTACTATCTTTTATAATGTTTTTTAAAGCTAGTTTGTAAATGTTTTTAGTTTAACATGCCTCAAAACGTTATAGCTTTAATAATTCATACAAATCTAAAATCCAATTATGTTGTTTAAGTTGAATTTTGTTAGAATTTATATAAACTATTTATTAATACCTTCTATAACATATTGATGTATGTATGTGTGTGTGTGTGTATATATACTCAATATTAAAATATTGTATATAAAATTAATTTGATTTATTGAATCTTTATTAAATTTGCTATGTATGATTTTAAAGATATTTTACAAACTTCTGATTGAATTTATCATGATTACTAGTTTAAATTATTATTAAAATATGTAAATGTTACATATCATGTCTCTCAACGAGACATACCAAAATCTAATTTCCAAAAATATAACATAGATGAATGCGTAGCAAGGGAGCTAGGTCCACTACTCTGAACTCCTAGCGGGTGATCCTACTACTTGCACTTAGACCCGCTTATCATCTGAGAAGAACATGCAAGGATCAAGTCAATACTAGGTTGGTGAGTTCAAAAAATTTTGTGATTTGAACACGATCGAGAAAATGTCTTGTCGGATGAAAATCTTCCGAAATACCCACTTTAGACCTTAATTACTTACATTATCCCATCAAGTCAAGCGATGTTCACATATAGGCAAACGTACCAAGTGGAGCCGCCAACCCACAAGGCACTTGACAGAGCAGGACTTTGCCTTTAATGGTAACTAATAATGTCACTCCAACCTTATTCTAGAATCACACCATATTTGAAATTTCGACAATGCTTAATCGAATGAGTCATCATGACTAGTAAATGAAGGTATACTAATGACACCGGATTAAAAGTCCTGATGTTTGGATATTTTGAAATTTAACAAATTCTCAAAAAAGTGCACAAGTCTCTTGCTTTAAACATCACTACTGACATCACCCATCAGGTCAAGTAATGCTTATGTATAAGGAATATGTACCATCAAGTGGAGCCGCTACCTGACCACACACTTGAAAAGACACGAATCTGTCCTTAATGGAAATTAAGGTTTTCACCCTGCCCATACCTCGGATCCACAACGCTTTTACATTTACATATGGATTTTATGTATAAAAATAACGATTAATTGTAACAGGAAATTAACTTGGTTGACCATACACTTGAAACGTCACTACTGACAGTCAACCCAATCGTTTTTAAAATCATAAACATGGATTTTATTTATAAAAATAACGATTAATTATAACAGGAAATTAACTTGGTTGACCCCAGCCAACTCTAAATTTTCTAGTCTACAACTCAATCGCACAAGGATTAATAGTGTTTTCTGTCTCATTTTTTTTACCCAGGGCCTTATGCAAGGACTTCCAGAAATGTGTCGTTAATCGGCTGTCATGATCAGATATTATCGAGATTGGCACTCCATGCCATGTGACCACTTTCTTTAGATGAATTCGGGTCAATTTATCTAACTTGTCGGTTTCTTTGAAAGGAGAGAAGTGCGCAGACTTTTCCAGTCGGTCTACGATATCCCAAATGGTATCGCAACCACTTGCTATTTTGGGCAGCTTATTGATGAAGTCCATAGAAATCGGCTCCCATTTCCATACCGAGATCTCGGGATGTTGAAGTAGTCCTGTTGGCTTCGAATATTCGACCTTAACTTTTGAGCAAGTCAGACACTTACTCACATAGGTCATAATATCAGACATCATGTTCGGCCACCAGTATGTTGTCTTCAAATCGTGGTACATCTTATCAGATCCCAGATGTACGCAGTATCTACTCTTAAGAGCTTCGTCCATCACTACATTCCTCAATTCTCCGTAATGTGGTACCCAGATTCGGTCGATAAAGTCGTATGCTCCATCGGTCTACATCTCTAGTTGTTCATCCATGCCACACAAGGATTCGTGATTCAGGTTCTCGGATTTTAGAGCTTCTTGTTGCGCATTCGGAATCTCGTTGGGTAGCTCAGAGTGTATAGTGAGCTGTAGCGACCATACGCGTTTAGTTGCTTCTTTCCTGCTCAGTGCGTCTGCCACTACGTTGGCTTTTCCAGGGTGGTACTTGATTGCATAATTGTAGTCACCTATGAGTTCAACCCATCTTCGTTGCCTCATGTTTAGCTGTTTATGATCGAAGACGTGTTGTAGGCTTTTGTGATCGGTGAATATCGTGCATTTATTTCATACAGATATTGTCGCTAGATCTTCAATGCGAACACTACTGCTCCCAACTCTAAATCATGTGTTTTCTAGTTCTTCTCGTGCACCTTCAGTTGTCGTGACACGTATGCGATGACCTTTTTGCTTTGCATCAAAACGCAAACAAGTCCTTGCTTCGAGTCGTCACATCCCTCAAGTAGGGATAGAATCGGTGCACTGCATAACTTCTGCTTCAATAGACTGAATGCAGATTCCTGTTTCTCTCTCCATTCGAATTTCTTGTCCTTGTGGGTCAGGGAGGTAAGTGATTACGCGATTTTTGAGAATCCCTTGATAAACATGTAGATTGCTCTAGATCGTTCAACGAAATTCTATTAACAATTCAATCTATGCGGAATCTAGATTAAATCTATATGAATCAAAGAAACATAGTCATTAAGATAAACATCATTTCATTGATCAACAAAATCTGATTACAATGAAATGAGAACACACAGTTCACTAATTCTCACACAAGTTCTCTCTCTCACTGATCTGTCACACCCAAACAAAACAGACAAACCTGCTATATATACAAGATCAAACGAACCTAGCCGAACCATTAGGTTCGCCAGACGAACCTTTAGGTTTGCTGGACGAACCTCTACATTACATGACAATAGGTTCACCGAACCTTTACAAAACATGCCTAGGTTTGTGGGCCAGACGAACCTAGCAAAATCTAACTTAACTTACACATTTTGAAAGCAATCTATTAGAAAATGTCCTAACAAACTCCCCCTCAATAGTTGCTTCAAAATCTTCAAAGTCTTTGTCTTTAACCTGCAATCTGAGTTCCACTTGATGATTGATCTTCATAAACATTGTCTTTAACACGAATAACCACAAACTTTGGAATCTTTGACAAACGTTCAGCTTCAATCTTTGCATCTCTATCATCAATCTCTATCTGCAATGCCATTAACTCAACATACAAGTAATTCACATCTTCCCATTTGCATCCTGAATGAATTCCCAAAGTGTAGCACATCCTTGCTATAGTTTGAAATTGTAAAGCCATGTCTTTGTAACTCACACCAACATCATGAAATCCTTCACTTGCATAAATTTCAACTTCATTGACAAGATCAATGTCTTGTTTAGAACAGTTAAAGAACCAAACAGGATCAAGTAATCTTATAACCCTCCACTTCTTATTTTCTTTCAGTAAGATAACCGCTTCAGAAGTTCTTTCATCATAGAATCAAAAATTGAAATAAGAATTCCAATTTTGTTCTATCTTTCTCAATCTTGGTCTAGAGTAAACCTTTCGCTTTGGATACACAAAGGAATTATGCTTCAGCACTGAAAATTGTGGAACCAACCAATTCCATCCTGTCTTTGCTTCTTTCTTCAACAACTTCTCAAATCTTTCATTATGTTCAGTCAGAATAGGCTTTATCATTCTGAGTCTTGACAACTGCATGCACTCAAAAGAAGGTAAAGACATAAGATCGTATGCTTTTCCGAAGTATTGACATCCATCTATTCTCTTTACTACATAATATCCTCTGTTCTTCAACACTCCTGGAATGTTATGAAAATATCCATAACTCACAATTCTTCCCCGCATCTTGGATTTAGAACCAATCTTGAATCTTGAGAATTGTCTTGATTGATTATCTTGAACTGGTTCATCAAACACTTCAACCATCTGCTTAAAAATCATCAAATGATCAATGATATACTTTTGTTCTTCTTGACTCTCTCTCCACATATCCATATGAGTCTTGATCTTCATTGTATCACTTGTTGTGCTTAGAACTCTTCTATTAACTTCAATATCAAAAGTTTTCTTCAACGTCTGCAGATTATACAAATTTTCATTAACATATTCATCATGCTCAACTTCAAATGAATGATCTGATTCTCCAACTATCATCTTTCCTGAAGCATTTGCATTTTGTAAATTCTTGACTTTTACTCCAAATAACACAGCAAGATCTTCTTTAGTGTATCCTTCTCCAATATCTCCTTCTTCTAAATCTCTAGATTTACTCAAATCACCAAACATTCTTTGTAAATCTCCATCAACATCTTGTTTAAATAACTTCACAGATTTTGGTAATGAATCATCAACAACTTGCTTTGGATACTCTAACTCTGTCAAATCTTCAATCTCCACAGCTTCATTATCTTTAGCTTTGTCAAAAGAAACAGATGAAATTGGATTAGCATCAAAAGAAATTCCAAATGGCTTGTAAATCACTATTGCTCCAGTTATGGAATTCAATCCCTTTGAACCTCCAACACCAGTTACATCCCCATCATCATCTTCACCATCATCATTAAAAGCATGAAATTCTGGATGTGCATCAAAGTCAGAGTCTTCATAATCAACCTTTTCTTCCTCTTCTTCCTCATCAATGTTCACATAAATCGTATCAACACTAGCACCAGTATCTTTAGCCTGAGTGTCAGTATGAACACCTTTGACTTGAATCTCATTTATCCTTTGCTGCAACATTTATTTTCTTTCTTTAACTCAACAATCTGATCATTCTGTTCTTTGGACAACTTTTCTAAAGACACAATTCTTTCAGTCATCATCCTTTTTATCTTGTACATCCTCTTCTCTCCACTTTTGTAATTGAGCAATATGACTTCTCATCAATTCCATGTCAGTTTGACTTGAAGAAGATTGTCTTTTAGTTTCAACTTTTTCCTTCTGCTTCTTGTATTTATCAAATTCCTGTGACAGAATAGAAATCCTCCTTCTTAATTCAGAATCATAATAATCCAAAGAGAAATTTAAGTCCAGATCATCCAATCCCTCAAACATAGAATCAACTATGGAGGTAGAAGCTTCTTGAAATGATGTTGTAACTATTGTAGCATTCACAAATGAAGGCATGAATGATGCAACATTTACATAATCAAAACTAGTCATAGAAGTTTCTGAATGCATAGGAACTTGAGATGTAGACACAGCAACTTCTTGCACAGTTGCAGCAACAAAAACAGGTATAGATACAGAAATAGAAGCAGGTGCTGAAGATGTAGTCACAGGAGAAGATACAATAATCCTTGGAGTCCTTGACTTCTTCCTTTTAGGCACTTTAGCCATCCTCTTCTTCTTCTTTGGCCTTGATGTCTCTGGTTCATCAACTTGAAAATTAGGATCATTCCTCTCTTCTCTTTCTTCTAAGTTATATTGTTGTTGTGTTGGCCTTCTCTTCAGTCTCCTCACCATTCTGTTGCCAACTTGAACAGTTTCCATCTCAGATTCAGTAGATTCTTCATCCATTTCAGCATCATCATCTTCAGCCTCAACCTGTGAAGATGAAGCAGTAGCATTGCTTGTCCTTGAACATCTTGTTGGTCTGGATAAATGACTTGAAGAGGTACAAATGTAGTAGAAGTTACATTTGGAGTTTCTTGTACTGGTTCTTGTGCTTGTTGATGTGATTGAGAAGATTGAGCTTGAGACTGTCTAACTTGTAGATCCTGAGGAGGAGGTGGTGGTTGTTGATCATCATCATCCATTTGCTCACTTTTTGAGTTAGAATCATCATGCCTCCATGCATCATCCAGTGGAGCAACATAATTAGCTCTAGCATAATGACAAATCAAATCTTTTGTCAGAATCTCAGCAGTGCTTTTCGGATAAATCTTTACTTGTCCAAGACTGGAATCAGTCATGTGCTTTAACTTGAGTATATCAGATGCAACCCTTGGCAAATTCTGTTTTGGAAATCTCTCATCAATCATCATCTGAATGAATCTGGGATACATAAAGAATCTATCTTTAGCCTTGGTATTGTTGTCAGACAAATATCTGAAGATCATTGCAGAAAAGTTGAATGGCTTGTTCAGAATCAAAGCCACCATAGAGACCTCATCAAATCTCTCAACTCATCAAAAGTACCTTTCCTCATGCTAAGACAATGAAGAAGTACATGAGCTAAAAACTTGTACTGTAAAGGCAATTTGCCTTTCTTGATCGAGTACTCACTATACACCCCAAAGTATCTGATCCTCATGAAACATCCTTTAATGCACCTTTCAGGAATTAAAGTCATTCCTTCAGGTTCTACTCCGAACTGCAAAACTCTCCTAATATCAGCTTCAGTAATCCTAATGGCTTGTCCAAGCACATTAGCTTCAATCACATAAGCATCATCCACAATAATTAACCTAGCTGACTCCCAGAAGCTTTGAATATGTGATCTATAAATGTGACATGAGTTGGAGATAGCATAGTATATACTTGATATTCCCAAAAACTCGATCATCGGTCTAAACTCCTTGCCATTCTTCGTTGTTGGATCCAGATGCCATTCCTACAAACAAAACAAACATCCATTAAAAAAATAAAAAATTCAAAAAATTCAAAATTTCAAAAGTTCAAAAAAAATTCCAAGTATGAACCAGCGAACCCCCTTTGCCGAACCTGAGAATGAACAAACCTGTTTCAAATTACGAAAAACCTGTTTCAAATCACGAACCTAAGAATGAACAAACCTTGAAGTTAGTGCGAACCTTATGGTCAAACGAACCTTTGACCAACTAAGGTTCGGTTCAATAATTTGAAGAGGTTCGACCCGAACCTTTTGAGTTCAAACGAACCTATCCAAATAAACAAACATGTATGAATTCAAACGAACCTATTCAAGTTTAAAATCAAAATCCAAATTTACGAATTAGGTTAAACAAATGATACCCATAAGTTCGCCATTTACAGATCAACAATTTTAATAAAAGCATTTTCCTTCAAATGTTGATTTAAACAGATTTCGATCCATGAATTTAGGTTCGACTAAATAAACATAAAAATCAAAATTTATGCAAATCTAGCCGGTCAAAATCCAATCTACTTACCTATTTAGAATCACAAGACAATTCCGAGACTAATGGTATATAGCAAAGATACTAAAAGTTCCAAAATCGAAAAAGTCAAAATCAAAGTGTGAAGTAGGGGTGTTCTTCGAATCGAATTTCAAATAACTCGAATATTTCGAATCGAATGATTTCGAATTTTGAATTTTTTATGAGCATTCGAATTCGATTCGAATTCGAAATTTATTCGAAAAATCCAATTCGAATTCGAAATCCGATTCTATTCGAATTCGGAATTCGAATTCGATCCAAATTCGATTCGAATTCGACTAGAATTCGAATTAGTTTGATTTGAATTTAATTCAAAAATTGTTTACACTTGCTATCTTTATATATTCATAATATCAAATAATCAAAACCTTTAACATCCAAATATCAAATAATCAACATCTAAGTTGTAATATTAGATATATCATTTAAACTAATAAAATGATAAAAATTTAATATATAATGCCAATGATAACATATATAAAACATAAAGTGACAAATAATCAAAATATTAGAAATTAACCAAAATGATCAATTTTTCGAGCTTCACGATCGATGCTTTTGTTGTGAATGTTTAGGTTTAGTGTATTTAAAAATGTTAAAATTATTGTTATTTTATAATTAAATTGACATTTGTGTAATAGGCTTTCAGTTTTTATAAACTAAAGTAACTAACTAACTAAAAAGCCTAATTTTTAAATATAGTAACTATTTGTATAAATAAAATAATAAATATAGATAATTTAAATTCGAATTTCGAATCAAATCGAATTAAAAATATGAAATTCGAAATTCGATATTATACAACGAATCGAATCGAATTCGAATGTGAAAATTCGAATCGAATTTCGACTTAGTCTTTTTCGAATTGAAATCGAGTCGAATTTCGATTATTTTGAGTCATATTCGAAAACTGAACACCCCTAGTGTGAAGGTTCGTGTCTGTGTATCTGATGAAAGTGACCAAGCTGAGTCACGAACCTTCGCATTTATACATTCATTGATTTCACACGAACCTATGGACAAACCTTTTTGAACGAACCTTCAAACAAACCTGTTGAACGAACCTATCAGCAAACCTTTTCAAGCGAACCTTTCAACAAAGCTTTCCAAACGAACCTTTCAACAAACCTTTTGAACGAACCTCTAAGCAAACCTGATAAACGAACCTCTTCACAAACCTATCAAACGAACCTCCAAGCAAACCTTTTCAAAAATCAATTTTATTTAAAATTTCAAACAAACCAATGTTTTAATGTTTTAGAGTTAAAACAAATAATCAAAAATTATTGATTTAACATCAGATATAAACCAAAAATCTTTTTGTATTTTTCAAATTTTATATTAAACACACTACAAATGTAAAGAACCTAAAAAAATATAAAAAATAACTAAAACAAATATATATATTTTTGGTGAGAAAGATCCAGACATAAGATCATATTTCATTACAATCATCAACACAACCTGATTGAATTAATGAATATGTTTATCAACAAATTACAATTCAAAGATGATTGTCAGTATTTAAATCCTCTTTAAATTTAATTACTTAGTTAAGATATCAATTGAAACCAAAACCATCAAATACTTTATGTTCTCCATTTACTTGAACACATCCCCGTTTTGTGAATAATTAATCAAACAATAATGTTATTGAAACAATTTAATTCAATTATAACTAGTTTGATCATGCAAAAACAAAATAAAATTTCTTTTTGAAAAACAACAAAATGTAAAACAAATTGAAATTGTTCAAAATCTTGGAATCAAGGTTGATACTTTCGTATGCTCAGATGATCCAGAAATGAGCGAAACAATAATTTATGATTAAGCTTTTAACAATCAGATCGATATTCTCATATACGCAGAGACTGTCCAAAACTTAATCAAACCAAGAAAACAAATTTAAATTGTTTAAAGCTATAACAATCAGGTCGATACGTAAGTATACACAAAGAATGTTTCAGCTTTAAACTAAAACAAAATAAAAAACAAAATTTAGAATTTCTTTTAAAATTGAACACATGATCAAAAACTTGTAATTTAGTAATTTTTGTTCAAGAAACATATTGTAAGATTAACAACCACTCATTCATGACAAAGCTAAGCACTGTGTTCTAAGCAACTGTTTCCCGCAAAGTATTATCATAATTTTGACAAATGTTATCTCAACTAAGTTATAAACCTACCAACATATCATACTAAGTAATTGTAAATTCTCTTTATGTTTAAATTCTAGTGTGATACAGATGTGTTTCCGATTGCTACAATGTACTATCATTTCTCATTAGGTCAAATCAGTTTCTCAAAATTTTAATTTTTTTAATGTTTTTGTGTTTTTATTTTTTTTTAATGTTTTTGTGTTTTTGATTTTTCAAATGTTTTTGATTTTTCAAAATTTTCTCCCCCTAAAAACTAAAACACAAAAATAAAATATCCGATGTCAATTCAATAAAATTGATTAAGAAGGAGATTGATTTGAAATAACCTCACCCATGACCCGAATGCCATTTAATTTGAGTAGATACTCAAAAGGATTTTTATCAAAAGCGTTGGTGAGAATCTGCTCGTTGCTCATTTGTATGTATCTTCACCACATCAATACGTTTCTTTACAAAGCAGTAGCGTATGAAATGAAACCTAATATCAATATGTTTAAAACGTGAATGATACACTGGATTTTTAGTAATAGCAATAGCAATAGCAATAGCGGTCTCATTTTCAACATGAATTGGGGTTTTAAGATAATTCAAACCATAGTCTCTCATTTGTTGTTGTATCCACAAAACTTGTGAACAACAACTGGCAGCAGCTACATACTCAGCTTCACAAGTTGAAGTAGCCACAGAAGTTTGCTTTCTACACTGCCAAGAAACTAATCGTTCTCCCAAAAATTGTGCACCACCAGTTGTGGATTTGGCATCTGTCTAACATCCTCCATAATCGGAGTCACTGTAGGCATTGAAGGAAAAGTTATCATCTTTAAGATACCACAGACCGGTTTCTGGAGTACCCTTTAGATAACGAAGTATTCTCTTGACTGCAATCAGATGTGACACTTTAGGTTTAGATTGATATCTTGCACAGATACTTGTAGCAAAAACAATACCTAGTCTTGAGGCAGTCAGATACATCAAACTTCCAATAATTCCACGATAAAGTGTAGGATCACTCAACTCCCCCTTAATATCAGGCTCAATCCCTTGATTAGGCTGAATGGGCGTGGAAATTGGTTTTGAATCAAGCATGCTAAACCATTTTAGCACATCTTGAATATACTTTGTCTGATGAATGAAAATTCCATTATCATTTTGATCAACTTGTAAACCCAGAAAAAATTTGATATCTGACATAGCACTCATCTCAAATTTATCAATCATCACCTCTTTGAAATCCAAACACATTTGTTCATCGGTAGATTCAAAAATAATATCATCCACATAAATCTGAACAAGAAGAATGTCCTTGCCCTTTTCCCGAAAAAACAAAGTTTTGTCAATCTGACCCCTATTGAACCCATGTTCAATAAGGTGATTCGATAAAGTCTCATACCAGGCACGCGGAGCCTGATGAAGACCATACAGTGCTTTGTCCAAGAGGTAAACCTAATCCCGATGAATAGGATCCTCAAAGCCCGGTGGCTGACAAACATACACTGTTTCCTTCAACGAACCATCCAGAAAAGCAGATTTTACATCCAACTGAAAAACTTTAAACTTCTTATGAGCAGCAAAAGCAAGAAAAAGTCGAATTGCTTCCAATCTTGCCACAGGTGCAAAAACTTCTTCATAATCAATTCCTTCAACTTGTCTAAAACCCTAAACCACTAAACGAGCTTTGTTTCTGACAATTACGCCTCTGTCATCTCGTTTACATCTCAACACCCATCTAGTACCAATCTTTTTCTCTCCTTTTGGCAAATCTACCAAATGCCAAACTCCCAACTTTCAAAATTGATTCAATTCTTCTTGCATTGCCTCCACTCAGGCAGGCTCACATAAAGCTTCAGTCACAGTCTTTGGCTCTATTTGTGAAATAAATGCTGAATGCATCTAGAGCTCTTGACTGCCATGAGTTTTCTCTAACTCCACATACATACTTTCTTCATTTGTGACTTGATTTCATGTCTGTACTCCTGTAGTTGGATCTCCTATTATCTGAGTAATCGGATGATTAACATGAACACGTGTGACAGGCAATTGCGGTACAACCACATCATGCTCCAGATTAGTAATATTCTGATCAGTATCTTGATCATGAGAAATAGCATCTTCAAAAACATCATTATCATCATCAGATGACCAATCATCATTAATTTCTTCTAAAGTGCCTTCCTCATGTGATGTAGTAATTCCATCTTCAGATTGATGAGAAATACCTTGTTCTTCTAAATTCTGCAAATCATACAACATTTGTAACGTTATTTTATCATTAGAAACATTTGAAAACATATTAAAAGACTCAAACAATTTATTGTAATCAAAAAGCCAATCTGGACCCTTTCCGTCAGGTATAGGTGTATGTCGTTGAACATCCACATGATGCCATAATTCCACAACACCCGTACGCTTGTTAGGAAGACTATAGACAAGAAAGAAACCCTCTTCAACTTTAGAATCGAATTTTGAATCTTTATTTAGCATTGTACAAGGAGCCCCAAAAGGATCCAAGTGTTCCAAATTGAGCTTTCGATTATGAAGCAATTCATAACAAGTTTTATTGTGTCCTTTAACAATTAAGACTCTGTTAAGAATAAAACAAGCTGTAGCCACAGCTTCACTCCAAAAAGTAATGGGAAGTTTAGAATCAACCGGCATTGTCCTTGCAGACTCAATCAACGTCATGTTCTTTCTTTCAGCTACACCATTCATCTGAGGCTCATAAGATGCACTGAACTGTTGCTGAATGCCTTTGGAATTACAGAATTCCTCCATTTGGTGATTCTTAAACTCAGTCCCATTGTCAGATCATACACGTCTCACTCTCAACTTATACAAAGTCTCCAACCTAGTTATTAACAACACAAAATTTTCATAAGTATCCGATTTATGCTTTAAAAACATAACCCATGAAAATCTTGAAAAATCATCAATCACAACAAAACAATAAGATTCACCACCAATACTTTTCACATTAATCGGTCCAAACAAATCCATGTGAAGAAGTTCAAGTGGCATATCAATAGAAAAGATTTTCTTTGTTTTGTGAGACTTCCTTTTCTGTTTACCCATTTTACATGACACACACACATCCAAAAGTTTAAAATGTTTAACAGGTACACCCTCAACTAAATGATTATGCACAAGATGATTCATTTTCCGAATATGAATATGTCTCATTCGCCTGTGCCATGAACGTGTATCATGTTCAGTAACTTTGGACACCAGACATGTTTCCACTTTATTTACGGTCTCTGCCTTTGCCATGTCAAGAACATAAAGATCCTTGCTCCGATCAGCGGTCATCAAAATCCACTCCTCAGAAATCTGAAATCCTTGCTTGAGTACATAACACCTGTCTTTGTCGAACATCACTTTGTAATCTTTATCACAAATCTGTGAAACACTTAACAAATTATTAGTTAATTCTTTGCAAAATTTAACATTATCAAACGAAACCTTTCCATTTGTCAAACTACCAAACCCTGTAATTTGACCTCCTTTATATCCAGTAAAGTTTACATAACTTCCTTTCACCAACTTAAAATCTCTTAACAAGTTCAACTCTCCGGTCATATGGCGGGAACATCCACTATCAACAATCCAACGATTGTTAATATGGCCCATGGATGAAACCTGCACAATAAATTAAAAGAAACCGGTCACTATTCAAAAGGGATGACCCCCGCCATTTCGGCGTCGAGTCTCCCGGAATGGACCCCTTCCATTCTTTTGAGATGATTTGATAAAATACCCATCATCACTTGTGTCATCCTCTTTCTTAGAAAATTCATCACCTGATCTATTTCTGAGTTTCCAAAATGATTTAGATTTAAGATGTTGGTTTGAAAATGATTTTGGTGAAAAATTTTCAAATGAATCATCATCAGATGAAGTCACAATTTTCACAATCCTTTTAACATTTCTTTTATTCTCAAAAATTCTTTTCTTTTGGTTGTTTTCTTCTTTCACTCAAAAACAATCAGGATTGAATTTTCTAAGAACTCTCATCTCGTCTTCACTAGGTCTATTTCTCCTAGAGCTTCCATCTGAACAATTCACCCGACACTCCTCATCAGAACTCTTTCTGATTTTGTTATTTGGACAATTTGCAGAAATATGTCCTTTACCACAAGTAAAACACTTTCGTGTTTCTTTTGGTGAAAAAGACTTAAAACTTCTACAAGCACTTGAACTTAAATCCACATTACAATTTGCAACCAAATGACCCATATTACCACATCGGTAACATTTTCGATCTTTCATATGAATTTTTTTGTATGGGTTCATCATAAAAACTTGATGAACTGAAAGGTTTTGAAACAACCTTTGAAGATGACATTTTGTTTCTCAAACCAGTTGAATTTGTCTTTGAATTATTCATTTGATTTTGAAAATTCTTTGATTTAGCTTTATGCCCAATCCCAAAATTGTCAAAGAAAAAATCAACTTTTTTAACTTTCTTAGAAATCACATTTTTCTATTGAAAATTTCCACTAGACTCTCCTTGATGTGTATTAGATGATCTAACATACACAATCGATTTCAGAGTCGTGGTTGGTTTGGTTTTAATCACTGGTTTGGAAACTTGAGTGGTTTTAAGCACCACCTTCTCAACTTGCTTAATCTCAGATTTTGACTTCTGAGATTTCGAACTCTTTTTCTCAACATTTTTACCTTTGTAACCATTTTGTCTCAAAATATCAGATGAATATTCTGACTCAGTGATATCTTCAATGATTGGAGCATCACTGTCAAGTGACACATTTTCATCAGAAGATGAAACTCCAGCACTTTCAACAACTTGTTCAGACTCATGTTCATTGAAAGAAACTGAATGAACTGCCAAATTTGGATCAATTTGTGGTCTAGGAACATAGCTTGAAGGAGGAAGTACAGCATGAAATCCCAAGCCAGTAGTATCATTCGATGATCTTTGCATAGCAGCAAAGTAATCGATAACATACTGAGAATTCTGATAATTCTCTAGCTTGCTCTTATTCACTTCTGCTTCTGCTCTTGCTGCTGAATCATATACACAATAATATGCATTTTATACGAAACGTTACGATTAATCATAGAAGGTTACAAAGTTTTGTTGCAAACAATGACAGATAAATACAAATTGTCGTTGTCACAAAATTTCGGTGTAATAATATACTTCTTTTTTTGCTTCTATAATCGATTGATACCATTGGATTCGTTCTTGATAAATCGTCTCCCACTCACCGGCGACATCATTTCGGTAACGTTTCCAAACCGGACTTGGTTTTGGAATTGGATAATCCCCCTCCAAACTTAGGTTGACGAAATGCATGGGCATATGAAGAAGACAAACCACATTATGTTGTGGTATTGTCGATGGAGCTAACCATAACGGGAAAAACGTGATACACCCTTCTTGACTGATAAGGTGAACTATCACGCCAAATCGTTGTGCAACAACAAGTCCCGTATAAGGCATAAGCAATCAATGTTCTTATGGTGCAGGTCTGATATCAAACCAGTTTATGCTATGACGTATTGCATCATATGAACCTGGGTCCATCGAGTTAAATACATATCTGTATGCTTCACTATGGGTGTCCACCTCTTGTAATAGTTGTCGCCGAACGAAACCCCATTGATTTTCGTCGAACCCTAACCCAACGGCTACAGACCTGAATCCACAATTACCATCTGGCATAACATCTTGTATGTTGCTTACATAGCAATGAAACATTGAAGGAATGTAACCACCAAATCGTCTAAGATAGTTCATTCCTTCTGGTTTCACTGGCGAAGCAACTACTGAGTCAATTTGACTTGACTCGAGTCCTTTTTTCCCTTTAGAAGACGTTGAACGACTACGTTGGAGGGTGGGTCTTTGCTGGTTTGACATTGCTGGAGTGAATGAACTATGCCTTGGAAGTTGAAAACTACTCTCTTGTGAGTCGACAACTGCGCTTAGTCTAGATTCATTCCCCCTTTGTTGTTTAGTCTTCAATGTCGGACGTCCGCGTGTATCCTTCTGAACCAATGGCGTTTTCTTTTCACTTTTAAACGGAAACACTTGCGAAAGTATTTTTTTAACCAGACTCTTTTTCACTAACTCGGGTTTTGAATTTATTTCCTGTGTCACCAGACCCATTTTTCCTTCGACGTCTATTTCTTCGTCTTCTAGAAGTGTCGGGTACCGAGTATCAAGTTTTGTCCAGAAGATGTCTATATCAGAAAGCGGGATAATCGTGTCTGTATACAAATGAAAGGAAAATAATAAGTTTACAATAAAAAAATGTAAAAAACAAACAAAGAGGAACTGGTTACAGTATTTTGATACCTGTATTTTCGTATGTTGAGATCCGACAAGCACTTGGCAAGCCACAACTTGTCCACAACTGGTGGCTGCATGACATATTACCTTGACACGTAACCTTGATCTTATTTATTTCGTCAAGTAATAAATCAAGAGGCTTTATGTGAAACCTTGCCACGTAGGTTATTAAACATGGGTAATTTATGATGACCCATTGTCTTTATTAAACTTGTTTCAAACCCATGTTTCATGTTTACCTCTTGTGATTCGACCATTTGATCAACAAAACCAACCAGTGTCGAGAGTGAGTTATTAGCTGTTCTCAGATTTCTTTTTAAGTTTGAATGTTGACTCTCGACTCTATTATTGTACGTTGACCAAAGTTAGGCGTTCTGTTAGTCCAAGCTGTAACAAACATGTCTTTGTATGGGTTTAACCAAGTCTGTGTAACATAATTCAAAACCCCTGAAATAAAAAAAACAACTATGACATAAGACAACATAATTTTAACAAAAATAATGATAATGATATTTAATGACACTTACTTTGACGGTAATCTGCGACTAGTTGTTCGTACAGACGGTTGTAGTTATAGTCGTAAATTTCTGGCAACGAAGAGTCACACAAATTCCCCCAACGACCCTTAAACTTTTTCCAATCACCGTCTGAAAAACTTGCCTGGCAGTGTTTTGCGATATTTTCGCTTATGTGCCACCTGCATAAATACATGGAAGCGTGCGGAAACACCATACGACATGCATTCATCAGAGCAAGGTCTCTGTCGGTTAATATCACGCGGGGCTCCATACACTTATCTAGCATCCCTTTTACCCGTTCTAGAACCCAATGATAGGTTTCCTCTTTTTCTTTACTCACGAACGCGTGTGCAATACAAAACGTATGGTGTGTTGAGGTTACACCAACTATCTGTACAAAAGAAGTTTGTACATGTTAGTCTTGTAAGTCGCATCGATCATAAGAACATGTGGGAACGCACGCCACCAGGTGTATGATTTTTTATGACAAAAGAAAACCTCCTCCATGACATTTGTTTCGGAGTCTTCGCGAGTATAGTATACGTAATTCTTAGTATGCAGCAGGTTCTCTAAGACCTGCATTGGGGTTGATCCGACTTTTTGTTTATTTTTAAATTTTTGTTACACATTGTATATGTCTCTACGGATGGAGACGTTGTTGCGATTCTGCTTCTTTATGCTGGAAAGTATGTTGCGTGGCTCCATGTGTTGCTCAGTCAGATGATGTACCATGTTTTTTTCCTGCTCAGACAAACTTCTAACAAACGGGCGCCCCTCAAGATTTTTAGCAGGTTCATGGTTGTGTTTGTCGTTTCTGACCTAAAGCTTCCAACCATAAGAATCATTGTCGTATATCCCTATTAATTTAAAAGGGCAGCCGATTTTTTTGCTACCGGTACGCCTTAAGATGGCCGTACTATTGTGTTCACCACCACTGTCGCATCCCCAAATTCCCACGTGCGGTGTCAGACCGCGCGGGTGTGACGTGCCCAGGATCACAGCTCATGGTCATATAGAACGACTCTATATGCGTTACACAAACATACAGTTTTGTAAAATTAACAGGTTTTCATAAGCAGCAGAAAGTTCAACATTAGCAGCGAAAAATATAATCAGTTACAACGGAAATGTAAATTGTTTCAGACACTACATGAGCATAAATTATCTTAAAGGAAACATAACAGACACATCAATACAAGCCTAGGACTAGAGTCTAATGCATGAGACTCCCTTGAACATCCTTCAGTGCATCCTAGCTTGTGATCCATTAGTTACCTGAGAATACATGCGAAGAGTGTCAACAATAAAGTTGGTGAGTTCACAGGTTTAGACAGACATAAATTAGTAAACAGACATATACTGGGTATGTTAAGTTTAGTTGTTGGATCTACGATCCTTGAGGGTGTCAGTTCATCTTACCGAAACTCGACTATTTTCTTTTGCCTCCCCGGGTCATCGCTGAACCCGGCATCAACATCGATATTACACTCATTATGACCTCCAGTTAACATTGGTGCCGAGTGGGGCTAGTCAACCCAGTAGTACTACGTAATAACGACTCGTTTGTTACACAACTAACGGTAAGGATACGTGAGGGCTTAATGCGATAATAGTTACACTCAAAATGGTTTTTACAACATACCAGTCATATATCTAAAACAATTGCATTGTAATCTCACCCCAAAAGTGTAGTAAAACAATAAAAGAGTAAAAGTGGGGCTGTAAACTCACCTGAGTTTCAGTGAAGTGCGTTCATACAAGAACGAAGTAGCTCACCGGCTAGCAGTTACCTATATCACATAGGTGTTATAAGTTTGTGTTCACATACATGTGGGTCTCACAGGACCGTGCTCGTGTTTAACAACTCCTTGTTGTTATGTGGGTCGAGTTGACCGTGTTTGACCATGTTGACCGTGTATGACCCAACGACCCGTTGGTAACGATTTTAGATCAAGTGATCGTGTAACGTGCGATTTAGTGTCGTGTGATGTGTGTGGATACCAAAGTCACCTCCGTGAGGTAACTTACTATTTATAGTAAGTTCCTATTTCGGAAACTTCCCAAATTAAGCAAGTCATGCAAGAAATCACTTTCCGATGACTCTAATATGCATATTTAACCTAAGTGAGCATGTTATCACATAGCACTTAGTCACACTTAGTCGGTTAAACATGTTTTGAGTTCAAAAGTTTCTAAATATAGAAAGTTCACATAAACCATCATCTTAGTCATCAATAATCCTTCCTAACATGATTATAAGACTCTTGACATTGTCATTGTAACTCAAATTTGACTAAAGCAAGTTATTATGAACAAAGTTTCCATTTATGGAAACTTGTAACAAATACACATATTTCCATCATTCTAATGAATCAAAATGCCTGATATCATCATGTTAAGCCCATATAATCATGCCAATCATGCTATAACATCAAGTTCATCATTCATTAGCAAATTTATAATAAAAAGTTACTATTTATAGTAATATCTTAAAATCATATCTTTTAACAATTCTAACAACTCATACGTATCAATAATCCTCATAATGGTTTCTAAACATCATTTTCTACATAAACCATGGACCTAAACACATGCATGTTGCCATATTCATCATCCTTAAACATTTTGTAACAATAAAGTTACTAAATATAGGAATAATGCCATTAACCATTTCCTTGACATCAACTATACTCTTAGATTTTGGAAATCATCTCAAACATCAATTATAACAACATTTTAATATCAAAAATCTTGTAAATAGGCTTATATCATACATGCATGTTACTACAAACACCCATTTCATAGCAAAATCAACAAATCATCATCAAATCCCATTAATGTCATCATAGATCGACCTAGTAACTTTAAATCAGTAGTAATATCACTAAATAACAGATCTAAAATCACAAAAATTCGTGCTTGAGTGGGTGATGGTGTTGCATGTGAGTGATTCACATTGCATGTGGGTGTATGTGCAAGATTAGTGCGTAAGGGATGCTAGAACTACCTCACAAGGTTTCGAATCAATGAGATAAAGCCTGAGGCAAGTTGTAGAGCTCCTGGAACCAGTGAATGATGAGATAGCAGTAGCTTGAAGAAGGTTGAGGAGGGTAGTAAACACCTTCAATGACTTTTTTGAGCTCCAAGGCTTCACTTCATCAATTCCAAGCTTCCTTATGATGCTTCAATGGCTTCCAGGTGTGATAGAGAGGAGTTGCAGGTGATTATGACGAACTAATAGGTCTGGAGCTCGAGGATTAAGTGATAGGGTGGTTAAGAAATGATTAGTCTTGATTTAATCAAGATTTTTGCGTGTTGGACTCATCGCGTACCGCTATGGGGATCTTTGTAAGTCTCGGCGTACCGCGATAGATTTCGGTATTCAAATTTCCCACTCATCCATCGTGTACCGCTAAGCTCCTTCCAGGAGGCCTTAGCATACCGCGATGGGTCCCTGAGGAGCCCAATAGGCCCAATTTCGTTGTTTCGAACCGATTTTCATGTATTACTATTTCACGATCATCGTTTCTCGACATGTGGGCATTTTTCTAACTAATTTAGGTTCCCTAGAACCTAAGTGCAGTGATAGTGTACTGTGGTTCGATTTGTTCACCAACGTTCGTTATTCAAGACACGGGCGACCGTTTTGCGATAATTTCAAGAACTATCGGTGCTTTTGGACTGTCGTGCCACGTGTCACACTAAATATTAATAATTCTAGTGCCACGTAGGTAATAATAATACACATTGTTATTAAAATATGGTTAATGCTGACCTGGAAATTGCGAGGTGTCACGTCATCCCCCGGTTAACAGGAATTTCGTCCCGAAATTCAATTAGTGTTGCTGGTGTTGATCTGGTCTGTGAACAGGTGAGGGTATTTCTTTTTAATCTGATCCTCTCGTTCCCAGGTGTATTCTGATCCACGCCGTGAGTTCCATCGCACCTTAACTATCGGTAAGCGACTAAGTTTGTGCTTTTTGATTTCTCGGTCCATTATTTCCATTGGTTCCTCAACGAAGTGAAGTTGTTCATCAATTTGAATTTCCTATAAAGGAATTGCGAGCGTTTCGTCTGATAAGCACTTCTTGAGGTTTGACACATGAAATACGTTATGTACGCTACTTAATTCAGGTGGTAGCAGTAGCTCGTAGGCCACGGGGCCTATACGTTTCGTGATCTCGAACGGTCCGATGTAATGAGGATTCAACTTCCCCCGCTTCCCGAATCGGATCACTCCCTTCCAAGGCGAGACCTTAAGAAGTACTCGGTCTCCCACTTGGAATTCCAAAGGCTTGCTCCTTTTGTCAACATAACTCTTATGTCGATCCCGAGCTGCTGCCATCCTGTTACGTATTTGCACAATTATCTCGGTTGTTTCGTGCACAAGTTCGGGACCAGTTAGTTGGCTTTCACCAACTTCTACCCAACAAAAAGGAGATCTGCACTTACGTCCGTAAAGTGCTTCAAAAGGTGCAGCCATAATGCTGGTGTGATAACTGTTATTACATGAGAACTCCACCAAAGGTAGGTGAGTCTCCCAACTGTTACCGAAGTCTATCACGCATGCTCGAAGCATGTCATCCAAGGTTTGGATGGTTCGTTCACTCTGACCATTCGTTTGCGGGTGATAGGCAGTACTCATATCCATCCTTGTTCCAAGGGCTTTATGTAAGGACTTCCAGAAATGTGCCGTGAATCTGCTGTCTCGATCGGATATTATGGAAACTGGAACTCCATGTCTAGATACGACTTCCTTCAAGTAGATTCGGGTCAACTTATCCAATTTGTCAGTCTCCTTGATCGGTAGGAAATGTGCCGACTTCGTGAGTCGGTCCACGATAACCCAAATGGTATCGCAACCACTTGCCGTCTTTGGCAGTTTGGTGATAAAATCCATGGAAATCTGCTCCCATTTCCACACTGGGATTTCTGTTTGTTGAAGTAACCCTGACGGTTTTTGATATTCGACCTTTACTTTAGAGCAAGTCAGACACTTACTCATATAAGTCGCGATTTCCGACTTCATGTTAGGCCAGCAGTATGTTGTCTTCAGATCGTGGTACATCTTATCAGAGCCTGGATGTACTGAGTACCGGCTCTTGTGAGCTTCATCCATCACTATGTCCCTTAATCCCCCGTAGCGTGGAATCCAAATCCGATCCATCAAATAGTAAGCTCCATCATCCTTTTCCTTTAGTTGTTTATCCATACCCCACATGGCTTTGAGAGTGAGGTTTTCGGTTTTCAGAGCTTCTTGTTGTGCGATGTGGATCTGATTAGGTAATTCTGAGTGGATTGTAAGCTGTAGTGCACGTACGCGTTTTGTGGTTTCCTTTCTGCTTAACTCGTCGGCCACTACGTTAGCTTTCCCGGGATGGTACTTGATGGCACAGTCATAATCACCTATTAGCTAGACCCATCTGCGTTGCCTCATGTTTAATTCCTTCTGGTCGAAGATGTGTTGTAGGCTCTTATGATCCGTGAATATGGTGCACTTGGTGCCGTACAGGTAGTGTCGCCAGATCTTCAATGCGAACACCACAGCTCCTAACTCCAGATCATGGGCCATATAATTCTTCTCGTGCACCTTCAGTTGTCAAGACGCATAAGCTATGACTTTCTCGCGTTGCATCAGCACACAACCGAGTCCTTGTTTCGATGCGTCGCAATAGACTACAAAATCCTCACATCCCTCAGTTAAGGATATAATTGGTGCACTGCACAATTTCTGCTTCAATAAGCTGAAAGCAGCTTCTTGTTTCTCTCCCCATTCAAACTTCTTGTCTTCATGCGTGAGAGATGTTAATGATTGTGCGATCTTTGAGAATCCCTCGATAAACCGCCTGTAGTACCCTGCCAATCCTAGGAATTGTCGCACCTCAGTTGGAGTCTTAGGTGCTTCCCAGTTCTTAATAGCCTCGATCTTGGCTGGGTCTACATGTATCCCTTTTTCGTTCACTACGTGTCCAAGGAACTGGACTTCGCGAATCCAAAAATCGCATTTGGAAAACTTCGCGTATAATTGTTCCGTCTTTAGCAGTTCCAAGACGAGTCTCAAATGTTCGGTATGTTTTGCCTGAGTCTTGGAGTAAATCAAGATGTCATCTATGAATACGATAATGAACTTGTCGAGATACGGCTTGCACACCCGATTCATGAGATCCATGAATACAGCTGGTGCGTTAGTTAGCCCAAAAGGCATGACCAGAAATTCGTAATGTCCGTATCGTGTCCTGAAGGCTATCTTTGGTATGTATTCTTCTTGTATTCGTAGTTGTTGGTAACCAGACCTCAAATCGATTTTGGAATAGTAACTTGACCATTGCAGCTGGTCAAACAGATCGTCAATTCGCGGTAATGGGTATCGATTCTTGATCGTTACCTTGTTCAGCTCCAGGTAGTCGATGCACATACGGAATGATCTGTCCTTTTTCTTCACAAACAAGACCGGTTCTCCCCAAGGTGAGAAGCTTGGTCGAATAAATCCTCTATCTAACAACTCTTGTAATTGATTAGATAGTTCTTGCATTTCAGTAGGAGCCAGTCGATACGACGCCTTGGCTATCGGTGCTGCTCCTGGTGTTAGGTCTATCTGGAACTCCACTTGTCGCTTCGGTGGTAGTCCAGGCAGATCGTCAGGAAAGACTTCTGGAAAATCACGGACTACAACAATGTCCTCGATCATTCTCTCCTTCTTTGGTTGTTCCAAGATGAGCGCTAGAATAGCGGTGTAACCCTTCTGTAAGTACTTACTGGCCTTCATGCAGGACATCATGTTTAGTGGTACACCACGCCTTTCTCCCTAAATTGAGATCTGCTCTCCACTTGGCAATGTAACTTGTACAATCTTCTCGTTGCATACGATCTTGGCATGGTTAGCAGATAACCAATCCATTCCAATCACCACGTCGAGGCTCCCGAGAGTCACCGACATCAGATCGATCTCCAGTTCGTGGTCTGCTAGCATCAAGACACACCCTTTGATGATATGTTACGTCTCGATCAGCTTGCCGTCAGCTAACTCTACGGTATACTTATAGTCTAGTGGTGTTGGGGTCATGTTAAGCAGTTTACTAAAATCACTAGAGATAAAACTCCTATTGGCATCGGTATCAAATAATATGCTAGCATAGACATTATTTAATGGAACGTACCGGTGACGACGTTGATATCATCTATTGGCTTCTCCAGATCCGATCACGAATACCCTGCCCCTTGCTGGGTTGCCACCAGCATTCTTGTTCTGCGGGCAATCTCGGCGCATGTGCCCCGGCTTCCCGCAGGTGAAGCACCCCTTCAAGGTATCGTTCTTGTTGGTGTTGGGGTTAGGGTTTGATCGGCATTCCTTGGCTATGTACCCGTTTCTGCCACAGTTGGTGCACTTGACCCTTTTGCACGGGCCGAAATGATGAAAATTGCAGTTGTTTCATTTTGGGTTGTTGCCCTGATATCCCCCTTGCCTTGATTATTTGGCTGTGTGGCAGTGAAAACTTTGGCGGGTGCTGGGCGGTGTTGGGTCGGTTGTTGTGGTGAGAAGGTGCGGTTGTTGCTGGGCTCCCACTTTCTCTTGGGTCCTGGGGTATCAGATGTTCACCCCTCTTTGGCAGCTTACCCTGAGCTACTGCCTGATCAGTCAGTTTGTGGGCCAGTCGGATCAGTGGTTGGATGGTGGTGAGGTCAGAAGCAGTTACCATGCTTTGTATCTGCTCAGGCAGTCCGCAGATGAACTGTTCAATCTTCTTGTACTCCGGCGTCACCATTGCCGGGCATAGTTTGCACAGCTCGTGAAATCGAGTACAGTACTGTTCGATTTCAGATCGCACCATCTTGCGTACCCAAAATTCCGCCTCTAGCTTTCGGATTTCATCACTAGGACAATATTCCTCATTGAGCATTATGGTAAACTCCTCCCAGGAGATAGAGTTGGCAGCTTCTAGTCCTAGTGTCTGGATGTGCGTATTCCACCAAGTGAGGGCTGGTCCCTCCAGAGTCCCAGTGGCAAACTTGACTCGGTTCTCCTCCGAGCACTCAGACATAGAGAAAACTGACTCGAGCTTTTCTACCCAGCGGAGCAGTACCACTGCCCATTCAGTGCCTTTGAAGTTACGGGGATGACAGCTTAGAAAAGCCTTGACCGAGCATCCCTTACTCGTGCTCCCGTGAGATCCTGTGCATCGGGATTAAATGTTACGTGTTAGTGGCAACGTTGTCTGTACTAAGTTAGTCGGGTTAAGCAGGTGTTAGTACCGTTATTGGTTCCACTGGTCTCGCTGTGTTGGCGGTTTGCCTCATACTCAGCAATTGCTTTGTTGACCCAACGGTCAACCATCATCTTGATAGTTGCCGCGCCGATCTTTCGCTTGGGGTGGCGGACATACGTTCCGTTTCCAGACATAGTTGAATTCTATACGGAAGGGATAGAGTGTTAGTCATCATGTGTTAGAGTGTTAGTCAAGAGTTATGTTAGATGTCATGTTAGTAGTAGTCATAATCACGTTATATAACAAACGAAAGTAAAACATCATTTCATTAATGATAATAGCTTTTGAGTACAATGATTTTCAAAACAGAAGTACAACTATCATAGTTCATATGAGCACTTCCCTCTCATCTAGGAATACAAAAAGTGAAATTACTAAAATAGGAAAACCTATCTAATGCGATGCAACCGTGGAGTGTGAATCTCCACTGTTTGCAGGACCCTCGTCCTGGTCCTCCTCGGGATCCTCATCGACATCCTCATCAAAGTCTCCCTCCTCAAGGTCCTCGACCTCGAACTGGTGTCCCTGGTCTGGCTCCTGCTCCAGCTCCACAATCAGCTGCTCAGCCCAAGCGTTCTGAAGTGCCGCATGGTTCTCTCCTACAACATCCTCTACCACGACTAGCCGCTCGCCATGGTCCTGAACCACGGCAGTGACTTCCCCTTGTCGCTCTTCTAACTGCGTTGTCCGGTTCCGGAGCGCCGCGATCTCATCCACCACCTGCTCCCGCAGATGGTCCAGCTGTCCTCGGAGATGCTGGTTCTCCTCTCGGAGAGCTCTGATCTCCTCATCCCGCTCGTGGGCCCTACGGGCCTCCCGTGCTGTCCGGACAACATGGGTTGTGAAAGCCCGCTCAAAGGATACTCCGAGTGCCGGTAATCGGTGTGCTCGGTCATCATCCGTCCGAAATCGTTGGAGAGGTACCCACTCCTCAATGATCCAATCCCACACTGTAGAGGGATACCAACTCCAGGATCTAGCGCGCTTTCCTATGCGCGCTCTCTCGGCCTCTTCGGCATCAACTTGGGACATGATGTCCCAAACCCGCTGACGACTTTCCTCTGTCAGCTCATTCTCGGCGGGGCGTTTCCCCGGGTCTCTCCGATCTTCATTGTTGCCAGCCATCCTGAAATCTTAGATTAGTAAGTAACAAATAATAATGAACATATCATTTGTGCAATGTCTAGTGTAGTGTCTAAGGTAGAGCAGTGGCTATAGTCTAAGTTTACTACATGCAAACCTAGTTCTCTATAACCAAGGCTCTGATACCAGTCTGTCACACCTCCAAATTCCCACGTGCAGTGCCAGACCACGCGGGTGTGACGTGGCCAGGATCACAGCTCATGGTCATATAGAACGACTCTATATGCGTTACACAAACATACAGTTTTGTAAAATTAACAAGTTTTCATAAGTAGCGGAAAGTTAAACATTAGCAGTGGAAAATATAATCAGTTACAGCGGAAATGTAAATTGTTTCAGACACTACATGAGCATAAATTATCTTAAAAGAAACATAACAGACACATCAATACAAGCCTAGGACTAGAGTCTAATGCATGAGACTCACTTGAACATCCTTCAATGCATCCTAGCTTGTGATCCATTAGTTACCTGAGAATACATGCGAAGAGTGTCAACAATAAAGTTGGTGAGTTCACAGGTTTAGACAGACAGAAATTAGTAAACAGACATATACTGGGTATGTTAAGTTTAGTTGTTGGATCTACGATCCTTGAGTGTGTCAGTTCATCTTACCGAAACTCGACTATTTCCGTTTGCCTCCCCGGGTCATCGCTGAACCCGGCATCAACACTGATATTACACTCATTATGACCTCCAGTCAACATTGGTGCCGAGTGGGGCTAGTCAACCCAGTAGTACTACGTAATAACGACTCGTTTGTTACACAACTAACGGTAAGGATACGTGAGGGCTTAATGTGATAATAGTTACACTCAAAATGGTTTTTACAACATACCAGTCATATATCTAAAACAGTTGCATTGTAATCTCACCCCAAAAGTATAGTAAAACAGTTAAAGAGTAAAAGTGGGGCTGTAAACTCACCTGAGTTTCAGTGAAGTGCGTTCGTACAAGAACATGTGGGTCTCACAGGACCGTGCTCGTGTTTAACAACTCCTTGTTGTTATGTGGGTCGAGTTGACCGTGTTTGACCATGTTGACCGTGTTTGACCCAACGACCCGTTGGTAACGGTTTTAGATCAAGTGATCGTGTAACGTGCGATTTAGTGTCGTGTGATGTGTGTGGATACCAAAGTCACCTCCGTGAGGTAACTTACTATTTATAGTAAGTTCCTATTTCGGAAAGTTCCTAAATTAAGCAAGTCATGCAAGAAATCACTTTCCGATGACTCTAATATGCATATTTAACCTAAGTGAGCATGTTATCACATAGCACTTAGTCACACTTAGTCGGTTAAACATGTTTTGCGTTCAAAAGTTTCTAAATATAGAAAGTTCACATAAACCATCATCTTAGTCATCAATAATCCTTCCTAACATGATTATAAGACTCTTGACATTATCATTGTAACTCAAATTTGACTAAAGCAAGTTATTATGAACAAGTCTTATGAACGAAGTTTCCATTTATGGAAACTTGTAGCAAATACACATATTTCCATCATTCTAATGAATCAAAATGCCTGATATCATCATGTTAAGCCCATATAATCATGCCAATCATGCTATAACATCAAGTTCATCATTCATTAGCAAATTTATAACAAAAAGTTACTATTTATAGTAGTATCTTGAAATCATATCTTTTAACAATTCTAACAACTCATACGCATCAATAATCCTCATAATGATTTCTAAACATCATTTTATACATAAACCATGGACCTAAACACATGCATGTTGCCATATTCATCATCCTTAAACATTTTGTAACAATAAAGTTACTAAATATAGGAATAATGCCATTAACCATTTCCTTGACATCAACTATACTCTTAGATTTTGCAAATCATCTCAAACATCAATTATAACAACATTTTAATATCAAAAATAATGTAAATAGGCTTAGATCGTACATGCATGTTACTACAAACACCCATTTCATAGCAAAATCAACAAATCATCATCAAATCCCATTAATGTCATCATAGATCGACCTAGTAACTTCAAATCAGTAGTAATATCACTAAATAACAGATCTAAAATCACAAAAATTCGTGCTTGAGTGGGTGATGGTGTTGCATGTGAGTGATTCACATTGCATGTGGGTGTAGGTGCAAGATTAGTGCGTAAGGGATGCTAGAACTACCTCACAAGGTTTCGAATCAATGAGATAAAGCTTGAGGCAGGTTGTAGAGCTCCTGGAACCAGTGAATGATGAGATAGCAGTAGCTTGAAGAAGGTTGAGGAGGGTAGTAAACACCTTCAATGACTTCTTTGAGCTCCAAGGCTTCACTTCTTCAATTCCAAGCTTCCTTATGATGCTTCAATGGCTTCCAGGTGTGATAGAGAGAAGTTGCAGGTGATTATGACGAACTAAGAGGTCTGGAGCTCGAGGATTAAGTGATAGGGTGGTTAAGAAATGATTAGTCTTGATTTAATCAAGATTTTTGCGTGTTGGACTCATCGTGTACTGCTATGGGGATCTTTTTAAGTCTCGGCGTACCGCGATGGATTTCGGGATTCAGGGATTCAAATTGCCCGCCCATCCATCGCGTATCGCTAAGCTCCTTCCAGGAGGCCTTAGCGTACCGCAATGGGTTCCTGAGGAGCCCAATAGGCCCAATTTCGTTGTTTCGAACCGATTTTCGTGTATTACTCGTTCACGATCATTGTTTCTCGACATATGGGCATTGTTCTAACTAATTTAGGTTCCTTAGAACCTAAGTGCAGTGATAGTGTACTGTGGTTCGATTTGTTCACCAACGTTCGTTATTCAAGACACGGGCGAGCGTTTTGCGATAATTTCTCGAACAATCAGTGCGTTTGGACTGTCGTGCCACGTGTCACACTAAATATTAACAATTATAGTGCCACGTAAGTAATAATAATACACATTATTATTAAAATAAGGTTAATGCTGACCTGGAAATTGCGAGGTGTCACATCATCCCCGGTTAATAGGAATTTCGTCCCGATGAATTCGTAAGTTAGAAAAGATTAGTCACGTTTTAAACATTAAACGTCACGTAGTGGTCACTACGGGGCATTTAGGGTAACCCTAAACGCCCCGTAGTGTCCACTACGGGGCGTTGGGTCAACATCATCTGACACTGTCGGTGCTTTTGCAGAACATCGTACCAATACGCCTCGTAGTGGCCACTACGGGGCGTTTAGGTCTAATCATAGCCTCTGTCGTTTGACCAAAATAGTACATACCGTACCAAAACGCCCTGTAGTGGCCAATACGAGGCGTATGTGGGGTGTGCATACATGCTTTTGGGGTGTAAGTTTAACACCATCCTATTTTAAAATATGACAAAAAGTCTGTTTCAGATGAGATCTCTTACTCTTACTTTCTTGTTTAAATATAGATTAAATAAATTTACAGGAAAAAAAAAAGAAGAAGAAGATAAATCCGATTTTAAACCGATCGATAAGCGAGTCTGGGTTACTCCCCCAGTCCCCCGGTTCACGTCGTGATATATAAAATCCATTTCACATCGCTGGATGCGACCATTTTAGGAGTCCCGTTCAGTCTCCCTGTGCTTGAAACTTCAAGATCTTCACCGTAATTGAATTGCTGAAGCTCATTTAAGAAGCTTAATTGTTACATTCATTGGGGTATGATACGAATTTGTTTATTTATTATTTTTGTTGTGTTTAGTTTCGTTCTCGATAGCTATACCTAGGTATTTGGTAGATTTGGTATGGTTTTGAGCTTGTTATAGATCCAATTTAATATTTTTTTTAATCGTAATTCGGATTGGATACGATTTTATTTTTTGATCTACAAAGAAATTGGATAAGTGGAAGTAAACGATTAGTTATTCGTGGAAACCCTAGACTTCTGCTTAATTTGGGAATAGCTTGTTGCTACCAAAATTCGCGTAGATGAACTTCGGATTTCTTTCTTCTATACTCGTTTTGGTTGCATTTGCGAACTTTGAAGGACCATGTTCATAATATTGTGATGCCTAATGAACACATGCCTGCTATATTTGAAGTTCAAGTAAATTAATGTGTATGATATGCGTATTAGGTGTAAGTTAGAATTTGCTATTTAGCATATCATGTGACATAATAGATACATGATATATGTTATGCAACTAGTTGGTTAACTGCAGGATGTGAGGTTACCCTTAAATTGATCTGGTGTTGGTCTTGGTGATGCTACTTAGTTGTTTCAACTTTCAATTGATTTTAAGGTTGTGAATGTAGGTATATTACATGTTAAACCATATAGAAAGATTAATTATAGCTAAATTTTCACACTGCGCCTCGCGTAAGAAAAGTGGTGCAGTTTTGCGGCTTTGCCCTTTGCACCTTGGTTTTTGACCATGTTGCCTCAGTGCACTTCTTGCATTTTAAAATCAAGATAGTCAAACATCATGTTTGCAATGTAATATTAACTCGTTCCTCTTTTTGTGAAATCATACACCTTAATAAATATTACATGAGTGTGTTCTCATAAGTTTGCGTCTCTGTCTTTTCGTAGTTGCTATAATGTATATCACAACTTTTGGGCATTGAATGGAATTTTTTTCATTAGCGTTAGTGCATTATTTTGCAATTTTGTGATAGGTAACCATGAAGGGCATTCTTTCTCTGCAACGGGCTGCTTTGTTGAGGCGTCAAAATGGAAATTGGGTACTAGGTGCTAGATTATTTAGCACTCAATCTGCAACAACTGCTAATACCGCACAGCCCCCACCACCTCCCCCTCCTCCTGAGAAAACTCACTTTGGTGGCTTGAAAGATGAAGACCGCATTTTTACAAACCTTTATGGTATACATGACCCATTTCTTAAAGGTGCCATGAAACGTGGTGATTGGTATAGAACTAAAGATTTAGTGATTAAGGGTTCTGATTGGATAGTGAATGAAATGAAAAGGTCTGGCTTACGGGGACGTGGTGGCGCTGGATTTCCTTCTGGTCTCAAATGGTCGTTTATGCCTAAAGTATCTGATGGTCGTCCATCCTATCTTGTTGTTAATGCTGATGAAAGTGAGCCTGGAACCTGTAAAGACAGGGAGATCATGAGAAATGATCCACATAAGCTTCTAGAAGGATGCTTGATTGCTGGAGTGGGTATGAGGGCAACTGCTGCATATATTTACATCAGAGGTGAATATGTGAATGAGCGCCTTAACCTTGAAAAGGCTAGAAAAGAAGCCTATGCAGCTGGATTACTTGGAAAAAATGCTTGTGGTTCTGGTTATGATTTTGATGTGCATATACACTTTGGTGCCGGTGCTTATATATGTGGTGAAGAAACAGCACTTCTGGAGAGCCTTGAGGGTAAGCAAGGAAAACCTAGATTAAAACCCCCTTTCCCAGCTAATGCTGGTCTATACGGGTGCCCAACAACTGTTACAAATGTGGAAACAGTAGCTGTGTCACCTACTATTTTAAGACGTGGGCCCGAATGGTTTTCTAGTTTTGGGAGGAAAAACAATTCCGGGACAAAACTATTTTGCATATCTGGTCATGTGAACAAGCCATGCACAGTTGAAGAGGAGATGAGTATATCATTGAAGGAACTGCTGGAGAGACATTGTGGCGGTGTTAGGGGCGGATGGGACAATCTACTGGCGGTTATTCCTGGCGGTTCCTCTGTACCATTGCTTCCTAAACACATATGTGAGGATGTTTTGATGGATTTTGATGCACTCAAGGCTGTTCAGTCTGGTTTAGGTACAGCAGCTGTTATTGTGATGGATAAATCAACTGATGTTGTGGATGCCATTGCGCGACTTTCTTACTTTTATAAGCATGAGAGTTGTGGTCAGTGTACACCTTGTAGAGAGGGTACTGGATGGCTTTGGATGATCATGGAAAGGATGAAGGTTGGGAATGCAAAGTTGGAGGAGATTGATATGCTCCAAGAAGTGACTAAGCAGATTGAAGGACACACAATCTGTGCATTGGGTGATGCTGCTGCTTGGCCCGTTCAAGGTCTTATCAGGCATTTTAGGCCTGAGCTTGAGAGGAGGATCAGGGAACATGCTGAAAGAGAGTTGCTTCAGGCAGCTGCTTGAATCAGGTTTGCATATGACATGCCCTATGTTTGCAATGCTTTACAATTATATACACACGCTTATATTATTTATAATACAACTGGATCATTATTTCGTAATGCCGTTTGAAGCTTAGTTTTTACAACCTTTTAATATTGTTTTTTATTCCATAAAATTGTATCATTGTTGTCCTTGGCCACCTTGTTCTGTTTCATATGATCATATGGCGTATACAGTTGGCCGTTGCAGTTCCATTATCCATTTACAACCTTTTAATATTTTTTTTTATTGCATAAAATTGTATCATTGGTGTCCTTGGCCATCTTGATCTGTTTCATATGATCATATAGTATATCCAGTCAGCCTTTGCAGTCCCATTATCCTATTTCCCTACATTTCATCTCTTATAACTTCTTGTAGTTAGTATCATATGGCTTTTAACCAAATAATTTACCACATCCTATTCAATAGCCAAAAAAGTTAAATGTAATAATTTTTTATGGTCTTCCTTCTGTAATTTTACATATACATGTTTACTTCTAAAATGTAGATCACCTATGAGAAGACTTTTTGGTTTAGTGGATTAAAAGTCAAAAAATGTTAAAATTAATCTTCAGATATAATTTTGTTCCAATGAGAATGACCCCAAGAAGATCCATATGAAATGTGGATTGAAATAAAGTTAGCTGATATTAGTAAACTAATCTTGAAAACAAACAAGCAAACTTAAGTAGAAGAATATATTGTCATATTGATATAAGATCTGTGGATAAATCAAAGAATAGCTGTCTTTCATATTTTTAGGTTAGTTTGGCAAAGGATCTTTCTACGGCGGGATATGACATGCGTATAACATATCCTTTTTATGACAAAAACCAATACTGAATAAGTGAATATACAGAAACACCAAGAAAGTTGGTTCCCTTGTTCCAAGTTCAAACTCCTAACAAGTACTCAAGCATGCAAATAACATCACTGATTACTAGCATATTTGAAAATATCTGCTATAGTTGTATAAATCTACTAATCAGAAGGCTTTTTCTTAACTTGAAAATAGGCAATATAGGTCAGACAAATTTGATAGGAATCAGGCAACATAGGATGGTCAGCCAGGTTGAATAACTGGTTGTAACCAGTAATATTTAAATTTGTTCGAGTTAAAAGGGTCAGATTGGGTTGATTTGAAACACTTTCATCTAAATTTTTTAATAAATAATTAGCAGGTTTAATATGCTTATGAGAGATATTATTTCATAATAATATTGGTTTCTAAATAAAATAATTTATAAGAGGTTTTATGCATTAGAGATACACTTACTTGACTTTTGACTTGTTAAACAAGTTTCATTTTTATCTTTTTTTTTACTTTGACTTTGACCTGTTAAAGATAAAATCAACCCAAATCGAAATATTCCTTATAAATGGATCGAAATTGCCATCTTAAATGACACGCTTTAGTCCTATATTCAAGAATAGTTCTACTCTGCTAGGAAGTAGTCATACCAAAAAATTAAATCTTCAGCTGGCATCATTTTACCTAGTAACAAGGACTGGCTTACTGATCAATTCCAATTTATAGGCGCAGTTTCTTCCCATTTATGTTTAAACGAGTGGGTTGTATTATATGGACTGTCAAACAACTAAAACTAGAAAACATTAGCTAAAAATGAAACAGTTCAATGGTTTGACACGTAATGAAAAGATTAACCCAAATTGACCCTTTTTCACATGAATGGGATGAAATTACCTTCTATTGGAAGACAAGTGAATAAACTTTTTGTATGTTGAGTTTGTAGAAAATGTGTGATGTTTACTTAACCTATTATTGTCTCTATTTCTGTTAACATCGAATTTGTTTTGTAGGCCAAACCATTTCTAGCCCTGCAGTTGGTGGAATAATTTTGCAGGCCTTTATGAGCACAATGTTGCATCTTAAGGTTACATGTGATTGAACTTTCCCTTTTGAAATCGGGGTAACTTTTGTTGTTTCGATGTGCTTAAGTATACAAAGACATAACTTCATTTAGTCATGTTTTCAAACTGTTTTTTTGTTGTTAATAATCCAATTGCAATGTTTTAATGGTACAATCTCAGGCTTTTAGAAGCTCATGTTTTATTACTGTTACAAGCATACGAAGTATATGTGGCTTTAAGCAGATTATCTTCTTTGATTTTATTGTTGAATAAAAATTTATAATTCACAATAATTATGTTTTCATGGCTTTAAGCAGATTATCTTCTTTGATTTTATTGTTGAATAAAAATTTATATTTCACAATAATTATGTTTTCATGACGTTTTTAGTCTCATTCACAAGGGAGTTTTGTTTTGATCATCAACATGAAAGAGTATCATCTACAAGTTGAAATTAATAATAAGTTATCATGTTTAAGTTAAATGATGAGCATCCCATCTTTAACTTTTTACTAGTTGATTGGAAAGAGGAGTGCTCCTAAAAACATATTTAGGGGCGGCGACATCTTTGACAATCTTATCTGAGAGGTACCATCACCTACGACACACTTTTAAATTATACGGGCGCGAGCTTTCATATAGGACAGATGATGATTTCTAATTGGTGGGTTTTTTAGAGGGGCACTCGTATACTTATAGGCGTTGATGCTTGTACGTGTGTGAATATTTATTGTCATTTGAAAGTCACAGAAACAAAATAAGATTAATAAAAGACAAATGTAAAGTTGTAAACATTTTGGAAAATTTTTCTAAGTCACCTAAGTAAACCATATTTCATAGAATTCATTATAATATTATACAACAAAAAAGTATGTTATTTTATTGATTCTTTTCTTTCATGCACTTTAAACAAATTATATACATTGTTGTTAGGCTATGTGTTGTTGTCTGTGAGGGAGGCGTGAGGGGCACCGATTACGCCTCGGTGGCGCCCTCCTCCCATTACACAGGGGCGTGAGGATGGCGTGATGGTGGAAGGCGTGAGCCTTCTCATGGGGTGATGACCGTTAGGGAGGAAAAACACGGTAATATGACCGTTAGAAAAAAATTAAACCCTATATAAACTCATTCAACACACTACGTAGAATGATGGGGGTGATGCATAACACATAGCCTTATTATATTTTTCATCATGAACACATTTTACAATTATTGATAATTTAATAGCTTTTGATTGATAATTGATACAAAAGATATTTGTGATTTTTTTATTAAAAGATTATCACAAATGCAAATTTATTAAGGTCTCAAGAGACCTGTTTATTTGATGGCATATTTAAACTTGATAATCACGTATTGAACTTTATTGTACATATCATTCTAGATTATTTTTTATTTATTACGTTTTGAATAAAGTAAATACAAGAATAAGTTGTGTTTTATCACAACTTTAAGTAAGTATTACACATTTGTTTTTCTTTTAATAATAGACGTGAAATGTCACTCTCTCTAAAAGCTCATTACAAAAAGTTGTAACATTATAGAAAGATAAAACAATTTTTATTTGTTAAGCCTAAGCTTGGCAAAATAGGCGGGTTGGGTGGATGACGGGTCGAAATGGTTTGAGTCGAAATGGTTCGAGTTAAAATGAGTTTTTTGCAAAATTATTTTAGATCTAAATCAGTCATTTTTAAAAAAGTTTCAATTTATTTCAACTTAAATCGGGTTGTAACTAAACAAATAGTCTATTTTAATAATTTTTAGTGATTTTATCATCAAACATATAATTGACAATTCTTATCCGTTTAAATTCATTTTATTAACATAATTCTTAGGTTATTCAACTTGACTCACAGTGTGCTAAGATGTTACATATCTCAACATGTTCTATATTATGTTGTTACCTATTTTCACCCAAAATACAATAATTATTTACCCAAACTAATCTTATAACTTGCTTTAAATCAAGATTATCAGATATAGTCAAACCTTATATATGCTCTTGAAATAACGAGTGATTATATGAGAATGAAGTGTGTAACAAGTTGTTATGACGTAAATAACAAGAAGTTTATGAATCATGATTATTTAATAAATTGACATGAAAAATTAGACCATCTCAAGTTAGTGATGATGTGAAATGTAGCGAAGAACTAAGGAATTCCATAGATTTATACATGTAACTTTTATTCTAAGGGAAGTTAGTGGTTTTGTTTGCATCTTAGTGATTCCATTAAAAAGGTAACATCTAAACGAATGAACCGGTCATATACCACGGTTTTTGTTTCAACTTAAAATTTCCTCTAAATGATTCAGCAGACATCTGAATGGTTCAGATAAAAAGAGAGTCTGAATGAAAGAAAAAACCCTAGGGGTAAAAATTCTTTTCCCCACTTCTTTTTTGTCTCAAACCTCTCCTGCTCTTTCACGCAAGAATGAACGGACACCCAACCTTTCCGGCCGCCGCTTAACAACACCGTTGTCATCGCTCAACCTCCGGCCGCCTTGTAATGCTACCGCCGCCATATCCAAGTTAAGATCTTCCTTTTCGGTCTCTCAATCTCCGGTTTTCAGTCGCTCAACATCCTCTTTCTTGCCTTTTCAGTCGCTCAACCTCCGGTTTTCGGCTTTCAGGCGCGGGCGGCCTTCGGCCACCGGCAGTCGGCCGTATAGCTGACTCATGGTGTTGAATGCACTAATATCATAACTGGACTGCTTATTGTTTCTTGTTTTGAATATGAAATTGTTGATATTCATGATTTTTAGGTTAATTTGTTCATAAATCATGATTATGAAGTTGTTGATACTCAAAGTTTTTTAGTTTAATTTTATCTTAGAATGTGGTTATGAAATTGTTGATTTTGAAGGTGCTTTTTAGTTTAATTTGATCATAGTTATGAATTTGTTGATATTGTAGGTGTTTTTTTAGTTTAATTTGATCATAGAATGTGGCTCTGATACCAACTTGAGAGGCCCCGAGCCCCTCGGTTGGCAAACATCATACCCATAGTCCTTAAACCATATTTACATTATCATAGCAGCGGAATTTAAGGTAATTACATACATAAAGTATACATATTAAACACATTAAAACATAACCCACTCTTCTAACAGTCATATAATACAACCAGTCTATGCCAGGGGTAGTCTTCAACGTATGCCATGAGTCCTCCTGATCTCCTTTCTCAAACTATTCAACCTGATATGTATGTAAAACAAGTCAGCTTTATGCTGGTGAGTTCTAAGTTCATTTATTAGAAAATCCTTATTCATTCATGTCATCATATAGCATAATCCAAATACATAACATACATGTTCTCATATCATAATTTTATCACATACATAGCATCATAACATAATTCCATAACATACGTATCATCACAACATAATTCATACAGTGAAGGAACTTCACTGTCAACTGCTGACCTTGAGGTCAAACAGGCTTGTGCAGCACAAGGCTCTTAAACTATCAACCCGAAGTCGATAACTTACACATGCATAAGATTCCATCAACTGGCGACACACAGTCGGCAGGTCCGTGTTTCCACAGGACTCTTAATCCGTCAACCGAAGTTGACGGCTCATACCGGTACAAGACTTCTTTACATACATCATTCATATTCATAACATGGTTTAAATCATTTAAACCATCATAAGCAGAAGCGGCTCCTTTCACCGCAGTGCTCAAGTTCTGCCCAACCGCAGCTGGCAAAACCACATTTCCTCCTCGACCTCGGTCGATTGTCTTATACAAAATAATCTTTTCTTTCTCAACCGTAGTTGAGACTTAAAACATTCTTTACTTTAAAACATTCTTTATCTGAAAACATACTTTTCCTGAAAACATGCTTTACCTGACCATAATCAGGTTAAAATCACTTTCATACAATAACTTTATACATACATACAATCATTTTCATAAAATAACTTTATAACATGCATATCAGCCCAAAATGATAAAACATTTAAAACAGGGCTATAAGAACTCACCTGAGCTTAATAAGGCACAATCTGCTAGTTTTCTTCCTTTCCTTACTTTCTCACGTTCAGAATGATATCCTATTAATATGGATATTTTATCATAATTATAACCTTATCATACAATATAAACCCTCTTTTCAGGGTTTCTAAACCGGTAACACAACGACTACGTTGTAGTTATCTCAAATACAAGTGTTTAGCTTGCTATAACGACCCGAAGAGTTTTATAAACTTAATATTATTTATCTCAATTAATAATAACTTGAGATGAATTTATAATACTTATTATGAAGATGCTCAGATTTACGATTACCGCTCGAAACTTCGGCATGTCATAACTTTCATTCGGAGCTTTATTTCAAAATTTCGCTTACACTCATTTTGACCATTTTTATCTCTAGAATCTTGTTATGCTTAAAAATTATTTATTTTGTCGGCTTAGATAAGCGTATTCTCATACCCATTCATATCACTCATAATTGCCTAAAACATTACATGAACTTTACTTGTTTCTTTTCTCAGCTCTAACCATATCCACAACCCTTAGATTATATAAATGTTCACCCAGGTTTTATGATCGCATAACATATAATCATACCAAACCAAAATTCTATCTAAGCATGGTGTTGGTCTCTTTAATCAATCAAGACTAAACTAACACAAGATAAGAATCATAAACACATACCTCAACGATGTGTGTAGTTAATATTAATCAGCCTGATCGATTCTTCTTTTTGTTTCTCTTCTTAGCTCATATAACTCCAACGTTGAACAGAAAGAACTTAAATTCTCAATTGTTTGATACACTGATCGTACTTCAAATTCAATATATGGAGAATATAATTGACCATTCAAATTTTAACATGGATTACGTAGATGTTTTCTGACCACACAATTCAACCGACTTCATTTATATGAAGTTTTAAGGATTTACTTTCTATATTTACACTTTGACCCCTTGCACTTTAGGGTCCTATTTTTAAAACCCCATTCCACTTTGCTCACATATTTTTAATATTCACGAGTCTATATCTTGTTCATACTTTATCGTATAACGGTCCCGCTTATATTAATGTGATCGTAATTACTTCAGGAACGTTCATAAAAATTACGAACTCAAACGGTCACAGAAATTTTTACACGTTATTGACAGGCTTTATAACGTGTCCATACCTTATCAGATATTTTTATCGTTTATATCCTTTTGATCATAATCACTTTACGAACGTTTATATAAAATTTGACATAAACGGTTACTGAATTTTTCGGTTGTTACAAATCTACCCTCCTTACAATAGGTTTCGTCCTCGAAACCTGTTATGTTTCAAACAAATGTGGGTAGAGTCGTTTCATTTCATCTTCAGTCTCCCATGTAGCCTCAGATTCTTTTCGGTGTTTCCATTGAACCTTAACTTGTCTAATCATCTTGTTACGCAATTGTTTTTCTTTTGTGTCAACAATTGCAACAGGTTCTTCTATGTAGTTTAGCTTTTCATCAACTTCAATATCATTTAAAGGCACATATGCTACATCATCCGCTAGACATTTTCTCAGATGTGAAACGTGAAATGTTGGATGAATTCCACTCAGTTCCTCTGGCAGATCTAATCGATAAGCTACCTTACCGACCCGTGCTATTACTCGAAAAGGTCCAATAAATCTCGGACTCAACTTTCCTCTTTTCCTGAAGCGAATAATTCCCTTCCAGGGTGAAACTTTTAACAATACCTGATCACCTACTTCAAACTCTATTGGTCTCCGTCTTTTATCGGCACAGGACTTTTGTCGATCCTGTGCAGCTTTCATTCGCGCTTTAACTAGTTGAAGCTTTTCTGTCAAATCTAACACTGCAACTTTACTTCCCACTTCTTTCTGTCCTACTCCTCCCCGACACACGGGTGTTCTACAACGCCGTCCGTACAATGCCTCATATGGTGGCATTCCAATACTAGCATGGTAGCTATTATTGTACGAGAATTCCACCAATGGTAAATGATCATCCCATCTGCCACCAAAATCAATAATACAGGCTCTGAGCATATCTTCTAAAGTTTGGAGACTGTCCATCTGTTTGAGGATGATAGGCAGTGCTGATATTGAGCCTTGTACCCATCGATTCATGAAACCGTTTCCAGAATCTTGAAACGAATCGCGTGTCACGATCGGACACTATAGAAACTGGAACTCCATGTCTTGTAATTATTTCTTTCACAAATAATTCAGACAGTTTCTCCGAAGTATAAGTCTCACGTATAGGTAAGAAATGAGCACTTTTCGTTAACTGGTCTACAATCACCCAAATAGCATCATGACGTTTCGCCGTAAGAGGCAACTTGGTAATAAAATCCATAGTGATGTGTTCCCACTTCCATTCTGGGACTTCTAACGGTTGCACATAACCATAGGGTTTCTGATGTTCAGCCTTTACTTGTGCACATGTCAAACATTTGTTTACGTACTGCATTACATTAAACTTCATACCTGGCCACCAATAGTCTTTTCGAAGGTCTTGATACATTTTCGTTGCACCAGGATGGATAGAGTAGCGTGACTTATGTGCTTCATCTAGAATTCTTGACCTGATGTCCCCATTTCGTGGAACCCACATTCGACCAAATCGGATTTTAACACCAAATTCATTTTCTTCTAGACTTTTAACCTGGCCAAAGATTCTTTCGAATCCAACATTTTCTTCCTTTAGTCCTTCCTTCTGTGCATCCTTGAGTTCATTTAGAAAATCAGGTGTTATTACCAAACTGTAAGACTTAACTTGTATAGCAGAGTGTTCTGTCTTACGACTTAGAGCATCAGCCACCACATTGGCCTTGCCCGGGTGATACAAGATCTCACAGTCATAATCTTTGAGTAGCTCAAGCCATCTTCTTTGCCTCATATTCAAGTCTTTCTGTTCAAAGAAATATTTTAAGCTTTTATGATCTGTGTAGATTGTACATTTGACTCCATATAAATAGTGCCTCCAAATTTTTAAAGCAAATACCACAGCAGCCAATTCCAAATCATATGTTGGATAATTAGCCTCGTGGGTTTTCAATTGTCTTGAGGCATATGCTATTACCTTTCCCCTTTGCATAAGTACACAACCCAAACCTAGATAAGATGCATCCGAGTACACGACCATGTCTTCATTACCATCCGGTAATGATAAGATAGGAGCTTCAGTTAATCTCTTTTTCAATTCATCAAAAGCTTGGACCTGAGTTGGACCCCAGTCATATTTTACTTCTTTCCTAGTCAATTTTGTCAACGGTGTAGCAATCCTGGAGAAATCCTGGATGAATCTTCTGTAGTAACCTGCTAATCCGAGAAAGCTACGAACTTCTGTTGGTGTTTTCGGAGGATTCCATTTCATTACTGCTTCTACTTTAGTTGGGTCCACCATTATGCCTTCTGGACTAATAACATGACCTAGGAACTGCACTTCTCGTAACCAAAAGGCACATTTAGAGAACTTAGCATAAAGCTTTTCTCTTCTTAGTATTTCAAGTACTTCCCGTATGTGACACGCATGATCACTTTCACTTTTTGAATATATTAAGATATCATCAATGAACACAATCACTGATCGGTCTAGCATGGGTCTGCACACCCGATTCATCAAATCCATAAATGCTGCAGGAGCGTTCGTTAACCCAAAAGACATTACAAGGAACTCATAATGTCCATAACTTGTGCGAAATGCTGTCTTCGGAATATCTTGTTCTAAGTTGATGATACCCTGATCTGAGATCTATTTTAGAAAACCAATTTGCCCCTTGCAATTGATCAAATAGATCGTCAATTCTTGGTAACGGATACTTATTCTTTATTGTGAGCTTATTCAATTCCCTATAATAAATACACATTCTCATGCTTCCGTCCTTTTTCTTTACAAACAACACTGGTGCACCCCAAGGTGACACACTTGGTCGTATAAAACCTTTGTCTAGAAGGTCTTGTAGTTGGGTCATTAATTCTTTCATTTCCGTTGGAGCCAGACGGTACGGTGCCTTGGCGACAGGTTGAGCTCCTGGCACAACATCAATTTGGAATTCGATTTCCCGATCAGGTGGAATTCCTGGCAAATCTTCAGGAAATACATCAGGAAAGTTACACACCACGGGTATGTCTTCCAATTCTTTTACATTAATTTCTTTGTCAATAACATAAGCCAGATAAGCCCCACACCCTCGCCTCATAAATTCATTCGCCTTAATCATCGAAATGACTTTAGGCGCGTTAAACACTTTATCCCCGTAAACCGTTACTGATTTCCCATTAAGAGCCGTTAAGAAAATCATATTTCGTCGACAGACAATGTTAGCCTCGTGTTTGGCCAACCAATCCATGCCCAAGACTACATCAAAACCTCCTAACGTAATCACAAACAATTTAACAGGGAATCTATGACCTTCTATATCAATATAACAATCATCATCAATGGCCTCCGTTACTCTAGTAGATTTACCAAGAGCAGTTTCAATATTAAAGGTGTGTTCTATCTTTTTAACATTAGCACGCAGTTTATCACAAAAAGTAATAGCCACAAAGCTCATACTTGCACCAGAATCAAATAGCACTAAAGCAGGGATGTCATTAATCAAGAATGTACCTGTCACCACATCCGGATCTTTATCTGCTTGATCTTTAGTCATAGTAAAGGCACGAGCTTTTGCCTTTTGCTTCTCACCTCCCTTGTTACTTTCAGGTTTGCTGGTTTCAGTAGGCATTATCTTTGGTTTAAAACAATTCCTGCTCACGTGACCGACTCCACCACAATTATAACATTTTGGCATACTTGGACAATTATTCGAGAAATGTCCAGTTTTTCCACAACGGTAGCACAAAGTATGTCACACCCCCAATTTCAACTAACGGAATCATACCGTTTGGGAACGTGACAAACCAGGATCTCAGATCATTAGACATAGTGAAGACCTCTATATGAATTTCAAAACATACGTTGGTCTTTAAAACATAATATTCAGAGTTTACAAAAAGTTGCGGAAGCGTTTCAAACCAAAACCAATAAACTGTTGATAAATAAAACATTACAAATCAAAATACTGAAATATTCAAATTCAAATGTTCAAAGTGTTTATAATGCATGAGACTCTATCTTCCTAGTCCATACCAGCTGTTACGCGCGCCTTAGCGTCCTGAGAAAACATGCAAATCAAGTCAACACAAAGGTTGGTGCATAACACAGGTTTTAAATAATCATAGTGTTCAAAACATCAGTTTGAATAATAAGTTTGTAGATAACATAATCACAATTGCACAGTCATGATAGCTAGTCATATAAACTATTTACATACGTGTTCGACACCGAAGCTGACTAGTTGCCATGCTATAGCATGTTTTCGCCTTGCCACTATTGTCTATCACAACAATAGTAAAAATTGTGTTTGGTCAGTCAAACACCTGCGTAGATCCCATCTACCAGGTGAGGTTTGTCAAACCTAATAGATCTATTTCCAACTACCACGCTTTGCATTTACAGCAAACTAAACGGTTCGAGGTGTGTAAGGACTTTCAAGTTGATATGTTGTCACATAATGTAAACAGATAACTCATGCAAGTGATATGTATCTAAAAGTAGTTTGTTGCACATGTTTTCTCCCCCAAAACAGTTTAAAATAAGAAAGGGGCCGTGTACGCACCTTTGATAATAGTAGAATGATCAAGTACGTGTGAACTTGCGTAGAAATCCTCTACGAAGAATCTGTGATTTAAACAATAACCTATTGTTATTCGAATAATCGTTTTGTGCTTAAAATCACATACGTGTCAACACACGTATGTTGAATTTGCTAAAGTTGTGCATACGAAAGTACGCGTGCCACTGAAATCGATTAAATAAAATCATATTTGATTTTATTCAATTAATCGTAATTATACGCGATTTCGTGTTCGGATTAAAATATGAATTTTATCATTTCAACACGTTCGTATTCTCGTTACGGTTCCAACGCAACTTGAACGGATGAAAACGGACTTGAAACGAACAAGTTATGCTCAAAATACAAACTAAACATTAAAACCCAAAAATATGGTTGGGCCGGGACTCGAACCCGCGACCCACAACTCCAACACACAAGCCTCTAACCATTACGCCCGCTAGGGTATCGCGTTAACTCTCTGAAAAACAATTCTTTTAAACCTTCATCCAGCCTAATTCATATCCCATATTATAGCCGAAGCAAATTTCCCTCGATTGACCACCATTTCGAATCCGATTGCACTCATCCACACAAGATTTTCATTCTAACCACTTATGCGTACCTAATGGTGGTTCTAATTCGATCAAAATATAATCAATATGTTCTAATTGATCCCAAATAGGTTCGGTTTTCAACCGAATTCTCATTCAATCCAAAACCTTCTGGTTCACGATTGTAACATCAAATTAATCTAGGCTTTAGTTCAATCGGCTCATTCTGAAACTTTCTATGTAATTTAATTCGATTATTAACCTCTTAACAATCAAAACCCCCAAAACCGTTTTAGTAAGAACCCTAGTTACTAGAGCTCCATCAATTTGCTATCAACAATCGAAATTGTTACAAGAATAACCTTAGTCGGCCTTTTCTGAAACTAACCATATAGTTTAATTTGAATATCAAATCCATTTAATACAAAATCCCCAAAACAGTTTATAAGCTAAACCCTAGAACTCGAATTCCAAACATTCGTTGTTATAAATCAAAATTGGCTTATGTTTAACCTTAATCGGCTATATTAGAAGGTGTTGTAGTGATTACATACCTGGTTTGATATCGAATTGATATACTTCGACTTTGAGTTGAATTTCGGTCGAGTCTCAATCGGTTTCTTCAATTCCAAGCTCCTTAGATCGAATTGTTGTGTGAGAAACACTCTAAAGGTACCGATTAACAGTTCTGGAAACTCAATTGAGTGAATTTTTGTCGAATTTATAGGGATTGAATATGCTAGTAACGGTTCTAATAAATTAAATCGCCATTTAGGTTTAATTCAACCTTTATGATTGTAATAACTGATGATAACCGCTTATTATCATCATTAGACGTTTTATGAAGCATTAATTCGACCATTACCTCCTATTCCTTTGAAATCCATAACTCCCACTTGTGTACATGAACGAATTTTGACTTTTAGGAGTCAAAATTGTGTGTTTTGAAAAATCACTAGTTAATTCTTACAATTCCAAGCGTTCTAGATTTGTTTTGCTTAATTCTTACTTCTATATACTAATCCGGATCAATCACATATTGTTTTCGATTTACAAAGCTACTTTAAAAATCCCTAATTACCACTACATAGGCCAATTAGAACATTGTGGTGTTAAATTAAGCTAATTAGACTTCTCAAATATAATTGGGCCTCACTGGGCCTTCCTGGGCCTACCTTGGCCTTCCCTGGGCCTACTTTGTTTACATTGGGCCTTAATGGGCCTACTTTAACCTTGTTTGGTCTAATTGGGCCTTCCTTGTTTTCCTTGAGCCTAAATTAGTCTTATTGGGCCTACTAGACTTTGTTGGGCCTTCATAGGCTCCATTGAGTCTTACCGGGCCTTCCTTGATTTTGTTGGGCCTTCATTGGTATTATTGGGCCTTGATTGGCCTTGTTGGGCCTGTTGGACCTTCATTGGTCTTATTGGGCCTTGATTGGCCTTGTTGGGCCTGTGATAGCACCAACTCCCGTTAACAAGGTTAGTGTGAAAAGTCGGATTGTCACATCATCCCCTTGTTGAAGGAATTTTCGTCCCGAAAATTAGCAAGTGTTAAGAGTAGTTAGGAAACTACTTACGAGTTTAAATCGTACATGTTAGTGTGATTTGATCATTCTGTGTGCTTGTGTGTACTCACACACAAAGTCTAATGCTTGCAACATCACAACTCAATTGTGATCTTTCAATGTAACTGTTTTGCGTGTACACTAGTTAGTTCACCTAACTGTGACTGTTTGTGTTTGATCATATTGTGTTGTGTAACCTCACACATAGTGAGTGTCTGAAACTGTTTGTACTATGCAACCCCGCACATAGCAAAAATGTGTGTAATCAAGTGTAACCTCACTACCTAGTGAGTGTCTGAAACTGTTTGTACTATGCAACCCCGCACATAGCAAAATGTGTGTAATCAATCACGTACGTACTACCATAACATGTAACATATGAAATGTAGCACATCAAATATATAGAATGTAACACATAAAATATATAGAATGTAATGTAGCACAAATGTTTATAACAAAATCAATTGAATAAAGTGTTAGTGCTTACAGTTTGAGATTTGCAGTGTTGATGTGTGAAAGCATCACGTCATCCCCTTGTTGAAGGAAATTTCGTCCCGAAATTTAACGTGCGCTCTCAGTGTTAGCAGTAGCTGTCTTGAATAGATGAGGATATGTCTTCATCATTTGATCTTCCCGTTCCCATGTGAATTCAGGACCCCGTCTTGAATTCCATCGGACTTTGACTATCGGAATCTTGCTTTGCTTCAGTTGTTTGACCTCTCGGTCCATGATTTCCGCCGGTTCTTCAATGAATCGCAACTGTTCATCTACTTGTATTTCTTCCAATGGTACAATCAGGGTCTCATCAGAAAGACATTTCTTTAAGTTCGACACATGAAAAACATCATGAACTCCACTGAGTTCTTCCGGTAGTTTGAGTTGATACGCAACCGGACCAATCCTTTTCAGGATCTCAAAAGGTCCTACGTAACGTGGACTAAGCTTTCCGCGCTTGCCGAATCGTATCACACCTTTCCAAGGTGATACCTTTAGAAGAACTCGGTCTCCTACTTGAAATTCCAACGGCTTGCGACGTTTGTCTGCATAACTCTTCTGTCGATCCCGAGCCGCTGCCATACGGTTCCGGATTTGAACTATCTTCTCTGTCGTTTCGTGCACCAGTTCAGGACCTGTTAACTGACTGTCACCAATTTCAGCCCAGCAAACTGGTGAACGACATTTGCGACCATACAAAGCTTCAAACGGTGCTGCTTGAATGCTTGTATGATAACTATTGTTGTAAGAGAATTCCACCAACGGTAAATGATTCTCCCAGCTATCACCAAAATCAATTACACAAGCTCGTAACATATCCTCGAGCGTTTGAATCGTTCGTTCACTTTGACCGTCGGTCTGCGGATGATAAGCGGTACTCATATCCGAGCGAGTCCCCAATGACTTATGAAGAGATTTCCAAAAGTTGGAAGTAAACCGGGCATCCCGATCTGATATGATAGAGATTGGCACACCATGCCGTGCTACTACTTCCTTGATGTAAATGCGAGTCAATTTCTCCATCTTGTCAGTTTCTTTGATTGCTAAGAAGTGTGCAGATTTCGTTAATCGATCGACAATTACCCATATCGTATCACAACCACTCGGTGTACGGGGTAACTTAGTAATGAAATCCATCGAAATCTGTTCCCATTTCCACATCGGTATCTCTGGTTGTTGCAGTAAACCAGATGGCTTCTGATATTCAACTTTGACTTTCGAACAAGTCAAACATTTGCTAACGTACTTAGCAATATCAACTTTCATGTGAGGCCACCAATATAGTGCCTTCAAGTCATGGTACATCTTGTCTGATCTCGGATGGACTGAATATCTGGACTTGTGCGCTTCGTCCATCACGAGTTCCCTTAAACCTCCATACAAAGGTATCCAAAGTCTATCAATGAAATAACGAATTCCATCAGACTTGACATCCAACTGTGTTTCCATCCCGCGTAGAGATTCCTGTACCAAGTTTTCCGTTTTCAAAGCCTCAATCTGAGCACTGCGTACCTTATCAGGTAAGTCAGTATGTATTGTCATCATAAGTGCACGAACCCGTCTTGTTCCCGTTGTATCTTTTCTGCTCAAAGCATCGGCTACGACATTAGCCTTTCCCGGGTGATACTTAATCGCACACTCATAATCGTTCAACAATTCAACCCATCGTCGTTGCCTCATGTTAAGCTCTTTCTGATCAAAGATATGTTGCAAACTCTTATGATCAGTATAAATAGTACACTTAGTTCCATACAAATAATGCCTCCAAATCTTCAAAGCAAAAACCACTGCTCCTAACTCCAAGTCATGAGTAGTGTAATTCTTTTCGTGTGTTCTTAGTTGTCTGGAAGCATAAGCGATCACTTTATCCCGTTGCATCAACACACATCCCAAACCCTGTCCAGATGCGTCACAATATACCGCAAAGTCTTCCGTTCCTTCCGGTAAGGACAGAATCGGTGCACTGCAGAGTTTCTGTTTCAATAACTGGAATGCAGCTTCCTGTTTATCCGTCCAGTTATACTTTGTTCCCTTGTGTGTCAGCGCTGTAAGTGGTTGAGCGATCTTTGAGAAACCCTCAATGAATCGTCGATAATAACCCGCCAAACCAAGGAATTGTCGTACCTCGGTAGGAGTCTTTGGCGCTTCCCAATTCTTAATCGCTTCAATCTTTGCTGGATCAACATGTATACCCTTTTCATTAACTATATGACCCAAGAACTGTACTTCTCGCATCCAGAAATCACATTTCGAGAACTTAGCGTACAGTTGTTCCTGCTTTAATAGCTCTAACAGTAATCGAAGATGTTCAGCGTGTTCCTCCTTAGATTTTGAATAGATGAGAATGTCATCAATGAAAACTATGACAAACTTATCAAGATAAGGTTTACAAACACGATTCATGAGATCCATGAATACAGCTGGAGCGTTTGTCAACCCAAATGGCATGACCAAGAACTCATAATGGCCATAGCGCGTCCTGAATGCTGTTTTTGGAATATCTTCCTCCTGAACTCTTAGTTGATGATAACCCGACCTGAGATCAATCTTCGAGTAGTAACTCGAACCTTGCAATTGATCGAACAGATCGTCAATCCTGGGTAACGGATACCGGTTCTTGATTGTAACCTTATTCAACTCCCGGTAATCGATACACATACGGAAAGTCCCGTCCTTCTTCTTTACAAACAATACTGGAGCTCCCCATGGTGAAAAACTAGGTCGTATGAATCCCTTATCCAACAACTCTTGCAATTGTGTGGATAACTCTTGCATCTCTGACGGTGCAAGTCGGTAAGGCGCCCTAGCTATCGGTGCTGCGTCTGGTGTAAGGTCGATTCGGAATTCCACCTGTCTGACAGGCGGTAATCCCGGCAAGTCTTCTGGAAACACCTCCGGAAATTCACAAACTACAGGTATATCTTCAAGCTTCCTCTCAACTACTGGCTTTTCAGTTATAAGTGCTATAACTGCCGTATGACCCTTACGTAGACACTTGTGTGCTTTCATACAAGATATGAGACGCAGTGGCGTACTGATCTTTTCACCTTGTACATACAGTGTCTCTCCGTTTGTAAGAGGTATACGAACAATCTTTTCATGGCATACTATTTCCGCCTGGTGTTTGGACAACCAGTCCATGCCAATAACTACATCAAAACTGCCTAAGGCGATAGGCATAAGATCAATCTCTAATGTCTGACCCATCAAATCAAGGATACATCCCTTATAAATGTTTCTACAACAATCAACTTACCATCAGCTAACTCCACAGTGTAGGGACTATCTAAGGCAGTGGGACTAACATCTAGTGACTTAGCAAGTGAACTAGATACAAAACTCCGGTCGGCACCAGTGTCAAATAACATAGAGGCATAGTGATTATTTAAGAGGAACGTACCCGTAACAATGTTGGGATCCTCCCGCGCTTGACGTCCTCCAATCACAAACGCCCTGCCTCTAGCACCGTTGTTGTTGTTGTTGTTGTTGTTGTTGGTGCCATTGCCATTACCGTTTCCATTTCCATTACCATTACCATTGTTGTCCCCGCCTTTCTTAAGTTGTGGGCAATCTTTCTTGAAATAACCCATCTTGCCACACTCAAAACAACCTTTCTGCGCGTTGTTTTGATTGTTATTCTGGTTGTTATTGTTGTTCTGCAGCTCTCCGCGACAATCTTTAGCCGCATGCCCAATCTTGCCACACCTCTGGCACTTTGCTTTGTCACACTGGTTACCCGCATGATGGTAACCACACCTGTTGCACTTGGGGTGCTTACCAATATAGCCCCCCGATGATGATGATTGTTGACCACTGCTTGAACCATGATAAGACTTGTTTGAGTCTTGTTTCCTGTTTTGCTGATGTGATTGTTGGTTGTTGCCCTTGAAGTTGTTACTTTCCCACTTCCTCTTGTGATCTCCTACCTTGGTAGCAGATGTTCTCTTAGGCAGATTTCCCTGTAACACTGCCTGATCAGTAAGCTGATGCGCTAGACGAACAGCTTGTTGGATAGTGGTGGGATTTGCTGAAGTAACCATCCCCTGAATCTGAGGCACTAGTCCTCCAATGTATCTTTCGATCCACTTGCTGGCTGGAGTAGCCATGTGTGGTAGCAGTCTGGCCAACTCATGTGACCTGGTCGTGTACTCCTCAATATTTGACCCCTCCATTTTGAGGTGCCAATACTCCTCCTCCAACTTCTGCATTTCACTACGAGGGCAATACTCCTCTTGTAGTAAAGTTTTGAAGTTGTTCCAGGTTAACGCATTTGCTTCTCCCAATCCCAGGGTCTGAACATTGGAGTTCCACCAAGTCAGTGCTGGACCCTCCAACGTTCCAGTAGCAAATTTCACCTTGCTGTCATCAGGGCAGTTGCACATTTCGAACACAGACTCTGCCTTTTCAATCCATCGGAGAAGTCCTATGGCTCCCTCCGACCCTTTGAAGTTGTGTGGCTTGCAGTCCAAGAACATCTTGAACGTGCAGACTTGTGGGTTAATCAATCCCCCAGCTGGACCCTGTGGCCCTGTGTTGTGAGTCTGAGCATACTGTGCGATTGCCTCTGCAACTCTGTTTTTGATTAGCTCGTTGAGCTCAGCAACAGTCATATGAACATTTCCCTCAGCCATTAGTTCCTATTTACATGAAGTGTTAGCACGAAGTCAAAATCTAATGTGACATGTGTAAGTAAAACAACAAACACAACATGTAATATAAGCCAACACAGTTGTTGAAAATAAAAGATAACTCTTTAATAGATAGAAACTTTCTTTGAGTACAATACTTTTGAAATGAAATACAAGTTTCCAAACTACCAATGTAGGAACACAACCCGTTCCTAATAAGTTTAAATAAAACAAGGAAAAAAATGAAAAACAATCAATTGTCCTCAACGGTGGATTCAGGATCGGACTCAGCAACTGGTGCTGGTTCCTCCTCCTCATCCTCATCCTGTTCCTCATTCTCAACTACCACTAAATCCTCCAAAGCTTCAATCCTGCCTGCCAAGATCTCCTCTCGGTTCTCTGACTCCTCTAGATGACCAATCAAATTGATCATCTCATCACGCATATCAAAAACCAGATGGGCAAGATTATCCTGCCTCTCAATAGCATCCCATAACTCCTGAGATCTCTGTATAAGCTTGTCTTCTGTCTCATCCAAGTCCTCGCGCAACTTGGCGATCTCCTCCGCGTCCGTCCTTCGCCTCTTAGGCTCAGAAGCATCTAGTGCTGGTGGTGGGTGAGTGGAAGGTCCCTCAGCAGGGATCTGCTGAGTGCCCTCCTCAGGCTCCTCTTCCGGATCCTCATCCGGGTCCTCCTCTGGATCCTCGTCTGGATCCTCATATGGGTCCTCGTCTGGATCCTCCTCTGGATCGGAGTCATCCATCTCATACGGTGGAGGTGATGGAATAGGTGGTGGTGGTGATGATGGTGGTGCCGGAACTATCGGCTCCTCGCCCTCGGAATCATCAATAATGATATATGGGACTGATGATGAAGCCATGCCTGTTACATAATACCATATGTAAGTACAGTGCCATGGAATACGTAAACATGTCAATTACATAGTGTCATATGTAATTTCTAAGCAATACGTATTAACAGATGTGTCTAATGTCTAACAGTCATAGTCTAGGCCTACAAATGCAAACCTAGTTCGCTATAACCTATGGCTCTGATACCAATCTGTCACACCCCCAATTTCAACTAACGGAATCATACCGTTTGGGAACGTGACAAACCAGGATCTCAGATCATTAGACATAGCGAAGACCTCTATATGAATTTCAAAACATACGTTGGTCTTTAAAACATAATATTCAGAGTTTACAAAAAGTTGCGGAAGCGTTTCAAACCAAAACCAATAAACTGTTGATAAATAAAACATTACAAATCAAAATACTGAAATATTCAAATTCAAATGTTCAAAGTGTTTATAATGCATGAGACTCTATCTTCCTAGTCCATACCAGCTGTTACGCGCGCCTTAGCGTCCTGAGAAAACATGCAAATCAAGTCAACACAAAGGTTGGTGCATAACACAGGTTTTAAATAATCATAGTGTTCAAAACATCAGTTTGAATAATAAGTTTGTAGATAACATAATCACAATTGCACAGTCATGATAGCTAGTCATATAAACTATTTACATACGTGTTCGACACCGAAGCTGACTAGTTGCCATGCTATAGCATGTTTTCGCCTTGCCACTATTGTCTATCACAACAATAGTAAAAATTGTGTTTGGTCAGTCAAACACCTGCGTAGATCCCATCTACCAGGTGAGGTTTGTCAAACCTAATAGATCTATTTCCAACTACCACGCTTTGCATTTACAACAAACTAAACGGTTCGAGGTGTGTAAGGATTTTCAAGTTGATATGTTGTCACATAATGTAAACAGATAACTCATGCAAGTGATATGTATCTAAAAGTAGTTTGTTGCACATGTTTTCTCCCCCAAAACAGTTTAAAATAAGAAAGGGGCCGTGTACGCACCTTTGATAATAGTAGAATGATCAAGTACGTGTGAACTTGCGTAGAAATCCTCTACGAAGAATCTGTGATTTAAACAATAACCTATTGTTATTCGAATAATCGTTTTGTGCTTAAAATCACATACGTGTCAACACACGTATGTTGAATTTGCTAAAGTTGTGCATACGAAAGTACGCGTGCCACTGAAATCGATTAAATAAAATCATATTTGATTTTATTCAATTAATCGTAATTATACGCGATTTCGTGTTCGGATTAAAATATGAATTTTATCATTTCAACACGTTCGTATTCTCGTTACGGTTCCAACGCAACTTGAACGGATGAAAACGGACTTGAAACGAACAAGTTATGCTCAAAATACAAACTAAACATTAAAACCCAAAAATATGGTTGGGCCGGGACTCGAACCCGCGACCCACAACTCCAACACACAAGCCTCTAACCATTACGCCCGCTAGGGTATCGCGTTAACTCTCTGAAAAACAATTCTTTTAAACCTTCATCCAGCCTAATTCATATCCCATATTATAGCCGAAGCAAATTTCCCTCGATTGACCACCATTTCGAATCCGATTGCACTCATCCACACAAGATTTTCATTCTAACCACTTATGCATACCTAATGGTGGTTCTAATTCGATCAAAATATAATCAATATGTTCTAATTGATCCCAAATAGGTTCGGTTTTCAACCGAATTCTCATTCAATCCAAAACCTTCTGGTTCACGATTGTAACATCAAATTAATCTAGGCTTTAGTTCAATCGGCTCATTCTGAAACTTTCTATGTAATTTAATTCGATTATTAACCTCTTAACAATCAAAACCCCCAAAACCGTTTTAGTAAGAACCCTAGTTACTAGAGCTCCATCAATTTGCTATCAACAATCGAAATTGTTATAAGAATAACCTTAGTCGGCCTTTTCTGAAACTAACCATATAGTTTAATTTGAATATCAAATCCATTTAATACAAAATCCCCAAAACAGTTTATAAGCTAAACCCTAGAACTCGAATTCCAAACATTCGTTGTTATAAATCAAAATTGGCTTATGTTTAACCTTAATCGGCTATATTAGAAGGTGTTGTAGTGATTACATACCTGGTTTGATATCGAATTGATATACTTCGACTTTGAGTTGAATTTCGGTCGAGTCTCAATCGGTTTCTTCAATTCCAAGCTCCTTAGATCGAATTGTTGTGTGAGAAACACTCTAAAGGTACCGATTAACAGTTCTGGAAACTCAATTGAGTGAATTTTTGTCGAATTTATAGGGATTGAATATGCTAGTAACGGTTCTAATAAATTAAATCGCCATTTAGGTTTAATTCAACCTTTATGATTGTAATAACTGATGATAACCGCTTATTATCATCATTAGACGTTTTATGAAGCATTAATTCGACCATTACCTCCTATTCCTTTGAAATCCATAACTCCCACTTGTGTACATGAACGAATTTTGACTTTTAGGAGTCAAAATTGTGTGTTTTGACAAATCACTAGTTAATTCTTACAATTCCAAGCGTTCTAGATTTGTTTTGCTTAATTCTTACTTCTATATACTAATCCGGATCAATCACATATTGTTTTCGATTTACAAAGCTACTTTAAAAATCCCTAATTACCACTACATAGGCCAATTAGAATATTGTGGTGTTAAATTAAGCTAATTAGACTTCTCAAATATAATTGGGCCTCACTGGGCCTTCCTGGGCCTACCTTGGCCTTCCCTGGGCCTACTTTGTTTACATTGGGCCTTAATGGGCCTACTTTAACCTTGTTTGGTCTAATTGGGCCTTCCTTGTTTTCCTTGAGCCTAAATTAGTCTTATTGGGCCTACTAGACTTTGTTGGGCCTTCATAGGCTCCATTGAGTCTTACCGGGCCTTCCTTGATTTTGTTGGGCCTTCATTGGTATTATTGGGCCTTGATTGGCCTTGTTGGGCCTGTTGGACCTTCATTGGTCTTATTGGGCCTTGATTGGCCTTGTTGGGCCTGTGATAGCACCAACTCCCGTTAACAAGGTTAGTGTGAAAAGTCGGATTGTCACAAAGTAGTCCCCAGAAGACATTCTCCCCTATGTCTCCTTCCACATTTAGTGCATGTTTCAAATTCTTCCCTTCTAAACTTTTTTATAGGGGAACCTGGTTTGTCATTTCGGTTTCTTTTAAATCTAGATGACCACTTTTGCTTAGGTTCTTCCTTTATTGGTTCAATTTCCAATACATCATCCCAGACAATACCACTAATCTCCACGGCCGATTCAAAAGTTCTGGGAGCATGCGCCTTCACGTGTGTTCGGACTCTAGGTGGTAGTCCTTCCACATATAACTTCATCCTACGTTCCTCCGTGTTTACCAAATGAGGAACCAGTCTTGACAATTCATTAAATTTTGACGTATATTGCCGGTGATTCATACGTCCAGCTTTCAAAGTCAGAAATTCCCGTTCGATTTTATCAATTTCATTCTTTGGACAAAAGTGTTTCGTAACCAATTCTTTTAAGTCTTCCCATCTTAAGCCTTCCACATCAGCAGTGGTCTTTGACTGCTTGACCGTGTTCCACCAGTGTAAAGCTTCTTCAGTAAATGAATGAGCTGCAAATTTCACAGCTTGATCTACCCGACATTCACTGATCTCAATGACCGCCTCCATAGACGAAACCCAATGGCAGGTAGCCACCGCATCTTTCTTACCATCAAATGGTGGAGGATTACACCCTTTAAAGGTTTTATAATCACATCCTTTGGGTTCCTTTGTACCCGAACCCTTACCTTTAGCATTGATGATCAATACCTCATCTTCATCGTGCTCTATGTTAGAGCTGTTAGCTTTCTCTCTTTCCTCAGTAGCTCCTTCTTTAGTAGTTCCCTTTTCGGCTTTGGTTCTATCTGAAGGTAATAGGTCTTTTAAAATTTTACGAACTTCATTAGATATTGCCTTTACCACCACCGGTTCAAGTCTAAGTTCCTCTTCTTCATTTTCTTCTATACTGTTGACTTCAGTTTCCGCATTATTCACTGGTACTTCCTCATCTTGCTTCTTATTCTTATTTTTAGGTGGTCTGCCTCGACCTCTACTACGTCCACCTTCTGTACCTTCGTCTACCATTTTAGTTTTCTATACATATTGCAAACAACCACGTGTCAATCAAGGTAATAATTCAGGACATAATAAGCATTGTAAATTGTTAATGACGTTGATCAAGTGTAATTAACTATTTACCTCACTTATAAGTTCTAAACATTCCCAGTCATGAACACATTATCATTCGCAACATCATACTAATTTAATCTATATCTTAAACATAACAAAGCTCTAAGGTCATATACTCATGGCATCAAACTACCCTTGACAGGCATTCTTATCATTCTGTCCCATTTTCAGTCTAAGTCCAGCCATTAGGGATGACTGGATCTCTCAAACTATGGCTCTGATACCAACTTGAGAGGCCCCGAGCCCCTCGGTTGGCAAACATCATACCCATAGTCCTTAAACCATATTTACATTATCATAGCAGCGGAATTTAAGGTAATTACATACATAAAGTATACATATTAAACACATTAAAACATAACCCACTCTTCTAACAGTCATATAATACAACCAGTCTATGCCAGGGGTAGTCTTCAACGTATGCCATGAGTCCTCCTGATCTCCTTTCTCAAACTATTCAACCTGATATGCATGTAAAACAAGTCAGCTTTATGCTGGTGAGTTCTAAGTTCATTTATTAGAAAATCCTTATTCATTCATGTCATCATATAGCATAATCCAAATACATAACATACATGTTCTCATATCATAATTTTATCACATACATAGCATCATAACATAACTCCATAACATACGTATCATCACAACATAATTCATACAGTGAAGGAACTTCACCGTCAACTGCTGACCCTGAGGTCAAACAGGCTAGTACAGCACAAGGCTCTTAAACTATCAACCCGAAGTCGATAACTTACACATGCATAAGATTCCATCAACTGGCGACACACAGTCGGCAGGCCCGTGTTTCCACAGGACTCTTAATCCGTCAACCGAAGTTGACGGCTCATACCGGTACAAGACTTCTTTACATACATCATTCATATTCATAACATGGTTTAAATCATTTAAACCATCATAAGCAGAAGCGGCTCCTTTCACCGCAGTGCTCAAGTTCTGCCCAACCGCAGCTGGCAAAACCACATTTCCTCCTCGACCTCGGTCGATTGTCTTATACAAAATAATCTTTTCTTTCTCAACCGTAGTTGAGACTTAAAACATTCTTTACTTTAAAACATTCTTTATCTGAAAACATACTTTTCCTGAAAACATGCTTTACCTGACCATAATCAGGTTAAAATCACTTTCATACAATAACTTTATACATACATACAATCATTTTCATAAAATAACTTTATAACATGCATATCAGCCCAAAATGATAAAACATTTAAAACAGGGCTATAAGAACTCACCTGAGCTTAATAAGGCACAATCTGCTAGTTTTCTTCCTTTCCTTACTTTCTCACGTTCAGAATGATATCCTATTAATATGGATATTTTATCATAATTATAACCTTATCATACAATATAAACCCTTTTTTCAGGGTTTCTAAACCGGTAACACAACGACTACGTTGTAGTTATCTCAAATACAAGTGTTTAGCTTGCTATAACGACCCGAAGAGTTTTATAAACTTAATATTATTTATCTCAATTAATAATAACTTGAGATGAATTTATAATACTTATTATGAAGATGCTCAGATTTACGATTACCGCTCGAAACTTCGGCATGTCATAACTTTCATTCGGAGCTTTATTTCAAAATTTCGCTTACACTCATTTTGACCATTTTTATCTCTAGAATCTTGTTATGCTTAAAAATTATTTATTTTGTCGGCTTAGATAAGCGTATTCTCATACCCATTCATATCACTCATAATTGCCTAAAACATTACATGAACTTTACTTGTTTCTTTTCTCAGCTCTAACCATATCCACAACCCTTAGATTATATAAATGTTCACCCAGGTTTTATGATCGCATAACATATAATCATACCAAACCAAAATTCTATCTAAGCATGGTGTTGGTCTCTTTAATCAATCAAGACTAAACTAACACAAGATAAGAATCATAAACACATACCTTAACGATGTGTGTAGTTAATATTAATCAGCCTGATCGATTCTTCTTTTTGTTTCTCTTCTTAGCTCATATAACTCCAACGTTGAACAGAAAGAACTTAAATTCTCAATTGTTTGATACACTGATCGTACTTCAAATTCAATATATGGAGAATATAATTGACCATTCAAATTTTAACATGGATTACGTAGATGTTTTCTGACCACACAATTCAACCGACTTCATTTATATGAAGTTTTAAGGATTTACTTTCTATATTTACACTTTGACCCCTTGCACTTTAGGGTGCTATTTTTAAAACCCATTCCACTTTGCTCACATATTTTTAATATTCACGAGTCTATATCTTGTTCATACTTTATCGTATAACGGTCCCGCTTATATTAATGTGATCGTAATTACTTCAGGAACGTTCATAAAAATTACGAACTCAAACGGTCACAGAAATTTTTACACGTTATTGACAGGCTTTATAACGTGTCCATACCTTATCAGATATTTTTATCGTTTATATCCTTTTGATCATAACCACTTTACGAACGTTTATATAAAATTTGACATAAACGGTTACTGAATTTTTCGGTTGTTACAGCATCGCACATGATTCACGAGTTTTAAAAGAAGTTGCATTCAACCCAACTTTTAGGTCCCCCCCCACCCAACTAGGTTTTCACTCATCCTTTTATCTTGATTTTTTTAAATAAAATATCACTTTTATATGCAATATTTTTATACTAACAATTACAGATAAATATTACCTATGTGACGCTGCATACACAAACACTCTTGGATTCATGACTACTCCATATGGTAATACAAGGTATTGGTTAGCCGATTTTCGACGATAACGTGCATCAACTAGAGAAGAAAGATTCAATCATGCACACACACAACTAAGATATGTTATTGAACGTGCTTATTGTGTTTTAAAGGTGAGATTCCCTATCCTGAAGCAAATGGCGCCCTTTTTATTTCATAATACAAAGGGACATATTGATTGCTTGTTTTGCTGTTCATAATTTTATTAGGATTGCAATATTCATGATCGTTTATTTATAGACTACGAGATCACTATTTTTTCTGAAACACATGGTGGAGAAAGTGACGGAGAATTCGTTCATGACATAGAATGGGGGTCACAACAGGTTGAGTATATGACTAGTTTCTGTGATCAGATAGCTACTCAACTAATTTAGAATTAATATAATGTTTGTTGTGTCATTTTCATGGATTTTAGTATATTTTCGTGGTTTTTTAATGTTTGTTGTGTAATTTGGAATTTTTATTATGTTTCTTTTTTTCAATTATAATTATTTATCATTTAGCATTATTATTCAAAGTTCTGCTGAAACAGATGATTTATTTCAGCACAAATAGTACAGAGGGGTAAAATAGTCTTTCTGTACATTCGTTCAGAGGTCCAGCACTTAACTAGTTTAGAGGCTCTTATTTGTTCAGTCCTCTTACTGATTCAACACTGAATAATACAGATTCTACCAAACAGTCCTTTAGTTATTTACTAACTAAAGTAGGGTATGAAACCCTAAACATTATTGAAACGATAAAAATATATATTTAACTTAAAAAACAATTTAGTGTTTTAAATAGATGTATCGTCTAAATAGTCATCAAGTTCGTAACTTAAAAACTATCTTATTTATATCTTGGCTCATGAGATAACAAACCTATTATTTCATATATATTTATTTTGGTAATACAGTGAACTTAATTATCAAGTTACTAATGATTATTGGAACGAGACTCATAATTTCTAATACTTGAAAGAATGTGGTTATTGAATTTGAGAATAATAATATAAATCTTAAACAACGGGAAATGATATACAATTTACATCATTTATCATTTGTGCTTACAAGGATATAATAATTTAAAAGAGATTGAAATAGTGAATATTTAACAGGGATTGTGGAAGAATAATCAAAGGGTAACCTTTATTGTTAAAACAATCAAGAAAGAGGAAGCTACTATCAATAATCAAGTCCTGTCACCAAATCATTCAGATGACATAACTTGACAACACAAAAGGCAAGTCTCTCTTTATGAGAGTTGAACTTTGCAAGATCCTAATTTACACTTTACAAAACATGTGATATGAACTTCAACTCCATGATTTTCTTTAATTATGATATTGCACTAGAAATAGCAAATCACTTTGTTGGCCTCATGTGTCTTATGCTATAATGATGTGGTGGCAAATACGTGTTTTGGGTAGAGGTTGTTATTTTCACCCAAATCAAAAGAAATTGATTGGTTTGGGTAAAAAATTGTTGTATAATGGATTGAAATAGATAACGTCATAATTAATATGAAATGAGTTGAGATGAGTAACAATTTAATACAATACGGGTCAAGATGGGTTACCTAAAAACTATATGAATACAATGGATTTAAACATTTAATAATGATCAATACTATATTTGATGAGAATATCACTAAAAAGTATCGAAATGGATTATTTGTTTAGTTATAACACATTTTAACTTAAACCAAATTGATGTTTTTTTAAGAAAAATCCATTTAGACTCAAACTGCTTTTGCATAAAACTCGTTCTAACCCTCACCATCCTAACCTAAACAAGTTATGACTCGTTACACAACCAGACCCAACCCGCCCATTTTTCTAGGCATATTTTTGGGTAAAGATTCCTATCCCTACAAATTTTATTTTGGTAAAAGGATTGAGGGAGTACATAGAAAACTTAGGGGTTGGAAAATGAATGAAAAAGATGGTTCATGCAACACTCCATGTTACTTGATGGAAAGTATGGCTAGCTCGTAACATAAAAAGGTGTTTAAATGGGTGGCTTTGTTATGCTATAATTTGGTGGATAAATAGAGGAAAACTTCTCATGGTTTTTTAGGCTTTAGAGGAATTGATGTGAAATTTGTAATACAAATAGTTTACTTTGGTGATTTGTAGGTGTACAATTTGTAAAACTAATAATGGCTTTAGAGCCTTCTTTCTTACTCATTTGTTGGATTGGTTTTTTCTTTTAGTTTTAATATTAATATTAATTAATATATGATAGCGTTTTAGATGTTAAAAAAAATAACTATAGGTTAAAAATACAAATCAATTTTTTTATAGGTAGGCGTGATTCCAAATTTCAAATCATCGTTTTGAGAAACCTACACTCCATTTCTACAAAGCTATGATTCAAATCCCAAAATATATAATTTTTTTTTGAACGACAATTTGGATCACTGACGGGTCATAGACCCACCCGATCATATCCACACCCAATAGGAGGAAACCCACCATAGGTGAGAGAAAACCCCCTAGCCTAGCATGAAACCCCTGTTTTGTTCATGCTATGACTTGAACCCGTGACCTCCCCAATATTGAAGACACAGGGTACCTCCTCTCAACCACTTGAGCTGAGGATAACTTGATATTAGTTTTTTTTTTGAACGGTGAAGGTCTCAATCATGTAAACCCACTGTTTCCAGGCCATGTCACCAAGGTCTAGTTACCTGAACCTCCCATGAACCCTCACAACCACCCCAATCTCACAGGAAAACCCCCTGACCCCGCCACAGGCCTCTTTTTCACTGCGGGAAGGTTTCGAACCTGAGACCTCCCATCTGAAGATACTCGGGGTACCGCTGAGGCACTGCCTCGTTGGTACTTGATATTAGTTTAACTCTGTTTCTTTTCTCTTGTGACCAAGCTCATGCTATCTCCGTTACACTTTCTTCATAACGCCTCTATGATGGGGTGTTGGGCATGAACGTGTGCGATACACCTGTCATTCGGATGCTCACGTCTTACCATACAAGATGTTTACGTCGAAAAAAACTTTTATTGATTAATAATATAAATTCTATATACTTATTTTAAATGAAAAGTATTTTTATCCAAGTATTATTTTTATTAACACTTTTATTTAAATAATATTTAATTAGCTTTTGTTTAAAGTCTGTATTTAATAGATTAAGATGAAGTGCAGAAAATATGATTTTCTAGAATATTAATTAAATAATGCATACAACAACAACTTTACCAAGTATATTCTCACTTTTCAGTAGGGTCTGGAGGGAAGGATAGATACAAACCTTACCCCTATCCCAATTGGGATAGAGAGGCTGCTCCGAAAGAGTCCCCGGCTCAAAGTTATCGTTTGAAGTTGATCATCCCAACGATTTTAACGTTATTTTCACAAAATAATTAAAATAACGTTAAAATTAGTGCACTTTTACTTTTGACTCTTAAAAGCGCACACATATATACATTATATGTGTACGCTGCAAATGGGGGTAACTAAAGAATGCATACATACATACATACATACATATATATATATATATATATATATATAATGAGAAAGTCTAGGATACGAAAAAGTTTTTATGTAAGAAGAATAAGAAATATTGTGAATCTTGATATGAAAAGAAAATTTTTCTTGTAAAAGAGTAAAATTAATATAGCTCAATATTGGAGTTTTTTTTTTCAAGCTCACCAGATTTTTTAAATGTAAATAACTTTTGTAGATGACACTGTTTTTTTAGAATAATTATACTATAACATCGAACTTTTTATTTTCTTTAACTTCAGTATGTGTTGCTATATGTAAAAAAAAATCATCTTTGAAAAAATGCCCAATTTCCAATGAATCGAGATAACCGTTTGTACGTTACAGGGAGTAATTTACTTACGAGACTTAGTTTGGTATTCATAAAAACTATTTGTAAAACCAAAAATTTTTGCTTTGGAACTTTATATTCATACCTAAGGCTTTCCCACAAAATGGTGACGAGACATATAACTTGTACAAATCTTTCTGAGACAAATCATAACGCTATTTCAACATGTTATCGCATAATTTTTATTGTCATTATAAGGTACAATGTATGTAATTAGATATAAGTTGTGTCATTATCATTATAACTTGTGTGATTATTCTTCTACGTAATTTTTTTTAAGGGCCAACTAATCAACTGTCGGCGTGACGTGGCCAGGATCAAAGCTCTCAGTCATATATAACGACTCTATATGAGTTTTAAAAATACACAGTTTCAATAGTCAAGTTGTTTAAATAGAAACAGCGGAAAGTAAATGTTGTTTAGCAGCGGAAAATAAAAATGTGTGCGGCGGAAATAAATTGTCTCGACGCTACATTGTTTATACAAATGTTATGACAAAATGAAGTTTCTCAAAAGTTTTGAATGCATGCAAGACCCTATTGTTTCTACTCCATGTGCATCCTAGCATCGTGCGTTCATTTACCTGAGAATACATGCTAAAACGTGTCAACATAAAGTTGATGAGTTCACAGGTTTAAGTAATGTAAAATAGTTACGAGATATAGTGTATATATTCATCTTACCGAAACTAGACTGATAGATGCATCTGCCAAGTCTATCATGAAACTATGGCATAGATCGATACTACGCTCGTCCTGACCGCCAGTCAGAGTTGTCGTCGAGCGGGGTTTGTCATACCAGTAGTACTACGTAACAACGACTCATTTGGTGTTCAACTAATGGTAAGGATATGTGAGGACTTTTGTTACGATATAAGCACACTCAAAAAGTTGCTTTACAGCATACCAGTCATAAAACTAAAATAGTTGTTTCATAGTATTCTCACCCCCAATGTTTAGACAAAACAGTTAAAGTAAAAGTGAGGCTGTAAACTCACATGAGTTTTGTAGCTGTTGTTGTGGACGGTAAGTGATGTGTTAGTTTAACACATCCTTTTTGTACATAATCGAGTCTGTTTTCGTAATTAATGTTTATATTTCGAGTCGTTTTTCGTTCCTTTTTACATTTTCTTATTTTTATGAAATATTGTGTTCCGGGGGAGAAACGAGCATCAGAATCAAGTGCGGTTGATCGAGCGAAGAAATCGAAGAAAAAAACCCTAGGTGGTATGCCCCGGGCCGAGACTTGATCCTAGGCGGTGCGCCTGGGAACATTCTCTGATTCCCAGACTTCTGTCCGCACCGCCTGGTCAGAGTGACCGGCCGCAGGCAATGCACCTGCAGGCCTCAGCCGCCGACTATTCTGTCCCGCGCGTATCGCCTTACCCCATGCACCCCTGCTAGGTGATGCGCCCCATGCCTATTTCAGCTCCAAAACCCTAATTTCTTCTTCTCTACAAATGGGACGCGTCTAAACCGATTTTGGGACTCTTCTTGGACCTGAAAACCCTAAATCACGCCCCTGGAGCAGCTGGAGCTTAACCATGGAGTATTGGGCTTGATTTAGGGTGATTGAAGAGAAGATTTCAAGGAATAGCTTGAGTAAACTACCTTCTTTCTATTTAGTTTGTTTAATCAGTAGTTTTAGAATGTTTTCAGACCTTGTTATCATCTGTTTTGCTACTGTTATTATGCTTGTTGGCTAGATCTAGGTTTTGGATGATAAAGTTGTGATCTATGTGATGTTTGGACTTTGATTTATGATTATGGATGTTATATGCTTTGTAATCAGTTGTAAAGATTGAATCTTTGATGATATTTGCATGTGTGAATGATGATATTTGATGAATGATTAGATCCACATGTGTCTAGGAAAGTCTTTCCATCATTAGATGCATGCTAGGCCTACTACTTGGTGTTTTAGGTTAGTTTGTAGATTGGTGATCACATTCCATAGGATTTAATATCGTTAAGTGTTGTAATTCTCATGTGTGACCTAACCTAGAAATCCGGGATGTGATAGGTTAGATGGGTGGTCTATTTCACTTGGGATATTTGAGTTAAATGACCCGGGAGGGCGTTGTCTTAGATTTCCTTAGTGTTTGTGTCAATCCATGTCAAAGTAGTCAACTTTATAACTCTCTAGTGTCTTAGGATACACGCGGGTGTAGAAATCCGGGAGGTGATCCACCCATTGGAGTGCAATTGCATATCGGAAAAATCCGGAAGGTGACCCGGTAGACTAGTGCATACATAACATTCTTAGGATTTCCATTGGTGTCACCTGGTATGTGATCTTGGTCCCATTAGGTTATTCTAAGTTTGTTTCTTAAGACCCTAGTCTTCATCCTTCACAAATCAGTCCAAGTCATCACTTGTCACACTTTTGATTCCCAGCCTAGGCATACGAGTTTTCCTTATTGCAGTTAGATTCCATTTTACAGTCCCAGTGTTAGTTGCAGTTTTGGTCAGCCTTTCTAGCGTTTAGTTGTTTGCTTAGTCAGTTAGTTAGTTACAGTCGTAATTAGGTTTACATAAGTTGCACCAAACCCCCTCTTTTACTTTATTTTGTTCACATTCTAGGTTAAGTTTGTCAAACTAGTGTCCTTAGGCACGATATCCGGTCTTCCACAAGCTATACTGTCACCGATAGGTACACTTGCCTTCGTAGCGGTCTAGTTTAGGATTTCCGATTTTAACTAGGTGTTTAGGTCAAGTCTAGGTCTAGGATTAGTTATAGTGTCTTTAGTTTAGGTTAGACATCTTAAATTTATCTTATTTTTAGGGTACGACCGTTGTACATCAGTAAGTTGTTCACCTCTAGCTGTTACCTATATCACATAGGTGTTGTGAGTTCGTGTTCACGGTTATGTTCGTGTTCGTGTTGGTCTCACTAGACCTTGTTTGTGTCCAAACAACTCTAAGTTGTTGCGTTGGTCGTGGTTGACCGTGTTTGATTTAATGACCTGTTGGTGATTTTGTTTAGTTATGGTGTTCGTTCAACTTGTGATCAGTGTCGTGTATTACTTGTAAACACGTAGGTTAAGCTCGACGGATAACTTGTTATTTATAGTAAGTTTCTATTTTAGGCAAGTTTATATTTTAGGCAAGTTTTCATAAAATCACCTTTTTTTATTATTCTAGCATGCTTATTAATCCTATATGATTATGTTATCACATAACACATTGTTACATGTAATCATATAAGCATATTTCCTTTTAAAAGTTACTAAGTATAGTAAGTTTCTATATTTAGCATGTGTTGAGTAAGTTAAGCATACAAACATGTTATTTTAATCATAAATACCATTTGCAAGCATAGTTCACACACTATTCATATTAACTAGTCATGTTTTGCAAATTAGTCAAATAAAGTTACTATTTATAGCAAGTTATTATACTTACTAAGTTTTAACTTAACAAATCACCTGGCAACATTTCTATGTTCATACTCATAGCAAAGCATTTTACATCATTCATCACCATATATCATGCCCAATTATCACATTTCACATAAATCCCCAAATTAAAGTTACTAATTTTAGTAAGTATGTAAATAAACTTATTTTATCAGAATCAACCTACACAAACTTGTTCCTATGATTACTAACTTCATCAATTAATCTTAACATAAACCAAATTCAACATGTAAGCACATTGTTTATTACAAAAGTTTCCATTTATAGAATTTGTCGCACCCCGAGAAATCCCGTCTCTTCCGGGGCGCGAGCGGCAACAGATTGTCAGGATCGCAGTCTCCGGTCACACAACATGCGAGACCTAAATGTCCGGCTTCATACGTACATCCAATAACTTGGATAAAACAGTTTGTAAAATCAGAGTTGCGGAAGTAAGTGTAGGTTGTCAAAATATATTAACATTCATAGATAGCGGAAGCATTAATTTAAAACAGTTTTCAAAATGATAAGTAACAATAGTTGCAGAAGCGATTAAGATGTTTGACGATACATAAGTAACAAAATCAAATGTTTAAAGGTTATTGAATGGCCTAAGACACTACAGTAGATGCATGGACTCCATCCTAGCATCCTAGTCCTTGTGCGCGTGCCTTAGTTACCTGAGAAAACATGCGAGTAAAGAGTCAACACAAAGGTTGGTGAGAGCACAGGTTTTATATCAGCAGTAAACATCAAAATGTTTAAAGTAAGTGTTTAGCAGGTCTATTTTTCAATACAATGCAATATCCATTGATAGCTAGTCAATATGTGTTATACCATATGCGGGTTCGCAACCGAAGCTAACATGCTGCCTCCCGCCATATCCATCCAAGATATGGCAAATGTTGTTTGGTCAATTATGCACTGTTCCAACCTCCAGTCGGGGTGGCCATACGGCTCGCAACAGTGGGGCTTGTCAGGCCCAAATAGTACTATTCAGAATTACCACGCTGAGCGCAACGCGCTATTAACGGTTCGAGGTGTGTTTAATGAGGACTTATCAGTTTTGTGGATGAATGCCACACATATGCATATACGATATTAGCATGTACAAAAATAACCAAAAGTGTGTAAGTTGTTCAAAAACAGTTGTATGCAATGTTTTCTCCCCCAAAGGTAGAAAATGTAAAAAGGGGCCGTGAACTCACCTTAGCGAGGTGAACAAATGTAAGCGTAAGCTCCTGTGTCGTCAGGTAGTCAGTCATCGGCTAACTATATCGTATACTGTACGTGAGTTCGTGTAAGTGATCGTGTTTCGTGACCAATAACTCTCGGTTGATCATGTTTGTCTGTGTCGGTCTACATTGACCGTGTTTGACCGTGTGTGTCAACGAACCGTTGGTGAACCATGTGTTGGTGTTAGTGCTCGTTGTGTGCAAAACGCGCAAGTCGCGTCTATGGACAACTTACCATTTATAGTAAGTTTCCATTTATAGCAAGTTTACAAGCATATTGATTTTAGAGTTCTAGCATGCTCATTAGTCCTACGTGATCATGTTAACACATAGCACATCATCATTCAAAGTCACATACGTCCTTTATATCGTGTTAACACACAAAAGTTTCCTAAAATGGAAAGTTTCCATTTATAGCACATGTGACCTCGGAAACCATCTAACTTAGCATCTAATCATCACGTTATAACATACTAAGTCATCTAGTATGTTCAAATCATACAAAATATCCATGAATCGGTTTTTGTAAAATTAAAGTTACCATAAATAGTAACTTTGTAGTTTTTGCATCAAAGTGACCATAAACATTATCAAAATCACATTCTAAGTGTTCAAATCATCATCTTAACATCCTAATAGCAATTCTACACACATGCATGTCCACCATTTCATCCATAACATCATTTTGACAAAACAAAGTTTCTAATACTAGAAAGTTCATCAAATATCTTGTTTTTAATCATTAAGATTATCATCTGATCTTGCAAGAACACTTATACATTATCAAGAATCATCCCAACATCAACAAAATCATCAGTGTCGAACGCGTGCCGGAACAGTGATCGTAACAGTAAACATGTACAGTGATTCAGGTACACATTTCGTTAAACTATGTTTATACTATTTATACATTTGATTAGCATGAAACTATTAAACGATTGTCTGAATCTGACTGAAACCTTAGGGTTAAACAGTCTGAAACATGTCAGACAACACAGTGTTGAAACACAAATACTTGATGTGATATTAGTTGGCATAAACGTATGTGAGGTTTAACAAAACAAAACCTTAACGGTTATTGATGTAGAATGCTAAACCGACGAGTTATTCGTATAGGTGACGATCTGTACGAATGATTCTGACAGTTTAACATTCTGAAATAATGACTTAACAGTAGAAAACAAGAATCAGAAAGCCAAACCATCGACGTGTTCGTTCGAATGACGATTCGAACGAATACGCGCGATGGCGACGCGATCTGACGAAACGAAAACGAAAACGAATAACGATACGAACGATTATAAATTTAAAGAAATATAATATTTCTTATTTTACAATTTTGAAACTCATCATAAAATAAATTAAACTTAGCTACTTTATTATATCGCGGATAAATTTAACGAAACGCGAAAATTAATTAAACGCGTAAATTATTTTAATTCTAGAAACAAATAAACATTTAGCTTGTTAAAAAATAAACTATTTTTATTCTATTACGAAAAACGCGCGTAACGTGCCGGATACGCGACGAAACTACGAACCGAGCAACCGAAACGGACCCGAACACCACACGGGGTATAAAAACCCTAAATAAGCTTCATTTCTTCATTTATCACTCACCCACTCTCTCTCTAGTTCAAAAATCCGGCTACCACCAAAAATCACCATATTTGATCTTTCAAGCACCATAACTTCTTCGTTTCTTGGCCGATTCGAGTGATTCTTTCGCCTAAACGATCATCTTGGAGCCCTCTATCAAGAAGTACAACCGATCTGGAGGTTTAACCACTGAATCTCGAGGTATGAGCAAGAGAAAATCACTGATTTTAGGGTTTTCTCACCCTTTTATACGGCTGTACACACACACACACTTTCGACATGTGTAGGAGTCGTAAACCGCAACCCCTTGTTCATCTTCAAGTCCAGATTCATGTCTAAGCACGCAATGGGAACAGCATGGTCAAGGATTCGGGGCTGAGAGTTGAAGGACAGCAAAGAGTTCGCGAACCAGGTGGCCGAACTTTTGCAGGTTGCCGAACTATACTCTCCGGCGAACCTTTCCTCCATGGCCGAACCTTCGATGGCTACTGCATGAGTCCCGAATCTTTCCACGAGCCCTCTGCTGAAGACCATTATGAATGACGAACCTAGCCGAATCCTTGCTTCGTGTGTCACCTTCAGTCGAACCATAACATCTGCTGCGAACCCTTAAGCTCAACCCTAGCGAACCCATGTCATGAGGGACGAACCTGTTACAGCCACCTTAGCCGAACCCTGATGGACCACGAACCCACACCAGGAGACGAACACTTCTGCGAACCTTTGATGATTCCCGAACCCTTCTTGCTCAAGCTTATGGCAGCGAACCTTCAAGGTCGACGAACCCTACTATCATATGTGATTCCCGAACCCTCCTGCTAACATAAGTCACGAACCCTTTGATGTTCTGGCGAACCTGGGGACGATGACTAACTTGACCGAACCCTTGTGCAGGTTTCAGCACCGAACCCTTAGATGTCCACCAACATTGCCGAACCTTGAGCCAAGGCTCGCTGGAAATTTCGGCCAAAACATTTGTCTGTTTTCTTTTAATTCAAGCCACATAACGCACAGCCCATTAGGCCCAACAGTGATTATATCGGCCCACTTACAAAGGATTGTGAATCACACGATTAGTTTCGGCCCAATACTTTTTCTCTCGACCCGAATTAATTGATAGGCCCATGATCATATGTGTATTGTTAGGCCCAAGCTACCTTTGATTAATCCGTGTGGACTATTTAACCCAAATTCCCTATTCGGCCCAACCTAAATTCTTTAGCTTGTCCAACAGAAAACCGAAAATCATTTAGACGGCCCAATGCATAATTAATTCGGCCCATTAACATTGAGGCCCACTTATTGTTTAAGCTCAATGTTAAAACGAATGGCTTACAAGTTCTCCGGCTCAATGGGTGCTAAATAACTTATAAACATATAAATGTTTATCGAGAATAATGATAATAAGAACCAACACTTTAGTGAAACGAACATTCCTTAATATTGTTATAAAATGATCACAAGTGTTAAACAAGTTACAAGAAGTGTTGAAAATCTTAAATAACAACTTATGGATGATGATCAAGTAAGACATCTTTGAGAAAGAATAAGTGGAGCCGGATAACATACAAGATTCGTAAGTGTTAGTCAACTTTAGGACTAACACTTACACGCACAACAAATCCTTATAAACTTATACTTATAAGTTACAAACACTATGAAATCAATACAGGAGCGTGAATATCATAACAAGTACAAACAAAGAGCGCGTGCATTCTAGGCTGAGCTAAATCAACCACATCAAACATCAGGTGAGTTCATTGTCCCCTTTTCAAACTTATTTGTTTTACTTCGGGACTGAGAAGCATGTTAAACATTTTTATTGAAATGTTAATTAATGCTTTAAACATAAACATGATTGCTTATGATGGAAACCTTTACTTTAAGCTTGATGCTTAAAATTAATTGTTGATTACTTGATACAATTACATGATACTTAATACAAATACATGAGACTTGATTCAGTTACATGAGATGTAATACAAATACATGAGACTTGACTCAATTACATGAGATGTGATACAATTATAAGAGACATGATACAAATACATGATACTTGATTTAATTACATGAGATGTGATACAATTACATGAGACATGATACAAATACATGATACTTGATTCTATTACATGAGAGGTGATACAATTACATGAGACATGATACAAATACATGCTGCTTGATTCAAATACATGAGACTTGATACTATTACATGCTACTAGGCCATCATACATGTATCTAACCATAGCCTACGTAATTGCTGAACGTCTGGTATTCCAGAGCTTGTACCTATGGGGTGAGATACATGTAATAACATAAACATAATGATACTCAGCTATTACCTGGTTATAAGGGACATGTAATTGCTAAACTTCTGGTATTCCAGAGCTTTTGTCGGCTTATATGAGGTATGTAAAGGCTAAACATGAAAGTATCGATTCTAAGCTATTACCTGGTTATAAGGGACACGTAATTGCTGAACGTCTGGTATTCCAGAGCTTGTGTCGGCTTATATGAGGTATGTAAAGGCTAAACATAAACGTAACGTTACGGGGCTATTACCTAGTTATAAGTGACATATAATTGCTGAACGTCTGGTATTCCAGAGCTTTTGTCGGCTTATAAGAGGTATGTAAAGGCTAAACACGAACTTGTTGAATGCTAAGCTGTTATCTATATAAGGGACATGTAATTGCTAAACTTCTGGTATTCCAGAGCTTTTGTCTGCTTATAGGAGATATGTAATTGCTAAACTATGTGTGTGTGAATCTATGATGATTGATAAAACCGATGATAGCTAACACTTACGAATACAATATACATGAAAACTTTGAAACAGATAACAAAGTCTTGATGAGGATTGAGTTGTTTGGTAGGTAAAATGCTTAATTATTATTAATAACAATGTCATATCCGGGTTAGTATGTGGTGGGATGTTGGCTAGGGCTTGTTCCCTTACATATGCCCTATATATAAGCATACCGACTTGGATATTACAGGTGGAGTTAATGAGGTTAAGGTTTTACTGAAAGAGGTTTGTTGAAAACTATTTTGAACTTATAAACCATATGAACTCACCAACCGTTGTGTTGACTTGATCTTTTTACATGCTTTCTCAGGTGAAGAACAGGTTTAAACTTAAGCTTTTGGATACGCATACTAGGCTGCCCAGATAGAGGACCTAGTAGACTTTTGGAAAGCACATCTTTGGTTAATGATAAACATTATTTTGATATCTTGCACATATACAAGATATAAACATTTATTCTTTTGGTTAGGTTTACTTAGTTAAATTGCAGAATGTTGCTATTGTAATTTAACTTTGTAATCCTATATATCATTTGATTGTGCTTTAGATATTCTTATACGTTGATGCTATGTAAACAATCTGATCATCATGATTATCACCCGCGATATCACGCCCCGGGAACCTTCCGCCCGACGGGGACTCCGATCCAACCCCGCCGGCTCGGGGTGTGACATGTGGGTTTTACCCATTGCATGTGTGTGTAGAGGTGAAAGGAGGGTGTGTAAACTAGTAGGGACTACCTCACAAGCTCCTAGATCGTCAAGAAAGTGTTGGAGCAGCTCTGGAAAGTCCTGGACAGCGGCTCCTTCGACCAACATGAAGGTGGTGATGGTGGTTGTGGTCTAGAGGCCTTCCTTCAATGGTTTCAAGCTTCCAAGAGCTTCAAGTCCTTCAACAATGGCTTCCTTCAGGGATTATGGAGTGTAACAGAAGCTTTGGCAGGGATAAGGTCGAGTTATGATGGCTAAATTTCGGAAAGAGTGATTAGAGGTAGGATAGAAATGATTTTCTTGGATAAATAAAGATTTTTGGCGTGCTACACTGTCAGGCGTATCGCCTGATGGGTGTCCCTGTTCCCAGGCGTTACGCGCGGATGGTTTTCATCCGGCTGCGCCTTTTCTTCGCGCGCGCAACGCCCATCTCCAGGGCTCCGGGTCAGGCGTAGCGCCCGGCCCAAAAGTGAGGCCCACTAAGCCTATTTTGTTGTTCTGGGCCCGTTCTTGTCCGTTTCTCGACTGTAGAACATCGTTCGAGCATCGTTTAATCTCGTTTGAACTTCCAAGTTCAATGTGTGAGTGTTTCGTGAAGTTTCGAGTGTTGTGCTACACAATGTGTTTGACGTTCACCAACGTTCGTGAGACTCGTGTGTGTTTTGATAATTCCTCAAATTATCGGTGATCGTTTGTGATCATGTCTTACGAAGTGTTTGCACGCTTGATCAATCCTATCCAACGTGTGATGCACAATTCAATAATTCCCCGAATTTATTGTTTTGTGTTAGTGTTGTGTTTGCCACACTTGGTTTCCAAAACCAATGTGCAATGTACGATTCGATAGCTCCACGGACTATCGTTTCACAGTAGTTTGTGTTCAACTCATCTAATCAAACATAATTAAATGAAATGCAACAAGTATGATCGTGAAATGTAAAGAATGTAAGAGTCGCAATTTACCTGAAATTGCCGGGTGTCACAGAATTTTATGTCGAATGTACCTATTTCATCAAATCTAATCAACCAATATTCATCTAAAATCAATATATTAGTTACAATTAATCATTTAAACATACCATTCATGTTACAATCATCATCCTCTAACAACTTGTAACTTAAAAGTTGTTATTTTTAGTAATATGTGTTCAAATCACTTCCTACATCAATTTTAACTAACCAATATATCAAAAATCATCGTATTAATCATAAATCATCATCTTAAAACACATGCATGTTCATATTTTATCACCTATCATGATATTGTAACTTTAAAGTTACTAAAAATAGCAATATGCCCAAATCATCATCTTTTGACCATAACAATTACAATGGACCTTGTAAATAACTCAAATATCATAAATAATCACTTGTTCATACTCAAAATTAACCAAAACTTCATGGATCATGCATTCATGTTGATAAAAGTTGCCATAATTAGCAATAATCACCAACAACTCAAAAATATCAGCTATCCTTTAAATAGATCATTACAATGCCCCAAATTAGTGAATCTAAACCATTATCACAGATCTATTGATGTAAAATCTCGTGTATGTGCCATTAAAAGACTTCCATGTGGGTTTTTGCAAATGCATGTGCATGTGGGTGTTTTTAGACCAAAATAACAATATAGCTACCTTCTAGAGCTCCAAGATGCTAAGATTGAGCTGGGACAGTAGCTAGGCAGCTCTCAATGCTCCTGTAAATGATCTTCTAGTAGCACAAGCTAGATGACTTGGTCTCGATTAGCTCTTCCTTTGCTATCTCCAAGTTGTAAGCTTCCTAATGCCCCAAGAAGACCCCAAGTAGCTCTAGTGGAGTAATGGTGGTGTAACAGGAGGCGGTTGGTCAGAATATTGATGTTCAATCGGGTGGAAACGGGTAAAAGTGAAACAGAAGTGAAGGGTGTTGGGTTTTATAAGTTTTCTGCTAAGTAGGGTCATCGCGTACCGCCAAGAGGCCCTCAATGGGTCTCGGCGTACCACCAAGATTAAAATTTCAGTTTTCGTCCCGAAACCCGCCGTGTACCACCGAGTGGAAGATGATCGGTCGTGGCATAATGCAAAGAAACTTGGGATTCAATTTTTCCCGCCTATCCTCCGCGTACCGCCAAGGATGCCGGATTGGCCCAATTGACCAAATTTCATTGTTTAAATTCGTTTTTCGATCGTTTCGTGCTTATGAACAATGTTTCTTGACTTTGATCATAATTTAGTTCGTTGTAGGCTCATATAGAGCTTAATTGTTGTTAAATTTCTTAGTTGTTCGATTGTTTCACCAACGTTCGTTAATCAAGACACATGTGTGCGTTTCCGATAATTCCTCGAATTATCGTTCTGTTGTTAATGTTTGGACTTCGGTGCCACGTGTCACACTAAATTACTCTAATTCTAGTGCCACGTATGTAATAATAATATAAATTATTATTGAATTAATTTAAAAGCTCACCTGAAAAATACGAGGTGTGTGACAATCCGGCTTTTCCGGATTAACCCCGTTATCCAAAAGCTAACAGAAATAATACGAAATCAAACAAAAACAAACTAAAAGGGTTAAAATTTAACAAAATAAATTACAAACATCAAAAAATTACAAGAATAAGGTTAGTAATTAGGTTAAAATACAAGGTTTGACTTTTACAAGTCAAAAATTCGACCAAATCACAATTAAATTCGAAATTTATATTTAAATCAGGTAATAATCGAATTAAATTAGTTAAAATCATCACCTTAATGATTATTAACAGTTTACATACGTTATGGAGCCATTAATTCGTCGAATTAAGTCCAAAATGAAACCAAAAGGTTGTAACCGTTCGAAATAGGTATCAAATTCATATAAGCCGGTCATAATCCATTCGATTAAACTCTAACATACACAATTCGGCATCCTTAGAGGTGTTTACAAACAACAATTCGATCTTAGAACCATCAGGAGACGGATTTGAATCAAGGGACGGCCGAAACTCAAGCTAAAGTCGATCTACTTCAAGTTTACATCAAATCAAGTAAGTAATTACTCCTAAACAACCTAAAGTGGCCGACTAAGCATAGCCCTATGATAATTCGTGGTTCTAGTATCGAATTGATCGAGTTCTATTACTAGGGTTCATCTCAAAAACAAGTTTGGGGGTTTATAAACAAACGAACTTGAAAATCAAATTAAATGATATCAACAGATTCAGAATAACATATTAAACGAAAGTCCTCTATCAATTTGATTTCCTAACATCAAATTGTATGAATCCGAGTTTTAGGGTTCATAGCATAAACGGATTTGGGGGTTATCGTTCAAACGATTTTAAAAACCAAATCGAATAACACAGAAAGTTTCGTGATGCTATGTGCATTGAAAACCATATGTTAATTCCAGTTTGTAACGTCGAATCATATGGATTCGATTTCTAGGGCTTGTTATAAAAACGAATTGGGGGATTTGGTCGAGATGGGTTCCAGAATCAAATTGAATGGTTCTGTGAGTTTCAGATAACTTCAAATAATGATAACCCTATGTCAATTCGATGTTTCAACAATGAATTGAATGATTTCTAATGTTAGGGTTCATAGTATAAAACGATTTTGGGTTCTGGGTATAAACGAGCATGAAAATACAATTAAATGTTACTGATAGTTTCGAAATCTCGTGTTTAATGAAAGCTTTATGATTTTTCAGATTAACATAATCGAAATTGATCAAATCGAATTGTAAGTTATAGTATACACGTTCGAAACTAGGAACAATCAAGTAACAATGATTTGAGTTGATGATTTATCAAATTGGATGCATGGTTGAACTCGGTTGGGTTCCCCGAGCCAAAGCCCCATGTTTATGGGTTCGATCGGGTTTAAGTCGTGGGTCAATTGGAACCAAGTTGGTTCGGTAGTCAAACAAAGGGGGAACCGGCCATTTAATGTTTAAAACAATTAATCTGGAATCCATATTGCGAAAGCCTAGCGGGCTGAGATGGTAAGATGTATGTGTTGTGAGGGGAGGTCACGGGTTCGAACCTGAGGGCCTCAGGTTTTGTACAAAAACTCTATTTTCGGTGTTTTTGTCATAAAACGTCCGTTCTAACTCTGTTTTAATCCGTTTGAATTGCGTTGGAACCAGATTTGAATTACGAACATAATAACACAATAAAATTTATATTTTTGATCAAAAATCACGGTCGCGTATATTTACGTGCATATAAACATAATTGTGTATGTTTATATGATTTAAATAAATGAACACAAATTCACGTACACTTTCGTATGTATATTTCGAACAATCTAACATACGTGTGTTGACACGTATGTTATTACACACATTAAACGACATCCCGAATAACACAACGTTATTGTTTAAACACAGATTCTTCGTAAAGGATTATCTACGCGAGTTCACGTGTGTATGATCATTGTACTCACATTCAAAGGTGCGTACACGGCCCCTTTTCTTATTTTAACTGTTTTGGGGGAGAAAACATGTGCAACAAACATTTTAGATACATATCACTTGCATGAGTTAGCTGTTTACATTAAGTGCGAACATAGCATTACAAGTCCTTACATATCGTAGTGCAAAGCGTGGTAGTTGGAAATAGATCTATTAGGTTTGACAAACCTCACTTGGTAGATTGTAGGTCTACGCAAGTGTTTGACTAGCCAATTCACATTACTATTGTTTGTGCTAAACAATAGTGGGAAAGGCAAATTACATTCTAACAGTCAGCTTCGGTGTCGACCGCTTATGTAAATAGTACAAATGACTAGCTATCATGACTATGCATGTGTGATTATGTTATCTGCAAACATTTTGATTCAAACAGTTGTTTCAAACATTTGTGATCAAACAAACCTGTGTATGCACCAACCTTTGTGTTGACTTGATTTACATGTTTTCTTAGGACGTTAAGATACAAGAACAAGCAAGCATGGACTAGGATGTGGAGTCGCATGCATATTTTAATTCTTGTGTTTTGAATTTGGACATTTAAGATTTTGACTTGTAATTTACAGTTTTCAAACCGTTATGTTTGTTATTGTTTTAAAAACGCTTCCGCAACGTTAAAACTTTGATATTATAGTTTTAGACCAAATTTATGTTTGAAAAGCATATAGAGGTCTTCGTTATGTCTAATGATCTGAGATCCTGGTTTGTCACGTCCCAAACGGTATGAATCCGTTAGTTGAAATTTGGGGGTGTGACAAGGTGTCACAGCCGGGTACTCCATATGTAGCCCCCAATGGCTAAAGGATGCCCGAGCTAGCCACTAGTCCAGACGGACAAAGCCCCTAGCCCACCAGCCACCAATTATCAGGGAAATCCCGACCCAAGCACCCGCCCAAAGGCACGATGGTGAAAGGCCGGTAATTATTATTATTATTAAAAATTGTGTTATTGTTACAAACGAATGCACTCTTAGTATACTTTCCACGAAAAAATGGTTTTTTAAGTGAGAAGTATAATAAGGATTACGAGTCATTAATATGTTAATAACACATATTTCTCATCATTTCAATTAATTTTTGTTGCAAATTCATTGGTTAGGATACTTATTTGTGTTTTAGTTGAATCTTGTGTTTAATAGTGGTAGCTTGGTGATTCTTTATTGAAGCTAAAGAAAAAATGAACATCTGATTTTCCATATTTATTCTCTATCCTCAAATATTATAGAGGAGTCATTTATTTGTATTCCTGGTCTGAAATTAATCAAAACTAATAATTATTTAATGCCTGGGTTTGAACCTCAATAGAAAATTAATCGAAATTGAACTAAAACCCAACAAGAAAATAAACAAACTGAAATCAAAGGTCTGTTACTGCTCCCATTTCGCTCGCCGCTACTACAGAAATCACTTTTCATTTCTTCGTCTCTGGCTACTAAGATGTTTCAATACGCCAAGCTAGATTTTCCAACCCTTGGCGGTACGCCAAGGATTTCGGGAGGCCCCAGATGGTTTGGTCTGTCACGGTACGCCATCAATTATATTTTGGGGCTTGGCGGTATGCGACGGCTATAAAGATTTAAACAATTTAACCCTAGTTCGAGAATTATAAAAGGAAGCTTTCTCGCCGCAATGAAGAGGATATTCGGCCACTTTTCGATCCCAGGAGCAATAGTGAAGGTCTTTGAGGCATTATGACAGTTTTGGATGGCTAAGGATTGCTAGGAGGCTAGATATTGGTTGAACACACTTTGATTACTTCTTGTTTCTCATTTGTTCTTCATTTTAAGTAGTTTAGTACATTTCATTTCATTGTTTTTGATTGTTATTGACTGAGAATGATGTGTACTGGCTAGATCTTTGTTTCTACTTAGGTTAGGATGTTTGTTTCATTGATTATTGGTTACTATTGACTATTGTTTTGATCATTGATGGAAAACACTTTTGTAAAAGATCTTATTATGTCATTTTGATGAGTTTTGCATGCTTGATCTTGATTATATCAGTTAATATCATGTTCCATACGTGTTTATTGAATGTCTTTCGATGTTAGACGCGTATTAGGTCATTGACTTTGTGTTATGACTAGTTTGTGGCTTGTTTGATATCACTAGCCATAGGAAAAGATTTAATTGATGTTTTTAGGGTTTTGTGTGTATCCAAGTCTAGAAATACAGAAGGTGATAGGATCTACAACACCTTCAATCTAGATGGTGTTTCTAAGGACACCGTCTACTTACAGCTCTTTCCATTCTCTCTTGCTAGTTGTGCATCCACCTTGTTCGACAGCCTTCCTGAAAACTCTATCTCCACGTGGGATGATCTTCGAAAGAAATTTATGAAGAAATACTTTCCACCTTCCAAAGAAGCACGTCTTAGGAATCAAATCCATTACTTTCATATGGAGTCCGATGAGTCTTACTGTTCAGCTTGTGAGCGTTTTCACACCTTGCTTAGCAAATGTCCACAACATGGACTTTCTGAATGGGCACTTGTAGAGAAATTCTACAATGGACTGACTCTTGAGAAGCAAATCATGTTCAGGACAGCTACAGGAGGGCATATCATGGATATGAAGGATACAGATGAGTATATTGACATGTTTAAGAGTTTTGCTAGAGCTGAGGAGCAGCAGAAGCCATCTGCTAGATCTTCCACCACTAAGGCTAACAACACCTCATATGTTTCTAGAGGTATTTATCAGGTCGCCCTGACACTAGCCTTGCTGCTACCATATAGTCTTTAGCGAGAGACATTAAGGAACTGAAAACGTGGTTGAAGAAATGTGAGATACGTCAAGGAGGACATGAGACTGCTGAGTGTCCCATTACTGATCAGGAGCAGTTCAATTCCATTAACTCTGGTTAGAACAAACCTTTCACTTCCAACTTCAATTCCAATCCCAATCCTAACTGGAATTCAAACTCCAATTGGCGAAACTCAAACAACAACTGGCGTGGTAATAACTCTTATCAACCACGCCAGAATCAAGCGGTGACTGAGAATTCAGGAGTGGGTCCAAGCAGTAGTGGTGACCCAGAAGTGAAGGACATGCTTAAGCAGTAGATGCAGATGCAGATGCTACAGCAGTTGATAGCAAAGTATCAACACACACAGGTGAAGCTTCAGGAGTATGATACATTGCTGAGGAATCAACAGTCAGCATTTCTAGACCTACAACGATCGGTAAGTGATATTGCAAAGAGGTTGGATGAGAGGCAGGGTGGATCCTTCTCGGGGAATACTAAAGCAAACCCGAAGGGTCATGTGAAAGATGTTAGGAGTGGTTGTGAGGGTGAGAAAGAGGTAGAGAAGTCACCGGATGTTGATGTTGAGGAACCGGTTGACGAGGAGATTGAGATGGAGACTCCTGTTAGGGTGCACGAGAGGCTAGGCCCAGCAAGTACAGCACCAGTAGGTGAGTCTTCAGTTGAGAAGGAGGGAGTTGAGGTAGACAAGAAGAAGATGGAAGAGAAGAGGACTCCCGAGGTTGATATAAGCAAACTTCTATATCCAGCACGTGCATTGCAACAAAAGTAAGCACATGAATATGGAAATTTCTTAGAGATGTCTAAGAAGCTTAAGATCAATCTCCCTTTTGTAGAAGCACTCCAGCATATGCCCAAATATGCTAAATTCTTTAAAGATCTTATGTCTAACAAGAAGAAGCTGGAGTCACTTTCTACGATTACTTTAGGAGCTCGATGTTCTGCGTTAGTTCAGAATAAACTCCCTGAGAAGCTTGATGATCCAGGGATTTTCACCATCCCTTGTTTATTTGATAGTTCTTCTATGAACCACACGTTGGCTGACTTGGGTGCTAGCATTAATTTGATGGCATATTCAACTTATCAGAAGCTAGATCTAAGAGACCCATCGCCGACGCGCATGAGCATCACTTTGGCAGATCGATCGGTGAAGTATCCACGTGGAATTGTGGAGATGTGTTGGTAAAAGTGGATAAATTTGTATTCCCCGTGGATTTTGTCTTTCTAGACATGGAGGCTGATGACAGAGTCCTACTCATTATGGGACGTCCTTTCCTGCGCACTGCTAAGGCAATGATAGATGTGTTTGAAGGTAAGATTACATTGCGCGTGGGTGAGGAGAATTTTACATTCGATGTGAGGAAGTCGATGAAGCATTCGAATGGCCAGGATGATTCTGTGTATTTTCTTGATTCTTTCATTCCTTACATAGATCGTTGTCTAGAATATATTTCTAGAGCTGATTTACTGAAAGATCAAGACCTGGGTGAGGAGAACCAGGCTTTTGAGATTGATGCTTCTTCTGAGCATATTTCGAGCAGTCTGGCTAGTAAGCCTCCGGAGTACCCGACTGCTTTTGAGGTTTTTGAGAGTACAGATCCGGTTGAGAAACCATCAGTTGAGGCACCACCATCCTTAGAGCTTAAGGAATTGATGTCTCACCTGGAATATGCATTCTTGGATGGTGATTCTGATTTACCCGTCATTATTTCATCTTCATTGACGGAGGAGGAGAAGTCTAGGTTGATAGATGTTCTTAAGTAAAATAAGTAGACGATTGCATGGAAGTTGATGGATATTAAGGGCATACACCCTTCATTTTATACACATCGCATTCTGATGGAGGAGGATTACAAGCCTGTGGTCCAACCACAACGACGACTTAATCCTAACATGTCTGAAGTTGTGAAGAAAGAGGTTCTTATGCTCTTAGATGCCGGATTGATCTATCCCATTTCAGATTCTGCTTGGGTCAGACCGGTACAGGTTGTTCCCAAGAAGGGATGCATGACTGTCATTGTGAATGAAAAGAAGGAGTTGATTCCAACTAGGATAGTCACAGGTTGGAGAATATGCATCAATTTTAGAAGATTATTGGATGCTGCCAGGAAAGATCATTTCCTATTGCCTTTTATTGATCAGATGTTGGAGTGTTTGCCAGGACAGCAGTTTTACTATTTTGTTAATGGTTTCTCAGGTTATTTCCAGATTCCTATAGCACCAGATGATCGGGAAAAAACCACATTTACATGCCCATACGGTACCTTTGCGTATCGCCGTATGCCGTTTGGGTTATGTAATACTCCAACCACATTTCAGAGATGTATGGTGGTTATATATCAAGAAATAATCGAGACTTCCATGGAAGTTTTCATGGATGATTTTTCAGTGTTTGGAAGTTGTTTTGATCATTTGTATGCATAATTTGGATAAGCTGATTGCTAGATGTGTGGAGACTAATCTGATGCTGAACTGGTAGAAGTGTCATTTCATGGTGACTAAGGGCATTGTGCTATGGCACAAGACTTCACGAGATGGCATTGAGGTGGATAAAGCTAAGATTGAGATGATTAGTAAACTTCCACCACCGATGAATGTGAGAGCGGTTCGTAGTTTTCTTGGTCATGCGGGGTTCTATAGGCGTTTCATTAAAGACTTTTCAAAGATCACCCACCCGACTTCTGGAGAAAGATGTGATGTTTGAGTTCAATGAATAGTACATGACAGCTTTTGAGTTTCTGAAGGAGAGGTTGGTGAGTTCTCCTATTCTGGTAGCCCCCGATTGGAGCCTTCCTTTCGAGTTGATGTGTGATGCTAGTTATTTTGCAGTAGGGGATGTGCTTGGTCAGTGGAAAGAAAAGCACTTTCATCCGATTTATTACGCAGGTAAGACCTAAGATGACGCTCAAGAGAACTACACGACTACTAAGCGGTCGTGTATGCATTTGATAAATTTAGGTCTTATCTTGCTCTTTCCAAGATCATCGTTTACACCGATCATGCTGCCTTGCGATACTTGTTTGCGAAGAAGGACGCCAAACCTCGTTTGATTCAGTGTATTCTTCTCCTTTCTGAGCTTGACATAAAGATTAAGGATAAGAAGGGATCTGAAAATGTTGCAGCCGACCATCTGTCGCGGCATGAGGATCCTGCTCGAGAGAAGATTAATGAGGAAATGATTGGTGATATGTTCCCACATGAGACTTTGATGTCTCTAAACACAGAGATAGTGAGTTTGGTGAATGTAGGTGAGCAGGGATTACCATGGTTTTCAGACATTGCGAATTACGTGTCTGAAAGTTACATGCTGAACGGTCTGACTTCACAGCAGCGAAAGAGGTTGTAACATCAGTGCCAGAAACGTAACCGGAACAGTGGTCTACACAATAACATACATAGTAAATCAGGCACAAAATTTCAGTTGTTACTCATATATCATTATCATTGATGCTTATCATAGAACATTTTCAAATTCATTGCAGAAACGTAACTCAGAACTATGGTTCAACAGTCAGATATCTATCTGACGACCCAGAACCATCATGTGATTGTTAGTTAGGATTCTAATATGTATAAACGTATGTGAGGATTTACAGAGCAAAACAACAACGGATGTCGTGACATGAATGCTAAATTGACAAATTATTCGTATAGGTGACGATATGTAAGAGTATATCTGAAAGTTTAATGTTCTGAATGATGTCCAATAATTAGAAAAATCATATTGAAAAGTGTAGTTATTGTCGTATTCGTACGGGTGACTATTCGAACTAATACGAGCGACGACTGTACGATTCGATTAAAACAGTTAAATTAAATATTTTCAGAAAATTAAAATAAACAGAAGATATTTATTTAATTTACTAGGAATTACCACCTAAATTAAATTTACAAAATTTACTTTTAAAACCGAGATGTTTCGTTATGGAAATGAAAGAAAACCGATGTTCCTACGCGAAACCGAGCGAGACCGAACACGCGGGTAATTTGAAAGCCTTTAATGAGGCATTTATTTCCTCATTTCCTTCCCACCTACCAGCTCAACATCACCATCTTCGTCCTCTCTCTCTCTACTTTCTCTCTCTACCTTTCAAAAACCCTAGATCACTCAATCCTCCACCAAATCGAGCCATTTTAGTGTCAAAACGACCACTACAACTTGTAGATCACGAAAGTACAAACGATCTGGGCTTGGAACCATTCAAATCGAGATAAAGATGAGCTTTATATCTCGGTTTTAGGGTTTTCAAACCCTCATGTTCGGACCCTTCAAAAGACTGGTTCTAGCCAACCCAACCTTAGGGAAACTACACAAAAGCATGTTAGGATGAGTAGAGAACTTGGGGAAACCTTGGCTTGGTCATACAACTCGAAAATGGGGAGCTGCACTTGGATGAGTTCGAACGGCCGAATGGGCGACAACCCAGGCAGGCCGTATGGCCCAACCACTAAGCCGAATGGCTTCCTTCGCATTGCCCTCTCTCATTCGGTCCAAGCCTCTTTCGGTCGGGAGCCTTCCATTCGCACAGCAACCCCTATTCGGCCGTGGCCTCATACGCAAGAAACCACTTTTGGCCCAAGCCTCCTTCGGCCCAAGTCACCTTCGGTCGGGTGCCCTCCTTCGGACAAACCCCTTATTCGGCCAAGCTTCATCTCTTTCGCATGCCTTCCCTTCGGCCGAACCACCATCATGCATAGACACCCACTTTAGGTTGGGCTACATAATGGCATACATGGAATTGGGTACGTGGAGGGTGCATGCATGGGAAAGAATCACTAGGGTTTTCAAGACACTTAAATCGGCCTAATGCTTTTGAAAACAATTGTTTCTAAACCTGAGATTTCTTAGGATGTTAAACAACTAAACAGGAATGTTGCTAACCGGGTTGGTAAATCGTAATCACTATGGATTCTAAACTCAACTTTTCTCAACAAACTTGAATTACTACTATGGGATGGTTGGACATCGTATGAGGTCAAAGCAATCAGATTTTAAAAAAATCAGGGATAAGTTTCTGGGAATTCATTAAGGATCAAGGCAATCGTCTAAGTATAAAGGTGTCGAGTTCATTATTCACACCTAACACTTAGAAATTTCATACGAACATATTACATTAGATTGTTTGAACTATCTAGGATGGGTTGTACACAGGAACGATCAAAGAACCATGGAGAAACAAATATCTAACAATGGACTTAGAGTTAACCGAGCGAGATTAACTTAAGTCTGACAAGTTAACTTGTAATTTTATTAAAATGACTTATGTTGTAATAAAAGGTAAATGATTTATAAATTTCTTTAAAATAAATTAAACAATTTTAAACTTAAAGATTTAACCTAAAATAAGTTTCGTTAAAGATGTTTTGCCTAAAAAGACTATAAATGTATTTAACTAGACCTTATGTAAGTAAGGTTTAGTTGTGATTATCTACGGGATAAGGGCTTATAAGCGGGAAATACACTTAGAATAGTTAGAGAGAATCCTAGCAACACATTAGTAACATCTAGGACACATAGTTGCACACCGAGCCCAAAACCCTAGATATATCTATTATAAATACTTATACTATTCGAAACCTTCTAAAACAACTCAGGTACTGATGATACATAGTCTACAAGTAACGAGCATAATTGGTGTGGTTCAATACTTAGCAACACAGGTGAGTTCATTGCCCCTTTTCTAAACATTTTGTTTTCAAACGCGGGGCTGAGAAGCATGCGTAAATCTTTTTCTTTAAAATATGTTTTACGTGAATGCTTTTACTTCTTGTATGTTCTATATACTTAAATGTATCCTAGACTCCTTTCTAGGTAAACTATATGCAGGTGTACTTAATGAATTAATTAATTACTCGTTATGAGTAAGATAATAATTTTAAATCAAACAATTATCATATCAAAGTTTTATTTCAAAGAATCTAAATTCGGTATGTGATCAAGAAAACTAAAATTAAAGATCAAATCCAAAGAATCTAAATTCAGTGTGTGTTCTAGTAAACTATGGATCAAATTCAAAGCATCTAACTCAGTGTTGTAGCCATGGAATTTTAAGGATCAGAATCAATGAAATCATATCCGTGTGTGAATCAAAGAACTAATGGAATCATTAGCGATCAATTTAAGGTGGATGTCAGTTGTATACAGATCGAGACCACGTGTCAACACACGGAAAGTCCCGGCATAAATAGTAGACTTTTATAGTCATGCTATATGGGCATAAATCAAACGATCAAACGAATTCAAGAGAACAAAGACGATCAAAATCAAAGGATATCCTAAAGTACCGACATGTACAGTAGACCTGAAGGTCAAGCTGATATGGGCACATCATGAAAGTCCCGACACATACGGGCAGACTCATTTGGGTCAAGCCTGATATGGACCACATGTGAGACTATACAACTTGAACACCATCAACAACTAAGTCTAATTGATTGAGTCAAATAAGGCCCAATCATCATGTCTTAGTTGTATTTAAATGATTGATTATTCATTTAATTAAGCATTTAATATCATGTTTCTACAAATGCCATGGGTGATCATGAATGCATGACGAACTCAAGAAATCAGTAGTATTTCAATTTTGGGAACTCAAAATCTAATATGACGACGGTATGGAATGAAACGCTTACTTATCATTAACAACAATATGTTAAGCAGTCCGGTATGTGGTGGGATGGTGGTTGGGCGGGCGGTAAGTTCCACCCTACATATGCCCTATATTTAAGCATACTTGATTGGATAACATAGGTGGTTGTTGATGAGCTTAAGGTTGTCATTTCGGGGGATCAAGGTAACAGATTTCAGGGTAATCAAACGTTTTGAATCAAAGGTAAGGAATGAAAAGCTTAATTATCACCAGGAGCAATATATCATGTGGTTTGGTATGTGGTGGGATGGTGGCTGGGCGGGCGATAAGTTCGACCCTACATATGCCTTATATATAAGCATACTGAACTGGATGGTATAGATGGTTAATGGTGAGGTTAAGGTTGTCATTCGAACGGTTATTCAAATTCATTTTTAAATAAAACTATATGAACTCACCAACCATGTGTTGACTTGATCTTTTTGCATGACTTCTCAGGTGACGAACAGGTCTAAGTAAGAAGTTATTGCTTTTGGACTAGGATGCCAGATAGAGGACCTAGTATTTTGGACTTGCATATTTTTGAAACATCATTATACAGATTATTTTGTATATCTCAAGCAGATACAAGATAGAAAGATTATGATGTTGATAGTAGATTTACATTGTTAAATTATGAACGAAACTGATGTAATTTAACTTTGTAATTCTATTTTCATTTAGCAGTTTCTCATTATATATATCATGGGCAATGTAAACAATCTGATCATCATGATTATCATTCTCGATATCACGCCCCGAGACCTTTCCGCATGACGGGACACACGATCTGGCCCACCGGCTCGGGGTGTGACAGAGGTTCTTTACTGAAGCTAACCATTATATATAGGACGCTCCATATCTGTTTTGTAAGGGAGCTGATGGAATTTGAGGAGATGTGTGAGTCGAGAGGAAGGATTAACCATCCTAGGACATTGTCATGAGGGTTTGACTGGAGGATATCATGGGCCATCATACACAACGAAGAAGGTGTTTGATTGTGGATTTTTTTGGCCGAAAGTGTTTAAGGATGCACATGAGTTTGTGAGGAGTTGTAATACGTGTCAGAAGACTGAAACATCTCAGGTAAGAATGAGATGCCCCAGAACCCCATCGAGGGGTTGAGGTCTTTGATATTTGGGGTATTTACTTCATGGGACCGTTCCCTTCATCCCGAGGGAATCGGTATATCTCGTGGCTCTTGATTTCGCTTCAAAGTGGTTAGAGGCTCAAGCTTTATCCACAAATGATGCATGAGTGGTTGCGGGATTTTTGAAGAGGTTGTTTTGTAGGTTAGGAACCCCTAAGGCTTTGATAAGTGATAGAGTCACACATTTTCGTAATACACAGGTGGAGAAGGTGTTGGCACGATACGGGGTAACCCATCGAGTGCCGACTGCCTATCATCTACAAACTAGTGGCCATGTTGAGAATGCAAATAGGGGTGTGAAAAGGATCCTTGAGAAGACGATCAGGAGAAATCGTAAGGATTGGGCAGATAAGTTAGATGAGGTGTTGTGGGCGTTTAGTACAACTTTTATGAATCCGATTGGGACCACTCCTTTTTGGATGGTTTATGGTAAAGCGTGTCATCTGCCGGTGGAGTTATAGCATAAGGCGTTTTGGGCTTTGAAAACTGTGAATCTTGATTTGCCGAGTGTTGTGAAGAATCGGTTTCTTCAGTTGCATGAGTTAGAGGAGTTGCGTGATGAGGCGTATGCACGATCATGGAGTTATAAAGAGCGTACGAATGCATTACACTATCGTAAGCTAAAAGCGGTGAAGGAATTCAGAAAGGCTGATCAGGTGCTAGTTTATGATTCAAGGCTCAGATTATTCCCAAGTAAATTGAAATCCAAATGGAAAGGACTGTTTGTTGTGCATGAAGTCTTTCCACATAGAGAAGTTGAGCTAGAGTGTGACAACTAGTACCAGACCGGCCGGCAAGTCCGTACGGTGCGTGTACTTCAACAGTAACTACGTGTGATTTCATGTGTATACACGGTATTTGTTTTAACAGAATTCATATTTACAAGAAACAGTTGTATGTATTTTTGTGTAAACTTAACTACTGTAAGTACAACGTACATTTGAAACATTAGTTGTGTTTATTTAAGTGAAAACTTATGTACAGTTAACACAACAGATCATGGGAAACAACAAAGTTCAAGCAATTATCAGAAACAAATCGGTTGCGATCTGATATCCATAGATGACAGGAATCAGATGGCCGACATTTCAATGTGAAAACAGGATGTTTATTTGAGTCCGACAGTGAGGAAACACAATTCAAACATAATTCACAGTGTCGTTTCATAATAACGAACTGACAGTGTGTTTGCGTGGGTGACGATTCACACAAACATATCTGTGAGTTTAATGTTCTGAAATGATGACTGGAAAGTAGAAAACAAAAGTCGGAAAGCAAAACCATCGTCGTCTTCGTTCGAAGGACGATTCGAACGAATACGCGCGATGGTGAGGCGATTCGACGAAACGAGAACGAAACACGACACGAACGATAATAAATTTAATAAAATAAAATAAATAATATTTTTACAATTTTGAAACTCATCAATTAATTAAAATAATATTCTTTTATTTAAAACATGTAATTACGCGTAATTTTCCGGATACGCGACGAAATCTAGAACCGAGCAACCGAAACGAACCCGAACATCACATGGGATATAAAAACTCTAAATGAGAGTTTTCCTCTCATTTTTCACACCTACATCTCTCTCTCTCTCTCTCTCTAAAATCCGGCTACCACCATTCACCACCATTAACCACCTTCAATCCTCCATAACTTCTTCGTTTCTTGACCGATTTGGGTGATTTTTGAACCCACGCGAAGCCCTTGACAAGCTCTACAAGGAAGTACAACAGATCTGATAGATTAACCGGTCAAATCTGAGGTATAAGTCAAAGAAGAGTTCGGGATATAGGGTTTTCATGTTCTTTATGTCGACCCAAACCTTAAACCGGTTTAACCTTACATCACGCACTCCTTACTTCATGGCTAACCGATCTGGGCGAGACAACACCATAGGCTTGGCTCAACCGAGGGTTTGAACGAGGGGATGGATCGAACACACAGGGTTTGCTGGATTCGAATTGGCCGAACTTCATGGAGACGAACCAGTGAGCATGGCGAACCCTACTGGTTCGCTGAGCTGAGTCACGAACCTTCCTCCTCACCGGCCGAACCCTCAAGTGCCGAACCCATGTACACGAGCCCTAGTCAACGAACCTTTCAATTCCAAGGTGGCCGAACCATTGTATGAGAGCCGAACCATGCGAGGCGAACCCTGCTACATGACGAACCTACAACCTCTCTACGAACCTGTTAATGCCAACTTGAGCCGAACCCTTTGAGTCTCGGCTAACCCTAGACGAACCTGGATGCTTGGATTCCACGAACCTAGCCGAGCCTTCATATGAAACCAGTAACCACGAACCTAACATGCTGAAATAATCAAGAACAGCGAACCTGGGCCTTTATGGATTCGGCCAAACCACATCATCTTACACAAGCCCACCCTGCGGCCCAATTGAGTTTCTCGGCCCAATAGGATTACTCTAGCCCAGGAGACTTGGCCCAACTCCCTTTAATACATCCCACTTCGTTTAGCCCAATACCAATGAACCGGCCCAATAAGAACCCTTAACCGGCCCACATATACACGAGGCCCATAGTTCAATAGTTCGGCCCAATCCTATTCTATTTTGGCCCAATAGGCAGCGACACTAATTGGCCCAATGACACACATATTCGGCCCAACAAGATTAAACGTGACAAAATTCATGAATTAAATTATTAAAGAATGTCAACTATGAGAAATGGAATTGGTAATCGTGTACTATCATTGAATCGATGGTTAGTATGTTAAAATGATTTATGACATATGGAATCATTTACTCCTTACAAGACTGAGTTAAAGACCAAAGAGGTCATAAAGAATAAAACCTTAGTCATACCTTACAATCATACTCTACACTCATATTTAATCGATTGAGTGTTAATCAAGTCACTCGAATTGAATTGGGCCGAATAATAACCGAGACAAAAAGGGGTGATAACCAAGTTAAGGTTAACACTTGCACATGCTCAATTAAATTAGAACCTATACTTATAAGTTACAACAACGTGTAAACAATACAGGATCGTGAAACCAACAACAAGAACAACAAAGAGCGTGTGCATTCTTTCTTTTAAGCTAAGTCAACCCTACTACTACAAGGTGAGTTCATATGCCCCTTTTACTTTAATCTTAACTGATTTTAAACTCTCGGGGCTGAGAAACATGTTTACTTTTATTTATTTAAAATTTCTGCTTAACATGTTATTTATACTTTGATTTAGATAATACTTAAGTGTTTATTATCGCTTATCATTGTATGCATGCTTGTATGATCATGACATGACAGGGATAACCAGATGAACAAGATAATATATCTTATTAATTCATCAACACATAGAATAATATAGTTATAAGATTTTATCTTATAATACACAGTTATTCTTACATAAACAAGACATTGGAACAATTTCAGGCAAACATATGAATGTTATAAAGTTATTACATATCTTTGTAATAACATTTGACACAAGAGTTAAGTAAGTGTAATAGGATAAATCCTCTTAACACTTAGCTTTACAACTCAATACATATTACAAGAGAACACGGAACAAAGAATGATAATCATGATAATGTAATTTCATGATAACAACATCATTCATTCAAATGATTAACATAACGTAATAAGACAAGCTCTTATTTAACTTTGTTAATAACATGGAGAACATATGACAATGAGAACAACAATACAGATGAACACAATTGCAATTAGTTACTATTGACCTGTTGTATTATATCACTTCAATCATGTGCCAATTGTACAAGTTGATCATGTAAGCCCCTTTTAATTCGCTGACCAGTTAGTTTGACGTGACTAAACCGACGATAGCATAGTGGTACCATAGGTTTGACAAACCTCTAGCTTGTAGGGCTAGTATGTTGATCGTATTGATTCATTGGCCGGTAACGTATGACCGGTGACAGGGCGACTTCAAGTCAGGTTCTGGAAAGCGACACATGGTGATATTAATCTGCAGTGATAAGTAATTAATCCAGCGGAAATTCTATTGACTAGTAGGTTGAGAAAGTGATCTTCTCTCATGTTACACTACTAGTAATAGATTTCGTTGAGGACACTAGACATACAAGGTGGTAGAGGTAAATCGGATGCATTGAAATCTGATTACGTGAGGATTTCAATGGATTCCTTTTAGGCTCTATGCACTATAGTTCAAGAACAAATTGCAAGTGGTTAACTAACACTCTTAATACTTAAAAGTGTAACAACAGTTAACCCCACACTTATAGAATAATACAAGGAACTGATTTGATAAATCTAATATCCTTAACATATAATGGTTATCTAAACTCCGGTTCGATAACAACAGTTACATCATTATATTATTCTATACAAGTTATCACAGGTGATTCAAGGATGGTATGAACATGTGGTTTTGGGAATGGAAATCCATAGTTGAATTGCAAGTAGTGTGGGACTTGTTTGAGCATGTGGTGGGATGGCGTCTGGGCTTGACCCTTTCGTATGCCCTATATATGAGCATGCTTGATCCGGTGTCGCATCTCTTGTACATACAACTATGGAGGAGCCATTGGGTGAACAAGTGGAACAAATGACATACAAGTAACATGATATACATATTATGATTGTGCATGTGAATGAATCAAGGTTTTCAATTAACTTACTTATGAACTCACCAACCTAGTGTTGACTTTGTTTAAATACATGTTTTCTCAGGTGATGAACAGGTGTAGATACATACATGCAAGGATTAAGCTAGTGGACTTTTAGAAGACCTAGCTTTATTTTGTGTTGCATGTTTTTGATGACAAGAACCACGAATCATCTTTTGTATATCCTGTACATATACAAGATATAGCTATATTGATTCTTTTGATAGATTTACTCGATTAAATTATGAACGATACATTGTAATTTAATCTTGTAATTCTATATCATGGATGTGTTGGCATTTCTCATTTATATTATTATGTGCTATGTAAACAATCTGATCATTTGATTATCACTCAAGATATCGTGCCCCGGGAACCTTCCGCCCGACGGGAAAACATTGATCCGTTCCCGCCGGCCCGGGGTGTGACAGATTGGTATCAGAGCCATGGTCATAGAGAAATATAGGTCATATTACTTAAACGGTTTGGCCTAGACTATAACCTAGGGACCCTCATATAGAGATCATGTGACTTAGGATTCTATTTGCATATGTCTTCTACTTCTGATCACTGCACTAACCGATTTCTTTCGGTTATGATCAGAATGCCGCCAAGAAGACAACCCCCCTCTATTACCACTGACTTAAGACTCTGCTCCTCACTCGTCTACACCGACACCACCTGACTCTCCTCCACACCTACCACCGCCTCCACCTCCTCCTCCGCCACCACCGGCTTATCAGTTGGACCCTGCTACTGTGGCATTGGCCACTCTCCTGACTAGCCAACTGAGGGATGTGATACCCGAGATGATGAATCACATCAACAACAACAACAGCAACAACTTTGCCAACTCATCTGGAGAGGGCAGCGGTAACACCAGGCAGAATCAGGACTATGCCTACAAGAACTTTGTAGGTTGCAAGCCACCTAGTTTCAGTGGCAGTGAGGGTGCCGTTGGATTAATCCAATGGATTGAGAAGATGGAAACCACCCTTGACATCAGTGGCTGTCCTGAACAGAACAGAGTCACGTATGCTGCGGGATCATTTCATAAGCGAGCGTTAACTTGGTGGAACGCTCAGGTTTCAATCAGAGGTCGGGATGAGACCCAAGCCATGCCTTGGGATGATTTCAAAGCTATGCTGAGGGCAGAGTTTTGCCCAAGAAATGAACTGAAGAAGGTTGAGACTGAACTGCTCAACCTGGAGATGATTGGTGCTGGGCATCTAGCCTACACCACACAATTTCATGAGTTAGCCACTTTGGCACCTGACGTGGTGCCAACACTTGAGAAGAGGATAGAGCGGTATGTTGGTGGATTGCTGCCCAGTATCCGAGGGCACGTGATTTATGCTCACCCTACTACCATGGAGTTAGCTGTTACTATGTCAGCATCTCTGATAGATATGATGGTCGCTTCTGGTCACTTCAAGAAGGAGGCTGAAACAGCCAAGGCTGGAACTTCAAGGAAGTCGGACAAACGTCCGGCTAAGAAAAAAAAGTTGGTTAGAAACTTTGCTGCCACCACTCAAGCCCCAATGCTTAACCAGCCACCACCACTGCAAGTCAGAAAGCCCTACACTGGCACTGCACCTTTGTGCAACACTTTTCAGTATCATCACGCGCCGAACATTCAGTGCATGCAATGCACGAACTGTGAAAAGTTTGGCCATTGGGCAAACCGCTGCAGGAGCACGGGAGCTCCAAATAGAAACAACAATGCAGCTACTGCTGCTGCTGCCGATCACAGGTCTTGCTACAACTGTGGCGAACCTGGACACTTTTCTCGGGATTGTCCCAAGAAAAATCAACAAAGGGCTCAAGCACCAAGAGGACGAGCCTTTCAGATCGGAGCGACGGCAGCTCGACAAGACCCGAACGTGATCACGGGTACATTTCTCTTATCTGACTTCTATGCATCCATATTATTTGACACTGGTGCGGATCAGAGTTTTATCTCATCCGACTTTGCATGCCATCTTAATTATGTTAAGGAATTGTTAGACTCCCCTCACACTATTGAGATAGCTAACGGCAAACAGATCACAGTAGACACAATATTTAGGAATTGCCCACTAACCCTTGGCGATCACACATTTTCCATCGACTTGATACCGATGGAGTTGGGCAGTTTCGACATCATTATCGGAATGGATTGGCTATCTCTTAATCGAGTTGAGTTCATTTGTTCTGATAAACTATTACGCATTCCAGTGGAGAACAATGAGGTCTTGGAGATTCGTGGAGACCAAGCGAAACGTAGTGTCAAGATAATATCATGCATGAAGGCTCGCAAGTACTCGAAAACAATGCGTTGCATTCCTAGCTCATGTGATCAAGAAGGACAAGAAAACGATCAAGATTCAAGATGTACCAGTCGTTAGAGATTATGCGAACGTGTTTCCGGATGACTTACCGGGACTGCCACCCTAGAGATCGGTGCAGTTTCGAATCGATTTGACTCCGGGAGCGACTCCTGTAGCTAAGTCTCCTTACAGACTTGCATCATCTGAGATGCAGGAGTTGTCCAATCAATTACAAGAGTTACTCGACAAAGGATTCATCCGACCGAGCTTTTCCCCGTGGGGAGCTCCGGTTCTTTTTGTGAAAAAGAAGGATGGAACCTTCAGGATGTGCATTGATTACAGAGAGCTCAATAAACTCACCATCAAGAATCGGTACCCAAACCGAGGATTGATGATTTGTTTGATCAGTTACAGGGAGCACAGTACTTTTCAAAGATAGACCTAAGATCAGGCTATCATCAGCTCCGGATTCAAGAGGAAGACATACCAAAGACAGCCTTTCGTACCCGATATGGTCACTATGAATTCATGGTGATGCCATTCAGACTGACGAATGCACCAGCTGTGTTCATGGATTTGATGAACCGGGTGCGCAAGCCGTACTTAGATCAGTTTGTTATTGTCTTTATTGATGATATACTGATTTATTCAAAGAACGAGAAGGAACATGAGCAACACCTCAAGACAGTCTTGGAACTCCTGAGGAAGGAACGACTCTATGCCAAATTCTCCAAGTGTGAATTTTGGTTGAGAGAAGTTCAGTTCTTGGGTCACGTGATTAACAGTGATGGTATTCATGTGGATCCTACCAAAATTTAGGCAATCAAGAACTGGGATGTGCCTATAACACCAACAGAGATCCGATCATTCTTGGGATTGGCAGGTTATTACCGGAGATTCATTTCGAATTTCTCTAAGATAGTCTTGCCTCTCACCAAACTCACACAGAAGTCTGAACCTTTTGTGTGGACTCAGAAACAAGAAGAGGCATTTCAGACACTGAAACAAAGATTGTGCAATGCTCCAATCTTAACACTCCCAGAAGGCAATTATGACTTTGTAGTTTACTGTGATGCTTCCCATCAAGGACTTGGATGTGTTTTGATGCAACGAGACAAAGTCATTGCTTATGCCTCACGACAGCTGAAGATACATGAGAAGAATTACACGACACACGATCTCGAACTGGTAGCTGTTGTCTTTGCTTTAAAGATTTGCAGACACTACCTTTATGGTACTAAATGCACTATCTTCACAGATCACAAGAGTTTACAGCACATATTTGATCAGAAGGAGCTTAACATAAGACAGAGACGTTGGGTTCACCTCCTGAACGATTACGATTGTGTGATCAAATACCATCCGGGCAAAGCAAATGTTGTTGCAGATGCTCTGAGCCGGAATGAAAGAGTTAAACCCTTGCGCGTACGAGCAATGGGAATGACCGTGCAAACAAGTCTAAGAGATCATATTCTACAAGCACAACAAGAAGCAGTGGCAAGAGACAATCTGAAACGCGAGCTCGATTGTGGAGCCGAGAAACACTTCAAGACAAAACAAGATGGAGTTATCTATTACCTGGATCGTGTTTGGATTCCAGCAGTAGATGAACTTCGAACACTCATACTTGACGAGGCACACAAGACACGTTATTCAGTTCATCCTGGTGCCGATAAGATGTACCAAGATCTTAGGTCATTTTATTGGTGGCCAGGAATGAAGAAAGATGTTGCTACTTATGTTGGGAAATGCATCACATGTGCCAAGGTCAAAGCTGAACACCAGAAACCTTCGGGTTTGTTGGAACAACCGGAGATACCACAATGGAAGTGGGAACAAATAGCTATGGATTTCATTACCAAGCTACCCCGCACTTCCAGCGGACACGATTCGATTTGGGTCATCATTGATAGATTGACCAAGTCCGCTCACTTCTTGCCAATCAGAGAGACATACAAGATGGAGAAACTAGCGAGACTATACATTGATGAAATAGTAGTGAGGCACGGGGTGCCACTGTCTATTATTTCGGACCGGGACAGTCGATTTACTTCGCGGTTCTGGCAATCATTGCAACATTCCTTAGGGACAAGTGTTAACTTGAGCACCGCTTATCATCCACAAACGGATGGACAAAGCGAGCGCACCATTCAAACCCTAGAGGATATGTTGACAACATTCATCCTAGACTTCGGTGGAAGTTGGGACACACACTTACCTCTCATTGAGTTCTCCTACAACAATAGCTACCATAGCAGCATTGGATGTGCTCCGTTTGAAGCACTTTATGGTAGAAAATGTCGGTCTCCAATTTGTTGGACCGAAGTGGGAGACAACAGAATTACTGGGCCTGAACTTATTCTGGAAACTACTGATAAGATAGCCTAGATACAACAACGATTACAAGCAACACGTAGCCGCCAAAAGTGTTACGCAGACAAACGGCGCAAGCCTTTGGAATTTGATGTGGGTGACCGAGTCATGTTGAAAGTGTCCCCATGAAAAGGCGTAGTTTGATTTGGGGCTAAGGGCAAGCTAGCACCTAGGTATGTCGGACCGTTTGAGATTACTCAACGTATAGGTCCTGTGGCATACAGACTCAAACTCCCTGATGAACTCAGTGGAGTACATGATGTGTTTCATGTATCAAATCTCAAGAGGTGCTTAGCAGACGAAACATTGATCATACCATTGGAGGAAATACAAGTTGACGAGCAATTACATTTCATCGAAGAGCCTGTAGAGATTATGGAACGTGAAGTCAAGAGACTGAAACGAAGCCGTATTCCTATTGTAAAGGTTCAATGGAATTCCAAGCGTAGACCAGAATTTACTTGGGAGCGCGAAGACAACATGAAAGCAAAGTATCCCCACCTGTTCGAGAAGTAAGCCCGACCTTTATGCTTAAATTTCGGGACGAAATTTCTTTAACAAGTGGAGACTGTGACAACTAGTACCAGACCGGCTGGCAAGTCCGTACGGTGCGTGTACTTCAACAGCAACTACGTGTGATTTCATGTGTATACACGGTATTTGTTTTAACAGAATTCATATTTACAAGAAACAGTTGTATGTATTTTTGTGTAAACTTAACTACTGTAAGTACAACGTACATTTGAAACATTAGTTGTGTTTATTTAAGTGAAAACTTATGTACAGTTAACACAACAGATCATGGGAAACAACAAAGCTCAAGCAATTATCAGAAACAAATCGGTTGCGATCTGATATCCATAGATGACAGGAATCAGATGGCTGACATTTCAATGTGAAAACAAGGTGAAAACAGGATGTTTAGTTGAGTCCGACAGTGAGGAAACACAATTCAAACATAATTCACAGTGTCGTTTCATAATAACGAACTGACAGTGTGTTTGCGTGGGTGACGATTCACACAAACATATCTGTGAGTTTAATGTTCTGAAATGATGACTGGAAAGTAGAAAACAAAAGTCGGAAAGCAAAACCATCGTCGTTTTCGTTCGAATGACGATTCGAACGAATAAGCGCGATGGTGACGCGATTCGACGAAACGAGAACGAAACACGACACGAACGATAATAAATTTAATAAAATAAAATAAATAATATTTTTACAATTTTGAAACTCATCAATTAACTAAAATAATATTCTTTTACTTAAAACATGTAATTACGCGTAATTTTCCGGATACGCGACGAAATCTAGAACCGAGCAACCGAAACGAACCCGAACATCACATGGGATATAAAAACTCTAAATGAGAGTTTTCCTCTCATTTTTCACACCTACATCTCTCTCTCTCTCTCTAAAATCCGGCTACCACCATTCACCACCATTAACCACCTTCAATCCTCCATAACTTCTTCGTTTCTTGACCGATTTGGGTGATTTTTGAACCCACGCGAAACCCTTGACAAGCTCTACAAGGAAGTACAACAGATCTGAGAGATTAACCGGTCAAATCCGAGGTATGAGTCAAAGAAGAGTTCGGGATATAGGGTTTTCATGTTCTTTATGTCGACCCAAACCTTAAACCGGTTTAACCTTACATCACGCACTCCTTACTTCATGGCTAACCGATCTGGGCGAGACAACACCATGGGCTTGGCTCAACCGACGGTTTGAACGAGGGGATGGATCCAACACACAGGGTTCGCTGGATTCGAATTGGCCGAACTTCATGGAGATGAACCAGTGAGCATGGCGAACCCTACTGGTTCGCTGAGCTGAGTCACGAACCTTCCTCCTCACCGACCGAACCCTCAAGTGCCGAACCCATGTACACGAGCCCTAGTCAACGAACCTTTCAATTCCAAGGTGGCCGAACCATTGTATGAGAGCCGAACCATGCGAGGCGAACCCTGCTACATGACGAACCTACAACCTCTCTACGAACCTGTTAATGCCAACTTGAGCCGAACCCTTTGAGTCTCGGCTAACCCTAGACGAACCTGGATGCTTGGATGCCACGAACCTAGCTGAGCCTTCATATGAAACCAGTAACCACGAACCTAACATGCTGAAATAATCAAGAACAGCGAACCTGGGCCTTTATGGATTCGGCCGAACCACATCATCTTACACAAGCCCACCCTGCGGCCCAATTGAGTTTCTCGGCCCAATAGGATTACTCTAGCCCAGGAGACTTGGCCCAACTCCCTTTAATACATCCCACTTCGTTTAGCCCAATACCAATGAACCGGCCCAATAAGAACCCTTAACCGGCCCACATATACACGAGGCCCATAGTTCAATAGTTCGGCCCAATCCTATTCTATTTTGGCCCAATAGGCAGCGACACTAATTGGCCCAATGACACACATATTCGGCCCAACAAGATTAAACGTGACAAAATTCATGAATTAAATTATTAAAGAATGTCAACTATGAGAAATGGAATTGGTGATCGTGTACTATCATTGAATCGATGGTTAGTATGTTAAAATGATTTATGACATATGGAATCATTTACTCCTTACAGGACTGAGTTAAAGACCAAAGAGGTCATAAAGAATAAAACCTTAGTCATAACTTACAATCATACTCTACACTCATATTTAATCGATTGAGTGTTAATCAAGTCACTCGAATTGAATTGGGCCGAATAATAACCGAGACAAAACGGGGTGATAACCAAGTTAAGGTTAACACTTGCACATGCTCAATTAAATTAGAACCTATACTTATAAGTTACAACAACGTGTAAACAATACAGGATCGTGAAACCAACAACAAGAACAACAAAGAGCGCGTGCATTCTTTCTTTTAAGCTAAGTCAACCCTACTACTACAAGGTGAGTTCATATGCCCCTTTTACTTTAATCTTAACTGATTTTAAACTCTCGGGGCTGAGAAACATGTTTACTTTTATTTATTTAAAATTTCTGCTTAACATGTTATTTATACTTTGATTTAGATAATACTTAAGTGTTTATTATCGCTTATCATTGTATGCATGCTTGTATGATCATGACATGACAGGGATAACCAGATGAACAAGATAATATATCTTATTAATTCATCAACACATAGAATAATATAGTTATAAGATTTTATCTTATAATACACAGTTATTCTTACATAAACAAGACATTGGAACAATTTCAGGCAAACATATGAATGTTATAAAGATATTACATATCTTTGTAATAACATTCGACACAAGAGTTAAGTAAGTGTAATAGGATAAATCCTCTTAACACTTAGCTTTACAACTCAATACATATTACAAGAGAACACGGAACAAAGAATGATAATCATGATAATGTAATTTCATGATAACAACATCATTCATTCAAATGATTAACATAACGTAATAAGACAAGCTCTTATTTAACGTTGTTAATAACTTGGAGAACATATGACAATGAGAACAACAATACAGATGAACACAATTACAATTAGTTACTATTGACCTGTTGTATTATATCACTTCAATCATGTGCCAATTGTACAAGTTGATCATGTAAGCCCCTTTTAATTCGCTGACCAGTTAGTTTGACGTGACTAAACCGACGATAGCATAGTGGTACCATAGGTTTGACAAACCTCTAGCTTGTAGGGCTAGTATGTTGATCGTATTGATTCATTGGCCGGTAACGTATGACCGGTGACAGGGCGACTTCAAGTCAGGTTCTGGAAAGCGACACATGGTGATATTAATCTGCAATGATAAGTAATTAATCCAGCGGAATCTTCTCTCATGTTACACTACTAGTAATAGATTTCGTTGAGGACACTAGACATACAAGGTGGTAGAGGTAAATCGGATGCATTGAAATCTGATTACGTGAGGATTTCAATGGATTCCTTTTAGGCTCTATGCACTATAGTTCAAGAACAAATTGCAAGTGGTTAACTAACACTCTTAATACTTAAAAGTGTAACAACAGTTAACCCCACACATATAGAATAATACAAGGAACTGATTTGATAAATCTAATATCCTTAACATATAATGGTTATCTAAACTCCGGTTCGATAACAACAGTTACATCATTATATTATTCTATACAAGTTATCACAGGTGATTCAAGGATGGTATGAACATGTGGTTTTTGGAATGGAAATCCATAGTTGAATTGCAAGTAGTGTGGGACTTGTTTGAGCATGTGGTGGGATGGCGTCTAGGCTTGACCCTTTCGTATGCCCTATATATAAGCATGCTTGATCCGGTGTCGCATCACTTGTACATACAACTATGGAGGAGCCATTGGGTGAACAAGTGGAACAAATGACATACAAGTAACATGATATACATATTATGATTGTGCATGTGAATGAATCAAGGTTTTCAATTAACTTACTTATGAACTCACCAACCTAGTATTGACTTTGTTTAAATACATGTTTTCTCAGGTGATGAACAGGTGTAGATACATACATGCAAGGATTAAGCTAGTGGACTTTTAGAAGACCTAGCTTTATTTTGTGTTGCATGCTTTTGATGACAAGAACCACGAATCATCTTTTGTATATCTTGTACATATACAAGATATAGCTATATTGATTCTTTTGATAGATTTACTCGATTAAATTATGAACGATACATTATAATTTAATCTTGTAATTCTATATCATGGATGTGTTAGCATTTCTCATTTATATTATCATGTGCTATGTAAACAATCTGATCATTTGATTATCACTCAAGATATCGCGCCCCGGGAACCTTCCGCCCGACGGGAAAACACGATCCGTTCCCGCCGGCCCGGGGTGTGACATAGTGGAAGGTAAACGGTCATCGTTTGAAGCTTTACATCAGAGGACCGATTGGTAATAAGAAGGAGGTAGCCCTCCTTGAGTTGCGTAAATGATAGGACATAGAGCTAGACCTGATTTGTAGAGTATGTAAGATACGTTGGTTGATTTTTCTTGTTATTTTTTGTATTTTTCAGTTTATTCGTAGTTTTGTGTGCTTTTGTTCTGGTTTTAAGTGTTGCAGGGTTTCACGATGCTTGAACGACCAGGCATGTCTTCTATTTCACAATAGGACTATTTTAGTTTAAGTGTGGATATTCGGTATGGTTGATTTTCCATTTGCGTATATAGTATCACATAGTGAAACCGAATCTCAAGTCGCATAAAAACCCGATTGGGTTTAGTTATTGCGTTTAGTTAATAAATTTTTAGTTTTGTAATTTAGATATAATTAATTTTTTTATTGTATTTTTGTTCAAGTATATTTTGAATTTTTTTATTTTATTTTAGTTATTTGAGTAAATTTAATTATACGGAAAAAAATACAAAAATTCAAAGCCCCGAAAAAGCTTGGCGGTACGCCAAGGTGTCTATCAGTTCTCTTTGCGGTACGCTAAGATGTCCGGAGAAGAAAAAAGGGGGTATTTCTTCGCGTACCGCAACCACATCTACCATCATCACCTACCAAAACCACCACTCCCCCATCGTATACCATCGTAGCACCACCATCTCCAACGTGTTACCACCGCCTCTATAGTCACACCATAGCCACCGGTTCACTACCCCGAACACTGGTTCTCCACCCTGCGCCACCACTGCTACCACCATCTTCTCCAGTGCTACCACCATCTCTGGTTCATCACACCACCAACATCTACCGTTCTAACATTCGTGATTAGGTATAATTATCTTTTTTTTTTATTTTTCATTTCTAGGTCTAAGTTAATGTTTCATTTTTGTAGATTATAAATAGATTTAGGACAAATTCAGTAAATTTCTTGTATTACTGTGTGTTGTGAACGAAGTCGGGTTCGGATTGCCACCATTCAAGGTCTGGTCGATTTTAATGGTTTCAAAAGGGGCGGTGTACCGACGAAGCAGCCCTAGGCGCCTAGGCGGTACGCGGAGCATTCCGGATTCCAATTTCTTGCCTCGTTATAATTAGAAAACTTTGTAAATAAAGTGTTTATTTTAAATTTTATTAATTGTATATATAAATTGTATTAAAATTAGGTTAAAACATTGTTTGAATTTCGTAAATAAATATTTGTTTTATAATTTTTATTAAGCGTAATTTTTTTAAAAAATTAGGTTACTACACTTGTTTCAATTTTGTAAATAAATTTTTATTTTTTATTTTCATTAATTGTAAACATTTAAATTTTGAAAATTTATGTTTTGAGATTGTAAAATTTTATAAAACTTTGTAAATAAATTTTTGTACTAGATTTTTAATTATTTTTAATAATAGTGTATAATAAATCATAACATTTTTCTTAATTTTTGAAAATAGATTTTCTTTTTTTTTTTCATTTTATACTATGTAAATAAAATTTTTGTAAAACTTGCAAATATTATTAAAATTAGGTTTTAACATAGTTTATACGTGTAAAATTTTGTTATGTGTTTTGTGTTGTTGTACATCTATTGTTGTAGGATGTCTGGAGCAGCAGAGAGCTCAGCTGTTGGGCCAAGAGGGCCAGGGGTTCGGGTTCTTCTCGACGCAGGGCGCGAGAGATACAGTATTTGTCCCCAGATATATTACCGATAGACAAGGACGAGCCTGTTCCCATCGATGAGCGACGTCTCCGATATCACATGGTTTTGCAGTTTGAGAGGGAGACATAGGAGGCTGTGCGATGCGATAGGTTCGTGACGATGGAGCACGACCACCATCGCACATTTGATCGTGAGCTTCTAGAGCATCTAGGACGTCTAGACGAGTTCGATGCCATAATTATAGACGAGTGGAGGACTGCTATTGACTGCAGATGGCCACAATATATGGAGTTGACAGTAGAGTTCCACTCCACCTTCCGTCAGACGTCCGACTCTTTCGACGATCCTTCTGCTGTGTTGTTCGCGCTTGGGCGACGCACCTATGCCATGAGCATCCCACAGTTCGCGTTAGCAATAGGATTTTATACTGACGAGCAGGTGTGAGCGCCGGCCTTTGCTGAGAGTTTGAGAGGGGTTGTAAGAGAGCCCAGTGCGTTAGGGATTACGGAGGATCAACATGGACAGTTCTGGATGTCCATTGCAGACGGAGCATTCACGAGTGGGGTTGTCGAGTTCTCGATTCGCGACCCCCTTATCAGATACATCCACAGGATGGTCAGTTGCACTCTCATTGGTCGCAGGGCCGGTGCAGAGAAATGCAACCAGTTGGAGTTGTTCTGTATGTGTTGTATGATTAGCCGTCGCCGGGCTAACCTCGCCTGCATTTTACTCTCATCATTTGCGAGGGTTCTCCGTGGAGGGGCGACGACTAGGTTGGATTTGGGGCCCTATATCGGCAGGATTGCGACGAGACTTGGGGTCTTTCGCATATTCCCTCGCTGATTCTTGACTCTAGGGCCAGAGACGGGGCAGTATAGTATAAATGACATGCGGCTAGCAGGCATGTGCCCTATGGATGACCCAGTTAGATGGGAGCCACCTAGGCCAGCCCCAGAGGGACCCCCAGATGTGGAGGCGCTGCAGAGAGGCCTTTCACTAGAGCATCAGAGGATATTACATAGAATGGAGAGGCCGCAACAGACATATCCTCTACGTCATCCTCATCCAGCGCGTATTACATTGGACGCTATTTTCGAGAGATTAGATCGGCTGGATCATCTACAGCGTCTTATTATGGTACAGTTGGGGATGGAGATTCCTGATTGGTTTAGTGATATGTAGATAATTATGCATGTAAATAACTTATATCCTCCTTGATTTGAATCAATTTTTGTTGCAAATTCATCTATCTAGACACTTATCGAGTGTTATTTTTGAATGTAGTAGCTCCCGACGTTGCTTGGTGATTTTTATGGAAATACTTAAGAATTGAAGAATATTTTAGAAGAACAGCTCTGACATGACCGTGTTCGATATGAACACAACCGTGTCCAGATGGATTTATATCTGAACTATGAACACGATTGTGTTGCTTTCGAACATAACCATGTTCGGCCCAGTTACGATTTTTATAAGCCAATTAGCCCCAATTCGTGGGGATCCAGCTTTTTACCTAAACCATAATTCTCTCAAGTCCTTTAGGCGATTTTAGGGAGAACATTGAAGATTGAAGGCCAAGATTGAAGATCAAGCATTCCAAAGAGATTTCTAACATCACACAACCCACCTCTACTTGTTTTCTTGGTTTGATTCTTAGTCCTACTATGGTTTCTTCCATTTTTACAAGCTTGGTTGTGGTTTTTGTAAGCCTTATGAGCTAAACTCGTTTGTCACTTGGATTAGATGAAACTTAGCATGCTTTAACAACTTGTACACAAATTTAGGTGTTGATTATGTTAATGTTATGACAAAGCATGATTATTCTTCAATGATTGTGTGTGTTTGTATAGTTTGATGATATATTTGACCTTGTGAATGTTAGAATCATATTATGTTGGAAAACCATATGTATTTTAGCATTTATTCATGGATTGCATATGGCTTTATGTGATTTATGGCATTTGACTAGAAATGGTGAATGAGGGTTGAATATTTAGGAGAATTGAACAAGTGAGCATCCTTATGCTAGTATTTGAAAAGATCATAGTATATGCTATGAATTCCTCTTGTCATTGTTTATGTGTTTCTAAGATTAAGAGCTCAAGTCTTTGGAATATATGATCGTGATATGATATTCATAGGTTGAGGAATTGTTATATTTTGTCTACTTCACGCATCTTGCGGTGGTTAATATGTGTTTATCGTATTAGCTTTCCAAAGATTTGTGGAATTAGATAACCCTGACGGGAGTCTAATTCATCCTTCACATTGACATAATTGTATAACTTTAAGTGGCTATTATGTGTCTATCGTTTTAGCTTTCTAAAAAGTTATATGTTTAGATAACCCTAACGGGAGTCTTTACTACTTTCGTATATCATTGTTAAAAAATGGTCTCACCTTTAGTGTGTGTATGTTGTTATTGTGTTGCTAAGTGGAATCGAAGTCCAAGTGATATCTCTTATTGATTGTTTGTTTACATTCCTATCTTCTTACTTGAGTTGTAATTTGTTAATCTTTTAGTTTAATTTAATATTTTCAAATCCCTCGTTATTGATCGGTTAAATAGTGACAAAGGTCTAGTATTGGGAGGTGTTGTGTCCACGGATCGATACTCAGTTCTTACCAAGAGCTATATTACTATGCGATAGGTACGCTTGCCTATTGTGTGTAGTTTAGTTTAAGGTGATAATCGTTTCTTTATTAAAAACTGGATTTGTGTAAAATCTTAATAAAAAAATATATACACTTTAACACACATCATTTAGGGCTCCAGATCTAGATCCAGATCCACATCAGCAGCAGCAGCCAGGCGGACATGATGACGAGCCGCATGACTAGATCCCCCAGCATCTTTGTAGTTGTATTTGCAATTTTGTACTTTTTCTTTATTTTTGTTTTTATCATCATCATCTGTATACATTTAACTTATATTTTGATTCACACTCAGTTGTATTTAGACTAGTTTATTGTATATATTTGTGGTTGTTTATGGTTGATTATTGTATGTATAGTTTATTATTATCCGTGTATATGTTGATGGTTTGTTGTGAGTGTTAGTGGATTGCCAAATTCATCGTGAATGTTCAGAATGCAAGTTAGAATTTATGTTTGATTGCGATTGGATTTGATGGCGGTTGATAAGACTTACGAGGAAATTGTCAAATATCAAGGAAGTTGTACAAATGTTGTAAATTGTATATTTCTATTGATTTATTCATTATTTCGTATTCCACATTAAGGACAATGTGTAATTTTAAGTGTGGGTATGCGAGACTTGTGTCTAAAATTGTAAATTTTTGAAAATTTTTGTAAAATTTAGTAAGTAATTTGGTAATTTGATAATTTTTAGTTAATATTTAAAAAGAAAAAAAATTTGAAAAATAAATAAAATACAAAAAAGATTTTCCTTTTTAACTTGAGCCGGTTTTAATTAATCAAGTCAGCTGTTGAGTCTTTTCAATTTTAGTTAGGTTTGAGTCTTTTATTTTTTATTTTTTTCTTTTATAGTTTAATCATGCTTGGATTGTTTAGATATTATTTTGTAGTTGGGTTTGAACCACCCTTATCATTTGGGTAGCAACGACTTAACACATTGTTAGTAGAAAAGGCAACCAACAGGATTACAATAACCCGATCGCGAATGGAATGTTATACGATCGTGTTATTTTGGATTTGATATGCACGGCTGTTACACAAAACCAGCTAAGTCTTTTCCAATTTTTATTTTCTTTTTCTTTATTTTTTTCTTTTTCATCTTTAATTATGTTTTTGGTTGTTTAGTGATAAATTGAGTCCAATTTTAAATTTTCTATGTAATTGGTGTAAATATTGTATAGAATTGTTTTTTTTTAATGTCTTTGAATTAAGTTTTGCAATTAAAATGGAAAATGGTAGGTATAATCAAGAATTTTGTGCTTTCTAAAAATTTAAACGTACGCATCTAATTTGGGATATGTTGGTAGGCTTAACCGATAAAAAGGTTCTCGAGGATTGATATAATTTACTTAATTTTCATGATGTCAATCGGTTTTGCCTTGGGAAATATAGGGATTCTGAAACTGTTTAACTAAACTGTGATTAAAGGAACTTTTGCAAACAAACGACCTAATGTTTTTTAAAATTAAACATGCCACATCTGTTCTCTTTTTATGAAAATAAATCCGAGACTTATGGCGCCTATTAAAAGAAATATCATCCACCAATCCACTAAATGGGCTGAGCTTGCAGGAAAAAAATAAAAAATAATATAAGAGCTGCATCTTATGTGTCATACCTCGGATGGCAACCGAGTGAAACATCACTAAGTTAGGCTTAATAAAATACAAGCAAAATGCACATACCTTCATCCATTCCATCTTAGGTTTGATTTTGAGTTCATTAGGTTGTTCGAATGTAATGGTACCTTGAAAGCTTTTATCAGGACTAGGTTGATCTGTGTGAATCGAGTACAATACCCATAGTTGATTGAATCATTTGAACATAATAAATCAAGATTAGGGAGCCTAGATATTAGTGGTTGGGTTTAAGTTGATACAAATACTGACAATCGCGGTTAATATGTATGTGTTTTGGAATTTATTAAAATATTTGATTTTTAAAACCAAATTCCTGGTTGTGATTCCATTGCAAATCTTTTTCGAGGACGAAAAATGTTCAAGTGTGGGTGCTTTTGATTGGTTGTTAAACACATCTAGTTTTTATGTAAATTTGAGTCGAATTTAGTTTGTAAATACGTCGTTTAAGGTTATTTTTAGTTTCGTTTTACATTTTATGGTTTTTACAGGTTTGTCGAATGAAGCGAGCGGAAATCGAGGCTAAAACACGAGAGAATCGAGCCCCGGGTGAATATAGAAGAAAAAGACAAATTTGTCATGTTTTGTCAGTCTTGGCGGTACGCCAAGGATTTCGGGAGGCCCCCAATGATTTGGTCTGTTGCGGTACGCCAAGAATGATTTTTTGAGGCTTGGCTGTACGCGACGGCTATAAAGATTTGAAAATTTTAACCCTATTTTGACAATTATAAAAGGAAGCTTTCCAGCCGCAATGAAGAGGATGTTTAGCCCTTCGATCCCAAGAGCAATTGTGAAGGTCTTTAAGGCATTATGAGAGCTTTGGATGGCTAAGGATTACTAGGAGGCTAGATATTGGTTGAACACACTTTGATTACTTGTTTCTCATTTGTTCTTCATTTCTAGTAGTTTAGTACATTTCATTTCATTGTTTTTGATTGTTATTGACTGATAATGATGTGTATTGGCTAGATCTTTGTTTCTACTTAGGTTAGGATGTTTGTTTGATTGATTATTGGTTACTATTGACTATTGTTTTGATCATTGATGGAAAACACTTTTGTAACAGATCTTATTATGTCATTTTGTTGAGTTTTGCATGCTTGATCTTGATTATATCAGTTAATATCATGTTTCATACGTGTTTATTGAATGTCTTTCGGTGTTAGACGCGTATTAGGTCATTGACTTTGTGTTATGACTAGTTTGTACCTTGTTTGATATCACTAGCCATAGGAAAATATTTAATTGATATTTTTAGGGTTTTGTGTGTATCCAAGTCTAGAAACCGGAAGGTGATAAACTTGTCGGGTGGTCTTTACCATTAGATTTCTTTAGTAATTACCCGGGAGGGATGTTTCTTTGGAAATTCTTGTGTTATTGTCATTTCGTGTCAAATTAGACATTTTAAGATTACTCCCTACATCTTTGGTGTATTGGAACAAGAAAATCAGGAATGTGACTTGTCTATTTGAGTACAAAAGTGTTGTTGGAAAAATCCGGGAGGTGATCCAACTAACTAGTGTGTGTATTGCAAGATTAGGGTTTTCTTAGTTGGTTACATCTGGTAAATGATCTAGAATCCATTATGTCCCCTATATTTTGCCGTTTAAGATCCTAGTTCCATCGTGTTAATCAAAGTCAATAAAATTCCAATAATTACAAACAATAATCTAACCTAAGTAGAGTTTTTTCCCATTTGTTAAAAGTCAATAAAATTCCAATAATTACAAACAATAATCTAACCTAAGTAGAGTTTTTTCCCATTTGTTAAAGTTTTTCAAAAAGTTGTGTGTCATTTCTTTCAAATAAATTTGTTAATATGTTTCTAAGGTTTAATTTTAGTTAAAATGTCTTTTCCAATTTAATTAGGTTAATTAGTTTAATTAGTTTAATTAATTTAATAACATTTTTATGTAAACCCCCCTCTTTGTTTTAAACCACTTTCTAATTTTGTTTCGTTAGGTCAGTGTCTCGTGGGTTCGATATCCGGACTTTTATTAACTATTCTGCAATTGATAGGTATACTTGTCTGTCGTAGTGGTCTAGTTCAGGAATTTCGATTATAACTCGTGTTTAAGTTAAGTCTAGGTTAGTGTATAGAGTCATTTTCTTAGACCACTCAAAGGGACATCATCTGCCTATGGATTCAGTAACAGTTTGAAAGGTTAACCTATTCGGGAATCTCCGAATCTATGCTTATTTTCAACTATCCGAAGCATTTCATCGCTTACTACGCCCTTCCTCGTCTCCGACTGCCTAGGTATCCATCGCAAGCCTTTCCTCGTTTGAACCCCGCCCTTCATTTTAAGGTTATGCCATCTTAAGGCGCTGCTAAATGGATGGATCTTATCAATGTCCATGAATGATAAATCATAGATCGAACCGTCGAATCGGAAAAATTGGGTGATATCATATAGCTTTGTATCGGCTAAGTTCACCAGTTGGAGATAAGCGGACTCGAACCGCTGACATCCGCCGCAGGGTAAACCACCGCCTCTCAGGTCCCTAGATTAATTCCACCATAGTGGCCAATGATAGACAATAACTCCCCCTAAACACCGCTTACAACTTTCATCGTATTGTGCTCTCCAAAGAGCAACTCTTCTCAAAGTCTCACTCAAAAGGGGCGGAGTTGGAATCCCATTCTAATTCTTACTAAGGATTCTTGTGGCTCCGAATGATCCAGCTACAGGAGAACGTTGGTTTTAAGAATAACCCTTCTTCGAGCCTTACTGCCCAACCTGAGAGCGGACAGCTAATACGTTCCACTTATTGAACATGGTTCTATGGTTGGTCCGTGACTCCTGGATGCCAAAGGCGTCCTTGGGGTGATCTCTTAGTTCCTACGGGGTGGGGATGATTTCCTTTTGTCTATTTCGCTCTAAGGATTGAAGGGAGATAGTGCATCAAGTTGTTCGCAAGGGTCAACTTGATCCTTTTCCTCAGGGATCCCCAATAAGGGATCCCCAATAAGGGAACCCTAGGAGAGCTGCCGACTCCAACTATCGTCCATGTAGGATCCATACTAGACCTGGCCAACAGTCCATCCTATATCCTCTACGTTCTTAACAGCCCATCTTTGTCTCAGTAGAGTCTTTCAGTGGCATGTTTTAGTCCTTTTCCATATTACTTAGAAAAAGTGAGCCACCGGTTCAGGTACAAGATTCTATCATTACCGCCTGGACAATTAGACATCCAACCCGTAATCGCAACGACCCAATTGCAAGAGTGGAGCTCTACCAACTGAGCTATATCCCCCGAGCCAAGTAGAGCATGCATGAAGGAGTCAGATGTTTCTTCTATTCTTTTGGTTTTCAGTGGAGCCTACAAATCGAACAGATCATACCCCTGTTTTTAATCTTAGACAATTTTTTTATTTAATGAGTTAGGGGTTGTTTGGTAGCATCTTAACGGTCATTATGAGTCTGTCGCTTAATTGTTTATAACATCTTAATTAATGATTAAAAGATAACCTTAAATTTGAATGGTTAAGATGCAGTCTCTTAATTATTCAGACTTAATGTTACAACTATTAAGATGTTATAAACCATCAAGAGATAGACTTTTAATGGCTAACATGCTCTTAGTTTTATATTAGCTATTAACTAAATTAATATTTAATTAAAACGAGAGTGGATACGAAGATTTCAACGGTTTTTAAAATAGAAAAGTTAAATTTATAAAATAATAATATTGTGTTAAATTACAAGAACTAAGAATGAAGCTATTGTGTTAGGAAAGGGGAATTTTTCAAGCAGATTGTAAGAATATTTTTGTCTTCTCAAAGTCTCACCCCCGCGAAAATCCTCTGCAAATCATATTCATCTTCATCGTTGATTTGTTCAGTAATTCCTGCTTGCATCTCTTCGGAACGTGAAGAATTGTTCAAGGAAAGTTCACGAACGTGGATCATTCTATATTCGATACGTGAGTTTAGCTGTTCAATTGCTATCTAATTATGTGTATTTACATCCATCTCTTTACTGAAGAATGTTGCTTCCGACGGATTAGTCTATTTTTTAATCAAATCGACCAATCGCATATAATGCATATTGTGGATTTCTTTTTTTTCAAAATTACAATAACGTTGATCATTGATGCGATCCCCATGGATTGGGATCCTCCGATTGTGTTCCTTGTATTTAGGGTTTGTTTTGTTAAGATAATGTGAAAATATGGTGGTGTTTTAATATGTTGGAATCTAGCTAGGGTTTTTGTTTATGAATAGAAATAAAGCTAGGGTACTCATTGCAGTAAGCTTATTATTGCCTTTACTAGTCAATGACTGTAAGCATACAGGAGATATTGCTACTTTATCGTGTAATTGATTATCAAGAATCGACCTTTGAGAGACGGGAATGGTTACAATGTGTTGGGAGTTATACAATCAACCGTTGATTTTTTTTGTTACCCCAACAAAACTTTCTTTCACTGAGCCAATTCTTAAAAAAACAAACTGTGGTCTTAAAGCTGTATTAGTCTATTGGAATTCAAAAGTTAAATTCATACACATACTATTTCAAGGGTTACCTTTGTTTTCACATGCATTAATGGAAGCATTGTCTCTATGCTGTAGCATTAAATTCAAGTAAAGAGCTGATTGGTAAAAGCCAAAATGATTTTGGTTCTAGATATGTGTTCTTGTACCAACCTTAAAAGGCTACATTTATGTATCATCCATGCTCCACTAACCTCAAAACTCTCTTAAAACGCAAAACAATGTTCCTTTGTTATTTGCAGTGATGTAGTGAAAGTTTTTAGCATGGAAAAGTGGCTTGCTTGAAAAGTTGAAATATGTTTTTTTAATTCACTTTAATTTTGGTTTCATGACAGTAAATTTGAAAATTAAAAAATTGATAAACATTTGCTGTTTTACATATCTTTATTTTAATCAATTGTAGATGTCTTTAAGAAGTTGAGAAATATGGGTTTGAACCAAGTGAACATTTGATGTTGAAAAGAAAACCTTTTCACATGACAACTGTAGAGACCGAGGAATCATACTGATACATTAGTTTAACAGGCATGGACCTCTTTGATTATCTCACATAGATTAAACTTTAAAGTAGAAGGGGTTGAATACTTAATGCAGCACCAACACAAAGAAATTTTATAATTCAAAATCCTCATTAAATGAGTAAATCGAATTCTAAAGCTTGATTGTAGTGGAAAAATAACCAACCATCTTTGAGAAAACTTTCAAAAATAAATAAATAGAAATCCTTACAACTAATAGAGACTCACTCAATTTATAGCATGAATTTCTCACACAGTGAAGATTCATGATATTATAAAGAAATGTAGTGTCTAGACTCTAGCCTAGGTACTGCCTAGGTACTCAAGATATATAAGATTAATGAAGAATACAATCTGTTATGAAGTTACCCAAGATATTCATAATGCAGGAGGGTATCACCACACAATGTTGGTGAAGAAGACAAGCTTTATAGACAACAAACGTCTATTTTTGACAACTCATTGATTATGATAATGATTAATGACATCACAATAATTCTCCTAGATTTGATGAATATTGTTGTAAGTTGGAATACACCCAACGTGCTTAAGATCTAAAATGGGCTGATCTGTTATTGTTGGCCCCAAGGTTATAACTTCTTCTAACTATTATAACTTTTTGTGTACTATCCTCTGATCATATTCTCTGAAGTTTCTAAATATCTAAAATTTCAGCATTTGTACTCCATCTTTTTTCTTATGACAGTCTACACTTTTGTCAGCAACTAATTTACTTTGTTGTTTGTAACACAATTGCTTCAATGTTTCAACAAATTAAGTACCTTGAGAAAGCTGTGTAATATATTGAATTTAGAGGGAAAATATGTCCTCACCGGACGTTGCTGGAATCTTAGATCAGTCAAAGGAGCTTGATCGCTTAAGGAAAGATCAGGAGGAAATACTCCTTGAAATTAACAAGATGCACAAAAAGCTACAATCAAGTGAGTCTTATGTCCTCTCTACAACTTAATTACACTGTTGAACATTCTTATTCTTGATATATTTGGGGAATAAAAAGTGTTTTTGGTTCTTAGATTTCTGATGTTAAATAAATAAAAGCTGGTGTTACCAGCTTTTCATTCTCTAATTAGCTCCATTAGGGTTTTGATATCTGTGATGGATATAGTCGATCAAGTATGATTTGTTGCTTAACTTAGTTTGTTGATATCGAAGCTAGTAGCTTTCTTGCTATGTTGCTCTTATTTCTCTTTTAGAGATGCCAAGAAATTTCAAAAGTTTTTTAATGGAGTTTGTGTAAAGCCTGTATGTTATGGATCATTGGCAGAGATTTCAATGAGGAAACTGATAACCATGAACATTTGGATTCTGGATAGATCTACTGCATTTCATCATTTTGGAGGTCTTTTAGTTGTAAACAAAATAAAAATGTGTGATTACATGAAAGTTGATGCTGATAGCAAATACAAATGAATATGCTTATGACAGATTAAATTGTAAGCCAGCCTTATTAGTAGAGTTTGCTAGACGCATTTACCGTAGGAACATGCAACCTGCTTAAATTGGAAAATAACGCCATGTTACACTCCACCTGGAAGTCTAAATTTGCAGCTAAATTAGGGCTTGATATATTTGGGTTGTACTTTCAGTTATTTAGTTCTTATTTTTTATTTGGAGTTTTCAAGTTCATAGATTTGCTTTCTACTTTGGGGCATTTTGAAATATTTGTAAGATTATTTTGTATGTTGTTGCTTATTTAAATGAATGCCAATCATTGAACTAATTTTAACACTAAATGAACATCAGTCTTAAGTATCATTGGCTATATAATAATAGTATGTGACATCTATTCTGATTTATCCCCAAATAATTGTACATGTTCCAAGGAAATGCCTTTTATGTTTCACAAATCACAACCAAAGCTGTCAAGGGTACATCTATCCATGATTGCAACCAACTTCAACTACCATATACCTAAAATCCTTGAATTTACTAAAGGATGTTACAGAATTTATTTTTTTTAAAGATGCATGAATCTGGGATTTTATTATTTTAGAGTATCATTGTCCATCTTATTAGTGTAGCATATTCTGTAGCATATTATTATCTTATTAGCATAGTATATTACAGTTCTTTTGGTACATTTTGTGTATGTGTGCATCTTGTATATATTAGTTCTTTTGGTATTTACATAAGATTAGTTTTATTCTGACTTGCTACAGGACACAAATTTATCAAAAGCTGTCTTCTTACAAACACGATTAGGGGAATCACTAATGATCTTTTAACAAACATGCAGCATATGGCTTAATAATTGCATACCCTTGTGCTCATTTGTACATGAACAATAGTTGGTTAGAATAATGCTAATCCATATATTCAAAGTTAGCTTCTCACAAACAGGAAAGGAGCCATTATGGCCATCTGATGTCTGTTGTAGACAGTGTTCTCAACATTTTTAATAAAATATTATATCCATAATTCCATGTTCTTGGTTAAATAATATATTTTAAATGTAATTTCTCTTACTCATGAAGCTCCTGAGGTGGTGGAGAAACCTGGTGATAATTCTCTTTCAAGACTTAAGATGCTTTACATTCAAGCAAAAGAACTTTCAGAAAGTGAAGTAGCGTATGTCTATCTTTAAATTGCTTTTTATTATTATGTTTTCATTCAAGTGCAATTATAACCCATTTTTTGTTACAAATTGTTGGTGCAGTGTTTCCAGTCAGTTGTTAATTCAGTTAGATGCTCTGATACCTTCCGGGCCTCTTGGACAACAAAGAAGAAGGATGGGTAGGAATATGCATGATAAAACATTTTCTTACCTTTTTTTTTTCTTTATTTAATTTAATGTTGTGTTTATCACAAATGTCAGTTTAGTAATCATATTCCATGGTATAAGATGATAATTGATCACAAGTAGTTTGTCAACCGTGTTTTTGTCATCATAAGTGTGTGTGTGTGTGTGTGTGTGCAATCCATCAAAAGCTTTATGAGTTTATTTTTACTGCAGAAGGTAATGAACAGAAGAAGAAAAGAATGAAAGCTGACGCAGATGTACCTAGGCTTTCTCCTTCTCTTCGTAACCACCTTGATCATCTTGCAAACTTGAAGGGGGAACAAGTATTTGTCACACTTTTTACAAATTATCTTTTCAAATTTGTTTTTTTATACCATGTTGATGGTGTCTTGTTTAATTATCCTTAAATGTAAATTCGTTTAACATACAACAACAAGCAATCTCAGTTAAAATCTCACTTAGTTTAACATACTAACATGTAAATATAACCTTGTCAGGTTGCTGCTAGGGTCACACAAGAGGATGCCGACAAAGATGAGTGGTTCATTGTCAAAGTAATTCACTTTGATAGGGAAACACGAGAGTAAGTACATTTCATATTCAATCTGATATACTTTCTATGCTATTTGTTGATACATTAGAGCGTATGAATTGGAAGCAATATGTTGATTATGGAATTTTCCATGTGCGACCATAGTACCGTTAGTTTGCTTAATTTGTTAATCATATCTTATGTTTACGCATTGGCAATTACACTTGAAGTAAAAAGAATCCATGTCAGGCACCCTTCATGCTGGCTTGTTTGATAGTAATCTGTTTGTGTTCTCAAATAAAACGAACCAAAGAGAACATGAGAACATGTATGATTTCATCGACTCATTGTAACTTCGAACACATTTTATGAACGAATGCATTTATGCTAAATTGATGTGTAATGTTTTATGTTCTCTTTAGTATCTGTTTATATGATTTGTGACTTTAAGCAGATTTGAAGTTCTTGATGAGGAACCAGGTGACGATGAAGAACCTGCTGGCCAGAGGTATATGCTACTTGTGATTTTATTCCTAAATTAGGGGGAGATCAGTAAAGGAATTTCAACTTTTATATAAAAATGATTCAATTGGTGTTTATTTTACTGTTATTGGGTCAAATGTGTAGAACTAGCAGTTTAAGCTAAAAAGGAAACTAGCCATTTGGGTCGAAAATTAGAAGTTGCCCAAAATTTATTTCATTTGCTTACTACCTTCCAAGTCACTTTGTTCAGTTTAATTATATTTTTATTCAAATAATTGTTTTTGTAGTCATATGTGATACATTAGTTACTTATAGTTTTCTTTTTTAAAGAAGGGCCAAAAAGGTCTTGGCAGGGCAATCAAGCCGGTCCATTTTGATATCCATACAAAAATAATTTTGCCATATGTAGCTGTAGTACACTTTTAATAATAAAAGTTCAAACTTGAACCTTTTGAAATTAAAGAATACACCAATATATCTGATTTTAGACCTTTTTTTTTATATTCAGAAAGTACAAGCTGCCAATGTCACATATTATACCTTTCCCGAAACAAAATGATCCATCTACTGCTCAAGATTTCCCACCTGGAAAACACGTGTTGGCCGTTTATCCTGGAACCACTGCTCTGTATAAAGCAACCGTTGTGAATACTCGCAAGGTTCTTTAAATTCACTAACCTTTTGTGTTGTCACTCTTCTTATTTGAGCTTTATACATGATGCCAGTGACATGTAACTAATGTTTTTCATTTATTTGCTGTCGTTGTTTCTGGGCCCAATGCGAAAATCTACAGAGGAAAACTGACGAGTAAGTTTAATTTCAAAGTTTAATCTGTCCTAGGAAATTGCAACATGATTTAGACAATAGGAGAGATGGCAATTCCAAACCAGTTATTTATTACATTCAAATTTGGGTTTTTTGATATCAAAGAGGTCAAACCTAAAGGCCAATGGATCAAATGGGTTGAAAGTCATAGAAAGTCTACTTTTTTATTGCATACAACCTTCTATTGTTTTATTCAAAGATTTTCTGTTTTTGTAATCATATGTAGGGCATTGTTATTTAAAAAATTAATACAAAACGGTGTTCACAACCCCCTTGCTAAAAAAAGTGACATGTTTTGACCCATTAACCATTCCACTAGTCTTTGACCTGCTATACAAATTTTGTGAAAAGTACTCAAATGATGCTTCCAGACATTCCTAAAAACTGCCATTTTTGATTGGCTGTGGTGGTTATCAAAGTCTGAATCAAACAAATATTGATATGTATATAGACCTTCACACACACACACACAGTATGCTTGATATATAAACCTTTATGGCAAACAAGTCAACCCAGAGATAGAAATTGATTCGAATCCAATTTTATTCAGATGAAAACTGGAGTGCTTCTAAAGAACCTACCATAACAACAAAAGTCTTTATATTTGACTCTTGGTTTGAGAAATGACCCGTTTGAGTGTTTGACCATGTTAGTCAAGAAATACCTTGTTTTTAACATTTAAGTTTGTTTTATATATGGGGCAGTTATGTTCTTGAATTTGATGATGACGAGGAAGATGGATCCTTGCCTCAGAGGCTTGTGCCCTTCCACAGGGTAGTTACTCTTCCAGAAGGGCATCGCCAGTGAAATAAAAAGAGGATTGATATTTGCTAATCCTGTAGTTATCTAAGTACCCTGTGGTTAGTTGCATTTAAACTCTTTTCTCATGTGTTTTGTAATATAAACTAAAACCACGCGGCTTCTTTTCTTTCTTTATGTTTTCAAGAATGAAACGAAACCGTTTAAGGTGTATTTTTTCTTTTTCAATGTTAAAATAAGACAAAGCAAGTTATGTTATGTTTACTGTTTAAACCAATGCACGTTGGTTTGTTTTTGGTTGCGATTCTGGTTTGGACCCGATGATTAGTCAATGAATATGCTGTTGAGTATGGAACTTGTGATGTTTTCTGACTATGCACATGTTTTTTGGGCTGGATCATAATGTTAGTTTAACTGTAAAGCCAAATTGGCCCGACCCGTTTGGTCAATGAGCAGTTTGCTTCTAGTTTGGAACTAATTCAATACATATGGTTCTAGTTTGGGAATGACTAATGAGCCTTTGATTCTCTAGTTTTAAATTACAGTATGTATTATAAAGGAGAAATTTACCCCCCTCACATATTTACTGTTCCTTTATGTACATGTATTTAATGCATAGGTACAAGAGTACAACACCTTTGAGCATCCTTACTTTCAATGCTATAGCCCCCATCTGTTTTCTGTCAAGATCGACACCAAAGAGCCACTGTCCTCCGACTATTGTACCTTCTCTACTCTTCAATCACTCACTAACACACCGTCTTCCGTCGCCGGTCACCGATTCCAGTGCTCGCTTGAGTTGATCCAACACGACATCGAACTGAGTTGCGACGTCACGCAACGCGGCACCGGTTTGTAGATCATTCGACATCAAACCCAAACGATTAATTAATCTACCATTAATCTTGCTAAAATCCTATATAACGACTTAGAATTTCGATGCAAATTTATCTAATTTAATTGCTTATTCGTGTAAATCTCCTCAGTAAAATGTTTTTTTGTGGGTTAAAAGTTCCATCAACTCAACCCTCGACTTCGCAACCCCTCAACTTTCTAAAGTTTTTGATTTACTATTTTTGCTTCTTAATTGTTCCAACTCTGAAGTCAGGGTTGACACTTTCGCTCGTCAAATTTAAAAAAAAAAATTAAATATCATTTTGACCATCAATGTTTCTAAAGTTTCGAACATACCCCTTACGTGCCGGTATAAATGGAATTGATTCTCATTTCGATATGTAAACTTTTTTTGGAAACGACTCGGGTCAAATACAAACGTTTTCGTGCTTATTTTACGTACGTTTTCAGTTGGTCTAAGTTTCCACGTGAATTTTGTTCGGAAGTTGAGTAAAATATAATACGTTAGGTGCTGCCGCAACGCGCGGCGGACAGCATCACTAGTTTAGTTCCAAAATTCATCTACAAGGTCG